>JANFCV010000034.1:2913080-4236161 GCA_024500475.1 Phthorimaea operculella
GCTACACTCTCTGTTAACTTGTAGGACTAGCAGCTTTAACAACAAGAGTAAAATAACTTCTACTATTAAAAACTAGCAACTAGCCTTATTTGATTGCATAAATATCTCTTAAAAATATTAAAAATAGCATTATACTACAAAACAATAAGATTTATAAAATGAAATCATAATTTTCTAAAAAATACAGTTGTCCAATTAATAGTAAAAAAAACAATCCATTTAATCCAGCCCCGTCATTGCATGCAGTTAGTTCACATACCTGTGGAGTGAATGCAAAGATCCTGTCATTCAAGGAGTACAGTTTGCTGGTACTCAGAATGCCGACGTCACGCGACTTTCTGCCTGAAAGACCCAGCTTTTTGTTTCTACCTGTAATTAAAATATCCAAATTTACATGAACAGACCTCCCTCCTCCTTTCCATGGTTCTTCCTACCAAAAATGGTATACGAACCGAATCTCGGGAGATGCAGAGTTGTACTTGTACTTGCCGGGGGCTCTTTCCCACTAAGCATTGTTGCAGGCTCCCTACAAGATCTATTTGTCCCGGCCTTCTCTATGACACTTACAAGTCGAAGCGGCTAACGCCCACACCCAACTGGGTCTAAACGGCACTCAATGTGATCTACTCATCGCGCGGCCCGAAAAATGACCTACCCTTCGTAACTTCATCGTACATGAACAATAAAGGTGCAAGTTTTAAGGTGCGGCCGATCGCAACCGCCATGCGACTATAGTCGTATGAAGGTGTATGGCGCCGCGTTTGAAGGGTGTGACAGATGCTTGCGGCCATGCGCCATACACTTTCATAGGAAACTGACGAACATGCACCTTAAAACCATGCTTAGTCAGAGCTGTCAGAATTGTTTCCCAGCTGGTGCAGATATTTGAATAGGCACGTCATTGCCTCGCGCGGCATACGCTCGTGCGCAGGCGAGCCAAGTTCGGCCCAATTTGGACGCCTAATAAATTAATAGGCAAACTTCCGAGGCGCGTTGATTTTGGCTCGGCCCGCGCGCGTTCGCCTGAGTGAGCCACGTCATTTGCCTCGGGTGAGCCACGTCATTTGCCTCGGGTGAGCCACGTCAATAGGCGCGTCCACACAGTGATTTTGAGCGTGCCGAGGCACTGCATAGGCGCGGCATACGCTCGGGTGGCAGGCGAGCCAAGTTCTGTCCATTTGGACGCTTAGTCAAACTAACCAAATTTACTATGATTGAGGCAGCCAAGCACTCAAACGGCTCGGTCTGCGCGCGCTCGCCCGAGCATGACATTTGTGAACCCGAGCGTATGCCTCGCGAGCATTTGCCTCGGCGTACCGTGTGGACGCGCCTATTTGCCGAGCAAGCCACTGAGCACTCGAGCAGCCTTGCTTAGTGTGGATGCGCCTAATAATGAATTTAAATATCTGTATGAGTATCTCTGAGCACAGTTTTGCGTGTGTGTATGTCATGGGGAAATCTAGTCAGGGCTATAAGTGTGATAAAGTTAAATAAGCTTTTACCTACTACATGGTGCTAAGGGACAATCACTAAAATGAATGTAAAATATGCTGTTGCATACATTTTGGTCAAAAAGGCAAATGTATTTTTTGTATAAAACAGCTGATTAATTTCTGAAACTCACCTAAATAAGTATAAAGATGACTTAGGACTCTGGCTGGCTGGACCTCAATGGGAGCCACTTCGCTGATGGTCTGCACATGGAGGTCATACTCAAGCAACTTGTCTCTGATCTCATTGTCTTCTGCTAGTATAACTATCTGCACCACAACATCTGGCTTCTTTTCAGAGCACAACCTTCTGTTCAAGGGATCTAGTTCTCCAACTGCCAAAAATCCCTGAAAACAGAGAAATATTCATTGTTATTATGACTTTCCAGTTCTTGCCAAAATTATCTTTATCCAGTTTTATAAAACAAGAAGAAAACCAGCAGACGTTTTTAATTAGAAAAGTGATGAAATATTCTTACCTCTTGCAACAATTTTCCTAGAATATACAAAGACTGTGCCCATATAAATGGGCATCTTCCTAATGGAATCCTTTCCTGGCTCCCTGGTTCTGCCTGCTCCTGGTCTGCTTTGTCAGGAGGTACAGAATATAGCTCTGGCACCAGTTTGATCCCATCATCCTTCCTCAGCATAATTTTCTCTAATTTATTCATATATTCACCTACATTCGTCTTGTCTCCTTGGAAGCAATAGTCAAGAATGAGATAGCAGAAAAATAATGGCCATTCACATTCAATGTTTTCAAACATTCTCAGTTCCCAAGGCTCATAGTATAACCTGTTCGGGTCTTCTCTAGGAGTTTTGTGACCATCTCTCAAGAACCTCTTGCATCCATATTTCCCTTGCAACTTTGTCACAATTGCATCTCTAGTTTTGGCAATCAAGTGTGGGTCATCCACTGCAAAAGCTGGGTAACTGATGATGGAAAGTAGTCCAGAATCCAGCTCTTTACTATTTGATTCTCTGGGCAGCATTGACTGGAGTACAGCCTGGCATTTCTGAGCTTCATCTGCCAGCACATGGATTACACTAGATGGTCCTCCTCGAGCTCCAAAGAGATCAAGCTCATTCATAGCCTCAAGGGCAGCTTTGGCCATGCCAATTGAGCTGGCATTGAGCTCTGGCAAGCCATGGTTAGTTTTGTCACCCCTCTCCCAGATACCGTAATCTGGAGTACAGTAGGCTGACTCAATGTAGAATACTAGATTCTGTATAAGTGCTACTTCGTCTAAGGAAAATACTATTTGTAGCCCGGAGGCAGTCATTTGTGCTAGGACAAGAAGATATAAAGAGATTGCATCTATTTGCAGGTGACCCCATTCATTGTCCTTGACCACAGTACGGCCAGTAGTTGATGAATATTTAGCATGAAGTGAGTCTAATGGATTTTGGGTGCTTTTAAATTTTTCAACTTTTTCTTTTTGCTGCATCATAGCCATTAGAAGACCTGTAAAAAAAAAGAGTACAATATTTTACACATTTGCACGATAGTCGCAGAATAGGCGTAGTTACTCAAATATCAAAGTAGGTACCTTCTCGAGGGAACCTATTTTAACTATTTTTTTTTTACTTTTGATATCCGTCACCTGTCAACCTCAAATTGTCATTTAGTTTAGAGCAAAGATCATGATGATATATGTCAAAAAATATTTCACAACTATTTGGGCAAATTAGTTATAATGGGAGGGAGGGATGCCGCAACAAGTAGTACCTACCTCTCATGAGTTTCACGCAACTTTGTTCTAGCTCGTACGTCTTGGCCCGGTCTTCGTCTTGGTCTGCGATCTTCTTGAAGGCCATAGAAAGGCCCCATACTGCTAGAATGCAGTACAAATTGTCCCTAACCCAAGCGTGGTCATTCTGTGGACTCGCTGGGAAGAGACCTGTTACAGGTTGCTGGTGGTCCAAGATTAGCTTGTGCACCACTCTTTGGTAGTAGTCCAGGCGGACACCCGAGTTGCTACGGGTCCGCATCTTGGAAAAACGTCCCGTTTATTTATTTAACACCCATAATCACGGCAATTTTGCGTATTTATTGCTAATTCGTCTATTTCTATTATTATTTGTGTCATTTGAAAGTCGGACCTGTCAGCAAACTTTAAAAAAGTGGCCATAGTCAATATTTTTTTAGTTTCAATCATTGCTTTTTACCATAGACAATCTCACCTATAACTCGTGCAGACCTGTGTAACTCACTAGATTATCACTTGATTTCTCGATAGTTAGTACCGCTACAGCTGACGTGGAAAAAAATTAAAAAAAAAACGAATGGCAAGTTCCGAGTGGTGGTGGCAAAATATTTTTATTTTTGTGTATTTTACTACAAATTAACTAATAATATTCTCGAATTTATACTAATTTACGTTTCATTTTTCAATACCACGTCTATTTGTTGTGATTGTGCTAAATATTCTCGTCATTCATGTACGCCGAGTGCAATAAGTCATGTCGGACAACAAAAACGTCGATAATCCCCAAAAAGGGGGAAAATCTGAGGTTCCCGACGCTAATTTAGCAGTATCATCTAGTGAAGTGTCCAGCGTAGCAGACAGTGTGCAAACTGCTAAGGTAAATATGCTTGTAAATCCCAAGGCCTTCACAGTCTAATGACGAATCTGTTTTATTGAATAAACATCAGGTATGTTGATGTCATAACATATGGATTGGTTTCTAGTCGCAGGCACGAGTGTCCTCGTCTTCCGATAGGCAGATCAAATTCGAGAGAGCTCAGAAATGTTTGGAGAATGCAGCTCTTGTGTCCAAAAGGATAAAGGAACATCGAAAGGCAACAGCTGAGTTATTGGGACGGCCTTTTGGTAAGTGACTTTGAGGACAATGTTAGTAATAATTTTAAGGTCACTATTACATGTTTAGGTTTTATTCATACTACTGCCCAAAATATATGTTTGATGTTTTCATGTACATGTTTTTGATTATTGTTTTTTGTTTTGCAGAAGATGACGATGGGGGTGATACAGCTTCTGAAATGGCATCCACCATGAGTGAGCGTACAGGTTACTCTGTAGCGACTGATACCTCTACTACCCTTTCAGTCCAAGATGCCTTGAACAGTAAGATACATGAGCTGTGATTGTTTTTTTTTTTCGATGAACAAGTCTAAAAGAAAAACAGAGATCATTGCCTCAGTAAACAGACAGACAATACTAAAAATATAAGTTAAAAAATTGTGTACTTTTACTTGGAATATTGTTACACAAAAATTTTCAGTTCCCTGTTTGAGTATACTTCTGTAGATAATGATAAAGATTATGAAATACATATTACATTGCTATAGTTTAACTTTGTAAGAATTTAAATTTTTATTTACATTTCCCCAGTCCCTGGTATAAGTGAGAGCTTGGCAAACACTCTGAAGCAAAAGGAAATACTGATGGAGCGCATCAAACAATACAAGGAGATCAGCAAACGGCCTATGAAGACAGCTGCCATGCCTAGAAGTGCTTCTGTTGATGTCAAAGCAGATATTAAGAAGGTAATTTTTAGTACCTAGTAAATGCAATTATGTACATTACCACACATCTACAACACAAAATAAACCTTAACCATAATAGCTACAACTGTCCACTTCTGGACATCAGTATGGCTATGCCCCTGGGGGTATTGCCCTTCTTGCCATGTTTGGCAGAAAGATTGCCCAGAAAGATCTTTAATTCACAGGGAATGCTACTGAATATTACCTACAGGGAATGCTGCACATTCCCTGCATAGCTAATTATCTCTTAGTTATAAAATAAAAATATATTTTTATTTAACTTTTCAAAGAAAAAATAAAGCTATAGTGGTATTATCATTTATTTTCTGCAAATATCTCAAGTATAAAAGCATCAGTAGTAGTTTTTTACGCCAATTGACACCTTCAAATGATAAAGGTGTGATTTTGTATCAGTTGTTTTACCATCAATTTGTTTTTCGTTTACAGGCTAAAGATACTTCTGATGTAGCTCAGCTTATAAACACATTGAAAGAAAAGGAGAATGCTTTGAGTGTTATCCAAGTGAAGATGAAAGCAATGGAGACCACCATCCTGGATCTGCAGGAGAAAATCAGTGAAAAGGACCAAATCATTGAAGCCAAGAATAAGGCCACCACACTTATATCAGACAGTTTGAGTAAAAAAGGTATGCAAATAATTTATCTTCTAGCCTACTAATTTGAATGATATCTGCATATCATTATCACTTTTCTAAACCATAATCCTATTATAAATCTTTCCAGAAAAAGACTCTCTTGCTCTGTTAGAAGATACAAGGCAACAAATGATTAAAATGCAAGAAAACTTCATAAACATGGAAACAGAATGGAAAGAAGAAAAAAAACGGTTACTGAAACAAATTGAAGAAAAAGATGATAGAATAGCAAGCTTGCAGGAAGCTAACACTATTTTAGAAAACGCAAGGTTTGAAATGAGTGTAGCTCATTCGAAATTACTAGAAGAACTAGATCTAAAGAATAAAGAAATTACAGATTTACAAGAGAAACTAGAAAAAATTTCACATGAAGAAATAGCACCTGTTCAAGAACTATCTCCGAAAGAACATCTAGATGTTGAAGAAGAGAAAGGATCTAAAGAGATTGCAGGCATGGTCGAGCTTACCAAAAAGATAGAACTACTAGAGCAACTCAACTGCCAAATCAGGCAGACTAACAAGGAATTGGAAAACAAGCTTGCTTCTGTAAACCCTGAGTCAAAACCAACGCCCACTGGCTCTCCCAGCAAGAAGGCAAGCCCTCTTCCGACACGCAAGGGCGGCAGAAGCACAGCTAAAAAGTCTCCCTGGAGTCAACTGTCTTCCGAATCAATACCTCAAGAAGTAGATAAGAAACCAAATAAAAACGAAATAACCAAATTAGAAATGGTAGTACAGTCATTAAATAAAGAAATTTTGGATAAGGAATATCTTATTTCACAAAAAGATGAACTAATATCTGAACTCAAAGCTGCTAATGCTCAGATTGAAACTGACTTAAGTGAGTTAAAAACACAACTGTCTCTACAAGCTGATGTGGTTGATGTTGGAATAAGTACTGAAGCACCATTTGAACTTCTGGAGGTTCCTAAACATGTCACACCAATCGAAGGCGTTGTTGGAGAGTCTCATGCAGCATTAGATGCTAAAGAACTTGAAGAAAAGCTAAGAGCTGCTGAAGAGCAGATTATCTCGCTAAATAACGAAATTGATGCAGCCAACAAAAGTATGCTCAAGGTGAAGTCAGGCCACAAGTTGAAGCTAAAACAAATGCAGAAAACAATTGATAACTTCAGCAAAGTTTCTGATGCCAATGCGGAAATTATAAAGCTGAATGAAGAGTTGCACCAACTTTCACAAAAAGTTGCTGAATTAGAAGAGGAAAAAGGCAACCTTCAACTACACCTTGTAGATTATGACAGTGGCCGATGTAAGTATTGCCTGTTTGCTAATAATTTTATTATTAAAACATATTTTCACTAATAATAATAAACAACTTGTTTTGCTTCCAGTGACTGAATCGGATGTTTACAAGAAAATGGTGGAAATGGAAAACCTTGCTGAAGCAAGACTAAAATCTATAAGTGTTTTAGAAACTCAAAAGTTTGATTTAGTTCAAGGTAAGTTGATTTTTGCCACCAGAATGATTTTCATAAATTGGTTTGTAAGAATAAAAGTATACTTATTTAAATATTTTATTTTACTTTCAGAGCTACATGAACTGCAACAGAAGAATGCTGAAATGGAAGACAGGTTGGCAGACATGTCCCAACTACACAGTGAACAAGTGAGCTCCGAAATGAAATCAGTCCAGTTAGAAGAACAAATAGATCAACTAAACAGTACCATCAGAGAACTTGAACTAGTGATTGAAAATCTAAAACTTGACAAAGGACACCTTGATGAGTCAGTCAAGAGACTTGAAGATGAAAAAGAAGAACTACTTCATAAATTAGAGAAGTACATTCAAGAAAACTGGGAATTGACTGACAAACTTGAGAAACTGAGTGCAGAAAAAGTTAGTTCAGCTGAATCAATTGAAATAGTTGAATCATTAACTACCCAAGAAAAGCTAGAATTAGAGGAGTACAACAAAGGACTTCCAGATCGTAAAGACAAGGATAGCCACGCAGAGGTACCAGTCTCACCAGAATGTCGTGAAAATATAGAAAAACTTGTTGAACAAAGTGCTGAACTAAATAAGAAAATCGAGTTATTCACTCAAGAGAGGCAAGAAGTGATGGAAAAGATGAACACAATCAACGCTGAAAATGAGGCATTGCATGCAAAAATATTAGAGTTTACAAATCAGTGTAGTAATCTTCAAAGTAATATCGAGTTGTTAAATAATGAAAAGCTGCAACTGACAACACTTAATGAAGACTTGAACCATCAAATAGAAGAACTGAAACGTGAACGTCTCGACATCATGAAAGAAAGTGTCGAAATGGTCAAACCGTCTGGCATGGAAGAGTCTGTAGAAGGCGTTTCATCAGAAGCGCATCCGGATGAAAAAGCTACGGGAGAGAAAGGAAATAATAGAACCAAATCTGTTAAACAACTCACTAAAGAAATCCTGAAGTTGAAGAATATTATAAAGGAAAGAGAAGCGGAAATAGGCGATTGTCAAATGAAAATATTATCCCTTGAAGAACAACAACAAAAATACGTCGAATTAACTAAAATTAACTCTTCTTACGAAACAAAACTAAAGGCTCTTACAGATGAAAATCAACAGTTAAAGGAAGAACTCAATACTGCAAAGAAAGAAAAAGAATCTGAGCAGCAACTTGCACAGACTAGAGCTCAAGAACTTTTACAACAAGAAATTCAAAAGTTACATAATGATTACGCCAACACGATCAATAGCAGAGATGTACGATTACAGGAACTAGAAGCTCTTTTATCAGAGTATGAAAAGCAAATATTTAACTATGGAAACTCTTTACAGCAAAAAGACAAAGAAGTTGCAGAGTATATCAATCAAATCACCAAATTAAATGATGTGTCAAAGAAATTAAAATCTACTATTGAAGCACTTGAAGAAGAGAAGGCTAAAGATCCTAATGCAGAACTTGTTAAAACATGCCTAAATAAGCAAATTGCGTCGAGTCAGAAAAAACTGGCTGAGAGTGAAGAAAAAATAAAGAAACTGGAGGAAGAAAGAACCCAATTATCAAGTCTAAAAGGTGCTTTGGAAAGTCAGGTGGCTAGTTTAGATATCGAACTGAAAAAGATGCAAGATGCTTATACAGAAAAGCAGAACCTCATAAAAGAATTGCAAGTTCAACAAAAGAAGCAATCAGAAGAACTGGCCAATGCAGTACTTGAGCTAAAAGAACGCGATGAAGAAGTTCATGAAATCAAATTGCAGTTAAGAAAAGAATCTATAGAAAATGAGAAATTAAGAACAGCTTTGAGCGAGAAAGAAAATAATACCGACGAATCCACCAAACAATTAGAAGAAGCTAAGGAAGAGATACAGAGATTAACTCTTGAAAATAGGGAACTAAATGAAAAATACCAAACAGTAGATGCTAAAAATAAAGAACTTCTTGAGAAATTGAAAAAGTTCGCTGCTACTGTTAAGAAGAAGTCTTCTATGTATTCAGAGCTAGAAACTCACTTAGCTGAAACACAGAAAAATCTGGAAGCTAAAAATTCGCAGATAGAACAGCTTTTAATACAAGTTGATGCTCTACCTGCTGTGCAAGAAAAACTGAAATATGCCGAAGAAGAGTTGAACCGACTTCAGTTACAAAGGTCAACATTGGAACAGCAAAAATCACAAGATGTTGTAAATCTTCAAAATGAGATAAAGGCATTACAAGACCAACTAGGTGCAGCTTTACAAGAATCAAAGCAACTTAATGAAGCTTTGAATATCGCACAAAAAGACCTCTATATAGCTCGCGAAGAGACCGCGAACCTTAAAACGCAAGTAGAAGTTTTAAACAATAAACTTTCAGATTACGAACTTGAACAAAAGAACAATATGAATTTCGTAACAAAAATATCTAGTTTGGAGACGGATCTTAATCAAAAACAAAGCCAAATCGCCGATTTAATTAGCAGACTTGAAAGTCAAGAGCAGCAACTTAGTCAAATGCAGTTTGGCCAAGAAGCTAAAGTACAAGAACGCGATCTGTATATTGAGAGCTTGGAAACCGAAATAAACAAATACAAAAACCGTATTTATCGCCTCGAAGAAAGTATTTCTGCAATGGAAGACCGCAGGCACACCTTAGAGCGGAAAGCAGATCAATTAGACACTCAGTTACAAGAAAAACAAAAGGCTTACAGTGAATACACTAGCCAAGAGGACCAATTAGTCAGTAGATTAGCTGTTTTAATGGACCACGACAGAGTTGTAGAAAAACAACTACACGAAATCGAAAATGAAAATAAGGAATTACAATTAAAAACTCACCATCTAAGCGACGAAAACCAACATCTGCGTAAGGCTCTCTCAGACATTCAAAACCACTGCAATACATTGGGAGACAAAGCTAGTAGAACTGATTACGCCGAAGCTGAACTTGCCAAATACCAAGCTCAAGTTCATGAACTTGAAGCACACTTGAAGCGAATCACACATGAGCACCAAAATACCCTAGTAGAAAAGAAACGACAGATAGAAGAAATTGAAAGTGAATTTAATACCCAAATTGAAAACGCTATCAAAGAGAAGAAATTATTGAGTGAAAAATATGAGAAAATGAATGAGCACGTGACTCAGCTGGAGGCAAAATTACAAGAGTACAGAAATAATATTGAAACCCTTAAAATAAATATGGAAGAGTTAAATAGAATAAATCATGAGCTAATGGAGAAATCCAACAAAGAGCAAAACCAGGCTCCTGATTATACAGAGCAATATATAAACGAAATAAACAGACTCAACTCACTTGTAAACAATAAGACTCAAGAAATAAATGACCTTACTAACAAATTACAGTCTGTTCAAACCAGTCATATTGGAACAGTATCACATTTAGAAAGTAAAATAGCTGAACTGAATGACAAATTGCAAAACACTTCCAATATGATCAATCAACTGGTTCAAGAATCAGAATCTCTAAGAATACGTAATGAAGAGCTGCAGGAACTTCTATCTCAGAAAGATGAGCAAATCCGACGTCTTAACGAAGAAAAGAGCGTGACATTTGAAATGACAATACCTAAAACTGAGGGCATGGTTATTTCTTCAACGATAGAACCATTACGTGAAGGTGTAAAGCTCTTTGATATGTCATCTATTGAATCGCAAATAGTGCCACAAGGTGAACCTATCACCGAAGATAAGCACAGGGTAAAACGGTCTCAACATGTGCAGAAATCTGCAGATGTCGAGGGGACAAAAGAAGTGGTAGAGCCTGAAATAGTTGCAAAGAAGGCATATCTTTGCTACAAAGGCGATGAAAATCTTCCAGAGCAATCAGATGATCCATTTAATTCAGATGAAGGATGGGGGCTTGGTGAAAGTGAAGAAGTCGAAGTCATCACGCCAGGGTTTACACATTTGACAGACCAAATACGACAGCTTGAAAATGAAAATGAAAAGATAAAGGCTGATTTAGATGCAAGCAACAGCAAACTCATAAAAGTAATGAAAAAATTGAAAGAATTAAAATCTAATAATGACATGCTCTCGAATGAATTAAAGCTTTCTAAACAGATGTCACAGTCATCATTTTTAGATAGTGCAATTGAAGATGAGTTGAAAAATAATATTCAAGAACTAGAAAAGAAAATAGAAGAATTAACAGCTGAGTTGAACAAAGAGAAAAAGGATAAAGACTCACTTCGCAAACAAAATGAGGTCTTCCAGAATGCAAATGAGCGATTGTTGGAAGCGAAAGAAAAAATGGACAGCGAAGTTGAACTATGGAAATTTAAATTTAAAGAAGCAAATGACAAAATGTCTGCAGTTGAATGGGAAGACTCGCCAGTTCATAAAGCTACACCACAACCTGAAAAGTTAACAGATGAAGCTCTGCACGAAGATATGCTTAAGCTTGAAAGGGAAAATGATGAATTACAGACAATTATTGATCAATTGACTAGTCAAAACAAAGAGCTATCTTCACAGCAATCGCTACTGAAAGCTGAAATTGATAATATTTCTAAAAAATTACAAGAACATCAGTCGATGGATGAAAAACACGCGTCTGTTAATAACAGATTGTTGGAATTGCAAAATGACAATGATAACCTAAACAGAAAATTGAGTGATTTAGAGAAACTCAATAGCGAATTGACCAGTAAGTGTGAGAATCTTAATGCTTTAAATGAAGAAATCCTTATAAAAAATAAAGAATTAACTAAAAACAATAGCAAACTGGATGAGTTGGATAGTAGTTTAAAAGAAAACCAAGCCCTGACCGCTAAGTGCGAAGCCTTGAACAGTGAAGTATTAGAATTGCAAACCAGAAATGAAAGTTTAAATTCTAATATTATTGAACTTCAAACACGTTACAATGAACTTCAAAATTTATATGCAGTGAATAGTCAAAAATTAGAACAGGAGATTAATACCTTGAATCAAGTAAAACAAGAAGCTGAGAACCAAGTAGCTGCTTTAATCACAGAACTTGAGGCCACAAAATCTAAACTGATTTGGCTTGAGCAGGAACAGGCTTCTCGTAAGCCGCAAAATATTGATCCTTTTGCTATGTCAGAACAATACAGTGCTGTACAGGATTTCAGCGCTAAACTTCAACACGACCTAGAAATCGCCAATAATAAACTGCTTCATTTAGAAAGCGACAATAAAAATTTGCTTGCCAAGCTGAAAGAATATGAACAACAAACCGTAGCTCTGGAAGAAAAGATTCAACTTCTTGACACCGAAAATAAACAATTATTGGCAACTGTCGCAGAATTGCAGGCAGCCGCCGCAAGTCAGCAATTTATCAAGAAAGAGGAAAGTACTATGCTACAATCAACTAGTGACAATCAAGATGCTACACATAAAATAAAGGAGTATGAGCAACAAATTGCTGAACTCAATGCAAAAGTGCAACACCTGAATACAGAAAATGACCAGTTACTGGCTTCAGTAACAGAATTACGTTCGTCTATATCGAGTGCTGTAGATCAGCGAGGTTTTGAAATAGCTGAGTTGTGGAAGCAACATTTGGCGCAGCGAGAAGCAGACTTCCAAAAGACTGAGCAAGAGTTGCGCAGTGAACTAAACGCATTCGAAGTCAAATACGAACAGCTACTTGACAGCGTACAGTCGTCGACACAGGAAGAAACGAACAAACTTGTAATAATGGAACAGATTTCATCATTGCAAACCAAATTACAAGACAAAGAAGAGCACCTTCGCAACCTTCAAGACAAATACGCTGAAGTTATGAACCAAATAGACATGATACGTTCAGAAATGGAAGACGAAAAAATAATGTATGAAAATAAATTAATGACGCAACAAGAAGAGTATGAAAAACAGATAGAACAACTTAATCACAAAATTCAACAACATTCCCAGGACTATGACACTGCACATAATAACTTACAAAGCGAATTAGCGGCTACCAAAACTAGAAACGATGAACTAAATCAGGAAATTGAAGTACTGTGTAATAAAGTTGAGGAATATGAAAAACAAATAGCAGAATTAACCAATCTACTAAGAATAAAAGACAGTGAGATATATCAAAAGACACATGACTATACTTTAACACTAACACAAAGAAACGAGGAATTTGAAAATGTTAGAAAGCAATTGATAGAATACGAAAAGAAAATTGAAGATTTAAGTTATGAAAAAGAAGCAGAACTAGCAGTTCTCCGATTGAAAATGCATGAAAATACCGAAGACTTCGAAAGAGCAAACCGAGATGCCGAGGAAGAAAAATTAACCCTTACCCAAGAGTTGAACGCAAAAATTGTAGAATGTACTAACCTGAATAAAAAGATTACCGATCTAAATAAAATATTAGAAGACCATGCAAAGGAATATACAGAAATGCAAACCGCTCTCGAAAGCCAGGAAATAGAAATAGTTACACTGAAGGACGAAATATCGAATCTTCGGGAGATGTTCAAAATATCGTCGGGGAAAATTGAGAAACACGTGACTTTCGCTTCTGACACCAAACCCGGCGCTGAATCGCCGGAAATGTCTGCAGAAGAGTTACAAAAGGAGTTACTGGATGCCGTTCCCCGCGCGGAGCTAGATCTAGCTCTTTACATGCTGCACCAAAGAGATGTGCGTTGCGAAGAATTGACGATGGAGCTTACACAGCTACTGGACGAACGAGACACACTGCAGTTGCGCCTTTCTGACAGTTTGCGCTCCTACGAAGAGCTCAAATCAGCAGGAGTAGATGTCAGCATGAGTCAAGACGTGATATCAGATTTGCCGAGCTTCTCCGTGGAGAAGGAGCACCAGTTCGTCGACGTCCATCGAGGGCAGACGTCGAGGAGTAGCAGCATCAGCGATCCCGATGGAGAGAAACCAAAGTTACAAGCCAAGTAAGTACCACTAAGACTACCGTCATTCTATGTGCTATTTTCAATACTACCTGATTCATAGAAGAAGTGGACCCGAAATGGCAAAATGTTATTATTGACATCTAGATGTAATATGAAGAAGACGCTAACAATAATGTTGCCATTTCGGGTTCCTTTCTTCTATGGATCAGGTTATATCTAGTAAATTGAGATAAACTCTAGTCTAGCTAAAAGTGTTGCTCTAACTGCTAGTTCGCTAGTGTCACCTAGCCCTCGTTAATTTGCTAGGTAGGTTCAAAATCGTTTCAGATTGTTGACTTGCGAATAAACCTTTCCTTTACTAACTTATCATCGTGTTCCGTAGGTTGTCCGAACTGCGAAGCGTGAAGCAAAGCCGGGACGTCCTCCTCCGCCACGACAGCGAGCAAAGGCAACTCGATCTGCGTTTACTACAACGCGACGTAGCCAACTTGCCGCCCGAAGCCAGGGAGCAGCTTGCAAACGCGCACCACACACTCTGTAAGTACTTATTTGAAGGAAGCAATAGAACTCGGAATGCAGCAAAGGACGGCCTACTACCAGGTGCAAGGGTTGCTCTTTACTGCAACGCGACGTGGTCAACCTGCCGCCCGAAGCCAGGGAGCAGCTTTCAAACGCGCACCACACACTCTGTACCTAAGTACCTGTGTGAATAACAGAATTTGGGATGCAGCATAGGACGGACTACTACCAGGTGCTCTTTACTGCAACGCGACGTGGCCAACCTGCCGCCCGAAGCCAGGGAGCAGCTTGCAAACGCGCACCACACACTCTGTACCTAAGTACCTGTGTGAATAACAGAATTTGGGATGCAGCATAGGACGGACTACTACCAGGTGCTCTTTACTGCAACGCGACGTGGCCAACCTGCCGCCCGAAGCCAGGAGCAGCTTGCAAACGCGCACCACACACTCTGTACCTAAGTACCTGTGTGAATAACAGAATTTGGGATGCAGCATAGGACGGACTACTACCAGGTGCTCTTTACTGCAACGCGACGTGGCCAACCTGCCGCCCGAAGCCAGGGAGCAGCTTGCAAACGCGCACCACACACTCTGTACCTAAGTACCTGTGTGAATAACAGAATTTGGGATGCAGCATAGGACGGACTACTACCAGGTGCTCTTTACTGCAACGCGACGTGGCCAACCTGCCGCCCGAAGCCAGGGAGCAGCTTGCAAACGCGCACCACACACTCTGTAAGTATTCGAAGGAAGCAATAGAACTTGCAGCAAAGGACGGCCTACTACCAGGTGCAAGGGTTGCTCTTTACTACAACGCGACGTGGCCAGCCTGCCTCCCGAAGCCAGGGAGCAGCTTGCCAACGCGCACCACACACTCTGTAAGTATTTGAAGGAAGCAATAGAACAATAGATGCAGCATAGGACGGCCTACTACCAGGTGCAAGGGTTGCTCTTATCTACAACGCGACGTGGCCAACCTGCCTCCCGAAGCCAGGGAGCAGCTTGCAAACGCGCACCACACTCTCTGTAAGTATTTGAAGGGAGCAATAGAACTTGAGGTGCAACATAGGACGGCCTACTGGTCCTCCGCCACGACAGCGAGCAAAGGCAACTCGATCTGCGTTTGCTACAACGCGACGTGGCCAACCTGCCTCCCGAGGCTAGGGAGCAGCTTGCCAACGCGCACCACACACTCTGTAAGTATTTGAAGGGAGCAATAGAACTTGAGGTGCAACATAGGACGGCCTACTGGTCCTCCGCCACGACAGCGAGCAAAGGCAACTCGATCTGCGTTTGCTACAACGCGACGTGGCCAACCTGCCTCCCGAGGCTAGGGAGCAGCTTGCAAACGCGCACCACACACTCTGTAAGTATTTGAAGGGAGCTATAGAACTTGAGATGCAACATAGGACGGCCTACTGGTCCTCCGCCACGACATCGAGCAAAGGCAACTCGATCTGCGCTAACTGCAACGCGACGTGGCCAACCTGCCTCCCGAAGCCAGGGAGCAGCTTGCAAACGCGCACCACACACTCTGTAAGTATTTGAAAGAAGCAATAGAACTACAGGGAGTAACAGAAAGGGTATAACAATCCGAAAGGAGGTCAAGGTACTCATGAAACTGAACAACTTTCCCCATGGAACATGGGTCGAAATATGAAAAAAAAAAATTTGGACCTCCCATACAAAATCGCCGATCAGCTAATTGATTATATGGGAGTACCAAAATTTTTTTTCATATTTCGACCCATGTTTCATGGGGAAAGTTGTTCAGTATTATGAGTACCTTGAACTCCTTTCGGCTTGTTATACCCTTTCCGTTACTCCCGGTATATGCTGTGTGATGCCGGCTTAGAATAGCATCACCCCAATTCTATCCACATGACGTAAAAAACGACGGGATAATCATCCAGGAAATGGGCAGCAGCGTTCCCTCTGACTGCAACATCTTGCACTGCGCTCGCCAATCCGCCTGCCAAGCGTGGCGAGTACGGCGATACCCCGCTGATAGGAGGAGGCCCATGTCCAGCAGTGGACTGTTGTGGCTGTTATTTTAATAGAACTAGGGATGCAGCAAAGGACGGCCTACTACCAGGTGCATAGGTACTGCCACTCACGCTTACTCATTTCATTAGTACGAGTTCTTAATTGGCAGCTTGTATGGAGGTATGGTCCCATCCAGCAGAAAGCATGAAACTTGGCATTGGTAGGTATCCATCTAGCCGTGTGGTAGCGGCTAAGAATACTGCCACCCCTTGTTCGCTCAGTGTGTCTCGTAAAGGCGACGTAGAGTTTTTGACCTCGGCTGAATATCTGATGACTATGGTCAACCGCATGGTAGCGGTGATACCACCTACAATTAACATTCCCAATAATGTTGACGTCAGGCAAGGGGCCGGTTATGAAATATAGCCAAACATAAGGGGAGTTTGTATGAAACGTTTCTTTATTCGGTTCGTATATCTACAGAAAGTATGTCACACTTAGCGCCCAGTTCTGATAAGATAAGAAATGGTTTCAAATATTAGGAACCCGCTAGGAAAGCTGAATCATATCGGCAATAAACGGAAGGAAACAAGCTATCAGACAGGCCCAGCAGTGTTGCCGCTTAGGAAAATAGAAAGTCCCCAGACATGTGCAGAAAAGTCGCTAGATTTGGCAAAAAAATGATTAAAAATATCCGCTAGAAGTCGCTAGAATTTCAAATAGTAGAAATAAAAAATATGTAAATAGAAAAGCGTTTTTTCAAATTCAATACTTATTTATTACTCAAATCAAGTTCGCACTAAACTAAGATAAACAGGTTTTTCTGCAAAATGAAAGAACTTGGAATGAACGATGATTAAAAAGAAATAGCTATACTTGTTGCATCCATGGGAGAGAGTGAGACGCATCCAGCCACGATATAAAACATAATTCGTAGGGGAATTCCCGAAACTCCCCGCCCGATCGGTTTTTGATCCCTTTCGAAAGTGAAAGGGACTTCCCGGTACCAAAAACTATTCAGCATGCTATGCATAGTTTTGCCAGTAAATAATGTTTATTTTCTACTCAAGTTTAAATGTCGCCAGAAGTCGCTAAAAATATTCTAGCGACTTTTTTGAAAAGAAATGTCGCTAAGCATATGAAAAATCCGCTAGATTTAGCGACAAAGTCGCTAAAACGGCAACACTGGGGCCCAGTGTTTACATATATCAGGCCGCAGAATATATTTTTCGGGGAATTCCCCACTCTTGTTAGTTTTTACTGACTTGTTGAGACATTGTTATTCACGATTCTATCAGTTTTGTTGTATAAAACCGCTAAGCCAGCGGTGTTAGTATGAGTTAATTAGTGAGTGTTCATGGGGACGTTAAACGACTTGGTGTCCCACACGAAGAGAGAGAGAGTGTTACGTCGGAATAGAGGCTTTTCCGTAAACTTTAGCGATTTTCTTTAATGATTTCACTGATTATCAATCTATTTTTAATTAATAAAGTAATTTGATTTATCTTTTCATCACTAGAAATAACCTCTGAAAATAAAACATGTGGGAGCACGGTCTTGTCCCCGCCAAGATTTAATATTCTGTGTAAGAGTGTAACCTAGCTTTTGTTTCTTTTCCAGCTCGGGACTCCCAAAGCACATCTACCGTCCTTCTGAACTGGCTTCGAGGCAAGAGCACGCCCAAAGTAGTTCACATGTGAGTCGCCAGTAGATAACCTTAAACGCAGCTGACGTAGAACTTACTAAATTGAAATAGTTCAAACAACTTAAAACACGCGTCCACACCAAGCAAGGCTGCTCGCTGCCTCGCGAGGCAAACAACCAAGAAATTACGTGGCTCACCCGAGGCAACGCATGCTCGTGCTCGGGCGAACGCGCGCGAGCCGAGCCAAAATGAACGCGCCTCACAAGTTTGCCTATTAATTTATAAGGCGTCCAAATTGTGCCGAACTTAGTTCGCCTGCGGAATTGAGCGTATGTCGCGCGAGGCAGCAAGGACGCGAGCAGTCTCGGGCAGTGTGGACGCGCCTAAAGACATTTAGACATACTCTGTTTTTGTTTATTTCCTTGTTTAATCCGCATCAGACTGATTCGCATTTAATGTGCCACCACTGCACACCACAATTGATAAAATGTTTGGCTTTTAAACATTTTGATTCAAAATTGTGCACGGTTTAACTTGCCAACGAAATTATTATGAATTATGTCGATAAGCTAACTTACCTAACATTTGCGTAGATTACGCTCGTGAGTTGAACACGAATTCAATGTAATTTTATAAGGAACACTGCCTAAAACGGACCACGTACAAAGAGCTATGTAATAAATAGTCTTGGTTCTATTTAATTAGTAAACGAACAAGAGTCACTTATTTATTTCACACTTCCGCGATAAACTTACTTAAGAGTAAGTTGTTATAAAAGTCTTCTTCCTATTCAATTTATCTTTATTTCTTTTATTCTTGTAGCTATTGAACCATTCTCAAATAATCTGACTACCACATAAGTCCTCACACGACTTATTACGACTTACTTTTCTGTTCTTATTTTTTATATTGGTTAATTTCTAATTCGTTTCAAAGTAAGGCATTTCCTTTTTTTATAGTGTTCCTCATTTTGGCAAGTAGGTACGAACGAACGACAAAATATGATTTATTTGTAGGTTTAATAAGCATGTGTACAGGTAATGCATTCCTGAATTACAAATCTGTACCTTGTTACAACGACTTGGACATAATTGTAAAATACATACACCAAGCAATATGTAATGAATTTTAATGTCTCTTTGTTTTCAAATATTTTGTTTCTTTTAATATCTTTACAAATAAATTATTGTTTGAACTAAAATAAAGAACTGGCGAAATTAATATTTACGTGCCTTTTCATGAAACATTGTGTAATGTCGATTGAATCTATATACTGAATGTTATAATTATGTATTTATTATAACTACCTGTTATTATTTGTGAATCCATTCTGTATAATTTAATGTATATAATCGGGATACACTAAATTGTGTATCCTTGTAAGAAATTGTAAATTTGTTTTCAATTAAAATGTATTTAAAAATATATGAGGTATTTACTTGTTTGAAATCCCTGATTTTATTGTTTCGGGAAAAGTAGGTATTCTAAAGATAAACACAAAGAAGTAATTTTTAAGATTTTTATTAATGTTTTTGATATTTACATCAGCGTTCCAGCAATATTCATACAATCCAAATAGAACCTTACATTTAATAATCACAAAATGAAATTCAAAATTACGCACTAAAGTGTGCTAACATTTTTAGAATTTCCAAAATTTGAATCTCCTAAGCGATAATAATAAAGATCACCTCTATTTATAGTTCGAGCCGAGTGCTCTTAACATACATCACAGGAAAATGAAATTTTCCCCTTAAATTTTTAAATATTCTACTTCATAACAAAGTATCATTCTAAGTTCTTATTCTATTCGAAAAAGCCAGTTCGAAAGCCAAATAAGCATTAAATAAAGACTAACTTTGTAATGCGTATATTTTCCCACGTATAGTTTTACATACAAACTAAATTATAATGCGTCTATTTGAATTCAAGTAATTTAAATTACTTTATGCATGCATACCACAACCGACGTGTCGTGTCCAACTTAAACCAAATAAAAGTTCAAAATCATATTCAAGTTATTTGCATCTCTATATTGAACGACATTGTGTTCATTTTATATTAGTAAGTAATAATATTTTATTGCTATATTTTTTACACAAAATACTTTAAAGTAGTGTTACTTATGGCACCACATGCTTACAGCATATTTTTTAGAGAATATTTACATTTAATTCTATATATCTACATAGCTAGCAGATCGCTAAACATTTGAAGTTCGATAACGTAAGGATAACCAGTATAATTTGCAAGAAATATATTTATGGTAGGTACGTGACGATATAATCTGCGAGAATGTTTATAGATATGTCTCGATATCTGCCCGATTACCTTACTTAATGGAAGACATTGGACTTCTTTGTTCATTACAACACTCCTAACCGTAACATACTTAACTTTACTTAGAACTAACTAGAACTAATACAGTTATACAAAACTAATTGTCTTCTGCGTCTTTCGTACTTAAATACGCTTTACTTATAACTGGAGAAACTAAACATATCACAATTTATAGTAAATGTTCGGTCGCCCGCGGAGGCCCCGCGCGGCGCAGTTGGGCGCTGGGCGGGCGGCGGCGGGCGGGCGTTAAGTACACACACGTTACTTTACCGCTGCGTCAATATTTCCAATGGTTGCGAATATAGGAACGTGAATTTAAATGACTAAGAGCTAACCTAAAAATCTTATATGAAAATCACATTTTTTTTCTTTTCTTTTTCCTATCGATTATCAAAGTACTCCTAAATTAACATATTATGACTGGAAGTGACTATGATACGAAGTTCAACTCTTAACACTTATCACATTAGCGTGTTACTCTTACTAATTTGTAGGTATTACTTTGAGGAACAAAATCATTTAGGTGGTTATTTGCTCTGAACTAGTATTAACAAAACTTCTACAGCCCTGTGTCCACTTTATAATTAAATCGTGTAAAATACCATACGCTTACATAATTTGGGTGGATATGTCATTTTATCTATATAATAAATCGTCTTCTCTGTTTAATACGTATATAAATATAACAATATAGTGAACGTAATATTATTTATATAATATAGAAGCGTAATTTATTGCCTTCCCCCGAATACGTTGGTTGTGGAAATATTAAATTTATCTGCGTCTGCGATAACGGGAATCAGCGGCGACTGTCGCCGATTGGAATCAACTTTGTAAGTGCCATTACAACATCACGTATACAGGGTGTTATAAAAACTTAAAATATTTGCAGGTTTACCAGTCAGCTACTAGACTACAGCATTAAACTAAACAACTCTACCTGAGAAATGCATATTGAAATGAATACAAAATGTTATAGGCGATCAGTATCGACCTATGTTCCTTGGGGAAAGTTCCTTAAGTTCATTTTCTGGTTCAACGCAGTGCTTTTGTTAACACCCTGTATACAAACAATTTAGGAATTCAATCATCTTTAACCATACTTTCTTACAACATACAAGTCATTAAAACTAAATATAAATAGTGACAAATATCTGTAGGTAATTAATCAGTTCATTGTTCAAGTCGAGAGAGTGCAAATGAAAACTAACTTTGGTCCCGTGCGAGCGAAATGCATACAATGTATGTAACTATGTAGTATGTTCGTTCGGCTATCTATTGGCAACAGGGATGTCTAGGGCAATTTAATGGTGTCTTACATAATAAGAGGTAGATCGTAATTTATAGAACCATACAACTATAACTGGAAAATGTTTAAAATTAGTTCAGTGCATCGCCTCTTCTATCAGCGAATAGACTAGAGGCAGATTACAAGTAGCACGCAGGGCTTACTAACCTATTTATAACTATCCACAGTTACACTATCTATACACTTACGTTAAACACTTGCGTTCAGTCTTTGTATCAGTCCAAATCACGGTTGCACCGAATCGCTGCGATGTCGTCGCGCCTGGGTGGAAACTTGGAAATGCGAGGGTGTCGCCTGTGGCCGGGCGGCGTCAGGCGTTAGAAGTGCACGTCGCGGACGTCGGTGGGCGTGGCCGCGTTGCTATGGGCCTTGTCCTGCGGCGGAGGCGGCGTCCAGCCCTCCTGCCGCGGCTGCCCGTTTGGGACGGCCACCGCGCGCTCCTCGATCATGTTCTGCACCATCACCTCGACCTGCTCCAGGCACGTCTGGAGGCAATCCTGCGGAAGAACAATCCGGTTAGTCCGCTCTTTCGTAGCTTCAAAGGAGGGAAAAATCCAGTTGTTGCAAAGAGATTGAAACGTAGGTTTAGTAAAGATAGTTACCAAGTCAATGCCGGTGAGGTCGCGAAGCCTCTGCAGGTGTCCGTCAAGGCCCAGTCCTCGAAGCGCCGCCGCGATGCTGCAAGCAGCCAGCGTGCTCGCCGAGTGCAACGTGAACTCGTAATCTACAACAAGGAAACTCTCGATAAGTAACAATAACGCCATTTCCATGCTTGTGAAAGCTGCACTTAATATGCCTAAGTACCCACAACGAGTTTACGCGAGTACCTATAACAAACGAAGGCTTAGGCCCAACGATATCGCTGCAAAAACCGGGTCACAGCACTTAAGCGCATAAGGCGCTCAGGATAGAAAATCAATGGGTTTTTCCACGCTAAGGATCGGCGGCTAGTTAGAATAGAAACAGGTTTTATAATTTTAATCGTGTTCATATACAAAACGGTTGTGTAACGTCGTTATTTCGATCAGAGTGAGGTGGAAGATCATTGATGGGCTGGCGGTTATTGATCAGGGCGCATTGTAAGCAGCGCGTCCGGTATAAGGAGGAATGTTTGTCTCAGCGCTTGGTGGAGTGCGGCGGGGTGTGGGCGGGGGTGGGGGGCATGGCTCGGGTTGTCAGCAGGCTGGCTAGTCCGGCAGCCTCAAAGGAGCCGGCACTCGCCCTCGCGCCCGCATTCCACTGCCTGCGCCCGCGCACCCGCGCCACTCGAATATTTCTCACGGGCTCACTTTGGCGAAACCATTATACGTACAGTACGCAGACATGTAAAAAGATCCTGCCGGACCAATTTGGCGGTGGACGGCTCAGGATGTATAGAAAAACTAAACGTAATTGGCTTGTAAATATAATGAACCGATGGTGATGTAAGTTAACAATCTCTGTGCGTACTTACAAGATCTCTAAAGAACATAAAAGCTACATTACTGAGACTTCAAACCAACGACTCAGTACTTAATTAACCGTTACAAATAAGTCGCAATAATAGGTGTTACCAAAGGATGTGTTACTAACTAGGTTGGGTACTTGGCTTCATAAAAAACAATTCGATATCAAAGTACAACAGGAAAAGCTTGAACGTCCTTGCGAAACTAATCACATACCTACCTACCTAACCACCTACATTACAGTATCCTATACCTAAGTATCGCTCGGTTATGCATGCCCACAATAACCATGTTATGTAATTTGTAAAAATTGATTGGCGGGCGCAGTTCTCACGCTGCCATTACAAGAATGGCCATTGAAGTTCGCGTGAAACCACATAACGCTCAGCGCTCAATGCGCCAGCGCAGCCTTCGAGGGCCCCAACCATTCATCATTAAGTAGGCTCTATTATACCAACCAACGTATGGATATCGAACACTCTTCCAGCTCATTTAAAAAGATTTATTTTCATTTTTTTAATTTGCATGTCGGCATGCCCGAGCGAGATAAAGGGACGGGTAAAGGGAAATAAAAAGAGATGAGAAACAACGAGAGCGGCCGCTCACTCGGAGCATTTGCATAATCTGATGATCAAACAGCGAGGCCCTACCGGCGGCCTCGACCGGTCTGCGGGCAGACACATCCAGCTACGTATCTACGGCCAGCCACGGCCAGGTCGACCCTCGACCACTGCTCAGCTACTACTGACTGATCCTCCAGCGAGGAACACACACGGAGCGGATACACGCCCGCCTTATTAGCGGGGCGTGACGTCACGTCGCTAACTTATACGGCAACACTTCCAGGGGAAGTGATTAGCTAGTCTACAAATCCATTCCGCCAAACCGTGCAAAGAAACCAAAACTAGAAGTCTAACTTAGTAGCTCTCGAGTTCCACAAACGCAAACCTTGACCCAAACGAAACGAGCAGAGTCACGTTGGTCACGGGCATGAGACTATTCATAGCCCGTTTGAAAGGAGGCCGCCAGAGAAGTACCAACGAAGTACCAATCTCTGGGCATCGGCGGTGACATAATCAGCGGCGTGTCCTTGAACGTGGAGTGGATGTGGTAATAGACGGCGGTGTCTATTCGCGAGGTGAATGCTCCGGCGAGGCCGCTGCCATATACCCACTGCCCACCGGAACAAACACCCGCGCGGCCCCGCCGCCGCCGCCGCCGGCGCCCTGCCGGCCCCTCGAACGAATCATACGCGCATATGAATACTCCAGCAGATAAGATACGATTATATCCCCGTGCGAACGACATCTTCATCACGCATCCAAATTGACGCTCCGTCATTACTCGTTCACATTGCCAACAGGCGCGCCACCAACGATCAAAACGACAACGTTTTATAAAAATAAAAACAATTTATCTCCATCGGTTCGCCCAGCGAGACATGTCAGCTTTAAAATGACCCATTGCAAATTTAATATCCAACCAAGTTATGATTCCGTAGTAAATTGTGCCATTGAAATAATGATACATAATGCGGGCCCTACACCGCGAAACGTATGACAGACTCGTCACTCAGGGCTGCAGCACTTGCTGCGACTGTGACAAAAGGATGTTCTGGTAAAGAGCCGATACACGTCAGCAATTAAGTTCTCTCAGATCTTGATGGTTCATTCATTTATCATAATGATCAAGTCAGCCGTCAACGCCATAAGATTGCCCAATGTTGATTCCATTTTAATTGAAATATTCATATTCATTCATAATAGTTGCTATAGGCATCTCTGCCTTCGTCATCAACGGGGTATTATTAACTGGTCAGCAGCGAACAAGCAATAAGATCGGGGAGATTGCATTAGCCGCCGTCTGACAAGTGAGAGATGATATCCGAGGAGCAAGTGAAATAAAAGAGCTGGAGCGTGAACTTCTTGAACAAAAAACAACACGACAGCGGCGGCGAACAACAAAAACCGTTGCACAAAAACATATGATCCCATGAGGGTTGCGGGGGGGTGAGGGTCGGGGCGCGGCGGCGGGAGGGGAGGGACGGGCGTGCTGGAATGCGCTCGGTCCCGCGCGGCGTGGGAGGCGCCGCCCGCGCCGCCGCCGCCGCCGGCACGCCGCAGCGCGCAGGACACACACGCCGCCCAGCCAGCCTCTACCTTCATCTCTACCCTCACAGTAAACAAACCTATTCTCATCTCGAGCGAGATCACTTTCCTTAAACCTTGCTCTTTGCATTACTTACAATGTGGCCTGCCGCGAGATAAATGGTGGATGTTGCGCGCTAACACTGAATACATAAGCACTAAGCAGCTTGTGAAGCCGACTATCAGAGTCAGTCGATAGGATCTGCTCCTAGACTAGATTAATGAGAATTTTCCTTTACGAAATACTTTGGTGGGATCCAAAAGCATGCTAAGATTGGCTGATGACTAACGAATGCTAATTATTTTTACGTTTTATTCCACATTCACACGATTTGTAGGTTCAGTGACACGCGAAGGCTACGCGCCGCGGCATTGTCGTGACGTGACGTGGTATCTCGATGCTAATTACCGTCTGCTGCGGCGAACGAAACCTCCTAATGGTAATGCCATTGTTCCCGCAAGTTCTTATGCGAAATATCGACCCTTCTGGCCTCAATTGGCGTAAATGACATAAAGCACTTTTTACAGGAGAGCCAAAAAACGAAAAAATAAAAATATAAATTGAGATATCTTGTTTGCCTTTTTAGCTATAATAATGCTTCTTTTATCAAAATACTTGCCCAAAGCTGCTTCAAAACCTCATTACGTTTGCACAGGAGTAGAATGCAGATTTAAGAAGTTAGCATGCATATACGCCCTAAAAAATTGTTATTGAATGTCATTTACTACCCAAAAAATGAGCGAAAATTTACTGTTTATAAATAAGTAGGTAGTAAAAGACAAGAAAACAACTAAACCGACAATAAATTGAGTCGTAAAAGCCTATTCAGTTGAACGTTAACGTCTTTATTTTTATTCTAAGTTAAGATAGCTGTGTGTTATTTATGTAGATCTTTCATAATTTGCTTGCCGATTAGCCTAAAATATTTTTTCTTATAAATAGTAATAAGTTTAGGTGTTTTTAAATAAAATGTTAATAATTCATTGTGTATTGTGTGTCAAATATAACTGTTTTGTTATTTTATGATTCATTTAAAATGTAGGTGTCCTTTTTTCAGACCATGAGCATTAATCAGATAGGTAGATACATAGGCAATGCCTGCATACAACAAGAAAATAACCTACTACAATCTTCTAAAAATGTTTATTTAAATAATCACATAACGGGTACGTAGATGTCTCATTTACATGATATCTCATTAACATGAGTGAGTACTTCTTCCTTTTTCGTATCAACGATACTAATCTTATTAGGTACTAATTGTCTAATCTACCTATACCTTAAATGATAAAGAACAAAAGTAAAAGAAAAGATCTCGAATCAAATAATGAAATCATGAATGAAAATATATAATATAATTATTGAATCATCCAATAAATTGAACCTCAAATACTTAAACTGATCACTTTCGTCATCTTTGTCACTTTCCAATAATACATCCACAACTTGAGCTTCATTTGGTTGTTGTAAATATTTATTAATAACATCTAGGTATAGTTTGATTACCTTCTAGGCGCTTCAAGTCCTTGAAATTTGCAACTGAAATCAGAAGGTAATCTGTTTTAGTACAGACGGGACTGTTTTAATTCTCTTATTTTCTTCCTTTTTCTCTTCCCTTTTCCTTTCCTTTTAACTTTGTGCTCAATATGCATTTCCATTATTGTTTCTAAAGCATCTGGATTCATGGTGTATTTAATTGTTGCAGTATCAAATTTATTTATTTCGAAAGATGCTTTTTGGATTTCCTTCGTTTTCATCTTTTTAACTCAAATTATCACAAAATGTATATTCCCTACATTAGAGAACTAACTGCTTGGGCTCATTCGCAGTGGCCGATATATTTTGAGTCATCGCGAAAAAATCCTCTACCATACACACTGGAGGTCATAGAATATACAGAATTTTCCAATTTGGATGAAATTACCAACAAAACGTTTTCGACTGATACTGCTAAAAATATGAAAACCAAGGAAAACCTAGTGACAACTTTCGAATTAAATAAATTAGAGACTGCACAAATTAAATCCTCCATGAAACTAGATGGTCCAAAAACAACAATGGAAATGTAATGTAAGAAAAAGGGATGTAAAACTCATTTCAGTAGCAGTTGCAAAATTCAGAAATTGAAGTACCTTCGTGACAATCAAGTTATACCTAGACATCATCGTACTGAATATTTACAACATCCAAAAAAGCTTAAGTCTTAAATTTATTATTGGAAAGTGACGAAAATGACGATCTGTAGGTACTTGAGGCTAATTCAATTACATAAAAATAATTAAATCCGCGATTTTATTATTTGCTTCGATATCTTTTCTTTTTCTTTAGTTCTTTATAATTTAAGGTATAATAGGTAGATTAGGTAATTAGTCCTAAAGATAAGTACTCACTCATGTTATGAAAATGAGATATCCACGTACCCGTTACGTGATTATTAAAATAAATGATTAAGGAAGGTTTTAGCAGGTTATTTTCTTGTTGTATGCAGGCATTAGCATGTACCTACCTATTTATTTAATGCTAATGGCATGAAAAATGGACACCTACATTTTGATTATAAAATATTTGATTCAAAAATTACAAAATACTTTCATTTGACACACAATACACAATGCATTGTTCACTTTTTATTTAATGAACACCAAACAAATAATAATTTACTAGTACAATTTAGATGGCAAATCAGCAGACAAATTATGAAAAGTGTACATAAATAAAACACAGCTATCTTAACCTAGAATAAAAAGACGTTTCAGTTCAACTAAATAGAATTTTACTACTAATTTTATCGTCTATTTAGTTGTTTTCTTGTCTTTTCTTTTTTACAACCTAATTATTTATAAACAGTAAATTTTCACAATTTTTTTGGGTAGTAAATGACATTCAATAACAATTTTTTAGGGCGTATATGCATGCTAACTTCTTAAATCTGCATTCTACTCCTGTGCAAACCTAATGTGGTTTTGAAGCAATTTCGGGCAAGTATTTTGATAAAAGAAGCATTATTACAGCTAAAACGACGAAAAAGATATCTCAATTAACATTTAAAAAAAATCTCCTTCTGTAGAAAGTGCTTTATTTCATTTACGCCAATTGAGCCTAAAGTGGTCCATATGCTTTTATTTAGCTGAATAATACTTTTGAGACTTCCATACAGCACAAAAACTTGTATTTATGAATAATAATTGTCATTTACAACTTCCCAGATGCCATGATAATAAAAAAGGTCATTTACATATAAGAATTGTCATTTACGACTTAAAAGTCACGCAATGAATTATTTTTTTCTTGAGAAGACCTAGAAATAAATGACTATTTTTTAATTACACACATGAAATAATCTTTTACAGCCTTAGACTATGAGACACACTATGAAATTAGTGTTGCATTTTGTAACAAGCAATGAAAACCTGAAGACGATGTATTGTGAAATGCACACATTAAATTATAATATCACGCAGAAAAACAGTTTTTTGCCTTCAGGACCACATTTATGGATTATGATTTAGGTTTCATTGGGTTGTAAACGACAACGTTTCGTAATCTTTAGGTTACAATTGCGTTTTACGCCCTGTCTTCTTCGATGGATTCTCCGGATAATCCTATATTCGGCATTTACGACTAACATTTTTGAATTTTTGTTACAATTTTTTGGGTCGTAAATGACATATTTTATTATTGATGGGCGCCAATGTATTTTACGCCCTTTTTTAACAAGCAGTTTGTTTTTTACGACACATGATCAAAATTTGTGTAAATGAAATGTCTTTTACGGTAAAATTTTAAAATATTTTTAAAATTGAGTCAAAAAAAACGTGGCAGTAAAAGACATTTTTTTGGAGATATCGAAATTTTAAATACACAGATCGATAGAGAAAAAAAAACTGAACAAAACTGCATTTCTAACTCATTTTCGCCAAAAATGTCATTTACGCCAATTGAGGCCAGAGGGGTCGATATGTAGAGCTTTCAGTATAAAGAAAGGCCAGGTCAAAAGTACCCTAAACCGACGAGCGTGCATGAAAAGATTGATGAATGTTGAAGAAGCGAAAGAGGTATGTCATGATCGTAGCAAGTGGAAGGATAGTCTCTGCCGTGACAGACATCACGCCTCCGGGAAAGAGGCATGATGTATGTATGTATGTTTCAGATAGAGGAGAGAAAACTTACCTCTGGCGGCTAAAGCGATGAAGGTTTGAGCGTGCCTCTGGATCATGTCCACGTTGACGACGTCTCTCAGAGGTAGCCTCGCCAGCAGCAGCGGCAGGAAGTCATGAGCGGTCACCCCAGCCACGTCCCATTTCAATTTGGATAACACCAACAGCTCCCAACTCTGTGGACAAAGACAAAACGTGTTCAGAAAAAGAACATTTGGCTAAAAGAAAGTGTTGAGCTGGTGGGACAATAAAATGGCATTGTTGGTGGCACATCCGGCGAATAACCATAAACACGCAGTTTGCCCGAGTTCCCGGAACGCTGCGTAGGTAGTCGGCAGTACAATTAAACGTAGTAAGAAGTTTTTAAAGTAACTAAATATGGTACACTTTTAGGGGACAAAGTGACCTGTAATGCCCAACGTGCAGGAATTTGTAAACTTAAATCACCACTTTTTTTTTCTGTGGTGTTGTATTGTTCTTTCAATATTTCGTTGCTCGCAAGCGAGTAGGTACCAGTCAGGTAATAAAAATATTAAAAGTACAACGTTATCTTTCTCAGTAACCCGGAGCCGAACCTAAACGGCCTAGATTATAATTAATTTACTTATTATTAATATTATCAACTTTGTTGCTGCGATGAACTATGTATGTATGACTGACACCGCCAATATCTGAATGGTTTTATGAATAACATGATTATTTCACACACTCACATATACACACGTAGTGTGATGCATGTCCGTTTGACAGATAATACTCAATGTTTACTTAACCGGCAGTGGCGGCGGTCGGCGCGGGCGCAGGCGGACTCCGACGAGTTTTTCAAACGACTTTGTATCACATAACCCCGCTGTTAGAGTCGGGACTTGCCTGACGAAGACCCCGGCTTAGGCCCTCCTGGCACTAGATGATGCGAGTTTGTGAATGAATGGAGAGTCATCACTGGAAGTCGACATAATTCCATGTGTCAGTACGCTGCATAACATTGTAGAGTCAATAGCGAACGCACAGAGCTTATTGATCAGAGAGCCGATTATGCAGCGGTTAAAAAATAAAATGTAGCTGAAAACAGTGGCGTAGCGTAGTGGGGGCAGGGGGGGCGGCCCGCCCCGGGCGGCACTTATAAGGGGGCGGCAATATTTAACAATAAATTATAAAAATATATTTGAAATATTTGAACCATTTTATATTTTTATCGCAACTACAAATTCGAACAGATTGAAAGGAGAACGAAAATTTTCATTACTTATTTTGTGACGAAATATACACAACATTATACATATATTTATTTAACCTTCCAACAATACTGCTCGCCCTCCCTTAGGGCTGCTTGTATAAACGAGATTTGCGTTGATGTTCCACCACTCGCCTCTCCTTCAGTGTTGTTTAGACCATACCAGTATTACCGTGAAAAGTCGGGCTCGCTCCGTTCGCGATACGTTTTGCGTCGGTGTTGCACCACTCGCTCTCTTTCAGTGTTGCTTAGACCATGCCAGTTTAACCGTGAAAAATGAGGCTCCCTTCGCTCGCAATACGTTATGCGTTAGTGTTCCACCACTCGCTCTTCCTCAGTGTTGCTAAGACTATACCAATTTTACCGTGAAAAGTCGGGCTCGCGCCGCTCGCTAAACGTTTTGCGTCGGTGTTGCACCACTCGCTCTCTTTCAGTGTTGCTTAGACCATGCCAGTTTAACCGTGAAAAATGAGGCTCCCTTCGCTCGCAATACGTTATGCGTTAGTGTTTCACCACTCGCTCTTCCTCAGTGTTGCTAAGACTATACCAATTTTACCGTGAAAAGTCGGGCTCGCGCCGCTCGCTAAACGTTTTGCGTCGGTGTTGCACCACTCGCTCTCTTTCAGTGTTGCTTAGACCATGCCAGTTTTACCGTGAAAAATCGGGCTCGCTTCGCTCGCAATACGTTTTGCGTTGGTGTTCCACCACTCGCTCTCCCTCAGTGTTGTTTAGACCATACCAGTTTTGCCGTGAAAAATCGGGCTCGCTTCGCTCGCAGTACGTTTTGCGTTGGTGTTCCACCACTCGCTCTCCCTCAGTGTTGCTTAGACCATACCAGTTTTACCGTGAAAAGTCGGGCTCGCTTCGCTCGCTATACGATTTGAGTTTCGGTGTTCCACTTGCTCTCCCTCAGTTTTGCTTCTACTATACCAATTTTTACCACGAAGAAGCCCGTTTGTACTATGTAGATATGTACCTATAGTATACATTAAATTAAAATACCTAAATAAGGGGGCGGCAAAATAGTCTTCCGCCCCGGGCAGCCGACACTCACGCTACGCCACTGGCTGAAAAACTAAAAAAGTAGACGATTGACTGTAAACTTCGACGTGGTGGTATGCGGGCGGGTCGACCGCGAAACGAAAAGATTCGGTGTTTCGACGAAGTCTCGCTCGACCGGTTGAGAGATCCTTTGAAAACAATACGCTCATAAAGCATTCACCGCAGATGCCGCTGCTCGCGATGCCAGACGGATACGACGAGCCAGACTATCCGTTCGTTGTCACGATGATGTTAAGTGCGGCTGGCTAGGGGTACGTGGGGACTCCTATCAGCTGACCTGGCATAGCGTTTATGTGCGGAGCAAACCCGAGACGGATGGAATGCCCATAAATTTGCATGCGTGTGTTCATTAGAGGAGGTCGGCAGTGCGGCGGCGGTATGGCAGTATAGCAGCATGGCGGCATGGTATGGCAGCAGTTATCGAGCCGCGTTACAGCCAATAAAGCGAGCTATGCAAACAGCCCTCGCCGCGACAGACTCGCTGAATTCCACGCGCCGTTCCCATGCTTTATCCAATTTCATCGAACGGTGTGACTGCGCCGCTTAGAAACAAACAATGAACGCGGTGTCGCGTGGCTATAACGCTTTTGAGACTAAACAACTACGGAATTTTCCAGATCTGGATGTGAACACGTAGATCGAGCTGCAAATAAAAAAGCTACACGATTTTCTATGTTTAAAAGCATGAGGAGACCTTGCAGAACTGTCTCCATCTATGCCAACTGCCAACAGACTTAACAAAGGAATTCCAATTACCGGGAAGGATGTTTAAATACCAGTTGCCAGTAAATCAAGTCTTCCTCTTATTTTATGATTATTATCTATGCGAAGCCTAACAAGTAGGTAAGCGTTGAATACTAAAGTTGCCGCGAGCGTGCACAACGTGATAGCAATGCAAAATATCACAAGTCTTACGTAAGCCGTTATCATCAGCGAATTCCTGCAAAATGATGATAATGCGTAGCCCTTTGTGGTGCAATTGGTGGAATGTTTTGCTCGTAATAATGTGTCAGTCGGTGTTGGTTTATTTGCAGCCGGAGCTGGTATGGGCGAGGGCTCGGGAGAAGGACAGCACAATGGGGCGTGCCGGCCGCGTTCCAGCCGCCGCGATCTTGCTAACCACAAAATTTTCATTTTTTCTTCCCTCACGGCCGCCGCCGCCGCCCGCATAGGCCGACTCGCCCGACTGGTACCACTTGGAATTTTATTACCGTCGGAGATCTTTTAGTAGCGATTTTTCCAATAATTGCACGTACCGATGGCACAAAACAAATTCAAGTTTATAGCTCGGTAATGAATAAAACTCACATTACGACTACCGAAGCAGTTTCGGTAGCATTCCATTCATTACGACTTGTTTTTCACTTGAGTCTCGTTAAAGCTAACTTGTCATCATCATTCATCATATTAAAACATCCAGCGCCCCTTTTAAAAGGGTGATAAAAACGGAGGCCTTGATGAGATGCGGTTAATGAAACTCAACCCGGGTAGATGATAGAAAGGGCGTGGAAGCGGTGGGAGAAATCGCTTACAAGGTTGCGTCTCGTTGGAATCCCGATAGGTGCCGGCCTTGTGAAGAAATGAGATATGTATGTGTTGTCTGGCTGGCTGTGGCGCGCGTTTGGCGCATTTTACTGGCTAAACAGCAAGACAGGACGAGAGCGGTCGAAGGAATGCGACTGGTTCGGCCCCTCGCCCTGCGCCCGCGCGCGCACCCATCTCACCCTGCGCCCACTCGTGGGAAACAATACGCCGAAGAAAGTGTATGGAGTGTAATCGACAACCTAAACCTAAAGAAAGCATGTATTCGTTGATGATATGTATTTATGTTGGTCGCTTAAGGTTCTCGGGGAGGTTTGCAGCGCGAGCGGCGGAAACGACGCGTGAGATCTGCAAACAGGCTTGCTCGCGCTAATTTGCTCACTCCGCTCATTCTAAGCACAACATCCATTCAGTCGTTTCCTGTCTGATACACTCATGAATTGACCTTTTGTCAACAATCGGAACGCTGACGTAATTAGAGTGGAGTACCAAATTGGGAACTTTCTGATAATAAATACAGAACAGATTGTGAAGAATAATATGGCTGCCTACGCACAATGAATGTGCTGATGTAGGTACGTCTGAATTTTGTAATTGTTGCGCCTTTCTTCACAGTGTTAATCTAATCAGCTGATAGAGATACTTATTCAATTAAGGATTTACATCAAATGACTAGAGATTCTACATTTTTTACAGGATATTAGATAAAATCGTAACTTTTATCTAGCCGCTGTGTAAAACAGTACTTACAACTAAATTAACCATCAGAATGTCAACTGCCCTTTTATCGGTCCATTAAGCCTTAGCGATGCAATATTGAATTTTCCCTTTTGACAAGCTAGCACCGGCACCGCGCCTCGTAAACTTATGCTTCAATTACAATAAACGTTTACGGTGGTGTGTATGCGCCGCTATAGGGTTGCCAGGTCCTCATACCTAAAGCCGGGCATACCTGCGAGTTAGGCCTGACATTTGAGTAAAGAAGTCGGACATCTCGCATTTTTAACTATTTTCGATCTTTCAATAGAAAGTGTAAAGCCAAGTTTCTTTTGGACAAACATTTGGGTAAAAAGGCCGGACATCTTGTATTATTGGCCTGGCCGGAAAAGGCGATTATAAAGCCTGACAACCCTAGGCGTGGGTGCGGTTTTACGGCCTCGGGCCGCGGGAACCAGCGGTGAACCGTCGGATGCCGAAGCAGCAGTCTTTTTGCTCGACCGCCGGTTTGTTCGATAACAAACGCACTACAGTTTTAGAGCGCCACACACCGCCTCCGTATGCGTGGCGTGCACGCGGGAACCAGCGGTGAGCCGTCGGATGCCGAAGCAGCAGTCTTTTTGCTCGACCGCCCGGTTCGATAACAAACGCACTACAGTTTTAGAGCGCCACACACCGCCTCCGTATGCGTGACGTGCACGCGGGAACCAGTGGTGAGCCGTTGGATGCCGAAGCAACAGTCTTTTTGCCCTACCGCCGGACCTGGTTCGATAACAAACGCACTACAGTTTTAAGAGCGCCACACACCGCCTCCGTATGCGTGACGTGCACGCGGGAACCAGCGGCAAACCATCGGATGCCGAAGCAGCAGTCTTTTTGCTCGACCGCCCCGGAACTGGTTCGATAACAAACGCACTACAGTTTTAAGAGCGCCACACACCGCCTCCGTATGCGTGACGTGCACGCGGGAACCAGCGGTGAGCCGTCGGATGCCGAAGCAGCAGTCTTTTTGCTCGACCGCCCGGTTCGATAACAAACGCACTACAGTTTTAAGAGCGCCACACACCGCCTGCGTATGCGTGGCTTGCACGCGGGAACCAGCGGCAAACCATCAGATGCCGAAGCAGCAGTCTTTTTGCTCGACCGCCGGACCTGGTTCGATAACAAACGCACTACAGTTTTAGAGCGCCACACACCGCCTCCGTATGCGTGGCTTGCACGCGGGAACCAGCGGCAAACCATCAGATGCCGAAGCAGCAGTCTTTTTGCTCGACCGCCGCGCCCGGTTCGATAACAAACGCACTACAGTTTAAGAGCGCCACACACCGCCTCCGTATGCGTGGCTTGCACGCGGGAACCAGCGGCAAACCATCAGATGCCGAAGCAGCAGTCTTTTTGCTCGACCGCCGCGCCCGGTTCGATAACAAACGCACTACAGTTTTAAGAGCGCCACACACCGCCTCCGTATGCGTGACGTGCACGCGGGAACCAGCGGTGAGTCGTCGGATGCCGAAGCAGCAGTCTTTTTGCTCGAACGCCCGGTTCGATAACAAACGCACTACAGTTTTAGAGCGCCACACACCGCCTCCGTATGCGTGACGTGCACGCGGGAACCAGTGGTGAGCCGTTGGATGCCGAAGCAGCAGTCTTTTTGCTCGACCGCCAGACCTGGTTCGATAACAAACGCACTACAGTTTTAAGAGCGCCACACACCGCCTCCGTATGCGTGACGTGCACGCGGGAACCAGCGGTGAGTCGTCGGATGCCGAAGCAGCAGTCTTTTTGCTCGAACGCCGGGCCTGGTTTGATAACAAACGCACTACAGTTTTAAGAGCGCCACACACCGCCTCCGTATGCGTGGCGTGCACGCGGGAACCAGCAGTGAGCCGTCGGATGCCGAAGCAGCAGTCTTTTTGCTCGACCGCCTGGTTCGATAACAAACGCACTACAGTTTTAGAGCGCCACACACCGCCTCCGTATGCGTGACGGGCTGCGGGAACCAGCAGTCTTTTTGCCCTACCGCCGGACCTGGTTCGATAACAAACGCACTACAGTTTAAGAGCGCCACACACCGCCTCCGTATGCGTGACGTGCACGCGGGAACCGGCGGTAAGCCGTCGGATGCCGAAGCAGCAGTCTTTTTGCACGACCGCCGGTTTGTTCGATAACAAACGCACTACAGTTTTAAGAGCGCCACACACCGCCTCCGTATGCCTGATGTGCACGTAGCTATGACGTTTGTATGGGGCCGTATGAAACACGGCACACCGTGGTACAAGCGTGATATGCGTACGCATACGCAGGCAGTGTGCCACCTCTCATACATTCCCATACATTACAACGGGTCCTAAATACGGAGCTACCATCTGTGTTACATTATACATACAGACGAAACGCTTTGTCAGCTAATTTTTCCGTAGGTGGCTATAATATGGCGAAATGATTAGTGGTAAGATGCCAACTTTCTATATTAACAGCGTATTGGTGTAGTTTTCCTCTAATGTCGTCCCCAAGACGGCATTTTCTTTGGGCGTTTTGTTATTTATTACGTGTAATGCGGCTGGATGTAGTTTGTATCAGGTAGATGTTCTTCCTTTACAATACAAACTCATATAAAAACAGTTTCTCTAATTGTATTTTTACTTTGAAAGGTACCTACATTGCTGCATAATTGTAACCTGTAACTTTATGCAACGGGCCCCAGTACTGACCCAATCATTTATTATCCGTTTGCAGTCCGTGTGTAAAGAATGCGATAGTTTCAATTAAACATTATTTTACTCCATTATCTACCATGTATTGAATAAAAAGTTATTCATACGTACATAAATGGCACTTATTTCTGTATCTAAGAATCTATTATTCTAACGGAGCTCATACATAAGCTGATTAACATATAAAAAGAAAATTGATTTCCCTCACTACCAGACGCTGCACCGCGCCACACTTGGATGGCTCGCCACGGGGAGCATAATTTTAGCACCCAGCCACTGTAACGCCTCCGTTACTGAGAAACCATAATTAGAATTTACTACTATAGGCTGGTTTAAAGTCGAACGATGATGACTTTAGCTACTTTAATCAGAAATTAAGTAAAAAAATCAATGCATAATCCAACAAAAACGGCTTGAAATAGGTGTATAAATCACAGCAAAGAACTGCTACGAAATCTCGTAGACGTGCTACGAAACTGCTACGAGAAAGTCCGTCGTTGATTTCTTGGCGAAAATTGAATTTTCGCTGAGGAATTTTAATCTTGTAAGGTATGGGTATCTTCTACATAAAATACTTGTATCGCATTTTATTACCTAGTACGAATGTGCTCCTTATAAAGCGGTTCGTGGTCGGGGATTATACATATTGCCGCAGTTAAAACACGTTAAGAGCCTGTAGCCGGCTCGCGGCGATACGACGGCATCTAATAATATATCAGTCAATCAGACCACAGCAGACGATGTGTAAATCACGATTTACTCGCAAAAAGTCTATCGTGGATAATCGTAAATAGTCTAATTGAATGATTTTATTTGGCCAGTCGAAGTACGGAGGCGGCGGCGTGAGAAAAAATAAGAGTCAGTAATTGGTCTGATTGAAACGCGGGACTTCTGAGAAGACTGGCGGCTCGTTAACGAGGACACTGCCCGAAAAGGCCCCCGGGACCTCTCAGGGGCCCCAGGACCCTGCCGCATTCCAAGCCCAGTTTCACACTCTACATGGCTCCATATTTGCAAAACTTGCACCAATTTCTGCCTAATTAAGTCAACTCTTTTCAAACAGAAATGGAGACGAGGTTTTTGTGGAATTTAATATTTAAGTAGCGCGCTTTTTTATCCTCTGCCATGACAATAATTTTGGGGCCATCTCAAATAACGCCGCTTTTGGTGTTTATTTATAGCCATAATTGAGGTGTTTGAGAACCTAATATCCAAACATTTCAGTGCCTCTCGGCGTAGGTGCCATAAAATAGAGCTAAGGGATGAATCCAGGGAATAGGGAACGGTTTGCAAACACCGTAACAGGAAGAGAACATGTATGTCCATTAATGTACTGGTGTGACTGTTGTTACTGATATTCCGATGTAAGTAGATATCCATTCTTCTACCGTGTGGGATACCGAATGTATTGTTGATTGAGTAGACGGTCATGTAAGCATAGTGCATCAGACGGAATGCACTTGCAAGTGTAAAAGGAACATGTCGAACGTTATGACGTGCAAAGATGCGGCGTGCACTCGTTATCGAGTTCACAGGCGGCAAAGGGGGCCCCGGCGGGTGCGCGCGCGCATGCAACGATATACATATACAAGTTCATACAATACACAAAATGCAAACATTTAAATACTTCAAAATTCACGCCACAATGACTCTTTGTACCCGACTTGTTGACGCAAACATGTGTGTTGTTGTGCGTCCTTAAATAAAGAAATTGTAGGTATTATTACAACTATGCTCGCTGTTGCGAACCGATGCTCTCCTATTCAAATGTAGAACAAATTAATTGCTTCTGAATGCATATTTAGCGTAATTAGTAACCTTAACACTACACAAAGATGATGACCACAAAATTGCGTCATTCACATCTATTAAATTGTCAGCAGATAAATAAAAACTTGGCAATAGTATAGAAGGTGTCTTAAAAGTGGAGAATATCAAACTGATTCACGAATCTATTCTTAAAGTTTATTTATATATCAGAAACTTTCGTAAATTTGTTTCATTTTGGGCTACTACTATTAAAGAGAGGAATCGTCTTCTAAATCTCTAGTATTAAAAAAATGTGTGCGCTGTCAAACAGGAACTACAATGTCCGAGGCCTGAATAAAGCGCAAACGCGAATGATTTAGAAATCTGAGTGTTAGATCGCCCGCTCGGTCACACTTGAGCTCATCAGCCTATCAGCAATTCTCTCTGGTCTGGTGGAAACTGGAGGCAACACGCGAGCAGCGCCGCCGACCGAATAGGAGACAAGTGGATAACCAGATCAGCTGTTCCCTAGACGAGGAAAGTCTGTTACTTCATCCTAGTAACCAGATTAACCAGGTCATCCGACACGGTGATATCGCATCAAACACAACCATATCCAAGTCCGCTTAACTAGAATGTCGTGAGAATCCGATAAGAACGAACCTAATTGGTATCGTCAGTTCTAATAAGAAATTATCCGTGTGGTGCTGTATTAGAATAGTGCCACCCGTCGTCGTGCGTGTTGTAAAAGGCGAATAATTATCCATCCATCCAGAGAAAGATCAGCTGTGGCTGAAAAGATGTAGATTAGAATTGAGGGCTACTTACACATAGATCGGAGAGCGTGATGCTGTTGGCTGTGTAGAAGACTAGCAGGTCAGCGGGCAGGCCTCTTGAGCTGGGCTCCCGTAGCTTGGACGCCAGCAGCAAGCACGCGGTGCCCAGCAGCTGCACCTGGCTCTTCCCCACTCTGCACGTGCTCAGGAACCGATCCATGTACGACATCGCCAGCGGAAACACCTCCTCCTGGCAGTTCTGGTCCTCGCATACCTGCCAACAAACATTGCGTTCTTAAACTTCTCAAGAAAAGCACGCCACAGCGCCGCTGCACCGCACCCGTGCAACTTATCATCCGGAATTGCTGATAACCTATATATAAAAATGGAAATACTCGCCATTGCGATAAATACAGTAAGCGTTGCTTTCCTGTAGTTGGATTTCTTATCGGCTGGAACAGTTACAGTGTAACTACTTGCACTCGAGTTGGAACGAACGTTCGTTATTATGACATTGGGCGCCGTTAATAAATTTATCTAATCTTTTGGTTAGGTACCTTGCCACTTAAACTGTCTGTCCGTTACTAAGTTGCCTATGTGAATTTTATAGATACAGGATAGGGGGCAGTGAAGTTACTTATCTCGAAGAATAACTATTGCTAGTACTGTGGAGTCAACAAACGGTCAAAGTTATTCAACCGTCTAAGCTTCTAATATGGGAATACACATCTAAGTAAGTTGGTAAGAAATAAGTAAATCATAGACATAAACCGGGTCCGGCGACTGCTAAGTCCAACTAAACCATCTTTCTTACAGACATTCAGCCTGCAAGTTGAGAACAACCTTATTGACAAAATAATTAAGAATAGGTAGGTATCAACTATGTGTGTCCTGAAGATCTAACCAGGAACCTCCGGATTCCAAAACACGGAGGCAGTGGCCACTGTGGCCAGTCTTTTTTTCGCATGGGACATCGAGTCGTCCAACGACCCGATCAACGTGTCATAGTTAAGTGGCCAGTAGGGTAACATGAGACTGTTAATGTGTAAGTGAGTAGGTACTTTATGTGTAGTGTAAGAGTCGTGTCGGGTGAATCCCGCATAGTTTCGCACGGTGAAACAGGACCGGATGCAGAGAATCTCAATCAAAATACCTACCTATCTATCTACACTATACATTCTATGAGCTCGTTCTACTGTGCTAAACAGATGTTTGTAGAGATGACACGTAAGACGATACCTACCTACTTTGATCGATGAGATAAGAATATCTTACCTATAGCATGCCTTTAGTAAAGACCTAATTTACTTACAGTGATAGGACGGCAGTAGGTAGCAAGAAACGACAAATGTTTGGTACTTGTGTTGGTACCACCTACCTACTTATTACTTCGTAGCAACAGTTCTATGAATGAATCAGAACGACACAATAGAAACTAAATTAAAAATATCAGATCAAAAAATTACGTATTCAGCGGCCTACGTGTGCCAATGGTTGTTACAGGTTGAATGCGCTCGCGATTTGGGGGTCATCGACCTTACAGGCTTGGGACCCGCTGAAACGCGGAGGTATGGGGTGTGGTGGTATGTGACTGGTTTAGGCGTTTCCACGAGGTTTTGGGCAGTGACGGCGGCCATCGCGTGACGTCAGCGCCGCGTTGCGACTTGTGGTGCGCCCGCGCAACGCCGCGCCGCCGCCGGCCGGCGCCGACCACGTGGCCGACTTCACAGCTGACTGCCTACACCTCCCATAATGCTCGCGTGTCTAGTCACTACACACAATGCACTATCCGCGTATCTATTTTCTCATACAGTTAAAATAAACCGCTCGCACCAAGTGCAGCGCATGCAGGTTACCGTTACGTGCATAATTTTCGCGAGGCCGAAAGATAAAACCTATCATTGTCTAACATTAGATACTAGATAAATTGTACGTCATTATCTAGGCTGTGCGAGGTGATAATGACGTTGTGTACGAGAGCGAGCAATTATTGTATCATACAAGCAAAGATAGTGCGCGTCCGGTGTCAGCTGTGTGCGTGTCAAAATCAGCTGATTATTCAAATAGAACGAGCGAGCGAGTGTCGTCGTCGCGCGTCGCGCGCCGGTCGGCGACCGCGGCGGCAGCGCGCGCGCACAGCGCCGAGGGGCCCTGCGCCTCCTCGCTCGCTCACGTTCCGTTCCTCTCCACACCAAAAAACTAAACCACATTTCATAACTTTTTCACACGCGATTTTACACAGCTATCGATCATGCGCCTCACAACAGCGACATTCCGCGAAATCTAATCAGAATCTAACAAGTAAATATCAAAGCTTGCATCAGCTGATCGCGTAAACAATGTCGTTTTCTTTGATAACTAGCTTTCAAGAATTAATGAATCAACCTTACTTTTATACCTACCTATGTAAAAAATACTGAAAATAAAATACACAACTGAACATACACATGCCATGAGGAGGTCCACCATATGGTCGATCGGAGATGAAGGTTAGGGGCGGCCGGCGAGCAGGCAGTGGCGAAATCATACGGGGCCACAGACCACTCGGGCCTCCGGGGCGGGTTCCGATAGCAGGGCGAGGCAGGGCCTGCACGCACGTGGCCGGCGGCGGCGGCGGCGCGGGCGGCCGGCGACGAGCCGGCATGAGCACAAGATGGCCGGGCACCGGGCACGGCGCGCTCACCTCTAGCATCCACTCGGCGACCTGGCGGCGGATGTGCGGCGTGATCTCCGTCTGCACGGTGCCGAAGTAGTTGGCGGTGACGGCGTAGCGCTCCTCCGTGCGCAGCAGGTTGTCGAGCACGCGGCGCCGCAGCAGCACCGGGTCGGGGTGCGCGGCCGCCGGCGCCGGCGCAGCACCGGCCCCTCGCGAGCGCTCCGAGCTCGAGGGGCTCACTCGTTCCGCGCACAGCAGCTCCATGTCACACCGCACTGCGGCTTATGTCGGGCTCGCGGGTGCGGGTCGGCTACCGGCTTGTTATCGCGAACAGCTGATCGGGCTAGAGAGAGCGGGCGGGAGTTGCGACGCCGGCGAGTGCCCGAGTCGCAGTGATCGCCGAGCGGCTGACTCGGCCGGCGAACATATGATCGCGGGGTGCGGGCGGGCGCGCGGGGCGGGCCGCACCGCGCCGTGAGGCCCGCACGCAGGTTTCGTTCTCCCGATTCGACGTTCAAAATAATAATACATACTCGATCTCCTGCTCACTCCCGTTCTGTTTCCATTTTTCCATCTCCGTCTATGTACCTACCTACCTATTTACAAAATGAGATGAATTCCTTGGATTGTATTTTACCTACCCACCACTACCTTCTTGCTAATAGGTAGGTACCTATGTATAGCACACTTCTACATGTCTACGAAGTTGCTACGGCGATGGTAGATAATCGGAATCCGAAATAAAGGCCTCCTACTACCTAGATATTTGTGTGGTACCTTTTACGAATAGGTAGGTAGGTAACTAGTGTTTTTGTGTGGATTAAAAGTTAATAATAAGCTTTAGCATTTACCTGCCTATTTAGTAGGTAGGTAATTATTTATTAGATATTTAATTTGATTTGATTTAATGAACCTAGTTACCTATGACTAAGTAGCTTAATTAATTAGTGTCTTTTCCATCATCTACCTATAGATGATTAGATAGCCTAAGCCTAGCCTAGCCAGATAGGTATACCTACCTACCTACCTATCTTGTATGGTATTTCCTCGGTATTTCCTAAAATAGGAATGTAAAACGTAGGTGTAATAAAAGTTGTTCACACAAAATCAGCTGAGTTCATCAGCTGATTAACCGAGTAGAGACAGACGTCTGCAAGTTTGCATAATTAAATGTATTCACGAGCCAGCCAACCGTTTTTCACACGAAACTTGCGATCTAGGGCTGACTCTCTCACTCTTGGGCATTCGTAGCTTATTGCCATGAGTTGGCATTACAGGTACCTACGTAGGTATTTAATTTATCGTTTACGTTGGAGATAAAGGCTACAATAATTTTGTAATGAGCAGCATAGGTAGGTAGATATGCAGTAGGTTCTCACCTAGGTAACAGTCTTCTGTCTACTTAAAAAAATACCTACTTAGGAAGGTACCTACTTCAAAACATTTTGAATATTATTTAACAGGGCATTTGAAGGGAGGAGTTACAATACTTAATTAAGTATCATTTGGGACGTGGCGTGGGGCACGTGGTTTACCTAATTACCTATTAGGTAGAGACATTTTCACGACCTAAAAACATCTTATTTTCACGGTTAAATAAGTAAGTAAGTAGGTAGGTGACTAGCAACAGTAGGCTTGTCGCAAGTTGGTCATAGATTGGGTGTGGTAGGTACGATTTAGTTCCTTGAATCGCGCAGTAGGTACCTACAGGTAGGTAATTGACCCCCGAATGGATTGACTGACGCAGCAGCGGCGCGGCGGCGGCGGTTGGCACGGAAAGCTGAATTTCGCGCAAAAACTGCGAGGCGCTTTTTACCAGTCTGGTTTTCTTTCCCATCAGCAATTCATGCATATCCGAGGATTCCGAGGATGGAAGAAACGTGTCGAAATCCGACGATATGTTTATAAGAGATGCGGAAACATCGGAAAAGGTTGCTTTTTTGTTTTAAGAAAATTACGACTGTATCGTGCTTTTAGAAAGCAACTCCCTGATTTAAATTCCGCTAGCAGCTATCTAATGCCTATTTGCCAACTGTAAGGTAAGTCGAAACAACCTAATCTAGTGGAAAATTCACAAAGTTGGCAACACCGCAAATTTTACAGGGGAGTTTCTAAATACTTACTATGTTGTACATTATCGGATTGGGCAATATAGTGTCAGGAGTCGGATAACATGTTTTGCATCATCATGAATGTAAGGCATTATCTTTTGGTTCTTGAATAGGTAGTCCCTTCCTTTCCATATACATAGGTCCCGTTCCTTTCTAGGAAAGTAGGTACCTATAAGTTTCTATTGAAACTTATTTAACTTAGAATATCTACCTATATTCACCCCATTTCTCCCCGTGTTGGTGTCAAACGTAAAAAGCAAATAATGAATGAATCCACGAAATGGGCAGCACGTTCTCAGTGATTAAAACACCTTGCTGCGCTGCGCTCGCCAATCCGCCTGCCAAGCATGTAGGTATGTCAAATACTTAGCCCCCAATGGAGGAGGCCCATGTCCATCAGTGGACTGTTGTGGCTGTAGAAGGTATATAGGTAGGTATAGGTATATAGGTGCCTACATAACTAAGATGAAGTAAGTTGTAATATTGTTGTAAGTGTGGCATGCGAATAAGCACTGCGCAAGTGCGCAAAGTGCGCAAGCTTAGCGGGGGGCAGGAAGTGCGCTGTGACCGCGCGACGTTAATCACTCCTGCGCAGCTTCCTCTACTCAGAACGACACTTTTATTGTTTCGCATACTTCGCCTTTTTGCACACGACAAGCACGAATTACAAACTTGTGCCTGCCAGTTGGCAGTGAATCGAGGCAGAAGGTCCACTCAAAATTAAGCACTGATAAGCGTCGATTACTAGGTAGGGGAGACTGGGGACACTTGATCCCCCACTTTGATTTTGTGATCTCATGAATACATTTTTTAACATATCTAAACCGTATTTACACTAAACAATGCATAATTTAATCAACTACCATTTGTGTATGTGTAGTTAGGATAATACCATAGTTATAAAAGTTATTGAAAGAAAACTGGTAAAACAGGTTTGCACCATGTGTCCCGTATATAAGGGAGAAATGATCCACCTAGTTGGATGACTTGATCCGCCCCGGATCAAGTCTCCCATAGTATGGGAGACATGGTTTTGTTTATTAAATAGGTGAGGATCATGTGTTCCATAGTCAGGGACACGTGGGACATTACGTAAAATTAAATGACTATTTTATCAAGTTTAGTTTTGTTTTATCTCCCAAATGTAGTCTAAAAATTTACAAGTACACTTAATGTAATGAATAACCGTTTATAATCGATAATATAACGAAAAAAAAATTGAACTTTTATAGCAGTCTTAGATCATGTCTCCCATAGGAAAAATACATTAGTGATAAAATGCTATCAGATTAAAATATTATTTAAAAATGGTCCATACAGCCTGAATAAACACGAAATTTAATCAATCAGTCCTGATTACAATTTTCTTACTAACTGTTCCCCATAAGGGACACTTGATCCTAGGATCAAGTCTCCTTTAAAAAAATGTACCAAGTCTCCCTTGTAGTATGTGGCCAGGAATAATAACAAAAGAAATTTTTTACTTTATATAAACGTTATTCTTTAATAAAAACTCACTGCTAATGAAATATCCCTAATAATGAAACGGTTTCTCTTGCTAATTTTCACTTTTTTGTAATAAATAAAAGCCTGCAAATACTCGCCAAAATGATCTTGCGCCGCTAACGAATACATAAAGACCTGTCATTTTGAAACATGAAATAGTTGACACATATGACTGCGAAAAAAAGTTTGCCCGTACAGTAGACAAAAAGTTTTGCTAGCATTAATACACATAGCTCTGGTAGATTTTCTGGAAATTAAAAGTACCATGTCTCCCACAGGGATCAAGTGTCCCCAGTTTCCCCTACGTACCATAACCAGCAGAAGTGGTTCATCATGTTTAAAACTTTTTCTATGAAGCCTTACTCCTATCTCTTTCAGCTGAGCTAGGCTTCTGGTGTCCCACCCTAGTTACTCCACATACTCGAATATCTAAGTGCCAGCAGAAACCCCTCATTATGCTGTAATAACTTTTAATTTGAAGCCATTACCGTATCTACCTGTAATAGTTTAGATGGGATGCTGGTGCTGTCAACATCAGGTACTCCAGACCCTCGATGACCACGTGCCAGCTAAAGCGGTCTGTCATGCTGAAATGCTTTTACTTTGAAGCCATTACCGTATCTCTTATAGTTTAAATGGGATACTCGACAGAAATGGACCTTCTGTGATGCTCCCTATTTGGTGCTCTGAGCTGCAGTATATTCTGTGGCTTCGGGCTTCAGGCGATGCGCATTCTGCGGCCAAGTCGCTGATGAGATGAGACCACTCCACAGGCCTTTCAATTTGCACAATTTGAGACGATTACAGAGTAACTAAGGAAGTGACGTGATTACTGGTTGCTTGTCATGAAGTTGAAACTGAAGATTGTGGAGCTTTTACAATCCTGTGGTTCCATACTAAGCCAGCACTTTCTTCACGTAGCGTAGTGTCTAGGAAAATAGTTATGCATGCAATAAAAAGGTACGAATTTCAAAGGCTGAACCAGCTCCTCAACTCAACCTGCAAAAATCGTCGCCCAAGCTTCGCCCAAGCCATACTTAATGTGTTACCGATTAGGTAAAAATGTGTTAGATAGAGGTTGAAACAGGCTGAAGTTTTCAGGTAACTCGATCTTGACTCGACTTAATGGTTTTCAGGAAAAGTTCACCAAACTAATTACAAAAATGGGTTTATTTGGAAGATACGATAGTGTTTCGATAAAAATTACCAACATATACCAAGTTTAAGCTTAGCATTAGACCTTTGACCGGATACGCACTTATGCATTTCCTCAGTTGGTATTGAAATGAGCGTGAGTGCAAACAATAGTGACGATTCTAGCGCACGCATTCCTGTTGATAAGATGCCTCTGTTTAATGCCTGTCGCATAAATTATGGAAATGATTAACTAAATAACCATCTATGGAATCGTAACAGATGCCATTTTTCAATTAAAGTAACATTTGTACCTATTATGTTATGCATTATTAAGTAACTCACGTGTTTAAAAACACACGTACCCATACAAATTAAGTTTGTATCGCTGAAAAACCTGATATTTAGACGTTGACTACGAAACCCTATTCGTGGGCGTGTTTGACACGCTCTTGGCCAGTTTTTATTTTTGTTTTTATTTTATAGTTCCTACCTACCTACGTAATTAACATTTTCTTTATCATTTCAGCCTCTAGTTTTCTCAGGAGTAACAAAGAATTTGCAAGTAGAGGCAGGATTAGAAGGTAGGTATTTTTTTGTAATTGAACGTCACTTGAACTTATCACAAACATTACAGCCCATATTAATTAGCTTTCGTGTGTCCCTTTTCTTATCTTTCTTCAAAGAGCTTTTAGTGGAGTAAACGACCATCAGAATCGTAGCAGATTCGGAAAGACAAGAAAGGCCGCGGTGCCATCGGGGCCCCAAGTGTGAGCAGGACATCGCACTTTTCTTGGAATCACGAGCCTGCTTAAAGGAATGCAGTAGAGGAACTTGGGACGGTTATACACTCCGGCGCACGGTGAACCTTTTACATCGCTTTTTGAACCTTCTGGCGGGTTTGAAACTGCCGAAAGTTGGATTCATAAAAAACCTGATAAGTAGCTATGTCTTGTCTAAGGATCCTGGTCGTGTAGGGTCGATTTGAAATCTTGCGATGCAAAACATTTTTAAAATGAATAAGCTCCTGAATTACTTCATAACTACTTGGAAAATAAGTACTTACATAACTTTTAATAAGTCATTCACGTCACGAGCCTGCGTAGGCGATAGAATGTAGATATTAGAAACAAAACTCTTAAAATTATCTAGCTCTCTACTACATTTACCTATCTACCTAAGGTTCTCAAGTTTGATTTTGTCTGTAAATAAAGTGAATAGCAAGCAATTTTTGGAAAACTTGCAACATTTTTCACCTTAGGCTGGGCTATTTACAAAACTATCCCAGTAGATGGAGCCCCCTGCCACGCGTTAGTGCCAAAGATACACTTGCACTATTTCGCAGGCTAACATTGAGCCGCGGTAGCCCAGTTGGTGGAGGCGCCGGCAGTAGGTACAGGTGCCGAAATTCGCAGGTTGAAATCCTGCCTAATATGGAAAATTTTGCAAGTTTTCCATATATTGTATACCTGCCTAAACAGAGTTATAAAATTTGGTATTCAAGAATAGCAAGCATTTCTCAAGCTAACTGGTGATTGGTTGGAAATACTCCGAATTTGAGAACATAAAATCCACGTTACGCAACTGAAACGAGGAAAACCGTAGCAAACTAAAACCATAACATTGTGTTGTGAATAAATATAGTTGTTGCCACATCCTGATTGTCCCACTTTAAGTACATTGATTGGACTGTTAATCTGTCTACGTGCGTACTTGTGCCTACTAACTTAGTTATTAACTAGGTTCAGTCATAAGAGCCTTACTTACCCACCATTATCACACAAGTGGATGCGGACTGGAGCAAACGCGCGGCAGATTCGCAACGTTTTGGTACAAATATCGCTGGCATCCGCTCCGCGTTCGCTCGCAAACCGCTTGTGTGACAAGGCTCTAACTGCCTTCGCCCAGATTAAGGCTTAATGAGAGATATGAACTTGTAATTGAAGAATTGCTGCTCGTTGTCTGGGTGACGTTGCGTGTGATAGCGAATCACATTTTTATGTGTCGACAGTTTATTGTTCTACTTTTAGCTGTTCCAGTCTGCATCCCATCACGATAATAAAACTAATATGGCGGCCCGCCCAGCGGTTTTACCCGCACCTTTTTTCTCTACCTACTCATATTCTTCTTGTCGAGAATGGCAAGGGAAGAATTTTAAAAAATTGTTAGCCCAAAACTTGGCCACATTAATGGCTCTTTGCGGTTGGCGCTGAAAAGGTCATCCCGTTTTTCCCTTGGTATTAAGCCAATTTTCCGTAGCCTACAATCACACTACACACTCTTATCGGTGGAGCATTTTCTAATCTTCCTTTTTTTACGCCAGTCAGTCTTCTATAGGTATGATAAGACACTGATTTTACTAATGATTTTTTACTTCGTAGCTTTTTAACAGCGAGAATTAATACTGAAGTTTTAAAATTAAGTAAGACGAACGTACAAAAATCCTAGATACAAAAGAATCTTTATACGGCATAAACGGAAACTTCTTCTTTCATACAGGTAGTGCCATAAAAATCCACACAAAACTGCAACATCTGGAAAGATGAACTTTCAATCCGTTGCAAGTTTAAAGTACAGTTCTAAGAAGTACTAACTAACATTTGCAAGTCGTAAAACGAGTAACAAAGCATCATTCGTCAGTCCACTAACATCCACCTCATAGACAGCTGGGGCCTGAGACAATGCACCCACCAACCAGCCGATGAAATACCACAGGAATAAGTAATAGCGAACTTCTTACATATTGCATAACGGTGCAGTAACCAGTGGTGGCGCCGATTCTATAATGTCTCTGGAAGAGACAAATGTCTGAAAAGCGACGACGAATTTGTCAACTTATGCAAAATTAGAGTTTTTACTCCTTCTCAATATAATAGAACGATGATTTAATCTGGTCGAGCTGAAAGCGGCACGGCCGTACCATCCTTTTCTCGAACCAGTTCAGGCCATTTTTGACCCCCCCATCATCTTTACCAGGTAAAACACAGCTTTCCAGAACGTTATTTTCATCTTTAGCAAGCGAATTGATTTTTCATGATCATTTCTAACTTTAGAGGGTAGAGTGCAGCTATTGACTTTTCTTTTAAAGGTATCTGTATGATGACGGACGGCTTGGAATAGCATCACCGCCATTTAATATTACCTGTGGGTGTTTTAAAAACCGACTAATGGATAAATTCACCCAGGAAATGGGCAGCAGCGTTTGCTGTGAACGTAACATTTTACAATGCGCTTATCATTTAGCTTAATGCCAAACGTGATGAGTGTTTCAAATACCCCCTCAATCTGGGAAGGCCCATGTCCAGCAGTGGACTGTTGTGACTGTTGGAGTTCAAAGGTTGTTTAGCTCATGTCATGTTCAACTGTACCTAAATGTTTTGCTATATTCTATTCCCAATTACAGACATAATCTAAGGAAATAGTTGCTAGAATTGAGCCCGATGGGATAGTTCTGTTTTCCCACCTTCCCGTTAGCAGCCTGGGACACGATAAACTCTTCATTATCTCAGTCGGAAATTAGATCGATTTCGATACGGAAGCTTCCCAGGGAAACCTTCCACCTGATACAAGAGATTGTGTTTTGCGATTGCTGTAAAAAGGGATTAGGCCATTAAGAGGGATTTAATTTGTAGTTTCTTGCTAGTTATTGAGGGAGGTAGGATTGTTAATAAGTAATTACCTACTTATGTACGTAGGTATGTGTGGTCAGAATAAGCAGTGAAAAACAATTTTTTTTACACAACAATTACGGAATCGGTTGGTGATTGAAATCTAGGATAGGATATTGAAAAACTTGTCAGAACATAAGATGATGTAGACACCATGGTGTTCTAGGAATAATTCAAGTTTTTGAGAAGCATAATTTTCAACAGTTACTTGTAGGAATTCCTGGAAAAAGCTCGATGTACTTGGCTATACTTATACTGTGCTCTACCTGCTAGTTTAGTATCTAAGCACGCTAACATTGTAGGAACTAATGTCATGAACGAATGGTCTGCTTTACAATCTTTGCAGATGATGAATCTGTTGTTTCCTTATGCATGGATGCAGGCGCCAAGTTTTTTCAAGTGTAGTCAACCGGAACGTATGCAGTTATACGTGAATAGCCTACGTCTAGCGGCTAGCCTAGCCAGACGTAAATAGCTAATTTACGTCGAGTTGCGCGCGCGCAAGTGCCGAAGAAAAAACTGAATAATAATATCAGGAAGCATGCTTGATTAGTAAAGAGCATCTACGTGATTGAAAGTTTTTATAAGAAGCCAATAAAAGCCCAAGCGAAGTAGTTTTATTCGTAGCTGTTGTTAGGCAACGCTTTTTATCATTTTGTGCCCATGTGCCTCCTAGCTACCTACAAGTGTGCCTTTCACATCTGTGTAAGAACAACCATTGAATTAATTGAAATAGCTTGTATTTGTTTTATTATTTTTCTCACAAATCCAACGTTTGATGTTGTGTTTACTCTATCGTAACCAGTACCTGCATTCTCTTCTGCTAAGGTATTGAGGGAATTTTAATTAGTGGCATGCACATAAATGCACTCGCTTGCACTCTAGTTAAAAGCTTGCACCGTGTTTGTTTGGAAAGCGTCGTAAAGTTTCTATTGGACACGCTACGGTGCTTTTGAATGGAGATCAGGAGTACGGATACAATGCATAGTAGATTTATTAAAATGAACTGATAAACAGAATAAAGAAGAAAGAAATGAAATTACACCAACCTTCTATCATGTAGGTACTTCACTGCCGACAAAAGTTCATCTTTACACTATAATAATTAGATGCTATCTACTTCAATACTATAAAATGAAGTTCACCTTTTGCCTTTCTCTGTCTATCGTGTCGTAGAATTTGCTAACTTCTTCTAAATCACGCCACGGATTTTGATGCGGATTTTTTTATTAGGTAGAGTGATTTTAGAGGAAGGTTTTATGTGTACGAGTATATCAAATGCGAGGAAAATGAGTTTCAGCCAAAGGTTGCTATTATTGTACTTACCTATTCTAAAGTTATTTATGAATGTGAGCAGAGATCTAAAAATCGACTCTCCCGTAAAGATTCTTGCCGGATTCCTGAATCACAAATTGTGTCCCAAGACCTAATGTTGATGAAAGAGCACTCGTCATTCATTCATACTCGTACATAACTCATAATCATGACACTTCCTAAATGCAAGAGAGGGAGAAAGGTATCACAAAAGGCACGTTTCGTAGCCAGTTTTCGGCTTAGTTAGGTACCTACCTAACCTATTCAAATAAATTACATAAACTTACCAGCTCCAGATACCAAGTGCTTCAGGGGCGCCATATGCCTCACATAGAGACGACGTGCGTTGACCTAGCGAATGTTTACTGTCCTTGGCGGAATCGGCGCGGGCGCAAGCTGGGGCGTGACGTCATCGCGAGGTGCCAATGGGTTTCAGCGCGGTGGACGCCCAGAGCATGCAAATGTCCCTGGCATTCGACGATTCGTGGTTCCCGGTAGGTGTTTTGGAATCGCTGGGGTTTACTAAGTAGCCATATTTGAATTGGTGGAATTTGCAATATTAGGCAGTTTAACGACGACGGAGTCGACATATTGTTGGGCGGGCAGCTAGGTAACATTACAGTTCAAACTAGGTAGGTGCTTCTCAAATTACGGCTGTGTTGGATAAAATAAGTAAAAAGCGGAAAGGGTGAAGATATCAGCAAAGATATGACAGATGGTTAAATATTTAAGACAAAGTTCTAATCTTTCAATTTCCATTCTTAACTTACGCATTAAGACCGTTTCTTTCAAAAAGTTCAAATTTTTCATCGATTAGGTACCTAGATTTAAATCGATTTGGTGCTTAGATTAGGCCGTGATGTTGGTATGGGAATAATTCAATTCTATCACTGGTCTGCGATAGCGATAATGGGTTCAGTGACTGGAATATGTTCGGCTAGCAACTAAACTAACCGACTGGCTAGAATGGTTAAATTCATGCAGTATGGGCTTCGATTCGAACAGGACACTGTCTGCTTCTACTGTTTATTTTCTTGACTTCCTTCGATCGGTTATTTTCATATTAGTTAGGTAGATATCTATCTATCAGTGACTTCAAGAATGAAACGAGATTTAAAAGAAAAAGTGGGTGCGCAAGCAAATTTTCTATCGAGAGTTTAGATTAGGTTTGGCAGGACACTTTTTAAATTAAGTAATACCAAGTAATACATACCTACTTAGCTACATACTTTTCTTCTTTCAAATACCTACCAGGTGCGTGTGGTGTGCCTCGTCTCAGTAGAACATAGGTATCCTGAAAATCGGATACCACATGTTGTAGGCAAGACACAGACAACCTAACTATTTAAGAGATCAAATAAAACTGGTTATGTATGTGTAGCAACTGTAGGGTAAATAAGAATATGTTGGTCCTTTACGAATAACTCAATATGCACGTATTTAGTATTTGTTGTATTTGTCTAAAGAGCAAATTAGTTTTTTTTGTGGATTAGTCCAGATTAGACGCGATACACCATAACAATTTATTAGTTAGACAGTATGTATTTTAGATGCTTCTCTTCAAATAAAATAAGTTAGTGAGTAAGTAGGTACCTACTTTGTTATCTCGATGCTCGATGCTGGTTTCGTTCAAAAGGAGCCGCAGACACAACGAACATTTGTCCTCCATGATGTCACGGTTTTGTCATTTGGCGAACGACCATCATTTTGTTCTTATGGTTATCTGAGCCAGTTTTTTCCTCGGAATGCTCGCTACATACTTACATTTGTATCCACCAGACACAACATCAATACCTTAACATTAATCAAATGGCATGTATTTACAAAAAGTCTGTGTAGATAGACCAATGAACAAAACTAGTCTGGTCGTAGCAGAATCGTAACCTTAACCATACCTGTTGTCTACGGTTTCAACTTTTCAGTATTGTTTAATTTTAGTTTGTTTTGCTTTCCTAGGATAAAAATGCAGAAGTCAGCGCATAAAAAATGGATGTACCTACTAAGAAGATTCTTGGCATGTTGTAGCAGTGCTTCCCGTAAATGCTTACATAGGTATCCATAAAAGTGCTCTAGTGGGCTGAGGTATTGCGTTGCGAATGTAACGTAGTCTCACTCGGCTCTCAGTGTCTCAGACATCACTCAGTAAGTCAGTCAGTACTCACGCACTTTTTGTAGAGCGCCGACGAAGGTCGGACGAGCCTGGCTGCTCGCTGTTTGCTACTCGCCACGAGCTAGCATTCCTCCCGCTATGAATGAATAGTCACCCGACTGGTCGGCAGGCGCATACCAAGTAACTTCAGATTAATTTGACAACAAACATTTAAGTTGGCAAAAACCGGAATGGTTGGCGAGTTGGCACCCGCCCCGTGGGAACTGTCGTCGATGATTGTCCGGACGACCATTCATTTGCTGTTCCGTTTCGCGGTTGAGAACGTGTTCCGCCGGCTATCAAGTCTGCGCCCGCGCAGCGCTGATGAGCTAACGACCATTCTGCCAGCGCCCTCTGTTCGGCACACATCGTTTACACACGCTACCAACACATACCTAATACTCACCATTTTATACACGCAGTTATATTGACTATTGTATATTTTAATTGTTAGGAAAGGAATATGATAAATACTACATGTATAGTTGCAATCTTATCTAACTACCTATACGAAGTACTTACACGAACTTTTTACGCGACTAGATTTTATTTATTTACCTATTTAACAATTTACTGAACACAAGAAACATTACAGAACAAAACATAAAAAAAATAGACGCTACAGGCACTGCTTATCTTTAAAAAAGAAAGGCGACTGGGCGAAGTTGGGCTATGGCCATAATTTGAGTTCCTTTGATTCAATACAAACGTGGTCACTGCAGTTATGTTATGTAACCTCAACTTTATAAATATTTAGAATTATAAAAAAATCCATCCCGGGAGAGTTCAGAAAAAAAAAATTATTTTTTATTCCTTTATTTTTTACAAACATGGTCACCCTAATTCTGACGTGTTATCTCACCTCTACACATGATTACAATGAAATAAAAATCTGCCGCGGCAATTTCGAGAAAAAGCTCAAAAACATTATTCATTGGGATACGGCGTAACTTTTTTTCCTTTGATTCAATACAAACGTGGTCACCCTAGTTAAAACATGTGCCTTCTCTTCTATACATGTTTAAAAGAAAATAAAAATCTGACCCGGCAGTCTTGAGAAAAAAAATAAAAATATTTTTTCTTTGACTCAATACAAACGTGGTCACCTTAGTTAAAATATGTGCCTTCTTTTCTATACGTGTTTAAAAGAAAATAAAAATCTGACCCGGCAGTCTCGAGAAAAAAAATAAAAATATTTTTTCTTCGACTCAATACAAACGTGGTCACCCTAGTTAAAATATGTGCCTAGTTTTCTATACATGTTTAAAAGAAAATAAAAATCTAACCCGGCAGTCTCGAGAAAAAAAAAAATTTTTTTCTTTGACTCAATACAAACGTGGTCACCCTAGTTAAAATGTGTGCCTTCTCTTCTATACATGATTAAAAGAAAATAAAAATCTGACCCGGCAGTTTCGAGAAAAAAAATAAAAATATTTTTTCTTTTACTCTATACAAACGTGGTCACCTTAGTTAAAATATGTGCCTTCTTCTCTATACATATTTAAAAGAAAACAAAAATCTGACCCGGCAGTTCCGAGAAAGAAAATATATTTTTTCTTTGACTCAATACAAACATGGTCACCCTAGTTAAGATAGGTGAGCTCTAATCTATACATGTTTAAGAGAAAATAAAAATCTGACCCGGTAGTTCCGAGTTTATTTTTTATAACAATGATAATTTCACGTTTACAGGGTAGGTTTAACTAATTATATATTTCATTTATTTCAAAACATTAAGACATACAAAAACAATCAATGCAAATAAAAAACTTCTTCCAGAGCGGCGCATCGAGGCAGGGTACCCAAGATGCTGGCAACATTTCCTCTTTGAATGGCCAAACTGACTCTTTGGGCAAAATAACTGCCAGCCCTTGGGTCACCCAAAGCCTCGATAAGCCGCCCTGAAATGTTTATTTTTATATTTTTTTCCTTGATTCAATAGACATGTGGTCACCCTAGTTACGTGATATGTGACCTCTAATCCATACAAGTTCAAGAGGAAATATAAATCAAATCTGCCAGTTTTGAGAATAAAAATATGTATTCCTTTATGTCACGTGTAACGTGGTCACCCTAGCTAGGATATGTCCCTTTTTCTTTATACAATGTGTTAAGAAAATAGAAATCAGCCATGGTACGAGTAGTTCAAAAAAATGTTTTATCCCTGATTCAGTACAAACGTAGTTAAGTTAATGTTACCTAATCGGTCTTATTCAAATCTGAGCGGTATCCGCGGGTATTTGGTACCTGTCTACAAATGGCCAAGCGATTATGTCCTGCTACCCACATTCCATGCGGAAAACGCTCAAGTTAAAAATACGGCCTAAACCGCATCATAATCCGTTGCGTGGTTTAGGAGGAGATAGCAAATTCCACGAAATATTATAACGACTGTTTGTTTCCGGACGCTTACGCTCTGCCTACCCTGCAAGTAACAAAGTAAAGGTGTGATGTGAATGTACCTATTTATGTGAATAAAGATTTTGTTTCATTTATTTTTATCCGTAATTGCGTTACAAACAGACCACTTTTACATAACTCATTATCTCTTGCTAAGTCGCTGTGCACCAAATATCCATGAAGAAAACAAAAGTTTACTAGTGATTTTCTCAATACTTACTGAATTGATTTTGATGCGGTTTTGCACGCAGGCATAGGCAATATTTAGATATCTAAATGTAAATATTGTGACATTCTCGACATATCGTCATAGCCCAAGTCCCATACTACCGCCGCCCTGTCTCCTTTCTTACAGCAGACCTAACGAAGAGAAATGGCATTTTGCTTACTTGCAATAAAGGTAGTTCAATAAGTACATACAATAATTACATACTTAGCACAAATTAGGTAGTAGGTACCTACTAGTACTTATCTACAGGATAGCAAAAACTGAAATTATTGATCCTGTCTACGTAAATTCAGGACTTCAGCGTTTACCAACCTGTACTTTTTATATGTGCCTACCAACTTACTTACCTAAGTAATAAATAAGTACCTATTTAAATAGTATGCTTATAGTATAGGTACTTAAGTAAGTATTTTATATTATACTTATAAACTACCTAAACTACTTTAATACATGACGCATCAACATGAAATTAGCGACCGTAAGTGAATGCTTTTATGTGGTTTTGCCGACAGAGAAATACCACAATTAGGTATCATTTTTATACCGTCTACGATCGTTAAACTTGTAATGTACAAAAATGTGTACCTACTTTACTACGTGCTGAGGTCGGTTAAACAATACTTGCGGTCCTTGGACACAAGGAATTGCCATTGAGACAATAATTGTTTGGGAAAGTAGGTGTATTATTTAATTTTATTGAAAAACCTTCATTAACCCAGCCAGTATCTTAATAAACAATAAAACGATTTCATGAAATTTACTGCACCCTCGAAGTAAAATTATTCCTTATAGAACCATATGAAGAAAACATCGTCAAAATAGGTGCAACCGTTTATGAGATGTGCGTGAACACTTCACAAACGCACACTTTGCTCAGAAGAAAACAAAAATTGAATTCTCAGAATGTTATATAAGTAGGTACCTATTCAAAGCATGTTTAGGTCACATTAATAACCTATTTTCCAAGTCGGTTATTAAATGCGTGGAATTTCCCCTAATAGGCGCGGTTCTCAAATTATAAATCATGCTCGGTAATAAAGAGTGAGTTGTCTTCGCCACACGGCTCACCGGAAACGAAGAATATAAATTCAGGTGCTGTGCTGGCCACGAGCGACCTTGGAGCTTATGGGTATTTCTAATCAAGGCCTCTTTTGATGTCACAGGTACCTACTATATCCCACCTACCTACTGTTTTATGCTGTGTGGAGGCGATGCTTGGAATAACATCATCCCTTTTCGACCTAGCAGGTTTGCCATGGTCTGCTGTAAAAATCGACAATTTAAGGAATGAATCCAGGCTATAGGCTGCAGCTTTCCCTGTTCAAAATGTATAACCTAAGTAAGATTACATTTGGACCACCCATAGTCGCATGAAGATAAATAGGTAGGTTTCAGGCAAGTTTCATTCATTCCTTTATCTAAATCAAACTAAATCATGTTCTAATTTAAAATCCTGTTCTAATTGCAAACATCAGCATGAATAAAGCCTGTTTTTACTTTAGTTTCAGTGACTGGCTTTCAACTAGAATCACGTAATGGATTTTTTCTGTTCAGTAAAAAACGTATTAAAATTGTTGGAAGTAAGGTACCTAGGTAGGTAGGTACTTATTACATTTTGTAAAGTGATATTGGTTTCATTCAGCAATAATCTGACTGGTCAACATCGTGCATGTTTGATGTCCATCAGTGAATTTCTTTTGGGGCACCGGATGACGAAAAATCCTTGGAGTTGCATTGCATGCTTATGATTATGATTTAAAATAATGCGCAGCACCTACTATACGGTAGGTATGTAAAGAACAGAACTCCGAATATGGAAATCATGAAACTGAACAACTTTTCCCTAGGAACATATGAAAGGAAACGACCTCCTTCCTATAAAAATCACGATCAGCTGACTGCATTTACTATGGGAAGCAGAAAATCAACGTTTTCTTAAATACCTATTTTTATGGAAAGTAGCTTAGTTTTATTTTATGGTTTGAATGCACCGCTCTCAGTATTAGGAGAGCTGTTTCTTATATCCTGTATATTTTACCTATTCATTCAAACAATATTTTTGAAATGTAATCGATGAGCAACCATATGAGTCCTATGGATCACATGCAAAGTACATAATTTATAGATCTAAAATAGCAACAACATATGCATTAAACGGTCGCCACATGTAAATAGGGTTCAATGTATGTGTAATAGCAGTTTTTATGATAAAACCTCTGTTTAAGGGCTATAACCACATGGATAATGCTCCATATGGTCAGGCCTAGGCAGATGATAGGTTTAATGTTAAGTTGCCCCCAGAGAATGGCCATGAACCTTATGTGTTTGTTATCTTTAAGGTATCAGGATATTCGGCAGATGTAAAGCTGACTTGATAAATGATAACATGAAGTAAGCATGTAGGTACGTAGATACCGCCGCCGCCGCCGCTTGCAAAAAACTAGCCAAGAGCGTGTCAGACACGCACACATATAAGGTTTCGTAGACAACGTAACATTACTTACTAAGAAATAGTACCTAAAATTAATTGAAGCTTTTCAGTGTTACAAAGTTAATTTTGTTGCTGGTTTGTTCGGTAAGGTGACCAACAGCAAATCGATAATTTTTACTTTTCCTTAAAACTTGAATTATACCTACAGTACTTTTTCGATATATAGTTTTCATGGTAACTAGAGGTAGGTATTCCGTATTTTTTCAGCATTAATACTTTAGGTACAGCTGGAACAAATTATGGCTGAACATCGCCCGCTTTAAAAGCAAATATCTCGAGACAGACACATTTAAATGATTTTGTTTAAAAGAAACCTTCACTTAGTTTTAGAAGACCTATGTATTCTACGACACTCTACTCAACATAGAAGTTACGAGGGTGGGGCATACAGACATATTTCACGAAATTATAAGGGTTTGTATTAGACTACGATACCCTTTCTTGCAAACTTTTCCACCGCAGGCTTTGTTTAGTTCCAAACTTTCGGAAAAGTTTGCAAGTTTTTCATAAATTGTATACCTAACACGGGAAGTGTTTAAATTTGGGCATTCAACTACGAAACCCTGCAAACTTGAGCGCGTGTAGTTCACGACCACGTAGTTTCCTGTTTAATAAATAGGGCAACATTCGCACTAGCGATTAACCTTGTACTTTATATTGGAATTTGACAAGGTTAGCAGAGCCTCAGCCGTGGCTAATGAATGGCGACGATGATGGGGCCCTGAGATATCGCGATGGAACTTCATACGGGGTGTAAGGAACGGTGAACTTACTGAAAACTTTGCAGGTGTTACTGAAAAACTTTCTTCAGGGAACATGTTGGTAAACGACCAAAGCTTTTCGATTTCCAATAGTCAGAGTCATCTAATCGTAGGTATATTTTATATGAATGGATGGCGTACTTTTATTTCTCGCTAACCAAAATTAGTTCCATTGGAAAAGTTGTTCAGTGTCATGGTCTGATCGCGCCTGCAAAGTTTTCGCTACACCGTCCCCTTACACCCTGTATTTTGTGTGGATTGGGGCCACAGGACGCCCTTGGGGAAAAGAAAAAACTCGATCATTTATAAGTATTTTGGTTTCAACTTGTTGTTGTGGAAACAAAGGAGATGCTCCGGTTATCTATCTCCCGGCGAATGGAAGGTTTCGTCCCTAAAGCTTTTATCTGGAAGGTAAGCCGCGGCTCTTGGTAATTTATTTCATTCACGAATAATTCTTGAAAAACTCACAGAATCTTATTATTCTACATCAAGTTTGTTATAATCTTTATTACTTTAGCAACTAAAATAGAATTAGTTAGTCTGTCTACTGTACGTCGTATGCGTATTTTTTGCTCTGATTAAACCGTTACCAACCAACTACGCAATAACTTTGGAGATAAGTACCTGGGTATGGTATGCCTAGGTATTTCACAAGTTTCTTTTAGGAATACAGTCCTATAATATTACCCGACTGCCTCAGGGTTATGTTTTTTTTATAGTGCGTATGTATTAGGTATGTGGCTAACTGTCTCAGCTGTGCAAGTGACACTGGCTATATACTAAAATTACATAAATTCTAAATGGCGGGTGTTAAACGAAAAATAAGTGTAACTTTGAAAGTACCGCAGTCGGGTTATGTTTTTAAATAAATTGTACTTGTAGAGGTTATGTTTAGGGACCTTGGAGTAGAGCATAAACGAAGATGTTACAGTGCCAGTTTATGAGTTTAATCAGCATGCCCCGCCTGGAATGCGACCCCTATGGACGCACAGACAGGTTCTTGATTAGCACCCAAATCCATTAAATGCTACCATAAAGAAATGCGTATTCATCGTTAACCTTAATAATAAGCGAATTGAGATAAGCAAGATCGTGCCATTAAAGTTTTAAACATATCTACTTGCGCATTCAGAAAAAAACAAAGAACATTTTCCGCCAAAGGGGATTTGTTACAATGGTTAGCCGATTATAGATACTTTTAACGTAAAAGTGATGCTTCATCCAGCATGAGGATCCAAGAATCTTTCAAGTAGCAAGCGATCTGGTTTAATCAGACTTCAGGAAACTCTTTGAGGAATGTGACCTAACGCGGCTCACACTGGCTGACGGCTGTCCCCTCTCCCGGTAAGAACGACTCCACTAATTTTCTCAAACGTTGAAGTGATCAAACAATGGGGTCTAAGTCGGCAGAGGCGGAGAGTTCCATTCCAACACCTCCAAGTCGCAAAAGATCAGGTTTAATCAGAACTCAGGAATTTGAAAATTTTGAGGAATGCGACCTCACGCGGCACGCTCCTGATAAGGAGGATTCCACTAATTTTCTCCGCTCAAGTCAAGCGCCTTTATAACGTCGAAGTCATCACACAAGGGGTCTAAGTCGGCAGTGGCGGGAAGTTCCGAGTCCCAAGTAAATTCCCAAGATCTGGTTTAATTAGACATTAGGACACCCCAAAAGAATGCGTGCGCAATCGGCCCGCACAGGCTGGCGGTCGTACCAGCCTCCCGCTCCCGATAAGGACGATCCACTAATTTTCTCCGCATATAGCTTTTATAACGTAGAAGTGATCATACAATGGAGTCTAAGTCGGCAGTGGCGGGAAGTTCCATTCCAATACTTCCAAGTCGCAAAAATCTGGTTTAATTGATTTCAGGACACCCCAGCAATGCGAACTCACGCAGCCCGCACAGACGGCGGCCGTGCCAGTTTCCCCGCTCCCTATAAGGACGATTCCACTAATATTCTCCGCATAGGTCATGTCATACAATGGGGCCTACTTCGGCAGTGACGGGAAGCGAGGAAGTTCCAACTCTTTAAAATCGCAAAAGATCTGGTTTAATTAGACATCAGGACACCCCAGGAATGCGGGCTCACGCGGCCCGCACAGGCGGCTGGCTGGCGGTCGTGCCAGCCTCCCGCTCCCGATAAGGACGATTCCACTAATATTCTCCGCATAGGTCATGTCACACAATGGGGTCTAAATCGGTAGTGACGAGAAGCGAGTAAGTTCCAACACTTTCAAATCGCAAAAGATCTGGTTTAATCAGAACTTAGGACAGGAAGGAATGCGCCCGCACAGGCTGGCGGTCGTGCCAGCCTCCTCGCTCCCGATAAGGACGATTCCACTAATTCTCTCCGCATAAGTCATCCGGGACGTTCACGCCTGGGATTAGGCGCCCGCGACCCTAAACCAGTTCCAGGCACGTTTAGGGCTGTCAATAAACAGGTTCTGGATTTCCCAGACCTTTTGTTCATTTGGACTAATTATAAGCATGTAACTTTTTTGTTTTATGTTATCTGAATTTAATTCTATTTACATGCCGTGTGGTTAGCCTGGCCAGCCCCGAGGCAGTGCCTTTATTTTTATTTTTTTATCCCGCCCGAGCCGCGTCTATACTAGGACCGCAAAATTGTTATAAGAAAAAGAAAATTGTGGCATTCAATTTTCTTTTTTTTATGACTTATCATTATTTTTGTAATGACTATCAATAAGTGATATTTTTTGTATCCAACATTGAATAAATGATTTTGTATTTGTATTAGTGGAATTTCTTTCGACTGGACTCTTAATAAGATTTCAGGATTCTCGCAAGGACAGGATCATAGGAAAGGACACGGATACCAAATAACGTTCTCTGGATCTATCAAATTGTTTCAGAAGGTTAGCAGAAGCCGAGGAATTTATCTGGCAAATATTTAGGTACGTCTCTCCGGTTTGTCGGATGTTGGAGACGCTACGACGACAGCGACAGAAAAAGCCTAAAATGATAGAGTTAAAACCTACCTACGTTTGAAAGAAACTTTCAAGAGGCCGTATTTAATTTGTAAGACATAAAAAATGCTTAGTAAAATGAACAGGTTTTTGATTGATGATGCAGGGAAGATGAGTAGATATTAAAGATTAATTGATTCATCACCATCTACAAGTTTGACTCTCACAAGCGAATGACCTCTGAGCCTAGTTTTTAATAGGTCCACAGTTCACACCCAGGCACTAGCCAGCCGTGGTAGCCCTGGCGGTTCGGCGGAGTATAAAAGTGGGCTCTATTTTGGGATCACCCGCTGCGAGGCGGCCTCTACGCTGCGCCGGCGCCGCTCACCCTGTCGAACCCCAGTAATGTCTACTGTGACTCTGTGACCTAACCGACGCGTTGGAGGCCCGAGAGATACACCTATATTACGGGAAATGAAAGCGATGGCAAAAAAGTATTTGAGCTTCTACATTTGTTGTAAAGCTGGTGAGTACTCGAATACTTATATGGGAAAAGAACAATAGGCACGCGTAGACGTAGCAGCCTGAAAACTAAGAAAGATTGTACAAGCATAAGTGGACCTACCCCTGAATACGCAGTTGAAGCTCGTTAAAGTTAGTCCAGCCAGGGTACTGTTTCATTATTTGAAAGCTAGAACAGAGAGATCGGTAGATAAGGTATTTTTTTCACATATACTATGGAGGCAGAGAAGTAGATAGGTCAATACCCATGAATATTGGTAAAACGTATATTCTGAAGGCACCCTGGCGAAAATCTGTTTAAAATTTCATAAATTCGGCACAGGCGCAAGCACCTGTATATTTGCGATTCGGATGTGCGAAGTGCGTACCGTCTCGAGTCCCCACTTATCATACTGAACCTATCAACACAATATATGGCCTACCGTCACTTGTTGACTGATATTGATGATGCTGAAATTCAAATGAGAGTAACGGCGGAAAACCTTAACCCCAACCAGGGCAAAAAGTGGAATTGATTAAAAGCTAGAAGAAACAAACGACGAGGAAATCTTGCTATTGTTGTAAAAAGACAGAAGGCAAGCTTAGAGCCGCCTGATTAGGAATAGCCTACGAGTATAGATAGATCAGTGTGGGTACTAACTAACTAAGGATTTAGCTTACCTACAAAGTCAAAAAATGCCAAATTTTTGCTTTACTTTTCGTATACTAGTGGGATGTGGAGGATGACTTGTTTTAAAAAACCTTGTATACCGTTGGGCGGGCTTGTAGTTACTTGGTTGGTTAGGTATATTTATCAAAAATATCACCTGCCCTGTCCTGGCTCCTAGAGAGACCAGTAGCACCTGAATTTATCTGGGCGTGGTTGTCGTTTACCAGTCCATTTCGTGCTGGTGGTTTGGTAGTACTATATATTAACATACATACTACATAGGGTACGTGAGGGAATTCACGATGGAATCGTGAACCACATCTGATCTGATCAGCGACATCTTTTTAGGGTTTCGTAGTCTACTAGAAAACCTTATAGTTTCGTCATGTCTGTCTGTCTGTCTGTCTGTATGCCGCGCCCTCATATCTTCGTCAGTTTTAGAGCTATCAACATGAAATTTGGTAAGAAGATAGACCGTGTTGACCCAAATATAGAAATGTTAAGAAAAAATTATTTTAAATGTTTTTTGGACCCCCTCCCATACAAGTGAAAGGGGGGCAAAAATTTTTTTTTCCTTCTGTAATATTGAGTAGGGTATCGTTGAATAGGTCTTTTAAAACTAAGGTGAGGTTTCTTTGAAACAAAGTCACTAAAATGTTTCAGTCACGAGATATTTGCTTTTAAAAAGGGCGTTTTTGACCCATAATTTGTTCCAGCTGTAACTTCTAAAGTATAAACGCTAAAAATTTGAAATAAATATGGAATATAGCTTACAATCTGAAGTTACAATGAAAACTATAACGGATATTGTACCCTTAAAGGTTTCAGAAAAAATTGAGTTTTTCTATTTGCGGTTGGTCATCATACTGCTGCTAACAAACCAGCAACAAAATTAAGTTTGCAATGCTGAAAAACCTGATATTTAAACGTTGACTACGAAACCCTATTTGTGGGCGTGTTTGACACGCTCTTGGCCGGTTTTTAGGATTTGGTGCCCTTTATATCAGATAGATAGATACATAACAGGTAGACAGTTAACTTTTTTAAAGTTTTCAGACAGGTAACTTTTCAAGAAATGATTGGAACTCCAACCAGTTTACCCCAATCTTTATAATTTCAAACTAAAATTTAAAAACGCTGTCTCCACCATTCTGAATGGCGAGGTACCCACATTTAACGTGTCATTTGGCGGTCGAAGCGATGCGTGCGGCGGCGGGCGGCGCGTCTGGCTGCCTCGCAAGTACCTTCGCAAGCCAATGACTCGCAGGCCTTGAGCCTGATGCTACTACCAGGCACTCGCAACCAACTTTAGAGATCCACTTATACTGGTTCCAATACTGCAGTTGTAAGAGTAACCAGGCTAAGTTGATCCTATAATGGGCTATCAGGATGGATACCAAAAGTCGTGCCATCAACGCCAAATGCGTCTGGGCTTCATATTCTCGCGCCAAAAGACACATGTGAGCGAAAACGATGGTGATTCGTTGCGGAAGTAATAAGCTAACGTAAATATGGCAGAGATGTTTATATGAAACACTTTAATTTGACGAGGAGGAAAGGCTTTTTGTGCAGTTGAGATGGAGTAGGACAGTAAAAGGGGGATTGCCGGAGAAGCACATTTGTAGGGGTGTTTGTGGTGGGAGTAGTAGTTGAAAATCATTAGTACCTAGGTATAGGTAGGTGTACAACATGAAGCTGAAGAAAAAAGCACTGGGTGCATCTCTAGTTGGAATTAAACCTGCAACAATCTTTTTATCCGGATTTGGATCAGACATAAAAAGTGAATTTTATTCTGCTTACTCTGAGAAGGGACTCGTTATTGGGGGCCGGACGGAATATTTAAGTCGTTATCAATTTGGTTACAATGTATCTTAAAACGATCGCCTTATCAACATTGGCGATGTCGGTCAAACGCTTCTACTGGCGTCAAAGTACGGCGCGAACATGGGGGCCTTATCGTGCACAAACAACCTACCTGAAACCACAAAATAGAGATTTTACAGAAGGACAGCTTGCTTCTTTTCCCGATCATTTATGCCTACACTCTAGGCTTGCTCCTTCTTCTTTCTGAGTTTTTAATATGCGTTACCTGGGCTAAGCATAAGTACTTAGGTAGGTACATTACTTACATTATATCAAACTTACACTAATACACAATATTTGCACTTGCGACGCGATATTTTGCCGTCCGCCCGCACCAAACGCTGTTGTCTGACACTCCGCTACTAGCCGGTTGGAAACGGTTTGAATGGTCGGTGTGTATACCTATTTGTCTGAGTGTAGTGACGTTTCTTTGTAGCCGTCTCTCTGTATTGGGCGACCGCCAATACTTTGTGCTGCAAGTTAGTACTTACTACTTTGCGTCGCCGCAACGCCGCAAAAGTTGCTTGACAGTTTTTCAACAAGCTCTTCATGACACGAGGTCAACAACACTCAACAGGTGGAAGCCTGCGCTTTCAATGATGAAGGTATTTTTAACGTGGGCACTTAGTTAACTAAATTACATGCATAGTATCACGTAGAGTTTTTTCCTTGTGACAAATTGTAATGTAACTGCCATGTTTGGTTGGTTTTCATCTAGATAGCGCGGCGAATGTTCACAAAAACCGCCAGCGGATGAGGAATGCGTGCAATGCAATTAATTAAGAGCTATTAATTGTCGATTCTCCTTAAGCATTCTGCAAGGACGATGCAAGTAAGTGGTTTTTCTTCGGCTGGGGCTCTTCGATTTATGATATCAACGATGTTGTAGCTCGAACGATCGCTGTGAGGCGGGTATGGCTTGAGAACATTCCATCGGGATTCCTGGCGCTCGCATACTCGCGGCTAACAATAGGTCATGCCACACAGGGCATTGAATGAAGTACTAGCGTGGTTATTTTTGTTTCTTATTCATAGGACTTCCTTCCCTAACCGCCGGCCTACTTGGCGAGCTGAGCTGTGAATCGCCAATTAGCTGAGAACTTCCGGTTTCGTGTTCACATACGAGATTATGCCGCATACTAGTATCAAATGCGTGCAGAAATTTGTGTTGGAAACACGCTTTGTTGCGGCGTAGTGCGAGATAAAGTCGAGTTCGTTACAACATTCCTTGGCCGCGAACTTGACTTCACGGCCTCAGCGATAGGAGCAAAACGCTTGTGAGTTGATTGACCGAAAACGCTTAGACATTAGAGAAGCTGTGCGTATCCTGTGGGGTTAGGGGCCGGGGACTCGCGTCTGCTGGCCGGCGCGCTGCGTCTGCGCAGGCGCAGGCCAGTTCGCACGCCCCCGCAACGAGTTTTAATTGAGTCGCAGGAAGCCCTCGCTACGGTCGCCGCGTAGGGTGACCTTACACCGACCAGCCCGGATCAATATTAGGATAACCGATGAACAACGGACTTAAAGGACATACAGGACACTCGAATGTCACCATCAAAACAAAAAAAATACTAGCAGCTTCATTTATTGCGGAACGTTTATGAGGTAATATACTTAACGAGAACTAAAAGGTTAAGGAAAGTGCCTGGTTCGTTAGACCAAATATTTAGTAATTGGTTTAAGGAAAACCAGACTGTGAAATTAAACTTAAATATCTAACTTAGATGAAGGTCAATAAGTTTTATTTTCCTGTTCAGTCGCAGTCGCGGTACACTAAGCAGGGGCTGGCACTGGCTTGATTCCAGACATGGCATAAAAACCTATTCTTAGCAAGGTTTTTGACGAAAGTCACAGAGCAGAACGGCTCGTGCGGGGCCCCCAATTACACTGTCATTCATTCATCGTGGTTATTTAACGTTTTAGCATTAGTGGAACGTGCTACCTACGTGAAAAGGAGGCGTAAAGTATCTCACGCTAACTCATGAACAATTCCATTTTTAAGGTTTCGATTTTCTTGTGATTGATACCGACAAGTCGGACAAAATCTAGGTATGTTGTACGATTCAATAAATGTTGCTGCATTTGGAAAAGTAACAGTTATTGCTGTAAAATACTACAGTCTGAAAAGAAACGAAACCTTATATTTTGGGTTTTTCATTAGTGAGCGGGAGACTTTACTTACATAAAACGGAGTAATGCGTAATCATTTTCTACGGAAATTTACTGCAAATGCACTTTTCATAATCTCTACGAATATCTCACTACCTGCTACGTGATTGATAAGATAGGCCCTACCCAAAAAATAAAGATACAGACAATGCATATCACTGCAGTGTACATACTTGGGACTTAAGGTACCACAAAAAAGTAAGACTCGCGTTGAGCGCGTGTTAAAAATTAAACTTCATACAACTCTAGAAAAGCGTTCAACGCGTGTCTAACTTTTTTGTGGTAAGGCCCCAAATTGGTAACTAAATTTCGATTTTCTTGGACTGGGTTTGTCCTAAACAAAAGAAGCTGATGGTGTCCCTGTTTTGGAGAATCCGCGAAGTGGCTGGGCGGCGCTGTCACCAGCAATTGCTTTGTTTATTGCCATACAAACGACTACAGCTATTCACAGCTAGTATAATAGAAATATGTTTAGTTACACTGTAGTACTTACACTGTTAGTAGTTCTGAAGAATATAAAATTTTTTACCCGATAGAACGGAATACGGACATTAAGGCTATAGGGCATTAATGCCACACGCGCCGCTTCCCTAATTTGTGTTATTGCCCTGATTCCTAATAAATTCTTGCTTTATAGTATAAACCATCAAAAAAGTAGGTTTATTATAGCTAGGAGGCTAATCTCAGCATAGCCACGATTAATTAAAACAGCTCTACATTTCCGTAGCATGTCTAATTATATACGACACAAAAAGTAACTAACCACCTACTTAATTATAAGAGTTTAATGCTGATTTGCCAAAATCAAACCCTAATACGTTATCAAGTTTGTACATGGCGTCATTTTGTTGAAACTACACGATTAGATAATAACTTTGTAAAATAATTACAAATGGCTGAAACTTCAGCTGTAAAAGGGCATTGAACTTGTAGAGCCGTTGGCAGATGGTGAACAGTCTACCTACAGCCAAAACGTGTTGGCAACTTTGTTGGCAAGTATGATATAATCCATGGTTAAACATTATCTATCATGTGGTAATAATAGTTGATGTGTAAATATATCCTGATAGGGAGGAAAAATTGCGTTCCAAAGAGAACTATCGTTAAACTGAAAATAAGACAAACTCCCCGTCTTTGCCTGACTTGATCTTATTAAATGTCTCATTAGGTTAAAAGGGAAATAATATACCTACTTAAACAAATCACTTCTCAAAGTTGTCGGGTCATATCTCCGATGGGAAATAGATAAAATTTGCGTCCAAAAAGGACTTTCGAAAACCGGAAATCGTGCTATTTACCTCGCTAGTAAATAAATACCTGTGTAATAGCCAAAACTAATAAATACCTTTGCCTCACTTGACCTTATTAGCTGTCTCATTAGGTTAACAGCTAAAAAACATAAACAAATCAGTTCCCAAAGTTGTCGGGTTGTAATTTCGCTGTGAAATAGATATGATTACATGGCGGCCTTGTTCAGCTGCGCAGGCGCTCATTTTCGGCACGATTAGCCCTCGGGCGTCCGCCCAGCCAAAACACCTCGCGTTTTATGTAGTTCCTATGTTGACGGCTCATTTGATCCCGTTTGAGTGACGTTTTGATTTGCAGTCTAGACACAACATTAATGTAGGCATAAACAACAGAAAGAAAAAACTACAAGTGTTATTGATACTTAAACAAACTTTTTATCACGGGTGGATGGTCTTCGTTTTTGAATTTGTCTGTAACGTATTAAAATCATTATTTCTTCACAGATTAATCTAATTGCTAAACCTAATTAGACCAAACCCAAGACAGAAGATCTACTCTATTGACTAACGAATTTTAAAGACGTTCAAAGCAATAATTATGCGAAGAAAGCGTAAACTAAAACGGGTTAACTAGGTATGTAAAGCGGATTAAAAGAACACTAACGGAAAGATTCATTATCTGATGATGAATGACAGTCAACGAATAGCATATCAGGTTCAGCGGGTTTATTTAGACGTAGGGCAATTTCGTCAGAGGTTCCCGTTCTCTAAGGTCCTAGCAATTGTGGCACCTATCGCAGTCAATTTATTTCTGTAAAATTTCGGCAGCAATACACGTACCCAAAATACCTCCTTTCCTCACGAATAAAAGGCGAGATAACGAACTTGAACGAATCGCGTTTTGAATTAGCTGCGCGCGATTCGTTTTTCGTTGGCGGCGGCGGCGGCGCAGCTACGCGGCCTGCGTACTCGGGGCCCCAGTCTACCCAGCTTCTCGGCTCAGATAAAATAATATTAAAGCTTAGAGTAAACCTTTCAAAGAACTATCTAAGGAAAACATTGCCCCACTGTAGTGTACTCGTAACTTCTCCGAACAGGCGTCAGACGCCCCCTGTTTTTGCGTGGAAATAAGATGTACTTAGCTACCTATTTTTGTGGTAAAAAGCAGCTCTACATAATTGCAGCTCCCAGCTGTGAAAAGCCTACCTCAAAAGCTTATTTTTTTTGTTATTTTTGATATTTATTTATTGATATAATTTATAAATACTTAATAAGTGTAGATTTAAACGGATACGTTTAGGCGCGACAGAGACTAGAGTCATTCGGGGTAAAACTGCGCAGCGGGTAAAACTGCGCACCGTCGATATTACGGAATAGGGCGCAGGGGCAGGAACGCTGATTTGCTGGGAACTAGAGATGGGATTCTACCCGGGTAAATACCCAAATTTGGGTATATACCCATTCTTACCCGTTTTTTCCTACCCGAATTAGTTTTTACCCGGGTAAATACCCGTTTATAAGTTTCATATTTATTACAGCCTTTAAGGTACGTGTTTTGCAAAAGAATTCGTACTAGGTTACTAGAACACTTATTATTTACCCGTGCAATGTAAAGAAGAATTGTTTTACGTATTTTACGATTAAGGTTGAAAGATATCGTCATTCGTTTATTGCTTTTATACCGGTATTGTCGTGCATTACTTAGACTATGTTCATAGATGCGACTTTTTTGTTCCGCGATACACGAATCTCTCGTTCTTTTCCTCGTGTGTAAAAGGGACTTCCGATAATTCCCCGGTCAAAGTCTTCTCAGTGTGAATGCGCGGTCAAAGTGCTCAGCTCAGATCATGAAACTGAACGATTTTCACATGGTGGGTCGTAAGTATTTGTACGTCGGTTCGTTTGTGTTTGTTGGGCGGGTCGTACATGTTTTTTTGAGTCGTAAGGGTTTGTTGGGCGGGCCGTTAGGATTTGTTGAGTCGTAAAGGTTTGTAGGCTCGTCAGGGTTTCTTGAGTGGGTCGTGAGTGTTTGTTGGCTTGTAAGGGTATGCTGGATGAGTCGTTAGTGTTTGGTCGGTCTTAAATGTTTGTTGGGTGGGTCGTTAGTATTTGTTGGGTCGTAAGGGTATGTAGTTGGGGTTGTGGATGTTTTCGAGACGTAAGGCTGTTTGGTGGCTCGTTTATATTTGTTGGTACGTTAGGGTTTGTTAGGCGGTTCATTAGTGTGTTTGCTAGGGTCGAAAGGGTTTTTTGGGTTGTAAGGGTTTGCTGGATGAGTCGATAGTGTTTTCTAAGTCGTAAGGGTTTGTTGGGTCGTAAGAGTTTGTTGGGTCGTAAGTGTTTATTGGGTTGTATGTTTGCTGCGTCGTAAGGGTTAATTGGGTCGTAAGAGTTTGTTAGGTCGTGGGTTTGTTCGATCGTAAGGGTTTGTTCGATGAGTCGTTAGTGTTTGTTGGTTCGGTAGGGTTTGTAAGTTGTGCCGTTGATCTTTGTTTGATCGTAAGGGTTTATTAAGATTTTGTTAGTGTTACCTGGGTAGTATGGGTTGTTTGGGTGAGTTATTAGGGTCAATTGGGTCGTTAGGGTTGGTTGGGCGGTTCGTTAGTGTTTGCTGGGTCGAAAAGGTTTGTTGGCTGGGTTGTTAGTGTTTGTTGGGTCATTAGGATTTGTTGTGTGGGTCTATAGTGTTTTCTTGGTCGTAAGGGTTTATTGTACCGTAAAGGTTTGTTGGATTGATTGTTAGTGTTTGACTAACTGACCCAATCGTTAGGGTTTGTAGGTAGGCTCTTTGGTGTATGTTGGTTCGGTAAGGTTTGTTGTGTAGGTCGTTAGTGTTTGCTGGGTCGAAAGAGTTTGTTGGGTCGCAAGTGTTTGTTAAGATGCCGTTAGTGTTTACTGGGAAGTAAGGGTTACTTGTGTGAGTTGTTAAGGTTAGTTGGGTCATACGTAACAGGTTACTGGATGGGTCGGTAGTGTTTTCAAGGTCGTTAGGGATTATTGTCCCGAGCCCGAGCCGCGTTTAGAGTAGGAACACAAATTGTTATAAAAAAGAGAAAAAAATGGCATTAGTAATTATCTCTTTTTTAAGTTTGAATTAGAATGTGACTTTCTTAAAGAGAATCTTGTAAATTACTACTGAGAAATAAATTATAGAATTTTGAATTGGGTGAGGTTTTAATTTTTAGTGTTTGTTGGAACCAACCTACAAAAACTTATAATAAATATCCCTGAACGAGGCGCCATCTAGCCTCAAACTAAGCGAAGCTAGCACTATGGAAACAAAATCACTAATATTAATACTGATATACTATTCTGTAAATAAATACATATTTATACAAATACATATACAGAAAACACTCAACACAAATACTTAAAAAACCTTAACAATAATTGTGTCCGGGTGGATCAAACCCAATATCTAAGGGTACTATCCAGTACGCTATCTGAATTTTGGATCATAGTCGTAGTAATGACCCAACAAATCCCAAAGACCCAATATTCAATTCTTTATGAACCAACAAACACTAACGACTTACCCAATAAACCTTTACGAGCCAGCAAACCGTAGCGACCAACTTAGCAAACCCTAACGATCCACCAAACAAACCCTTATGACACAAGAAACACCAACGAATCGACCTACAATCCTCACGATGCAACAAACACTAACGACCCAAGATCCAACCTAAAACCCTTAAGACCCAGCAAACCTCAAAGACCCAATTTGCAAACCTTTTTAACCCAACATACACTAACGACACACCCAACAACCTCAATGACCCAATTTGCAAAACTCTATGACCCAACATACATTAACGACCCACCCAACAAATCCTTACGACCCAGCAAACCCTAATGACTCACCCAACAAACCATTACGACCCAACCTACAAACCCTTACGACTCAACAAGCACTAAAGACCCACATAAAAAACCATAAAGACCCATCAAACACTAAGCTAGAACAACTAACTGGAGACAAGAGCGGGGCTTGACTGATGCGAAACTGTCCGCTACTGCAACGGGCGCGAGCTAACGAAAGGTCGCGGGTGCTCTTATGTGCAGCATCCTCGCCTGACAACTTATAGGTCATTTGAAATGACAAATTTGTTCGTTTCTTTTGCAGAATGATGACGATTGATCAATGCGTATTCGTTATCTGTTTAAGTGGTTTCGTTCTCGCGGTTTTCCTGTGACACATAGATTCTAAATGAATAGGTAGGTTTACATTACTTCATATTTTAAAGAAAAAATTTAAATAGAACGTCTTATAACAAAATTCTATAATTTTATAGTTCTTACCCATGCTTTTGGGTAAATACCCGGTAAAAACGGGTAAAAAGGGTAAATACCCAATTTACCCGTTTTTTCCCACCCGGGTATTTACCCACCGCCCATCTCTACTGGGAACACGTGTACCTGAACCGCCATTTTAGGTCCAGACACTCTGTGCAGTGCGGGTCGATTTCCTACCTATTAGAACCAAAAATACCAAAACGCGGTAAAATTCGGACTTTATTCGGTGCCAGGAAAAGTTTGTGGGAGTGTAGATTATGATCATGGAGAGTTTGCTTCTATTTTTTTAATTTCTATAGATATTGAAGTTCTTTTTCAGTAACAACATTTCAACCGTGCCTCAAAAGTATCAAAGTTACGATGAATTGTTTTGAGTACTCATTGAATGGGGTAAAACTGCGGGGGTAATACTGCGCGCATGACGTATGTGGCTAGATGTGCGCAGTTTTACCCCACTATAGTGATATTCAAAAACGCATTTCTGTATAGAAATACTTATATTATAATAGATCTTTATTTTTTTATTGTTTTAGACTATAAAATGCCTCGTAATTATAAAATAAAAACATATGATAAGACTTTAATTATTGTGAAACCCTTGGGCGCAGTTTTACCCAACACCCCGCGTAGTTTTACCCACATCACGGGGAAGAAGTGCGCACTCTGACTTAGTCACTGTTTTGTTAAATATATGAAAAACCGCAGATTACATCGCAAGTTGTTTGTTTGTATTTGAGAGTCCATTAACCAATCTATTAGAAAGCACATACAATGTGTGTTCAATCGCAGTAGTTTGAGAGTTATGAAGTGAAATATCCAAAAGTGCGCAATTTTACCCCGAATGACTCTAATTAAGTGTTGCTTCACTCTAGTAGTTCGCTTTCAAGTCGTGACAGCAGTTTGATAACTAATAGCGGGCAAAAAAAAACTCCAGAACTGCTCCATGTAATAGAGCGTGTTACAGTTTGGAGTTAGGTACTTCATTTTAGTAGTTCGTAGGGTTCCCTCTTCACACAATGAGGTCCCAACTTCCAAGTCGTGACAGTTTGTTAAACTAATGGCGGGCAAAATGAAAACTCCAGAACTCTTCCATGTGATAGAGTTTTGAGTTACTTCATTTTGGTAGTTCGCAGGGTTCCTTCATTACATAATGAGCTCCCAACTTCCAAGTCATGACAACAGTTTGTTGAACTAATGGCGGGCAAAAAAAAACTACAATGGGATAGAGCGTGTTAGACTTTGAAGTTGCTTCACTTTGGTAGTTAGTAGAGTTCCTTCTTCACACAACGAGCTCCCAACTTCCAAGTCGTGACGGCAGTTTGTTAAACTAATGGCGGGCAAAAAGAAAACTCTAGAACTCCTTCATGTTATAGTGCGTGTTAGAGTTTGAAGTTTCTTCACTTTGGTAGTTAGTAAGGTTCCCTCTTCACACAATGAGGTCCCAACTTCCAAGTCGTGACGGCAGTTTGTTAAACTAATGGCGGGCAAAAAGAAAACTCCGCGAATGCTCCACGAGGCGATGGGGCCCTCCGACGCGCGGCTGCGGCCAATGTGCGAATGTAGTCGCTATTACTCTACCCTGATCATAGGACCGGGTTTGGAATACATTGCTGGTTTAGGATAGGTAAAGTCCAGATGGATGTGTTTACTGCCAAAAATCGGCTACAATAGCCACCTGCGGGCGCACCAGCGCCGACTTGATCAGGAGTAGAAGTGGTCGCCATGGCCGATACTCGGCCGGAGAGATCATCAGTCCAGATGGACTATGAATGCGAATCTGCGAGGCATCGGTTTCACGAGTGTCTTGCGACAACTCTTGTGAGTTCCGTCCTCTACGATAAGCTACTTGTACACACTACAGTGTAATCCTTATTCAATCCTTGTAATGTGTAAGTACAAGCTTATCGTAGAGGAAGAAACCCACAAGAGTTGTAGCAAGACACTCGTGAGACCGATGCCTCGCAGATTCGCTTTCACAGGGTATCTGGACTATACTTATCCTAAAATGTTGACGTATTGACACTTCCATACGTGATGATCCGAAAAGAAGGTGAAACTACCAGAACCTTTCGATATCGGTACTTCGGCACTTATCGCTTCTGCTTAAATGCTAAGTGACATTGCTGGTTACTTCATGGGCGTCATTAAAACAAACTCAAGATACTCAGCAGTGTACGCCTAACCGGGCTTAGAGTCAGAGTAAGTGTAAGTGTATTGACTCCGATGATTTGCACGTGCGAACACTGAGTATTTGTCGTTACTTCTATTGTTTGCACCAGTTTTTATTTCCGGCTGATTGTAGCAGTAGGTATTGTTCTGCCCGGATTAGGCTGGTTTCTTAAGGCTTTTGTCTCGAATTGTCTCACTTCTTTGTCTCCGATTGAGATGAAGTTTAATTTAATGGAGTAAGTTTTTTATTCTTGAGACTTCTTTTTACAGACTGACTAGATAGATGACTGTCTTGGTTGATCTTCTCTTCAACTCATTGGGTCATTGACACTGGTAAATGCTGAATTTCAGCAGATCTGCAACCAAGAGTCCATCTGGACTTTTCTCTACCTGTGCTGAATTTCAGGTCTTATTTAATCCACTAAGTGGAAAAGGACCGGAAGATATTCTCGGGAAATTATCGAATGTCTCAGTTCTCGAGTGGGTGTCGTGCAAACTATTCCACGATGAAGTAATTAGCGAATTGGCGCCACATGGCACTATGCGGGGGTCAGACGAGCGAATCGCACATGTACGCACACACGCGACCGCGACAGATAGCGGCGAAAAAACGCCGTTGCGATAAAAAGCCGTCGACGGACGCGGGCGTGAGAACTCCGCCACGTGGCCAACGCGAGCTCATTCATGCATTTGATTCATAAATTGTATGCTCGCTCTAAGGGCACAGTACCACACCACATCACACAACGCTCACGGTCGGCGCAACCCGACACCACGCCACAAACAATAGAGCGAAGGAATGTGCACTTTATTTTCGTTAAGTAATTTGCATTGAGATAAGTTATGCTTACATTATAAAACATAAGAGAACCTTGCTGTAAGAGGTGTTACTGTTGTTTTGACTATCACAATCGAAAAAGCGAATTTAAAATTTCATTAACTCCGAGCGCATTGTGAAAGCCGATAACCGGCTCAAAATGTATCATTAAGGAGGAAAGAAAGGAGCCGGAGTTAACTCCGACCGTATCGAACCGTCACTTATGGTTATTTGTGCGGGAATGCAATCTTTCGCGGGCGATCGGCGGCGCCGCCCTGCGCGCTATAAATCAGCCCCGATTGAGGTCGGGCCGGACGCGAGTTATTTTTAAAATTGCGTGCACAATATTATGTGTTTAGGTGGAATATGATAATTGCGGCGGCGAGAGGCGCCGTAAGCCGACACCGACTATGGGATTACAGAGCGGTCGCCGCGGACGCAGCCCCACGGCGCGCGGCCTCGTGATCACGGCTCGTTACATCCAACGGGCTCCACGAAAACGCATCAAAATCACCATTCCACACGCTCCGACACATACCTATAACATGTACCACAGTACCACCCAGCCGCCAAGGTTATTGCCACTCGAATGCCACGATCGATCTCGCGTCTCGGCATCATCTCATTTAACGATCAAGGACACGCTGACAAGCATGAGAGTGCACTATTCACTGATACTTATTTCCATATCAAAGCCCCAGCAGCGGTGTCTTCTCACCATCGACAATTACAAGGGAATGTTACAGAATGACGATAACAAAGCTATTATGGCAACTATGAATAATGCCCTACATTAGAAATTAACATAATATTTTTTGTTGCGCCTTTGGAGGTGGCCGCGGACAGGTACACGCTATGAGGGTGCAGAATTCTTTGAATGGGTGTTGTTTGTGAGCCGCCGACGCCCCAAAATGCATCATCTAGGAAGTGCAACAGGTTCCAAAATGGTTTGAGCGGAGGAAAGCTTATTTGGAGATAACAGGATGGTAGAGCGTGATCTAATGGAGACCTTGCGGCTCGTAGATAGGGCTGAGATTGCGTTGGTGGTGGCGAGGTGCGAAGGTCGGCCGCGCTACTATCAATCAGCAAGGCGCCATTGAGGGTTGGCCGAGGCTCGTGAGAAACCGTAAACACTTACCCGCTTTATCTGATAGAGATTTTTTTCGCCCAGCAGCGGGTCCAGTCAATTAATGGATTGCGCCGTTACGTGGTTTATTTTTAGTACCGAACCTGCTTAGCATTAGAAGTCACTAATTTATTTGGAAGGGTTTGACAGGTCGGGTATTAAGATGATGCAGATCTCCTCGAAGGAATGTAACCGTCTTATCATTTGTTATTTTGTATTAAACGAACGCCAAAGTGTCCTACGGGTGGCTGCTCGTTTGATAAATAACAAAGAAACATAATATTGACCGAGAGTCAGTGAGGTGAAAATTAATTATTGGTCGGTTGCAGCACGAAAACCAGATTGGCTCGGAGGTCTTTCATGGATTTGTGGAGCCGAGAGGTTCTAAGCGTTTTAGAATTGTAGGTAAATATTTGTTGGGGTTTCGGGTGGGCTGTCTCGACGCACATGTGGTGTGGGTATAAAAAGTGTGTGTTCTGCGGCGAGCGGAACGTGGCGAGCGACTGTTGACAGTGCGCATAGCTGCGCCGGCGCAACCGCTGCACACAGCACGCCGCCGCCCCGCCCTGTGTCGCGCGGCGCAGCCAGCGACGACTACGACCACCATGCAAGGTCCTTTTCATTTCAATTCTAATTTTGAACTTTATGATAACAACTTTAAATAAACTTTTCTCGAATTTATATTTAAACTTCTTCGAATTTCGAAGAACAAAGCACAAAGGAGGGTGATGCGCAAGCGCACATGTCTACGCGCGCTCGTGAGAAGCGCCTTATCAAAGGAAGTCCTGCTGCTGCCATTTAATAAATATTTAATTTAGACGGAAAGTGCGTGAGAAGACGCGTAGGACATCCAGCCGCAATCGTCATGGTGTAAATCTCTGATTAGATACCATCCCTGGGAACTGACAACAACATTAAATAGTCGCCCGCGTTTTACGGTGTTCTACATCCGTGTGTACATGAATGTAAACGCTGCATAGTTTTTTGTAGGAGGTGAGTAGTAAAAGTAAAACGAATTTGTTAATGGTAAACAGATCTGAGGTTGAATGAGAACTAGAGATGCACCCTCCCAAGGGTTGACGTGTCTATCGATGCCGGTTCACAAACACCCCGATAGTGTTTACCTAATGAGATGTGTCGACTGCACGCGATCCATTCTCACGACCCAAAATCGAGTAAAAAAGGAATTCCCAAAATTTTCAACGCAATAGATACATTGTCTCTACATAAACAGCGGTAAAATTTCACAGAAAAAACAAAAGGCTAACCTTTTATGGATAGATTACAGAATTTCCGCTTTAATGTTCACATAAATATTTCAAAAGTAAGTATTTAAATAATAAATAAGTTTAAAGTTATGTTATGCAGGTATTGCACAATTCTTCACTCTACAAAAACTTTATGGGTTTGAGTGGTACGTGTAAACAAGGTACTTATTTATACAATGTATTTTATCTACACTCAGTTCGTAATATTCGTTTTACAGAATCGAAAGTACGAACGCAATGAACTGCATTACGAATATACAGCCTTTAAAAAAAAAATTCATACTACTGGCAGCTACATAAAGTAACTCGATTTCTAGTATTTGAAAAAAAATTAAACGAATTGACCCGCGTACCAAGTTGTAATCTGTTCCAATTTGACACTGGCCATCAGTAAGTCGAATGAAAAAAAAAACAAGTGTCACCCGCGGCGGGACGACACTTGAAATTATAAGGACTTATTTATTATTAAATCTTTGCTTCAAATCATTTTTCGAATAAAAAATCACCGAATAATGCTATTTAATTTTAAAAGTTGTTCAGTTTTTATGAGCCTCCATTTTAACGTCTAGTTAAAAAGTTACTTATGTACAAAAGTCGTTCAGTTGGTGGTTCAGTAGATAGGCTTGCAATCGCCATAGTGCAGTGCGGAGGTTTGAATTATTTTTCATAGCTTTTCTTGTAGAGTGTAGATAAAATAGTGTATGCAACTGCAAATAATTAGGCTTTAGAATGCTCGTGTCAAACTATTATCACACTCGGCTGCGCCTCGTGTGATAAACAGACACTCTCATCCTAAAGCCTATCATTATTAGGCAGTTGCATAAACTACTATTAAGGTCACCGTTAATTCATTTAAAAATTACATTACAAGCTTTTAAAATATATTAGCGAAACGGTGCGCAGGGCGCCTATATAGATGGCTCACTCAGAACTAGCCACGAGTTTGACGCTTACTGATTGATTTTAACTGGAAATAACCGAAATCTCAGGGGTTGTCAAGATAACTAAGAAGTTGGTTGCCACAAAAGTCATATTTCTTGAAATAAAATTGGCTCAGAATCATAATATGACGTTTTTCTGTTTTGATATTCTTATACTTTGATATTGTTGACAGTAGCAACCCTGGCTATGTAACAAATGACAATCACACAAATCGTGAATATGGTCAAGTGAACTTTTGTATAACAAATTCAGATTTTATAGATTTAAAATGTACCATTTCAGTCAGATATTAACCTTAGAAAATAATCCACCCAATCCAAATTCTGACAAAAGAAGCCTTCTCTACACCAGCCTATCCCTATTACGTGAGGAATGCGCCTGCGCAGTGCCGGGCGCGGCCTGTACTTTGCGCCTCCTTTCGAAATTGATTACCAATGCTTCCCTCAGGATCACTCTTCTAACAACCACTAAATTGTTATGTGACTTATTAATTAGACATTTTTTTAGCTGAATATGGTTGGGAAGATTACAAAGGAACTAGCTAACTAACTACCGACTTAGCGACACAAAGAGGATCTTCTGGCCCTCGAAACGAGCTCTCTCCACTGAACTCTGTCCTGCGAAAATAAATAGATCATCTACGAGCATTTTTATGGGTTAGGGACGTCGTTGTGGAGTGACGAAGATTATTTCGTACATATGTATTGCATTTTTTAACTGTTTGTAAGTGATTTAAAAAAATGCGCTCTTGTAAGAGGCCAATTCAACGAAATATCTTAGAATTCTAAGGATGTTACACACAATGCGGGTCGAAATGGTAACCTCCTTTTTTGAAGTCGGTACAATAGGTCAATTCCGAGTGCGTGTACAAGATATTTGTGCGTATGACACACGCGCAGACGATGAGTCAATGTTTGACCCAATTAACAGGGGTCGCAGGAGTCTTAACTCTTCAAGTTGATATTGTCAAATTGAACAGTGACATGCTTATTGCTTTTATGATGTGGGCACATTACTAATATCCGGTACGGGCTGTTTCCAGAATTAGAAACGAACTAAGGGAGTTTATAGCGGTAGGGAAATTAAATATTTAAGAAACGCCTTTGATAAAAAATGTAGGGTTACTTTTACCAATGGGAATTGAGATTACTAACCTAGTAATTAAAAGTACAGCGTTAAAAGGCATGACTTTGTATATAATCAAAGTAACAAATACTTACAAAATTGCCGATCAGCTGATTTGAGTTACTATGGGTGGTCCAATTTTTTTATCGTATTTCGGCCTATGTTTCTTGGGGAAAGTTATTCCTTATCACCAGCCGGTTCTAGGTTTTCGCTATCGGTCACTAGTAAAATTTCACACTATAGAAGTAGAATGGTAGAAGAAAAAGTAGGTATGTGTAGTGTACTAGTGACATCGTCGCGGTGGAAACGAGCTTTGTTAGCGAGTGGTGCGTAATGCGGCAAAAATGTCGCGATCGCACAATTAGCACAGACACTGCGCCCGCGCAGAGTAAAACTACTTGTAGTAAAGGCCATTGGTCTCTATGTCCAGTGTGTTTTCTGAAACTTTTATGTTTTGTGGTAAAAAGTTGCGAAAATGTCCGGGGAAGTCGCGCTGAACAAATAAACACGCGTGATCCTTCAGGTCTGAAAGACCAGAACAGTAATTGAAAAAGTAGGAACGACTAGTTGACAGGTGCTTTCTCCATGAATACTTTACAAGATACATATTTAGTGAAGCTGCGTTTATTTATTTATCATCCAGACTGTTTCCCATAATAACAGCACAACTAACGTCAATAAATAAATCCGTTCCTGTAATTCTCACACGCCGAATGTGGCGAGCGGCGAGCCTTCACATACTTGCATCTCTTTCCGACAACCGTCGCGAGGTGTAAACACGTCTCGTTTTTTTTCTTTGGTATCACCGCCCTGGGTCGTGGTTTCCAGGAATCCCGGGCTATTTTTTGGTCGCATAATAATTCGATCTGGAAATATTTATTGAAGGGGTGGCCGGACGCGGTAGACCGATGGCGACGAGTCAATTATCGGCCATACTGAAACTGTGATACGATCCCGTGAGCAATGGCCACGGGGTTTATCTAGACGATTGTTTAAATTGCCAACCGTAATTTATTTTAAACGGTTTGAATTAAAAAAACGTGATTTCTTCTATTTTAGCGGATATTGACCAAATAAAGTCTGAAGTGAGCAAACCGTTTGATGTGTCCAGAATGTGAGAATAAGAGCCACTTTTTACTGGAAATCAAAATATCGCTTAGCGCATAAAAATTACATTTCACAATTCGGTAAAAATGCTGCTTGTAAAGTAGCAAAATAAACATTGCTGAACTTAAATATTACAGTCTCAAGGAAATCGCAGTCTTCAAATTTGAATTTGTACCCAGTTTGAAAATTTTACTGAACTGTATCGAAGAGTTTGGTTGGACCAGAATAATTTTCTCGCTGGCAACACTGTAGGTACCCCGCAATGGGTGGTGCGATCATACCTGCCTTCTCCTTTCCACCACCAGGATTTATGGTGCAGATAATAACCGGGTGGAATTTCACAGAATTCCATTTTTTATTTATATAAAACACCATCACCACCATTCTCACGAGATAGGAGAGTTTTTGTCGCCATTGTTAATTACATTAAACATGGGTGAGGTATTCGGATAATAGTTATACTATGTTAATTACTTATTTCATTGCTGTGTGGAACGCAATTTACTTAATTGTTTCCGACGGACAAGTATTATTTATCGAGGATGATGTACTCGACAAATTCCAGTACCAAAAAAAAAGCATAATTACAAAAGTGACAAGTCGAAAAAGATCAAATAAGCTGCCGAAAAACGAAAAATAAGATTATGGGTTAGGTACGAATTAATTACCTACAAAAATTAAACTTGTTACTTCTGTCAAAGAAACATATAATTTACCTTGGTACTCGGGAAGGTAATAAAATAAAATAAGCTATAAAAATAAAGAAATATTATCATTTATGTTTTACTAAACTGAGGGTAGACAGAAAAAGGAAGCGGACGTTTCGTAGCACTTCTGCTACGACGACCGCTACGAAAACCGTAGCATTGCGCTTTACAACTTTGAACAAAAGATGATCGCCTTTATAGTCAAAGTTGAGTCGAAGAAGAGTAAATAACACTTACAACTAAGTGCAGCAAAATTAATAATAGTTATTATTATATAAATTGTCCTCAACATGCAATAAAATGCAAGGGAAAATATGCTTTATTTGTCCATGGTAGTTAGGTACAAATTATTTACTGCAAATACACCATTTCCAGTTGTGGCAATTACTACTTGCATCACAATAAAATCAAGCACACTCACAAACAATTAGTAATCTCAAACTTTTTGAATTTACCGCAAAATAAGTACCTTCATGAAATTGGTTTAAAACTGATCCAGGAAGTAGGAAGACGGAAGGAGATTTCAAAAGATTAAGTAATCATTGTAATGGCAAGAATGTTCAGTTCCACAGTGCAAAACGAATGTTCTTTTTAATGATTATGATTGCCGTACTTCATCAAAATCGAAAAATACCGGAGTATATAGGGTGTATTTTTATTAGTGGCGGATCCGTTAAGGGTGTGTTCTGTCAATGAAACTGAACAACTTTCCCCAAGGAACATAGGTCGAAATATGAAAAAATAATTTGGCCCTCCCATACAAATTGACCCGGCCGGACAACACACTTAGTATGGGAAGACCAAAATTTTTTTTCGTATTTCGACCTATGTTCCTTGGGAAAAGTTGTTCAGTTTCATTGACAGAACACACCCTTAACGGATCCGCCACTAATAAAAATGCACCCTATATAGGATTAAATTGACTCAAGTAGGTACCTATATTTTGGTGCGTTCTACTCACAAAACTGATCAACTTTTATTAGAAACTTTTCTTCGAAATATGAAAAAACAATTGTGCCATACAGAAATGTTGAAAAGCTGAGTCACTTAGTAGGTAGGGAGATCCAAATATTTTTTTCATACCTAATTCGAAGAAAAGTTTCTAGATGATTCAGTTTTGAGGTGAGAAGTTGTTCAGTTTTGTGTGAAGAACACGCCCTTCAAATATTTGAAGGTAGGTACTTAAACTTAATCAAATGTAACCTTATATAGGGCGAATTATTTAGCTTGTAAAAAGTGTAATTTTCTCACGTGAACCTGTTGGACGTGCCCCGCATCCGATCGCCTAAACGATGTTGATGTATTGTTGCAATTATGCAGATGCATATGTAAATGCAATCAACGGTGCCCAATATGTGAATACACGCCGTTAAAGTAATAATGATCTCAGAGGAGGCAATTTAGGCATTTGATTGAGCGACAACCTATCACTGTGATCAATACAGGTTATGGAAAAGAGCTAACAAATCTAGTGTGGTGGTGATTAATAAAAACAAAAGCGATACGTAAACAACTCACAAAATTGAATAACTTTTGTTAGAAACTTTTCTTAAAATATGAAAAAAAAATTAGACCTCCAATACTAAGTGACACTTTTTCAACATTTTTGTAAGGAGGACCAATTTTTTTTTTTATATTTCGTCGAAAAGTTTCAAACAAAAGTTGTCCAGTTTTGTGAGGAGATTACACCCTCAAGAGATTTGTACTTAATTAAATGTAACCGTATATGAAGGTGGATTGATTTTTGCTTGATTTTTGAGATCTTTGACGTCCAGCCTAGCCCGTAAGAGAGCGGCTGCCTTGAGTCACATGTACTCAAACGATTCTGCAAATTGTAGCGGAGGCGGGGCGGTGCATGTATCCGGTGCATGTGCAGGACAATGCCGCTCGGCGGACCATTACCGGCCCGATGAATGGGACACATGTGCCCAGCACCCCCGCACCATCCAAACACATGGCACATTGTCAAAAAAACTACGCTCATTCACTAATTTGTAGCGTTTCGGAGAAACACCCTTTTTGGGAGCCGCGACAATTCGGCGAAACGCTGTTTTACTTCCCCTCAAGGACGGAAATGACGAAGATGACGTGTCGCGTCGTTAAAATGCCCCTCGACATTTTTGTTACGGACCACCCCGAGAAATATCAAGTGGCGAGCTAAGAAAAGATTCAGATGTCCAGCGGGAATTGGCACTTATTGCCTGCTATTAAAAAAAAAGAAACTATTTCCACCCAGTTCACTAGTCTCTGTAGTTCACTAAATGAATAAGTATGTATCATTTTCGTGATTTTCGAGGTTTTCAGGCAGGCATTGAGCAGGTTCATCTTTTAAGAATGTATGAAGGTACTATATGTATATTACATATTATATCACGAACAAAGAGTGCAGACGCGTTCCCTTTTATAACTAGCTACGCCACTATAACACAACACAACAATTCACTGGATTAGATGAGGTTATGGACTTATGGTATTTGAATTTATTGAATGGTACATTGTAAATTCGAGAGGCTAAGAACCAGAAAGAATCTCAGAATGGAGATACCTAGATATCAGTGGCCACGTTTCTGTGAACTGATAAACTATTGGTCGGTGACCAATAGTTTATCAGTTCACAGAAAAGCAGAAGCAGAACCCCTTTCTGAGTGCACAAAGCCCTACGTGAACAGAGGTGTTATTCTAGGATAATGTCAAATACACATAATATCGCTTCCTGTGCTTTTCACTTTTGGTCTGTTACAAAAATAAATAATGGTCGTAATAAAGTAAGTGCGGTGAGGTACCTGTCTGTAACAATGGTCAGGTAGAGCGGTCGGTGATGAACCACCGTTATGTTGTTGTTGGCGACTGGCTGGCGCCGGACGAGACAATCTCTTCCAGCCATTGTACGATCCTCTCTCCAGGGATGATGGCCAGCATTGTCTGCCGCTGGGTGGGAAGTACGCGCTCAATGAGCCCTACGAGGAATTGAGACGAATGGTTCCGACTCGGTGGCGCTTCACAAGAATTGTCGAGGACTCGTGTAAAAGAGCTATTGGTTTTGTTCTTTCGCTTTGTGAGTTATTGGTTTTAGTTTGCTTACATTTTAACACGGCTGTATTTATCGGAAATATCGGGCCGGATCGAAAGGGCAAACAATTGATGGCAATTCAAATGTCGTAGGTAGTTGTAATGCCGTGTGATGTCGGCTTAGAATAGTATCACTTCAATTCTACTCGTGGGTATCGTAGAAAGTGGCTAAGAAATAAATAAGCCAGGGAATGGGCAATAGCGTTCCCTGTTAATACAAGATCTTGCACTCATCATCTATCTGCTCTTGTCCCAAATCAGTTGCAGTCGGCGCAACACGTTTTGTTAGAGCACAAAATTAGTAAAAGAAGGTATACAAACATTGTGAGTATGGCAATACCCCTCAAATAGGGGCAGGCCCATGTCCTGCAGTGGACTGTTGTGGCTGTCCTAGTTTGGCCAAGCTATACATTTTGACTGGCTGTAGAGTTTGTGACCTTTGGAGGTTCGCGGAGTCAGGGCGTGTAGATGTCGCAGCCAACTGGTTAAAAACGCTGTGTAATTAAACAACTAGTTCTTTAATCAAATGTCGCCATCTAACCAAACAACTAAACATTCATCAGCTAAGTGGTTGAAGATTACGTTCTACACTACAGCTGTATGACGGTTAGCCAACTGGCTTAGGTAACGTTCAATTTGCTAGGGTAGCCATGTCTGTTAGGGCATATTCACACATACGCGGACTCCACGCGCGTTATTATAATGTCACACTCACAACTTACGCGTTGCGAGTCGCAAACGCAAGAGCAGCGCGTGGTTTGCCCAGTGGGTGCGTACCAAACTGTCAACACGCGCAGAGCCCGCGTATGTCTTGATTCTGTGATCTGAAAGTAAGCCTATTCAAAATATAGCGGAATCCGGTTGGGTACGTGAGTACCGGAAGTCCGGAACTCAATTACTTGATATTTTTACTAGTCAGACTACCGCGTACCCACGAACAGAGCCGGTTCCGCTCCGGTTTGCATAGCTCATGCTCAGGGCTAGACTATAGGGGAGACTGGGGTTGGAGTGCACTAGGGGGCGGCCATACAAATGACACTTTTTCTAAATTTTCTTAGTGTTTTTAACTGATTGTGGTGTATGAAAGGGGGCTGCCTGTAAATAGAAAAAAATACTCTCTCCTTTTCCCCTCCACAATAGGCCCCCTTGGGGTCATATTGACCCCCCTTTTATATGATGGGAACGTACAGGGTTGCTCATCAGCAACAATGTTTACCTAGAACACTTTTCTCTGGAGGCCCAAAATCGGTCAGAGGCCCCCTGGGCCCCGTTAAAAGATTCTATGGACCCCTCGATTTTTTGACGGAAATAGCTAAAGTGGCTCATATACAGCAACTTTTATCTACAAAGTTTTCATCTGGGAGGCCTAGATTAGCATGTAGGGCCCTACAGTCTTAATACTGGGACTTAAAAATAATTCGACCTGTTCGTCGCCATGATGACCTACAATTTTTCGACCGGGAATGGAAAAGGTTGCGCAACGTTTGCGTAGAACACTTTTTTCTGCGGCCTCAAAAACAGGCAGTAGTCACCAGGGCCATAAAAGGCCTAGATTAAGCTGATCTAGGCCCCTCCAGATGAAAAAATGTAGATAAAAGTAGTTGTATATGAGCCACTCAATCCATTTCCGTCAAAAAATGGAGGGGTCCATAATGATCTTTTAAGGCCCCCCTAGGGACCACCGGCTGATTTTAAGCCGCAGAATAAAGTGTTTAGTTAGGGCAAACGTTGTTACTGATGAGCAACCTTTTCCATTTCCGGTCAAAAAATTGTAGGTCAACATGGCGACCCACAGGTCGAATTATTTTTTAAGTCCCAATATTAAGGCTGTAGGGCCAGGCAAATCTAGGCCTCCCAGATAAAAACTTTGTAGATAAAAGTTGTTGAATATGAGCCATTCTAATCATTTCCGTCAAAAAATAGAGGGGTCCATGGGATCCTTTAACGGGGCCCTGGGGGCCTCTGACCGATTTTGGGCCTCCAGAGAAAAGTGTTCTAGGTAAACATTGTTGCTGATGAGCAACCCTGTACATTCCCGTCAAAAAACAGGGGGGTCAACATGGCCCCAAGAGGGCTTGTTGTGGAGGCGAAAAGGGGGGGTCAATTTTTTTCTTTTTACAGGCAGCCCCCTTTCAACAACTCAACCAGTAAAACCACTATAACTAAGTTTTTTTTTTAAAGTGGCATTTGTATGGCCGCCCCCCTAGTGCAAGCAACCCCAGTCTCCCCTACAGTCTAGCCCCGAGCATGAGCTAAGCAAACCGGAGCGGAACCGGCTCTGTACGTGGATACGCGGTATTGTGACTGGTACCTACATATTTTCAAGCGATTTAGTTCCACCACGCTACCCAAGTACCCATCCGAATCCCGCTGCAGTTTGTATAGGGCTTTATACTTTGTAAGTACCTTACCTACGTTCACATCACTCTATTTTCATCAAAAATTAGTAGATACTGCAAATTGAATGATTACGTAACGAATACCCATGTTTTATTAGGTTTGTGACAGTTTAATAAACATTTAATGGCTCAATATTCGTGTAATAACAACAAAATTACCTTGATGTCGGATTTCATAATTTCGCAGAATTTCTTCAAACAACTGTTTGAATTTTTGTTCAGACGTTTCCCTCGTAGGCGCCTCCATCACTTATAAACATGAAACAGCACTGATTACGCTAATTACTGATTATTTAACATAAAATAACAAAATACGGTCTTAATTTTTGTTCCGCTGACGCCATCTTGTAAACAAACCGACTCTAGCGCCGTAGTGGCGAAAAAACGTACTTATTCAATTAAACAGCGGGTTTTCGGTCCGCTGCTGTGTTGAACGTTTGGAAAGCTTCAAAATTCAGCCAGTGAACTAGTTGTTTGGTTAGATCGCGGCGTTTGATTAAAGAACTAGTTGTTTAATTACACAGCGTTTTTAACCAGTTGGCTGCGACATAGATACAGAAGCTTGTCTTTACTTGCGATCTCATACCTTTTTCACGAGGTTTGCCGTATGCTTGTATTGACCTCATATTACATGATAATGTTTTGGTGAGATTTGTTATTTACTGTCTAATGCCGGATTGCAGGAGAGGAGGGCTGATTTGCTGATAACCCGACTGTGTTTGTTGTATCGGCGGTAGTTTATCGCAATCGGCCGGATACGGATCCAACTCGCCGCCTTTCCGCCCTTATCGAATACACCGCCTCAGTCAACTAGGTATATTCATTCATTCATGCTGTATACAGGATGTAAATAATATTTTGAAAATAGGAGGATCCATGAACCTACATAAGTTCCCGTAGGTACAAAACTTGTTGGAGCCAGAGTCATTTTGTATGGGAGGTCCTAATTTCTTTTGTATGAGTAGGTACCTATAGTACCTAAGCACCGAGCCGCGTCTATACTAGGACCGCAAATTGTTATAAGAAAAAGAAAATTGTGTCATTTTCATTTAATTTGATGACTTGACTTATCCACATCAGTGTAATGAAATGACTATGAATAAGTGATATTTTTTGTATCCCATGTTGAATAAATAATTTTGAGTTTGAGTATGCGTTTGACTATTTTTAGGATTTTGAGATTTGTTTAGTTTCATAGGCTGGTTCAAGCCGAGCAGTATTTTCAACAAAATACAGGATAAAGACTCTATTACATATTTTCATTCGCAGGCATTGAAAAAGAAAAAAAAACATATGTTTGATAGAGCGCAAACCAAGTTAAATAGTTCTCACCGTTCTTACCTTATTGTCTAAATCAGTAACTATTAAATTACGTCCAATAAACACAAAATACGTAGCAATAGAAACATAATAATCGTTCACTAACGCACGCTCTAAATTCGCAAACAGCCGCCTAATCAAGCTGCCCGCATGGGGCTCGATTCTTGATGGCTTAATTGGTATATAAATAAGCTGAATATAATGATTGGTGATACTTTTACACCCACAAATAGCGGTCACGTGCGGGGAAATCGCCACAATTGCCAGCACGCGAAATTAGGGACACCGAGGGGCCTGTAGACCTCGATTCTAAGCGACATTTTCTTAGCTAATCCACATAGGTATCTACTTAGAAATAAAAATGGAGAGAAATCCTACAATAAAATATGTAACTGAATTAATAAGGTGAGGGTAAAAAATGCGTAAGTAATTCAGGCTCAGCGGTTTTGGAGCGGAGGCTCCGTTTGTGTGATAAGAACCCTAAATGAAGTCTCTTGAAAAGGTAGGTAAAGAGTGGTAAAGACAAAGGTAGGTTGTAGACTTTTCAGTCTAGCAATGAGTTTAGTTTAGGCTGTAGTAATGCAGTAGACTGATACATCAGCCCGTCAAACTGAAAAACTTTTCCGTAGGGACGTACCTAGATCAGATATAAGTAAGATAAAAATTTGGACCACCCATGCAAAATGGGCTTTTAGTCATTGTAGGAAAGTGACTAGTAGAATTTTGTAGCCGAGAATCGAGGCCCTAATCAGCGCAGCAGAAACGACGTGATTATTATGTTACATTTAATCTGTTACTTGAACTGGAATTGGCTGTATTATATGGGTGGAAGTCGGAACGGCTCGAGATAAACAATTACACGAGCAAACTTAAGTTATCATATCAGATTGTCCCGGTGTGTATAACACGGACACACATTAAGATTTCCTGTGTCATGGAGCCACGGAAATACATAGAAATACGCAGACCATAGAACAGAAAATACCATTCATACCTAAGTATATTTTTTGGAAAACTTTCCACTGAAATTTTTTCCACTACGGGCAGAATTTCTACCTGCTACCTTCGGCATATGTACTTACTGCCGACGCCACAACCAACTGGGTTACCGCGGTTCTATCCTAGCCTGCGAATTAAGCAAGTATATCTTGGTCACTAACTCGTGTCAGGGCTCCCGGGATAGTTTTGCAACTAATTCCCAGCGACTATTTCATTCCTTGCAGACTGAATGTACCTAGTCAAAGCGATGAAAAACCATTCATATAATCTGCTCGGCCGGGAGTAGAACTCGCGACATTTGCTACGTAGCTACATTAGTCGTCGGTGGGTAAAAATTGGTCAACTTCATAAACCATTCTGTTTCGCATAGCAGTGTAGGTATGTATGTACACAAGTGCCTGTGACCGTATCTTTTAGTTTATTATGTTTTGTAATATTGAAAGGCATGAAATCGCAGCTGATCGTACGCCCTTTATGCGAAGGGCCGAAGGACCACAAGGGCTGCATAAAGCGTATCACCAAATGCGCAATTCGGACCGCCGTGTCGTGGGAACCGCTGGGCCCTTGACAGTTAAATATGGCACCAGGAGACCAAGACTTCGGGCCTCGATTATGATCAGTTGAAACTTATTAAAAGTTCGGAGAGCAAACAATATTTTAATACTATGTATTGGCGACTTAAATAACTTTTGCCGACATGAGAGTTGAGAGTCACTTTAGAAAACTGTCTTTTTCGAGCCTGTCTTTTATACATACCGGGAGTAACAATGAGGGTATAACAAGCCCAAAAGAGGTCAAAGTACTCATGAAACTGAACAACTTTCCGTGGAACATGGGTCGAAATATGAAATAAAAATTTGAACCTCCCAAAATAAAGAAAATACTATAGATAACTGCTGTGCGATTTTGTATGGGATTTTATTTCTTTTTTCATTTTGTGACCCATGTTTCATCGGGAAAGTTGTACTGTTTCATGAGTACCTTGACCTCCTTTCGACTTGTTTTACCCTTCTGTTACTCCCATACTCGGGCCCTAACTACAGTATGCAATAAAAAAAGTACCAACAGCTATGTCTGACGAACTAAGTTATGTAAACCGTTATGGGACGACGTAAGAATGATGGTACTTATACTATACTAGGATTCCCATGGAGTTGCATTTCCCAAGCGCTATCAACGTCAGTCCGTAGGTCAGTGCGACCGATAAGCCATCGCCCTCTATGTGAACGTAGCATCACGTTGTATCACGCTATTCATGCTATGTGTACATACATACATACTCTTGAAAAACTTAACCCTCCTGACGCAATCGGGTAAAAACAAGTACCAACAGCTATGTCTGACGACCTAAGTTATGTAAACCGTTATGGGACGACGTAAGAATGATGGTACTTATACTATACTAGGATTCCCATGGAGTTGCATTTCCCAAGCGCTATCAACGCCAGTCCGTAGGTCAGTGCGACTGATAAGCCATCGCCCTCTATGTGAACGTAGCATCACGTGGTATCACGATATTCATGCTAGGTGTAAACTGTAAAATATAAGCTACTAGCTGCCTGTTAGCGGTTTCACCCGCTGCAACTGATTTTCCCGCGGGGAAGAGGCATTTTCACGGTATGTGTTATAACACATACAAATAAACATTCCTCTTTTTGTATACAAATAAACATTCCTCTTGAATCACCCTATCTACCACAAAAATTGCATCTAAATCCGTTGCCTGGTTTAGGAGGTTTGCCAGTCCGTAGGTCAGTGCGACCGATAAGCCATCGCCCTCTATGTGAACGTAGCATCTCGATCTCACCCTATTCATGATATTTGTACATACATACTCTCGAAAATCTTATCCCCCCTGAGGCAGTCGGGTAAAAACAAGTACCAACAGCTATGTCTGACGACCTAAGTTATGTAAACCGTTATGGGACGACGTAAGAATGATGGTACTTATACTATACTAGGATTCCCATGGAGTTGCATTTCCCAAGCGCTATCAACGCCAGTCCGTAGGTCAGTGCGACCGATAAGCCATCGCCCTCTATGTGAACGTAGCATCACGTTGTATCACGCTATTCATGCTATGTGTAAACTGTAAAATATAAGCTATCTACTAGCGATTTCACCCGCTGCAGCTCATTTTCCCATGGCAAAAAACCAGTTTCCCGGCATTTGTTATACATATAAATAAACCCTAAATAAAACCTCTTGAATCCTCCTATCTACTACAAAAAGTTGCATCAAAATCCGTTGTGTCGTTTAGGAGGAGTAAGTGAATTCCACCACAGACAGACAAACTCAAAACACGACTTCATTTTATACTACGTATTAATGAGCAAGAACTACGCGATTCAGACACATCATTTATTTGTAGGATGTGTGAAAAAGTACTGTCTTTTTCCATGAAGCTGAACAATTTTATAAAAAAATAATAATATCTCTTTCTCTAAAGGCCATGTTCTTTTGGAAAAGTTGTACCGTTTCATGACTACCTTGACCTCGGCTTGTTATACCCTTTCTGTTACTCCCATACTACAGAATGCAATAAAAACGAGTACCAACAGCTATGTCTGACGAACTAAGTTATGTAAACCGTTATGGGACGACGTAAGAATGATGGTATACTCTACGAATCCCATGGAGTTGCATTTCCCAAGCGCTATCAACGCCAGTCCGTAGGTCAGTGCGACCGATAAGCCATCGCCCTCTATGTGAACGTAGCATCACGTTGTATCACGCTATTCATGCTATGTGTAAACTGTAAAATATAAGCTACTAGCGGCCTGTTAGTGGTTTCACCTGCTGCAGCTCATTTTCTCGCAGGAAATAGGCATTTTCCTGGTATGTGTCATACCAGTTATACATATAGATCATTCTCTTGAATCAGTCTATCTACTGCAAAAAGTTGTATCAAAATCCGTTGCGCAGTTAAGTAACAGTTAGCGAATTTCACGACAGACAGACAAACACAAAAAGCGACTTCATTTTACACTATGTATTGATATGCCAGAAGTAGGCGATTCAGACATATCAGTTATTTGTAGGGTGCGTGAAACAATACTTTTTCCATGAAACTGGACAAGTTGCGCAGAAAAACTAGTCAAATATAGCGCTTTTCCAAAAAGGTCGTAAATTGAACATTTTTGGGCCTAGACGGTTCTTTTTCAATATTCATTAAACCATTAAAATGGTTGTATTATCCTTAAAATATCTTAAGACCACTTATCGGTTCGATGCCCAGATGACAAGCTAGTATGCTAGATGTCTCTATATTGGAAAAGTTATTATAACATCTGAGCTAAAAGCACTTAGTACTTAGGTATGTTATGAATATAATAGTGCAGGTACTAAAGCCATTTTATCAGCTTCATAAAATAAATGCATATATTTTTAATATCTTTCGATCAATTAATTGATCCTTAACAGGTACCGCAATGAACACGTCGACAACTTGTTAAACGATTAACTTAACTACAACTCCATCTACTAAATTGAAGGCCTCGCACAAAATAAATAATAAGCGATTCAAAACAAATGACAAACAATTAGGAATATTGCAGCGGCGGAGAAAACAAAGGGCGAGCGAAATGCAGCTGTGTTACCATGTTTAACAGATTTATCTTACTTGTAAAGAACCCCCAGTATACAGGGAATAACAAGCCGAAAGGAGGTCAAGGTATTCATGAAACTGAACAATTTTCCCCATGGGTTTCAACATGGATCGACTAAGGTGTGAAAAAGATTTGGACCTCCCATAGGAAATCAATCAGCGGATAGGCGATTTTGTATGGGAGGTAGCTTTTTTCATATTTCGTCCATGTTCCATGTAAAAATTGTTCAGTTTCATGAGTCCTTGAACTCCTTTCGGCTCGTTATACTCAAAAACATACTCCTGGTAGATTGCAGCCACCGGCGGATCCAGCCTTGGCTCAGGGGGGGGGTCACATAGACAATTTTATAGGTACTATAGGTAATGTTGACCCGACTGCCTCAGAGAAGGGTTATGTTTTTCGAGAGGCAGATTTAGGTTTTTGGCTAAAAGCCGGCATATGGCAAAATCGTAGGCTTCCTTGATTCCTTCGACCATCGTCCTAAGCTGATCCAGTTTTTTCGCCAAATATCTAGGATTTTGGCCGAAATCCTAGATTTGTTTAGTTTTATGGCTTTTTTTGAATTTCGGGGGAGCGAGGAGTGAAGAGGTGTGTTTTGCACATCTTTTAAGGGTAGAGTTGAACACCCTGAAGGGTAGGGGGTAATATCAGACAGCCTGAACAGCAGGATTGCCTCGGACGCCCTGGAGGATCGGAGGTAGCGTCGGACGCATTGGAGGTCAGGGGGTAGCGTCCCAGAAAATCCAACCACCGTCATCTTTCATCCTCTAGAGTGTCCGACACTACCTACGCCCTCCAGGCCGACCGACGTTACCTCCCACCCTACAGCACGTGCAACGCTACCTCCTTCCTATCAGGGTGACTGACGCTACCTCCAACCCTCCAGGGACGCCGTAGTCGGGAAGGGGTAGCGTTGGACCTACTATTGTATTACAAAGTAGCGTCAGACGCCCTGGACGACGTGCGTGACGTCGGACACTTTGGTGGATAAAAAGTGGCGGGCGTTGGTTTTTCTGGGCTTCCGACGCTAACCTTTGCCGTAAAGGGCATCCCTGGAGGGTTGGAGATAGCGGCATACACCCTGAGAGGCAGGAGGTAGCTTTGGACGTTCTGGAGAGTGGGAGGTAGCGTCGGACGCCGTGGCGGGCGTGGGTAGCATCGGACACTCTGAAGGATAAACGATGGCGGGCGTTGATTTCCTGGGCGTCCAACGATACCCCCTGCTGTCCAGGGCGTCTGACGCTACCTCCCGTTCACCCGAGCGTCCAGTGGTACTTCCTGCTATTCAGGCTGTCTGACGTTACCCCGTCCTTCAGGGCGTCCGATGCCTCAGGGTGTCTAACTCTAACCTTAACAGATCAGGGGGAGGTGCATAATGTACCTCTCCACTCCTCGTTACCATTAGGATTTCGGCCAAAATTCTAGGTTTTTTGGCAAAAACCTGGATCAGCTTAAGACGATGGCCGAATGAAGTCGACGATTTTGCCATATGCCGGCTTTTGCTTATGTAATTGAATGGAATCTTGTGTTTGACATTGACAAAAAGACATTATCAGTATGTAAACCATAATATAACCACTTAGTCAAGGTCCTGGGCCCGGCTCAGGGGGGGGGGTCATGACCCCCATGACCCCCCCCCTGGATCCGCCACTGATTGCAGCAGGATTACTCTTTCTTAGTACCCACTGAGACTACTGAGTACCTACATAGTGTTTCGAAAGATAAGGCCTATGCCCAGCAGTGTAGACTGATGTGACCTTATGCTAATGTGGATGACGAAGTACTTTCGTAGTGTTTTATATGAATGCACACTATAGGATAAGACGGTAATTTTCCTAGAACAACGGTTAGAAATACTTAGTTTATACTGTGAGCATTCTGAAATTCAGAACACACGTTGGAAACATATAGCTAATAATGCACAGAATTTATATATTTTTTTTTTATCTATGATGGGCTTACTCTTGACCCCAATCTTAACCTAGAGCAGAGATGGGATCTACGGTGGAGCGAGCTTGCCCAGAAGATGCCTATTCACTCTAGACTTAAAGAGATTCAGGTTATATGCACTCGGAAATACAGACGCAGGCAGGGAATTCCATTCTTTAGCCGTGCGCATAATGAAAGATGATTTGAAGCGCTTAGTGCGTAATGTGGGTATATCAACTAAGAACGGATGGTAGCCGGCCGTGCGTCTGGATGTCCGATGGAAGAAAGGAGACGGTGGTATGAGCTCATGCAGCTCACGCGCACACTCTCCGAAGTACAATCTGTAGAAGACCGATAGGCAAGCAACCTTGCGGCGGTGAGCCAGGCTGTGAAGCTTGGTCGCCACCAGTTTTTTATCGCCTATTAATCTCTTGGCTCTGCGTTCCACCGAATCCAGTGCAGCAAGTTGGTATTTAGCCGAGCCATCCCAAAGGTGACAGCAGTACTCCATGCAAGATCGGACTTGAGCTTTATAAAGAGTTAGAAGCTGTTCAGGCGTGAAGTACCGCTTGACTTTATTCAGAACGCCCAACTTTCTAGCTGCAATTTGAGCCTTGGACTCGATGGTGGTGCCGAAGTTGAGGTCAGAGGACAACTCCATGCCAGGGAGTTGAAGAGTGTTGGTCACTGGAACAGATGTACCCCGAAAAGTAGGAGAAAAGGTGAAAGGACTCCTTTTTGCGGAGAAAAATTTATATGATAAATCCAGATATTTTGCAGATTTTTTAATGTTTTGATCTAGATTTCCGCCCAAAAACTTGGCAACACTGAGCTGCAGTGTGCGCGCACGCATACAGCCACCACGTAGGAAAATAAAACGCTCAAGACAACATTCCGGAGTGCGTCGCCATATTATACTTATATTTGTGTTATAAATTTAACGCTCCACGACAAGTGTTTGCATAGTTAGCTGGAATTTCGTGAGCCGCATTCCGGCTGCTATCTACATCTGTGCACTTTTTCTATTTCTTATCATTACGATTATGACTACCATAAAACGTTAAAAGTACGAACGATCCCACCCAAAACATAAATGTGAAAGGCTGCCAAGTTCGACAATATTGGAATGCTTCGCCTATAAAAGAAGTGAGATCTAAATAAGTACCAAGTTCCATACACAGACCTCAGTTAAAAATAGTTACAGGAATGCACACTTGATTTTCCGCAGTTTGGAAAGTAGATTCTGAATAAATATCATATTAATACCTAAAATTCTAATACTTACAAAAACGCAAACCTGTTTTTTCAGCAGTTTCCTTTCCTACTTTTTAGTGATATAACTTGGCATTAATATGATATTTATTCAGAATCTACTTTCCAAACTGCGGAAAATCAAGTGTGCATTCCTGTAACTATTTTTAACTGAGGTCTGTGTATGGAACTTGGTACTTATTTAGATCTCACTTCTTTTATAGGCGAAGCATTCCAATATTGTCGAACTTGGCAGCCTTTCACATTTATGTTTTGGGTGGGATTTCATTTATTTTTGTAAGGTTTTCGGTCGGTTGCAATTTTAGGTCAGTACGACCATTGGAAGATATAGATAATTTTTTTGTATTAGTTCCTTAGGGGTATGAATTTACACCTTCATTATTTTTAAAACCGACTCACACTTGGCCATTTTCAGATTTTTTCCTTTACCTTGACCTAAAGACCTACCCCTATGCCAAATTTCAAGTCAATACGACCACTGGAAGTGGTCTAGGTTTTTGATGAGTGAGTGAGTCAGTCAGTCAGTGAGTGTATAGTAAAAATAGCGATTTTCTGACGTCAATATCTCAAGACCTACAATAGGTACATTAATGAAATTTTGTATTTTAGATGAGTAAGTAGATCTCAACAGATACTAGAAATTTCATATGCGTAGATAAAATAGATTTTGAGTTATAGGTGGGTCGAACTTGGCCCGAAATGGTTCGTGTAATATAACCCACGGCCGGTGTGTCGCTCGAACTTGGCGGACACACTGCCGTGTGTCTAGATTCGAGTCTATCTCTAACTATAATTAAGTAAATTCTAAAGCTTAAGTTATTGGAATCTGTTATAGAGACGATTAACGACCGTACGTGATGCCCAGCAGGAGGTCTTGCTACGGAGAACTATGTTTAATTGATGATTTGGTTTATAACACGGAATTTATAACAACTTATTGTCATAGCAAACATAATTCGGAATTAGTTTGGAGACTGGTTTCCTTTAGTTGAGCAGACAAAGTTGCAAAGATCGATATTGAATTTCTAAGTACAGAGAGACGAGTCCTGGGAACAGATCACCGGAATGCTCGGGAATGTCGAGTGTCCATTGTTGACGGACAAATAGGTATAGTTTCAAAAGAGACGCTCGCGGATCCTGGTGGATCCAGATCAGATCGGCTTTCACGTTGAATGCGCCCGCGCGGCCATTGAAGAAAGAACACCCCGCAGCACGCCGAGCGTGGGAGCGCCACGGTGGCATTCACTAATGGACCCCCAAATCACCTTATTACATTTGTATGATTGTTGACGTTTTTTGCACCGCCCCGACAATGAGACTAACCGCGTTGCATAATGGCGACTGCGCCGATATAATAATACGCATCTCTTGTTGCACATTTTTTGCCGAAACGTCGGCAAGTGTGTGGAAGTCCGCAAGAGTTATTGCGTGTGGCAATTTCAGATTCATTTACCTATCTCATTAAAAGGTGCTTGTTAAACATAATTATTTGCAAATTATAGAGCTACTGTGACTGGCTGATTTATTCCAGACGTTCAATTGCGAATGAGATGCTATTTAACAAGTTCTTGCCTACTAGATATACTGTTTTCTTTTTGGGTCACTTTGAATTGTACTGAACGACCGTTACAGCCGTTGCACGCACATATGTGTACACAAATATGAACCAGTCGGAATATGTGAAGTAATTAATTATGCAGTGAGATGAGTCAGGTATGGAATCTTTGTATATTTACACTTGTCGGAATATTATATCGCGTAGACGGCGCATGGTGCGGGGTGGTGTACGGTTTGGGCGGCGTCAGGCATGGGGTAGCAGGCAGCAGGTTAAGAGCTGAAAGAAGGGCCGCGTCAGAGCGGCGCCCTGCTTACGGAATGCAGTTGTAGATCACACGCCCAGCGCAGACCCAGGATGAGTTGGATGTTTTTAAAAGGGCGCGATTCCTGGAAATACCCGACCGGGCGGAGGCTGGCGCTCTCGCCCGCTCGGCCATTGTGGCGCGCGGCTAGTTTTGATCTTATTGTTAATGGAACGCCAAGTTTTTTCAACAGCGCTCGGAAAAAAGGTATCATCGGACCCCAGCGGAAACGTTACGGACCCTTGTGAAGTAAAATGGATATGTTCTACGAAGGAGGTGTTATTTTAATCGTAGGTCGGGCTTTGTTGTTGAGGAATGTAGATGGCCTGTCATAATTTTAATGGGTAGTTTCTCAGTCGTTCTATGAACCTGATGGGGCACACGTCCTGAATATTCATCAGCTCAGTTCAGCAGAGACCATGACATTGGAATGGAATGCATGGCATACCGCAGAGAGCTCTATTACCTCAGCTTTGTGGCACCTACTTACATAATTTATTTACTTTAAACTACCCAAGGCTCACTAAAAGTTGTGAAGCATAGATACAAAAAGAACGCCTGAAAATACTTCGAGGGCTGAACCAGCCTATGAAACTGAACATCTTTCCTTTCTCAAAAAATAATGCGAAATGTGAGTTAATTCATTCGGTCCTTAATTTTTCACAACTTAATAGTTACCTAATATTCATGCTAGCTGATACTGCCTGTGAGTAAATAAAATGTCACTTAGTTTTTCTTAAAGCACCAGCATCTCTACATTGCATTGAAAAGGAAAGTAAGAATGTAGAGCGGGATACTTGTGCTATGGAATTTCCAAGCGGATCATTCTTTGCATTGACGTGAGAGTGATCCGGAAGGCCTTTATGGTGGCTGAAAAGAATCATAGGGGCGTATTGAGTGTTTACCTATAATTGATCGTACACCTTTGTCCCGTAGCAAATAAGCGGCGGTAATGAAGGAGCCACACACGACGATAACGACATAATAGCCGGTGGGCAATAATAACATAATTTCGCCAGGAGTGCACTGCAATCCCGTTCTTGCATCATTAGGAGATATAAATAGCCTAGCCAGCATATTCGCGGTCGCGGACGAGCCGCACCGACAATCATATCAATGGAAACGATATGATAGGCGAAAATAAAATTATATATTCGCCAACGAGTTATGAAAACAAGATAAATAAATATGTTTTAACGATAAAATAAATGAACTTTGCGCACACGTTTTATACCCGCCGACCAACAAAACTTTCTCGGTCCTCGCAGTTTATTGTATCATGAGAAGTTTATTGCCATTTCTGTACCACAACTACGCAGTTAATAGCTTAAAGGAGTATCATTTTATTACGGAGGCTCAAAGAGGCCGCTAACTGTGAGGTCGTATCGTTTTTTCCCAAATCCCTGAGGGCTCGGTTTCCCATCTCGTTCTCTGAGCATAATGAGTGGTTACTGGTTGTTAAAATTATGAATGGAGCATCTTCCGAAGGGTGCGCGTGTGTGCGTGGCGAGCCGTGCGTGCGACGCGCGACAACACAGCTGACTGCGTGCGCAAAGTAAGTGTTGGCGGGCGCCCATTACAGAGAGACGGGTACAAGGAAACGTCCCTGCACTCACATCACACACACATTTACACGCAGTCGTTTACGCGCTATCGCGAACCGTTTCGAACCGGCCAGCCTTCGGTGTGAGCGGACGACCGAAAAACTACTTCCATTTGTATTTTTTCTATAGATTGTCATAGTGAACTTTGATATAATGTAAGTAATATTATAAGTAAGTTTGATTCAGATACTGCATTTTATAAAATCAGGAAGAAAAAGTAGCAGCCCTAGAGTGTAGGTATAAATGATCGGAAAAAGAAGCGAGCCGTCCTTCTTTAAATTCTCCATTTTGTTCTGCGCTTGCGCACACCAGCGCGCACCGTCTGCGCAGCGCGATGTGGGTGTGCCCCGCGCATGTGTGAAATGTACACTTGTTCGCTTTGGAATTCCTCGGTTATTTTCAAGTTACATGGTTACGAAATTTAGATTGAACAACTCGGCAATCGTACGGGCAGGAAATGCTGATTGAGGTAACGCTTTTGCGTTCGCTGAAAAGAAAACGCTGTTTGTAACTGCTGTAGCTTTGCGTCTTGTGATTATGCGGCGATGTAAACAAAGCACTTATGTTAATTTCCTTAATTGAAGTTAAAGGTAGAGACGATATTAAATTGTCATTCATCTTACGGATGGGGTTGAGTATACAAACCGTACATTATTAGTTCGGGTGGTTATTATGAATGATTATCTTGAGAACAAAAAGAGGATTCAGTAAACAGTGGGCAGTAGGGAGGACGAAGGTTGAGGGGATTGTGTGAAAGATACCGGTCTTTATGCCCAATACAAAGATTTCTCCCTCCGATTGCTGGAGTTTGCTGCGATAAGATCCTATGTGTGCTTTGCTCAGCGGTTCTCAAAGAATCGTACCTAAAGTTAGGAAAATTGCGGTGCCTGAAGATAGATGAAATCTCTTTTTCAAAAGATACTTATTTCGGTTTCTCCAGGTTTCCATTATCGAGTCTGACCTGCAGACCTGGTGACTGTGGGACAACCTGGAATGTATACTTTCACGCAAGGTTTTCCCTGTGTTTTCCTGTATGAGCCTTGGAGGTAGGTACATAGTTGCTCAGTTTCATGACTCCACGCCGTGAACTATGCATAATTTTGCACCAAGAATATGATAATACTTTAGCAGAAGAAACAGAACGTGATAAATGAAAAAGGCCGCACGATAGCACATAATAACAACGTCGGCTGACTATGTGCTAGTTTCATAGGAGTTTGAGGGGCGTAGGTTTATTACAAGAATTTAAGGTCCAATTACTAGCGGGCGGCGTTCCATTAACAACTTTATTTATAATGGGATGAATAACTTGCGGCTTTTTAATCAATCATGTGGGCACCGAGTGCATCCGGCGCGGACCACGATTGCCCAATAAGTACTTATCATTCCGCAATAAACCGTGCGATCGGTAAAGTTTAAATAAAATTACCCTCCCCGCCATACCGGACCATGGTCGCAGGGGGAGAAGTGATCAGAGGAACCCAGGGAAAAGCCAGTGCGAAGGCACGGAAAACTCGCCTTTGTCACTCAGGTTTGACGGACAAAAATAAACCTAAAGGCACAGAAACACTACGTATGTTGTACGGTTTCTTAAACAATTTCAGACATTCAGAGCAAGATTCAGAATTCAGCCATTGCGAAGTTGGCTAATAAAGATCTGCATGGGCTGTGCGCTCATCAAATCGAAATGATAATGAATGAAACTGAGTCTTCTACGGTTGTTTCTCAATCTTGTTGTTCAAAAGGGTTTCCTCTGTTTCTGGGCGGGATGCGTGTGGGACACCGAGCTGCCGAACGACCTGATGAACCCTGGTAACCGAGTTTTGATTCCTTCTGAGACATTTCTTAGCTCTAAGCCCCCGATCGAAGAAATGGAATGCTGTCTCGGCCGTAGCCGTAGCGCGCCAATAAAAACAATACGACCCCATGCGCTGCGCGGGCGCACACCTACCCACGGCTCTCTCAAATCTACGCGGAACAAATAACTACCCACCAAGAGGTATTTTCTATTTATGTATTCAACGTTTGATATGTACTTAGAATAGCATGACCCTTTTTTAACTCTATTGGGTTTCACAAAACATGGCTAAGGGATAAATCCTCCCTGGATTTGGGCAGCAGCGCAGCGGTCCATGCTAAATACGTCGCCATCGCGTCCTTGGCTAAAGAAAACCTAAAATCTTGTATAGGTTAAAAACATTTTCTTGTTACGACTGTACCACCTTACATTGACTCACAAATCAACTTGCATAGCTGGCACACTATGGTGAACACCCCTCAAAAGGGGAGGCACATGTCCATCAGTGGACTGTTGACACTGTTACCGCCCAGCTTTTTCATCTACCCTACCCTACTCTTATCTACTAGTACTAGTACGAGTATTTTTTACAACTGTAAACCGTGTTTTGCACCTAAGAAAATAGTAAAGGATTCTCAAATTTTACATATTTCATTCAATAACGGTCTTTACAAAGGGTTCGCATTGCAATGTCCGCGGTTACAAGCATATTATTCAATACAACATCTCATTCAAAACCGGAGCAGAAAAGTTCGAGTGGTTTGTTTAGATTTGAGGAATTTACCCGACATCAACAAACAACTTACATCCAATTCCCACACCTACATCCGTGGGAATAGCATTCAGAAACAGATAAAGATGCCGAAAACATAAATACGAGGGTGTAATTGTTTACGGAACATGAGACAAGATTTCTGAAAGCTTTTAAAGGAGCGCTTGTTCGCAGCGAAGTGTAGAGAAAATTCTGTATAATGAATACCTACCACCAAATTTTAAAACATTTCCGGTGGTATACAATTTATTTGGAAATCTTGCAAAATTTTCCACCGCAGGCAGGATTTGAACTTGCGACCTTCGGCATCTATACTGCCGATGCCACTACCAACCGGGCTAACGCGATTCTATCCTAGCCTGCGAATTAAGCATTTATATCTTGGCCACTAAGGCGTTTCAGGGCTCCATCTGCCGGGATACTTTTGCAACTAATTCTGTAACATGGATTGAAACTAACGGTCTCTATTTACCGGTGAGGTAGCTTAATACTACAACATAATCTATAGGGGCTAAGGGTTGATTAGGGAGCTGTAAACCATGAAGAAGGTAATTTAACAAGGAATGTAGGTATTTCCGGGCGGTCGCGCAGAAGGGCGACTATCTCGTTTCACAAGGCCGGTGGAAAGCGCCCCATTACGCGGGCTCGAGTGGCCAAAGCGCCGCCGTCGCCGCTCACCGCCTCACCGCACGCACTCGCCCAAAAAACACCCCGAGACGAGACGTAATCACGTAACATAATATTTCCCAAGCAGCCTTTTATTTATTAGCCCGGCAGCGCAGCACCGCCGCGGCCCGGCGCCGCGACAACTCTACTTCCCAGAATCCAGCTCCGACGTGTCGGCTCAAAGCCGTTACATCCATGAAAAAACAATATTTATGTCGATGAAAAAATTGGGATACGAGCCGTATTTATCTGAAGACCGTGAGCTATGCGCTTTTTGTTTGTACCCGATTTGCAGGAATCCGCAGGTACCGCCTAGCGTGTAGGAAAATATTAATTTGTTAATTTGCCGGCGAGGCGGGCGGGGCCGGCCGCTTAGCGGTCGATTGCCATGGAAATTGGACATATTTAGGCCCAACTCCTATAATCGAATCCATTTGAATCTATTGTTGGTTGTTTTGAATGGAACTGGCTAACGATTTTCCGCAGATTGATGAATGTTTGTCATTCGGCACGCATTCTGCTGACTCGCTGACCTTTGTTGTCAGCTCTAGTTAGCAAGTGCAAGTAATGGATTTAGAAGTATTTGGATTTGTAGTTCACTTGTTAAACGTGAATGACAATGCACGTGATGCACACAGCTATAATCGTCAACTGTATCTGTTTCACCTGCATCTAGGCTAATGGTGCATACAAGAAGGCAGACAATGCATTTTTTCCATCACGATGACAAATCATTTTAATGTTTTCTATCTGGTTGGCATTCAGAAGTTTCCGATCAATTAATTTTATAAAAGCGCAGGTAGAGAGCATTACGTAAAGTCCTTCACAGGGTAGTGTGAACTCGGGGATTAGAATTCCATAGAACTTTGCTTTTGAACCTTTTAGTCAATCAAGTCTCCATGGTCGGTAAAGTCAAACATCAAGCAGCTTTGCATTGATAACAACACTACGTATTGTAAGAAAATCAAAACGAAGTAATAGGTAATTTAGATATTTATGATCGACGGCTCGAATAAAGATAATGAGCAAACTTTCTAAGTTACCATTTTCTGGCCTTTCAGATTTTGCCATTTTAATTCATGCCATCCTGTACGCTTGGTAATTCAGATCATCATCTGCCTGCCCTCTCTCCAAAATGGTTGGGGTCAGCGCAACATGTTTTGTTAGAGCACAAAATCATCTAGCAAAAGGATTTGGCAATACAGATACTGGTTTTAACTCCGGTAAACACATTCTTTGGTTGATTTTAAGATTCTACTCTCACTTGCTTGGATTTAAAACAGGTTACAAAATAAGAGTTAATAGACGAATCTATGGTCCATAAACTTTATATTAGAAAGTAGAATAGTTTATTGGGATTTCGACGCACTTACAGTGATGATAGGTATAATTATATATTTTTTTCAACCTCTTAAATTCGTTGGGATCGGCCAAGCGCCGGTAGCTCAGTTGACAGAGTGGGACCGTACCCTAAGGTTCCGGGTTCAAGTCCCGGCCGACGCTAACGAATTTTTCAGTTTTCTTATTTTCATTTATAGTATAGTTTTGTCTGTGGGACGTCTTTCGTGGCGCTGACTCTATATGAGTGAACGTGAACGCACTTGACGCTACAATAACACCGGCTGCGACAACAAAGAGATCGGATCGGAATCCACCGGCCGCTTGACTCGCTAAGCCGATTGTCGCTACCCAGCTTTATATCGCCAATCTACCTACACCTTCATTAGGTAACATAAAATCATTTTTATTTTGCCGTGTGGTGCCGGCTTAGAATAGCATCACCCCATATCTTTCTCGTAGGTGTCGTAAGAAGCGATTATGGGATTTGAGAGTTGATGTGATATTGCGATTTTAGGCGACAGGCTTACGACCTGTCACTATGGGAATACACAGTCTTCTAAATGAGTCTTAATATTTTTCTCAGACGTTTTGTCGCTTCCGCATGGTCGCAAACAATATGTCCCAACTTAATGAATAGTTTGCTTTTATGTTGCTTAGATTATACACATTTTATTTTATTTTTTGACGAGCACTATGCGAATTCTTATATCGAATACTCTGTAACAATATAATGTGATTTCCATTGTGTGATAAATAAATCAATCAATCAATCAATCGATTTTGTAAATATTCCAATTAGAATTACGAGTATCGGCCTGTTTACGTTCGAATTTTGAATCACGTAAGTACCTATAAAAACTATACCAAAAATATCCGTCGCTCATTGAAAGTTGTAATTTTGCCCCCGATTCTAACAGTGCAGTTTCTTATCTAATTAACTATACTTGCAATTTTATCGAATCAGCAAAAAAGGTTGTAAATCTTAATCATTGGCATGCTAAAGTAATGTTTAAGAGAGACACAGAAACAGCTAAGGATTATCTAGGGAAGTCGGATTCAACGTCTACTGGTTCATAAACTTCTATTACCTTCTATACCTGAGGGCCGGCTACATCCAAAGTAGCTTATTGTTTTGTATAATCCCCTTAATAGTTGTCTTTACTTAGAATTTCTTTGTCCTGGCAAAAGCTAAACATAATCTCTTTTCTAAAGGTCACTTCTGTTAAGGTTGCTTTGTGAATTCAGGTTTTTAAAGTATAATTTGGATTTATGGGGTTTTAAAAACCCATTTAACGAAAGGGCAAAACGGAATAATATTTATTCTTTTCTTTGATCTGAAATTATTTACCGGAACACAGTCAACCCAAGGACTAACCAGAATCATATCTGTGTATATTTTTAAAGATTTGACCTTCAGTTTATCTTATGGTTGGCCGGTAGAGAATGCTGCGTGCCATTAGGCCCGCCCCTTATACTTTCTGTGTGCATAGACTTCGATAATAATATAAATAAACTTATCTGATACAAAATTGTTAATAACGAGACCAAAAAGTATAGTTTGGGATTCGGCTGTTGTAGGTTAGGTAATCATCTTGATATTTAATTTGTTTTTAATCAGAACACCTTACTTATACTTTGTATTGATGTATGTATTGTGTAGTAGGTATATGTATAAATATTTGTTACCTTATGTTTTACTTCTATAGGTATTATTTTATGTAGATTTATTATGTTTTGTATTTATGTATTATTTATTACGTTTTGTATTTGTGTATTGTTGCACCGGATCATCTCTATATTTTCTGCTGTTTCCTATAAGGCCGCCATTTGTGAGAATTATTCAATTTTCTATCTGTTTATGTCATTTACGATTTTTTGTGCAATAAAGTGTATTTTATCTTTAATTGCCCTTGCATTCCTAATTACGGCTAGTTGACTACAGAGCAGCGAATTATTTTATTGCCGGCTATAACATGTTTTAACATAATGATGATTATTAAAAAGAGAATATAAAATTCTTATCAACATTTTAATCACTATCATTTAGTCCTTAAATAAAAACATAATCAACTTGATTTTACAATAAATAGAGCAGTACTCACTCACTGTTTTCACTGTCACTGCCGGAGTACCCGGCCAATAAAGAAAGTCCTGTTGCAGCGGGGGCTTTCGCTTTATCCATATCACTAGATTTAGCTGGGTTTCCGTCTGATTTGGTATTACTAGTAGTACTGGTTGTACTTACATTACTGGTTTCTGTTTTCGAAATATTCTGAGAGCTAGCTTTACTTGTATCGGTTTTTTTCTTGACGAGGTTGGCTAGGGCGGGTTTTTTGACGCCAATGCTCTTGTTCCAGGATTCAGTTTTCTTTGGTTCGCAAGGTGCGGGTAAGACTTCTATCCTAGAGGTTTTAGCTGGTGGTTCGTCTTCGACGTCTTCAATGATTTCCTCGGCGACAACCTTCTGTGTTGACGAGTTGCCGAACTTTATTGATCTGCAATCAACAGAATTAATATTATGTCAGCATTGCCAAAGATGTGATTTTTTTCTTGAAATTTCCGAGATTGGAACCAACCTACGATATCTACGAACCAACCTACGACAAAAATAAAGAAAAGAATTGTGCACTTGCAAAGGACGTAATTTTTTTTTCAACCATTAATTTTTACCTACTTTATAATACCAAAATCACAGAACCAAAATACGCCACACATAAAAAGATACGTCTGTAACTATGTTTAGTATCCAGCAACTTTTTATAAGTTCTCGCTTTTATTCATACAACTAGTGCCACCTAGCAACATAAGCCTGAACCATGTACGTCGTAAGGGGTCGGTATTAAAAATCATCGAGTAAAATATACGGAATGTCGGCAGGATACTACTAACTTATTATGTTATTTGGTAGATGGCGCTTGTCAAACGTATTTTTATCTGTTTGGGTTTCAAAGAAAGTTTTTATGATTGATAATTTATGACTTTTATGAGCAAGGACAGATAGATGTAAATATCATGATGTAGCCCTGTGATACTTGCTGCTGCCCTTAGGTACTGCCAGATAAGTCCTTAAAGTGCACTAATGTGTAGGCTAGCTATAGGTACCATAATAATCACCTGTCTAGGGCCTATCCAATCAAACGCACCATACAATTTACAATTGATCTGTGATCAGAGTGTCTCAGACAGAGGCAGGGCCTAGCTACACTGATATATGTGATGTTATTGTAATGCACTTTATACTTCCAAACAGCTCTTGATGTAAACTAAACAAGGAACCGATCAATTACTGGCGGCGCGCCCTCTATCTGCGTTAAGGCCGCTATAGAGCTTTTCACGAAGCCCATACAATTTTCCCTGCCAGACCTCTCGGAGCGTCATTTTGCGAAAAACATGGGGATGTTTGAATATTTTTTACAGTGATATTATGAATAAAAATAAATATATTTTTCTGCAATTAGATTAAGTACATCTTCTTAAATAACATATATTTCTTTTTAATCTTTACTACTGTTATTTTTTCATACAGAAGCCGTTATAATGGCGCATTATTTTGCAAAAAATCGTATATAAAAACGAGGTATTATTCTATGTTTCTGAATAAAATTGTAAAATGTTCACTGTAGACTTTGTTCTCAAATATATACTCTATTTTTTTGTATAATTGATATTTTTTTTCAGTGAACCAAAACTCTAAAACTCACGCCTGATTTGAGGTCTTTTCCTGAATTTTGGTTTTGTCGCTTTAGATATCGCTGTTTGTAACAGGTTTAAAACTAAAATGTTAATATTTACATTGTACATTTTTTAGATGAAGATATGCTTGATTAAATGTTCAAGTAACATATTATTTTTACACAACGGTTTTCGAGAAACTCGCATGTTTATGAAGCCAATATTTGCAAATTTGCTAGAAAAAATTGAATGCGCTCTTAAGGTCATCTTGCATTCTCTAACGATCCCAAATTTGAATTATAAACATACTTTCAATATTGTTTATAATGTTGGCTGTGCGCAGAAAGAGGTCAGGACAGTACTCACTTGATGAACTCTGTATCCTCTCGTTCTTCCCTCGCGCGTCTCTCCTCTGCTGTTTCAGGTTTGTACTGCTGGAGCAGTCCCTCGAAGTCGATGGTGCGCTCTCGTCGTTTCAGTTCTTTTAACTCTTCTAGGCCTTCCAGCACTTCGATTTCTTGACGAGACTGCTCGGTTCTGTACTCTGGAAACGAAAGAAATAAAGTGTAATAGTACATTACGTCACAGGCCGAGTATATAGCAATTTCTGGTCGAGTGGCATTGGAAGGCCGAGACGAAGTCGAGGCCTTCTAAAGTAAACGAGACCAGAAATTGTTATTTCGGCCGAGGTTTGTATAGTGCTTTTCTCCAATTTGCAAGGAAACAAATATTTAAATCGTGATAAAATTGACACTTTGTAACTTTTAAAGTTCGCAAAGCGTTGGCGCTGGTTTTGCTTACGTTCCGTTTCATAAAGAATGCGCGGGAAATTCACATTCAGCCTTCAAACTTCAAACAATAGTACATTACGTCACAGGCCGAGTATATAGCAATTTCTGGTCGAGTGGCATTGGAAGGCCGAGACGAAGTCGAGGCCTTCTAAAGTAAACGAGACCAGAAATTGTTATTTCGGCCGAGGTTTGTATAGTGCTTTTCTCCAATTTGCAAGGAAACAAATATTTAAATCGTGATAAAATTGACACTTTGTAACTTTTAAAGTTCGCAAAGCATTGGCGCTGGTTTTGCTTACGTTCCGTTTCATAAAGAATGCGCGGGAAATTCACATTCAGCCTTCAAACTTCAAACAAATTGTGTTCCATAAAACACCTAATCACGAAAGTGTGAAGTTTAAGAACCCTTTTATTACCGGCCTAGTCCGGCAATTTCTATTACAGTCCTCTGCGCCTTGACAACATAAATGAGACCATTGACGTATTCTTTTTTTAAAGTAATGAAGCTATTTCCGAGCAAATTGGAGAAAATTGTGTTCCATAAAACACCTAATCACGAAAGTGTGAAGTTTAAGAACCCTTTTATTACCGGCCTAGTCCGGCAATTTCTATTACAGTCCTCTGCGCCTTGACAACATAAATGAGCCCATTGACGTATTCTTTTTTTAAAGTAATGAAGCTATTTCCGAGCAAATTGGAGAAAAATAAGTTATGGAAAACAAATGCAAAATCGTGTGTGACAGTGTAATAGTTCCCGACACGAAAGATGAGCCCTAACCTCAAACTGGTGGGATGAACCCGTATGGTAGTGCTCATAATAAAGTAGTACTCAAGAAGGCGCGAAATTCAAACTGTCATAATAACAAACCCACTTTTGCCGTACTACACAAGCAACCTATCGTTAATTTTATCATGCAACAGAGTATTATGTACTTTATTAACCTAAATATCAACAATCTGTTCCAGGTATAGCCGTCTGAGGTGAAGGAGGTGTAATAAGATCACTTGAATATTTAAATTGGTATAAGATTTCTGTACAAAGTAGTGACAAGATGACATCTATTTATCCAATCAAACTTCTTTCTTAGCACTTCCGTCGCGCCTCATACCCCTCACTGCACACCATTTCTATGCAAATTTCCACTTTGGCTCAGCAACAATAGGAGCAGAAACTTATTCACAGTCTCTATATTGATTTGCTATAATTGCTGGATGACTGTGTGGCACTTAGCATAGCACTGATTGATATGAAACAGCGAGGAACACACGCAACGTGGGTTTGAGCGTCGTTTGTTCGATTTTCCACCTTATTTTTATACGAATACGGTTTATGTCAAACGATTTGACAGACAACGCAGCGTTGTGCGATGCCGTTTGACATAAACCGTACTCATATGCAGGTAGGGTGGAGAATCGAATGAACGACGCACAAACCGACGTTGCGTGTGTTCCTCGCCTAACAATACAAAAATCGTCACCATTTTGTCATGTAACGTCGCGTCATGAAACACTCAGGAAATTGTGTTATGTCTCCAAATGAATATGCACCTTTAATAAACACTGTTCACCTACATGCCTTCACAAAACAAAGTGTTGAATTCAACAAAAGTCGAAAAGACTATTTCTTATTTAACTTTTTTGAGTTTTCTAACCTAGTAACTTCATGGGATTATTTGCTTCCTCTTCCTTCTGCTCATCTTCCTCCCGCTTGGCTTGCTCCTAAGCTAATTTCAGTGCCCTGAAGTTCCTTGTGGCTCCAGCCTCAATCCCTTTATGTTCTTACCAACCTAATGTTACCTATAACTAGTAACTTCCCAACCTAACCTTACCTAGTAATTTCATAGGGTTGTTTGCTTCTTCTTCCTTCTGCTCATCTTCCTCCCGTTTGGCTTGCTGCTCAGCTAACTTCAGCGCCATGAAGTTCCTCGTGGCTCCGGCCTCAATCTCATTGTCCATGTGCTTCCTATCTTAATGTAATCTAACATTCTCAACATCATCATCATCAGCCCACATCCACTCACTGCAGGGTATATGCCTCTTCTCTGTTGCGCCACTCCTCACTGTCCGGTGCTAATCTCACCTTACCCAGTAATTTCATAGGATTGTTTGCCTCTTCTTCCTTCTGCTCATCTTCCTCCCGTTTGGCTTGCTCCTCAGCTAATTTCAGCGCCATGAAGTTCCTCGTGGCTCCAGCCTCAATCTGATCAAGTTCTTACTAACCTAAAGTTACCAGGTAATCCTTACCTAATGTCACCCAGTAACTTCCTAACCTAACCTTACCTAGTAGCTTCATAGGGTTGTTTGCTTCTTCTTCCTTTTGCTCATCTTCCTCCCGCTTGGCTTGCTCTTCAGCTAATTTGAGCGCCATGAAGTTCCTCATGGCTCCGGCCTCCATCTGATCATATTCTTACTAACTTAATGTTACCTAGTAACTTCCTAACCTAACCTTGCCTAGTAACTTCCTAACCTAACCTTACCTAGTAATTTCATAGGATTGTTTGCTTCTTCTTCCTTCTGCTCATCTTCCTCTCGCTTGGCTTGCTCCTCAGCTAATTTCAACACCATGAAGTTCCTCGTGGCTCCGGCCCGTTCTTACTAACCTAATGTCACCTAATAGTTAACTTCCTAACCTAATGTTATTTAGCAACTTCCTAACCTAACGTTATCTAGTTACTTCCTAACCTAACCTTACCTAGTAACTTCATAGGGTTGTTTGCCTCTTCTTCTTTCTGCTCATCTTCCTCCCGCTTGGCTTGCTCCTCAGCTAATTTGAGCGCCATGAAGTTTCTTGTGGCTCCGGCCTCAATCTCATAGTCCGTGTTCTTCGGATCTGTCTTGAAGGATATCTCTTGCAGGCACCTTGTACACTGGAAAGTGAAAGCATATCTTTTTGTAGTACAATTAGATCTGAATAACTAGGTTGCCGATAAAATTTTATTCACTGCAATATGCAAAGAAGAAGAATTTCGCTATGCTTTTGAGTATTTTTTAAATGTTTGTGTTGTCTCTGCTACAAAACTAAACTATTTTAAAAAAATCCTATAAACATTACTTTTTGCTAAAGCACCTTTTTTTTTTTTTTATTAACTAGTCCCTACGATATCTACCTACTTAGGCAACTATATCTACACCTAGCTGAATTTTGGGGAGCGGAAGGCTCACCCGGAAGTGTGTGTGTGTTGGTTGTTCAAACAACCAGCCCAATCGCGCCCCTGGGGCGCGGTTGGGCTTACGAGTTGTTCTGGGAAGAACGGATCGGACTATGTCTACCGGGTATATGCCGGTAGTTGCCAAAGAATGGCACAAATGAAGGACCTCCGCGTCCCCGCCGGCGGGGACGACGGTTGCTTGAAGAGCTTGTGGAGTGTGATCTACTTGCAATGGCTGCAGCTGCTGCTGCTGTAATTTCATCGTCTTCATCCGAAAGGACATGTTTCGGACGGCGTCTGAAACGCGTGGTTGGATGGGGGAAGTAGTTGGACGCTGCAACTATAAGGGGTTTTTATGATGGGAGCGTTGTCGAAGAATCGACGGGACGCTCGTTTCATATATTCTTTAATGGTAGGGAGTCCTAAGTCAATATGAAGGTTCTTGGTACGCATGTACCAGGGGGCCCCGGTAGCTTTGCGTAAGAAGCGGTTTTGGATGACCTGCAGCACATTCAGATGTGTCTTAAAGGTGTGAGCAAAGGTTACGCTAGCGTAGGTCATGATAGGCCTGACGCAGGTGGTGTAAATCCTCACCTTATTTCTAAGGGAGAGTTTGCTCCGTTTGTTCAACATCGGATGTAGTCTGCCCAAAACAAACGCCGCGCGGTCGCGAACCTTCGTTATGTGGGATCGGAAGTTTAACCTGGAGTCCAGGGTGACGCCTAGGTACTTGGTCTCGTTTACCCATGGGATGGGTCGGCCGAAAAGCTTTACAGCGGGGACGTCCGGCCGTTTGGTCCCCTATGAAAGTACACTGCTGCACTTTTATCAGGGTTGACCTCGATTCTCCATTTGCGGAACCAGTCTCCGAGGAGTCTAGCGCGTTCTGGAGATCTTCTGCGAGTTTGTCATGGTTGCGGTTGGATGCGTAAAGCGCAGTGTCATCCGCAAACATGGCAAGCTCGGTCCTAGGTGTTTTGGGGACGTCGCTTGTATATAGCGTGAATAGAAGAGGATAGTACAGAGCCCTGGGGACACCTGCCTGAATGCAGTGAGGGGAAGATAGAGTGCCTTCCACTCTGTATCGAAAACTTCGATCCGACAAAAAGTTACGTACAAGTAGTACGAGCCGATCGGGCACACCGAGCTGGTACAGCTTGTATACCAGCCCGTTGTGCCAGACCTTGTCGAAAGCTTTCGCTACATCGAGGAAGACTACTCCAGTCGGGATCTCTTTTGAGAAAGCAGTTTGCTTGCCAAGAATGTGTTCGACCAGGCGGTGCACTTGTTGAACACAAGAGTGCCGGTGTCGAAAGCCAAATTGCTCGTCAGGGATTAGTTTGTTGGTCTCTGCGTGATCTTGCAGTCGGGCATAGATCATGCGTTCGTAAAGTTTGGCGAGAGGGTTGAGTAGACTGATAGGTCGGTAGGAGCTAAAGCACCTATAACCTAAACTCCAACTGGAATCTGACTTAATTCTGGGCCAATGATGATAATAGTTCTAAACAACTGATAATGTGCAGATGTTGAAAAAGTGGTTTAATTTGCAAATATCACTTCTGCATCAAATGTCTGCCTATCTCGTAGCCCTGAAAAACATCAAATCAAGGCTGGGGTCAAGCCATATCACTGTAATACAGTAGCAACAAGTATACTCTAACCCAGCTATTTATTAAACTTCATACTTACATCTTACTCTCTCTCCCTTCCGTGTGGGACACATAGTCGTTAAACAACCTGATGACCCATAACTTACTTTTATATAAAACCTATAAATCCTTATTCCCAAGTAGTCCTCGTTCTCCACGTCTTCTTTCCTTGCGTTGAACTTCTTTCCCTTGTAGATGTACTCTCCGCAGGTCGCGCAACGCATATTGAAGGGGGCCATCAGACGAACCGTGTACTGCCGGTTTTTGGCCAGCTTCATGCGCGGGATCTTCGACGGATCGAAGTCCGGGGGGTAGTATTTCTGAAAGCATCACACAAGAGTGTCCACATCATATCGAGATTCACAGGAAAACATAAATTTATGACGATGAAAGGTTAGGTCGAGAATTCAGTTCAAAAAGATATACGTAATTATTATTTTCACAAATACTTACGTTTAATACTTTTCTCTCCGACATTTTGGATTAAGATTTTTACTGAATAATGAAAAAAACCGTAATTATTTCACAATTTTTCGTCACAAAACAGAAACACAGCAACAAAACCTATTTTTTTTGGTAAATGTGACATTGACATTAACTTTTTTTTAGTGTTGCCAGATTAGCTCAATGATTTAAGACTCAAAAGGAATAGTATTTTTTACGAAAAGTGGGGGTTTTTAACCGACTACCTCAGAAGGAGGGTTATATTTTTAACAAGAGTGTGTAGGTTATGTATGTGGAGAAGTAAATTCATTTTCACAGGCTATAGCCAAAACGGCTAGGCGGATCTTGGGTACATTCAAGCTGTCATCTTTCGTAGCTCTTTTATACTATGAAGATTAATTAGACTGACTACTACACGAGTCCAAACCAGATGGCTAGACAAGTCCAAACTAGATGGCTAAATAACTAAGGTATTATCTGCCAACTGTCAAATTCACCACCATGACAGTCGTGATAATTCACAGTTAATTATGACACCTAAATTGTCGCTTTCTAAACTGTAACTCCTTAAATATACATTTGGCGTATATCCTCGATATGAGGTAGGGACGGAATATAAGCGGTTTTAAAAATTTATGTATGTTTGTCTTAAATGGTGGCATTATTTCTACAAAATATGAATAAAAAAGAAAACACAAAATGAAATAAAAAACTAAAAATGATACTCAAGGAAAATCGCTACTGAGCATGTCCATGATTCAACATCAGCGCCACCTACTAGGAACTAAAAGAACAGATTAAAATTTTCCATTTCGAATGGGTAATAGGGGTACTAAATTTTAAATAAATACTAAATTAACTAATTTTTAAAGGTAAATTACCATAGAAATAGTTCTACGGCTACTACGGACCATATTTTCACGGGTTCGGATCGGACGTTGTACGAAACCGCTTAAACAGCTAAATAATAAGAGAAACCTAATACCTACCAATTAATGCAAAATGTATGAACAGCTGTTTTTTTCGTGTTTTTGTAGGTGGGCTTATTCTATAAAAGATGTTCATATACCGGGAGTAACGAAAAGGGTATTACGAGCCGATAGGAGGTGAAGGTACTCATGAAACTGAACAACTTTCCCTATGAAACATCGGTCGAAATATATGTACTTTCACCTCCTTTCGGCTTGTAATACTCTTATTGTTACTCCTGTCGATGCCTAGAATCACCAGTTTGGATAACACACTGTATTCAATAAACAAACTCGTAAGAACGTGTATATTCAATTATTACAACTTTAATACCTACAGCACGGAGTGCGCCAGAATTGACTATGGATGCAAATCTACTGATGATGATCTTTCCGGCCGGTTTCGGCCATGGCGACCACTTCTACTCCTAATCAAGTCGGCGCTGATGCGCTCGTAGGTGGCTATTGTAGCCTATTTTGGCAGTAAACTCCCGTGCACAGTGTGGGCACGTGAGTTTGCCATTGATATAATTGTAGTTAATGGCGGCGGGAGGACGGGCCTTCAGTTCATCGCGTTTAGCGTCAAGGTCTGCTTTACGCTGCTCCTCGAAGTCGCGGATTCGCCTCTTTACAAGACCGCGCCATTCTGGCCGTTGTGCTGCCAAAACCTCAAATTGAGAGGGTTCGATATTGCATCTTTTCATGTGTCTCTTCTGAACATCTTTAAATCGAAGGAGTTGACCGCCATGCTTTCGCTTGCCCTCCTCTAGCTCAGAATAGAAGATGCGCTTCGCCACTCGCTCATCCGCCATCCGGGATACGTGACCGCACCACCGAAGCTGTCGACGCATTAAGTAGGCTTCAATGCCACCAACATTGGCTCGTCTTAGAACTTCGGTGTTTCGCACTCGGTCGGACCATCTGATCTTCATGATGGTGCGAAGGCATTTGAGGTGGAATCGATCCAAAGTGCGTATGTGGTGACGATACACACACCAGGTCTCGGAAGAGTACAGAAGGTTTGGCAGTACAATCGCCATATATACAGATATTTTTGTGGCTAGTTTAAGGTCGTGCGAGCAGAAAACCTTGGAACGCAGCTTCCCAAATGCTGCAGCTGCAGCACTGATTCTGCTATTGATCTCAGCATCAAGGTCACACTTAGCTGTAATAGTGTTCCCCAGATATCGGAACTTGTCAACCTGTTTCAACATATCTTCACCAAGCTTAATTGTCAGTGTCTCACGACCTTGTGTATCCAGGGACATCACTTCCGTCTTTTGACACTAATCTTAAGGCCGAATTTGCAGCATGCTTGGTGAAAAACGGTCATCAGTTGTTGTAGGCCTTCTGGGGATTCTGCAAGAAAGCACAAGTCATCGGCATACATAATTTCAGTAATAAGTGCATGCGAGACTTTGGTGCGCGCCTTAAGTCTAGCCAAATTGAAAAGACTGCCATCAGTGCGGAAGCGGATGCGGACTCCTTCGGAGACAGTATTTAGGACCTCCTTGACTACTACCGCAAAGTATAAGGCGAACAGTGTGGGCGCTAGAACGCACCCTTGTTTCACCCCACAGGTGACGGGAAAAATCAGACTGTTCACCGTCTACAGAGACGCAGCACTGCATATTGTCATGCAGGAGTCTCAGGAGGCGCACAAACTTCTCCGTGCACCCCAGTTTTCCTAGCACCATCCAGAGAGCCTCACGAGGCACACTGTCGAACGCTTTCTCCAGGTCAACAAAGCAGAGGTACAACTGACGACCTTGTTCTCTGCTTTTTTCCTGCAGTTGACGTACCGAGAAAATAGCTTCACATGTGCCTCGGTCAGGTCGGAAGCCAAACTGGGTTTCGGGCAGAATCTTTTCTGATAAGTCCTTCAAGCGGTTTAATAGGACTCTTGCAAAGGCCTTTCCGGGGACCGATAATAACGAAATACCGCGGTACGAGTTGCAGTCAGAACGGTCACCTTTGTTCTTGTAGAGGGCACTAATGCGAGACACTTTAAAATCGTCCGGGACTCGCTCCTCCTCCCACATTCGAACAAAAAGTTTCCATACCATCGAGTGCAGCTCCGCACCGCCATATTTAAGTATTTCGCCTGGTATAAGGTCAATGCCAACCGCCCGTTTATTATGCTGCTGTCTGATGGCAGTAACAACCTCATCACACGACAGGGCTCGTCCAGCTCGGTGGCTAGGGGGAGTTGAGGTAATAAACTGATGTGATGCAGGTTAGCTGATCGATCTACGTTAAGCAGATCGTTAAAATGTTCAGCCCACCGTTTGAGCACATCCTCTTTGCTGGTCAAGAGTTGCGAGCCATCCAGAGACCTCAAAGGCACTTTTGCTCTATGGGGCGTACCTGTCAGTTTACGCACCTCGCAGTAGAACTCCCAAGCTGGTTTGTATCGGCAAGCCACTGCATCTGACAAGCTTTTTCCTGCCACCACTTGTCTTTTATTTGCCGAGACAGCCTACGTAATTCTTGGTCACTTTCTTTGACTGCCGCTACACTTCCACCTCTCCGATGATGCTGTCGCAGGAGCTCTCGATGTTTGTCGAATGCTGCCCTGAGAACTTCGTCATTGTCATCGAACCAATCTTCACTACGCCGGTCTTTTGTACCTAAAGTAGCGGTAGCGGCTTCTATAAGATGACATGACAAATTTCGCCAAGCAGCATTGACATCAACTGTCTCATTTGTTGGCAACAGATTTTCGGTTAAGGTTTCAGCATACTTTTCTCTCATCTCGCGATCTTGCAGCCTATCCACGTTCAAAGACGCAGGCTTTTTTATCATGGATCTACGAGGTCGACGAAGGCGGAGTCGCAGTTTTGTGACAATAAGTCGGTGGTCAGTCCAGCAGTGAGCACCGCGCATGACGCGGGTGACTTGGACTTGACTGATGTCTCTTTGCCGCATAATAGCATAATCGATCAAATGCCAGTGTTTGGATCGCGGGTGCATCCACGTCGTCTTGTGCTTAGCGGCAAGTCTGAACATAGTGTTCGATATCGCTAGATCGTATTGAGCACAGAGACTGAGTAGCAACTGACCATTGCTGTTCATGTTGCCGACTCCGTGTCGCCCCAGAACTCCAGGCCAAGCCTCATAGTCCCGACCAACTCTAGCATTGAAATCGCCCAGCAATAGTATCTGCTCTCTGGCGTTTATGCTGTCAAGGCATTGAGATAGTTCCTCATAGAATTTGTCCTTAATGTCATCAGACTTGTCTAGCGTTGGAGCATAGACACTGATAACATTAAGGTAGTTGTCTTTGTCCAAGTGAAGGCGCAGTGTGGTAACGCGGTCCGAGATGTGAACAGGACATTCTTCAAGTCGCTTTACTAAATGATTTTTGATGGCAAATCCTACCCTGAACGTCGAGGTTCAGATACGGATGTACCTTTCCAGAAGAAAGTGTATCCCCCTCCATCTTCCACTAGTTCTCCTTCATCGGCAAGATGTGTTTCGCTGAGTGCAGCCACATCCACGTTATAGCGATGAAGTTCCCGAGCTACTATAGCGGTTTTACGTTCAGGACAGGCGTTGCCATCTCTATCAATGAGCGTTCTCACGTTCCATGCGCCAAATGTCATTATAGATGGTGTGTTATTTATTTTATTTTTGTTGCGTCGACCACGTGTTAAGTGATGCGATGGCAGCCGTGGTTACTACCACCTTCCAGGAAGGGACGAGCATTTGTTTAGGCACCTTTTCTAGCCCCCCCCTCGACTGAGCGAGGAGAGCAGTGCTTCCCTAAATAGGGCTGCTCTTGTCATCCCAGGTGCTGCCGAATTCGCATTGTCGTCCCGATTTTTCAATGCAAAAGCGACCACGGCGTGTACTCACACCCCTGGGACCGCCTGCGTGCAGGAATCAGACAAAGCCCAGCTTGCACCACGCTAGACCTCTCTACTTCAACCCATCGCCGCAGGACTTAGCGTCATCGGAGTCCATTATTCGGAAGCGGTCAGTTGCGCAGGATATATTAGGGTGCGCAGACGTTCGCGCAAACGCAAGCGCACACACTTAGTCCTTCCTCCCGGTTCAGTGGAACGGAGAACCGCTACGACTGAAGGAGAGGTCGGATGCAGTGTCTGGCCGACAGTAACTACCCGCGCCCTCTACCGTCGCCCTAGGCCATCCACCTTGCCTCGCTGAATCGCCGAGTCCGCCAAGCCCATTCGCACTATCTGCATTGGGTTGCCATTCTCGCCGAAACAGACTTTGTTTGTTAAGCAGGAGGGAGCTGCTTTTTTCCTTCCCCTCCCCAGTTCAGTGGAACGGAGAACCGTTACAACTGAAGGAAAGGTCGGATGCTGTGTCTGGCCGACAGTAACTACACGCGCCCTCTACCGTCGCCCTAGGCCATCCACATTGCCTTGCTGAATCGCCGAGTCCGCCAAGCCCGTTCGCACTATCTGCATTGGGTTGCCATTCTCGCCGAAACAGACTTTGTTTGTTAAGCAGGAGGGAGCTGCTTTTGTTGGATCTAGGAGAGATAGGAAAGTAGGAATAGGAGTGGGGAGGAATGTGGTGAGATTGGGACAGGAATACAGGTAGTAGGATACTACTGCCCGGAAGGTAGTCAAAGACAGTAGAAGCTCGGGAAGCCGGGGTCGCGTACCCGTATACCACATAAATCTACTATATAACGCAAAAAGAAACAGATATCCGTCCAATTCGGGGTGGTCTGGCCACACTAATTATACTTTTTTAAAGGCTAACCTTTTAGGACAGGCTATAGTAAATGCCTATACAGCCTAATTGGAGAAAAAAGGGGGCGCGCGCACAGGCAAATTTTAGCGGTAACTAAAGTAAGTACATGTAATGTAATGTAATGCGAAAAAAGCTGTGGAAAAAAGGCGAAAAGTCACAAGTTTGAGAAAAAGTTGCAGTGGCGTTTTTACAAAAGTTGCTTGTGCTTGCCCTTGGAGGAAGCCGGAACGGGACGGAAGATGCGTTGCTCGAAGTGCTTGCCTAGCCTAAAAGAAAAGGCTGCTGTGACCTTTGATTTCTTTGCCTAGTCGAAAAAAAAACGGCCAAGAGCGTGTCAGACACGCCCACAAATAGGGTTTCGTAGTCAACGTTTAAATATCAGGTTTTTCAGCATTACAAACTTAATTTTGTTGCTGGTTTGTTAGCAGCAGTATGATGACCAACCGCAAATATAAAAACTCAATTTTTCCTGAAACCTTTAAGGGTACGATATCCGTTATAGTTTTCATTGTAACTTAAGATTGTAAGCTATATTCCATATTTATTTCAAATTTTTAGCTTTTATACTTTAGAAGTTACAGCTGGAACAAATTATGGGTCAAAAACGCCCTTTTTAAAAGCAAATATCTCGTGACAGAAACATTTTAGAGAATTTGTTTCAAAGAAACCTCACCTTAGTTTTAAAAGACCTATTCAACGATACCCTACTCAATATTACAGAAGAAAAAAAAAAATTTTGCCCCCCTTTCACTTGTATGGGAGGGAGTCCAAAAAACATTTTAAATATTTTTTTCTTAACATTTCTATATTTGGGTCAACACGATCTATCTTCTCACCAAATTTCATGTCGATAGCTCTAAAACTGACGAAGATATGAGGGCGCGGCATACAGACAGACAGACAGACAGACAGACAGACAGACGACAGACAGACAGACATGACGAAACTATAAGGGTTTCTAGTAGACTACGAAACCCTAAAAATGCTTGTGCATGTGTGTGTTTCTGTTTTGTTTTGGCGGCAGAAAACTTGTAGAAACAAAAAATAGAGCATCGTTTTTCGGCATTTTCGCAATTTTCAGTCTTTTCCTCGTGTTTATGAGTATTCCAAAGAGAAGATGAATGTGTTTATTAGATTTTGTAAGGTAATGCTAAATGATTGATTATTGTTTTTGAATGAAATTGAGCTTAGAAGCTTAGACAACAGTCACTCACCAACCACCGTGAGTATTGACCAGTAGTTTCGAAGATTATTTATTGTCTGTTTACATACAATTAATCCATGGCCTATGCTAGTTACCGTGCCATCATAGACGTGCAATTTTTCCAGAAGAATTCCCGCTCCGAAAAGTATACTCTGACCGAATTATTAAGTGCAATAAAGTCATAGTCATATCTCGCATGAGTACAAGACAAGTACAAGAGCATGTAACAAAATTAGCTTAAATTAGCATTTGTTACCCATAGAAACACTAGCAAGCTTCTGTGAAAGATATAATTGACATACTTGGGTGGTTCGCAAAATACACATTTTTTTTGTTCATGAGACATAAAAAGCAGAAAAGTGGATAAATGTCTGTTTTTACGTAACGAGATTATAGTATTTCATTGAAACTTTCAACCTGCGGACGGTGAATTTTGTGATAGATCGTTTAATATTTATTTTAAATTTTTTAACACCAAAAAGTACGTTTCGGTGGTCTGTTCAAAACCCGCTTTAGCAAGTTTAGAATGTGAAAAATAAATGTTAAACACATACTATCTCTCTTTTTAACCTTTAACACGATTCAAAATATCTTCAAGATTGTTTTTTGAGTTGGCCATTAAATAATGTTTAGCCATTTTCATTTTATTTCCCGTTCGCATATGTTACAAAGATTGCGCGTCTCATCGGTGGTACAAAAAAAGACACACATAAAGTGATTTTTTTTCTTGTGCTCAGTTCCAATAGAACTCAGTTCATTCAATTCAAAATTTTGAAAACAGCTGACTTTCATTTGTGATTGCTGTTTGTAATTTGAGTGCAAAATTTTAGTTGATTCGCACAAAAATTGATTTCTGGCAAACCTCATAGGATCTATTCGGTGACCGACATAAAGTGTAAGTAAATGATTTAATAAATCATGTATACCACTTTGTTTGTAAATTTTATTGATATCTTTACAAAAATGTTGGTTCTTCCTATAAAATCTTAAAAATGTGTAATCTCTGCCCACTTGCGGATGAAAATTCCGTTCGGTGGTCATCTTTTCGGAAGTCATTTCTGGTAACCGAAAAGACGCTTGGATACCGAAAAGATCTTTTAGTGCATATTCTGTTTAAATTATATAAAATTAACAAATTTTTTATAATTTAATTACAGTTAGTGAACAGTATAACGTATTTTATTGTTAAAGTCCCACCTGTTCTCATATTATAATCGAGATAAGGTTGGTAGATAGTAGACTGGGAAGAGATGCGGCCCTTGTATGCATTTTAGTAAAGAAATGGTGGTAAGCCTGTTTTTCTTCGCGTGATTCTTCGGCCTTTGCTGATACAGGGTAGTAAGAAGCAGAATATTTTCAATCCCTTTCTCCGACTCCGACTTGGTTACAAAGCTTGGCTTTAGAATACGCCAAAACTGAGGCGTGTGAACAATCTGCACAACCAAGCCTAGGTCCATGCTTGCGACTGCAAAGTCTTCATCGATGCAACATCTTCTCGCGGTTGTCACAGGGGGTGGTTTACTAAGGCTCTTCTTAAAATCTTGAAGGCCTTTGACAAGACAAGTTTGCTCAGCAAACTTCTTTCTTATGGCAGCCCAGTTCATTTTTGTTGTTGGGATTTTCTTCGGCTGATTTTCCAACTTAATGGCCAGGTTTCTAAAGGAGTCTGTTATCCAATCACTAAGACTGTCTGCTGCTCATCAGTGTGCTTTTTTGCGTGCGCGTTTAATAGTACCCTCTTAGAGGGATACTTGCCGCAAGCAAAAACAGTTGAAGATGAAATGCCTTCGTCTGTTAACGAAAGCCAGTGAAGAGAATAAGTTTGACCTTAAGCCAAGAAACTCTTAATGAGGTGACAACAATCTGGTCTTATACAATGCCAACAAAAGACCAGCGTATCGTTGCTTCAACGCTAAAAATAATCCTCTTGAATTGGCATCTACTTTTCGAGACGCATCTGTTCCTGCCCCTGAATAGCTTGATCCCCAAGGCATAGAGCTCTCACCAAACCAAACTCAAACGGTGGCTACGAACAGGGAATCTTGAACAGAGTGAGGGATACCTTACACCAGAACAGCTCAAACCTCTTTGATAAACGTTCCTGCATTTACTATAGCAGTCACTCCAGAAGATGGCATACTTGACTTGGTTGAACGTAGAGGTTTATTGGCGACGATTGAGCATTTGGTACATTACCTACCATACTTCATAGTTTGACACACACTACCTTGTTTCGCCAGCTCACTTCCACCACCAGCCTCTTTCACCATCGGTCAATTTTTATGCACGCATTTCAAGGTACCTTTACCTGGTTGCCTTTCCACCAATTCTGTCGGATTAAGTGTTTTCTACTGGCTTTCAATGTTGCCGTGCAGGAACACATTACCTGCACCTGTGTTTTTTAAAGCACCTATACAACCTAAAGTCTCCAGGCTGAGAGACTTTTTCCGTCTTCGCTCGCATCGTCGTCATACAGACCGGTCACTCTGTTGTGTACAATGTACGTAATTTTGGACTACCGAAAAGTTGTCTTTTCGGTGGTCCTTAATATTTCTCAACTTTTCTTACTTTTTATAAACATTTTTAGATTTTTTAACTGTTAATTTTATTTTGTTATTTTTCTTTTATTTCAATTATTTCATAAAAGAGACTATTCAGGGTACATTTTTCCATAAAAAGTCATTTTGGTGGTCATTGCGACTTTTCGGTGGTCACAAAAAAAATTCTATCTTTTATAATATCTGAATTTAAGGTAAACGATCTCATAAATTATATTCCTAAGGAAAGATTTTTGATTTTACATCGAATCACGTTAAAATATTGGTTAATATTTCATTTTTATTATTTTTCAAATTTTCGATCCCTTAAATGCGAATGGCCCACTTACGATTCATGTCTGCAGTTCCTTCAGTGCTTATCTCACAAACCCCAATCAGACACCAAGCATTTCACCTCAAATAATTATTTTTTTGTTTCAGGCATAAACAAGAAGCTCATGGTTGCAAAACAAGTTAAATGACCAAATTTTCTCTGATGCCATTGATGTGGATGTAGATTGTAAATTGTAATGGTAAGTCTACTATGTTATGTAACCCTGCCAAACTTTACACTTTATTAAAATACCTATAGGTACTACCACCATAATATCAGGCTAATCATTTAGTGGATCAACTTACACTGGTCTTTCTTAGTATTTGTATGGAAAACCAGTTTAAGTTGGTTGCCTAAATGGGTAGGTTTCTGTGCTGGCGATAGGTAGGTACAGCTATGCAGAGCATAATATGGGGAAGACCTATTAACCTCGTAAGGCCCAGACATTTATGAGCATTTTTTTAGATAACGGCCCAGATGCCTTTTTAAAGGTATGATTCTACAAAGTAAAATGAACTTTATATGCACAAGCAATAAGGTTGCTTTATGATGTAAATCTTGCAAGGGCTTGGGTCTGAACCACTACAAACAAAGCTACCTACCTTATAAACGGCATCTGGGCCTTATGAGGTATGTGATCCAGTGGATCCAGTCCAGAGCATCAATCCATGTTAGACAGAATGAGCACAAATATGGAATTGGCCCTAAAACAGACATAAAATAAAAATAAAATGCTAAACGGTATACCAACCAACCCCAAGTCAAGCGAGTGCAAGTATGGTCATGTAAGGTCGACAAATAAAATAATAACCATATGCAAGTGGGGTTTGTTTTGGAAATAATATCTAGATTCTGGTCTAGAAATCCTAAACTACCAATCACGAAAAAAAGTTTTATAAGTATTAAAGAAAGATTTTGGAACTTCCATACATCTCTGTCCCGTACAAATTTTATCTATAAAGTGAATTTTTACTAGCGACCGATAGCAAAAATTCTGAACCAGCTGGTTATAAGAAACAACCCCAAGCAAGATAGGTCAAAATATGAAAATAAAATTTGGGCCTCCTTTATCTCAAGTCGGCCCAGTATAGGGTGAAATTTAACTTGATAGCGAAAACTCAGAACCGTCTGGTGATAAATAAGGAACAACTTTAGGTTTACACTTCAAAATTTTTGCAGTTCTTTTTTTTTACACCTGTATTCTGTTTCATAGAGCCTTTTGTATGGAATGTCCAGTATTTTTCCTTGAACTGCGCTCTCTAATTCGCCTGTTAAGTGTAGTGAGTAAGGCAATATGGAGGTGCCTATGTCCAGCTGTGGACTATTGGCGGATTGGCGAGCGCAGTTCAATATGTTGCATTTAAAAGGAATGCTGCTGCCCGTTCCCTGAATTATTATCCCTTAGTCACTTTTTACGACACTTACGGGTAGAATTGGGGTTATGCTATTCTAAGCCAGCATCACATGGAACACATTATACAAGAAAAATAAACCTGAAAAATCTACTCAATTAGCTGCGTCCACACCGGCCGAGGCTGCTCGCTGCCTCACCGCCTGGCGAGGCTTACGCTCGTGCGCAGGCGAGCCAAGTTCAGCCCAATTAGAGTTTTGAAGCTGCTTAGAGTTTAGAAAAGTCACATGTGGGCACTTCAAATATAAGTACGGAAATGTCAACCGAAATTCGGGCCGCAGTTCATCCGAAATTCGAATTCAGTGGTATTCCATACCGAATGTTCCGCCGAAGCACAAAGTAAGTATTGGCTGGCGGAAAACCAGAGAGCCGTCTTCAAAGAAACCTCCCTATTCTCACGCTCGTAGGTATATCCACACGCCGTCGTTTAAGCACAATGTCGAACTGGTTCGAACCGGCTAGTAGCGAGTGTCAATAGCGTTCGGTGCGGGCGGACGGCAGAATTACGACTCGAAAGTGCCAATATTTTTGTATAGTATGTTATAATGTACGTTGGATATAATTTAAGTAATGTACTGTACCTATTACCTTTACTAAGTATGTTTGACCCAGGTACAGCAAGTACAGCGTATTAAAAATTCGGAACAAGAAAGTAGCAAGTAGCAACCCTAAAGTGTAGGCATAAATGATCGGTAGAAAGGGCGAGCTGTCCTTTTGTAATTTCTCTATGTTGTGGTCGAAGTACGAATTTGGTCAAATCCATATTCGGCCCATCACTATAATAAAAGTAATGTCTTCTTGCCCTAACTGTATACCATTTATGTTTTTGTAGGTCGAACCGGTCGCACTGATCGGTCCACCATCACCGACAAGTTCGCCGATATTGGTACCTATCGAGCTTGTATTGACTGACGACAATCGGGACTTCACAACTGTCCAGAACCAGGACTTGTCAAGGTAATATACATCAAGCAAACTTTATTTTAACAGAACATAGAATTTAATTCAATTGTTTCTACAAAACTTAACAACAGCGCTGGTAAGAAATAAACACGATAAGATTTTAACAAACAATAAAATAACACAGATATGAATACCAATAATTCAGGAACGAATGCAGCAAAAGCATATCCATGTACTAAATGCAAGTATACAACCAGATCCTCACGATTGTTAACGTTTCATTTACAAGCGCATTCGGCTGCAAGAAATTATATTTGTGACATATGTTCCTACATTGCCACTGTTAAAAAACGATTGCTATATCATATCAGAAGACATACTACTGAAAAGCCGTATGCTTGTAAAACATGTCATAAAACGTTTGCTCTTAGCGCTTATTTACAAAGACATACTAAAATACACACCGCCGAAAAGCCCTATGTTTGTGAGATATGCGACAAAAGATTTTTACTAAAAGCTGATTTAACACAGCATATCAGAGTGCATACTGGTGAAAAGCCTCATGCTTGTATGAAATGCAAAAAAACGTTCGCGCAGGCAGTGGATTTAAATACGCATCTTAGAATACACAATGGAGAGAAGCCTTATACTTGTCAGTTATGCGATAAGAAGTTCAATGACCGTACAAATTTGAAGAATCATAACAGGAAACACACCGGCGAAAGTCCCTATGTTTGTGAATTTTGCAATAAAACTTTTAACCACTTTAGTAATCTTACAAAACACAAGAGAATACACACAGACACGAAACCGTATAAATGTGAGATATGCGATAGAAAGTAAATTCGCAGTTATGATTTGAATATTCATATGAGAATACATACAGGCGAGAAACCCTTTGTATGCAAAAAATGCCACAAAAAGTTTAGTGACAGTGGTTCATTTAATAAGCATAAAATAATACACACAGCTGAAAAACCTTATGTGTGTGAAAAGTGCAAGGAAAAGTTTAACCGTAAATATAATTTAAAAATTCATTATATTAGATTTCACTCGCAAATATTTAATAGAGAGTAGAGAAAATAAATAGTTTTATCATTTGGACTACCACAGTCATCGGGTCGTTGAACGACTCGGTGTCCCACACGAAAAGAAGAAGTAGTCCAAAGCAGTAGTCTATATTAAACAGTTCGAATGCTGTTTTTAATATTTAAAGAGAAAATAAAAAGATTCTTTTATCCATGTGTTTTTATTTTACAATAAAGAAAAAGTTTGTCACTATACAGGGTGTTAGGAAAAGTAGTAAGTTCCTTCAAACCACACGTTTTATAGGTATAATTAAGTATATTAGGGGTGTTCAAACAATTTATAAAAAAATATTAGAAGATTGAAATATTTTCCATAAACTATAAATTGACTTGTTCGACTCTACAAACACAATTACCTACCACTCGAATAACTTACCACTGTTGTTCCTTCCCCGCGCGCAATAAGGTGCATTGCAACCGCAGCTGAATGTGACCGAAACTAAGAATAAATAATAACACTACCGTGCTGTAACGGCGGCGTGGTATGTCTCGCTCAAACCTAGGGTTGAACTATGGGTTGAACATATATAAAAAGGTTAAAGTATTTAAAATGTTTTTATTATTTTTTTAATAATGTTCAAGACACTTTGTTATACCTACAGAACTCGTGGTTTAAAGGAACGTACTACTTTTATTAACACCCTGTATAGTATTTTCTATATGTGAATTTTTTACACATTATTTTATTGTAGAAATGACAATTTCAATCTATTACGTTAAGGGGCGATTTCTCCATACAATGTTAGTTAATTTGAAGCTCCGTTAAATATTTTAAAGGTCAAATCGCACCAACGCACCGCGCGGAACTGCGGCGACGCCACGCGTTACAACTAATATTGTTTACATCAACCTAAAACCACACTACAATATCGCTGCAGAGGATTGGCGTGGTGTGGCGCTATATACCTATTTATTTGCGGAGTATATATTTTAGGTGAAAACAATCGGCAGAGGAGCGGCGCGGCGCAAATTTGGTTCTTGTAGAAATATGTTACGTATCACATGCAAATAAGGCCAAGCCTCTCCGCTGCCACGCCGCTATAGTAAGGCTGACGTGCCGCAGTCATAAATATACATTTCTGGGAGATAGTTGTCCCTGTACGCTTGTTTTGAGAACAAAAAACATTGGCAGAAAAACAATGTTGTGTAGGACTACGTCCATTATGGAGTGGAGAATAGGGGAGATATACTGGGAAAATTATGTTTAATGCTTATGAATTCTTCGTAAAAAAAATCGGCCAAGTGCGAGTTGGGCTCGCCCACCGAGGGTTCCGTTCCAAGATTTGTAGGTTATTCTGGTTGATAGACCTATATTTCATATGATACTCCACTTGGACAACTAGCCGAATTTCTTAAATTTTGTTTATTTTTCGGCCTCTATAAAAACAATAAATTTATGAAAATGATTTTTTTTGCATTTTTCTTTAATTCGTACTTAAAAACAAAACTAGTTGCCAAATTTCATTGTTCTAGGTCTACGGGAAGTACCCTCTGAATTTTGATTCCCTTGAGAGGGTGAAAAACACGCGTTTTTACGCGTTATTCCCAACCAACGGCCCCGCAGATCGGCCCCCGAGGGGCCCATTGGGAATTTTTCTTCCAAACGGCCCCCGAATCTCTAAAATTTTGAATCTGGGGGCCGTTGGGACGAGAAATTCCCAACGGGGAATAACGGGTTTTCACTGCATAAACGGCTATATCTTTTTTAACTTGAAGTTAGGTGCTTGATTTTTTCACAACTACTAGCGTTCATAAATTTGAGTATACGGTTTTAAATTCAACTCGATATCTTTACGTGTTCCTGAGATAAAGGGTCTTGACATGAGATAAAGGGTCTTGACAGAATGACAGACAGACGGACGGACAACAAAGTGATCCTATAAGGGTTCCGTTTTTTACCTTTTGAGGTACGGAACCCTAAAAACCTTGTAATTATCACTTTTTAAAAATTTTCACACATCTCTTACCTCATAACTGGTTGAATCACCTGAATGTTTGATAAAAAGATGGTGCCGTGCTTCGGAGAGCACGCTAAGCCCTCGGCCTCGATTAACTGGTAACCGGCGGCGGCCGTTACAAACATATCTGATGCATTTTAGTACCTACTAGTAAATAGTCGGTGTCAAAAAACTCTGACACCGGGTCATTTGGTCGTTTATCGGGTCTCTCACACGACATAAGAAGAACTTGAGATCAGTTTCAATCTCAAACCCGAAAGAAATAGCTACTGGAAAACCTTTCCAAAACTGTAGATTTTGCGCACATGTCTTCCTTACCTATTTATGTCTTCAAATAAGTACAAAAATGTACTGCTTTCTTTTCCTAAAACAGACTAACATTTTGTCTTTAAATAGGTTCGTAGCAAGGAGGTAGCAAATGCGCAGGTAATGAAATTCCTTTGTATGCTTTCAAACGACTTACCTTGTTGATTATAGTCGAAGCTTATATGCCTATCGCGTAATTGGTTAAATACCAACTGACCGAACGGAAACCTTCTTTGTTGCAGTGCCCGTACTTGTGCATTAAATTGACCCTGGAGACAGTTGCGTCGCGGCGTAGTCTCTTGAACCGCGGACAAGAAAGTCTCCCGGGAGTTGCGTCGCGCACCTTCATACTAGCTCATTTAACTTGATGTCTCGCGTACCGTCTGTGTTAGCCTTTATGATTTGGGACAATTGACAATTTAGACAGCTTTCAATGTGGCGTCAATTTGGCATTTCTAGCAGTCACTTATTTGACAGCTTTGTATGCGGCGCATGTCACATTTCTTTGACAACAACTAATCGGTCGTTAAGAATCTAACAGGTCCCCGGAGCTGTCATTAGCTTTAACGCCCGATTTAGGACTTTGACAACCTTTTGAATCAAAACTGTCAAAAGTGAAGCATTCGAAAACCATAAAGGCTTACATAAACTGTAGGTACTTGTTTCGTGCCGGACCAACACGGGGAGGAAAACTCAAAGCTTATTTCAGATTGCAGTACTACCTGGGAGTACGACGATGTTGATGCACCGACAACCAATGAGAAGTAACTAAACTTTGGCATTGACATACTTTCGACCTTATTGTGTCGCGCGTTTTGCAGAGTTTTATCTAATCAATAGTTCACGCTATCTTTCAAACTTATCATTCCCAACAATCCACTGCTGGACATGGACCTCCCCTTATCGGGGGGTACTGCCATACTCACCATGATTGGCAGGCGGATTGGCGAACGCAATGCAAGTTGCTTAATTAACTGGCGCTGGCAGGTAGCGATAGTAGACCCAAAACCCTGTTCGGTCTTTGCTAAAAGCCGAATCCAGTATTCTACGCTAAGATCCTGCCGAAGCTGACACGTAGGTATTTTGCCAGGTGGGGCCGCTTGAAGACGTCGCTGAGCTAATCCTTGAGCCTGAAATATACATCAGGGACAAGGAAAACGGTGGCGTGACCCTTGTAAACGCACTTTTCAGGGGCCCTTCAGAGGGTGTCTATAGCGAGACGGGGAGAAATCGACGATGTGTCACTGCTAGGCGAATCGTGGGTTCGTGCGGACGAACATCCTCTCGCTGACGAAAGCTGCGGTTGCTCAAGCCTAGTCTGGTAGTAAAGTGTAGCCTGCTCTCGTTGCGCAAGGCTCTAGAGTAGAGACCCGCTGGTGGGGGCCGGGTTGCCCTGAGGCCCCAACACTAGGCTGTCCCATGCTTGTATGATTTCAACTTTTGATACCTCTTGGGAATCGATAACTTGGAAATAAAAAATGACATACAAGGACGTGATACCCCAATTTTGGGGCTTATGATGGGGGCTTAAAATGTAATTTTGAGGGCACAGTAAGCGTACAGGCACAAATATCTCCTAGAAATGTATATCTATGACTACGGCAATTTGACGTGGAGATCTTCGCAACGGCCGCATAGAGGCCGACGACGACTCACCTTCAAGACTGAGCTTTATATGGTAGGGGTTGAATTGCTGTAGTTAGCCATGCACCTGTCCAGGTGTCTTGCAGGCGAAACATCACGCCGTTGCGAGATCTTACCAGTTTAGGTGATACCCCATTAGGAGGGAGGCCCAAATTGTGCTCATCAGCTAGCGGCAACTTGGGTTTGGAGGGCGTGGCTGCGGAAGATGTCACGTACTTTCGTAAATGGGTGGGCTGCATCACGAAGACAAGGTGGCTCATCCGACTGCGGCTGCTTTAAAGGGAAAAGTCGTGACACCGTCGCCCTTAAGCGCGTATCGTTCATTTAACAGCGTGGAGATGGCGACAGTCACAGTTAAAACGTTGTATGCACGCCAGCCTTACTATAGCGGCGTGGCAGCGGAGAGGCTCGGCCTTTTTGCATGTGATACGTAACATATTTCTCCCAGGACATCAAAACATATTTTCTATTAGAACCAAATTCGCGCCGCGCAGCTCCTCTACCGATTATTATCAACTAAAATATATTCTCCGCAAGTAAATATGTTGCGCCACACCACGCCAATCCTCTGCAGCGATATTGTAGTGTGATTTTAGATCCATGTAACAATATTAGTAAAGTTGTAACGCGCAGCTTCGCCGCAGTTCCGCGCGGTGCGTTAGTGCGGTTTGACCTTTATTTATTTAACGAGCTTCAAATTAACTAACATTGCATTGATGAAACTAGCACTAAGTGTTATGTTCTTACGTTACGTGTATTACGGGGAGTTGGTGAAGTGGGAAGTTGTGAAGTGGAAAATTGGTGAAGTGGGAAGTCGGTGAGATGGGAAGTTGGTGAAGTGGGATGTAGGTGAAGTGGGATGTTGGTGAATTGGGACATAGAATTGGCGAGTTGGCTATTTGGGAAGTTGTCTTTTTGGGACAGTTGTCCAAATGCTCCGGAGGGACTCTGTTACGTTACGTTAAGTTACGTCATGTTACGTTTACGTTGTGTGTGACATAGTATGTAATGTACTTACTCATGATGTACTTTTAAAGTAAGGTGATAGTAATTTTTAAAAAAGAAACGTCCAAGAGTGTGTCAGACACGCTCTGCTGAGGCGTATGACACCTCACATGTCAAGATCCTCCCCGCCGCCGTTAGAACTATAGCCCCGTGTCTACTTATACGAACATAATACATACATTCGAAAAACAATCCTTCGGCAGTCGGGTGAAAAGCCTTATAAGCCTACTTACACAATAGACCTAAACCAAAAGAAAGCCAAAAATAATTGCAATAAAAAAGTTTATTATAAAAAAAACTCATACAAACTTAGCGGAATTTGATTCCCATTCTGAATTTCACTTCGAAAATTTTCATAATTCCATCCATATAATTTTATAGAACAACAATTTAGAAGAAAAGGAATTTCCTGAAAAGAAGAAAAACATGCTATAATCTGATATAATAATATAAAATTTTCCTCCTTTCTAAAATGTTTCATATTGACTCCCAAAATAATGTCTGGTTCCACAAACTCCAGACTCCGTGACATATCAAATCAACATTATCAACCTCAACACAACAGAATGTATGCCTTTCCTATATCACCACGCTTAGCAGGTACGAACTTGACTGTTTCCCTATTATTGCCGCCGTGTGATGCCGGTTTGGAGTGTCATCGCCCCATATCTTTCCCGTGGGTGTCGTAAGAGGCGACTAAGGGATAAATTCATCCAGGGGTTCAATCCCTGGATGAATCTCGCAATCGCATTGCAACATCTTGCATTGCGCTTACCAAACCGCTTGCCAAGCGTGGTGAGTATGGCAAATACCCCCCTACTAGGCGGAGGCCCATGTTCAGCTGTTATAGTAGTATAGTAAGTAAAGAGCTGACTCACCGCTCCCGTCAGTTGGAGCTCGTGCTCGAGCGCGGCGATCTTCTCCTCGTGGCGCATCCGCTGCTGCTCCTCATGATCTCCTCCAGCCGGTGGATCTACTGCTGGTTCTCCAGTAGGACACAGCTGACTCACCGCTCCCGGCGGTTGGTGGCGGCGAGCTCGTGCTCGAGCGCGGCGATCTTCTCCTCGTGGCGCATCCGCTGCGCCTGCGCACGCCGCTGCTGCTCCTCCAGCGCCAGCACGATCTTCTCCAGCCGGTGGATCTGCTGCTGCTTGTTCTCCAGCGTCGCGAACAGCTCCTGGATCTCTTCCGCTTTCGCAGCTATCTGCTTGTTCACCTGTACGCCGACGACATGTTTAGAACTCAGCAAACGTGTCATAGATAGCAGAAAAATAAACGAAGAGAAAAATATAAACTAGAGAATATTAAACAAATAATAATCAATTAAAATAAACAATAACAAAAAAGCCTCACATCGTCGACTATTTTCATGCGACTCTCAAGGTCTTGCTGTAAAGCGCTGAGTTCCTTGCTCTGTTCAGTTTCCTTATTCTTGAGCATATTGATCAGCTCTTCACGGACCTGTATCATCATTATTATGAAATATAGGTAGTACGTGAAGGGATTTTCTTGGTTAAATACTCATCAACAAGCTAAATAATAATAAAAATAAGAACGAGTTATAGAAACCTTGATAATTCTTGCCTGATTACGTGAGGTTTTGTCTTGTTGCTCTAACTGCTGTTCCTTTTGAGACAAAACCTCTGTCAGCTTTTCATTCATGTGAACGGCATCCAGCAAACTCATTTTCAAATTCATTATCTGTGGACGTATAGATATATCTTAGGTAATCTGCCTTCATTGAGTATTTAATAGAGGATTGTAAAACAAGTTCTCTTGTACAAACATTTTCCAACCTTATCTTTTTTGTAAAGCTGAGGACTCCATGCTTCCTCAATGGCTTATCTTTTATCGAAACTTGTAATAAAAATCCACCCAAGCCGCTTGCTTTGTTCTGGCGTCGCGTCGTGGCTCGTAGAGTTACCATTATTTTCCAGTAGTGGCTTTTAATTGAGGGGTATAAAAGCAAAGGCAAATAAGTCCAAGAAGTTGAAATGTTGGGAAACGGCAAAAGTTTTATAGCATTCTCTGGGAGCTATGTTTATTCCAGAAAAAATACTAGTCAGCTTGTCTATAATTGCCAATTTACATCTAATCAAGCAAAGGAATGTTTCAAGGTGTATTTAATTTAATTTTTAATTATATTATCTGGACTTGGGTGAGTTTGCTTCTAACCGATGGACTAAGACTGCTTTTGCTACCAAGTTACCTGGACTTAGTTCACTTTTGAAACTTACAAGTCGGCAATTTAATGAAATCGCCATATTGATTCACCAAAATGCAGGGCTGTGATTGGCTAATATGGACAAATTTGGTTTTGCTTCTAAACAGTCGTGGACCTGTGTCACTTTTGCTTCCAAGCCTAATTTTGAATCACGATTTTCAGGAAAAGTAAAGGCTTCAGGGACTGAAACTCATTGGAAATGGTTTCCTTAGACTAATCTGAGTACATTTCCATACCTAACTCGAAAAAGTTAATGAGTGGACTAATTCGCCTTTGCTTTTATACCCCTCAATTATTCTCTATCATCTACTGACTCTCTGGCTAGACTAAAGTAGAGTAATCTTACCTCTTGTTGCCACTCCTGATAGCTGGGTTCGTTCGTGTTGCCATTGTTCTCAGCAGCAGCTCGGTTGTGCGCCTGGAGATCACACACGTAATGCTCATACTGGGCCACCTTTTGTTCACTGGAAAAAGAAGTGAACACACGTATTATAATTTACTTACAGACAGAGTAATTCCATACACGAGTAAAAAGCTTTACCACATACATGACATGGCCTAGTAATTAATGACCTATTCATTTGGTCGTTTGGTGATCCTACCTATGTACATCTTGGGACTAAGGAGTCAATACCCCTACTGCTCATTGCATATCCCCTTGATTTATTCCGCTTGAGGTGATGCGCTTTGAGGCAATAAATTAAAATTACTAAAAGTAAGAATGCTAAATATTTAAGTAATACCTATACGACCCATAGGCACTTACTAAAGTTTAATATTTTTTGTAAGGTCCCTTATTTGGATCTGCATTTTGCCAATTATCTCTTCTTTGCTAAGCAGCTCGGCTGCCAGCTTCTGTTGCATGCCTATTTTGTTCTCCGACTCCTGAAACGCATTCCTTCGACTTAGTTCTTTTCAAGTTATTATTTATGCTAGGCGGGATATAAGACTGAAAAGAAAAATTGTTGTGCCGTAAGGGAAGTACTCCTAACTAAAAATTAACCCGTAATAGTCAAGAAAATATAAAATAATCACAGATATTTTGGTCAAAGTTTCCAGGAATCGAACTTTCTCCCGTTTACAAGCTGTCACTTCATCCTCGGTCAATTGAAGCATTTCCTTAGTAGCTTGCAGCTCAGACCACAAATCCATTTCTTTCTCTGTTGGTAATTCTGAAATAGAAAATAATCATAATGTCAAACTATTATCGTGATGTATACGTTAGATAGATGATTATTGATATTAATCATCAAAGCATATAACATACCGCGAGTATTTTCGTTTTCATCAGGTATTTTAGCTTTTAATGTTTCTATCATCTCGAGACTTTCTGTTAGATTTTGCTGTAGAACTTTATTATTTTCAATCAGTTGTTCGGTTTCTTTTTCCTGGTTATCTAATGAAACTTTCAGTTCTTTGATCTCCTTATTGTAATCATGTATAGCCGCCTGGTTCGTCGCCATCAAGGTAGCTATTTGTTCTTTTAACATTTTCACTCTGCAAAATAGGCGAATACGATTTTAGGAGGAGTGATGATGAGACCAATTAGCCAAGCAAAGACGGTGAAGGAAAAGGTTAGGCCTTGTTCGGCGGTAAAGATAATAAGCATAAATACCTACCTACGAAAGTCACGACACCAGCATTCTGGCAAATGCTAGCGGGGTTCATGTTTGTGTCGTGCCTAATACATAAAAATCATTCTCATAGAAGACCTTTTAAAAGGTCCTCGTATGTACAAGAACAGTAACAATCTATGTATAGACTTGGATCTTCTATGTGAATTATATTTTATCAAGAGATCAATAACATACTCGGCTTGCAGCGCATCTCGTTGCTGCGCGATCTGAGTCTGGGTAACTTCTCCTGTCTTCAAGGATTCCTTTAATTTTCGCGCCCGAGCTTCTAGTTGCACCTCTCGCTGGCGATTCTAAAACATCAAGTGATAATATTTTCATTCAGTATCCTCTTTAAGACTTCATATTATTTGATTGGTTTGCCTATTCACCTGATCCTCAAGAGCCTTGACGCTAGCAGTAAGGCTGACTATTGTGGCTTCGGCTTCTTTCAACTGTCGGTCCATTTTAGTTACTCGAGCACGTGATTGCCGGAGTTGGGATTCAGCTAATGTTTGTTTTTCTTTCGCAGCAACTCGCGCTGTTCGCTCTTCTTCTAATTGATTACGCAGTTCCTGCAGTTCCTGGGTGTTATACAATTATTAGAACTTAGATACGAAAATTTAACTAGTACCTATATGATAAGTAAACTATTAGAACCCACTTGTGGATCTAGAGCAGGAGAAGCTTCTTTTTGAGCTTGCATTTGACGTAATTCATTAACTATCACAGCTTGTGAATCCAAGTCCGCCCGGAGTCGAGCTGTCTCCCGTACCAATGATTCGCCAACATTTAGCAAGGTACTTCTCTCTCGAAGCGCACATCTGTCGTTAGAAATAACATTTAATATCAATGCACAGGGCTCAATCCAATGATGTTTGGAAACAGCAGCAAAATAGACATGGGGAGGCATTTTATGAAAAAGTTTGAAGTTTCCCTTTAGGTACATTGTCCACTTTGGCAAACAGTTACCTTGCAATTTGTGCTATAGTATCAACAGCATCGTCCGCACGCGCTTTTAGTTGGCGTAGAGTATCACAGAGTTCAATCCCCTCGTTGTTATACTGAGCAATTTTTTCAAAGCTCTCGCCGCGTCCATCCTCCTGTTAAAACAAAATAATGAAAAAAAAAATTGTAAAGTTTTTAGTATCAGTTATTGTTACAATTTCAACACTTACCATGGGTTCAACGAGTATTTTGATCCAATCGATCAGTTCTTGACGTGCAGTAAATGCTTGTAAGCATAGCTCGGCGAATTTTGACGGAATACTGGAAACTTGGGCATCTAACGCACACAAAGCATCTTCGTCTGTAATTTTATAAAATAAAATGGATATACATTAAGATCAACAAAACTTATTCACTTATAAAATATTGATTGTGATATCTTAAGCAGATAGTGCTTGGAAACCAACCGATAGGTTTTAGATTGCCAATGAAGTCGATGGCATTTTCGTTGTTAGTGGCAGTAGCGTCACGGCAAAGTTGAGTTATTTCTTCCGATGTCCAGTCTCCTACATTCAACACCACCATCTGCTGAAATTGAACTCCTTCGCCACTGCCTTCTTTTACGAGACGCTCGTTTAAGTTCCGTAGGTTATCGAATAGATCCAATACAGCTTGCTGGAAAGGAAGAGACACTTAAAATAAATTCTAATCTAACATCAAATATTTTATCATACTTTGAATGTCATGGAAAATTACTTGTTTTATGTCCAGCTCCTTCTTCATACGATGAAATTGTTTTTGTTTTATTGCAAAAACGGACTTTATGTCTTCTTCTTCCTCTTCGACAGGCGATACTGAGTGCTGCTGAACCGGCGGAGTTCGTGTTAATGAGACAGGTATAGAAGACGGCAGGTTTCTGCTCCCAATTGTGGCTGATTTCTGTGGAGTAGTTGGTCGGCTCCTATGTAAGGTCGAGGGTGCAGCAATTGTTGAGGGTGTCGTCACGTTGGACGGTGTTGCGACCGTCGAGGGCGTCGTCGGTCTACTTGATGCTCGGGATGTAGGACGAGCAGGGGTTGTGGGTCTACTCGGAGTACGCGACCGACTTTTAGGAGTTACAGGATGGCTGCTAATCCTTGGTGTCGTAGGTCGGCTATTAGGGGTTTGGGGTCTACTTGGAGTGCGTACTGTCAATAAAACAAAAATGGTTTTTATAACAAAATAAATAATTCCGGTTAAAAAAGAGGATTGGTTAAGTTTTACTATAGTTAGTTACATACTAGACAATAGACATAATATACATACCTCCTAATGCGGAACCATCGCTGGTTTCAGAAGTTCCGTAATTCTGCGTGCGCTCAGGCTCGTCATTCTGCTCAATGATTGTTTCAAAAGGCTGTACGTTATCAGGATTGTTGTGTGGTTGTACAGTATCAGCGATTTCGGGATTGTTGTTTGGTTGTACGATGTCATGGTTTTCTGGATAGCTGTCTTGTTGTAAATTGTCTTTAGTATCTGGGAGGAGGAGAAAATACAGCACTTTATAGAATTATCGCGAGACACTTTTTACTCTCTACTCTAGGTACAAAGCCATAATTTATTTATTATCTCAGTCAGAGTAACAAAAAACTAGACACTTTATATATCACTTCAGTATGCAAGAAACCACCTATATATTTAATTTTTAACACCGGTAGCAGTAGCCTTTTATCTAATATCTATTATTAGTTTATCTAGTATCATGTATATTTTACCAATATTCGAATAGTTGCTAGTTTCGCTCTCCTTCCGAACCAGTTCGGCACCACCGGTGACGATCGAGTCCACATTTTCTTTTAGGTGTACAGGATTGACAGTGTTGTCCTGGATCAAAAATTTGTCAAGTTGCTGAAAAAAAGAGTACAAGAGTATTTTTTAATAATATTGGAGTAGCGTAGTGTGCAGCGTACCTTCACTTTGATTAGCAAATTGAGGAGTGCCTATTTACTTGGTGACTACTAACTGGACACGTTTACTAGAAGTATTTGTAATCAAATCAAACTTGTAATAGGAATATACGTTTTTAGAATTTACCTCTGCTTTCGTTATCAGTGGTTGATGAGCAATTTGTCTCGGTATAAGCTCTGCTTTGGATGTCAATGGTAGATTTGCGGTTGGCCTTGGAATCAATTCTTCTTTAGCTGCCAGTGGCTGATGAGCAGCTTGTCTCGGCATGGACTCTTCTCTAGTTGCCAGTGATTGAGCAGTATGTACTGGCATGGCCTATAAAAAGCATAGCGTTAAGAAAGCCCGGAAAATTGCGATGCTCTGTTCCTGTACTTTACGGTGCGATGATGGGACTGCTTAAAAAATATTGGAGGTTTATCTAATTTCTAGTTGTTGGGGTATCCACGTGTTCTGGTTAAAAAAAATTGGGTTCTTAAACATACGTATCAAAAATTCCCACGATATATCTCATATATTACAGGTATTTCTATTGTTTGGGGAGTCTAAGCCCGTACCTTGCGAATGGGAGACGTGGGTCCTCGTGTGTTGCTGGGGGTTTCTCTAATTCCTGGCTGCTGGGTGTTCAGGTTTCGATTCTTGGCGTTTTGTGCCGCTCGCGCCGCGGACGCTGCAGTTGGACGGGGCACCAGTCGTGCCGGCTCTGAAAAATAAAAAGTACCAATTGAAGAAATATCTAATCTAGTATAGATACATGAACATCTCACCACTTTAACGCACTACATTATTGTGTGTGAACTGTGAAATTGTGTATTGTACCAAAAAATGACACACTCGGGTTGTCCCTGTCCCTCATCTACTGAGGATAGTCCTAAGGTGGCTAAGGTCATGTATCTGCCTACTAATTTACATGTCTCGCTTCAGGATAAAGACATACAAATCGAATTAAACCATTAGGAAAAGTCGGACCAGAAGAAATAAATCGTCTTTTTGGTGGAAAGCAAGTGGAAAGTAAAATAATTGACACAATACGTACTGGGTTTACAATCTTTCGGCGATTTCACATTGGTCGCCATACCTGGTGTAAAGATGGCTAGAAAATATCACAATGGTAAAATTTCACAAAATCTTGATTATTCTACAGAAAGAAACTGATAAATTTTGATATTTCACTATTTTAAATAATTTATCACATCCGACATCATATTTTGACTAGTCCCGACAAATTCTAAACTCGAAAAACTAAATGCCATCTGCCATCATATGTCACTGTGTACGGCCACGACGTTTTTCCAAAAGAAACCTTTTCGGAAATCAACAAGAAAAATCTCCTTCGTTCATTCCTTTTTTCATGCCGCCTTCGAGCAACGCATCTTCCATTCTTCCGTCCCGTTCCGGCCTCGCAGGCGTCAGCAGTTTTGTTATATTCTCTTTGGGCGTCAGGCGTAGACCAGCAACAGCAAAGACACAGGCGTAGACTGGTGTAGACCAGGCGTAGACTGCCGTAGACCTAGCCAATAGCCAACCAAGCGTAGACGCTGACGCTATAGCGTAGCCGGTCACCACCGCGGTGCACCGTAGCGTTTACGCCAGGCTTTGAATTTGTGACAATTTGGTGGGAGACACGGAGACACAGGTCCTTTAGCCATAAATGAGTTATCTGACCTCTAAGGAATACATACAGCGCAAAACCTCTATTTATCGTATTTTTCTTTTCTCATTATGAGATGACTGATGAATGACTGATTGACGATGATGATGAAAGAGTGATGACATCTTGCTGACATTATTGAAAAGAAAAGTGCACATTATTTGACAAGATCAGAAATGGAAATTGTAATATAAATTCGATGTAATTTAAATTCTTCTAATACACAGCGCTCGAAGCGAGCCTAGTATCAGGTTATATTATTTGTAAATTAAATATGAATGCAGATGACAAAGACAGAGGTGAGCGGTAATTTCTTAAATTGTCCCTTTATTTTGATTAAAACGTGGGTAGCAAATGTAGCATTAATTGTAGCAGCTGTCTGTATTGCATTGTATTAGCGTCTCATGGTCGCTGAGCAGCAAAAATCATAAAATTTATCTTATCAGTAGGTAGATACTATCTTTCTACCTTCAGTAACTCCTGTTTCTGGTAAAGCCGAAGTAAGCATTAGGTAAGGTGTCACTGGTTAGGTCACTGGTCCTAAGAAGGTAAATTAAATTTTGTTTCGCCAATATTCGGCTATGACTACCCCATTCCTATTAGCTTACCATCTGTTCTTTTTTGGTACATATGGCTGGCAATTGAGGGCCAAATATCAAATGTGCCATTGACTGAGGTACGGATATGATCTGCAGTCAAAATTGATCAGTCATCAAGAAAGCTACTTAGCTACGGGTTCCAGAGAGGGGATGGTCAAGACCTGCCCTTTTGAAGCCTGCCACTGCTCTTTCAGCGGTGGTTATAGTGACCAGCTGTTGAACCTACTCACCAGTGATTATCAAAATGGTTTGAATATTCCGAACTACTACTGTCCGGATTTTACTGACGTTTGGACCGTCCAACTTTGAAAGATACGGAGAGGTACTGCTACTGATGGCACTTGTCCACAGGCAGACCTGTGATTCCTTAACTCGCCTCATCTACCAATCGTTATTGGCTGCGCCCTGGGCTGTGAGAATATGATTGGACTGACTCCAAGACTTACCTGGAATCTGTACAACCTGCATCAAGCTCTTATACTCCGCCGTAAAGGTGATTTCACTTTCCGTCAAAAGTACCTACTTTACAAGTAATAAAATAATTGCTTTAAGTATTTGCTACTATTGCTACTTACTTACAGGTTACATGATATTGATAACCTCTTCATTAACAGGTCAGTTGTTTATTTGGTTGCTCCATACTCCGTAACAAAATAGTTACTTACTACTTGAATTTTTGACGAACTATTCTTTAAAGCCATACAGCCGCAAAATTTCCAAAACCTACATTAGCTACCCACAGTACACATAGTTTATTGCAATACAAAAAGTAGTTTCCACAAAACTGTAATACATATTTCAGTGAGGGTTGTGGAGACGAGCCAAGTACCAATGCGACCAAGATGCCGTATCCCGCAGCGCTTGGGCTCACCTCGACCGAAGATGCCTCCTTCCAACAGACCAGTCCATACACCACCGGTAAGTTACTGCTATTTGTAGCTTAGATATTTTTTAAGTACCTAAGTATCTTCCTAAATTCCAGTGATTGTACGAATTGTAAAAGTCTAACGACATTCTTAGACAATCTACTGCTATTGCTTCCCTTAAAAAGATGTCGACTGATTGTATTCAACCACTTCCTTATCATTTGTATCAATTCGATAAAGAGCTAACCCGAAGAGTTCATCGGATCGTTTGTCGACTCTATGTCCTAGACTAGTGATCGTTTTTAATAAACTTATTTGGGAATATGAATTATACGTTCTTCTGTGCAGGCCACTCCTCGACCGGACGGAAGGATCATTGGCACTACATCAGCGAAGCAGGTAGGCATGCCAACAGGCAAGGCTCAACCGACTCTGACCAGAATTAATGCTAAATAACCCCTTGAAGTTTGAAGTAAAAATTTTACTTTTTGATATGGATCGTTCGAGGCTTCGTGCTTTTGTCGTCAGCCAGAATTTGACCAATTTGGTTATACTTCAAGAGTTGGCGTCAATATGCTCTGCATTCCGTATAGCTAGGTAACTTTTACCATCAGCCGGTTGTATTTTATGCCAGCTTAACACATTAGGTAATAAAAATTATTTTTCAATTCTTTATTTACAGAAAGTCCCAGCTCATAGAAAAACCCAAAATTCCATGTCAGTTAAAATTAGGCAACACACATTTTCGGTAAGTAAAACACTTATTACCCGTCTGCCTCAGAAGAGCTATATTTTTCGAGTGTATGAACCTATGTGTTTATGTCTCCAGAAATTCGCTTTTACGGGCTACAGCCCAAACGGCTGAGATCTTGACACGTGAGGTGTTGTTAGATTCGTCTCAGCAGCGTGAGTTACACTGGCTATATTGAAAATTTGAAATTCAAGATTGCGGATCTTTACCGCAATATACAACTTTGAAATTACCGCAGTAGAGCTTTTGTTTTTTAATACATCTGCTTGTCAGCCGAACTTACCTTCTTACAACTAAGCTATTTACCTATAACTTACGGTTTTTTTAGGAGCGTTCCCCTTGGACGGGCGGCTGCAGCAGACAGGTTGGCTATCATTTTTATCTTGAAATTGAAATAGATAGGCACCTAGACAACTTTGTGCATCTATTTGTGAACAGGATCTTTGAAAAGGGATATAGACGTGATATATATAGTAGGGTGGTCCAAATTTGTATGAAAAAAATAAAAGTTTGTTTTTACCTTGTCCACAAGACTTTTTTTGTTCCATTACACAAAAAAAGTATCTAAACCAAAAATCAGATCAATAGCAGAACAGTTAGAGGTCGCTATGATTTGATGCTTTTTATATGGAATTTGTATGGCACAAATTTCTATGTAACAACTTTTCAGAAATTTAATATATTTTTACGATATTTACATTAAAAACAGATAAAGATAATTACTTTGTAGCTTTCTAACCAAAACACGTGTTGAAAATGTTGTATTTGGAAGCCTCAGTAAGTTTCGCAAAATCGCTGAAATTTTGGTTGAAAATTCCCCAAAACGGCCTACCATTGCGATGTACATTTAAATAAAGAGTAATATCCCCAAAATACAATAGTAAATGATTGAAATGTACCCGAAACTATATTAATTTTATATTAATCACAAAATTGAAGGCTAGTATTTCCAACAACAAACAGCAGAAGCAGTATCTCCTCCGTTCGATAGACCTTCACAGAAAAAAAATCCTGTAGCTTCCAAATTCAACTTTTTTAACATTTGCTTTGGATATTAATATTTAAACTAACTATCTTTATCTGATTTAAATGAACATGGGATAAAAAATAATTTATTCCAATATAAAACATCAAAGAGAAATTTGTTCCATATAAATCCCATATAAAAAAAACTCAAATCATAGCGACCCCTAAATATCATTAGATTTGGCTCAAATTTTGCTGAGGGATATTTAAAACGATATCAAACAAGAAGAGCTTTGTGGAACACCAACTTTCAACAAAAGTGGTTTTTGGACCACCCTAATATATAGGTATGTATCTAGGAAATGGTTCAAATTATTTTCATGAACTGACTTAAATCGGGGATTAACCGATATTACAACCCAGTTTTGAGTCATTATACTTTTTCTTGAAATTTCGTAAATTCTGGATTTTTGGGGGCGATAAATCATTTACCAAAAACACTATAAATAAACAATATATCGAGCACGGTTCGGTCAATCAGATTCTTACTTAGATACCTAATTACGTCTTCTTAAAAGACTGAGTACCTAATGTAATTCGTTCTTTCAGAAATATAATACTGACTCGCCGGTTCCTAATCAGGTAAGAAAGTTTCTGCTCTAAAAACGACAGAATAACCTTTTATACTTAACACTGCTTCAAAATTTATTATTCAAGTTAAAGTCAAAGTAACCCCGAAAACGCAAGTAGAAACTAATTTACCAAAAATGCGAAGCACAAAACTAATATCTGTGGCACAAGCGCGGGTGCAACGCAAAGGTTGGCCGCATTGCATGTGCGAATTTCTACTAAGTATATAAGGTCCTATTAAATTCACTGCAAATATATTCAGGGTATGTTCGACTCGTGAAACTGAAAAACTTTCCCCAAGGAACGTACCTACATCGAAATAAGAAAAAAAAATCTTGGATGACCCATACCTACAGTCGATTGAGTAAATTTGTATGCGAGGTCTAATTTTGTTTTTCATATTTTAACCTTTGTTCCTCGCAGAACGTTGTTTAGTTTTGCGACTAGAACACACCCGGAAAACATTTGCACTGAATTTAATAGGACCTTATATTACGAACGCAACACCTGTAGAAAGATAGAGCCCGCGTACATTGGTACATTTACTTGGTTTTAAAATTGCCGAAAGAAAATCTGAGATCCCGATCCTTTACAACAAGTTAGGTACCGTCGTAATACGCTACAAAATAAGAAGGATTGCTTTCATTTTCAGGACACAATAGATAAGCTTGAACAAGAGGAACTAGAAAATTTAAAACAGGACCTCAATAGAAACAAGCCAGGCAAGTTTTAGATAAAAATAAAAGATAAGTAGGTAGGTAGGTAGTTAAACTGTGAATTCATAATATTTTCATACAATACTGGGTGTTACAAAACAACAAATAGGTAAATCCCAAAGGAGGTCAAGGTTCTCATGAAACTGAACAACTTTCCCCATGGGACATGGGTCTAAAAATAAAAAAAAAATTACGTCCCATAGGACCTCCCATACAAAATTGCTGATCAGCTGATTTGAGTTACAACGGGATGTCCGATTTCTTTTTCATATTTCGACCCATGTTCCTTGGGGAAAGTTGCTCAGTTTCATGAGTACCTAACTTGACCTCTTTCTGTTGCTCTGCAACACGATATATACTTGTTTTATGTAGCTGTACCTACACAAACAATAAGAATTTCATTTTACAAACATCTTTTGCCCTGACAATATTAGTCATGCATGCATAATAAACCTTTATAATCCTTAATTTTTTTTAACAGAGGACATGACCATAATAAAAATACAAAATGTATGGAAAAAGCACATAGATGAATTCGAAGCTTTGAAACGTGAACTCGATGTTCAACAGGTAATCCCAAAAATAATTTAGGTATGAGTATAGAGTCGAGAAGACCACTCGCTGCATTCACGGTTTAACTTGAGTTTTCCACCAAATGGGAAAGGGAGCGCCATACGACCACCATCATACGACAAGGCGGCGGCGGCGAATGCAGCTAGTTGTCTTCTAGACTATAGCACACATCATGTACTATTTAGACTTCATTAGACAAAATATCATGTCTAATACGTGAGTTAAATGCAATGACACGGAATCTACTTACCTATTCTTCCCAGCAATTTCAATATTTTCTAGTAAAGTTTATTATATGTTTTATTATTATTATCACAAAAAAGTTTTTCAGCTTGAAACAGTACTCACTAACAAGGGATATCTCCCTATAAATAATAAATATATTGCTTTTTAGGGTTTCGTAGTCTACTAGAAACCCTTATAATTTCGTCAAGTCTGTCTGTCTGTCTGTCTGTCTGTCAGTCTGTCTGTCTGTCTGTCTGTCTGTCTGTATGCCGCGCCCTCATAACTTCGCCAGTTTTGGAGCTATCGACATCAAATTTGGTGTGAAGATAGATCGTGTTGACCCAAATTTAGATATGTTGAGAAAATAATATTTCAATTGTTTTTTGGACCCCCTTCCCATACATGTGAAAGGGGGGAAAAAAAAAATTTTTCTCCTGAAATATTGAGTAGGGTATCGTTGAATAGGTCTTTAAATACTAAGGGGAGGTTCCTAAGTTCCTTTGACACAAAGTCTCTAAAATGTTTCTGTCTCGAGATATTTGCTTTTAAAAGGGGCGTTTTTGAGCCATAATTTGTTCCAGCTGTAACTTCTAAAGTATGCAAACTAAAAATTTGAAAAAAATATGGAATATAGTTCTTAATATGAAGTTACCATGAAAACTATAACGAATACTGTACCACTTAAGATTAAGGAAATATTAAAGTTTTTCAATTTGCGGTTGGTAACCATACAGCTGCAAACAAACCAGCAACAAAGTTAACTTTGTAACGCTGAAAGATCTGATATTTAAACGTTGACTACGAAACCCTATTTGTGAGCGTGTCTGACACGCTCTTGGCCGCTTTTTTTCATAAAGATTCGATTTGCAGAAAGACGTATTAAAACTGTATGCTGCTCTGAGCGACACTCACAAGGCTATGTCAGCATTGGGTCAGGAAGTCAGCTTGCCCTCAATCGAGGATCTTCGGATCATGAACGTCGCCAAGCTGACGCCCAACCAGCTGCTCAAACTTTGCTCAGACAAACGTGGCCACGAAGGTAAATACACAAAGTGACGGTTACAAGGCAATAGACCTTGACTTGGCTGGACTGAACATCTAAGGATCCTGAATCCTGATGAAGGCAGCCCAATCAAGCTAGCGGCAGCAACAACCTCAGATACACACTTTGTTTTCACATAAATGAAGCAATCATATAAGTACTTTATTATTTTAGAATCGAGTTCGACCAAAATTATGACTGTAGAAATGAACAAAATTCTAGAAATGCCTTCGAAGTTGGTGTCAACTTGTGAACTCACTTTGCAAAAGCGTATGGATATTATAGAGTGGTTCCAGACTCTAAAAACTGAAGAAAAGGTATGATACTACTTTAACATGACTTTTTGTTCTTATAAGATGTCAGTAAGTAAACAGACATCACTTTTCAAGTAAAAGTAACATTGTTATCTATCTACGCTACTAGTTAGTTTTTATTTAATAAATTGTGGTATTCTTATTCAACATTATCTGCAATCAGCCGTGTTTAACAACATTATTACAATTTTCAAGTGTATAAGTATAAACAAGCTGACGAAGAAAATTAACGAGTTCATAGCGGAAAACGAAATGCTAGCGGCCTCTTTAAATCAATGTAAAGCAGAGTTTATGAATGAACTAAAAATTGTTGTCGAGTCTTTGAGGTAAACCCAAATCAATGAATATTTTTACGTTTTGGTATTTAGAATTATGTTAATCGTTTAACGACCAGAGCAAACTAGTTTTTTAATGGTTTTAAAATCTATTGCGGGTTGCTAAGGTTTAATTTTAAGTCCAATTCAAACGACAGTGATATTCGAATGGTTGCCTGTGGTAGCTAAATTGTACCAATGAAAACAGCGCGTGCTCACGTATACGTTTGAATAGAGCTTTAGGTGGTTTTCTTGCCAGCGCCTACTAAAGGATTCGACATCAAAATGATTCCGGGACTAATCATGTCCATACGCTATTCTTGTCCAGGAATGGCCGTAATGAGAATGCACTTCTTCAAGAGCGTACAGAAAAATTGAATGATGAAGTCTCCAAACTAATTGCACAAAATACAGACCTGCGAAAAGAGGTATTGACTTTCGAAGCTATGAAATTCTCCCCCAACACGAAACACAGAATTGAGGTAAGAAATTGTCACCTTACACATTCATCCATGTAAATATCCTTTGCTCCAGTTGATTTGGCTCGTCTTGAAAAAATTATATTCCGATTGAGTTAGCATCTCTACCGGTCAGTGGATACCTTTTATTGTTTTAGGAGTTAGAAAAGGAACTAAAAGAAGAGAAATGCAAGAAGACGGTGATCAAGGACCGGTTAACAAGGGCTGAGCATCAGGTGAAGACTCTGAACCAGCGAACGTCGCAGATGGAGGCGGCCTTGGACCTGGCACGCTCGCAAAACTGGACCTTGGAGCGAACAGTGCAGCAGCTCAACGATCAGGTAAGACTTTGCGGAAATTATGATGTATTGTTTCTACAGTTCGAGAACTAATGGAGAGCTTAGTCTCTTGGATTCCCTATTAGACAACAGAATATAGAAAGAAGCTAGTTTCTCATGTAGGTAAACATTGGTGTGCCGCAAGGTTCAATACTAGATAGGTTAGATTTACTCTTTATAATAAACTGTTTAGTTTTATGGTAAAAAAATTGAAAACTTGATATTTTCCGATAATACAACATTTATTTTGTGAGCCGATTTACGTGCTCAAAACTGTGACGTAGTAGATAAACTGTTTTTTTTTCGAGTGGTTCACCAAGTCGTCCGACGACCCGATGACCCGGTGATGAAACTCATTATATTATTGGTTTACTGTGAATATCCTACTGTTATAAAAAGACGACTGTATTTAAATTAGTTGTATGTAATTAAAAATTAGTACACACACACATACCTTTCAGAAGGTAATTTACTTTTTTCAAATATACTTTTTTCAGAACCAAAAACTGCAATCTGATTTTGATAAAGAGCTAGTCAAGTTAACAGATTCTATTAAGGATAACACTGTTCATTTGCAAGAAATCGCCGAAGCAAGGGAAACACTGCAAACCGAGTACGTGACTCAATAAGAAAGCTGTTATATTTGCTAGTAATATCTTTATTACTTTTTTATATTATAAAAATCCCTACGTTGCAGAAAAGAAACGCTTGAAAATCGGTTACAAGAGCTATCAGATAGCTATAATGAATCACTCAATAAACTAATAGAAGAGCTTGGTGCAAACGTGAAGAAGTTGCAAGACACCGAACAAAAGTTTGAAGAAGAAACAAATGAACGAATAAACCTACAATCCAAATTGGAGTCACTCTGTTCTCAACTTTTTGAGGCTGAAATACGATACAAAGATGTACTAAAGCAGATGCAAGTGAAGGATGAGGAACTAAGTAGATTATTTACTTACTTCTGTTTAGGGCGACATTTGACTAGTAACCGATACCGAAAAGTCAGGACGGTCGGACGGGTGATAAGGAATAACTTTTTTAAAGGAATATAAACCGAAATATGCAAGAAAAATTTAACCGGCCGTACAAATGTACCTACTTACTTAGTCGGTGTCGGCTGGATATTATTTATCCAAAATTCGTAGTCCTTCTCTTTACGTTTCGCATTATTTCCTATGGTGGAAGGTTTTACCTATCACCAGCCCGTCCTGACATCTGCGTTTTGCATTCGCTGCGTGCATCCCTACATAATTTTGTTATGATCATGTCATGACACTCATGCATGGCTGATCTACGATTTAGGTAGAGAATAATAGCACAGAGTAATAACAGCTATTTAAACTTTCTTTTCTGTACTTACTTACTTACAGCTGATATAAAAATCACATTTGCAGGTAACCTTAATAACGTTAAATGTGAATTGGAAGCAACAAGCAAAAGTTTAGAATCGACGAAAACTGAACTTGAAGATTGCAAGTGTCGTTTGTTACAACAAACTCAGATTATTCAAGAAATAGAGGTAAAATATGTGTCATTAGACTGGTATGTAATGTCTTGTACGAACAAATCTAAGCAAAATTTTCATGAATAATTTATAATTTCAGAACCAACTCCAAGAGGCTATTAAATCTGAGAAAAGTTTACAAATAGAATTGAAAAACAAAGAAAACTATATTGCTGAGCTTGAGACGAAATCACAAGAAATTGAGGTAATTATTTAGGAATTACTAGTGATTTAAATGGCAACAGGATATAATTTAACCTTAACCTTAACCTTAACAGCCACAACAGTCCACTGCTGGACATGGGCCTCCCCCGTATTGGGGGGTATTGCCATACTCACCACGCTTGGCAGGCGGATTGGCGAGCGCAGTGCAAGATGTTTAATTCACAGGGAACGCTGCTGCCCGTTCCCTGGATAATTATCCCGTCTGATTTTTATTCAGATGGACTAAACTGACATTTGGTGGGTTGCCACGTAATTGTATTTAAAAATGGTAAAAAAATAGTGTTGTACCCAAATGATTAAGTTATGTGATTCAAAGATTGTGATTGAATCTTTTTGAAAATAAATTTAGTTAATTTCAATTTTCATTAATTAATTGTTCTAAAAGACAAACTTACTATTTTGTAAAAACAAACAAACTAACTTCATATTTATTTCCTGTCTGACGACCGACCACATTACGTTTTTGTCGTTATTGTCAGAGGATTTGAATTTATTTATTCACCAGGTTCACTAGCATAGTAACTTGTAAAGATTGTTTACCTTATAGGTAAACGTTACAGTCTTCTATCTGACCTACCTACAGATTTTTGAAAATCTGGTGGAAAATGTACGAAAAAGTAAAAATAAAGCAATAAATTATCTTAATTACCATTTATTTCTGAAGAATCGGTATCGGAATCCGAATCTGTGACATTAATAATAAAAGTTTCTGTCACGTTATCAATTAGGTGGTCGAGCTGCATCATTTTGGTCTCTTCCTTTATAACATGATCAATACAGCTCGACCACCGTTCTGGTGTCACCAATTGCAGCCCTTCATTGAATAACTGTTTCAAGTCGGCCATTTTAAAACTTTTATTATTTCTCGCGACATGCCCCTTTACCTGTGCCCATACTAACTCTATGGGATTCAGTTCGCAGTGGTAAGAGGGCAGTCTTAAAATGGTGACACCGTTAGCTGCAGCGAGCTCATCGACAGCATTTTTTTGGTAAGCAGCAAGTTCTTTTGGGCACTTCTGTATTTTTTGCACAATTGGCGAAGTGCAAAAATGGCATCCGTTGTTCCCGGCCCGGCATAAACCAGAACTGGTTTTAAGTAATTTCACATTCCACTCGCAATCGTCTTTCTATCACCTTATCCCATACTTTTAACGTATGTGACATGAGCTTTATTCCTCGATAGTTGCCACAGTCCTGTACATCACCCTTGATACAGCCCCTAACATTTCATAATTTAAAATCTAATTTATAAACTTAATCTAATCATTATAATATGATAAAACTAATTTGATAAAAATGTACTTGCCGATAAAACTTTAAAAAGATTTCCGGTACGATTAAGGGACTTATATAGTGCAATAGCCCTTTATGTCCCCTCAAACAAGAAAGTTCCAGTTTTAACTTAAAGGGCGTATTTTTAAAGTTATAAAGGCTTTTTCTATCCCTCAAGTAGTGACGCCATCTATTGTCAAGTAGTCGAACTCCACCGTTCGTGATCTTTGATGCAATCTGTTTCAAAATTTTGGATTTTAAATGCAATGTATTTAAATCATTTTTATTAGACCAAACAGATAATACCGCGAGTGAAACCGTGGGCGGAAAGCTAGTTTTTAAAATAAAATCTAATTTATAAACTTCTTCTTACGGAAAAATCGATAATGACTCTTGACATCAGTCAGACCTCCTTACACCTAAGGAGAACGCAGCCATGTAGTAACTTTGGTCGTAACTCAGACTTTGACTGGGGAAAAATTCAAATCAACCAGATGTTTTTATAGATAGATAGAACATACACCACAAATGATTAAAACAACAATACAGAAAACCTACAGCTAGAAATAAGCAAAGGCAGCCTTATCGCTTGCAGTTGCAGCGATCTCTTCCAGGCAACCTTTACCTTGAAAAAGATAGTTGAAACAAATTTACAAGTAGTTGCACAAACAATTTAATTTTATAATTTTATTTTCATAAAATAAGAAAAAAATTATGCGTATAAATATAAAATATACGCGTAATGTAAACTCTTTTACGTAAAGTAAAGATGCGTAATAAATACGCAAGTATTTATTAACGAAAACAAATACATCGAGGAATCATGTCACTAAAGTTCAAAGAATCAAATGAATGAGTCAAACCACAACACTAGACAAATGATTGCAACATTTAAAAAAAATAGGTCATTCTTAGCTGTCAGTTGAGTCCATCTGAATAAAAATCAGACTATAGTCGCTTTTTACGACACCCACGGGTAGAATTGGGGTGATGCTATTCTAAGCCGGCATCACACGGCAAATAAATTACGAAGGATATAATTTACGAAGTGAAAATTAAATGACGGTTATTAAATTATTAAATGAACAAGGATAATTCATATTTATTATTATAACGACTAACCTTGTTAATTAAAGTCGAGACTCTATAAGCCTCGACTTTAATTAACAAAGTTAGTCGTTATAATAATAAAAATTACGGTTATTTCTTACGAACAATTTACATTTCCAGAACAAACTCTATGAGACTATGGACTTTGATAAGAGTATACAAATAGAATTAAGAAATAAGGAAAAATATATTGCTGAACTAGAGCAAAAGAAGTCTCTTCTCGAGGACCAGCTTCGCGAACGGTAACGATATTGAAATATAAATAGCTGAATATGTTTAGTTAAAAAAAACATAATCTGTGTTATTACAAGAAAATTAGACATGGTTTAAGTCGTTTGACAACGTCAAATCGTATGGAATATTAATTTAAACACTGTTAAACGCGCGCCTAACTTTTTTGTAACCACGTCGAATAGGTATAGGTAGGTATTTACTTTTTGTTTTTTAAAACGAAAATTTTAATATTTATTCTTGTTGTTTTTTAACAGGGAACAAAAGATGGAGACTTACGAAAAGCAATTAGAGACCCTCAAAATTGAAATCGCGCAAGTCAACGTAGAATTCGGCGATTTTGACAATATGAGTCAACTTCGTGCTATGGTGAGTACTACCGCAACAGTAATATGTAATTAAGTAAACTCACACATTCTAATCGTTAATATCCTTTCTATGTTAGGTAAACGAACAGCGTGAGAAATTGCAGGAAACCACACAACAGAATGATGAACTAACTAAAGCTTTGCAACAGAAAGAACTAGAAATGCAAAACTATCGTGAACAGCTGGCAGAACGGCAAAAACTTCTTGAGCAGAAGGATGGTGTCATCAAAATGATATCCCAAAAGGAACAAGAGCAAGCCAATATTACTAAATTGCTCAGAAATAACTTAGAGTTAAGAGCTAAAGCAGATTGTGAGGTAAGCTATTTGATTTGCAACTAGAGAAACGTAGGGTTATGGTAACCTGTTGTAGATAATGTTTAATTAACAGCTCTGCTACATCACCTAATTAAATAATTTGATTTTTAGCTCAATCAACAAATAAGTGAAAAGAATGCTGAAATCAAATCACTTGAATCGAACTTGGAAACAAGAAATGAGCAAATATCAGAACTTGAGCAGATTATCCTTACATTAGAAGGTCAGCTACAAAAAGTTAGCCTCCAGAGAAGAAGAGATCGAGATAAACTGTATATGCTCGAAAAGGCTTTAACGGAACTAGAAGCAATTCCAGACTGCAAACAAAACGAAACGCCGGTCGATAACTTGGATCACCTTATCAAAATTCTAGAAGACGAATTAGGCCAATTTGTCCCTGTACCGAATGATCCTCCAAGAACAAAGAAACATGTTGATGAACACAAAAAGCTCGGCAGAGTGGAACATTCTGGTGATCCTGAAAGAGTGGAACATTATGGTGATGGTAGAAACAATGAGTTAAAGCATCATATTACAGAGCAAGACAAACCAGAACCACAGAGTCGTAAAATGGATTTACAAAGCAGTGCGTTCAAAGATAATCTAGGTCGAAAAAAAGCCATCACAAATATGGAAACACAAAGATGGCTAGAAAAAGCGCACCCGATAAATTTCATATACCAAACCACCCTGGACAAACAGATACCACGCTTAAAAGGAACGGTGCCCACGGTCCAAGTGTTTGCGGGTCAGCTAGACGATAAAAAAGGCAAAATGTTTAAATTTGCTGGTCATCATTTATGAATGTCTTGTGCCTACTATTTGCCTGTGGCTTTTACAGTGAGCGGTTGATAAAATTAAATTATGTGTGCTTACTTGATTAAATTATGTGTGCTTGCTTAATAATGTACTTTAAAATTTTTGTGTTTGCTCTACGCATCCAGACAAAATCCTTGGACAATGAGTGAAGATGTAAAATATTCTTGATTTTAATTTGATCGAGTCGTTTAACGTCGTCAAAACAAACAGCAGTAACATGGAGATGTTTAACTAAATATTGGTTTTATTAACAGGACACAACAACAATTTAACATTCATTAAACATAATCACCAGCCAGTCTTCGCTTGTTTACTTGTAGGAAAATAAGTATTGAACCTGTAAAAGAAAAGAGCAAGTCGTTATTTTTAACTTCAGCTTGAACTTGAATGAAAGTTATTGGGGTGAGGCCATCATTAAGATACGTCTTAACGTAGTTGTGTCATATCTGCACCTCTGAGCGCATAATATCAAATTCTTAAAATATCTATTTCGCAAAGTCTTTAGTCACCAAATGTCCAATCGCAATATTCGCAAAATATCCTGTTCATAGAAGTCTTGCGAAATAGACATGCTGCGAATTTTGAACATTTTCAATATTGGACATTATGCGCAGAGGTATAACTTTTGCCGAGATAGAACTAATTTATCCCACCAAAAACCATTTTCATGTCAATCAATGCCAAGACAAGACGAGTGCATGCATATGGAAAAGATATCAGATCTCAGTCAGATCTCAGTTTGCTAGTGCCAGTTCTTAATCCACACGCATTCTATGAACACTACCTTCATAAACTCTACTTCTCAGTCAAAATGTGTGGCTTCGCCGTTTCGAGACTCCATCTACAAAATTATGATTATCGCCATAAAACGAGACAGTCTAAATAATCGCAAGACAATGTCATTCATGACTTTCTTATGCCGACTACCTACACTTTCGCCAGCAGCACATAAACCGACCCATTAAACTTTAATGATTAAAGGGATCAATGTGTAAAAGATAAGTATAGGTACCAAATAGGTACCCTTGAATGAGTAAAGTACATAGTACCGTCGTTAGAATAGGCCATATTTGACAGCTGTCAAACCCATAGTGGGAAACAATACATTTCAACAAAGAAAAATATACCATAAGTCATAGCATTAACATGATTTTGACAGCTGTCAAATATTGTCTATTGTAATGACAGTACTCCAGCTCCTTCACCTACCACGCTAGGCATTTTGTTGGTGACGTCCTCCGGCTGGTGGTGGGAGCAGTGCGCGCGCCGCACCTCTCGCTCCAGCGCGGCGCGGCGCCGCTCCAGCTGCGTGCGCACGCGACCCTCGCGCTGCAGCTGCCCAGGTTGATCTGCTAATAGCACCTTCACCTACCACGCTAGGCATCTTGTTGGTGACGTCCTCCGGCTGGTGGTGGGAGCAGTGCGCGCGCCGCACCTCTCGCTCCAGCGCGGCGCGGCGGCGCTCCAACTGCGTGCGCACGCGTCCCTCGCGTTCCAGCTGGAGGCTTTGGGCGAGCACCGCGCTCTCCAGACGCAGCACGCGCGCCCGTTCAGCCCTTAGTGCGGACCACGTCTCTTGCGACGACATACACACTAGCGACAGTGAGCGGGTTATCTACAGGTAAGTAAGTGATGATCAGGATTAAACACGCTACATAACACGCCGACAGCATAAATGGCCTTTATTCTGAGATATTATTTGAGACAACTCTGCCAGAGTGCAGTGATGTAATAGGTAGTAAAGTCGAAGTAAGCACATATATTTAGTCTGATTGCAATGATCTGAGCCCGTCGTATCCAGATCTAATGGTCAGGTCAGGACAGAGTCGATGATAAAGCAAGTTCGATTAGAAGACCAAAGGCAGACTGGCATTATAACATGAGGGCGGAACACAGCAAACTATTAGATAGGTAGATAAAGAAAGTAGTACCTCTGAACAGGGGATTTCGCTGACCGACGGCAGCTCGGAGCGGTCTTCGATCAAGGCGGCGAGGTCGCGGCGCGCTCGCGTGACTCGTGCAAACAGCTCCGCGGCTCGCTCGTGCCGCTCGAGCATGAGCGCGCGCGACGCCGCCGCAGTCACCAGCGCAGTCCGCTCGCGCTTCAGCGCCTCCACTTGCATGTGCATGTCTAGCAACTGTTTTTACAACCATTTTATTTTATGTCACATCACAGCAGCCCCAGAAGGAAAACGCGCAACCCAACATTGTTTACTCCCATTACCTATGTACTCAATGTGTCATCTTAAGCAATGTAGGTAAGTAGGTAGCGCGCTCGCGTGAATCGTGCGAACAGTTCCGCGGCTCGCTCGTGCCGCTCGAGCATGAGCGCGCGCGACGCCGCTGCAGTCACCAGCGCAGCGCCGTCCGCTCGCGCTTCAGCGCCTCCACTTGCATGTGCATGTCTAGCAACTGTATTTACAACCATTTTATTCCTTGTCACACACATCACAGCAGCCCCAGAAAGAAATCGCGCAACCCTACATTGTTTACTCCCATTAGGTAATCTTAAATAATATAGGCAAGTAGGCACTTCGTTTATTTACCGAGTACAAGAAAATATCACCCCCCACCCCAGTCAGATTATGCTATCCAGCAGAACCCTAAGGATATGATGACGACAGATGCACGCACAGTGGAATTATTCGTCAGAACATCGCGTAGTACCAATTTACATCAGTAGATACCGTTGTATCGGTCTGCTGTACCACTGTATCGGTCTGCTGTACCGTTGTATCGGTCTGCTGTACCGTTGTATCGGTCTGGTGTACCGTTGTATCGGTCTGCTGTAGACAGACATTCATATCTAGTCGATCCATAACTTACCTCCGTTTGAAGTTCTTGATGGGATTCATCTTTTATGTAACAGTCGTAATTCCTCAGTCTTTTCACTTCAAGCCGCAAATTAGCCAGTTGATTCTCGTAATGTGTCATACTTTGTTCCCTACGATAAAATTGACTATAAATTTTTGGATATTATCATAATGTACCTACAATGTTCTTTACTTGTAGTAAAATGTCATCTCATCATCACTGACGTTGTACCGGTTTCGTCCTTCGTCGATTCCAGTCAGGTCCCTACTAATACTAACTATGATTAAATACCTATACAGGGAGTAACAGAAAGGGTATAACAAGCCGAAAGGAGGTCAAGATATTCATGAAACTGAACAACTTTCCCCATGGAACATGGGTCGAAATATGAAAAAATAAAATTGGACCTCCCATATAAAATCGCCGATCAGCTAATTGATTTACTATGGGAGGTCCAAATTTTTTTTTCATATTTCGACCCATGTTCCATAGGGAAAGTTGTTCAGTTTCAAGAGTACCTTGACCTCCTTTCGGCTTGTTATACCCTTTCCGTTACTCCCGGTAGATGCCTCATTCAAAACTTTCATCAAGTCTCGTTGGACTTACATCAGTTTTTCGTTTTCACGTTGTTCTTCAATAATTTGTTGCAATTTAGCAATCTTCTTTTCCTTCTCCAATAATTCTGTAGCGATTTCTTCTCGAACAATCTCAGAACCATCGCCTTGCTGAAATTGCCTCGAATTTTTATTAGGTACCTTTTTTTTTTTTCTTACCCTAGAGCAGAGATGGGATCTACGGTGGAGCGAGCTTGCCCAGAAGATGCCTATTCACTCTAGACTTAAAGAGATTCAGGTTATATGCACTCGGAAATACAGACGCAGGCAGGGAATTCCATTCTTTAGCTGTGCGCATAATGAAAGATGATTTGAAGCGCTTAATGCGTAATGTGGGTATATCAACTAAGAACGGATGGTAGCCGGCCGTGCGTCTGGATGTCCGATGGAAGAAAGGAGACGGTGGTATGAGCTCATGCAGCTCACGCGCACACTCTCCGAAGTACAATCTGTAGAAGACCGATAGGCAAGCAACCTTGCGGCGGTGAGCCAGGCTGTGAAGCTTGGTCGCCACCAGTTTTTTATCACCTATTAATCTCTTGGCTCTGCGTTCCACCGAATCCAGTGCAGCAAGTTGGTATTTAGCCGAGCCATCCCAAAGGTGACAGCAGTACTCCATGCAAGATCGGACTTGAGCTTTATAAAGAGTTAGAAGCTGTTCAGGCGTGAAGTACCGCTTGACTTTATTCAGGACGCCCAACTTTCTAGCTGCAATTTGAGCCTTGGACTCGATGGTGGTGCCGAAGTTGAGGTCAGAGGAAAGCTCCATGCCAAGGAGTTGAAGAGTGTTGGTCACTGGAACAGATGTACCCCGAAAAGTAGGAGAAAAGGTGAAAGGACTCCTTTTGCGGAGAAAAGACACGCCTGCGTTTTTGAAGCATTGAAGCTGACGAGATTGTCATCGCCCCACTGGGAGACGTTACTTAACGTCAGGCTCGTACGCTCAATCATAGCCTTTCTCAATCTTTGGATTTCATCACCACTGGCTCCTGCGCCGGACAGATATTTCTCGGTGACAGTACTGTCATCTGCGTACCCAACAATTCCTGAAGATAGAAGGTCATTGATGTGCAGCAGGAAAAGCGTCGCGGAGAGTACAGACCCCTGAGGAACTCCGGCGTCAATAGCCTTGAGGTCAGAGGAGCAGCCGTCTATGACCACTCGGATCGACCGTTCACTCATGAAGTCAGCCACCCAGCTACAGAAGCCAGTGGGTATGCCGTACGCTGGAAGCTTGCTCAACAGACTCGCATGCCACACCCTATCGAAGGCCTTTGAAATGTCCAGCGACACTGCTATTGCTTCGCCGTGGTTTTCAATGGCCTCGCCCCAGCAATGCGTTACGTACACTAGAAGATCTCCCGTGGAACGCCCTCGGCGGAAGCCATATTGACAATCACTGAGAAGATCATTGTCTTCGAGGTACGAAAGCAGTTTGCAGTTCAGAACTCTTTCCATAACCTTAACCTAATGGACAACTCCCCATAGACTGAGATAATATTTCAGGAGAAGTAATATTTTTTTACCTCCCATACAAAATCACGATCAGCTGACTTAAATCAAAAGTTTTAGGTCTGCAGAAATGTTATCTTACAGAAAGTTGTTCCGTCTGAATGTATCCTATCAGTATTCGGAGAACTGTCCCTTAGTACCTATAGTATTAGTTTATTAGGGAAACCAAAACTAATACATTTACCATTTTCTCACTTTTCACGAGTTTCAAGATAAGTTATTTGTAGTTCTGTACAACCGTCTAAAATAAGGGAATATGCGTAGATGATATATCATCGTTACCGCTATCTTAGAGAGCGAGTTCAAAAAGTTGTCTTTATCGGCTTTGGTTTGGTACAGCTCCTCCTCCGTGCGAGAGAGAGCCATGCGCGTCTTTTGCAGCTCCTGCCAGATCTCCGCCTCACGGTCTGATGGCTCGGTCTCTGCAAAATTTTCATTCGATATATGTAGGTTGGAACGGTACCTACCTGTAATCTCAGCTATAATCAGATATCCCCTCTTCTGTGACATCATTAATGTCATTATGCTTCAGAAACCACTCTTCTTCATCGAAGAAGAAACCACTATTTTGTTTACTTCTTATTGTTTTATTATTTTGTCTATGAGTCCCAATTGGATGGTTGCACAAACAAGACGGTTATGTAAACATTCATTAGGTACTCCACTCGTCAGTAGATACAAATGGTTGGTATCTTTTCCTAAAGTAGGGTACTTTTCACACTAAAATACCTTTAGAAGGAATGTAATCAAGACACCGCATGCGCTCCATCTCGATAAGCTTGCTGGAGCGCTCACGCAAGTTGTGGACCGTCTCCTCTAGCTCCTTCATCTTCGCCTCCAGCTCAGCGATGCGCGACTTTGAACTTATGTTCAGCTTTTCCTTTTTGGTTAAAAGCATTAAGTTAGCTGTTAAATAATTATGTACCTATGCGTATATATCCGCCGCACCAAGATCGAATTATTATGGTTGTAAGTATGATAGATAAACTTGGCCTTTATCGTGATTAGAATGAGATTTCAATTCTCTTTTCAGCCGTCCATTTTCATATTATTTTTTCCCTAATAACCAGCATAAGGTAATAAATAAGCCACAGTTGGACGTGGACCACCTCTATCGAAGGGTGTTTGCCATACCTACCTTACCTACCGCAACAAACATTTATTAGTAACTACAGAAAATTTTGATTTTTAATCACCTGCGCTGCCAACGCTACTGCCAAAGCATCAGCTCTAGCTTTTTGTTCCGCTACACGGCCCTCAATAGCTTCTTCTGAAGATTCTACTAGCTCGCGTAGTTCTTTTACTCTGAACACATGAAAAATCGTTGTCAATTTACCATATATATTTAGGCTGGATTCGAGAAATTATCTGCTGAGACATTCATAGGTAGGTAAAATGGACAGTTCATAGGCTGAACTGCCAGTAAAGGTTTAAGGGAATGAAGAACCACCAGTGTTTCTACACGGTACAAGGTTCTGGTGGTCCTAGAGGGTTTTTATCATCAGAAGTAGATAGACCATTTTCCCTGGTTGGCCTGTTGTCTAGCCTAGCTATACCTAAGGGTACACATTACAACATATTTCACACCAACCTTAGCTCTAAAGCATCTCGCTGACAAGTTACAGTCTCGATAGTTGCCTCTGCTGTTTTAGCCACTTCCGCCATTTTCTTCATCTTAGCTTCATAGCTTGCCTCACGATGGCGATTCTGAAATAAAACGTTTGCAAGTTATCTCACTACTGACATGAATTTTCATTAAGTATAATTAATAATTATTTATGAACAATTAAAAGCAAAAACTCTGTAAGAGCAGAAATATCGTAAAAGCATATAAACTTCACTGCGTAGGTAAATAAGTGTTTACTAGTTCGAGTTGGTCAAGTTCCCCTCTGTTTGCGGTGCGCGGTTTCCACCTCCCCTTTGTTGTCTAGGTAGACTTACTCTAAAATCTTATTTCTCTAACCCCACGAGCCCGAGCTACACAAAAAAATTGTGGTGATATACAAGTAAGACTGTAAAAGCCAAGATCTATTAGGGCAAAAATATCGAGGAGTAAACTTCGCTGGAGTAAGCGGGTTCTCGAGTGAAGGCCTTGTCCAACTCCTCCTGTAGTGTCTGGGGGATTAAGGAGTATTTACGAGTGTGTCGAGTTCTCTCTGCTTGCGTCGCGCTGCCTCCACCTCCCCCTTGTTGTCCTTGAGCTGTCGCTCCAGCGTGGCGATGCGCGCGCGCGCCACCCGCAGCATGTTTTCGGCGGCAGACACCACGTTCCTCAGGTGCTCCCTGGACGCGCGCTCCTTGTCCAGCTCCTCCTGTAGTGTCTGGGGGATTAAGAAGTATTTACGAGTGTGTCGAGTTCCCTCTGCTTGCGTCGCGCTGCCTCCACCTCCCCCTTGTTGTCCTTAAGCTGGCGCTCCAGAGTGGCGATACGCGCGCGGGCGACCCTCAGCATGTTCTCCGCGGCAGACACCACGTTCCTCAGCTCCTTGTCCTACTTCTCCTGCAGTGTCTGGGGGATTAAGGAGTATTTACGAGTGTGTCGAGTTCCCTCTGCTTGCGTCGCGCGGCGTCCACCTCCCCCTTGTTGTCCTTGAGCTGGCGCTCCAGCGTGGCAATTCGCGCGCGCGCCACTCGCAGCATGTTCTCGGCGGCAGACACCACGTTCCTCAGCTCCTTGTCCTACTTCTCCTGCAGTGTCTGGGGGATTAAGGAGTATTTACGAGTGTGTCGAGTTCTCTCTGCTTGCGTCGCGCGGCGTCCACCTCCCCCTTGTTGTCCTTGAGCTGGCGCTCCAGCGTGGCGATGCGCGCGCGCGCCACTCGCAGCATGTTTTCCGCGGCAGACACCACGTTCCGCAGGTGCTCCCAGGACGCACGCTCCTTGTCTAGCTCCTTCTGTAGTGTCTGGGGGATTAAGGAGTATTTACGAGTGTGTCGAGTTCTCTCTGCTTGCGTCGCGCTGCCTCCACCTCCCCCTTGTTGTCCTTGAGCTGGCGCTCCAGAGTGGCAATACGCGCGCGGGCGACCCTCAGCATGTTCTCCGCGGCAGACACCACGTTCCGCAGGTGCTCCCTGGACGCGCGCTCCTTGTCCAGCTCCTCCTGTAGTGTCTGGGGGATTAAGGAGTATTTACGAGTGTGTCGAGTTCCCTCTGCTTGCGTCGCGCTGCCTCCACCTCCCCCTTGTTGTCCTTTAGCTGTCGTTCTAGCGTGGCAATTCGCGCGCGCGCCACTCGAAGCATGTTCTCGGCGGCAGACACCACGTTCCTCAGGTGCTCCCTAGACGCGCGCTCCTTGTCCAGCTCCTCCTGTAGTGTCTGGGGGATTTTGAAATGAATCAGTAGAAAGCAAAATACTTCAGTAGCCTTGTCCAGATAGGGTGAGCAGCCTCAAAGCTTACCGTCTAACGAGGCAAGCGTTGCAAAGCGCGGTTTCACCATGCGATATGCTTTGATTGTTACCAAAATGCCTAAAATGTAATACAGAAACACTTAAAATTAAATACATTGGTCTACAGTGGCGGCATTATTCAGGTTATTTCTTCCAGGCAACCAAGGTATAGGAAAAAGTTCTAGAAGCAGCGGGAGCTATTGTACTTAGCTAACTAAAATAAATATAATAATAATGTATGTATAAAAGTTTTGCGTTGCCAGTACATGATCAGTTGCCTCGCGAGGCGAGAAGCACGTGGAGCTGCTCGCTCTATCTGAATGCAACGATTGCTTACGTAACGTACAAAAACAGTTCTTTTGTTTGCATTTTCTACCATCTACTTATAGCATAAAAGAACTGTTTTACATAATGCAATAATCCTCGGAATATAAATACCCGAGCAAGATCCCGTATAGGCAGATATCGTAACCAAAATCCAAAATATCTATATGTTGATAAGCGAGATGTTCAACATACTCCTTGCTGCGACTCTTGCGAAAATGTCGTATCACCAAGCGGTATCACCGATGCTGTTTCTTTACTAATTGCTGAATTGGTCTTGGAATTAGAACCATTTGTGGCTAATGCTTGCTCAACTTTATGCTGCAGAGTCAGGCTTTCCTTTTGCGCACGTTCTAGCTTCTTTATGAGGGTGTCTCGGTCTATCCAGGCAGTCCTGAGAACAGTTTTGTTTTTAAATCACACGCAATATTAGCATATATATCTGTGGCAATAGTCCACGAAACTGAAGAACTTTCTACCTATATAGTACCTACATAGATATGTTTCTTACGCCTGGAATGAGGAACTGTCAGGACTTCGTTCTTCAAATCGTGTATAGATGGCGCGTTCCTATACCTATGTCCCTATCAAGGAGGTTTTATTTGCTCCCTACGGACCGAAGGGAGTATTTCCTAGGTCCATGGTCCAGACTCGGAAGATAGTGATGTAGGTATTACAAACTTTTAAGTTATGAACTTTTTAAATTATTAACACTATGGGCCGGTCAAAGAGTCCCAATAAAATAAAACCAAGGAATTTTTAATCTTCTGAAGTTTGAGGATCTGCAAGCAGAGGATCTTCACTTTCAGATTCTGATTAGCTGCAGCTCAATTTCTTTTGAGTTATATAAGGTCCTATTAAATTCACTGCAAATATTTTAAGGGCATGCGTAAGTATGTATAAGAAAAACATCTAAGGCATTTAAAAAAAAATCTACACGCTAGATTTTTTTTTCATTTACAAACAAACAATAATTATGTGAACACCCTTTAACTGACCTAACTGACGTTCCGCCATGTAAACATGATTCACTTATACGGCACGCACACTAACAACCAACCAATCACAGCACGGCGCGTTTGGCGCGTAATTTAAATTCATCGAAGTGTGCGTTTCTAGGACAAACAGGGTGCACTTTTTGCGTTTCGTTTTTTTTTTAGTTAAATGCAGTTTTCTCGAAAACTAGCGTGTAGATTTCTTTAAAAATTTGCCTAGTACATGCTTATATTTTATTTGATCTGCCCCTAAAATATTTGCAGTGAATTTAATAGGACCTTATAAATACACATGATTTTGTTTGAGCTGCTTCATTCAATGAAATAATCAAGTGAACATCATGCCTTTAAAAATGTATTCTTTTTAGAACTGCAATAATGTGTATTTTGATTAATTTATAAAATAACGATTACCAGCAAAGCAAACTCTTAAAAATACAAATGTCAGTACCTAATTTAAGTAGTTATAGTGTACATAGGCTGTTCCGTAAATTGTTAGTTAAATGAAAAATAGTAAGAATTAAAAAAAACTTTATTCATAGCTTTTCAAAATATTCTCCTCCATCCTCAATGCACTTATGCATTCAGCTGAACCAGCTTTCAAAACATTCAAAAAACTCTTCTTGCGGAAGGTCGAAAAATAACCGTCGAAATTCTTCGACGGCTTCATTTGCTGTGTTAAATTTTCGTCCACGAAGCATTTTTCTCACCTTGGGAAATAAAAAGAAATCGCACGGAGCTAAATCGGGGCTGTACGGAGGCTGGGGTAACATTTGTACCCCCGAAGATGCCAAATAGTCGACGGTTCTAGCAGCAGTGTGAGCGGGCGCGTTATCTTGGTGAAAAAGAATGCCACACAGGCCACTCCTTGGGCGCTCGCTATTCGTCTCCTCGAATACTTGAGGCAGACAAACTTCGGTATACCATTCACTAGTAACTGTTCTACAGTTTTCTAGTGGAATTACTGCTACTGGTCCACTGCGTCGAAAGAAAGCCGCTATAATTTTTTTATTAACGCTTCGACCGCGCACAACTTTTGTTGGCAACTCGTCGCACCCATTGCATGGATTGCTGCTTCGTGAGCGGATCGTAGCTGTAGATCCAAGTTTCGTCAGTTGTAAGGATGCAGGATACGTTTTGCGAAGTTCCTCCTTCAAACTTTTTCAACATAAATTTACACCAATCAACACGACGGGCTTTTTGCTCTTCCGTGAGAAAATGAGGTATCCATCGCGAAGCAACCTTCCTAACTTTAAGGTGTTCATGCAGGATGGTGGAAACCGCCCGTGATCCAATCTTCATTTCAGCCTGGATCACCCGATGTGTAATGTTTTTATTCTCTCGCAATAGCCACTCCACCCTGATGACGTTTTCATGAGTTACTGCAGTTGGAGGTCGGCCGGGTCTGGGTTCATCGTTTAGGTTCTCTTGACCACGTTTAAATTCACGGAACCAATAAGTTATTGTTGCTAGCGCAGGAGCAGACTCCCCAAAAGCAGCTTGTAAATTTTCGTGAAATTGCTTGAAGGTTAAACCTCGTTTATAATCATATAGTCCCGTAAGTTAGCCGATAAATACTTCGGATTGTCATACCGGTACCAAATTTTAGTATGTTAATAAACATGACATAAGCTCTAGAAATATAGCATGATTTTGAAATTAAAAGACTTTATGTAAAAAAAAAACAGCAAATAGTTTATTTGTGTGGCTATATAATTCAAAATATTCATTTTTAACAAAAGTGACATAGAAGAAAAGTAACGCTCAATACAATAGCTATAAAAATCTAAAAGCACTTTATTGTTCGAATAAAGAGACCTTAAGTTACACTGATTTGAGTACAACGCTGTCTCTTTCCGCGCCACTTCTATTTGTTGTATATGCACGTGTGTGGTGTCAAATGAAAGGTAATTAATTCTTCTGAAGCACAACCAGGTACATAGCATGGTTACAACAATTAAAAAACTTTATAAGCTATTTTTTGTCGGGTTATAGAAACTAAAATAATACTTACTTACTCCGCTGGCTCAGCGACCCGAAGTGGATCTTGGCCTCCGTTGCAACTGCACGCCACACTTCCCTGTTTTGCGCAGTTTGCTTCCCATCAGGCTCTTGGAGTGTAGGTCCTTCAAAATTCCGACAGTCCAGCAAAATCTAGGTCTTCCGACAGGAACTCCGATACAAGTTTGAGGGTTTGGAGGTCTAAAAATGCATTGAAAAAGGCTGGGAAATTTCCGAACCCGAGACACGTTCTCTCTCTCTTCGTATGGGGCACCGAGTCGTTTAACGACCCGATGAGACTTATCAAAGAGGTGAGACTAAGATCTTATGGAGAAAGAAACGACACTCAAAGAGAACATGGTGGACACAATGATGCGAAATAGATGTAGAAGAAACTTACGCGAAAATTATACTGTTCAGAGAGAATATTAAAGTTGTTGCATGCTCGCCAAATAAAAGTGTTTTGCCTATAATTAGTGGATGCAAACGGAACTGCAATAATTGAACTGCAATAATCGAAGGGTTCTACTGGGAGGTTTAATGCCTATTTCAGCTAACAAATCAGGACAGTCAAGGCTGCTAGAGATAATTTTTAGAAGGAATGTTGTGTCTGCAATCTCACGCCTATTTATAAGGGGTAGTAAGTGATGCTTTTTACAAAGTTCTGAATAGTTATTTGAGTCACATCTGTGGTGAAGCCGATAACATAAATTACGAAGAATTTTTTTCTGTACGTTTTCTATGCGGTCTATGTAAGTCTGGTATCGAGGGTTCCAGATTTGTGATGCGTACTCCAAGTTACTTCTAACAAACGTACAATATAGGATTTTTATTGTTATTTGCTTGGGTATAAACTCTTAGAAATTATTGCTATATTGGAAACTGATTGTAGATATAAAACCAAGCTTTGTATTAACCTACTTTATATCTACAAGCGGCACGCGTGGTACTAACTTAGAATCATCATCATCATCATTGACCTCATACGTCTGTGACAGACGATTTATTTATTCAGTGTCTGAGGCAAGATTTTTCATAACTGTATAAGCCAATACGGGAGCGGCATGACTTTCCGCACGCTCTACAAGTGAAGGTGGAATCGGAGACTAGCACATGCATATTTAGATGTCGTTTTTGCCTTTTGTTTGCGAGACCAGCGCACCAGGCATCATCGTGAGTTCTACGTCCATCAAACTCACGCTTTCTCCATTCATCCCTATTCTCAGCAAGCTTCTCCCAGCTTTGAAGGTCGATGTAAAACGTAGCCATGTCCCGTTTGGCGCAATCTTTGAAACGTAGCATCGGTCTTGCAACTCCTCTTTTAGCGTTAGCTATGGCGCCAAGCAGAACACACCGCGGTAGTCGGGAAGGTTCCATGCGGTGCACATGCATGCCCTAGCCACCGCAATCGTCTCTGCTTAAGCAAAGCGGTGAAGCTAGGCAGCTGTGCAGTCTTTAGAACTTGCTCATTTGTTACCCTGTCTTGCCAGGCTATAATTATGCAAGATGTTTCTTACGCAGGGCATATGAAATCTGTTGAGTCGACGTTCTTGTCCAGTAGAATGTACAATGTGTCTCACGCAAGGAACCCTCGTCAGGGAGTCTGGTCTCTTGTAAAGCACAAACAGCAATGTTCAGTCTGTGTAGTTCGGCGTCGATTACGGCAGTTTTACGCAGATCTTGTGCGTCAGTAGAAGAACCTCCACAGGTGTCAGGGAGGCCTGTCCTCATAGTACGGACATTCCATGTTGCAAATCGCATTGATAAGCGGGGATATTGTTATCCGCGTGACGTGGGTAAAGTTTCCTCTCCACAGACACTGCGTTGCTTGGGACGCAATTATAGAAAGCGCAGAGCTGCCCAGGACCTACGCCATCCTCTCGGCCTTCCTGGCTGACTCCACAGGAACGAAGAGTCGATACGTGTGGAGCCAGGTCGGCTGCAGGAGTCTGCCGCACGATATATTACCAGTCACTCGCGCCTAACGGAGACCCCGTTCCGGATTTGTGTGTGTGGAGTTTTCCTTCTCCAGGACCCTAATTTACTTGGGTCGGATTTATCCTCGGTCGCCTCTAAGGGGTCACCGACTTAGAATACCATCAGCCTATTACCCTGCGAAAGGGCAACGATACTTGTGAATACAAAACTCTGTACTGGATACAATACACGCGGCGCCAAGCAGCGGATAAGTTAAGTTTGTTTTGATATCGATTGAAAGGTAAGCGATGTCCTGTCCTGTTCGACTACTGTTTGTAAATGTCCAATAAGTTGGAATTGTATGCCCTCTACATATTTCATCGTTTAGGTACCTACCTATTTGATTTACAAATTCTTTGGTATTATTTCAATGTAAACTCTTTGACCAGCTCATAGTGTTAATAATTCAAAAAGTTCTTATCTTAAAAGTTTGTAATACCTACATCACCTTCTACAGAGTCTCTATAGGGACATATATATTAATCTGTGTCCCTATAGAGATTATAACGCGCCATCTATACACGATTCAAAGAACGTAGCCCTGACAGTTCCCTATTGAATTAAAATACATATTTAGGTAGAATACGTACTTGGCCAAATCCAAGGCATAATTCATTTTTGCCCTTAGATTTTCAGCGGCTCCCGTCACCATTTTGCTTAATCGCTCTGTTTCTTGATCTAATTCCGACATCTTTGATTTCCACTCTAAATTCTGTAAAGGAACCGTTGAAGTACGAATGATTTTTGTTGAAAGCGAACAAAATAAAAAAATATGAATCAGCAAGTTTTTTACGAGCATGCTTAGCTCACTCACACAGTACACACATCACATTACAGTTTTGATATTGTCAAACGTGGACACAACGACGACCGTATTTTTACAGCCGTTAACATACTGCCTCCCCGCAGGAGAAAAGGCGTGAGATGTGATATGAAAATGAAAAATGAAAATGAAAAATACTTTATTAATATCCGATATAAAAACTTAGACTAGGGTAAACATTGTTTTGGAACTGGTAATTAATTAAATAGAAAAATTATGTCTAAGTAGTAAAAAACATTTAACAGAGGTCCCCAAACTAGGCACTGCCTGTATCTTGGGAAACCAATTTACTTGAAGTATCCGACTTATTAAATTATATCTATCTTACTTATTTAAATAATATTTTTCTACGGACGTGTGTGTATATTATATATTGCATCGTCAGCATTGTGTACAGTACAGCTGTCACGTGGAATTCGTATGCAGGAAATAGGTATAAAACTGGCATTATTATTAAGTAGCTAAATTAAGATTACATAACAGTGTTATTTAAAGTAATGTAAATCGAAGCATAAATATGATTTTCTACATGTATTGGTGGAGTGCTGATGGTACATAATGTGTACTTTGCGAGCTAACATTGTAATATATAGGAATAACTTGGATATGCTATGCACTACAATTTAAATTACTTCTTAGGTCCTAATTGAGTAGGTAAAACACCTATGTTAACCGTTTTAAATGCTCATAGAGTTGTTTGATATTTCCTTAGATCAATAAGACGTAGCCAGATTCAAATTATACAGGAAATGTTGTCTTCGTAATATTTCTCATTCTTTTTCTTTTGAATTACATTGCAAATTTTCAAGATCAGTCTCGGAGGAAACCTTCAAGATAGAGCTGGTTTCAGTACGTCGCATAAAAATGTTGCCGTTGTTGGTCCATACAAATTTGAATTTGAGATCATTACCTACAGCGCGAGCCTTACTGAACAGAATCCTGTTGTTTTTCGTCAGGTGTTCATTAAGGAAGATTTTCCTTGAGGCTCCAGCTACCCCGACCATGTCAGTAGTAAGACCACGCCGTGATCTAGCAGCACTAAGCAGAGTGTCCCGAATCGCTCGTCTCGTCAGTGTAATGATCACAGGGCGGGGGCGCTCGTCCTTTCCGTCCTTGCCACCCTTTACACCTACACGTCGGATGTCGTCCACGTCGCGTGAATCCATTTGCACACCTAATTTAGTAGCAAGAGTGGCAACTATATGGGGTAGGTTCTCATTAGTCTGCTCAGTAAGCCCAGTTAGCTCAACGTCCTTTCTAAATTGTTGTTGATCGCGGTTCTCCAATTCGAGGTGTAAAGTGGCTATTTCAGTCTTTAAGCTGGGTACATCTTGCATGCGTTGTTCCATAGTATCCATTCTCGATTCTACAGATTTTATTCTAGAAGATAAAAACTCAAACTTAACTTCAAGGGATGTTTTCAGACCCGCTATATCCGTCTTCACCTGAGACAGGCCAGTTTGAATACTGTCCATAGCCAAAAGTTGATCTTGTATAGAATCCAGTTTTGACAAAATAACTTGCAGAACTCCAGTATCGTTTGGCATTATTTTGGATGCACTTTTTAGATGGGAGTTCATTTTTTGTTTCGGGTAGTGGTATCGCTTAAAGTTATCGTTTTGTTTCGTAGTATCGAGCAATGAGGGCAGCGATTCAGTAAATGTTGACTTTGCGTTTTTCAGTATGCACTGTAGGTCACTGACTGTAGGTACTGACCGATGGTAAGCTGGTTGCGTCACTGTAGCGATCTTCAATTTCGCGCCTGTTCGTCCACCTGCGGTGGCGCAGTGGAACAACAGCGGTCTGTGACGCAGAGGGCCAAGGTTCGAGACTCACCGGGGGCACAGAACCGTTTCGCACTTTTCACAAGTTTCTTTAATTCTTGGTTGTTGTCTTGAAAGTAGGTCACAAAAGTCACAAACAATAACAGGAGCGAATGAGTAAGAAATACCAAATACAATATGGCTGCGGTGGTATATGGGTACTTCCACAAGATAGTACGAGAGGCACCGAATTTAATGGAAAATTCACTAAACGTCTGACTGACTATAAATGAATGCAATAATAATTAAATGAGGAGTTAAATAAGCACACGTCCGTACACTACGGTAGCTAGAGTTGAAAAAAAAAGCTGATGTTTAATAATGACGTTGGGCAGGGTGAGTGAGGGAGGGTAAGGTACCAGCTAACTACAAAGTATTGACAGCCGATGTGGTGCAGTGGTTAGTATGCCTGCCTGCCACGCAAAGGTTCCGGGTTCAATTCCCGGTGGGGTCACTCACAAAGTTGATATTTATCACTTTGTGAATTTGTTCCCAGTATGGTTAGGACTTTGCAGGCTGAACCACCTGATTGTCCGCAAGTAAGATGGTTCCGTGCTTCGGATGGGCACGTTAAGCCGTCGGTCCCGGTTGCTGTCTATGATGGCGGTCGTTACACAACCATGTCGGAGGCCTGCTACTTGTAGTAGGCGGTTGAAAAACTCTGACACCAGGGTTCATCGAGTCGTTGAACGACTCGGTGTCCCACACGAAAAGAAGACTACAAAGTATTCAAATTATACAGTTTTTCTTTCTTGTGGTGTGGGATATGGGATCTATCAAAGAATATTCAACCTGGGCCCCAAGTCTGCTAATTTTTAGCTACTGTAATGCCAGCGATACTGAAATGACATTCCATTGCCACTGTGATTTTCTTACTTACTAAATTTTTTTAGCACAATATGAAACTACAGAAACCATCCAACTGATATGCCATCGACACCCAACTGAAATGATTTTCTGACTTGGAGCCCTGAAATTATGAATGTAAAAAGGACAATAACAATGATATTACAGTGGCAAACATGCGTTCGTTGCGAGGCTTCGCGCGTATCACTTGCAGCACGTCGATGCGTCGGGCCATGATCTCCGCGCAAACAGTCACTACATGTTCCGGCACCGGGTTCAGCTGGGCGTGCAGCTGCTGCAGGATTTGAGGACCTGGAAAACTTTCTGATCTTTAATACAAGTAAAAAAATTAAAATTCTAGCAATCCAAAGAGGGAATGCTGCCAGCCTTTTGGGCACTTTGCCGCGCGGAGATGCGCTGGAGGGAATTTTTTATTTGTAATTAATATTTGTAGTTTTAAGTTTAATTTGTGTATTGTTTTTTTATGTAAATTTTGTATTAATACAAGTTAGACCGAGCTGACTTGATCTTCTTCTTTGATCGCGAGTGCAGTCGAGAGACCCGAATCAAATTACGCCGATCATTGTTTGCTTTGTAAACCGCTACGTAAAGGAGGACTTTGTAGCAGCAGCGCGAGCTATGGCTAAAACTACCCCAATATCGTCGGTGGATCTTGGTGTTGCAGGGAGGAACTCGACCGTTTACGTAAACGACCACTTAACTGTTGCAAACAAGGCTCTTCTCAACAAAGTACGCAAGATCACCATGGAGCAGGGGTTTCAATATGTGTGGGTCAAGTTTTGCAAAATTCTTATAAGAAGAGACGATACTTCTCCCATTCTATGCATCAGAATTCAGAACGGAAAAGGACCTATCAAAGATTGTGTGAATAATGTGTATTTACAATTGCATTTATTAGCTTTACTTTTTGCTACGGTCTTATTACATGTTTGTGATTGCATGTTTGGCACCTCAAAAGCTGCATTTATTATTAATTTTAAAAATGCTTTCTTTATGGTTACGGAGCGAAGTTTGAGAGGCGCTGGTGCTTATATAAATATTAAGGAAATTTTACTAATGCTTACCACAAATAACTACTTAGTGTCGATCTGGTCACTATTGCGTGATATGCTAGGGAGTTGCTGCACAAAACGGGCGACTAGCGCTATAATATATAAAAATCATAAATTGATTAATTTGTTAATCGGGTGCTATCCTTTTTGTTGGCCTTATCTTGGTTGCTTACGCATTTATTTTTGCTGTTTAATTAATAGAGTAAATGACTTCATGAATAGGATTCTTTATATTATTGGGCATAATTTCCATATGTTGTTAATTTTTTCAAATGAACCCGCTTAAAGTTTATCACCAGAATGTTCGGGGCCTACGCACAAAGACAGGTAGTATGCTAAGAAATGTATATTTAAATGATTATGACGTGATTTCGTTGACGGAAAGTTGGCTTTTGGAAAGTATCTCAAGTTCTGAATTGTTTGATGGACGATATTTAGTATGGAGACGGGATCGTAATTATTCGAAAACTGGTCAGACTTTGGGTGGGGGTGTTTTAGTAGCTGTCAAGCGAGACATATTTGCGGTGGAAAGGCAGGACTGGCAGAGCTCGGCTGAAGATATCTGGGTCACAATATCATCCTCAACATCGAGATCACATCTAAAACAAAATATTCATATTTGCACTTTGTACTTGTGCGATGAAGCTAAAGGCAATTCATATAGTACACAATTGTTAAACTTCTCAAATAAATTAAGCAATTTAGTAATGAATCATCCACAGGACAAATTCTTGATCATGGGAGATTTTAACTTTGCTGAGAAAATAAATTGGGAAAAAACTAGCAATAGCCCTGAGCTTCTTCCATATAACATTACGTGTGAAAAGATTTCGAATTTTATTGATACGATTAACGTATGCGGCCTAAGCCAGTTCAATAGTGCATTTAACTGTAATAATCGTGTATTGGATTTGGTCTTCTGTAATTATCCGATTTCTTTACGGCACTGTAGTGCACCGCTAGTGGCTGAGGATATACACCATAAATCACTCAGTGTTGTGGCCGATTTCGTGCATGTGAATGTCCTTGCCGAACAGCCTAGACGTAAGTACATGTATGGTCGTGGTGATTACACTTCTTTGACTGCTGCGCTTGATAATATTGACTGGAACATAGTACTGATGTCTGGCTCGTTGGAGGAAGCCATTAAATATTTTTATGACAGATTGTATGAACTAAGAGATAAATACATACCTACACGCTTAATTAATTCAAAATATTATCCACCGTGGTACAGCCGTGCACTCATTAAAATTATAAAAGAAAAATTCAAATTTCACAACAAGTATAAAGTATATGGTAACCAGACTGACTATGATACATTCTCATTATTACGTAATCGTGCTATTATTGTAGAGGAAAAATGTTTTACTTCGTACATAGTCAACGTTCAAAATTCAATAATAAAAGATCCAAAGGTATTTTGGTCGTATGTCAAAAATAAAAAAGAATTCTGTGCTTACCCGAGCCAAATGAAATATATGGATCAAACAGCATGTACCGGTGCCGATATTAGTGATTCATTTGGCAAATACTTTCATTCTACCTTTAGTGATGACAGTCAATCCACTATTATATTGACAGCACACAATTTGATTTATTCTGTTGTAACAATAATATAGTATCCACAATGGAAATAACTGAAACACATGTTATAAAACTATTAAAATCATTAGATCCATCTAAGTCTGGCGGTCCTGATCTTATACCTCCTACTTATATCATTAACTGTGCGGATAGCCTCGCAGTACCTGTTACTGCGTTGTTTAGACGGTCCTTATCTGAAGGTCATGTTCCTTTGATTTGGAAATCCGCGTACATCACGCCTGTACATAAAAAAGGGGATAAGACCAGGGTCGAAAACTATAGACCAATATCAAAGCTATGCCTATTCGCCAAAGTTTTGGAGAGGTTAGTCTATAACCAAGTATATTCCGCACTTAAATGCTCATTCATCGATGAACAACATGGGTTTTTAAAAAATCGTTCCACAACGTCTAATTTGCTGTTGGCCAGCGAACTAATCTCACAAGGTATGGACAGCGGTGATCAAATAGACGTTATTTTCACCGATTACAGCAAATGTTTCGACAGGATAAATCATAACGTGCTCCTCGTGAAACTTTATAACATGGGTATCCATGGTGACTTGTTTCGATGGTTCACATCTTACATAAAAAATCGCAGCCAGGCTGTAGTACTGCAGGGTTATACTTCAGACTGGTTTCAAATCCCGTCAGGTGTACCCCAGGGATCTCTGCTTGGCCCTTTATTATTTAATATATTTATTAATGATGTTAAAAACATCTTTGTGCATTCCGAAATATTATTATATGCTGACGATATGAAAATTCTAAAGAAAATTCGGAATATTGAAGATGCTCAAGATTTACAAGCTGACCTTTGTCGTTTCCAAACATACTGTGTTAACAATAAATTAGATTTGAACATATCGAAATGCTACCTTATGTCTTATACTAGAAAAAAGAATATTATTAATTTCGACTATACATTACACGGCTCTAATATTACTAGAGTTTCCTCCATCAAAGATTTGGGTGTAACGTTCGACACAAAACTGCTTTTTGAGAGTCATATCGACAATGCAGTCAATAAAGCTTCTAAAGCCTTAGGTTTCGTCATGCGAATATCGGCAGACTTTAACAGTTTAAAAGCTATTAAAGTTTTATACTGTGCATTTGTGCGTAGTCACCTCGAATATGCTTCTACAGTCTGGAACCCCCAGTATGAGACTTATAAGTCACGTATTGAGGGCATTCAGAAAAAGTTTTTGCGTTTCCTGGACTACAAAGCCCGAGTTAAAACTTCTGGTTACTTTCAGAGATGTAAAAGGTATCACTTTTTACCTCTAGAAACTAGGCGTAATATTAGTGACTTATGTTGCCTAGTTAAAATTCTAAATGGTACTATTGACAGCCCAGAACTGTTATCTAAAATTAATCTGCGGACTAATCAACTTCGTTTTAGACAGCGCCCACTGTTGTCAGCAACTTCTGCTAAAACAAATTATAGGAAAAACTCATTTCTTATCCGCACTTACCGTGCGTTCAGTGACTTACCAAAAGATATTGACATAGATATATTCTGTACCAGCGTTTCTGCCATAAAGAGACTTCTAGCCGAACATGCATTCGAAAACATGTAGATTTTCTGATCTCTTTTTTTTCCACTGTTTTTTCAAATTTTTCCAAATTTCAAAATTTTTGAAATGTATTCAACTCTCAATTTTTTACTTTCAAACAAACATGTTCAACGGTAATACACTATAGGTGGAGATTTGTTATTAGTTCGATATCATGTATTTTTTACGCTAACTGTTGTGTAAAACTGTTAATCTCCCAAATAAAATAAAATAAAATAGGGACACCAAGCCGTCCAAAGACGATGAAGAAAAAGAAGAAGAAGCCATGATCTCCGCGCACACCGTGACCACGTGTTCCGGCACCGGATTCAGCTGGGCGTGCAGCTGCTGCAGGATTTGAGGACCTGGAAAACTGTCTGGTCTTTAATACAAGTTAGACCGAGCTGACTTGATCTTCTTCTTTGATAGGGACACCAAGCCGTCCAAAGACGATGAAGAAAAAGAAGAAGAAGCCATGATCTCCGTGCACACGGTGACTACGTGTTCCGGCACCGGGTTCAGCTGGGCGTGCAGCTGCTGCAGGATTTGAGGACCTGGAGTGAAACTTAGGGTCTTGAATACAAGTTAGACTGAGCTTACTAGATGTCTAACACGTTTCAATTACTTAGTCGAAGTGCAAAAGATGATCTTTCTATGATAGTTTATACCACGTGATGATGATATATTTGATTGTAGTGTAGGTGAGTTGACGAGCGCTATTGTTGAATGTCTCGATGACCCTGAACTGTAGGCAAACAAGAGCTATTGTAAATACTTATTTTACATACTGGTATACCTACATGATAATTTTTTATCACTATTAAGATGTGAAGCGGAAGCAGTCTAGAAAGCATTCATCATCATCATCATCATATCAGCCATAGGACGTCCACTGCTGAACATAGGCCTCCCCCAAATATTTCCACCTTGTCCGATTAGAAGCGGCCTGCATCCAGCATTTCCCCGCGGACTTGACCAGATCGTCTGTCCATCTCGCGGGGGGCCGTCCTACGCTGCGCCTGCCGGTACGTGGTCTCCACTCGAGAACATTATCTTTATTTTTAGAAAGCATTATCTTTTGTCAATTGCAATATGTTATACTCTCGAAGTGTAATCAATCATTCGGTTTATAATTAATCCAGTGAGTTGACTATATTTCACGTCAAATAATGATAGCTAAATGTCCTCCGATCCAGAACATATTTTTGAAAGTAGAACAAGGCTGGGTGAACCAGGAACAGTTGGTGCGCGCGCGCAGGCAGACTCACACAAACGCACCGCGCCGCGCGACCTCTAAACTAAACAAATATGTAGAACGCGAATCGTTGTTCGTTACAGAAATAATAATCAGCTGTCACGCGGATCGGCCGTGGCCCGAGGCGTTATGCGTTATATAAACCCGATAAAAATACTAGCACATGTTGTTTCGCGATACGATAGTTCCGTATTGCCAGCTACATACAATTTTGTATCAATTTAATATTCTGAAGAAGCTGACTGTAATATGTAGAGATATAGGTACCTACAAACGAGAGTCCTGTTGTACTTAATAAATAACTATTAAAATTACGGTCGTTGTAACTTACAGCAAAAGTTTTTTTCTGGATAGTCACCAACATTTGAATGCAAAAGAAAACTATTCACCTAAAAGTGCTTTGTATTCTAGAGCGGTGTGTAGCAGTATTAAAATTTGATACTTTGCCAATGTAGGTGTAGGTGCTAGGTGGCAAATAAATTTTGTAGCACACACTTTGTTGCTTTGTTCCAAAATAATCTGGCAAGTACGCCCAACGCCCGCCAGACGCGCTGCGTACAACGCAAACGACCGTTGGAACGAGTAACGGCCGTTAAACGACGCCTCGTGTCAACAGTTCTATTTTTAAAAACTCAGATAACGCGACGCGCCTAGTCGATCTACAATGTTTTCGTTACGTATACACGTTAGATTACATCTGTGTTTGATATAAAAGTGATAAACGCCTAAATAAAATACTTAGGTACCTACTTACAATTTTGATTTAAAGGTAGTGTAGTGCAGTGAGTGAGTGTTCAAAGAAGTTGGTATTTCATGAAGTGGGCTTCGAAAAAACATTGGAGAAGTGGGCTTCAAAAGTGGACCGTGGTGGGTCATGGACTTTTCGGAAATACCCTAGAAGACCCAGTGGAAATTCCGGTAAGTCCAATTTTTGGACTTAAATGATTTCTTGATTAGTTTCTTTGTGAATATTATTACACCTAAGTATAAAAGAAAAGCGTCAGTAGGTATGCTGTAATGCATTTTTCGTCTAAACATTGACTGCCTTGAAATGCAGCCTGGGTAAGGAAGTAGGTAAGTACTACCTCCATCAAGCCTACCAAAATACCAAAACGCGAGGAATATACCGGAATAGTCAGGGTAATCTATCACCTAATCCTATCAATCGACGTTTGAGGTACCTACCTAGCAGTGGCAAAGGGTACATGCTGATTCCTATGATGCTGATATCACATCAATCTACTTACATTTAGTTTGGTATGTTTTTTGGCTCCGGCATACCTTTGGGGGTTGCATTAGAAATTCGCATCGTTATTTAAGGGTTTTTTTGGGTGGTGAGGGGTGGGGGGGTATTTTTTTCATTATTTATGGTAGGTATTCAAAAGTCCTTCCAAATACGCTCCGTCACACGTAACTTTAAATACATATTTAAAAAAAACTACGCGTCTCCGCGGGGTGAGGGGGGTGTCGTTTGAAAGAGCTGACCAACCCCTATAAAAAACAACCCTCATCAACCCCGAATTCGGGATGCGAATTACTAATGCCAACCCTACTTTTGTTAAAATGTCACCCTTCGCCACTGGTACCTAGTCCTTCTGAGCAGTCCTCCTCGGGCAAAGGCCTTCGCTTACCTGTGAAACACCGGGCTATATAAGGAAGCTGTATACTCCACAGCCGGGAAACGAAACGTACCGAGGATGCCGCTGACCTCCGACTGCACGGGGAAGTCTATGTCATGCAGGTCCTGGGCGGGCTATGACGTCACTAGGGGCTGCAGGTTGCCATGGTAACGTACCGAGGATGCCGCTGACCTCCGAGTGCGCGGGGAAGTCTATGTCGTCTCGCACGAGCAGCAGCAGGTCGTGGAACATGACGTCACTAGGGGCTGCAGATTGCCATGGTAACGTACCGAGGATGCCGCTGACCTCCGAGTGCGCGGTGAAGTCTATGTCGTCTCTTACGAGCAGCAGCAGGTCGTGGAACATGACGTCACTAGGGGCTGCAGGTTGCCATGGTAACGTACCGAGGATGCCGCTGACCTCCGAGTGCGCGGGGAAGTCTATGTCGTCTCTTACGAGCAGCAGCAGGTCGTGCGCGGGCCATGACGTCACGGACAGGACGCGCACGTCGCCGAAGTCGTTCATGCGCGGCTGCCCGATGCGCGTCTCCAGATCGCGCACTGTTGCGTACGTCTCCAGGAGTGTTTTCTGGGCAAAAGAATTTGGTACAGTCGAAACGACCACTCGTTGCATTCGCGGCAATATTGCGGTCGTATGATGCTCCTTTTCTCACATGAATTTCAAAATCAAGCAAGATAGGAAGCGCTATACGGCCGCTATAATAGCGATTGGTCTTTTTGACTAGGTTAATTTTATCATGGAGAGCTGAGCTTTTTAATTTTGGTATTAAATTCATCAAATTGCAAATTTGAGCTACTTGGCTACACGCCACAAAAACTTACTTGTTGTGCGATAAGATTTTTTCTTAGTTTCAAAAACTCTCTCTTCTTAGTGGCCAAAACCCTTTGCATTTTCACGACCACGCAGTGAGGCAATTTTTCTGAAAATCAATTTGAAAAACTGATGTTCTATTATTACTAGCTAAGTACCTATTAATTTCCTAGTAGGTGTAGCGGTATCGTAATACCTAGGGACTATGCTATGCTAGTAGTGTCCCATAAGAAAGTTAAATGGTGACAGGGACTCCCTAGTTAGGGGGCGTAATAAATGAAAAAGAGCGGGGAGGTGGCGGCGCCGGGCAACGAGCGGAAAACGGTCCATTTTTTAAGGCTGACACAGAACCAGGATTGGCGCTGTGGAGAATAACCCTATCTAACCATTACTAGGTGGAAGTGGGCTGAGGATCATGCTGATAAGATAGACGAGGAAGAACAAATCCTTACCACGAGAACTGGTCCTGCTGATTGTAGCGGATCTTGGGAATAACATGTCCAGATTCGACGAGCCGCAAGTTTGGTTGCTCGGTGTCTTCTGGCCGAACATCATATTCTTAAATGTTGAGCTATTGTCCTAGAAAGAATATAGAATTATCTGAACACACTCGGAATAAATTGCTGAAAACTAAATATTTAAGCTGACGGTTCCGGTCGCCGTCTATGATGATTTCAGTGGTCGTTACCCAACCATGGGCCTGTTACTTATAGTAGGCGGATGAAAAATTTTTGACACCAGAGTTCATCGAGTCGTTGGACGACTTGGTGTACCACTCGAAAGAAGAACTAAATCTTTAATACTATCGAACGAGAGCATTCTATGGATAATACAACGGAAGAAAAGGTTCAATAAATAAACAGATCTGACTTACCCCAACGGGAGACAGGCTTGCACATCTACGATTAGGTTTTATTCCGACAGTATTATCCTGTAAAATGTATATAAAAGTTATAAGATAAATGATAAAAGAATTTTATTGCAATACCTACTGTGTATGTATTTCTTAAAGATAATAATACAAAATCTCTAATCACACAACACACGAAAAACGGAAATATTCTCTAAAATAAACACAGTTAGGTATATAGAAGTTGCTTGCTGCTGAAAAATTTAACACCTAGGTATACTAGAACTGATGATAGACATTTATTCATGGAATAAAACATTGCCAGCTGATTTCAATACTTATGTTGGTACCTAACTGCAAACTAAAAAGAAAGAAACACAACTAACGGTATGAGTTCTCGGAAATCATATAACAAGCGTTGTAACTCAAACCTGACAAGGGTTTGGGCTTTGGATCGTATCTGCATGCCGGATTATCAGAATAAATCATACCCAAAAAGAAACCAACCAAAAATTTTGAGATACAATCGTTTGCAGGCAGTACCATCAGCAGCACCATGAGTTTACTTTAAAGAATCAACCAACAATATTACAAAAATAATACGTTATTAAACCCTGTAGGGGTAGTCAAGCAGCGGCATCTTTGGTATCTGCTACTCACCTTTGCTGGCTGGTTGAGGGGAGCCGCGGAATGCGCTCTTTTGCTGGCGGCTGTAGGACGAGGAATGCGCTTTCTAACGCCGCCTGTGCCACCAGTGCCTGTTGGGGCCGCCGTGACTCCTGCGCCCATTGTACTCTTAGTGATCCCCGTGCTGCCCATGCCTACTGTACCCCCCAGGCCTCCGGTGCCCGCGGAGCCCCCCATGTTTCCTGAGCTTCCTGTGCCAGCTGAACCACCCTTAGGTTCCGCGCTTCCGATGCCCGCCGTGGCCCCTGAGTCTCCAGTCTTCCCTGTGCCTCCGGTGAACGATGCCACGTCTGTACTCTCCGTGCCCGCTGTGACTTCTGGGCTGCACATGCCCTCTGTACCTCCCGATTTGATCATTTTGATTTTTACGATAGATACTTTAGTGTCAAATTATTCTCTAAATTTTGTTAGTTACCAAATCAATAATACAGTAATTTTGCCAGATACCATAGAGTAACTTATTATTTGCCAGATACACACATTTTCAGACGATGATAGATGCCAAACGAGAAAGTTAAGTTCATCTGTGGAGAAAGTGTCAAACTGAACATAGAGAAGACATAGAGTAACTTATTTATTGAAACTGAAGGAGGAAGATTACCTAGACCCCTAGACCCCTAGACCAAAACCTTAGTTACTTCGGTTTTCCTTGGTTTTTCTAAAGTTTTTCCTTTTTCCTAAAAAGATGTTGTATTGAGTTGAGATATATGTTTTTCAGATTGGCTTCTTTCACTTCCCTCCCATAAAAAATGTATAAAAATAACAGTTCTCGCGGGTCGCCTTACTTTACAGATGATCATTCAGTAGGTACTTCGCGATTATTTTGCTCACTCTCACATACCGTCGTCCTCAGGAATATCAGAGGAACTCAAGTTTGCCGCGCAAGTCATTACTTAGGTAGGTAAGTGCGTAACGTTCTTGTATTGAAATTGACTCAGAACTACTTAGGTATATTACGTTCTAGTGAAAACAACGCGAATAAAAACCACTACAAGGTAGTTGCTTCAAAACAAAAGATAATATTTAAGTAGATAACTCTTACCTTGATTTTTTCATTGAAAATGAAGATAGGATAGCCTATCGACACCTTGGAGGATCTTGGGTGGGTCAAGAACACTGATGATAAATTCACTAATACGATTGTTTAAATAAGTACGTACCTACTTATGGATAGGTTTGTAGGTTTTTTGCACATCTTTATGTTAAAATGCAAGAAGTTTGATAATTAGGTACAAGCTAAATAAATATCATTTTATCCTCAAAGGTACGTATCTAAACAGCTAAAATAGGTACTTACCTATATTATTATTCGACTTAGGTACGTATTTTACAATTGTTTGACTTAGGTAGGTAGGTACTTACATTTTACAATTGCCAACTCTCTCCCTTGTAGCAAAAATTACATTTTCTCTTGCCTGACATCCCCAGCTATTAGGTACTTTTTTACTAGGTATTTCCGCGTAAAAACTGAACTAAACTAATTTACTAGTTCAGCGTAAAAACTGAACTAAACTAATTTACTTATTATTTTTAAACGTATGAAAAGTTATTTGAAATCCACAATCTAAAGGTAAGTAGGTAGTTATTATAATTATACTTTTGATTTAGTCTACCTCACGAGACCTCACGTAACTTTTCTTAGGTAACTTACGTATTACTCTCGCTATGTTTTGCCTATATTCCGAACAATAGATTATTTTATAAATATAATAATGTTTTCATACATACATTTCTGACATTTCTAAGATTTTTCCAGAATGATGATTCATTGTCTGTCTTAGATTTCTCTTAGAGAATTTCTTTCAGCTGAACATTATTTCAATAGAATGGAAATTATAGGTACCTGAAACATGCCGTAGTTGTATTGTAATTAGGTAATAAATCAGACACATACTTGAACAGTATATCTATCTATTAACTATAGTCATCAACCCAATTATGAAAACAACCACTTGAGAGGCGTTATTAACTAAGGCTACCAATAACCGATATGATAGTGTAGGAATATGGAATGCATAGCTACCTATGCAATTATGCATTTATCTATCACTTATGTCCACTTCTGCGTAATATCACTATTGGAATCCTAATATAACCAACATGATCAGAGCCTGATCTACATTGTAATGTAAGAGATCTACATATTACTTAATTATATCTCGTTTCAATTATCATCAATTGCTATGATAAACTGCATCGCTGTCCTTGAAAAAACAAATGCAAATACGCCTACACATGTCTTGTCCTGCACCGTAATACAAAGTGTAATAGGTACCTAAGTATTTACATAATGAGATTTATACTAAGTAATATTATAATCAGTACCCACGGTAACGTCCGGTTCGGTTACCGATGAGGGGATAGCAAGTAAAATAAGAGAAGAGAAGTCTCTCTGCCAACCCCACAAAGCGTGATTTGGTAACCTTAACTAACAGCTGTAGCCTTGGGTTTGTCCGGCAACAGGCGCAAATACCAATACAGCTACGGTTGTCAATTTGAACCTCCCGCAGTCAAAGATGATGTATTGCGAGATTCGAGATTATACCGATTTTTACGCTCTGCCACACAATTTGTTTTTGAAATTATATTACGACACGGAGAAGTTATGCAAATAAATCGGTAAAAGAACAATGTAAATGAAAACAATGAAAAATAAAATCCAAATAAAACTAGAACAATACGATCCAGACATTATCTTGACGACCTTGTTAACTAAAAATATATTTCGTTTAATTAAATTATGCCTCTATTTTTTGTTGGTAATGGATTGATAGTCCTTCTGTACCTAAATGGTGTCATATTAGGTACGTAAGTATGGTACGAGGTGCCAGGTGGCAGAAAAACAAGCCTATTACTAAACACTTGATGCAATTTAGCAACTTTTTAAATTTCAAATGTTTCGAATTAACCAAAAATTTTACATTTGATGCAAAAGCAGCAAACTTACATTTTTTGGAAAACTTGCAAAGTTTAGCCATTTGTACTGGCGACGCAAGCCTACATTTTGGAAAACGGTCTTCATGCGTCATCGTCACGCTCTTTTGTTTACCATATTTTGGCAGCTTGCATCACATCTCCTCCACGGTTGACAGCCGTGGAGAATCATACAATAGAACAAGAGGTACCTTATTGTTTCTCTTTCCTTCCTTCCACCTGTACAATCTCGAACTTTGAACGTCATGTCATGTCGTTTATTATTAGGTAAATCACACGTCATTTATTTTAATTTTGTAGATACTCAAGAGGTACCTATACATTACAGTACAAAGTACCTACAAACTGTTTCACTGATTTGTCAATCGCAGAAATGCAATTTGGAATAATCTACCTAGGGTTAGTTGCTATTAGGTAGTTGCTATTGGTGTAACAATGTGATAGTGTTGCTTAGGTCAATAATTAACTTAAGTAAACTGTACCTATTTAAGCTTTCGAATCAGCTACTACGTGCTATGCTACGTACGCTAGCGTTGAAAAGATGCCTACGAAAGGTAACCACGATTTCAACTGAAAACAACAGTTTTCAGTCTAAATATCATGCACGTGTAGAAAGAGTGCTTAACATAGGTGTGCCAAATCGTTTACATGTTCTAGCTCGAGCAAGCGCACAGAGAGGGAAGAGATTATTTGAAGACAACCCGAAATAAACACGGGCGACGACCGGCCCTGACCCCATGACGAATAAACATTGTGTGTGTATTACTCGTGCCTGGAATCAAAATTGTTGTAACTATTTAGGTTCTCTTCAGGTCGTTAGCATTTGAATTTTCCGTGGGCGCAACATTTTGGTAGAGTGGGCGCGGTGGAGCCCCGTTTGGGAAGTCTTAGCAGTTCATCAGTTTTCTTATCGGGTGGTCGTCGAGGCGTCGATAAGGCCGGGTGCGCGTGCGCAGGCCCGCGGCCGTCAGCGCTTCAGTGCCGCGAGCGCCGCCGACGCAGACCATACGGCTCGTAAAACTTCACACGACTCTCCGCAACCACACTTTCGCGACTCGCAATCAAACTATAAACAATATTATACGGGTGATATTATGTGCTTGGACCGCCAGTGCCGGCTACTGTTTCATAAACTGTGGTGTTGTGGAAGTAATTTAACTGCTGTGAAACTGTGAAGTGATAATTTAAAGGATCTTATAAACTTAAACAGGTAATGGTTATTTGAACTGTGTTTGTGAGTTTAAATAACAATGTAATTCAAAATGTGGCCAATGATTTTTGTTTGTTTATAAATACTTAGGTAGGTTAGGTAGTACGGTATTATTTTATTATATTTATGTAAAAGGTCATTGAACTGAAAATGTAGATGAAAACTCTTTAAAGATAGAGCTGGATTAAGATTAAGTAATAAAAGTTATCGAAGTAGAGTCATATTCATATCCTTATCCTATTATATCAGTAGGTGCAAGTGTAAAGTAGCAAGGTACCCAGTATATATAAATAAAATAAAACATTGACAAGTAGGTAAAGATAAAAAATTTGCATTTATTGTGCGCAGGCGCAGAGGAAGCAGGCAGAGTCTGAGCAAAGAATATCTGGTAGTCCTTGTCATCCGAAGAATATCTGTAGTCCCTTACGGAATCACACTATCCAATCCAACTATCACCGGCCTTATCAACGTATCTCTTGATATATTTATATGGGCCATTTTATTTCAATTCTCCTCCGCGGGAACACTTCCGCGGCGCAGACTCCAAGTGCACTCACGCCGAGCGTTTGTTTTCACCGACCTTTCTAATTTCACTTATCTCAGCAAATAGACAATAACATAATATACAACATGGTACCTACTACCGGCAGCGGCGGGAGGTACACATTGAAAGACAAAACAACAACAACAGTGATGGACAACATTAAACTGTTAGTTATTTTTGGTAGAATATGTTTATCTAGTAGGTATTTCATTCATTAATCTGTTCTTCAAAAGAGAATGATCGAAATGCTGTAACGTAGCCATGTGTTTTGGTTGCCATGCGAATTTTTCTCAAGGCAGTGGATGATATCGCAGTTGATATCAATGAAGAATATCAAAATAATGCGGATAACACTGTTTCATATTGACATGTTCTTATCAATAGTAGGTAGGTACCTTAGTCGGAGAAGCTCTTTATAGGCACCAGACTACTGATGGTCAGTTTGGTCTTTGTGATGTCAATGAATGCAGTTAAGGCGGAATGGCATTGGGAAAATACGTGACAAGAAAAATAATTTTGCCTCGTTTACGGTTTAATCCTGCGGAGGCACGCGTCAAGTGGATATCCATACCTTGATCCATCCAATATAATTTCAAAAATATAGTGTTACAGGGTAGTTATGTCAAAATTTTCATCATATAGGCGAAGCCTATTCATCTGTAGATAAGAATTCTTACGAAACAGTCGATCAAAGGCGTTTTTGTGTATCAAAGCAATTTTTCGGATTGCCGATACGGTAGAGCCGGAAGATTCTCCACACGCCTTTCGTCCGACTGAAAATCGACCTTCGATTATTTTTTTCTATCTCCATTATTAAGTACTACCTACTTGACTGTATATTTTAATCTGAAAACATTTTTATTGCCGTGTAATTTACTCTTTGCTCGTAAAACAATAATTAAAAACTCCAATAACATTAATTCACGCACACTCAAAGTCTAAAAGAGCTTTAATAAAATTTATAGATACTTAACAATATTCGGTTCTACTTGACGTGTTGTTAATTATTTATTATAATTATATTATAATATAACAAGTAACATAAGCAACGATATAGATAACAATATTTTTTAAATCTGTGTTTTGTGAAAGTGACTCTAATGGACTAGAAGGACTCTACATTGCATTGATGATAATGACTGATATTTTGTTTGGATTATGGGAATATACTTACCTATTGCTGAATATTACACCTGCCTATTGATTAATTAATGCTAATGATATAATGATGATGAACATGTACTAGGTAATTGTTAATTACGATGTCAATATTTTATATGAAGTTTATTTTACTATAGGTACATCCATTAATCGTTGAAGGCCGTGATAAATTTCTTAATCGCTTTTTGTTCCGTCCATAATAGTATTGTTATTGTAATTAGTCGCCTGAATTTGGACGCTCTATGCTAATTAGGTGGCTGTTGGTTGAATAACTTTCGTCAAAAACTGTGACTGGAAACGATCAAAACATACCAAGCCACTTACAAGGCGTAGACATAAACTAGAAAATAGGTTAATGCGTGGGTGTTCCGTTTCTTATATTCTGGCAATGATAGCACATTTCAATGACATGCTTTGTCTCTTAATGCTATTAAAGTAATACCAGGGTACAATTATTTATTAGGAGGAATGATGGACGATAATTTACTTGATAGCCATAAAAATCCGACGGCACCAATCGCTACGAAATATCGGTAAACATTTGTGACGAAGCACCTAAAAAGAGACATTGTACAAATCGCGACCGCTGTCGTAAGTAGACCATAAAATATCTGTTGCATAAAAACTAGCTAAAGATCACGATTCTAAAGGTAGCTGTGACAACAAAAAAATTAACAGTAACCCAGCGATTGTGCGGACTTGTGCCCAATCCCCGACTGCGTAGGATCAGATCAGATCATGAATGCCCCCATTCGTTGCCCCCTTTGTGCCTGTGTTCATCTCTTCAATCGCCGGAGACTGCCTATTACGACTCTGTATGGCTGATTGTCAAGTTCCTCACATTCAAACCCAGAAAAATATCAACACATATCTTGAAATAAACATAACTTCTAAAATTAAACCTAATTCTATTATTAATGGCATCTTTAACTGTGTTGTTTACGCGGAACTTTATATAAATAGGTTGAACTTTAAGGACAACAACATTAGTTAGTTGGCCGTGACAGTGAAACGTTCTTGATTAGTGTGTCTGACCGTTTTGCCACTTGTGAGTACTTTAACTAGAAAATAGCAGTAATCAGCGAGAAGAGAGGCGCGGCTGCGCGAGCGTGTGGCAAACGGGTGCACCCACACAGAAACTTCTCCTCATAATATGGTCATCACTTCACTACCGTTACTATGCTTGAACAACTTTCGATAAGCTGCTACCGGAGCGCTAAGACAACGTGAAATATGAGTCATAATTTTAACCTATGGGTTTTGTGTGCTTAAGTTCAATGAAACTGGTTTGCAGTCGGTCAAGTGCATGTTTGAACTCCGATTTGAATATTAAAGCGAAAGGATTTGAGCACCTCTAAAGTGAAAATTAAAACTTCTCTACAACCAAAGTAAAAATAAAAACATCGAGAATTGTTTCGATTGTGACCATGAAATGCCATTCCATAGCTCACTCTCGAAATATCGATGATTTGACGCTCGACTCAATCGATTACCTCAATAAGAATGTTTTTATTGTCCTTAGGTTGAAAGCAGAACTTCGCAGCAATGGCGATGAAGGAGTGGTTGCAATGGCTGCCGCCGCCTCGTTCACTGTTGGCCCTTCTGATTGCTATAGCGGGCTTCAGCGGCAGACTGTTCGCTTCACACTGGACGCACTCGCCCACACTGCTGGTGGACGCCTGCCACGCACTGTGCAGGCTGGTCGGGCTCATCACCACCGTGCTAGCTTACAAAGTGAGTCTATAGAACTAATAAACCTAAAGAAATGAACTATGTTTTATGCAACTTTTTATTACAAAGCAATAAAAAAATGTCTACTGTAGAAATAAAGTCACATTTCATTTGTCGAAAGTATTTTCGTATAAAAAAACTAGATGGCGCTAGTAGTTTTTTAAAACGCGATAATGAAATGTTTTCTGCGATGTGATAAAGGTGTGGGTGCGCCTCGCGAAAACTTAGAACTTAAAACTTAAAACTTAAAACTTAAAACTTAAAACTTAAAACTTAAAACTTAAAACTTAAAACTTAAAACTTAAAACTTAAAACTTAAAACTTAAAACTTAAAACTTAAAACTTAAAACTTAAAACTTAAAACTTAAAACTTAAAACTTAAAACTTAAAACTTAAAACTTAAAACTTAAAACTTAAAACTTAAAACTTAAAACTTAAAACTTAAAACTTAAAACTTAAAACTTAAAAATTAAAAATTAGAACTGGAAAACCGCCTACGGTACGGTAGTAGGTAGTAGTAGGTACCATGTGTGGGGTGTCGTTTGAAAGAGGAACTCGAGCCGCGTTCGATGGTACATCACTTACGGCGATCGGTGGCGTAACATTGCGCTAGCAAAATTTGAACGATGTTGCGCAACATTGTATATGGCACACTGTACTTAGCAAACTGTTTGAAATCGCACCAGAGTCGAACATAATTATAGTGGTCCTCCATACAGTCACTAAGTGAGGCCAGCTAAAACTGGTCTCTCGTAGTGTTTCGATGAAAACACCAATACTATGGTGATCCCTTGCTTGGGGTAGGTTCATGTGCTGCCGATAGTACCCAGTACCCAAAAACCCCAAAAATCTGATAAATCGGTAGATATCTGTCTCAATTAGTTGTCTCAAGAACACTGAAGCAAAGCAAGAGAAATACTGCGATAACATTTTGAACTTGCAGCGCCATCTGTGGTCGAATAGCTGAACTAAAGTTTACTAAACAGTGCCACCAAGTACCGAGTAGAAATATTATTGTTACTCAAAACAGTTCATAGATGGCAGCTCAGTGCTGTTAGTTTAAAATTAATATGACAGGTGGTGCTGCTAGTCAGACTAGTGTCAAACTGTTAGAAATCGCACCGGAGTCCAACATATAGTGGTCATCGCAACAGTAAGTGAGTGAGGCCAGCTTAAACTGAGCTCTCGTAGTGTTCGTTTGAAAACACCAATATAAAGGTGATCCCTTGCTTGGGGTAGTTTCACGTGCTGCCGATAGTACCCAGTAAGGTTGCCTAGATTGTTCCTAGTTTGGTTACGTCCGTTTTAGCTTTGTATTGTAGCTCGATAAATGGTCAAGAGCGAGTCGGACACACAACATGAGGTTAACCTCACTAAATGTAACATTCTGAAGTTAACCTCACGGCATGTAACATAAAGTTAGAAAGTGGGTAGAATATGGCCAAGAGCGTGTCGGGCACTCTAGTAGGTAGAAAGTGGGTAGAATAGGGCCAAGAGCGTGTCGGGCACTCTAGTAGGTAGAAAGTGGGTAGAATAGGGCCAAGAGCGTGTCGGGCACTCTAGTAGGTAGAAAGTGGGTAGAATAGGGCCAAGAGCGTGTCGGGCACTCTAGTAGGTAGAAAGTGGGTAGAATAGGGCCAAGAGCGTGTCGGGCACTCTAGTAGGTAGAAAGTGGGTAGAATAGGGCCAAGAGCGTGTCGGGCACTCTAGTAGGTAGAAAGTGGGTAGAATAGGCCAAGAGCGTGTCGGGCACTCTAGTAGGTAGAAAGTGTGACGAAACGGGCCAAGAGCGTGTCGGGCACTCTAGTAGGTAGAAAGTGGGTAGAATAGGGCCAAGAGCGTGTCGGGCACTCTAGTAGGTAGAAAGTGGGTAGAATAGGGCCAAGAGCGTGTCGGGCACTCTAGTAGGTAGAAAGTGTGACGAAACGGGCCAAGAGCGTGTCGGGCACTCTAGTAGGTAAAAAGTGGGTAGAATAGGGCCAAGAGCGTGTCGGGCACTCTAGTAGGTAGAAAGTGTGACGAAACGGGCCAAGAGCGTGTCGGGCACTCTAGTAGGTAGAAAGTGGGTAGAATAGGGCCAAGAGCGTGTCGGGCACTCAAGTAGGTAGAAAGTGGGTGGAATACCGGTATTAGATTTTTAATACCGGTACTGAAAAGAGGTCAAAAAAGTCCGTGATCCCGGTATTGGAAGCCCTATATAGAACCAAGAACAGTGCTTGTATAGCAGGCTTCAGCGGCAGACTGTTCGCTTCACACTGGACGCACTCGCCCACACTGCTGGTGGACGCCTGCCACGCACTGTGCAGGCTGGTCGGGCTCATCACCACCGTGCTAGCTTACAAAGTGAGTCTATAGAACCAAGAACAGTGCTTGTATAGCAGGCTTCAGCGGCAGACTGTTCGCTTCACACTGGACGCACTCGCCCACACTGCTGGTGGACGCCTGCCACGCACTGTGCAGGCTGGTCGGGCTCATCACCACCGTGCTAGCTTACAAAGTGAGTCTATGGAACCAAGAACAGTGCTTGTATAGCAGGCTTCACCACCGTGCTAGCTTACAAAGTGAGTCTATAGAACCAAAAACAGTGCTTGTATAGCAGGCTTCACCACCGTGCTAGCTTACAAAGTGAGTCTACGGAACCAAGAACAGTGCTTGTATAGCAGGCTTCACCACCGTGCTAGCTTACAAAGTGAGTCTATAGAACCAAAAACAGTGCTTGTATAGCAGGCTTCACCACCGCGCTAGCTTACAAAGTGAGTCTATAGAACCAAGAATAGTGCTTGTATAGCAGGCTTCAGCACCGTGCTAGCTTACAAAGTGAGTCTATAGAACCAAGAATAGTGCTTGTATAGCAGGCTTCACCACCGTGCTAGCTTACAAAGTGAGTCTATAGAACCAAGAACAGTGCTTGTATAGCAGGCTTCACCACCGTGCTAGCTTACAAATAGAGTCAATAGAACCAAGAAGAGTCGTGCTTGGCTATACCTACCTAAAAGAGTGGATTTAAACCGCTACTACAAAAAAATCGCAGTCAATTGAAATAGATTTTTTACTGAAATTTTAAAAAGCTTCGCGAATTATTTACGTTTGGGTCGAGCCCGGGCTCAACGAACCTTTACTTAACGTGCTAAAATGTGCGTACATTTCTTGTCGAAATAAATAATAGAAATAATATGCTTTATCGATACGGAATGCAATGTGCACCTAACTTTCTTATTTACGCTATACATACTCACCTATAGCTTCTTCATTCAACCGATGGAAATAACACAGTATAATAAGGACATTGCGCTCTCATGGAAGTTGCGGAATCGCGGCATCGCTGCTTGGTAGGACCCGGCTTACCTCGTTTGAGTAACATCTTCACCTTGATATTAGCACCTACCTAGTTAAGCAAGGAAGGAGATATATGCGGAAAAGAGGACAATTTATGGCAAAGGTTACTTTGTGGACTGACCAGAAAAATCTACTTAGTTAAAATTAAACTTAACATATTGTAGCTCAAGGATAATCGTTCGTTAACCTTTGGATAAGCTTTGGATAAGGTACAATCGTATTCGCGGTTTATTGTTTTATGTTTTGAGCTTATAGAATTAAGAGCTTATCTTCTACCTACTAACTAGGAGTACTTTATAAAAGTACCTATCCTACTAATATTATAAAGGCGGATGTTTGTGTGTGTGTTTGTTACGACATCACGCAAAAACGGCTGATTAGATTGACATGAAACTTTGCAGAAATATAAAAGGGCATCTGGAATAACACATAGGCTACTTTTTACCCCAGGAAAATGTCTCATTTCTACGGAATCACGCATATTCCAAAATTTTTGACGTAGGTGGCGTGACTGAGCCGATTCGCGTCTTTGTGGGGAAGCATATCCGTTAATTCAAGAGTTATCTTAAAGTCATGGTAGCTGCGGCGATAGTGCGCTTGCCTACCAAACAAGGTGACTCGCGCTCGAATCCGGATAGTGTTCTCCTTATTTTTGTTTTTATTTTTTCGAACTTTTATTTAATTTAAGTTTTGTCTTACATCATCTTCCTGCCCTTATCCCAATTGCTTGGGGTCGGCGCAACACGGTTTGCTAAACACAAAATCGTGCTGCAATGGATTCGGCTTAATTTTACGACCGGCCGCCTACCAGACGTCAACCCTCATTGGAAATGCTTTTGTGGTGGATTAACCGCCACCATACGGTTGGCCTGGCTGTTTGGGTCGGGTTTATCCCTCGGTCGCCTCTTACGACTCCCACGGGAAGAGAGGGGGTGGTGCTATTCTACTCTGCCGGCACCACACGGCGTTAAGTTTTGTCTTACGATATTGGAAAATCTTACACACTGGTCTTGCTATACTTCCTACGTGTGTGTTTGTTACGACTTCACGCAAAAACGGCTGATTAGATTGACATGAAACTTTGCAGAAATATAAAAGGGCATCTGGAATAACACATAGGCTACTTTTTACCCCAGGAAAATGTCTCATTTCTACGGAATCACGCATATTCCAAAATTTTTGACGTAGGTGGCGTGACTGAGCTGATTCGCGTCTTTGTGGGGAAGCATATCCGTTAATTCAACAGTCATCTTAAAGTCACGGTAGCTGCGGCGATAGTGCGCTTGCCTACCAAACAAGGTGACTCGCGTTCGAATCCGGATAGTGTTCTCCTTATTTCTGTTTTTATTTTTTCGAACTTTTATTTAATTAAAGTTTTGTCTTACATCATCTTCCTGCCCTTATCCCAATTGCTTGGGGTCGGCGAAACACGTTTTGCTAAACACAAAATCGTGCTGCAATGGATTCGGCTTAATTTTACGACCGGCCGCCTACCAGACGTCAACCCTCATTGGGAATGCTTTTGTGGTGGATTAACCGCCACCATACGGTTGGCCTGGCTGTTTGGGTCGGGTTTATCCCTCGGTCGCCTCTTACGACTCCCACGGGAAGAGAGGGGGTGGTGCTATTCTACTCTGCCGGCACCACACGGCGTTAAGTTTTGTCTTACGATATTGGAAAATCTTACACACTGGTCTTGCTATACTTCCTACGTGTGTGTTTGTTACGACTTCACTCAAAAACGGCTGATTAGATTGACATGAAACTTTGCAGAAATATAAAAGGGCATCTGGAATAGCATATACTTTTTACCACGGAAAAATGTCTCATTTCCACGGGATCACGCATTTTCCAATATTTATGAAAAAGGTGGCCCGACTGAGCCGATTCGCGTTTTAGAAACTAACAGCGTCATCTCTTGGCGAGTAAGTAAGGCAAAATTGATGTATATCCCACAACACATGTACGTACAAAAATTACTTGCCAATGAAAATGTTTTAACAAAGTTTTGAATCCCACAAATTCTACTTCCTACTAATCCTACTTCCTACTAATATTATAAAGGCGGATGTTTGTGTGTGTGTTTGTTACGACATCACGCTAAAACGGCTGATTAGATTGACATGAAATTTTGCTCAAATATAGAAGACTATCTGGAATAACACATAGGCTACTTTTTACCACGGGAAAATGTCTTATTCCTACGGGATCACGCATATTCCTATATTTTTGCAAAGGTGGCGTGACTGAGCCGATTCGCGTTTTAAACATTTTCGCCGAAAACTAACAGCGACATCTCTTGGCGAGTAATGCTTTCTTCCCGCGTAATAATAGGTTGCAGCGGGTGAAACCGCTGACGGGCAGCTAGTAGCTAATAAATTAAAAGATAGGTAGGTACCGTAATCACAAAATTCCGTACGCGGCCGGGACTTCAACCCGGGACCGTGAAAGTACCGTACCATCGCGTTACTGTTTGAGCTACCCTAACTTATGCCCCAGTTTCAAAATTATCAATCTCTTACTAGTCTCAAATTAAATTAGCTACTCTTGTGTTATATCGCGGAAGATTCTCCGACGGTTTCGACTGCTATCAAGGAGGTCGACAGGTCAAACGCGACCGCCCGTCAGTTCTGACCTACGAACACTACGACCTGCCGCTCGCTGCTAATCTTCTCAATTTCTTCATAGTTGGTAATGAAATTATAAAGCCTTTTTTTTTGTTTGCCAGTATGAACGCGCAGACGAGAACACGGGGCGCGAGGGTCGTCTCCGCAACACGTTCGGCTGGGCGCGTATCGAGGTGGTCGGCCGGCTGTCCGTCCACGTCCTGTTCGCATCCTTCGCTTTGGCGCTAGTTGTCAACGCTATGCAGCTTGGTGTGCATTCCTCGCACCACCACGGACAACCGCCAAGGCATTCGAGAGTCATTGTGGGATGCGCCGTGATTGGCCTGCTGCTCTATGCCATCAACTACTTGCTGCTGGCTGGTAAGTTATTTTTTTTCTTTAACTGGGCTGTCCACGTCTTCTTTGCATCCTTCGCTTTGGCGCTGGTCGTACATTTCATGCAACTTGTTGTTCATTCTTCACACAAGCACGGACAGCCGCCAAGCCATACGAGAGCGATTGTGGGATGTACAGTCATCGAGCTGCTGTGCTATGCCGTCAACCACATGCTACTGACTGGTGAGATATTTATCATTTGATTGCGCCTCTATGTCCACTCGCAAAAACACGCAGTGCTGTCAGTGGGATGCTGCAGTAGGTATTCTATCATCTTCTTATTACTCTAATGCTTAGTTATTTCTTAGGCCTGTTAGTTTTCTGCCTCCACATACCTAGATAATTTCAACACCATAAGCTAAGATCCACAGCGACGCCCTACTAATGTTTTATTATGACTATACCTAATGTTAAACAAACCAGTCGAACGACGTAAGTTTATGAATAGATAGATCTAGACGCGTAAACCAAAACATTCCACCGTGAGTAGCCATTTTCTAGAACTTATGTCATCAAAACAAACCGAACACAACCTGCCTTCCTGGTTTGCGAGTTAACTACGATAATCATAAAAATCTACGCATAATAAATGGATTCGCTATGGAGATGAGTTGTGATTTTTGTAGGTTGTTGGGCAAAACATGGGTTCATGGTATAAATAAAATAACGTTATCTGGCGACTCCGGTAATTTTGCCCATGGTCAAGTACAAACGAGTTATCATTATCAATGTCAAGGGAAGTTGTAGGCAGAGTCATCTTACTTGTCTTACATAATGAGAGCGACGAAAAATAAACTTGCTTCTTTAGAGAACTTCCCTTGTTATTTATTCATTTTGTGTAGATAATAGGTAGGTATAATAAGTTCAACCCATGGGCCGTGGCCGGAAAGGCTCTGCCCGCACAGCGAATTTTATTTACAGCGATTTTTTTTCTCGCGTGATATTTTATTTTGTATGAAAAACAAGCGATATATTTTCCGTCAGTGCGGAAACTCGCAAATCGTCAAAAAAATCGCGTGAAATAAAATCGCTGTGCGGACATAGCCTAAGTCCGACGGGCTGATAAGAAAAAGTAAAAAAAAAATACTACCTAGGTATCTAGTGTACCTACATAGTGTAACTAGGATACCATCGGAAACACAGCGATCGCAAATCAATCGGTAGGTACATGGGTAATTAGGTCAGAGTGTCTGCGTACAATAACAATACCTCCTCTTGACATTTTGAACAATGCTGACATTTTGCGCAGGTCGTGAGCTGAGCTACAGCCGGCGTCTCAGCATGACGGAGGACGGCGAGGTGGTGCTGAAGAGCGGCGCAGGAGAGCCCGTGCTGGCGCATGCTCCTACTGATATTGCAAGTAAGATATCATTGCCGTGAGCTGAGCTACAGCCGGCGTCTCAGCATGACGGAGGACGGCGAGGTGGTGCTGAAGAGCGGCGCAGGAGAGCCCGTGCTGGCGCATGCTCCTACTGACATTGCAAGTAAGATATTACTGTCGGTGGCTGAGCTACAGCCGGCGTCTCAGCATGACGGAGGACGGCGAGGTGGTGCTGAAGAGCGGCGCAGGAGAGCCCGTGCTGGCGCATGCTCCTACTGACATTGCAAGTAAGATATTACTGTCGGTGGCTGAGCTACAGCCGGCGTCTCAGCATGACGGAGGACGGCGAGGTGGTGCTGAAGAGCGGCGCAGGAGAGCCCGTGCTGGCGCATGCTCCTACTGACATTGCAAGTAAGATATTACTGTCGGTGGCTGAGCTACTCGTACAGCCGGTGACTCAGCATGACGGAGGACGGCGAGGTGGTGCTGAAGAGCGGCGCAGGAGAGCCCGTGCTGGCGCATGCTCCTACTGACATTGCAAGTAAGATATTACTGTCGGTGGCTGAGCTACAGCCGGCGTCTCAGCATGACGGAGGACGGCGAGGTGGTGCTGAAGAGCGGCGCAGGAGAGCCCGTGCTGGCGCATGCTCCTACTGACATTGCAAGTAAGATATTACTGTCGGTGGCTGAGCTACAGCCGGCGTCTCAGCATGACGGAGGACGGCGAGGTGGTGCTGAAGAGTGGCGCAGGAGAGCCCGTGCTGGCGCATGCTCCTACTGACATTGCAAGTAAGATATTACTGTCGGTGGCTGAGCTACTCGTACAGCCGGTGACTCAGCATGACGGAGGACGGCGAGGTGGTGCTGAAGAGCGGCGCAGGAGAGCCCGTGCTGGCGCATGCTCCTACTGACATTGCAAGTAAGATATTACTGTCGGTGGCTGAGCTACAGCCGGCGTCTCAGCATGACGGAGGACGGCGAGGTGGTGCTGAAGAGCGGCGCAGGAGAGCCCGTGCTGGCGCATGCTCCTACTGACATTGCAAGTAAGATATTACTGTCGGTGGCTGAGCTACAGCCGGCGTCTCAGCATGACGGAGGACGGCGAGGTGGTGCTGAAGAGTGGCGCAGGAGAGCCCGTGCTGGCGCATGCTCCTACTGACATTGCAAGTAAGATATTACTGTCGGTGGCTGAGCTACTCGTACAGCCGGTGACTCAGCATGACGGAGGACGGCGAGGTGGTGCTGAAGAGCGGCGCAGGAGAGCCCGTGCTGGCGCATGCTCCTACTGACATTGCAAGTAAGATATTACTGTCGGTGGCTGAGCTACAGCCGGCGTCTCAGCATGACGGAGGACGGCGAGGTGGTGCTGAAGAGCGGCGCAGGAGAGCCCGTGCTGGCGCATGCTCCTACTGACATTGCAAGTAAGATATTACTGTCGGTGGCTGAGCTACAGCCGGCGTCTCAGCATGACGGAGGACGGCGAGGTGGTGCTGAAGAGCGGCGCAGGAGAGCCCGTGCTGGCGCATGCTCCTACTGACATTGCAAGTAAGATATTACTGTCGGTGGCTGAGCTACTCGTACAGCCGGTGACTCAGCATGACGGAGGACGGCGAGGTGGTGCTGAAGAGCGGCGCAGGAGAGCCCGTGCTGGCGCATGCACCTACTGACATTGCAAGTAAGATATTACTGTCGGTGGCTGAGCTACTCGTACAGCCGGTGACTCAGCATGACGGAGGACGGCGAGGTGGTGCTGAAGAGCGGCGCAGGAGAGCCCGTGCTGGCGCATGCTCCTACTGACATTGCAAGTAAGATATTACTGTCGGTGGCTGAGCTACTCGTACAGCCGGTGACTCAGCATGACGGAGGACGGCGAGGTGGTGCTGAAGAGCGGCGCAGGAGAGCCCGTGCTGGCGCATGCTCCTACTGACATTGCAAGTAAGATATTACTGTCGGTGGCTGAGCTACTCGTACAGCCGGTGACTCAGCATGACGGAGGACGGCGAGGTGGTGCTGAAGAGCGGCGCAGGAGAGCCCGTGCTGGCGCATGCTCCTACTGACATTGCAAGTAAGATATTACTGTCGGTGGCTGAGCTACAGCCGGCGACTCAGCATGACGGAGGACGGCGAGGTGGTGCTGAAGAGCGGCGCAGGAGAGCCCGTGCTGGCGCATGCTCCTACTGACATTGCAAGTAAGATATTACTGTCGGTGAATGAGCTACAGCCGGCGTCTCAGCATGACGGAGGACGGCGAGGTGGTGCTGAAGAGCGGCGCAGGAGAGCCCGTGCTGGCGCATGCTCCTACTGACATTGCAAGTAAGATATTACTGTCGGTGGCTGAGCTACTCGTACAGCCGGTGACTCAGCATGACGGAGGACGGCGAGGTGGTGCTGAAGAGCGGCGCAGGAGAGCCCGTGCTGGCGCATGCTCCTACTGACATTGCAAGTAAGATATTACTGTCGGTGGCTGAGCTACAGCCGGCGACTCAGCATGACGGAGGACGGCGAGGTGGTGCTGAAGAGCGGCGCAGGAGAGCCCGTGCTGGCGCATGCTCCTACTGACATTGCAAGTAAGATATTACTGTCGGTGGCTGAGCTACAGCCGGCGTCTCAGCATGACGGAGGACGGCGAGGTGGTGCTGAAGAGCGGCGCAGGAGAGCCCGTGCTGGCGCATGCTCCTACTGACATTGCAAGTAAGATATTACTGTCGGTGGCTGAGCTACTCGTACAGCCGGTGACTCAGCATGACGGAGGACGGCGAGGTGGTGCTGAAGAGCGGCGCAGGAGAGCCCGTGCTGGCGCATGCTCCTACTGACATTGCAAGTAAGATATTACTGTCGGTGGCTGAGCTACTCGTACAGCCGGTGACTCAGCATGACGGAGGACGGCGAGGTGGTGCTGAAGAGCGGCGCAGGAGAGCCCGTGCTGGCGCATGCTCCTACTGACATTGCAAGTAAGATATTACTGTCGGTGGCTGAGCTACTCGTACAGCCGGTGACTCAGCATGACGGAGGACGGCGAGGTGGTGCTGAAGAGCGGCGCAGGAGAGCCCGTGCTGGCGCATGCTCCTACTGACATTGCAAGTAAGATATTACTGTCGGTGGCTGAGCTACTCGTACAGCCGGTGACTCAGCATGACGGAGGACGGCGAGGTGGTGCTGAAGAGCGGCGCAGGAGAGCCCGTGCTGGCGCATGCTCCTACTGACATTGCAAGTAAGATATTACTGTCGGTGGCTGAGCTACTCGTACAGCCGGTGACTCAGCATGACGGAGGACGGCGAGGTGGTGCTGAAGAGCGGCGCAGGAGAGCCCGTGCTGGCGCATGCTCCTACTGACATTGCAAGTAAGATATTACTGTCGGTGGCTGAGCTACAGCCGGCGTCTCAGCATGACGGAGGACGGCGAGGTGGTGCTGAAGAGCGGCGCAGGAGAGCCCGTGCTGGCGCATGCTCCTACTGACATTGCAAGTAAGATATTACTGTCGGTGGCTGAGCTACTCGTACAGCCGGTGACTCAGCATGACGGAGGACGGCGAGGTGGTGCTGAAGAGCGGCGCAGGAGAGCCCGTGCTGGCGCATGCTCCTACTGACATTGCAAGTAAGATATTACTGTCGGTGGCTGAGCTACAGCCGGCGTCTCAGCATGACGGAGGACGGCGAGGTGGTGCTGAAGAGTGGCGCAGGAGAGCCCGTGCTGGCGCATGCTCCTACTGACATTGCAAGTAAGATATTACTGTCGGTGGCTGAGCTACTCGTACAGCCGGTGACTCAGCATGACGGAGGACGGCGAGGTGGTGCTGAAGAGCGGCGCAGGAGAGCCCGTGCTGGCGCATGCTCCTACTGACATTGCAAGTAAGATATTACTGTCGGTGGCTGAGCTACAGCCGGCGTCTCAGCATGACGGAGGACGGCGAGGTGGTGCTGAAGAGTGGCGCAGGAGAGCCCGTGCTGGCGCATGCTCCTACTGACATTGCAAGTAAGATATTACTGTCGGTGGCTGAGCTACAGCCGGCGTCTCAGCATGACGGAGGACGGCGAGGTGGTGCTGAAGAGCGGCGCAGGAGAGCCCGTGCTGGCGCATGCACCTACTGACATTGCAAGTAAGATATTACTGTCGGTGGCTGAGCTACTCGTACAGCCGGTGACTCAGCATGACGGAGGACGGCGAGGTGGTGCTGAAGAGCGGCGCAGGAGAGCCCGTGCTGGCGCATGCTCCTACTGACATTGCAAGTAAGATATTACTGTCGGTGGCTGAGCTACTCGTACAGCCGGTGACTCAGCATGACGGAGGACGGCGAGGTGGTGCTGAAGAGCGGCGCAGGAGAGCCCGTGCTGGCGCATGCTCCTACTGATATTGCAAGTAAGATATTACTGTCGGTGGCTGAGCTACAGCCGGCGTCTCAGCATGACGGAGGACGGCGAGGTGGTGCTGAAGAGCGGCGCAGGAGAGCCCGTGCTGGCGCATGCACCTACTGACATTGCAAGTAAGATATTACTGTCGGTGGCTGAGCTACTCGTACAGCCGGTGACTCAGCATGACGGAGGACGGCGAGGTGGTGCTGAAGAGCGGCGCAGGAGAGCCGTGCTGGCGCATGCTCCTACTGACATTGCAAGTAAGATATTACTGTCGGTGGCTGAGCTACTCGTACAGCCGGTGACTCAGCATGACGGAGGACGGCGAGGTGGTGCTGAAGAGCGGCGCAGGAGAGCCCGTGCTGGCGCATGCTCCTACTGACATTGCAAGTAAGATATTACTGTCGGTGGCTGAGCTACAGCTACTACAGTACTGACATTGCAAGTAAGATATCATTGTCGGTGGCTGAGCTACAGCCGGCGTCTCAGCATGACGGAGGACGGCGAGGTGGTGCTGAAGAGCGGCGCAGGAGAGCCCGTGCTGGCGCATGCTCCTACTGATATTGCAAGTAAGATATTACTGTCGGTGGCTGAGCTACAGCCGGCGTCTCAGCATGACGGAGGACGGCGAGGTGGTGCTGAAGAGCGGCGCAGGAGAGCCCGTGCTGGCGCATGCTCCTACTGACATTGCAAGTAAGATATTACTGTCGGTGGCTGAGCTACTCGTACAGCCGGTGACTCAGCATGACGGAGGACGGCGAGGTGGTGCTGAAGAGCGGCGCAGGAGAGCCCGTGCTGGCGCATGCACCTACTGACATTGCAAGTAAGATATTACTGTCGGTGGCTGAGCTACTCGTACAGCCGGTGACTCAGCATGACGGAGGACGGCGAGGTGGTGCTGAAGAGCGGCGCAGGAGAGCCCGTGCTGGCGCATGCACCTACTGACATTGCAAGTAAGATATTACTGTCGGTGGCTGAGCTACTCGTACAGCCGGCGTCTCAGCATGACGGAGGACGGCGAGGTGGTGCTGAAGAGCGGCGCAGGAGAGCCCGTGCTGGCGCATGCTCCTACTGACATTGCAAGTAAGATATTACTGTCGGTGGCTGAGCTACAGCTACTACAGTACTGACATTGCAAGTAAGATATCATTGTCGGTGGCTGAGCTACAGCCGGCGTCTCAGCATGACGGAGGACGGCGAGGTGGTGCTGAAGAGCGGCGCAGGAGAGCCCGTGCTGGCGCATGCTCCTACTGACATTGCAAGTAAGATATTACTGTCGGTGGCTGAGCTACTCGTACAGCCGGTGACTCAGCATGACGGAGGACTGCGAGGTGGTGCTGAAGAGCGGCGCAGGAGAGCCCGTGCTGGCGCATGCACCTACTGACATTGCAAGTAAGATATTACTGTCGGTGGCTGAGCTACTCGTACAGCCGGTGACTCAGCATGACGGAGGACGGCGAGGTGGTGCTGAAGAGCGGCGCAGGAGAGCCCGTGCTGGCGCATGCTCCTACTGATATTGCAAGTAAGATATTACTGTCGGTGGCTGAGCTACTCGTACAGCCGGCGTCTCAGCATGACGGAGGACGGCGAGGTGGTGCTGAAGAGCGGCGCAGGAGAGCCCGTGCTGGCGCATGCTCCTACTGACATTGCAAGTAAGATATTACTGTCGGTGGCTGAGCTACAGCCGGAGTCTCAGCATGACGGAGGACGGCGAGGTGGTGCTGAAGAGCGGCGCAGGAGAGCCCGTGCTGGCGCATGCTCCTACTGACATTGCAAGTAAGATATCATTGCCGTGAGCTGAGCTACAGCCGGCGTCTCAGCATGACGGAGGACGGCGAGGTGGTGCTGAAGAGTGGCGCAGGAGAGCCCGTGCTGGCGCATGCTCCTACTGATATTGCAAGTAAGATATCATTGCCGTGAGCTGAGCTACAGCCGGCGTCTCAGCATGACGGAGGACGGCGAGGTGGTGCTGAAGAGCGGCGCAGGAGAGCCCGTGCTGGCGCATGCTCCTACTGACATTGCAAGTAAGATATTACTGTCGGTGGCTGAGCTACTCGTACAGCCGGTGACTCAGCATGACGGAGGACGGCGAGGTGGTGCTGAAGAGTGGCGCAGGAGAGCCCGTGCTGGCGCATGCTCCTACTGATATTGCAAGTAAGATATCATTGCCGTGAGCTGAGCTACAGCCGGCGTCTCAGCATGACGGAGGACGGCGAGGTGGTGCTGAAGAGCGGCGCAGGAGAGCCCGTGCTGGCGCATGCTCCTACTGACATTGCAAGTAAGATATTACTGTCGGTGGCTGAGCTACTCGTACAGCCGGTGACTCAGCATGACGGAGGACGGCGAGGTGGTGCTGAAGAGCGGCGCAGGAGAGCCCGTGCTGGCGCATGCTCCTACTGACATTGCAAGTAAGATATTACTGTCGGTGGCTGAGCTACTCGTACAGCCGGTGACTCAGCATGACGGAGGACGGCGAGGTGGTGCTGAAGAGCGGCGCAGGAGAGCCCGTGCTGGCGCATGCTCCTACTGACATTGCAAGTAAGATATTACTGTCGGTGGCTGAGCTACAGCCGGCGTCTCAGCATGACGGAGGACGGCGAGGTGGTGCTGAAGAGCGGCGCAGGAGAGCCCGTGCTGGCGCATGCTCCTACTGACATTGCAAGTAAGATATTACTGTCGGTGGCTGAGCTACTCGTACAGCCGGTGACTCAGCATGACGGAGGACGGCGAGGTGGTGCTGAAGAGCGGCGCAGGAGAGCCCGTGCTGGCGCATGCTCCTACTGACATTGCAAGTAAGATATTACTGTCGGTGGCTGAGCTACTCGTACAGCCGGTGACTCAGCATGACGGAGGACGGCGAGGTGGTGCTGAAGAGTGGCGCAGGAGAGCCCGTGCTGGCGCATGCTCCTACTGATATTGCAAGTAAGATATCATTGCCGTGAGCTGAGCTACAGCCGGCGTCTCAGCATGACGGAGGACGGCGAGGTGGTGCTGAAGAGCGGCGCAGGAGAGCCCGTGCTGGCGCATGCTCCTACTGACATTGCAAGTAAGATATTACTGTCGGTGGCTGAGCTACTCGTACAGCCGGTGACTCAGCATGACGGAGGACGGCGAGGTGGTGCTGAAGAGCGGCGCAGGAGAGCCCGTGCTGGCGCATGCTCCTACTGACATTGCAAGTAAGATATTACTGTCGGTGGCTGAGCTACTCGTACAGCCGGTGACTCAGCATGACGGAGGACGGCGAGGTGGTGCTGAAGAGCGGCGCAGGAGAGCCCGTGCTGGCGCATGCTCCTACTGACATTGCAAGTAAGATATTACTGTCGGTGGCTGAGCTACTCGTACAGCCGGTGACTCAGCATGACGGAGGACGGCGAGGTGGTGCTGAAGAGCGGCGCAGGAGAGCCCGTGCTGGCGCATGCTCCTACTGACATTGCAAGTAAGATATTACTGTCGGTGGCTGAGCTACAGCCGGCGTCTCAGCATGACGGAGGACGGCGAGGTGGTGCTGAAGAGCGGCGCAGGAGAGCCCGTGCTGGCGCATGCTCCTACTGACATTGCAAGTAAGATATTACTGTCGGTGGCTGAGCTACTCGTACAGCCGGTGACTCAGCATGACGGAGGACGGCGAGGTGGTGCTGAAGAGCGGCGCAGGAGAGCCCGTGCTGGCGCATGCTCCTACTGATATTGCAAGTAAGATATTACTGTCGGTGGCTGAGCTACTCGTACAGCCGGCGTCTCAGCATGACGGAGGACGGCGAGGTGGTGCTGAAGAGCGGCGCAGGAGAGCCCGTGCTGGCGCATGCTCCTACTGATATTGCAAGTAAGATATTACTGTCGGTGGCTGAGCTACTCGTACAGCCGGCGTCTCAGCATGACGGAGGACGGCGAGGTGGTGCTGAAGAGCGGCGCAGGAGAGCCCGTGCTGGCGCATGCTCCTACTGACATTGCAAGTAAGATATTACTGTCGGTGGCTGAGCTACAGCCGGCGTCTCAGCATGACGGAGGACGGCGAGGTGGTGCTGAAGAGCGGCGCAGGAGAGCCCGTGCTGGCGCATGCTCCTACTGACATTGCAAGTAAGATATCATTGCCGTGAGCTGAGCTACAGCCGGCGTCTCAGCATGACGGAGGACGGCGAGGTGGTGCTGAAGAGTGGCGCAGGAGAGCCCGTGCTGGCGCATGCTCCTACTGATATTGCAAGTAAGATATCATTGCCGTGAGCTGAGCTACAGCCGGCGTCTCAGCATGACGGAGGACGGCGAGGTGGTGCTGAAGAGCGGCGCAGGAGAGCCCGTGCTGGCGCATGCTCCTACTGACATTGCAAGTAAGATATTACTGTCGGTGGCTGAGCTACTCGTACAGCCGGTGACTCAGCATGACGGAGGACGGCGAGGTGGTGCTGAAGAGTGGCGCAGGAGAGCCCGTGCTGGCGCATGCTCCTACTGATATTGCAAGTAAGATATCATTGCCGTGAGCTGAGCTACAGCCGGCGTCTCAGCATGACGGAGGACGGCGAGGTGGTGCTGAAGAGCGGCGCAGGTCAGACGTTGCTGGCGCATGCTCCTACTGACATTGCAAGTAAGATATTACTGTCGGTGGCTGAGCTACTCGTACAGCCGGTGACTCAGCATGACGGAGGACGGCGAGGTGGTGCTGAAGAGCGGCGCAGGAGAGCCCGTGCTGGCGCATGCTCCTACTGACATTGCAAGTAAGATATTACTGTCGGTGGCTGAGCTACTCGTACAGCCGGTGACTCAGCATGACGGAGGACGGCGAGGTGGTGCTGAAGAGCGGCGCAGGAGAGCCCGTGCTGGCGCATGCTCCTACTGACATTGCAAGTAAGATATTACTGTCGGTGGCTGAGCTACAGCCGGCGTCTCAGCATGACGGAGGACGGCGAGGTGGTGCTGAAGAGCGGCGCAGGAGAGCCCGTGCTGGCGCATGCTCCTACTGACATTGCAAGTAAGATATTACTGTCGGTGGCTGAGCTACTCGTACAGCCGGTGACTCAGCATGACGGAGGACGGCGAGGTGGTGCTGAAGAGCGGCGCAGGAGAGCCCGTGCTGGCGCATGCTCCTACTGATATTGCAAGTAAGATATTACTGTCGGTGGCTGAGCTACTCGTACAGCCGGCGTCTCAGCATGACGGAGGACGGCGAGGTGGTGCTGAAGAGCGGCGCAGGAGAGCCCGTGCTGGCGCATGCTCCTACTGACATTGCAAGTAAGATATTACTGTCGGTGGCTGAGCTACAGCCGGCGTCTCAGCATGACGGAGGACGGCGAGGTGGTGCTGAAGAGCGGCGCAGGAGAGCCCGTGCTGGCGCATGCTCCTACTGACATTGCAAGTAAGATATCATTGCCGTGAGCTGAGCTACAGCCGGCGTCTCAGCATGACGGAGGACGGCGAGGTGGTGCTGAAGAGTGGCGCAGGAGAGCCCGTGCTGGCGCATGCTCCTACTGATATTGCAAGTAAGATATCATTGCCGTGAGCTGAGCTACAGCCGGCGTCTCAGCATGACGGAGGACGGCGAGGTGGTGCTGAAGAGCGGCGCAGGAGAGCCCGTGCTGGCGCATGCTCCTACTGACATTGCAAGTAAGATATTACTGTCGGTGGCTGAGCTACTCGTACAGCCGGTGACTCAGCATGACGGAGGACGGCGAGGTGGTGCTGAAGAGTGGCGCAGGAGAGCCCGTGCTGGCGCATGCTCCTACTGATATTGCAAGTAAGATATCATTGCCGTGAGCTGAGCTACAGCCGGCGTCTCAGCATGACGGAGGACGGCGAGGTGGTGCTGAAGAGCGGCGCAGGAGAGCCCGTGCTGGCGCATGCTCCTACTGACATTGCAAGTAAGATATTACTGTCGGTGGCTGAGCTACTCGTACAGCCGGTGACTCAGCATGACGGAGGACGGCGAGGTGGTGCTGAAGAGCGGCGCAGGAGAGCCCGTGCTGGCGCATGCTCCTACTGACATTGCAAGTAAGATATTACTGTCGGTGGCTGAGCTACTCGTACAGCCGGTGACTCAGCATGACGGAGGACGGCGAGGTGGTGCTGAAGAGCGGCGCAGGAGAGCCCGTGCTGGCGCATGCTCCTACTGACATTGCAAGTAAGATATTACTGTCGGTGGCTGAGCTACAGCCGGCGTCTCAGCATGACGGAGGACGGCGAGGTGGTGCTGAAGAGCGGCGCAGGAGAGCCCGTGCTGGCGCATGCTCCTACTGACATTGCAAGTAAGATATTACTGTCGGTGGCTGAGCTACTCGTACAGCCGGTGACTCAGCATGACGGAGGACGGCGAGGTGGTGCTGAAGAGCGGCGCAGGAGAGCCCGTGCTGGCGCATGCTCCTACTGACATTGCAAGTAAGATATTACTGTCGGTGGCTGAGCTACAGCCGGCGTCTCAGCATGACGGAGGACGGCGAGGTGGTGCTGAAGAGCGGCGCAGGAGAGCCCGTGCTGGCGCATGCTCCTACTGACATTGCAAGTAAGATATTACTGTCGGTGGCTGAGCTACTCGTACAGCCGGTGACTCAGCATGACGGAGGACGGCGAGGTGGTGCTGAAGAGCGGCGCAGGAGAGCCCGTGCTGGCGCATGCTCCTACTGACATTGCAAGTAAGATATTACTGTCGGTGGCTGAGCTACAGCCGGCGTCTCAGCATGACGGAGGACGGCGAGGTGGTGCTGAAGAGCGGCGCAGGAGAGCCCGTGCTGGCGCATGCTCCTACTGACATTGCAAGTAAGATATTACTGTCGGTGGCTGAGCTACTCGTACAGCCGGTGACTCAGCATGACGGAGGACGGCGAGGTGGTGCTGAAGAGCGGCGCAGGAGAGCCCGTGCTGGCGCATGCTCCTACTGACATTGCAAGTAAGATATTACTGTCGGTGGCTGAGCTACTCGTACAGCCGGTGACTCAGCATGACGGAGGACGGCGAGGTGGTGCTGAAGAGCGGCGCAGGAGAGCCCGTGCTGGCGCATGCTCCTACTGACATTGCAAGTAAGATATTACTGTCGGTGGCTGAGCTACTCGTACAGCCGGTGACTCAGCATGACGGAGGACGGCGAGGTGGTGCTGAAGAGCGGCGCAGGAGAGCCCGTGCTGGCGCATGCTCCTACTGATATTGCAAGTAAGATATTACTGTCGGTGGCTGAGCTACTCGTACAGCCGGCGTCTCAGCATGACGGAGGACGGCGAGGTGGTGCTGAAGAGCGGCGCAGGAGAGCCCGTGCTGGCGCATGCTCCTACTGATATTGCAAGTAAGATATTACTGTCGGTGGCTGAGCTACTCGTACAGCCGGCGTCTCAGCATGACGGAGGACGGCGAGGTGGTGCTGAAGAGCGGCGCAGGAGAGCCCGTGCTGGCGCATGCTCCTACTGACATTGCAAGTAAGATATTACTGTCGGTGGCTGAGCTACAGCCGGCGTCTCAGCATGACGGAGGACGGCGAGGTGGTGCTGAAGAGCGGCGCAGGAGAGCCCGTGCTGGCGCATGCTCCTACTGACATTGCAAGTAAGATATCATTGCCGTGAGCTGAGCTACAGCCGGCGTCTCAGCATGACGGAGGACGGCGAGGTGGTGCTGAAGAGTGGCGCAGGAGAGCCCGTGCTGGCGCATGCTCCTACTGATATTGCAAGTAAGATATCATTGCCGTGAGCTGAGCTACAGCCGGCGTCTCAGCATGACGGAGGACGGCGAGGTGGTGCTGAAGAGCGGCGCAGGAGAGCCCGTGCTGGCGCATGCTCCTACTGACATTGCAAGTAAGATATTACTGTCGGTGGCTGAGCTACAGCCGGCGTCTCAGCATGACGGAGGACGGCGAGGTGGTGCTGAAGAGCGGCGCAGGAGAGCCCGTGCTGGCGCATGCTCCTACTGACATTGCAAGTAAGATATTACTGTCGGTGGCTGAGCTACTCGTACAGCCGGTGACTCAGCATGACGGAGGACGGCGAGGTGGTGCTGAAGAGCGGCGCAGGAGAGCCCGTGCTGGCGCATGCTCCTACTGACATTGCAAGTAAGATATTACTGTCGGTGGCTGAGCTACAGCCGGCGTCTCAGCATGACGGAGGACGGCGAGGTGGTGCTGAAGAGCGGCGCAGGAGAGCCCGTGCTGGCGCATGCTCCTACTGACATTGCAAGTAAGATATTACTGTCGGTGGCTGAGCTACTCGTACAGCCGGTGACTCAGCATGACGGAGGACGGCGAGGTGGTGCTGAAGAGCGGCGCAGGAGAGCCCGTGCTGGCGCATGCTCCTACTGATATTGCAAGTAAGATATTACTGTCGGTGGCTGAGCTACTCGTACAGCCGGTGACTCAGCATGACGGAGGACGGCGAGGTGGTGCTGAAGAGTGGCGCAGGAGAGCCCGTGCTGGCGCATGCTCCTACTGATATTGCAAGTAAGATATCATTGCCGTGAGCTGAGCTACAGCCGGCGTCTCAGCATGACGGAGGACGGCGAGGTGGTGCTGAAGAGCGGCGCAGGAGAGCCCGTGCTGGCGCATGCTCCTACTGACATTGCAAGTAAGATATTACTGTCGGTGGCTGAGCTACTCGTACAGCCGGTGACTCAGCATGACGGAGGACGGCGAGGTGGTGCTGAAGAGCGGCGCAGGAGAGCCCGTGCTGGCGCATGCTCCTACTGACATTGCAAGTAAGATATTACTGTCGGTGGCTGAGCTACTCGTACAGCCGGTGACTCAGCATGACGGAGGACGGCGAGGTGGTGCTGAAGAGCGGCGCAGGAGAGCCCGTGCTGGCGCATGCTCCTACTGATATTGCAAGTAAGATATTACTGTCGGTGGCTGAGCTACTCGTACAGCCGGCGTCTCAGCATGACGGAGGACGGCGAGGTGGTGCTGAAGAGCGGCGCAGGAGAGCCCGTGCTGGCGCATGCTCCTACTGACATTGCAAGTAAGATATTACTGTCGGTGGCTGAGCTACAGCCGGCGTCTCAGCATGACGGAGGACGGCGAGGTGGTGCTGAAGAGCGGCGCAGGAGAGCCCGTGCTGGCGCATGCTCCTACTGACATTGCAAGTAAGATATTACTGTCGGTGGCTGAGCTACAGCCGGCGTCTCAGCATGACGGAGGACGGCGAGGTGGTGCTGAAGAGCGGCGCAGGAGAGCCCGTGCTGGCGCATGCTCCTACTGACATTGCAAGTAAGATATCATTGCCGTGAGCTGAGCTACAGCCGGCGTCTCAGCATGACGGAGGACGGCGAGGTGGTGCTGAAGAGTGGCGCAGGAGAGCCCGTGCTGGCGCATGCTCCTACTGATATTGCAAGTAAGATATCATTGCCGTGAGCTGAGCTACAGCCGGCGTCTCAGCATGACGGAGGACGGCGAGGTGGTGCTGAAGAGCGGCGCAGGAGAGCCCGTGCTGGCGCATGCTCCTACTGACATTGCAAGTAAGATATTACTGTCGGTGGCTGAGCTACTCGTACAGCCGGTGACTCAGCATGACGGAGGACGGCGAGGTGGTGCTGAAGAGTGGCGCAGGAGAGCCCGTGCTGGCGCATGCTCCTACTGATATTGCAAGTAAGATATCATTGCCGTGAGCTGAGCTACAGCCGGCGTCTCAGCATGACGGAGGACGGCGAGGTGGTGCTGAAGAGCGGCGCAGGAGAGCCCGTGCTGGCGCATGCTCCTACTGACATTGCAAGTAAGATATTACTGTCGGTGGCTGAGCTACTCGTACAGCCGGTGACTCAGCATGACGGAGGACGGCGAGGTGGTGCTGAAGAGCGGCGCAGGAGAGCCCGTGCTGGCGCATGCTCCTACTGACATTGCAAGTAAGATATTACTGTCGGTGGCTGAGCTACTCGTACAGCCGGTGACTCAGCATGACGGAGGACGGCGAGGTGGTGCTGAAGAGCGGCGCAGGAGAGCCCGTGCTGGCGCATGCTCCTACTGACATTGCAAGTAAGATATTACTGTCGGTGGCTGAGCTACTCGTACAGCCGGTGACTCAGCATGACGGAGGACGGCGAGGTGGTGCTGAAGAGCGGCGCAGGAGAGCCCGTGCTGGCGCATGCTCCTACTGACATTGCAAGTAAGATATTACTGTCGGTGGCTGAGCTACAGCCGGCGTCTCAGCATGACGGAGGACGGCGAGGTGGTGCTGAAGAGCGGCGCAGGAGAGCCCGTGCTGGCGCATGCTCCTACTGACATTGCAAGTAAGATATTACTGTCGGTGGCTGAGCTACTCGTACAGCCGGTGACTCAGCATGACGGAGGACGGCGAGGTGGTGCTGAAGAGCGGCGCAGGAGAGCCCGTGCTGGCGCATGCTCCTACTGACATTGCAAGTAAGATATTACTGTCGGTGGCTGAGCTACAGCCGGCGTCTCAGCATGACGGAGGACGGCGAGGTGGTGCTGAAGAGTGGCGCAGGAGAGCCCGTGCTGGCGCATGCTCCTACTGACATTGCAAGTAAGATATTACTGTCGGTGGCTGAGCTACAGCCGGCGTCTCAGCATGACGGAGGACGGCGAGGTGGTGCTGAAGAGTGGCGCAGGAGAGCCCGTGCTGGCGCATGCTCCTACTGATATTGCAAGTAAGATATCATTGCCGTGAGCTGAGCTACAGCCGGCGTCTCAGCATGACGGAGGACGGCGAGGTGGTGCTGAAGAGTGGCGCAGGAGAGCCCGTGCTGGCGCATGCTCCTACTGACATTGCAAGTAAGATATTACTGTCGGTGGCTGAGCTACAGCCGGCGTCTCAGCATGACGGAGGACGGCGAGGTGGTGCTAAAGAGTGGCGCAGGAGAGGCCGTGCTGGCGCATGCACCTACTGATATTGCAAGTAAGATATTTGTCTGTCCTTCGTTATCTTTTGTTTTTTACAGTTTATTGCCGTTTAAGACCGCCCAGAACTTAGGCGATTTCTGTAACCTATTATGCCCTCTCCCCTGACGGGCCAGAACGGGACGGAGGTTGTGCGTTGCTCGATAAAATGTGTCAGTACCTAAATAGGTATGATTATGTCCCTAACGTCGACTAAAACTGCCCTATGTCCACAAAGTGTGTCTTTCTCGCCCCTGACTCTATGGTGTCAGGATCCGGTAGTGTACTTACCAAATCTTAAGAATGGATGATGTGATGTGGGTAACTCGAGTGGTAAATAAATCATTCTGTATTTCGTTTTATAAACTTGGTCCGTTCGTTTTGAAAACGTCCCATAACCAACATGGTTTGCTACATGATTTTTGTCTAACAAATCATGTAGCGCCGACCGCAATAGATTTGGGATTAGAGCAGGAACATGATGATCTACAATGGTTAGAAGTGGGTTGGTTGTTATTTTTATTTTGTTTGTGTTGAGACTCAACGAGTCAATATCAGCAAATGATCGCACGCGTTAACAATCGCACTTTTCTATCAACATCTATTGTTGTACGAAACAATCATAGCCGATATTTCTTTCTCTATATCGATAGGCATATTTTATTTCTAGACTAATCGTATCTGAGCAATAATGATAAATGATTAAGTACTTATAATAATGAAATGATACTTGGTTAGAATATTTAAAAAGGGAGCCAACACCGGTCCAATCATTTTTATCTCTCTGTTCATCTATCAAGTATATTGCTTGTGCACCTAGCTACACGTGTATTGATAACGAGTGTATTAATGAACAAGTGTGATCATGATAAGGTGTTTATCAGGTAGCCTGTTCGTGATGGCGGCCGGCCTAACGCTGGAGTGGTCCCCTGACGAAGCCAAGATCGTGGACCCTGCCATCTCCGCCTGCGCAGCCATCATCCTCGTCATATTCAACTACCCGTTCAGTAAGTTCTAGATAAAATACTAGGTAACTGGTTCAATAAAGGATGGGATTATAGGTAAATGGCGGGGCAGTTCCGTAAGAGAGGGAAAGCATGATCGGCCGGTGCATAGAAGAGCCTTATAGTACCGTCACTCGAATAGGCCATATTTGACAGCTGTCAAAATCATGTTAATGCTATGACATAAGGTCTATTTTTCTTTGTTGACATGTTTCCTAGTACGGGTTTGACAGCTGTCAAATATGGCCTATTCAAATGACGGTACTGTAGTAGTGTGAAAGCATGACCTTTGGCATGACATTTATAATCCCATTCTTTAATAAACCAAGTAGTAACTCTCACAGTTGATTACCTACTTCTATCCTATCACTATTTACCTACTTGGATGTGTACCTACCCTTAGAAAGCTAAAAATATCGTAATAGTTCGCAGGTATGCTAGATTTAGCAACAGTAATGATAAGACCTATAAACCAGCCGAATGATTCTTAATCAATACGAACGAGCCTAAGAGTAAACACCATGAACTAACTACCTAAAAGTACTTAATTCAAATTGTACGTCCTCATCAACTTGAAATGCAAACTAGCGTGCGATAAGTATAAGTAGCGAAGTATTAACGAACCTGCATACCTACGTAACATTATGCAAATCATTGCACGGAGGACCGTTTGCAATCGCACATTACGTGAGTGGGTGCCTTTGACCGCACAGTAGCAAAACAGTAGTTGCCTATAGTGCGGAGGTTAATGTCGTCAACTTTGTACATCGAGTTAGAAAGCTTAAAATCAGCATGAAGGTGCTTCTTGACCTACTGTTTGAAACTGGGGATGGAGCCAAGCATGCACTAGCCCCCTTCACTTTTAATCGCTAATCATAGTAATGATCCGCGTGCAGCGTATCTTGTCAACTGGGGCATCAGCTGCATCAGTCGACGGCCGCCATCTTGCTTAGGTAGGCTATACTGCGGAATCGACTGGATCAGTCGATGACGTAATATAAAGTGGTGTCGGATTACATGCGGGTGTTATGGGCTTATTTCTCGTCGTAGAAACTTCGTTTTTTCAAATAAATGTCGGAATTAAGACTAAAATTTATAAAAGAGCCCGAAATAACCCGCCACAATAGTAAATTTCAACAAAATCCGTATTTTTTTCGACCGTAAGATTGTTTGCGGTCACGGCGCAAGGTTCGCAGGTCTCATGTAGGAAGGACAATGAATAAATATTTTTTTTGTTCTTTTCTTCTGGTTCTATGTTTTATTCTTATGTTAAATTGCCAATAAAATCATCAAACAATTTTTTAATTTATAAATATGATGTTTTTCAAAAAAATACAAAAAAAAACTTAAACAAACATTTCTCAGTAAAAGTGTATATAAACACGCAACCGGCATGTTTATATTATCTTACAACAAGCTTGCTTGTTTATTCACGAGTTCAACACTCAAGTTACAATGTTTATCTTTCGATAACAGCCGAGAACTTTTTGTTTATGTTATCGGATATCTTAAGTATCTCAAGTGGCCGCCATTAATCGCAGAATAGCTTATGTCAAGTGCGCCGCCATCTTTTTTTGTACGCAGTGGAAGGGGAGCACCAATCATTTTGAACCTTATTACTATTACCCTCACTCAAAATGAATAAACGTGATAAAGCTTGGCACTACCCCAAGTTCTGATCAGTAGGTCAAAAAGTACTTTCATGCCGATTTTCAGCTTTCTAGCTAAAGTGCAAACCTGAGGCTCTTTTTTGACGCTAACCTCCCAACTATTAGCTATACACTACAACTGCGTTCAGACAATGCACCGCTGTTTCTGGCAGAACAATGGTGAAATGTTTCCTAATTCCTTATCGAATAGCGGTGTTCACAAACTAGGCAATGAAACATAACGTGTTTGCCGATAACATAATGAACAGTTTTTTGGTTCGGTACGGTGACCGATTAGAAAAGCAACACAAATTCTACCCGTAGTTGTCGTAAAAGGCAACTAATCGATAAGAATGGGAAACAGCGTTTGCAACATATGTCACGGCACTCGCCAACCCGTCTGCCAGTCCGTCATGAATACATACATACTTATCACGCCTGTATCCCTTGCGGGGTAGGCAGAGCATAATAAGCAAATGTAAAAGATGGCCATTTAGGTAAATCACGTCTGACAAAAGTTTGAGTGTCATTCAGAAGACTGTGTATCACCATAGTGACAGGTTGTCAGCTAACGCCTAAAATTGCAAAACACATCGACTCTCAACTCCCTTAGTCGCTTCTCACGACACCCACGGAAAAGATATGGGGTGACGCTCTTTTGAGCCGGCACCACATGCCAAATGTCCGTTGTGAAAGCCCCTCAGTAAGGCAGCACAGCAGCAATGAATGAAGTAGTGTGGCTGTTGGTTCTATCAGTTTCTTGTGGTTTGCAGTGCGTTCAGCGGGTCTGATCCTGCTGCAGACGGTTCCCGAGGGCCTGGGCACGTGCGAGCTGCGTGCTGCTGCCCTGAAGGTCCCGGGAGTGCTGGCCATCCATGAGCTGCACGTATGGCAGCTACATCGCGACCGCGTGGTGGCTACAGCGCACGTCGCCTACAGCTCACATCAGGTAAGCTTTGACCAGCAAGTAACCTTCTAACCTTCAGCCAGTTGGATAAAGCGTGCTCCTGGAGCGGGAATCTTGCTTCCTCCCTACAGTAAAAAAAGTAAGTAGGTTCCGGTCGCCCTCGCCACTGCGCACTCGCTTGTTTATATGCCCACATACATGATGCTCCTTTTTTCAAATCACGCATAGATAATGAGATTCTTTATAAGGAATTTGAAAATATTAACTGGAATAAGTTTAAAACTATGCAGAACCCGATTGACATTTATAAACTAATGAACTCGAAACTAAAAGAATGTTATGATAAAGCTACGTATGTACAAAAAATAAGTAATTCAAAGCGAAATAAAGAACCATGGATAAATAAAAAAGTTACTAATGCATGTGAAAAAAGAGACAGTCTTTTTTTAGAATGGAAGAAAGATACAAAAAATCAAGTTGCACGAATTGAATATAACAAACAAAGAAATAAAACTCATAAAATAATAGAACAATCTCGTAACAAATTTCATAATAATGAAATATGGAAAAACAGAGGAAACATGAAAAAATTATGGAGTATTTTAAATAGAATCTCGGGAAAAATCATTAACTCAATAGATGATATTGTTAGAAAAGCTTTTAAATCAACGGGATGTAATAAAAATATAGCCGACTTATTTGCAAATAAATTCACACAAAATGTGCAAAGCATTGTACCTAATTGTAAAAAGAAAATGATTGACGATGGAATCTATAGGTTTCCTTCGGAAACATCTATGCTTTATAAAAAAGCCACCACCACAAGTGTACAAAAAATTATTAGTAGTCTAAAAAGTAATAAATCACCAGGAATAGATGGCATACGGACTATTGACATAAAGAAAATTGCAGACAAAATATCTACGGTCATAGCACAATTAATTAACTCTAGCCTTGCCTCTGGGATATATCCTGACGAACTCAAAGTAGGACTTGTCAGACCAATTTTCAAGGGTGGGGATAGTAAAGACTGCGCTAAGTATCGCCCTATAACAATGCTCCTATTATAGATAAGATTGCTGAAAAACATTTCAGTAATCAAATTCACAGCTATTACAAGGAGCACGAGATACTGTCGCCTAACCAATTTGGTTTCCAACCAAATAAAAGCACTTCTCTTCTTTTATCTAAGTTCACTGACACTGTTAATAAACATCTTGACGAAAAGAAACATGTCTTGCTAATCTTTATTGATTTTAGCAAGGCATTTGATACATAGACACGAAACATTAATTAGTAAACTTGAAGATACCGGAATAAGAGGGCCAGTGCTGCAATGGTGTAAAAGTTACCTCGAAAACAGAACGCATAAAGTTAAAGTTGGTGACGCCTTGAGTAGCGAGGTAACTGTCACTGAAGGTACAGCGCAGGGTTCTGTTCTTGGTCCACTGCATTACCTGGCCTACGTCAATGACGTTAATAACTGTGTTAAGCATTGTGACGTGTTTCAGTACGCAGACGACACTTGCTTAGTAGCCGCTGATAGAAACCTTGCTGACGCCATTGTGAAGTTGCAATATGATTTTGACTTGATTTGCCAGTGGTCGCACGACAATGGACTTGTGTTAAATGCTGAAAAAACAAAACTGGTTCACGTTCATTCTAACCATTGTAAAACACTCAATATACCTGTTCGAATAACAGCTCATGAACACAAATGCTTGCACGATAATTGCGACACTGACAATTGTCAATGCCCTGCGCTTGAGCAGGTATCAGAACTGAAGTATCTGGGATTGACGATTGATAGTCACTTTAACTGGGGTAAGCATATTGAAACAGTTTGCGTTCGACTAAGACAGATCATGGCAAAGTTTTATATAATCAAAAGCAGAATACCTTATTCGGTAAGGTTATCTATGTATTTGGCCCTAGCAGAAAGCATAATATCCTACGGGTTAACTAGCTACGGCCGCACATTTCCCACCTACCTTAAACAAATCTATAATTTACAACTGAGGTTATTGAAACTTATTGTGCCCCCTAAAGTGAAGGCAGCGACAAAAACTGACAGTGAATTGTTCGGTTATTGTAAAGTCCTGCCAGTATTTCAAAAATTTCGACTAAATTTTATAAAAGAAAACTATTTTAGAACTGATATTCAAACTCCGATATCACACATCAAAATAACACGACAAGTAACCAACAATAAACTATTAACACATAAATGTACAAATTATTATGGTAAACGAACATCCAGTTACATGGTCCCCCATATAATTAACGGTTTACCTAGTGAGATTAAATGTAAAATAAATAAAACTAATATAATAACAATTTTGAAAAACTATTTCTTAAATGATCTCGAAATCACTTAAATCTCCGCTAATCTGTATAAATTACTCATCCTGTATCTGTCGCGTGGCAAAACTGGTTACAACGCTGTCTCCTTTTTACTGCAAGATTCGAGCGAGCACGCGGATTTTCCGTCCCGTTCTGCCCGGCCCGGTTGCAAGTATCGGATGGGGAATGAGTACTTACCTACTCGCTTGTTTACGTCCTAAGTTTACGTCTTATTTGTCGAGATGGGTACTTAATTTTTACTTTGCCTTTAGAAAAAGTGTATGTATTTGTATGTGGTTGTGTGGTAGTGTTTTGTATTTTTATGTACTTTTAGTGAAATTAAAGGTTGGACGTATGTTATGGTAGGATATTTATTTATGTTATAGTTGGTTATAGTAAATAACGAGCGAGGATTTCGGGTGTCAAGACAAACCTTTTCGGTTTAGTGACATCTTTTAATGTACTTTGTAATTATTTAGTAAAAACAAAATAAATGAAAAAAAAAAAAAAAAAAATATGGATGAATTGAGTAAGTCTGAAGGTCTGAACACAGTCTAGCAGCCTACAGCTCGCATCAAGTAAGTCTAGCCACATACCAGCATATTAGCATGCAAGCAGTCAATTGGATCGTCTTTACGGTACTTACATCATGCTTCCAAAAAAGGAGCCTTGCTTCATCAGCAGTGTCAATTAGTGCAGTGCGTTCAACGGGTCTGATTCTGCTGCAGACAGTTCCGGAAGGTCTGGCTCTGGGCACGTGCGAGCTGCGCGCTGCTGCTCTGAAGGTGCCGGGAGTGCTGGCCATCAATGAGCTGCACGTTTGGCAGCTACATCGCGACCGCGTGGTGGCTACAGCGCACGTCGCCTACAGTTCGCATCAAGTAAGTCTAGCCACATACCAGCATATTAGCATGCAAGCAGGAGCCTTGTTACATCAGCAGTGTCAAACCTCTTATTTAGCAAAGCAATTAGTGCAGTGCGTTTGGCGGGTCTGATCCTGCTGCAGACAGTGCCAGAGGGTCTGGGCACGTGCGAGCTGCGTGCTGCTGCTCTGAAGGTCCCGGGAGTGCTGGCCATCCATGAGCTGCACGTATGGCAGTTGCATCGCGACCGCGTGGTCGCTACTGCGCACGTCGCCTACAGCTCGCATCAGGTAAGTCTAGCCACATACCAGCATATTAGCATGCATGCATGAGCCTTGCTTCATCAGCAGGGTCAACCCTCTTAGCAAAACAATTAGTGCAGTGCGTTCAGCAGGCCTAATCCTGCTGCAGACAGTTCCCGAGGGTCTGGGCACGTGCGAGCTGCGCGCTGCTGCTCTGAAGGTCCCAGGAGTGCTGGCCATCCATGAGCTGCATGTGTGGCAGCTACATCGCGACCGCGTGGTGTCTACAGCGCACGTCGCCTACAGCTCGCATCAGGTAAGCTTTGACCAGCAAGTAACCTTCAGTCAGTTGGATAAAGCGTGCTCCTGGAGGGGGAATCTTGCTTCCATACAGTAAAAAAAGTAAGTAGGTTCCGGTCGCCCTCGCCACCGCGCACTCGCTTGTTTATGTGGATGAATTGAGTAAGTCTGAAGGTCTGAACACAGTCTAGCATTCTAATTAGTCAGACCGATAGTCCTTACGTTAATTACATCATGCTTCTAACGCAGCATGGAGCCTTGTCACACCACAGCCTTGCTTCATCAGCGGTGACATAAACCTCATACAAAATACCTACCTATTTTCTAGTTAGCAAAGCATATAAGTATTCCTTATTTTTCATGTGATACCAACTGTGATACCTTTTGTTACAGGAATACGTCAAAAGTTCATCGCTGGTCAATGATCTCTTCAAAAAGCACGGCATCGGGCTGGTGACGCTGCAGCCCGAATTCACCCTTGTGGACAAGACAGGGGAGGAGAGGAAGTCCATGATAGAGTTCGCAAATATCGCCTGCTCGTGTCCGTGTGCCAAGGCCTGCGTCGCGCCCAAGTGCTGCGAACCCCCCAGGAAACCACCGATCACAAGAGTTTGAAACACTGTTTGTTTTTAAATGGTTAGCGCCAATGTGAACGTCTAATGTTCGTGTAATTAGAACAGGCTATGCTAATTTTAGTACTGTTCCGTTTTTTGCTCAACAGATGCGGGTGAGGCCAAGGACTGTGAGATATTTTGTAGTTGAGTAGGAATAGAGTCGCCATGAGACGGAATTGCGGATATCCTTGCCAGTGTACATCAAACTTGTAGCTAGATAAAAATTTGTCTAATCAACAGTGATATCAATCGAGGAAGGGCACGATTGAACGCCATTTCTCATTTATTTTACTTGTACAGTGTACCAAAGATGTTCCATAACAACATGGGTGTCTGCCGGTCGCGACGACGCGGTTTCTAATCAGGTAATCGCAGCCCGCGACAGAGTGAAAGTAATGCATAAAAACATGCGTTGAACTCCGCCGCCGCCGCGCCTCCGCGCCACAGTAGGTGTGGCAGGCAGGTAGTGTTATTATTTATTCTTATGGCAGAGGTAAGATACACTTAAGCATCTTCATCTAGACTAGCGGATACCTTAAACCGAGGTCAGAACCGGTGTAGAGTCGATATGCATCACATGCTAGACTACGCAAAAGATAAGATAGATACGAGCGTAGTATTTGAAGGACCCGTCACACTTACTGATCTGTTTTCTTTACTGTACCTAAATGGTATCTTTATGTCACCGACTTGCGGTGCCGTTTACTTCGATCACAAGTTACTTATCATCACAATAAAACACCATCCATTATGCTATGAGAAGATACTCGAACATGGCGTAATGAGATAATTCACCGCGGGATAATGGAATCATTGTCGGAAACAATGCCCTTTATTTTGCAGACGTAAGAAAGATCACACCCGAGACGATACGCCTGAGATACGCATTCACGCGGGATTTGTATGAAAGTATTGTTTCAGCGATATCGAATTATTTTATTGTCATCATAAGAAGCAATTATATTGGAAGTGTTTTGCGCTTTGTGTAAAATCATGCATTTAATAAAACAATGGTGTTGTCGAAAGAGGTATTCATAATTACGAGAAATTGCCAATTTGATGTCGAGATGTGAGGACTGGAGAAGCGTGTGAATAACATAACATAACATAACAAAATTCTTTATTGCACAAAATACAAGGAATAGTACAACAACAGAAAAACACAAACAAAAGAAACAGGATACGAAAAAAATGTAAATTTTCAGTGTAATGTTACCGGTTTCGCAGTTGTCATTGTTTCAGACTTCTATGTATTTACCATGTGCTTCTCTTAAACGATTTTGTGTCACTAGGTTTCCTTAGCGTAGACAGACATATACATGACATAGAGTGTCTTAAAATGCTCAATTTTCTTGTAGAGTCATCTGGGAACTTCGTAATATTTACTTTTGATGTAAACAAGGGTTTAAATTTTTATCACTATTTTATTTGACCATGTACAAATCGAAGAGAAATATTTTTATATTCTATGAATTAAATCTAAAATATCTACTACGGACAATAATTTGTAAGTAGGTATTTTAAAGTCTGGCGTACAAAGCGACTGTGATGTTCCTAGACAGTATTATATTAGGGAAAGCTAGATAAGAGTATAAATATACTAAATTTAATACAGGGCGTAGATTTATTGTGATGTTTCGGAAAATATTTAATGTAAATTGTTTCCAATGAAAATATAAGTATATCGATTTTTTATTTTGTAAAATTACTGCAGGTTTTAAACCACAACTGATAAAGAAACGAGGTCAATAATTCGTTTACTTTTAGAAACCAATGTGTGTCAGTCAAGTCAAAGGTTGTTAATAAATGTACACCCTGTAAAATTATTTAGGTTATCAAGCAATTAGTGGTAAGACGTTGATAAAACAATAATAGCGTGTAAGTGTTTGTGTACAAAGATTTGTTGACAATTGATTAAAATACATTATTTTAAGGTAAATGATTCATACTTGTTTCATTTGAATTATTTCTGTTTGTTTATAATGAAAGGCAAACTTTTTAATTACTTATTTACAAACTATTAAGTTAAATCTAAGTTGACAGACCAACTATCACCAAAGGATTGTAGATAAAAGTTTGAACATTGATCTTAGGTTCTAGAAGATCCTTGGTCATGGATCCCGAATGCTGTTTTACATGAATGTGGTGTATTGTGTAGGCATCTATTGCTTACTCATCCATCATCATAGCCCTGATCCACTGCTCAGAATTATCACAATACATACTACTGAAAACCGAAAAACGGTGACACCAGGGTTCGACGGGTAGTACGAATCGTGTGGTGTGTGTCCCACACTAAAAAAATGAAGATCATAAATGAAAAAATATCACTTCTATTGGGATTGTAATGCACTCACACCACTCTGCCACTGAGCTATCGATGCACGGCCGATGGACGCCAAAATGTGGACTAACCATGTAGTAAGTTCTAAATACTTACTATAGATGTCGCTGGATCGTCGCTTGGAGACGAGCATCAAGAGATAGAAAATTTGGCGTCCATCGGACGTGCATCGATAGCTCAGTGGCAGAGCGGTGGGGCGTTTACCCATGCGGCCCGGGTTCGATCCCCGGTCGATGTACGTCATCTTTTCTATTTCTTATTTTCAAATATCACTTCGCCTAACGAGTCGATGGCATTTCTGTCAATCGTCATTAGCCAAGCCTCGCTCACCGTATTGTGTCGGCCGCCAGCATCAGTTGCTCCCGCGTATACAGTGGCCTAAGCAACGAAACTACAGGCTACAATTCTGCAAGTGAAATTCGATGTACAGTCTCTTCCGCTCACTCATGCATGAACAATCCAAAATTTAAGGTTTAGATTTTTTTGAGACAGTTACATTTTACAGCAATAATTGTTATTTTACTAGATGCAGAAACATTTATCGAATCGTTCAACATAATGTTTGTCCGGCTTGTCCGTATCAGCCACAAAAAAATCGAAACCGAAAAAAAACGAAAAGAGAATTGTTCATGAGTTAGCGTGAGAGACTGTTCATTGCGTAGTCAATTAGCCATTATTATCCCATTATTAAACCGGCTACGCAATGTACATCGCATTTCGCCTGTAGTTTCGTAAAATCGGGCACAGGTGGTCGGACATTTTACAGCGTACAGATAATCACTATGGCAATGTGTTGCCTGAATGAACAGTAGAGTCCCGGGTTGCCAATAAGGTGTTGCGGCAGTGTGGCGGGCGGCAGGCGCGGCTTTTCATCACGCGCGCACATGGTGCACCAGCTCCTGATGCGGCGCGCTGGTGGGCAAGAGAATATGACGTCACTCGGGACGGGACTGTTGTGTTGTCACTTTCCCGCAGGACCAGGTTGTACACTGAGCAATACTATTGAGTGTTTAACTGGGACAAAGCTGGGACACAATTATCCCAGTTGTACACTTAATGTTATGTAGGGTGGTAGGGCACGCAAAGTGCCTACTTGAAGAAATATACAGGGCTGTACGGAACGCTCAACTTACCTGAAAACGCTAAGCTCATCAATCTGACTGAACAACTCTAACCAAGAACCAAAGTATAAAAATAAATCAGCTGACAAACCTAATTTTCTATTGGGAGGCATTATGTTTCTATTTAATTTGGAGAAGTTATTCAGTTTGAGGATATGTATAGTCCAGATGGACTATGAATCCATCTGGATTATACGTATCCTAAAAGTTGTCGTATGGACACTTCCATACCTGATGATACGAAATGAAGGTGAAACAACCAGGACCTTTCGCCATCGGTGTTTCGGCACTCATCGCTTCAGCTTAAATGGTGACTAACTAAGTACTCAGTTTGACATGTTGAGCTTATCGTTTTCTAGAAAGTCGATCTTTCAGTAACACCCTGTATGTATAAGGTTTAGTTTATTTTTACATTTTAATCGTTTGTTTGGCCCAACTTGAATGGGAAACAAAGAAATGGTAGAACCTTATTTCGAGAGGATTTGCGCTATTTCCCTAACATCCTTTATTTTTGAGAAGCTGCATAAGGGTAACGAAACGATAAGGATTTTTTTTTGTCTATACCTATGTGTGACCGACCAACATTGGCTGAAATTCGATCCCAGATTCTTGTTTTTTTTTTTTATTTAGGGAACACGAGACAGAAACAGTCCCATCAGGGTTATCGATTATACATGGTGTTAATTTAATTTTGCCTGTCATAGCTGAAGGGTAGATTGCGTAACAATGAAGGAATCCGTAAAAGTTAAACTATGCACGTATTATTTAAAATACTGAAGAACATGTTTAATTTTATAATCATAAATTATACATTAATATCAATTGGTAGGAGAAAAAAATATTTAAAATTTTGTATCTCACTCACCGACTACCCACCGACATGCCAAGGATTAAATTAACATCCTGTTGTAGCTTTTCAATCAAACTTCGGGAGCCGGCAAATTGGACAAATAACTGGTTTACTTAGTAGCAAACCTGGATTATTGAAAGTGTTTATCAGTTGTTTATCTATCGCATGTCACACTTTCAAGAAAGTTATTCCCTGCGGTACGGTTTGGCTCTCTCTCGTCTCGAATGAGTTAATCAATTTACTAAGCCTTATCAAATAATAGCTAAGTAGAAACACACCTACTAAACAAACAGTATTACAGGTTGCTATCGGGCATGCATATAGCAAGCAACTCAAATAATTTGTAATAGGTGATAAATAAATAGCAGTTAGGTATATAGGTAGGTACTTAAATTACGTCTAAATAATACGCATCAGTTAGATAAAACCACTTATCTAAAAGACCTTCTGCAACTTGGTGGTTATCGACTGGCTAGTCGCTATTGTCAAAGTCTCATTATGTAGTAGCAAGCACGATAGACACTACAGCAGTTATGGGTTACAGGTAAAACCAAGGAGTAACTTGTACAAGAAAGTACCTAGATCTCTCAAGACAAGACTAATAGCTAGGCGTTCTCCGTAATTAGTCGATAGGTAATTTAGATCATTGTCGAGGACTAACAAGTGCGGTAATACCTTTTATGTATCACGCGCCGGTTAGGTGAAACTTCTAGATAACTTAGAACTTTCTAGACTAGACTATAACTAGACACCATCAGCAAGCTATAGAGTGCGCCTAAAAAGTTAGAACGGGTAGCAGTAGTAATAATACAACATCTCTATCCATCAGTAGCAAAATGCCAGTGACAGACAACACTATTGAACCTCTATTACTTCTCATATCTACATTTGACGTCTGTATCTAGGGAGTAACTGCTTACGCTTTGACAGTACGGTGGTGCGGGGCCTTATGCACACTCTATAGCTTGCTTTTATATTTTATAAGGTCTGAATGCATCCTATCAGTATCCGGAGAGCTGTCCCTTATGGTAGGCTTAAAAACCAAGCGACAGCGACAACGACGCGCGTCGTTGTCGCTGTCAAATGACTGGTTTGTATGGGTTTGTATGGGGAACCAGGAAGGCCGAGCGTCGGTGTCGTTGCGGCGCGCCACGACGCCGTCACGTTGACAGCGCGCTGAGAAGCTTAGAGTTTGTATGGGATGCGGTCGGGTTTTTCTACAAGACCGCAGCGACAACGACGCCGTCAAAATTTGACGGCGTCGTTGTCGCGACGCTTGGAAAATAAGGGTACCATTACTGTATAGATCACCCAGAACTTTCTAGACTAGATTTTATCTAGACACTCACCGAGACCAGTCGGTAGTTGAGCTTGATCGCGTAATCGCAGTCGCCGAAGCACTCGCTCCATCCCAGCCACGGACCAACCTCGCACTCCACGCTTCCTGACAAATGGAAAAAATGATATACTATTATAGGGACAGTCAGACAACGAAGTCTCAGTTATAAGGACAGCCGATGTAGCGCAGTGGTTAGTATGCCTGCCTGCCACGCAAAGGTTCCTTGCTCAATTCCCGGTGGGGTCACTCACAAAGTTGATATTTATCACTTTGTGAATTTGTTCCCAGTTTGGTTAGGACATTGCAGGCTGAACCACCTGATTGTCCGCAAGTAAGATGGTTCCGTGCTTCGAATGAGCACGTTAAGCCGGTGGTCCCGGTTGCTGTCTATGATGGTGGTCGTTACACAACCATGTCAGAGGCCTGCTACTTACAGTAGGCGGTCGAAAATCTTTGACACCAGGGTTCATCGGGTCGTTGAACGACTCGGTGTCCCATACGAAAAAAAATAGGTTCCGTTTTACACTTTGGGTACGACACCCTAATAAGGTAAAATTGTTGCTAAGGACAGATACTAAAACACAGCACTATTCGCGATAAGGGAAAGGGATCACTTTCCCTACATCTTTCTTACGTTACGGACTATCAGCGCCCTATTCTACTACAGGTTACAAGTCTACAAGCGAATTTCGATGTACACTGCGCGGCCGGTTAGCCATTATTTTTTTTTATTTTTTTTACCTATGATGGGCTTACTCTTGACCCCAATCTTACCCTAGAGCAGAGATGGGATCTACGGTGGAGCGAGCTTGCCCAGAAGATGCCTATTCACTCTAGACTTAAAGAGATTCAGGTTATATGCACTCGGAAATACAGACGCAGGCAGGGAATTCCATTCTTTAGCCGTGCGCATAATGAAAGATGATTTGAAGCGCTTAGTACGTAATGTGGGTATATCAACTAAGAACGGATGGTAGCCGGCCGTGCGTCTGGATGTCCGATGGAAGAAAGGAGACTGTGGTATGAGCTCATGCAGCTCACGCGCACACTCTCCGAAGTACAATCTGTAGAAGACCGATAGGCAAGCAACCTTGCGGCGGTGAGCCAGGCTGTGAAGCTTGGTCGCCACCAGTTTTTTATCGCCTATTAATCTCTTGGCTCTGCGTTCCACCGAATCCATTGCAGCAAGTTGGTATTTAGCCGAGCCATCCCAAAGGTGACAGCAGTACTCCATGCAAGATCGGACTTGAGCTTTATAAAGAGTTAGAAGCTGTTCAGGCGTGAAGTACCGCTTGACTTTATTCAGGACGCCCAACTTTCTAGCTGCAATTTGAGCCTTGGACTCGATGGTGGTGCCGAAGTTGAGGTCAGAGTACAGCTCCATGCCAAGGAGTTGAAGAGTGTTGGTCACTGGAACAGATGTACCCCGAAAAGTAGGAGAAAAGGTGAAAGGACTCCTTTTGCGGAGAAAAGACACGCCTGCGTTTTTGAAGCATTGAAGCTGACGAGATTGTCATCGCCCCACTGGGAGACGTTACTTAACGTCAGGCTCGTACGCTCAATCATAGCCTTTCTCAATCTTTGGATTTCATCACCACTGGCTCCTGCGCCGGACAGATATTTCTCGGTGACAGTACTGTCATCTGCGTACCCAACAATTCCTGAGGTCATTGATGTGCAGCGGGAAAAGCGTCGCGGAGAGTACAGACCCCTGAGGAACTCCGGCGTCAATAGCCTTGAGGTCAGAGGAGCAGCCGTCTATGACCACTCGGATCGACCGTTCACTCAGGAAGTCAGCCACCCAGCTACAGAAGCCAGTGGGTATGCCGTACGCTGGAAGCTTGCTCAACAGACTCGCATGCCACACCCTATCGAAGGCCTTTGAAATGTCCAGCGACACTGCTATTGCTTCGCCGTGGTTTTCAATGGCCTCGCCCCAGCAATGCGTTACGTACACTAGAAGATCTCCCGTGGAACGCCCTCGGCGGAAGCCATATTGACAATCACTGAGAAAATCATTGTCTTCGAGGTACGAAAGCAGTTTGCAGTTCAGAACTCTTTCCATAACCTTACAGAGTACGGAAGTGATGGCGATCGGTCGATAGTTGCTAGGGTCGACACGGCTACCCTTCTTGGGCACAGGTTGCACATTGGCAAGCTTCAAAGATTTTGGTACATTATAATCCCATCGTAGCCTTTAGTTGGATAAAATAGGGTATGGTCGGTATGGTTCAGTCGTCACGTCAATAATCTACTTAAACAAACTGAGAGCATCAAATAATTTATTATACCTATTACTTAGATAACTAAGTTATTAAATGTTCAACTAATTGTTATTCTGTCGGTATGTTAGTCTACCGTGTGTTGCCGGCTTAGACTAACATCACCTCATATATTTCCTGTGGGTGTCGTTAGAAGCGACTAAGGGATTTGAGAGTTGATTTGTATTGCAATTATAGGCGACAGGCTGACAACCTGTCACTATGGTGATATATCACAGTCTTCTGAATGACTCTCAAACCTTTGTCAGACGTGTTGTAAATGCCCGCTTTTACAGCCATTTACGCTCTGCCTACCCCGCAAGGGATATTGGCGTGATATATATTATGTATGTTAGCAATAGAGTGTAAGCAGGTATATTTTTGCAATTGATGTTGGTTAGTGTCACTTGAGGTCATAGACTTATATATATAAACTAGCGTTCTTGAGGTCAATATTTAAGCATATCACTTGTCAGAATACTATTTGCTTTTAGGTCATACAAATGTCAGCTCTCAGTTACGTTATCAGTTAATTTAATAGCCATTTAAGTGAGCCAAATCAATTCGATTAATTTAACGCTATTCAAATCTGCATATTTCATATTGATGTTCGATACAAACTTACGTTACGATACTTAAAAGGCTCAACGTTAGCGACACTAGCGCCACTCAGTGAATAAAATTCACTGACTGAATACGCAAGTGATTGAGAAACCACATTATGAATTACCGACAATAACTAACAACAAAAATTTTTAGAATCAGTAAAACCTTGGAAAAACTGTGCACTTTAGTTATGTAAGCCGAAATTGCTAACTCATGGATACCAATTTTTATACATTTTTGTAGATTTATTTATTCTCTGTGGTTAGTTATTGTCGGCAATTCATAAATTGGGGTCCAGATGACCAGCGTGTTCAGCCAGGGATTTTTTCCTGTTTGGGGGCGCCACTAGTCTGACGTTTAGCCTTAAGATCGATAAAAAAATCTGGTCCTCCTATCTATAGTAACTCGTATCAGCTGATCGGGAATTTTGTATGGGAGGTGCAAATTTTGCATTTCATATTTCGACCTATGTTCCTTGGGCAAAGTTGTTCATTATAACCAGCCCTTCCTGCATTTTCGCTATCGGTCACTAGTAAAATTTCATCCAATATGATGAAATTCCACAAACTTTTATTGGACCTGACGTTAATGTCCGTTTTTACCGGCCGTTTACGATCTGCCTACCCCACAAGGAGCCTAAGCATGATATATTTTATGTATTTATACAACGTGTTACAAAACAACCAATAAATCTTCCATACAAAGTGATTTCATTTTGTATGGGAAGTCCAATTTTTTTTTCATATTTCGACCTATGTTCCATGGGGAAAGTTGTTCAGTTTCAGTACCTTGACCTCCTTTCAGCTTTATTGGTTGTTTTGTAACACCCAGTATAACCTGGTCCACTCACTCAAGATTTTTTTTAAAGATTATACCTATGACACTTACTTTCGTCGACTGGCGCATCGTTTTGCATGACCTCGTTGTCTACATGAGGCGGTGTGGATTTGGTCTTTTTGGTGACTGTTTCTGTCTCTGGTGTAGTCGTCGATGGTGAAGGGGGCACTGGAAAAAAAACATTATGCATTAATGTTTCATTTTAGTTCTGAGAATGGGCTGCAGATCTATTATCGTCGTCTGCAATGTTATGGTACCTACGCGTATCGACAGCAACTAAATAAAGGCCTGTGTTCGCTTTGATTAGTGCGATAGCAGGTGATCAGTAAAGCATATGAAGAGGCTACTCGCATTTCACTCGCAAAAAATAAAACTCGCTTCTATTTCTTCTACTAAGCAGCCCACTAAACACTTAAAAGTAAATACAGGCGTTAAAAAAGGCAAACCCAGTCTCCATTCATAAATGTATTAACTACTAAGTTATTGTAAACTTAGATTACGGGTACGGTTATTATTGATAAACAGGCTTTATTTTGATATTTCACCATTGCATTAGGTATTAAGTATTTGATGTTCCTCACAGACGTTCTTCTTCAAACTTCCTCAAGAGCCTCCTATAGAGAACCTACCAGTAGTGCGAGCAGTCACGTTGCTACAGACGCGTAGACAGTCTTCCTTGCTCCGAAAGTTGTTCGCATTTCCTCCACAGCCGGTGAACCCGAATGGCTCGCATTTTTGAGTCGTCACATCGTAGAACCACCTCTAGAGAACCTACCAGTAGTGCGAGCAGTCACGTTGCTACAGACGCGTAGACAGTCTTCCTTGCTCCGAAAGTTGTTCGCATTTCCTCCACAGCCGGTGAACCCGAATGGCTCGCATTTTTGAGTCGTCACACCATAGAACCGCCTCTCCTTATAAACCTACCAGTAGTACGAGCAGTCACGTTGCTACAGACGCGTAGACATTCTTCCTTGTTCCGGAAGTTGTTCGCATTGCCTCCGCAGCCAGTGAATCCGAATGGCTCGCATTTTTGAGTAGTCACATCATAGAACCACCCATCCTTATAAACCTACCAGTAGTGCGAGCAGTCACGTTGCTACAGACGCGTAGACAGTCTTCCTTACTCCTGAAGTTGTTCGCATTGCCTCCGCATCCGGTGAACCTGAATGGCTCGCAATTGAGTCGTCATATCGTAGAACCACCTCTCCGTATAAACCTACCAGTAGTGCGAGCAGTCACGTTGCTACAGACGCGTAGACAGTCTTCCTTGCTCCGGAAGTTGTTTGCATTGCCTCCGCATCCGGTAAACCCGAATGGCTCGCATTTTTGAGTCGTCACATCGTAGAACCACCTCTCTTTGTAGGTGCGACAATGCCCCACTGACATCGGTAGCAGGCATACCTCTGGTGGAAAGAAAAAGAAGATGTTACATTTGGATGAAGCAAAGAGTTGTCGTCAACTCTTTTGGATGCTATTTTCAGTGGATTTACTGCCACCGTACGGTAGATGATGGTTAAATGGTTGGCATATATTTTTAGGCAAGGTCTAAGACTCTACTTTGCCCTTTAAAAACACCTCGAAGTAACAAGGGGCAGTACCTATGTCTAAACAGTATTTTTGAAATAGTGGCATTAGTTTAAAATATCGAATAAATTAAAAAGTCTAAGTGAAATAATTGTAGTTTCAAAACCTACCTAAATAACCGATTATTAAGATACGATATTATTCTAAAATATTAATTTATGTTGCTTATTATTGCTAAACCTAAAAGACTTAATCCAGACCAGACGGAATTTTTCGTGTCCTTAATAAAAATATCTTTGTTCGAGGTTACTCAATATTATTTTTAACATGATGATAAAATATTATCAAAAGTCAATAAAAATGGTCGCTAACGGTGTTAATATAATCTTGTTATTGGTCTGTTTACACTTGTTTCCAGCGATATCAATTCGATAAGATCAATAGTCAAAAAAGTACCTATGCAGACTTACATCACAAAATAAAGAATTTACAGAAGGACAGCTCGCTTCTTTTACTGGTGATTTATCTATCATACTCCCTGGGGTAGCCCCAAAGTGCCTGCTACTTTTCATTTATCAATTTTTGAAATGTGGTACCTACATTAGTTACATTACTTACATTATAATTATAACACTTACACTTAGACTATAAAACACTACAATATTTGCTATTCCGAATTGTCATTTTGCCATCCGCCCGCACAGAACGCTGTTGATCCTCAACTACCAGCCCGTTTGAGACGGTTTAGTTTCGCCTGTAAACGACGGCGTGAAGATGACCGTGTGAGTGTAGTGTAGTAACGTTTTCTTATAGCCATCTCTCTGTATTGAGCGGCCGCCAATAATTGCTTAGTGCTTACATGGCTATTCTATTTACCTTGGCAACTAAGTCACAGTATACCAATATATTCACTGTGACTAAGTAGAACAGGTTTGTTTTTCGGATAGGTAACCGATTGCGACTTATCTAAAAGTGATCAATAGCTGTGCCTATAGGCAGATAATCCCAAGCGGATCGGATTATCCTTGGCATCGATAATAATAATGTCAATACATCTTTAAAATTGATATTAGTGCCTTTTTTTTTGTGGGCAACCGAGTCGTCCAACGACTCGATAAGTCCTGATGTCAGAGGTTTTAACCACCTACTACAAGTAGCAGGCCTCTGACATGGTTACGTAACGACTGCCGTCTATGCGATCGCAAACAGCAACGGGGACCGACGGTTTAACGTGCCCTCCGAAGCGCGCATCCATTTATTTGGACCTGATTAATAATTTTCGTCCAAGACTATAAACAAAACAAGCTGTTCCTGTTTATGACATATACATACACGGTGTTCCGGAGAAAATGGTGTTGATGTCTAACGTTTTTACTGTGCGTTTTTAACTTTTTCTAAGATTCAAAATGTCATCATAATATTATAAGTTAAACGTGCAAGGTGGAGGAGTAATGCATAATGCAATTTAGTTTTATTCTTAAGAATTCAAACTTGGTCCTTTAATGGAAATTGTTCAGTACAATGGCCTACATAATGTCTCCAATTCAACGCTTTTCTCTCTGAAGACGGTATGTAGATAATAAGGCGGCGCTATTATTAACTGGCACCACGCAGAAATGACGGCTAAGACATACAGCATACACGTAATATACAGATGTTTAATATTTTGTATTCGCAGCATACTATTTTTCCTTATTGAAGTGCAGTTGAATGTGATTAAATCAAATGATCTCGCCTGTTTCATATTCAAACAAACTGGAGTATTTAAAACATTCCTACGTAAATAAATAGCAATGTAGAGCAGAGCGAGCATAATTTAAGATATTTGATTTAATCTGAGCTGAGAAGGAGCTGAGTCATAGACGACATGTTTGGAACTAGTATTTGTAGGTATTACAAATTTTACGTAGGTTTCAATACCAAACTCATCTGATTTTTTATCTCTTTGATCGTAGGTACTTACACACTTAAAATAGTTTAAAAAAATCGTTCACAGCCTGCCCCACTAAGATACCTTGTAGTGATGTGATGCCGTTCATAAACGTAAACCTATGTGTAGGTTGTACGAAATCGTTCAACATTTTACCCGTATGGGTTTGCCCAAAGAAATATTACCCTTAGGTACCTACTTAAATAACGGGCGTTCGGGTAAGGTGTGAAGTGTAAGAAATATTATGTTATAGCATAAACATAATTTTGATAGCTGTCAAATACGGCCTATTCTTTCGGCCGTACTTTAAGTTTAATGAGCTTGTTAAATGTTTTACCCATATGGTTTTATACTCAATAAAATATTTTTAGTAATTTTTTCATACCTACTAATCACCTGAAACAATTCCATTGTGCGTTTGAGGTATTCGTGCTCACTCAAGTTTGTCTTGAGCGCTATCTGGAAGATATCTTGACAACTTGCTTTGACTTGACTAAGTCATTTCCCTTAAAATTATTTTCCAAAAATACCACAGAATTCATTCATCGTTTTTCAAAATATTAAAAGCTGGAATTCGGTCCAGTTGCTCCTGAGCTGGAGTTCCACTCAGGGTCCTGAGGAGTGCCTGGATCCACAGTGGCGTTGGCGCAGCTGCCCTCGTGTCCGTCGCAGAAGGCCTCCTGCTGCGTGAGGATGAACTGGCACCAGTCCAGTGTCTCCTGAACTGGAGTACCACTTCAGGGTCGTGAGGAATACCTGGATCCACAGTGGCGTTGGCGCAGCTGCCCTCGTGTCCGTCGCAGAAGGCCTCCTGCTGGGTGAGGATGAACTGGCACCGGTCCAGTTGCTCCTGAGCCAGGGCTTCCACTTCAGGGTCCTCGGCAGTTATATTTTCAGCTGGCAACTCCTAGAAGTCGAAGTTTCTGTTACTAAGGTCTCAATCAACGGGAGTTATAATGGATCGTGGTTGAGGAGTCTAAATCTTTGTTGGTTTCAACCAGTTTCAAGCGCTCAGTTCAATCACTATTAATCTGTCAATCCACAATGCCTTCAATAAAATTAAACAAAGTGAATGAAACAAGGAAAACTCGGGAAAAAAACCTACATGTTTACTTTCTAAGAAACCATCCCGCGACAAGCATTATAAAAGGAAACTTTGGGATTCTTGTCATCAGGCTGAGTTGTAAAAGCGTGTTTTCTCTGATCCACGCCGACACCAGCCGCACCGAAGATGCAAACGTCACTTACCAGGTTCTGCAGCTCGGCGAACCGCTCGTTCCAGCCGCGCAGCAGCCGGCGCGTGAGCAGCTGCTGCACGCGCGTGTCACGTGACAGGATCACGCGCGTGCGCACGCGTCGCCCACGCCCGCACGCGGCTGAACACGGGGACCAACTGCCCCAGGAGGAAACTGGGCATTCGCCGGTTGGCTGGTCCTGTATTCAGATCGAAATTGTAAGAAGTAAAATCATTGTCATCTCATCACCAACAGCAACAATAGATAACAATTAGGCCACTCACCACGAAAAACCAATCATAGTTTGTTGAGTTCGCGAGTTCTCCTTTCGGTCTGGAAAACGATTTTAATAATTAAATGTAGCTTCAATAACCAGAACCGTTACTGTAAATTTGGTGCCCAATGTGGGACTACAAATAAACTTCAGTTGAGATCATTTGAAAGCGGGTGCCCCTTCGAACGCATAACATTTTTACTCCTATTTGCATTACGCATAACACTTTCGGCATAGTCGTCATTTCGCATAATTGTAAAATGGCATAATTTTTTGAATGCATAATGTATATATTGGCAAAACAATAAATATCTATAATTTTGTTTGCCATAATGTTTATAGCCATAACTGAAAACCTCATAAGAAGTGTAGATTGATAAATTAGAAAATACTTATTCAGAAAAATACTTGGGCAGGAATGGCACTAGGTAAATAGGTACTTTGTCGTATTTCTATCTTGTAGAGTATTGAGAAAAAATACATTTAGATAAACCAAATAAAAACAAAACGCCTTTTTAATAGGATAGTTTTTATAGCATTTAGTTGTCGTGTCATGCCATTTTGGAATAACATCACCCCAATAGTACCCGTGGGTGTCGCAAAAAGCAAGTGAAGGATTAAATTTAAAATGAAAAGCAGCGTTCCCTGCGAATGCAACATGTTGCACTGCACTCGTCAATCCTCTTGCCAATCGTGGCAAATATAGAATCATATACTTAACTAAATATATTATGAAGATTACTATTTTTGTTACAATTTATAAGGTGAAACCACACTATGACTACGCTGCACGGGGCGGAGCGGAAATTGCAGCGCAATTTAACCGTTTTTTGTAGATTTTATTAGACAAGGAACTGTGTCATATTGCGATTGCACCTGTATGCCTACTGCCTTTTATGCGTTTACTTCGTTATGCATATCGATCGTATGCCAAAGAAATGTATGCCAAAAAATTTATGCTTGATTAAGATTATGCGAAAAGATGAGTATGCTAAAAACAGGTATGCATAAGTATATCCTACTTCCTACTAATATTATAAAGGCGGATGTTTGTGTGTGTGTTTGTTACGACATCACGCAAAAACGGCTGATTAGATTGACATGAAACTTTGCAGGAATATAAAAGAACATCTGGAATAACACATAGGATACTTTTTACCACGGAAAAATGTCTCATTCCCACGGGATCACGCATTTTCCAATATTTTTGAAATAGGTGGCGTGACTGAGCCGATTCGCGTTTTAAACGTTTTCGGCGAAAACTAACAGCGACATCTAACGGCGAATAATGCTTTCTTCCCGCGGAATAATAGGTTGCAGCGGGTGAAACCGCTGACGGGCAGCTAGTTAGGACATAAAATCTTATGCATTCGAATATGGACCCTTTGAAAGCTCTATTTGATAGTTGTCAGACCCATTCAATTTTAATGCTATTGACTATGTTCCATTAAATTTTTTGACATCCATTAGTATTGATGTGACAGCCATAATATCTTACAAAAACAATAGCATACCTGTAGCAAGGTCCAGCATCGCAAGGCATGGCTTGACTCATCTCCATGCGCGCTCGATATCCGATGTGACAGCGTTTATGCGCGCGCGGCACCAAATAGTGCCTGGTTCTAGCGCGCACGCCGCAGCCCTCGCATGGAGACCATTCAGACCAGGCTGATACCGCGCAGGGGCCGGTGGACTCGGCAGGGTCCGGCTCGTATTCCGACACCGCTCTAGCAGAAAGGTCATGACGGCTTTTACAATTGCATATTTGGTAAAGTCCATTTGTTTATACAATGCCGCGTTGACAATGCCATTCCATACAAAATTTTACATTGTCATCGCAGTACTATCTAAGCGAATGGACTTTTAACGGATAGGAGGTCTCGAAGATATCGAAATAAATTCTAACAGTGCCGTGAAAATTTAAAAGTCCGGTCCACCTATCGCAATATGAGTTAGATACGCGGATGAAAATATGGTAAGCTAAAGTAGAGGTTTTTTAAATAGCTATGTATAGCCCAAATGGCTGCAGGATGATAAGATAAGTGAAGTTAATGTCCTAAAACAGATTTAATACCTGCAATGACGACGCGGACCGTAGCATCGGCGGTAATCTGTCAGAGGCAGTCTGCAGGCCTCGGAGTAGGCTCGTCCGGGCCACACGTAGTGCCTCTGCCGAGACTGCCTGCCCTCCCCACAAGACACGCTGCATTTCCCCCACGGTCCCCACGCGTTTACAGCGCAAGCACCCCCACCTGCCTCTGCTATCACTTCGCCGTTAGATGATTCTGTTGTCAAAATAAGTACGACGATGAAAGGTACGACTCTGGCAGAATGGGCTACTTAATAGATGCGGAGGAACATCTTGTGAGATATGAATCGACGGACGACATAGATTCCTACTTTAGGGATTTATTGCACTGTCTCTGAGGTACAAGACTGGACCACAGTTGAGAATCAGCGACCTCATCCTTAAGTATAAAAGGCACTATGGAAAAACACGACGGAACACGGGTTAACTATTTGGCGATGGGCTTATCTTACCTGAACCATCGCAGTTCTTCTCATATAGCCTGAGCCTGTTAAACTTCAATCTTGCGAAGGCCCGCATTTCCCCTGAAGAGCTGAAGAACGGGGAGCGCACGTCACGAGGCCAGTCCGGTCGCAGCGCTCGGACCGGCGCTGCTGGGATCGTCGGCTGACGAGGAGCCTGTACCGTCAATTGATTCATCAGAAAATACTTGTGTAATGTCAAAACACTAGTTCCCTTCAAAAACTTCGGTTCGACGTTCAAGAGTGCAGTACTTAAACAAATTAGACAAACACCCCTTACTTGCGTAGTAGTCAGGAGTTTACTAATAAATTACGGCAGTAAACGGCATGTAAAAGACATGGTGTTTCACTATTACACGAAGTTACATACTCTGCACAAATATCCTGCGAACTTATATTACAACAACTACTACTACTAGGTACCATCAGATCCATACCATAGATACTACCACAGCCACAACAGTTACTGTTGGACATAGGCTCGGTCGGCAGGCGAATTGGCGAGTGCAATGCAAGATGTTTTATTCACAAGGAACGCTGCTGCCCAATCCCTGGATAAATGTCCTTTAGTCGGGCTTTTACGACATTTGCGGATAGAATTAGGGTAATACCTATGGGGTAATACTATACGAAGCCGACACCACACCTAACTAAACAGAATATTATAACAATGATACTTACAGTATAAGTGAGTCCACTATCCGTTCCAGCATCATACGGGTACAGGGGAAGCGTAGCAGATCTACTCCAAGTGCAGTTCAAATTACAAAGCTCCAGAGCAGAGACTCCAACAATCCAATCTGGTGATGGCGCTAGTTTAGCAGCCAATGAAACCAGGTGGTTCTTAGCGTCCACCCGGAACACTGCGAAGGTAGACGGATGGCCATGCCCACCAGCTACTTGCTGCCAGGATATGCCGCGCGCTTTGATTATGGTGCGGATGTGGTCACTCTGCAATAAATGATGGGTCTTTTGTAATTGCTAAGCTTAAGCAAGGGTTGCGACGAAGGTAACAAAATAAAGCTGAAGCGCGCACATATCAAATCATCTACGTTTCGAAGAGATCAGTGCACAGATCTCTTATATATGTAGATCAGTGCTCTCTTTAGAGGAAACTAGTAATGTTAAAACACTTCGTGACATTGACATGTACAAACCATCCCCACTTTTGTTATACCAGCGCGTGAAGCTTTGTCTTTGTTCCCTGTTTCTTGTATTGTATGGGTCACTAACCTCTGCTTTCAGTTCCTTCTCCAACGCCGTAGTAGCGCCGTCATCAGCCAACCGCCTCATGCCAGGGCTGGCCACCCTGCCTTCCTGCCACACCCGGAACTGCGCCGTATGTGATGCTCCGATCACGTCTCCGAAATGAGCCCTCGCACTCTCAGGAGGAAAATCACGGGGATGCGTGTTCCGGGACCATAGGCCTTCGAATGTTACCTGATGGTAGCGTAAGAAATTTGTGATTAATATGATATAAAACCCAAAGAGGCGATCGCAAACAAAGACTTAAATATCGAAATATCGAATCAAATTACATCTGTATAGATTACGAAAATCTTTTCTTTTTACAAAATCATCCATCAGAAATTAGGCGACAGACATGGGGCCAAAGTTTCATTTCATCACCAGACTATCCGTACCTCATACTTGGCTTCATCACAGGCGCAGCAGGGCTCTACAATGGCTGGTTGCCTGGTAAAGCTGGCTGGCGCGACGGGTGCGGCGCAGACCTTCTGAGCTAGCATAGACAACGGACCTTCACCAGACTATCCGTACCTCGTACTTGGCTTCATCACACGCGCAGCAGGGCTCAACGATGGCTGGTTGCCTGGTGAAGCTGGCTGGTGCGACGGGCCCGGCACAGAGCTTCCGAGCTAGCATAGACACCGGGCCTTCACCAGACTATCCGTACCTCGTACTTCGCTTCATCACAAGCGCAGCAGGATTCCACAATCGCTGGTTGCCTGGTAAAACTGGCGACGGGCGCGGCACAGAGCTTCCGAGCCAACATGGATACTGCGCATTCACCAGACTATACGTACCTCGTACTTAGCTTCATCACAAGCGCAGCAGGGCTCAACTATCGCTGGTTGCCTGGTAAAACTAGCAGGCGCGACGGGCGCGGCGCAGAGCTTCCGAGCCAGCATGGACACGGGGGCCTTGCCGTCCACCGGGCTGACCTTGCCGCATAAACGGACGCACATCTCCACCGGGGTCAATGGAGCGCTCCATATTACCTTGAAGTGGTTGTTCATTGTTAAAAAAGTTTGAGAATAACTAAATTCCAAAGAAGCGAAACACCAACTTTTAGAGACAGAATAACTTCCTGTCATTCATAGAACTGTGTGTAATTTATTCGCAGCAATATGGTCTTCTTTTTCAATAAAATAGTGGTCCCTATCCAAATCCACACTGAACCTGTTATTTGACTCAGTTTTGATAAGAAAAGGGGTCTCACCCAGATTTAGAAAGCTGTCCATGATAGGAACTACTATGATTCTTTTACAACTAACTAACCTGAATTTCAGTTTTAGGATGAGCAGTAGCGTTATCGACAGCAGGTTTGCAATACTCATGCAACTTGGTCTGCGCGTCGTAAGCTTGGAAAATGCCCAGCGATTGGTTGACGGGCGCCTGAGTAGACTCTGCCTCGGCGTCTGTCGCTTCTAGTTCAACCCATATTGTGAAGCCGAGGAATGGGGTCGGCCCTTGGCCACTGTCCACGCCTTGGAGAGATACTGAAATGCAGAACTGTAATTAAAGGGCCCAGTTGCAGAAATCCCTAAGTCCAATATCATGCATGACAGTTGAATTCTGCACTTATCTTTAACTGTTGTTTTTACAACTAATAAAAAGAGGAACGTTACTTTTGACTGCGACAAAAAAATAAGTACATATATTAAAACTAAAACTAGGTAATTGCAATGCTGCTTAAGGTCACCTAGTTGTACTGTTTTACTTTTGGCTGTGTTTGCCTATTGTTGTATTCTTTATTATTTGTGCAATAAAGATTTTCCTTACATAACTCACTTTCAGACAGTAATTAATTATTTTAAACATGTTATTTTATTCAAAAACTACAACTGAATTTTATTGATGAAGGTGACTCGTAGCTCTCTTCGAAAATAATATAATTCTTTTACCAGTGTAGAGCTCTCCCGGTAGAAACAAATCTGGATCTCCGGCAACCCCCAACCGGTAGTTGGCATCCGCCGGCTGGGCGTGAGGAGGGGCTTTGTCACATGGCTCTTGGACTACCACTGGGGCCACGGTTTGGGCCACAGCTGGGCCGTCTGCTGGTTCAATTGGAGGGACAGTTGTCGCTCCGACAGTACCCAATAGCGCCAATATTAACAACATAGCGCCTACTCTGAAAAAATAGCAATGTGAGGAAAAACAACATGCATAATAAAATAATTTAATCATCAAAATGATCTTGCAACAAACACCTCATTGTATGACATGTCGAAACTGCATTATTAAGGTTTCAGTTATACATAAACTTACCTCACAGTACCTACGTAATCGCTACGAATGTAAACAAAGAAAACTCAATCGTACGGCGCTGCTTGTCCTGAACACAGAAACATTTTCACGTGAAATAAATACAAAAATAATGAGCCTAAATAAAATATTGCCAGCACTATTTATTCAAACAAATCCTTTGTTCATCCGATCTTTTTTATTCGGAGTTGCAGCACATTTGGCACCCGGCAAGCGACCGTCCTCCCCTGCGTGACCAACCCTTCTGACGCGCGGGGAAAATCGCACTGATCCGCGCTACATCTACGCGAATTGAAATTAAGCCACCCTCACGCAATACATTGCTGTTTTAACGAGCTAAACCTTGGTTGAGTAACACCAGAAGCAATGTACAGCTTAACCGCTTTCCCGTCTTGGATTATGAATGGATTTAGAGATTTTTGTGGAGTGCATTGTTTCAAATCTCTACATCAGCTATTTTTATTGTTTTTCGTCCTTAAAAAGTATCTAAGAGGAGAGATTTTGGTAATACGCAGATTTGCGTATTATAATGGCAATTTACGAAGCTTATAAGCGCTTGAAGTGCTTTTGAGAGCGAGCTGAGGTTTTGCTCTTGAGAAAAACAAATACTTACTTATAAAAATATAAATAATGTATAAAATAATATAATCAAATATTGTGGTGTTTTAGCTCGATATTGCTGGAATATGCAATTTATTGACGCAAATATTAATGAGCCGTACGAGCTCACTTTTTACAGCCGTTTACGCTCTGACCTCCCCGCAAGGGATATAGGCGTGATATATGTATGTAGGTATGTATGTATGACTTAAGACTTGGAATGATATAAACTGTAATATGCCTCGAGCAAAAGTTTTATTTATAAAAACGATAAATATAATTTACATTATTCGTCTTAATCTACATTTTATGTACCTATATGATTTAATATTATTATTAAGTATATCCTTTGAGGAAAAATAAATATTTGATATAAATAAAAAACTTATAAATGACCAATCCTATACCTAAGCGCTATTTCGTTTTGACTAGCTAGATCTACTTAATATGTAAAGTGGGTATGTTATCTAACAAATTATATTATGTTCTACAATTTTTCTTTATAATTGTGTGAAATTAGACGCAAATAATTGTATATTAAATTAAACTGTAAAAGAATATTAAATTCGATCTTCTACAGTTTTTTTTTTTATATTTGAAACAAAGTTTTGAAGTTTTTTATGTAAGTAGGCTACCCGAAGGTAGTCATTGTTATTTTATTTATTTTATTTTATTTTATTTGGGAAGCTTACAGCCTTCTTTACAAAACAAATGACAAAATATAATAATAAATGCCAATTACAAGCTACCACAGATAAACAGAATTTTTTACAATCCAAAAAAAGAAGAAGTAAAAAAATAACAATCATTAATTGATTAAGTTTGGTTCCTTACTCAACATTTTCTTTATACTGTAGGTACTGCAACAGAAAAGATCAAACCGAGAATCGTTATTTAGTTTATTTATTAATTTAAGGCTTCTTGGTAAAAAGCTGTTGTTCCTATAGTTGGTGTGGCCTAAGGGGACTTGAAGTAATTTCTTAAGACGTAAGTTTCTAGATGGTGTTATAAGTTTTAAATTGCAGAGGAGATCCGGACAATCAATTCTGCCCTGGGCAACGTTAGTTAAGAAGCAAATATCAGCAATGGATCTTCGTAGATATAGAGGAAGAAGATGAAATTTAGAGCACCACTGTTCATAGACCAGTTCCGAAAACGGGTGATTAAATTTAAAACATAGGAATCGAATGAATTTTTTCTGTATATTTTCAATACTATTTGAGTGAATATTATAATAGGGATTCCATATTTGGGAGGCATATTCAAGATGGCTTCTTACATATGCACAATAAATTATTTTAATGGTTTTCATTCTGTTGAAGCTTCTTGAGATACGCTTGACAAATCCAAGAGCTTTATAAGCCTTGTCTACACAGAAACCAATATGCTGGTCATACTGCAGCTTACTATCAAGGACAACACCTAAGTCTCTCACTGACGAACAAGATTTCAGATATTGGCCTTTGAGACTGTAATTGTGAGTTAATTTTAACCTTTTACGTGTAAAAGATATTGATGTACACTTAGCCACATTAAGATCCAACTTATTATCATCACAGTAACTGTCAAGTCTCATCAGATCTTCTTGAAGAAGCTCAGCATCACCAGCATTATTGACCGTCTTAAATACCTTCATGTCATCAGCAAATAAAAGAAAATATGAGTTTTTGAAACAGACATGGATATCGTTAATAAAAATTACGAACAGCAGTGGGCCCAGCAATGAACCTTGAGGTACACCCGACGGAATATTCACCATGTATATCCATTAAGTACTACGGCCTGGGTCCTGTTTTGAACATACGATGTAAACCATCTGAACAGGTCACCTCTTATACCCAAACTGTTGATTTTTGAAAGAAGTATATCATGGTCGATGCGATCAAAGGCTTTGCTATAATCCGTGTAAATAACATCTGTCTGATTACCACTCTCCATATTAACTGTAACAAACTCGTTAAGGACAGCAAGGTTGGAAACAGTAGACCTACCCCTTAGAAAACCATGTTGTTGGGATATGAACGTATGTTTGATGCAATTATAGACTTGATTAAAAATTATTCGCTCAAATACTTTGGCCAACAGGCATAGTTTGGAGATAGGTCTATAGTTGTCCACAATATTTTTAGGTCCTTTTTTGTGGATAGGGGTAACAAACGCAGATTTCCACATAGAAGGCATAACACCTTCATTAATCGACCGACGGAACAAAATCGACACAGGCACTGATAGTTGTTTCGAACAGTTAACCAAAAAGACAGCCGGTAGCGTATCGGGACCAGCAGACTTGCTAAGATCCAAGCGTTTGATAAGAATATATACCTGGTTCTCATCTATTTCTATAGTGTGTATATCACAAGATGTGTGCGAGGAAGGAATTCCTGGCATAAAATTAGGTGAATTAGGTTGAGGTTGCAAAAAAGTTGAAGCAAAGTAAGAAGAGAAAAGCTCGCTAATACCCTCACCCGTATCGCACGTCATAGATATAGAGGAGTAAGTCATCCTAGCTGGGTAAGAACTACAGCCGCGTTTGCTTTTGGCAAATGACCAGAATAGTTTGGGATTATTAGTTATAGAATTTTCGACTCTAATCATATAATCACTATAACACTTTGCCTCGACTAGTCGCACTCTATCACGTAAGACGTTGAACGTATTAAGGTCGGATATATTACCATAAATCTTGTGTTTATGGAAATACTTGAATTTTTCTCTTGATATTTTTATAAGTGCAGAGTTGTACCAAGGCGGGTAAGAGCGACGCCCCATCAATCTAGTAGGTACAAATTTATTTCTTAATTGGAATGTAATATCATAAAACTTAGAAATTGCTTCTTCAACAGTTCCCTGGGCTAGAATAGTAGACCAATCAATATCCGACAGGTGACTACAAATTTTTTCGTAGTCGCCTCTATGATATGAGAAGATAGTTCGTTTAGGGATAACAAGGGGTTCAAGCTCGACAAAACAAGGATGAATCACTAGCGACTTATGATGGGAATCCTCGATTACAAGAGGATCCAGACAGTGGGTTACATTAACATCGCCAGTAGCCAAAACCAGGTCCAAAATTACGTCATTGTCATTGGTATGACTATTAAATTGCCGCAGATCACATTCATAAAGTACGTCCAAAAACCGGGACAGCATATCACTCGTGGTGACTGAGGGCTGCAGACCGATATCGGAAGGTACCCATGATATTTCACGCATGTTAAAATCGCCTAGTATTAGGAACTGGTCAGACCTGTGTGTTTCTCTAATTTGCAATAATTTTGCTAAATAATTATTTAATTGGTCACAGAAAGTAAGGCCTTCATTTTGTTCAATCATATAAACGCAACAAATGTGCATATTAACACTATTTTTAGTTCTTGAGCTACGCAGAGTAACAGTAATCCACAAATCTTCTGCACTTGAATTCATGTTTATAGAGTGGGTAGCAACCAAACTCCGCTTGACAGCAATGGCAACACCACCACCCTTAGTTTGCTGAGTCAAAGCATAGTCGCGGTCCCGACGGTAAACAATATATCTGTCGTCAAATAATTCCGAATCAGATATACTTTCAGGTAACCAGGTTTCGGTCAACGCAATAATATCATAATTCGATAATTGTAAATTTCTATAAAAAACATCGGTTTTAGTCCGTAATCCTCTGCAATTTTGGTAGTAGATCGATATATCACACATTGATAACAGTAAAAACTATATCTTGATAAACCAAGCATACAAAAATACTCACATTGCCCCATAGCAACACAGCCCAAGTAAGCACCGAGCTAAGTAATTTGAAGCACAGCAAATAGATCTTGTAAAAAATAAATAAGTTACAGTCATATAGACAAAAAAGCATCAAAATGCAGCGTAAGAAACCAAATCCAGTAGCAAAGAAAGAATTAAATGCAAAGTAAATTAGCGAACAGATTATAACAAAGCGAGTGAGACTGGTTCTCAAACTTTTGTTGATAAAACAAGACCGAACTTTAAAAAAACATAATTTTATCATTAACATATTTAACATATTTTGGTCAAGTCTTTGGAAGTTTTTATGAGAATAACCTTTGACTGGGGGTTTTTCCTGGCAAAAATTTTGGAGTTTTTTACCCATAGAAATTCAAACTCATGTTTATTTTTCAATTTTTTATACAATAATGTTTTAGTATATTTTTCGTTTTCTTTACAAATCTAGCATATTACTAAATTCCGAAATATGTACTACTTTCATAATATTAATTATTTAAAATGTTTTCTAGTAAATAATTTTAAAATATTATGTATGACAATGTTAAGATGATTTTCGTGATTTTGATTTTATCACAACTTCGTTTCTCACTTTTGTCTTAAAATAGTTAGTTATGCTTATTTATTACAATATCTCATACATTAGATTAAACAGTTTCATATTATTTTTATTATCATGAGAGGGATTGATATCAATGGTCAACACTTCAGGGAAGTGACCTCAAGAATAAAACAAATTACGACCGAAATTAGTTTAGACCGTTCCGTCAGTTTTGGGAGTTTTCGGTTGGGATGGCACATTCCGTACAAATCACGCCGAATGACTTCGGACCGAAATTCGGAGATGGAATTTCGGCCATGAATTTCGGCTGAAGTGTGTCATCTGTAATGCAAATAACATTGCTGGCGTAATTGTGCCGAATTCCGTCGCGTAATTTCGGTCGTAGTGTGTCGAGACACTAAGGCATGTGGTGTGCCAATTCGCACGACACAGCGCACGCCTTTAATCGTAAAATGCACTAAAATGATAAATAAGGCAAAGGGTATGAGGTATTTCGGAACATGATATTGACATTCACAAGCATGATACTGAACACACTTATTAGAATTAGTTTATCAGGTTTATCACTATTATTTAATTACCCAAGTTTAGTTATTAATCTACGACAGTGCTAAAGATTGTTCGAAAGTCTACGACAGCTGTCGGTTATTCGTAGCTTTACTCAACGACTGAACCAGACGTTCGTAGTTCTAGTCTACGACTAAAACAGATGTTCGATGTTCGTAGCTCTAGTCTACGAAATTACGAACAGACCTGCTTATCATATTTTTAGTCTACGACTAAACCAGATGTTTGAACTCTGGCCTACGGCTGAACAGCATGTTCGTAGCTCTAGTCTACGACTAAACTAGATGAGCGTAACTGTAGTCTACGACTGAACAGCATGTTCGTAGCTCTTGTCTACGACTAAACTAGATGATCGTAACTGTAGTCTACGACTGAACAGCATGTTCGTAGCTCTAGTCTACGACTAAACTAGATGATCGTAACTGTAGTCTACGACTGAACAGCATATTCGTAGCTCTAGTCTGCGTCTAAACTAGATGATCGTAACTGTAGTCTACGACTCAACAGCATGTTCGTAGCTCTAGTCTGCGTCTAAACTAGATGATCGTAACTGTAGTCTACGACTGAACAACATGTTCGTAGCTCTAGTCTACGGACAGACTAGTCCGTAACTCCCCGATTTTTAATATTTACGTGTAATTCACACAGATGCTACCGGCTGTTCGTAGTTCAGTCTACGACAGCTACCGACTGTTCGTAGTTCAGTCTACGAATGCTATCGACTGTTCGTAGCTCACTCTACGAATGCTCACTCTTCTCTAGTAGGTACATGCTCGACCCGCTGCGGCCTGCCATCGCACCGTTGCTAAACTGATTAGTCTTCAGATTAGGTCACCTATAGATATTAATGAACCTCGTAGCCCGTAGCACAGTCTACGACTGAACCGACTATTCGTAGCACAGTCGACAGCTGCTACAAGCTGCTTGTAGCTCAGTCGTAGACTACGATGGTAGTTGCGGGGTAATATTGAAGTCAATATAAATCAGGTAATACTCTAAGATTGCGGTCTGTTGGTCTGTTGTCTGTTTTTGTTCCGTCATCAGCAGCCGCGTAGGCTTCATTCACCACACGGCACACCTAAGTTTACCATCTTGACGAATAGATTACTTATGCACATACAGATGTTAAAACAGCTTCTACGAAAGCATCCGACCGTTCATAGCAAAGTCAATGATTGCTTCGTAGCTCGGTCTAAGAATGCTACCGGCTCAATCGATGAAAGAGGGCCTTTGATGGGGAATTATTGAAGTCAATGATGTTTTTCTAAGACTGCGGTCTGTTGGGTAGATGTTCCCTCATCTCCAGTACATGCTCTACCGGCTGCGGCCTGCCATCGGGTCCGACGCGCGCAGGTTTTACCACGCCCGAGGTTACCATCTTGTCGAATAGGTTCGCCAGTTTCATCGCCTCGTACTCTTTCTGGAAAACAAATACACACATAAGTAGGTAGTATAACATTACGCAGTTTTATTCAATTAACGAATGGTAACGATACGTTCATAAAACAATTTGGATGAAATCATACACTCCAGTCATCGACCTTAGTATATTCTACGAAACCGTGTTACGTTTGTGGTTATGAAATGTATAAAGTTGCAACCGCAAGAATGGTAGGTAACATGAACCGCCGCAAATGTGAATATTCAAGAGTAATACTAAGTATGGACATCGCATTTTTCATCGTCATACCAAAAATCATCATCATATCATCATCGTCTATCTATAAATCAATATTATTAATACCCTACATTATCATTTTTATAGGTACTGTGTTCGACAATAGTGTAAAAGTTGTACTCACTTGCTCCTCCGTCATGCCCTCGAAGGGGTTTTGTCTCTTGGGACGCGTGCAGCCCACCACGGGATCAATATTGGGTGCTGCCTGCAGGTACTCTTCAGTATCAGAGTCTTCGCTGCTTGAGGAGTAGGGCTGCCCCTGCCCGCCGGCTAGCAGGCCTTTCTGCGCGAGGTGCCCCGCCGCGTTGCCGAAGCCCGTGTATTTCACCATGCGGCCCACTGGGTGGGAAATAATTTCTTGTTAATAGGTGCGTCCGCATAGGGCTTACGTAGAATTCCTCGCGAGGCAATGAGCATCTGAGGCTGCTCGCCATATGCGGATGCACTTATAGGCGAATTACTTATTAACTTGGTCAATTGTAAGCGCGTAAACTGTGTCACGTCACGAAATGCGCACGTGCTGGATTTCGTGAAATATGCTCCGAGACAAGCGTCAGAAATTATTATTACATTAAACAGTAGGAGTCTAGAAGCCCTAAAAGATAAGGGCAAGTTGTTATTTGGAAACTATAGATAGGTATAAAAACCGTTTGTGGTACGTAAATATCATCAGCATATTTTGTAGCTGTATGCTCACCTTTCTCCTTGCACAAAATGAACAGGAACTCCGCCACCAGATCCCTGACCGAACTGACAGGCGTAGTCAGCAGCCGGCACATCTGGTTCCGCAGGGTGTTGCCCTTCTCCGGCCGCCGGTGCACATCAGTAAGAGGTGGCAACACCACTTGACGCAGGTACTTCCGCTGCTCGCGGCACCCGCGCGCGCCCTTGTTCATCACCGTCAGGATTGGCGAGAGGTTCTCGTATTGGTTGGTCGTGTTCTGGGTATCGGAAAGAGAAACATACTAATCGTATCTGAAAGATACTTGATAATAAGAACACGTTAGCATCATAAAAAGCGCCGGTTTGACGGTTTACAAAATTGCCACCAATTTTAGGTCTTTTGATTTGTCGGGGCCCCGAAAAATCATGTGTGAGTAGGGACGATTTCTGGCCCCAAGGAGTCGTAATTAGGCGCCATCGACCCCGCTTGCAACGTGAGTCGCAGAAAAAAGTGCCTATCTAGCATTTAAGGGGATTTCAGTGCTGCCCCCAACACATCGAAAATCCGCTGGTCAATATTGAGATACAGATACTTAACAATCAAATTACTCTTTTTCGTACATAACCCAAGAATGTAACTAAATTAGGCTTCGAAAGACAAAAATAAAGTCTTTGAATAATTTCATTGTGTAAATAAGTAAATAAATCTAATTAGCCACAATGAGCTCATCCTATTATGATATCACCTTGGAACTAACAAGCATCACAAAAATTTAAACATACCTAATTTAAATATTACTTCAAATTGAATGGAGTTTTCAGTGATAAATTTGGAATCTATTTATCATACTTACGGTGGTATTAGTCAGTTTGTATTGTAGTAGTTGCACTAATGCTTGCAAGGCATCCATGTTTCTGCCCCCAAACTCATGTTGGGCCTTTTCACCTGGGGTCAGAAGGGGTGTGAGGTAGGGGAAGAATGCTGGTGGGACACTGAAAATGTAAATAAATATAATAAATATTTGGCATGATAGGAGGTCAATGTTTAAAATTATATGCACTGGTTGTCTTGATGAAAATAGAACTAAAATATGTCTTAAATCATATTAGCTGAGAGTAGCTCTCAAGATCTAAACTAAAGGATAATAATTTACAGCCAGAAAATGGAAATCAAACCTGGTCAATAAGTTAGCAATGTTACTCCTCAGGTCCATGAGTTTCTCCTCAGTAGTGGTGTGAGCATACAGCAATGATGTAATCACTGGCATCAGTTTCATGAATATGGCCTCCTCCTTTTCATCAACTGCATTCTCAGAATTCAAGATCAGGTTGAACTGAGTCTTCAGGATTTCACAGCATATGGCCTGCTGGTTATCCTAAACAACACAGAAATAACTTTAAGCTGAAATTAATTTTGTTCTAAGACTTACTTTAGTGTAATTTGAAGTATAACTTACATTAAGAAAGTAATAGGGGCCCCCTTCAACCAAACCACAACCAGCCCCTTCTTGGTTCTGAGCAGCTTCCAGTAACAACTCATTGAGGCAGCTGATCAGGTAGTCTATGCCATGCAGCTCATCCTTGATCTTAGCTTTAACATCATGTCGCAGAGCTGTGAGAATGAACAGCAGTTTCATGTCATACAGCATTATGTCATCCTTAAAAGGAATCTCCTTATAGACTCTGAGGCGAGCTACAAGGCCTTGAGCAATGCTGGTGTGTGCACATAATGCTCGAGCCACCTCACTGTTGAAAGCCAGATTACAGAGGCATTTCAAAGCTTCCATGGCTACATCCTTGTCAGGCAACTCAACAGACACCATCGACTCATCATCCAGGCTGACGAAGTTGTAGAGGCCAGCTCTCTCTATCAGCACTGTTATCCACTTCTCACAAATCAGGTTCTCTAAATCAGCTTTGTCTCGGCTAAAAACATGAGTAACATTAGTTATGATAAGTTTAGAAGGAAAATAACTTTATAAAAACGAGAATGAGTTAGTTTTCTCTGACCACAAATTCTCTAATAAGGAAAACAAACCTCAATACTCGTATTGAAGCCAAACACAATGAGTGGACAGGGGCAGAAGATGGGTTCTGCAAATGCTGGAACAGGGAAGTCCACAGGATCACGCGGCGGTTGTTCTCACACAGGTGGGGGAAGGTGAACACGTTCTCATTCTAGAACAAGGCTCAACGATCAATGCCTGCGAGAAAACCACAAGTAGATCCAGTAATTAGAACAACATAAACATAACACTTACAATTTGCAAAAACTTCCTCAAAATTGCTGCCACTTGCTCCACACTGTCGCCATTGGACAGGATACTAATTTCTTCTTCATCCATCGTGATAATGTACTAAAATTATACAGGAATATTAATTTTTACTAAATATTTTATTTTCTAGTTCTCAGCTACATCAACCGAGCGAACGACCGAATTCAACAGTGTGACCATAGGAAAAGTAGTAAATTATGCCAAGATTAATAAAATGCCGCGCTACTTCCATGCCTAATTATTTTCAAAAATCCTGCAATACCGTTCACAAAATATACTCCAAAACAAACCTGCTGTCTGCTATTGTAATAAACCTGTTATTTTAATAAAACTTTTCAAACCAAGAGCTAAAAATAAAAGGTTTCACAGAAGTTAATTCTGCGAAACTAGCAAAAATCTGCCGGAAATGGTCACACAATATAGAACTGTCAGCAAACCAATGTTGCCAGATTGATTACGTTTGTTGCCCGTGGTTCGTGCTTGGTTCCTTCTTGCGCACTTATTCGGTCTTTCTTGGCGCAGCACTATTAAAAAAACAAATGTCACTTTATGACAGCTGTTGGATGTCCATTGGGATTGTAGTACATGAAAATCAATATTATTTCTTGAAATTCGCTAATAATCTGGCCTAAAAATGGCATCTGTAGCCTTATCAGGCCATGCCGCGGCCAAAATCCTTAGTAAGTATTAAAAGTTCAGTGCTATAAGCGTTTAAAATAACATGTTATCTCTTACATAATTTCTTCATAAATAAACGTTTCATTTGGTCTAACGCTGTAGATTTGGTGTTATAAACGTGCATATTATGTTGTTTTACAGCCAAGAATGGTTCTATGAGTGTCCTGTACATAAAGTCGGCGCCCTACAGTTCCGATGGGAGGCCTAACCTGGCTGCTTACAAGCGGGGTACTGGTGGCCGCAGCAGTTTCAATGGAATCGTGTGCACGGTGTTCGGAGCCACCGGCTTCTTGGGCCGTTACGTCTGTAACAAGCTCGGAAAGATCGGAACACAGGTACAATAATATTTTCTGATTTCTGACTTCTGATTTCTGAACCAGTAATGTGTAGTAGATAACATATAAACGACCTTGAAAGTTAACTCAAATTCATCTTAAATATTTCAGATGATCCTTCCTTATAGAAGTGACTTCTATGACGCCCAAAGATTGAAGTGCGCTGGAGACTTAGGCCAGGTTTTGTTCACTACTTTCGACCTCCGTGATGAAGAGTCCATAGCCAAAGCTGTCTCTCACTCCAATGTTGTCATCAACCTTATTGGCCGGGACTATGAAACTAAGAATTTCAAGTACATGGATGTCCATTGTCATGGACCCCGCACTATTGCAAGGTAAAAAATTTAAAGATACTTAGAAAACAATAAGTTGTATTTTTAGGAATGTGATGGCATTAACTTTCTCTGCATGTATGCACAATTTTAGCCTGAATTGTCACTTACCATCAATTAGAACCACAGGCAAAATATGCCAGTTATTTTAATTAAAATCTCAAATATTTTTATTTTACCCTATGATCCGCAATAAACTTGTTCAATTTCATGGTGTGATTCATGCTTACATAAATGAAAGTCAACACTATCCCTTGTTTTTACAGCTAGAGATATTTTAGAAATTAAATTTTATACAAACTAAGTTTACAAAGAATACATAATTCAAGCAGAATAAAGTGTCAATTTATGAGTGAATATTGCAATCAAATTTTCAGGATAAGTCGTGAGATGGGTGTTCAACGGTTCATCCACGTATCTTACCTCAACCAAGGGGAGAATGTCAAGCCTCTGGTGCTGAAGAAGCCATCTATGTACAAAACCAGCAAGTACCTTGGAGAGTGCGCTGTTAGAGAGGAGTTCCCTACCGCTACTTTCATCCGTGCTTCCGACATCTATGGTTCTGAAGACAGGTTTTTGAGGTAAGATAAAGTATTATTGTTTTGTTCTTGCTAGAGATTAAAACAGAAATCAGCATTTTTTTGTTTTACCCATCTGTCCAAAACTTCATGGGAAAGGAAACACCATCCACAATGGTGTTCTTACCCTATGGAATTAGCCTTAAGAGAATGGCGTAACTTCTAATAGACATCCAAAATTCTATATTTTTCTATCTACGCCTGATTTCCACGCGAGGAAGCACGTCATTCTAATATGACGCGCGGCGCGGATGGCGTGTCCCTTCCCTGCTACCCGCTGACATCTTGGATACTTTGCCCCTGTCACCCCTGTGGAAGGTCGCGCGCGAACTTGTCGGACTATAGCAATTTCTCTGGCTATCTTCGTATCTGATCAATATTCGTGATGTGTATAGTATGTGTATATTAATGATTGTGTAAACCGTTTCCACCTTTCCAGGACGTTCGCCTCAGGCTACCGTGTGCACAGCAACTGGCTGCCGATCTACGCGGCCGGCCTCAAGACTGTGAAGGCGCCCGTGTACGTGTCCGACGTGGCGCAGGGCATCATCAACGCAGTGAAGGACAACGACACCAGGTGCCAGACCTACCAGGCTGTGGGGTAAGATCTAGATCTAGATAAGAGGCTGTCGTTATGGTGATACACAGTCTTCTGAATGACTCTCAAACTTTTGTCAGATGTGGTGTAAATGGCTGCCTACCCTGCAAGGGATATAAGCGTGATGTATGTATGTCTTTAATCCCTGACCTGGTTAGAAAATATGTCCCTGCTTGCGTTTTGATCTGTGTACACAAGTAATTTACTTACATGTTACAACTGGTAATCCAGCTGAGGTTCAATATGCTACAGGCAATACCAGGGGGACTCAAAACACAGGGAAACCTAGTTTGAGCTTTTGTCTTCCTTGTTTTTTTGATCTTGAAATATAAAATATTATTATATCAAAGTTACTGTGTCTGTACCAATGTGAAGTCAAACTTCTATCTAAAAAACTAATTCCTACTGTGATTTATATACAGTCATTTTTGCCTGATTTCAGTCCCAAGAAGTATCTGCTGGCTGACCTGGTAGACTGGATCTTCAAGCTGATGCGCAAGGACGAGAAGTGGGGCTACTGGCGCTATGACATGAAGTACGACCCCGTGCTGCCGCTGAAGATCGCCGCCATCAACGCCATCTCGCCCGCCTACCCCTTCGGCGGCGTGCACTGGGAGGCTTTTGAGAAGGTATATGCTCGGCTTAAGCTGGTAATTTACCAAATAGATCAGTGTCTAACGTTTTATGACCCCATAACGGCGCTTAAGATCGCTGCTATCAACGCTATCTTGCCCGCCTACCCATTCGGTAGCGTGCACTGGGAGGGTTATTGAGAAGGTATAAGGACAAAATAGATAAATTGCAGAAGGTTCACTCGACCCTAACTTGTGGTATATTTTCGGTTTAGGCTGGTAATACAGCAAATATATCAGTGTCTAACATTTTATGACCTTATCATGACCCAATACCTATTTCGACAAATCATTCTACTTACTCAGTCATGGATTTCCTTGAGATGGCAGGGTATTTTCTTGTAACATTTCCCCCAATCTGACTTTTTACGACAATGATAATTTGCTGATGTGACCAATTCAATCTAATAATTACCTTTTTGATTATTGATAGTTTTTGGCTGGTTTATTATTTTACTTATACCTACATTAACTTATTTTTAATTCCAGGAAGCAACATCAGACGTAGTGGACGAGTCACTGCCGACGCTTGAAGACCTCGGCGTGAAGCTGACTCACATGGAAGAGATCACTCCGTGGTTGGTGAAACCCTACAGGGCTTACCAGTACTACTGGGACCAGCCCGGCGAGTTCCCCAAACCCGACCCACCCAAGGTCTTCACTTCATTTTAGAAAAGCTAGACTAGAAAATTGTCATCTGTGTACATTCAATCAAACATCAATGTAGCAAAGGTTTATAAATAAATTATTATTAATAATGTTATTGCATGTTTTATTTGATTAGTATCTTCCTTATTTATTTTTTATTATCCTTTCGACTTTTAACGGAGTGTGTGGAATGGAGTTGTCTAAGCCGGGTATTCACTGGGGACAAAATTCCAGAAACTTTTTCTTATTACTACACACCTAACGAAAGCACACCCTCGTTAGGAACTTTGCTCCAATATATGTATTCGTATTCGAACATTTATTGGGGAACTTTTGTATTTATGCCATATTTCGGAACTTTGTTCCCTTTGAGTACCTGCCTTTATCCTCAGTCAACAAGTTGATGCTACTATTATGACATGACTGAATACTGTTGGTGTTAAATTCTTGGTGGAAGAGGAATTCAAGCAAAAGACTGTTTGCGTTTAAGATTATTTATTAAACTTAATTTTAAGGTGCGGGCCTGCCTCGTCCGAATCCTCCTCTCTGCAACAAGCAATAACATATTATTAAACAACTGTACCGTCCTATAATCATACTTAACATGAGAGAAGCAACTCATCTACACCTACAGCTACGGTCGCACCTATCTGTCCTTGCTCGTGATTGGCTGCTCCCACCTCCCCGCTCCTCACTCCGACAGGCAGGGCGGGGCGAGTCGGCCCGCTTGGCTTCATTGGCGATTTATCAACGCCGGCGCGCGGTCGCCTCAGAAGATAATTTTTTGAATTTCGCCAAAGTTTTATAATTCAAAAATTATAAACTTTAATAAATTATTTTAATTTAACTATTTCATTTTTGTGTTATATGGCGTTTTCAAAAAATTATTTTCTTTTAAATTTTTTATTAATAACGGTTTTACACCGTTCGTTTTTTAAATTTTATATTTGTGTAATGTCTGTCCTTTTTAAATTGTAAATTCAGTGAGTTTGCAAGATGGGTAAGTCCTTTCTATTTTATTGAGCATGCACTTGGAAAATCAAATTTCTGAAGGCGGTTTTCCGTCGAACACTACTTTGCAATTTCATACCACTGTTCATAATTTAGACCAAGCAAGAATCAGTCTAAAGTCCGTTTACGAGTAAATAAATTGTTCAGGAAGGGCGCCGAGCCCGTGATCTAAATAGATAACTATTTCAGTGAATTATTTATCAAGAGTAAGATCCCAATTAAATAAGCAAAGTGTGTTAAAGAAATTTGGTTGTTATCGAAGTAATAAATTCGTTCTCTTCTTTTGAGGACGATCAAATGAAAATCCAGTAATCATAGTGCCTTTCATAAGCCTTGAGTGACACGATTTAAATATTTTCAACACAAAATGTTGATCCGTTGTAGGCTGCTAGTTATCTGTAAGTGATGATACATTTTGCCTCAGGGTAATATATTTTTAGTTATAAGTATTATTCGGTCGAAATATTTGAAGATGGCGTCCGTGTACGCCACGGAGTGAAGTAAGGTCACTGATTGATTTATGGATTTTCATCAACAAATTTATTATTTAATTTAAACTTCTGTCTGTAATCAGACACGTGGTTTTTAAGTTTGTGTTTTGTTTGACACGTCGCAACGTGTTCGACGCTATAAACACAAAAAAGAACAATCAAATCTCAGCAAGGATATTTTGTAAGGTATATATACCTAATTTTATTCTATTGCAATGACAAATTGATATTATATGGCTCCGCGAACTAGGCCATGTTCCCTTGTTTTTATATGTTACCTCTGCGCAATGCAAGATATACCCTATTTTAAAACATCATTAGGAGTACCTTGGCCGCCAGCGCATGGTGAGCCCTTTGACTCCTACATCCCCGCGCAGGGGTTGTGCTTTTTGATGTCATGCAGATTGCTCTCGCCTGCACTTGCAGGAGTGCCTTAATTTTCGTCCTCGTGTCTTTCGTATACGTGACGAACTGATATTTTGTAATGCGAGACAAATATCGCAAAATATAGTGATAAGTATATTGTTGCGTTTCGGTACTACATACTCCTCAAAGGACGGGGTCATCATGGACCCAAAAGTTTCGAAACGTACCTACATATTATTTTAATACCTCGCGCAGAGAGAGTCGGCCAGCGAATTTCATAAAACTGTGTGACTTATGATATAAACTGTACTGTATTAGGTATTACTCTTATACCTATCCCATATCAAACAAAGAAAGTTCAGTGGCATTCGGCGCAGGCACGATATGTCTTACCTACAAAATAAAGGGTTCTCCTTTTACTAATTTCGAAGTATTCTATAAAAACAAATAGTACACCGTCAGGGCCTTGCCTCAGACGAAATTAACGAGTGTAACGAAGGGTAGTGTGTGTGTTAGTGAATTTCGCAGGTTCGAATCTTGCATGTGACATTTTATTTAGATAAGAATTCTAATTGAATACCTACCCGACACGTTTTTGTTTACAAAGTCCATAATCCGATGGACGCATCCGAGATAATTATTTTCAATGAAATTTGCTTTGAAATGGCTATTACAATTTCTAGTAAAAGAAGTTTACATCTTAGCTTATGTAGAGGCATTCGAAGAAAATGTTCTGAGACTTCTAATATTTCCGTGTAAAAGATTTGATATCAACATAAAAGCTTTAAAAAATTTCACATACAGTAGCTTTGTATCATTCATAAGGATAACATAAGCGTAAAGTAGATGCTAAACGTCACGTAAGCGACTAGAAGTTGATGTTTTCATGGAATGCCCTGCGTAGCTTTGAGCTAGTTAGAAACACCTACGCAAGGAGATTGTCAATAAAGACATTACCATAACCTCAGGGCTGAAGTTCTTGCAGGTTAATGTCTTAAACAGTTTCACTTTGTGATCATTACAGTGGCTCACTGGGCCATGCAATAAAAATAAGTTACAACATTGTTCTTGTAATGGAACGACCATTTATGCATTTCCCTTGCTCACTGTCATAAGTAGCAAGAAATCACTTTTATTAAATAGTTATCTCTTACTACAGTGTCAACTGTGTCCCTAAAAATGTAATACGATAGTATAGTACTAATGTCATGCTAAGGGATATCCCTTACGCTTGTCATTCGTTTACTTCTTTGAACTATGGTCAAAGAGTGCCATTAAAGTACCTACTTCAAATAGGTACGTGCTGTATTTTCGCAGAAAGTAACCCCGGAGTAAATACCTATGTACAATCTGAAGAGCTCTCTGAAGAGTTAAGTTAAAGTTTTCTTGTATTAGCGAGATTTTAAGCAACATGAAAACAAACAAAAGTGGGGAGAGAAAGAGGCCGTATTGTAATGGCCTCATCTCAAAACGGATAAGTAAATAACTACCTACCTATTCAATAAATGTCACACCTAAACTATGAAAAGTTTTTGCTTTTTCAATTCATTGAGAGAAAAGTGTGTGTTTGGGATACAGATTTATGTAATGTACCTAGGTGATTTACTTAATCCATCATGTTGCAAATTTATAACTACATTCTGTTGTAGATTCACAAGCTATGAAACATCAAAACTGGTGGTAAATTGTCTTAACTAGTCTAACTACTGAAAACTAGTACCTAATGTCTACATGTCATATCATAACATAAGGTAGGTATACTTGAAGTACCTACCTCCTCGGTTGCCATGACCTTGGACATGATATACGTAATGTTACTTTAGAAAGTTTGCCTACCCGTAAAGGTTTAGGCGTGATATATACGTATATGTATGTATCTAGGATGTTTTTATACTTCCTACCATAGGTACCTACTCAAAGTGTTATGATATGAATGACATGTTTATTACGTAATGTGTCTAACCATCTGCACTAGAGATAAAAAGTTGTAAAACGATATCAAAATAATAATTTTTCTTAATACCGTCTCGATCGGTATGAGTTTTTATTTTCCTCATGTGTGGTCATCTTGCTACCTACTCTATTTATTATGAATAAAAGCTTATGCGAAAATAAACAAAAAACTTCCTACAGTCTATGCGGGTACTTTTATGGAATAAACAACACTACAACACGTTTCAAAACTAATGATTTCAAATAGAGGGTACTTTCGCAAATTGACATGTTTTATGTCACGAGTGAAAGACTCCTGACTGCCGTGCATAAGGTGTTTTGAAACGTAAAATGGTGAATAAATCTGTCTATTTTTAGACGTACGTAACTCAAAAGAGGATACCGTTTGTTCCAATATATTTATTTGCTCTGAATGTCAGGCATTCGTGAAAGTACCTACCTATTAGGTTATTATGTCTATTAATTATATATAATATAATAAAGAGGAAAACTTTGTTTGTTTTTTTGTTTGTTTGTTTGTTTTTTTGTATGTATGTAATCGATAAACTCCGAAACTACTGGACCGATTTCGAAAATTCTTTCACCATTAGAAAGCTACAACATTCCTGAGTAACATAGGCTACTTTTTACCACGGGAAAATTCCTCATTTCCACGGGAAAACGGTTAGCAGCAGGAAAATCGGGAAATACAGCGGATATTACCCAAATAAGCCAAACCGCTTTACCGATCTTCGTAAAATTTGGCACTGATATTACTAGCATAGTAAAGATGGACATGGACTACTTTTTGTCAGCCCTCGAGGATCTGGAGTACGAGTACCTGATGAAGACCACCAGCATCCCATCTAAACTATAAAAGATACGGTCATGGCTTCATAGAAAAGTTGTTCACCATGACGGGCCGCTTCTGCTGGCACATGGTCATCGAGGATCTGGAGTACCTGATGAAGACCACCAGCATCCCATCTAAACTATAAGAGATACGGCCATGGCTTCATAGAAAAGTTGTGCATCATGACGGGCCGCTTCTGCTGGCACATGGTCATCGAGGATCTGGAGTGCATGATGAACATCACCAGCATCCCATCTAAACTATAAGAGATACGGTGATGGTTTTAAGTAAAGTTACTCAGCATGGCAGGCCGTTTCTGCTGCCACATGGTCATCGAGGATCTGGAGTACCCGATGTAGACCACCAGCATCCCATATAAACTATAAGAGATACGATAATGGCTTCAAAGTAAGAGTTATTCAGCATGACGGGCCGCTTCTGCTGGTAAATGGTCACGAGTCTGGAGTACCTGATGTAGACCACCAGCATCCCATATAAACTATAAGAGATACGGTAAAAGCCTCAAAGTAAAAGTTATTCAGCATGACGGGCCACTTCTGCTGGCACATGGTCACGAGGGTCTAGAGTACCTGATGTAGATCACCAGCATCCCATATAAACAATAAGAGATACGGTAATGGCTTCAAAGTAAAAGTTATTCAGCATGACGGGCCACTTCTGCTGGCACATGGTCACGAGGTCTAGAGTACCTGATGTAGATCACCAGCATCCCATATAAACAATAAGAGATACGGTAATGGCTTCAAAGTAAAAGTTATTCAGCATGACGGGCCACTTCTGCTGGCACATGGTCACGAGGGTCTAGAGTACCTGATGTAGATCACCAGCATCCCATATAAACAATAAGAGATACGGTAATGGCTTCAAAGTAAAAGTTATTCAGCATGACGGGCTGCTGGATCGGAGTAATGGACTTTTTACTACGGGCAAAGATCCAATTTCTACGGGAAAACAGGTAAGTAGCAGCGGGTGAAACCGCTGGGCGGGCTGCTAGTAATTATATATTTTTTTGCAAAACAGATAGCGGAAATGCTATTTCGAAGAAACGATGACGAAACGAAGGTGCGATGGTAGTTTATAATCGTACAGTTACATTGTGAACTAACGGTGACTGTTGCACTATGCGTACACAGGTGCACTTTGAGATGGATATCAATCTATTACCAATTAAGAGATTTACAATGAGTTGTTTATGCTGACTACCTAAAAGACGTTAATGTCGTTCTACAGGCAGATAGTTTTTGTTTTCCTCGGTAGGTGGGCTATCTTATATGTACGTTATACAGACAAGTTCATGCGCTTTTAATAAATTTTAACGGTTACTTGGGCTTTTCAAGGGACGGTCAGAGGTAGATAGTCTGTTATTAGAGGTAATAATAAATGTATTCACCTCTTTATTTGTACTTACAAGATTATACCAATAGATTCATACAATGAAGTTTCTGTGACAGCCAGAGTGATTGTGTTTTTAAGCTTGACCGTTACTCCGACAGACTAAACAAGGTTAGTTTTATAATTTTTGCTAATCACGTAAATATTATGGCAAGCCCATACGTATTTGGAAGTCATACGAAGATATGATTTTACAATAGTTATTATATTAAGAAAGTTTATTTCATTTGAATTAAGGTATTTGATGGCCAGGTTTTCTATCTGCCATTGCCTAGTTAGGACAATGCATACCTTAAGATTTACCGTTGACCTTTTAGTAAGGTATTCAGGCTACCCTATTACATTACCTACAGCTTGAGCAATCAAGCACAGTTGAAATGTATCAGCTTTGTTTTCCTGTGTGCAACGGTTGCTGACTTACTTACTATCTTATTAGATAGGTAGTTAGAATAGAAGATTATATAAATATTACCTATTTTGCGAATCCTACCGCTAGCTAACGGTGGTTACCTTCCTCTTTTCTTTATTATTGGGTTTTTAAAAAATGGTACCTATTATATTTTTGTTGATTGGTTCGAAAAACTGCAATTGTGTTTCCGTGTATTCACTATTTATTCACAACGGATTAGGTAATGTAAGTCTGTAATTTGTGCATTTGATTTCAGATACGAGGAAAATTTTGGAAAGGCATTATGTCATGTGCTAAATACTCTAGTATTTATCATTATTTAATATGCTTGACTAGATTGCCATAATACAGTAAATGAGATTTGTAATAACATTTATATTTTAATAATTTACGCTTATTAATCGTCATTTAAGAGTGAGCTTCTGGTATGACGAAATTTGGCATTTATATATCCTTTGATGATTGTTTAATTCATTAATATAGTGGTTCAATGTCATTGAATTCAACAGATTCTATATTATTAATTATTTAACAATATTTGAATTCTTTATAGTTAATCACATTGGCGATAGCTCCCACTCCTCCAGGCGATAGGAAACATGTCTCATGTTAAGTATGATTATAGGACGGTACAGTTGTTTAATGACAGCATTTTACCTACCAATAAAATGCTTATTAAACTACTTACCTCCTATAATCATACATTTAATTCTGCCTGGGATATTTTGTAAAAAATTGAAAATATTTTCTACAAAATAATTATAATATTCTAATTAGAATATTATTGTGAGACATAATGAAGCCAAGCGGGCCGACTCGCCCGCCCTGCCTGTCGGAGTGAGGAGCGGGGAGGTGGGAGCAGCCAATCACGAGCAAGGACAGATAGGTGCGACCGTAGCTGTAGGTGTAGATGAGTTGCTTCTCTCATGTTAAGTATGATTATAGGAGGTAAGTAGTTTAATAAGCATTTTATTGGTAGGTAAAATGCTGTCATTATTAGTGGTATAAAAGAAAGAACGACTAGAACAGTAAAGGTAGCATTTTAGTAGCATCAAATTCAAATAAGGGATGATAAGAATGACTGTCGGTGTTTTGTAGAAAGGGCTAATGCACCACAGGAAAGTGTGGCTTATTCATCCTTTCTACAACGACCAAACACCAACAACTAAAACTTTATAGAATACAGTTACAGAAATACATACAAAACAACTATTAAAGAAAGTATTGCTGGTGTTGCATACTTAAGGAGTACAACAGATCTCCAGGATATACATACACTCCATAATTGAATTCAGAAAATAGATGGTTTGACAGGTTTTTCAACAGTTTTTTCTACCTCACAAGAACGTAATAAAAAACAGTGACTTACGAATTCGACATCAGCAGATCCAGGGCCAACGTCGGCCTTTTTGTCGTGTCCTGCTCCGGGGGGACCAGTGGGCGCGCGACGGTACGCGGACCGGTCCTCGCCGCCAGCGCGCGCGGGGGCGTCTGGCCGGCCGACGGCGCCGCGGCGGACGGTCTCTGTTCGCACTGAGCGCTTCAGGGTCGCTGGTACAATTTCAGGGGGCAGGTGCAGGAAGATGCGCAGGTATTCGATGCCCTCGTTGGTGAGGTACCTGGAGGTTAATGATAAAACTGTATAATGCTTCAGGCGCAGTGGTAAATAAATAAATTTCACAAAAAAATTGGTTTGCTCAAAGTATGCAAATTATAATAATAATATCAAGAGATACAAGGGTAATACTAAAATCAAAGGTTCTCACATCTTTTCCACTATCTGCCATGGTTTTAAGTTCTTCTAGAGGTTAGGTTGGACCACTAACATAAGATTGTTGTTTAGCTAACAACACTTTATACGAACCTTTAAACATATTATTAGACAAGAATAGATCATAATTACCAGTAAAAGTGCCTCCAGGCGAACTGTTCCTTGACGTATCCTCTTGATTTGAGGGACTGCATAGCCTTGATGACTTGGAGGTTAGAAATCTTCTCCAGGTCAGGGTGCTTTGGGGCATGGTAGTCCTTCTTGGCTACCATGACTCCCTCTTTGAAGAGGAACTCATAGATAGCGACACGGTTCTGTTTGGGCATCAACATCTTGATGTTCTGCCTGAAAACAAACGCGATACTTGGTCACTTAGGTTAGGTCACAAAACTTTTATTTCCGCACTTGTAAACGGTAAATATTCGAACAGCGCAGTTGCTACATCATCTTAGTTTCAATTGGGATCACTTTGGTCTTATAAAATAAATGGATTTCTTGAAAATTTTGCGATTAAAAACATCAGAAATATACCTGCGGCAAACTTGACAAGTGAAAGAACAAACTTGACAGCTGACAGATTTCTTTTTCTTTCATTAGTGATGTGGTGTCGATGATGAAAGAATCCGACAAAAGATCGATTTATTTTAAAGGTTACATCACACCAAATGCGTAAGCGTGTAGCATTCCTAACTCGTATAAATTGGGCACGCAAGAAGCAAGGTTTCAATCAGACGCGCTTCGCACAAAACGCTTTGTTTTGATTGCTTTTGATGCTAGAATAGATTTCGTATATTCGATTGCCGCAAATTAATCTTATTTAATCGTCGCGTATTCTGCTTTGATGTAACATAGCCTTTAAAACCATAGACATTTTATACTTTTCTTTTTTCGTACTATAGCTGTCAAATTTTGCGTGGGCTTGTTTCGTGTCGTGAGAGGGATTCGTAGAATTTATTTACAACGAAGCGATAAACATTCTTAGTCATTAGATTGGAGTCCAATCTAAATTAAAATGGACTTCCAAAACCGGCCTGGTGGTAAAACAGGAGGTGGAGGCGTAGCATCATGGTCCGAAAGCAACAGGGATCGGCGAGAGCGCCTTCGCCAACTGGCTCTCGAAACTATTGATTTGAACAAAGATCCCTATTTTATGAAAAACCATCTAGGTAAGACCTAAATTTCATGACTTATTTAGCTCATATATTGTACAACAGAATTTGTTGTAGGTAACATAACCTAAAATGTCTTTTCTTTTCTAGGTTCCTATGAGTGCAAGTTGTGTCTGACTCTTCATAACAATGAGGGGAGCTACCTAGCTCACACGCAAGGCAAAAAGCATCAGGCCAATCTAGCCCGGCGAGCTGCGAAGGAGGCCAAGGAAGCTCCACAACAACTGGCCCCGGAGAAGCCAAGAATAGAACCGAAAAAGTTTGTGAAAATCGGACGACCCGGTTACAGAGTCACTAAACAGAAGGACCCTGAGAATGGACAGCAAAGTTTGCTATTCCAGGTGGATTATCCAGGTAAATAATTGATTACAAGTGTGGTATTTTGAGGAAGTCATGTATATGAGTATGTACTTTGTTAGTAGTTTGGTGGTACTAAGATGTGTTATTTTCTAGTTTATTTTAGTACATGTATTTTGTTTCAGAAATTGCAGAAGGAGTTACTCCAAGACATCGCTTTATGTCAGCATATGAGCAGAAGATTGAGCCCCCAGACCGCAGATGGCAATACTTGCTGTTCGCAGCTGAACCTTACGAAACTATAGCTTTCAAAGTCCCTAGCAGAGAGGTTGAGAAGCACGACTCCAAGTTTTGGACCCATTGGAACAAGGACACTAAACAGTTCTTTTTACAATTTGCATTTAAAATGGAGACTCTGAGGATGCCTCCGCCTCCGAAGATGTGGGAGAACCATGGCATGCGCCTGCCGCCCCCGCCCGGGGCGCCCATGATGGGAGTGCCCCCACCGCCACCTCTGCTGCCGGTGCCACCACCTCCTCCATCTATGTAGATTTAATGAAATAAAATATAGTTATAAGATTGTAAAAAGCATTTTTTATTTACCTTTATCCTATGTTTTATTGGGTTGTCTGTCGATTCCTGTCCCACAGGTAAAGAATCAAATGAAAAACACCATACTGCTGATAGTCCAGAAGTAAGTGAGATGAAAAGGTCAAGCCAAGCTGAAACAATGAAGAAGAAAGCTTCTACATGAGGCTTCTACATTCGAAGTTCTTTGCCTATCCACATGAAACAAAAATTGTCTATGATTTCATTCATATCACTAGGGTCAACAACCTCTACGTAAAAAGCTGTAAAGGAACGAAAAAAAGCTTTTTTTCTCACTCGCACCAATGAAAAAGCTCTCTTTAGCTTTCATTCTTACAGTTTTTTCATTCATTGCACAACGGTTTTTAGTACCGAACGTATTAACGTATAAAGAAACGTAAATTTAACGGTTTTCTTTTGTGAAAACAACAACAATCAGTTGATCCTCCAGCAGCGTTGCCAACCCGGTACATTTTACACATTTGACGTACTATTTCAGGCTTCCATGTGTAATGTGTAATCCTGGCCTCTCATGTGTAATTTCGTAAACTCGCAGCCAAAACAATACCTCAAACAATGATAGGAGTGAGCGCTGCTTGCTATTCGGAACGTAAAATTGATTATAAAGAACGACGAATGTCAGACAGAAAGCAAATTTAGATCTCTCTTGCTCTAGATGAACTTAAAAGCATCCTTTTCCACACCACAAACAGATTAATCCGTTGTGGTGTAGTATCACACTACCCATCCGCGTTCGAAAGTGTGCTACCAGTGCTTCTGCCTACCCTCGGTCGTCACGTAGGGCTCTGTTGAGCAACTCGGCCTCCCACCAGCGAGGAGGCACTTCAGGGTCCTGCGCCTCGAGGGAGGACCAGGCAAATAAGTAGATGCCCTTCAAGGGCTACCAGCGCCCTGCGCTCATGAGTCGCCACAGAGCTATTCCGCGGGTTCTAGCGCCCACGTCCATCGTGGACGCTGTCCACGCCGGCTTCGACGGACCCACCTCTCGTCAACTCTCATCGCCAACTGCCGCCGCAGCAGCGATAACGGCTGCCTGCTTCCCAGCGTGAGACGAGGGACAAAAAACAATAGGACCTGCTCGCCCTTTGGCAAGCCCTGAATGCTCTCAGGGAGAGTACTGCGGCAGGCGGGACCAACAGTTCGGGCACTGGAGTCAGCCAAGTGTCGACATCTGCCCAGATCTCCTATGCGTCCACGCTGACGATGCCGAAGCCTACGCCCCGCAAACCCAAGGAAGACGCCGACACCTGCACCCACGACGTCCATGAAGATGACGGGGTGTAAAAAGAAGCCGCCGCTGATAGTGGTCGAACTGCTCCCGAACTGGAGCCACAACTTCGGCGAGCTAAAGAAGGAGCTCGATCTTGCGCCAAACATGCTGCCCTATAGATCCACAGGGTTCAGATTCCTGGCGCAAGGCGAGCAGAAATTCCGCATTAACCAGCGCTACTTTACTGCGCTAGAGGGCTCCGGGACCAGAATATCCTATTGTTCGCCTACTCAACGCACCTCTGAAAGAGCGGCTAGTCAAGGTCACGATTAGAGACCTCCCCGTGGACAGACCCGGAGGACATCCAGGAGGAGCTGACCACCCTGGACTACAAGGTGGACTACGTGCGCACCATCAAGGCTAGTCGGCCAACAGTCTCAATTGCCCCGCACGGGGCACAGCGCCACTTACGAAGCCCGTCAAACTAAACAGGCCGGAGGCGGCACCGCAGAGGGAAACCAACGTGGCTGGATCCCTTATGACGCCTGCCAACGGCCCCTCCAGAACTATGGCGACGAAGAAGCGGAAGCTTAAGGTGGAGGAGGCGAACATCACCCTCACCCCCCAGGATGTGGAAGCACCGGGTCAGCCACGTCAAGAGCCACCCACGGGTTCGTTAGACGTGGTCGGCTCGGCACCCCACAGGGTACTTCTCAGGGGGAAAAGCCGAAGCACCAACCGTCTCCAAGACAAGAGAGCTCACGAGCATCCATCCTAGAAGAGAACATGTGCACGTCAGGTCCTACAAGAGAGATCAGTGCAATCAGGACCCCTCACTGAGGTCCAGGTCAAGCTCCGCAAGGGGGCGGACGCGACATTAATTATCGCATCCAGCGCCTATTCTCGTCATACGGCGGGGTCATAGCCGCCAGGACGAACTGGAGGCTCTGGGACCCAGATAGGTTACTCAGGGTGGTGCTATCCAGCACAGCCTGACGTAGCCATCAGCTGTCCATATCCACTACTCCACGTCGAGTAGTTAGGATCGTGGGCACACTCCCAGAGGTGCCCGGCTACCGCCGTTTATTGGATATGACCGCTGCCTCGGGAGCCATACACCGGACATGTGTGGGCACTAGCTGGGCCTCCCCCAATGGGGAATCACCCGGCTTGTAAGACCTCGCCGAGGCGTGAAGTTTTGCTTGGACTCCAGGAAAACCACGCTGCTCACCCGAGCAACCACCCATCGCTCTGTAGTCGCAGGTGGCGTCTGATGCCACGCTAGAGTTGCTCAGCCATGCCATCTTCTCCCCACCAGCCACAAGCGGCCGTCGAGAAGAACTCCACGATCGACCACAGACAGATACTAACGGATGGTCGGTCGGTTGTCTAACTATCTTCAACTCTGGCCGATTCCGTTCAGAAGTTTTATTGATAAAGCACGGATGAACGTCACCCAGGTAGGTATTCCTCAAGAAAAAAAAATAGTAAAAAAAATGTGCATGTGTAATTTTAGTTCAAAATGTGTAATTTTGGCTGCGGGAATGTGTACTTTGGAAAGTCGGTTGTGGCAACACTGTCCTCCAGATTTCGCGCGCGATCGGAACAAACGGACGTCGTCAGTTGTTATTGTTAAATTTTTGATTTAGATTTTATAAAACTGAAGTGTTTCTGAATTAAAGTTGTGATTATATATAGAATGTTTTCAAAAGCCAAACGATTTGTACCCGTTGGTAAGTTATTTTCCATGTATCTTTACATTATACACGGTATTGATATGAGGTATTCATTTGTTTTTAATACGTTTACTTTTCATCTATAGCTGCACCTAAAATCCAACCAAATGGGGTCAAGAAACCCGAAACCGAAGTTCCTAAACCAAAGACAAAAGCCCCAGTAGCACCACCGACTTCCAAGGTGCCCCCTGCTCCTCCTTCGTCGGTGTCGAGCAAGCCAGCCTCCTGCAAGGCCAAGCAGACCCCAGCTGCAACCCCCGTGAAGAACAACGTCGAAACGCAGTCGCAATGCAGCTCTGTCAAAAGCACCAAATCATTTGTTACTGTAAGTACCTATCATGCTATACTAGAAAGGTACTATCAGCTGGTTAAAATAAACTCGATTTTCATACAATTTCTATGAGAAACCAACTTGACCCCAACTTGGGTTAATGCTGCTGATAGTACTTACAGTCTAAACTGGAATTTACATCCTTCAGGAACATGGCCATCCATTTCTGATGCCTATTTAATTTACCACTTTTAAGTACAATAGAAGTACATATAAGATTTTGCTTTTGTTTGAAAGTTGCCACAAAAACATGTTTTGTCATAGGTACATAATATTACAAAGATTTACTATAATCTCATATTTTACATTTATTTACTGATCTTTTCTTCACTAGCCCAAGCCAATAAAGGCACCAATCAAAGCACCATCAAGTCTGAAGAAAGTCTTGCCGCTCCCAGCCAAAGAGAAAAAGAGCCAAATACCGAAAAAGACTCAAGAGAGTGACATTCTGAAGGACCAGGAGGTCGAAATAAGGTAAATAAATCAATTTATTAATACCAATCTTTTCTTGCTAATGTAAAAAAAGAAAAGAAAAGAAAGCTGTTCAGTTTTATTCGCTTTTGAAATATTTTCACCCTCCCTACATATTTTAAATCCTTTGTGGTTTCACAAGTAACACTATTGTGTAATTTTTCAGAAACAAAGATTACACCATTGCTGAATACAACAAACAAATTGAGGAATTAAAAACTGAAATTGCATCCCTTCACAAACAAATGCATGAGCAAATGAAAAAGAATGAAATTGGAAATATAGATAACCAACTCTCTAAAATTACTCTGGAGGATAATGATCAGAACAGAAATGTTGACAATAGTGAAGTTATTAACAAGCTGCAACAAAACATAGCTGACTTGGAACAACAATGTGCTAGACTAGAGGAAGAGGTCACCACCAAACAAATGGAACTCAGGTCTCTGGAGGAGCTCATTGTCATCAGAGACAGCCTCTGCAAAGACTTACAGGACAAGTTGACCAGCATGGAGAACAATTTGGAAGAAACCAAACAGAGGCTTGAAATGGTCAAGGGACATCATGCCCTGGCTTTGGAAGCCAACGAGAGCATCCGCCGCGAATACAAAGCTGAGCTTGAAACTGTCAAATCTAAATTTGAGGACGAAAAATTGATTATAATTACTAAATCCAAAGCTGATCAAGAAGGTCTAAAATTAAAGTATAATTCCATGATTGAATCGATCAAGAATCAGTTGATGTCTGAGAAGCAGGAAGCGGTTGCTGAGCTGCAGCTGCAGCTCACCACTAAAGATATGGAGATGAAGGCCAAGCTGGAGCAGATTGATGAGGCCACTCATGAAAAACTCAGATTATGCGAAATACAATTCGAAGAGCGGAGCCGCGCCATCCAGGAGCACTGGGAGCAGCAGCAGAAGCAGCTCCAGTATCTGGAAAACGAAACCAAAGACTTGAAATATTCACTAAACATCAATGAAGAACATAATGAGAAATTGCAGAAGGAAATTCATTTGCTGAAAAACGAAGTAGAGACTTTGAGGGCTGAAAAGAATGCACTTGTAAAAGAAACACATGACTTAAAAGAAGAGGCTAAAAAGAAGCTTATAGATTTCGACAATGAAATCAACAAATTAACTCTAGAAGTGGACAAGACAACCAAAGAAAAGAACAAGTTTGAAATGTCTCTGTCTGTGACCAGGGACATAGTGGACGTCCTCACTATGAGGCTGCGAGAATCCGACAACGAGCTCGAACACTTGGAGAACAAAGTGCAAAACTTGACTGACTCTAAAGAAGTATTGGAGAACGAACTCGCCACATACAAAAATACTCTAGGCAATACCGTTTTGGAATGTAATGAATACAAGGAGGCTTTGGTAAACATACTGAAATCCAAGGCAGCTCTCGCCAAGGAGCACAACCGCATAATGGAGCACAACGTGACGCTGATCGAGAGCCTGCAGAACGTGGAGAAGGAGGCGTACCGCGAGCTCGGCTCCATCAAGTACGAGCTCATCGAGGATGTCGAGCTGCTGAAGAAGGAATCCAAGTCGCAGATCCAGATGCTCCGCGATGAGGTAAGGATTTTGACTTTGTAAACGACACGTCCATAAAAATTGTTCTCATTTTATTTGTATCTCAAATTGTATTCAACGGTCTCTCCCTATCCCGCGTAATCCCGGATAAAGTCGTGATTTATGTATCCTTCTATTGAAATTGCTTATGTCTATAACTTTGGCTCCTGTTTTAATGGCAAGTTCCTTATCTTCTCTTAAAATTGCACTCATACGACAAAAGTTGTCGTCTCCTGTTCAAATTGTTTTTATAAGCCAGCTTCGTTCCTATTTCGGGCTGCTTTTGTTGGAAATTCTTACGTTTAACGAGCTAATTTATGTCCAGGTGGAGCAAAAGCGCGTGTTATGCGAAATGGCGCAGGAGCACGCGGGGCAGGCCACCGCCGCCGCCGATCAGGCGCGTGTATTACTCGCGCAGGCTGCCTCCGAAATCAGCCGCCTTGAGGGTGAAAACCAGCGGCTGCAGCAACAGGTAAGCCAGGTCCTGGTCTTTAAGAAGTAGAAAACATAACCCTCCTTCTGAGGCAGTCCGGTAAAGATAGAAAATTTTAGGTAGGGCCTAACTTGTTAAAAAATTACCAGACATATTGCCATAGAAACAAAGGGATTAATTACACGAATCCGACAGGCATTGTAATTGGTAGCAAATACCCGTGTGATTTGTTACAGATCCAAGACCAGCAATCTTTGGTGGTGGAGCTATCTCTGCTGCGTCAAGAGAACGAGGAGTTGAGCATGACGGTGGCCAAGCAGTCCTCCATCATGGACAAGATGAAGAAGGACGCAGAAACTGCCCCCCTCTCCCTCCCACACGCCGGAGTAAAGTCCCCCTCACTCCACCGCAAGACGTACAAGGCGGGCAAGGAAAACATGCAACTCGTCGTGTCGCCTCTCAGGGAAAGAAATCACTAATGCCTATAAAATATACCAAAAAGTGCTCTTATTAAAACTCAGTGCCCTATTCGATTGAATCTAAATATGTCGTTATATTTCTTGTTATCAAAATCACTGGTAGTTTACATACAATTTTCGATGTTTGTTATAAAAGGTAACTATTTTATTTCTATTGATTCGTCATTTATTAATTTATTTCTTGTGTAATGTGTACACAATAAATTATGATAAAATTATTTTATTCACTGAAGTTATTATTACACGCCTCTTATATTTTTATTTCGAATCGTATTTCAATACGATAACTTTTCTTTTAAACTTCCGTAGATTTTGGGAACTACGAAAAGTGAACAGCTGTCTCAATAACTAATAATAATATTGAATTAATACATCACAAAGGGATGAATGGCGCAATTTACAATGGCCCTTTTGTGACTCCCCATCATAGACAGCCAAAATCGTTTCACCCCTTGCTATAGTTACGCGACCAAGCCTGTTCTCACCCGTGTCCAATTTTACAAATTATAGCTTTATAATGCGAAGCTTTTGATGCCACATTGAACTTATTTCAAGATCATATTTTAGAGCAGGATAACGAAATATAAAACTTATTTTGGGAGATTCAATATTTATTTAAGTATGTTCATTTTATAAAAATGCAATGCTACAATACTGGTGCAATGTACAAAAAAGCTTGGCAAGACATTAATTCAATACATTTGGTACGTTAAGTTCATAAAACTTCATTAGCTGCTAAAGAATAATCTACATCTACACTAATATAATAAAGAGGAAAACTTTGTTTGTTTTTTTGTTTGTTTGTTTGTTTTTTTGTATGTATGTAATCGATAAACTCCGAAACTACTGGACCGATTTCGAAAATTCTTTCACCATTAGAAAGCTACAACATTCCTGAGTAACATAGGCTACTTTTTACCACGGGAAAATTCCTCATTTCCACGGGAAAACGGTTAGCAGCAGGAAAATCGGGAAATACAGCGGATATTACCCAAATAAGCCAAACCGCTTTACCGATCTTCGTAAAATTTGGCACTGATATTACTAGCATAGTAAAGATGGACATGGACTACTTTTTGTCAGCCCTCGAGGATCTGGAGTACGAGTACCTGATGAAGACCACCAGCATCCCATCTAAACTATAAAAGATACGGTCATGGCTTCATAGAAAAAGTTGTTCACCATGACGGGCCGCTTCTGCTGGCACATGGTCATCGAGGATCTGGAGTACCTGATGAAGACCACCAGCATCCCATCTAAACTATAAGAGATACGGCCATGGCTTCATAGAAAAGTTGTGCATCATGACGGGCCGCTTCTGCTGGCACATGGTCATCGAGGATCTGGAGTGCATGATGAACATCACCAGCATCCCATCTAAACTATAAGAGATACGGTGATGGTTTTTAAGTAAAAGTTACTCAGCATGGCAGGCCGTTTCTGCTGCCACATGGTCATCGAGGATCTGGAGTACCCGATGTAGACCACCAGCATCCCATATAAACTATAAGAGATACGATAATGGCTTCAAAGTAAGAGTTATTCAGCATGACGGGCCGCTTCTGCTGGTAAATGGTCACGAGTCTGGAGTACCTGATGTAGACCACCAGCATCCCATATAAACTATAAGAGATACGGTAAAAGCCTCAAAGTAAAAGTTATTCAGCATGACGGGCCACTTCTGCTGGCACATGGTCACGAGGGTCTAGAGTACCTGATGTAGATCACCAGCATCCCATATAAACAATAAGAGATACGGTAATGGCTTCAAAGTTATTCAGCATGACGGGCCACTTCTGCTGGCACATGGTCACGAGGGTCTAGAGTACCTGATGTAGATCACCAGCATCCCATATAAACAATAAGAGATACGGTAATGGCTTCAAAGTAAAAGTTATTCAGCATGACGGGCCACTTCTGCTGGCACATGGTCACGAGGGTCTAGAGTACCTGATGTAGATCACCAGCATCCCATATAAACAATAAGAGATACGGTAATGGCTTCAAAGTAAAAGTTATTCAGCATGACGGGCTGCTGGATCGGAGTAATGGACTTTTTACTACGGGCAAAGATCCAATTTCTACGGGAAAACAGGTAAGTAGCAGCGGGTGAAACCGCTGGGCGGGCTGCTAGTTAATTATAATATCTATAACCTATTAAAAGCATTCCATAAATAAATGTGAGTTACAAAAACATTCTTTGGAATATTCAGACTTAATCAAATTGATATATGGACACTTAACACTTACAAATATAACATTCACATTAAATTATCGAGAATTAAGTTAGGCTAACATTTTCTAATACTGGGTATTTTACCCAGAAATAGGTCCTAAAATTGTACTTCAATTTTGGAAAGTACTAGTTGATGGATATGCCTAACAATACATTTACGAAACTATCTTACGTCTAAGTAAGCATTTCATGGGGTAACTCAAAATTCATCTTAAAAATTCTAATAAAATAAAAATCATATAAAAGTGAGACTGCATGAGATCACGAGTTCGTAGATTTGAGATACGATTCACAATCAGTCTTAAGAGTATTTTCGTTTCTTAGGCGCTATTATTACAAAATCAGTCGAAATATCACAAAACCAATCAATACAAAAATATGGCAAATACTGAAATCCGAAATTCATACAAAAAGGTTTGTACTTTTATAAAAAACGCATCATTCGCAGTTCATCGGCAGTTACTAGCATTATAGATACTGATTCATTACTCTAGAATAGATTCACTAATAAATACGTACAAGATTCAAAATATAATGAGTATGGAATACATAAATGGAAGGGGCTTTCAACATATTCTACAAAAAACACGTGTACACAAACAAAATAATTACAAAATAGAATACTTCGTACCCAAAACGAGCTCGCGGAGAGGCTCAAAGAAAAACACTTTGGCGAAAAAGTTCATAATGTAAAACAAACGAAAACCACGGGCAGTTCAGTCGCGGTGAGCAAACTCGGGCACCAGGCCCTTGTCAGCCAGCGCCTTGCACAGCGGCAGGTCCGCCAGCGGCAGCAGGTCCTGCCCCACCGCCAGCAGCGGCGACTGCGGGCCCGCCAGCTGCCCGTGCCACGCGTAGTAGTAGAACAGCTGCTGCATCGCCGCCATGAAGCGCCGCTGCTCCGACACCTCCGAGTCGAACGTGCCCAGGATCGCCTCCACGTCCGCGTCCACGCCCGCCAGCCCGTCCCGCCCCGCGCCCGCCCCCGCCCCGGATACTACGTACAGCGGCGCCGACAGCAGCCCCCGCGCCACGCCGGCCAGAGGGCACAGCGTGCGCACCGCACCGATCAGCTCGGCCAGCCCCGCGTACGTCTTGTTGACGTGCGCCCACACAGCATCCGCGGCGCCCTTTTTCCCTATAGCACTGTCGTTGACCAGCTGCTCGACGATCTCGGCGGTCCAGTTGAGTTGCTTCTTGCGCAACAGCTCGGAGTGTCCAGAGTGCTGCGTGGTGCCGAGGATCATGGGGCGGAACACCTTCTCCTTGCCCTCCTCCTTCGCCTTCTTCTGCTCGAGCCAGCTATCATTCGCGGGCAGCCGCAGCAGGTCGCCGTCGAGTACTAACCAGGAGTGGTTGTTCTCGCCTTCTAACGGAAGGTTTCCGATGTTGTTGGTCATCCAGACGTCGGGGGTCGTCGAGAGGATCTCGGTGGTGGACTTGCGGCGCAAACACTCGGCGTCTTCGCACTTGATGATCTGCTTGAAGGTGTCGAAGTACTGCTGAGCCTTCTCGAGCGGTTCGGTAGGCAGCATGACGGAGGGCGAAGCGAGCCAGGCGCGCGCGTACAAAGACTGCGCACGCCGCATGGTAGTCAGTGCGGCCGTCAGCGTGGCGCCCGCACGGTGACCGAGCAGCGTCACCGAACGAGGATCTCCACCGAAATGTTGGATATTATGTTTCACCCACTCGAGAGCGACCAGGAGATCGCTCAAGGCGTAGTTGCCCGAAGTTTCCGGGTACTTGGTCTTCGAGAGGATGTCTAGAGCGAGGAAGCCGAACGGGCCGAGACGGAAGTTGGGGCGGACGAACACGACCTCCTTAGTGCGCGCGTACATAGCCGAAGGCTGCGCTACGCTGATACCGCCCCAGAGAGAGTTGGCGCCGATGAGTACAACTACAGGTAGAGGCGAATCGTAACGTACGTGCGGGGTGACTACGTCCAGCGTCAGACAGTCCTCTTCTCCAGTGATAGTGCCATTTTCCAAGAACTGAAGACATAACGGTCCAGGAGTGTGCACGGGCAGCGTGTCGTTCCAGCACAGGGAGATGTTGTTCAAGGCGCGGGCGTAAGTAAACCGCCGATCGCCGATGGGCGGCACGGCGTAAGGGATGCTGTAGAACTTGTACACGCCTTCGTCTCGTATTCTGAAACAAGTATTTTTAAGTTAAGATTTCATGACCTTGTGAGGTCGAAAATGGACCAAAAGGTTCTTTGCTAAAAAACCATATAACGGTGTTACATACCCCTCAGCGGGTCCGCACGTGGTGATCGTGGTCATGTACTTCCCCAGACGCAGCGGTCGCTCGGCGGGCGGCCCGGCGCGCGCGCCCACCGCTATACCGATGATCACTATCAGAAGGACCAGCAGCACCACGCAGCATACTATGATGTCGTCTGAAATATTTATGTTTTATTGTAGAAATTTGGACTATGCGGGCTATTCGGGACTTGAGTCTGATACAATGTTGCGGGACAATGTTCCCAAAAAATTCCCAAGGAAAGCACACCCATGTTGGAAACTTTATCCCGCAACATTGTATAAATGCGTCTTCATTGGGAACATAAATTGGGGAAGTTATGTATTTATATAATGTCGCGGGATTGCGGGATTGGGTCCCCAAAATGTTTCCAATGAATACCCGCATTAATCCAAAACACGAACTGTCTGTTTCTGTTCTGAGTATGTTTTGTAACTTGTAGTTGAACATCTTTCCTTTCGAAAAAGAAAGATCCATGTCGTAATCTACATTTTTTCATTAAACACAAAAATGTCATACCTTGATCAGAATTAATACGCCCCCTTTTATCAAGGATAATCAAAGACCATTTTATAGGTATGTCTTTCTAACATGTCTAGAAAAAATATCTAATCTTTCAAAATCCTATTCCTACCTATGATAAATTTCTTCTGGCGAATCCTTTCCTTCAGGGGTAGCTTTGTTGCAACTTTACCATCTTCAGGCTCCTTGAAAAAAAGGAAATGAATTAAATTAATATTTCAATACAATAGTGTCAGATGCCTGCTGCTAATATGATGATGATGAAAAACTGTGAAACTAGGCTTCATTGGGACGTTGGATGACCTAATGTTGGACACAAAAAAAAAGATTACATACCCCAGTATCAAGTTTGACATTCTCCATTCCATCATTGGGAGTGTCGAGTTTATCTTCTAAAGTTTCCATAGAGGCCAGGGCTGCCTCTGGATCTTTGGTTGAGCGTCTTTGGAACATCTTTGGGTATTTCAAGTTTTGTAATTTTGGTAGGTTGAGGCGCCTTCTTTGTGTGCCCTCACCTGCAATCATAGTGAATTAGTTAAATGGTTATATGATTGGTTAATAGTTTAATAGATAAACCAATCTAGTGTGATTAATTGCTTAAAAACAAAATCGATAGGCAACATAGTAAAAGAAAAGTAGAACAAGTCTATTAAAACACTCAAGATATGTCATTAAAAAATATAAAATTTATCATCATGTTCCTTGTCTTCAAATTGTATATGTTTACTAAATAAATAGAAGGAGGCTTACATTCATCTGTGGACTAAAACAGGCTTAAAGAAAAATAACTGCCTGCCTGCTGAAGAATAATCCCCAGACAGTGTTCTATCACAACCTTAGATTATATGGTATTTAAAAGCCCTTTATGCTGTTGACTTCACCTCATACCTGCCTCAAAAAAATAAGGTCCCTATAGACCTGTGGTTAAAAATATTGGCCAAGTACGAGTCGGGCTCCCACATGAAGGGTGCCATACCAGAATGTTTAAACTTGAAAATATAATAATTAATTTACCATTTTCGTTTTGCGGATGGTGCATGAACTGTGTGAAAGGGCAGGTGTGGAGGAACTGCAGCCGATGCCGACGAGGCTTTTCTTCTTTCTCACCATCACCATCTTTCTCATTAGCTGCCTCATCCTCCTGAGTAGACCACAAAAACAAAGACATAAATAATATAACATCATGATTACACTAAGTGGGAAGGCCCATATGTAGAAGTGGACTGTTGTGGGTCTGTAGTAGTAGCAGTATGCTAAGTATTTGTGGAAGAAAGAAATTAACAAAATGCCTAAACATATTCAATATCATTTTGGTGAGTGTTTCATTCTAGTTGAAAGTCAAAGCTTTTAAATGGAATATAGGTATGTAAAAGCAAGTAGGTATCAATAAGCTTTTGAGTGAGTCACAGCCACAGCTGGGAATCCCATTGCAAAAGATAAATAAATGTTTAGATAGAGGTTACTGTTAGTTTTAAAATAAAGTAGGTCATTCCAGCTATGTAAATAAATAGGTATTTGCGAGTAGGTATCCAGTTCTGAGGTTACTCTTTTGTCCTAAAAATATAACATTTTTGTCATTCCTTTGTTCTCCATAATTAGAATAGGTATAAAGTTACATTGTTGAGTAAGGCTTTGTGCTTTCACTGTTTTAAAGACTGAGAAATAGGCTAAGTTTAGGGATATTGAAGATTATATGGCCTGTCTTTGGGCTCATAATCCAGTGGATCAGAAGTTCAGATTTTATTAATTATCCTCAAGAGAAAATTCTATGTAAATATACAAGAAACAATAATAGCTTCGAGTGACTTACTTTAGACTTCTCCTTTTCAGCAGAATTCCTTGTAAAGAAGCCTGGCATTTTGATAGCCCCTATTGGTATGAACTTGGGCTTGACCTCACGGCCCTGCTCCGTGACGTCACCGGAGAGGGCTGCCTTCACGGGACCCTCGCCGTCGGCTTTCAGCTCGGCTGGAGCTTCCGCGGGCTCATTTTCAGATTTCAACATCACTTCTTTCTCCTCGGCTTCGATTTGCTTCTTGTCCGGCGTCTTATTCTCCTCCTCTTTATCCATTTTATTTATATCCAGCGCACTCATCCCTAAAATATTCCCGAATACTCATAAATTGAACAAACTAAAATAAAATACAACGCGTAAAAGCAGCGTCTTCAAACACGATGGTCACTCGCTTTCGGGTACACAAAGAGATAAATATGAATAAGCACACAGGGGTTCCATACTCACTTGAATTAATTAACAATATATCGTGACTCACACCATATAAATTGTATTACAATTGATGGTTTTAATTCAATAAAATAAGATGCCGGCGGGAACGCCGCTTCGCTTCGGTCGGTCGATTTTCTCGGTCGGTCGGCGGCGTTTTGATTTTGCGTTCTTGTCTATGGATGGACCGAGACGAAAATATTTTTCTGCGTGATTATTTTGCTTGTTGAAATGATAGAAAGGGACAAAACATTTCTATTACTTGCTATTTTTGTCAGCCATGCGTGTCAAGTGCAGCTCTAATGACAAAAATTAAGCGCATTATTTTAAAAGAAAATAAAAAAATATTGTCTATGGATTAGGGATGGCCTTCATCGTGCCAGTAATCGATACTCGTCAAATCGATTTCAAAGTGATTTCAAAAATATTGAAAATCAAGTGAATATCAGATCGCGTGTTTTTTTTTCGTTCGGTTGGCGGGAAAAGCGACACACGTGAAAAATTTCGGAAATTAATTTTTATTAGTATTTTGTAGTTTTTAAGCTTTGTTTTTATTCCTATTATTGTAAATATAGTGTATAGTTAGTTTTTCTTCGTGTAGGGTAAGTTTTTGTAACTTTTCTGCGCCGCTTTGGCGAAGAATGGACCCCTCCATAGTGAGGGAGTCCGATATCCCTGCATTGCCCCCAGATTTATCTGGGTCTAAAGCTCTTGATCTGTTAGTAGCGGCGGCTAAAAAGATAGAACATGTTGATGATAATCGCGGACGTGGCTTATCACGATCCTTTAAAAGCAAAAAACCTAAAAACGGCGTAAAATATGTCTTAGTAGACCCCAAACAAGTGCAAGTGAACCTACCAATACAAAAGCAGGTCAATGCTAGTGGTATTCCTATGGAGGAAGACCATCAAAAACAGGTAAACACAACCATGGACCACGACCAGACTGTTAATAAAAATCAATTGGTTTACCCGACTACAGAAAAAGAGCCTAACTCAAAAAAAAGTGTTTTTAGGACGCTTTATGATCCTAAGGACCCCGGCCCCTACATTGTCCACGTGCAATTCGCAGAAGAAAATGGAAAGTCGGGGGCAACTTTGCATCCCCTGGACTTTTCATATTTCCTCTTCCAAAATGGAATGAAAGATATCATACAAAACGGAGTAAAAAGGATAGGGCGTAACCGATTGTCAATTTCGTTTGGGTCGTGGAAGGAGGCAAATCTTTTCGTCTTAAACGAGGTTCTTGCTGGACAAAAAAAGTATCAGGCTACAATCCCAACTTTTAATTTATGTCGTATGGGCATCGTCAAGGGGGTACCAGAAAGCTGGACCCACGAAGAAATTCTGGAAAATATCAGAGTCCCTGAAGGTTATGGTGAAATTTTGCGTTCGCGTCGTATGAACCGAAAAACAGTTTCTGCGTCAGGTGTGGTGGAATGGGTGCCAACGCAAACGGTTACCTTAACTTTTGACGGTCAACGAATGCCACCTAGGGTTTTCTCTTTCTACTCGGCTCTGCCCGTACAAAACTATATCTTGCCAACAATTCAGTGCCACCGCTGCTGTAGGTTTGGACACACTAAGGACAAGTGCCGTAGTAGGCCCAGATGTGCAAAGTGTGGCGAAGAACATGATGCTGCAACTTGTATGGTGACAGTCGTTTCGTGTGTTAATTGTTCAGGAGATCACCAGGCAACAGCAAAAATTTGTCCAGAATTTTTGAGACAAACTGAAATTAAAAAATACATGTCTGAAAACAACGAGTCATATCTTGAGGCCTCTAAAGTCATTCCAAATTCAAAACCATTGTTTTCAGAGGTTGTTGGCAGGGAATCTACTCCAAATTCTTCTGTTCCTGTGCAGTCCACAGAAAACAGAAAAGTTTGGAACAAGAAAACTGTCACACTTCCACCAAAAATTAAAAAACCGGTAACCCAAGGCTATGACCATAAAGCACACAAGGATCTAGTCAATTCCTTCAAAGAGCCTACCCCAGAAAATGGATGTGGCTTTAAAACAGTAGACATTGGTGATAAAGAGACTGACTCTCAGGCCTGTTCGTTACAGGATCTGCTATCGCAATTAGTTAATATTGTCCTTAATTCTTCTTTACCGTACAACGTTGCCCTATCACTTATTAACTCCATCTCAGTTGCCATTCTTAATCTAAATCATGGATTGTCTCATCCAGTGGAACCCCAGAAGCATTCGATCTAAACAATCTGAACAATTTTTTCTTATAAACAAGTATAAACCGTCCATTTTGGCCATTTCTGAGACTTGGTTGGGACCTGGATCCCTGTATAGGGTTCCAGGTTTCAACATCCTCAGGTCTGACCGGAGGGATGGATATGGAGGCGCTGCTCTCCTCATAAAACAAAATTATTTTTTTAAACAAATTAATCTGCCTGTTCATACTAATGATAATTTAGATGTAGTGGCTGCGTCAGTAGCTGGTATTACATATGTGTCGGTTTATATATCTGAAAAAGACATTCCAATATTAAAAAATATTGTTGAAGGTTTACAATCTCCTATTGTCATGCTGGGGGACCTAAATGCTCACCATTCTTCGTGGGGGGCTCCTCGGGATGACATCTTTGGAATTCGTATTGCTGATATGTTAGATGATGTAAATCTTGGTGTATTAAATACTGGGTGTCCAACTCGTCGACCTGTACCGGGTCAATCTCGTAGTTATGTTGATCTATCCATTTGTTCTCCTAGTCTGCTGTCGGTTATTACATGGGAAATTTTAAATTTGTCATATGGAAGTGATCATTATCCAATCATTCTGAGGTATCCGAAATCGAACAAAAGTTGTGTACAACCTCTACCTCCCTTATTAAAATATAAATTACCTGATAAACGTAATACTTTGTGGGATACTTATTCTGCGTCGTTGGATGATGGAATGAGTGAGGTTTCGGATGTTTCTGTTACAGTTACGAATGTTATTGAAAATTACGACCATCTAACATCAAAAATAAAAATTGCAGCGGATAACACTTTTGAATCAAAAAATGTTGCTGGTAATAGTAAGATTGCTTCACCTCCATGGTGGGACAAGCAATGCACAGAAGCTGTAAATAAAAGAAATGACATGGAGTTGCTCGTACATGATTATGTTGACTTATCCACTTTTAATCAGTTTAGAAATTATGAAGCAGCAACTAAACGTCTTCTGCATAAAAAGAAGCGTAAGGGATGGAAGAGTTTTTTGTGGATCTATTTCGCCGAGCACTCCTCTAACTGTAGTTTGGAGTAGTGTTCGTCGCTATAGGTCATCCCTGAAGGCTCGATCTGTTCCTTCCTTCTCTTTGGATTGGGTTCCATCGTTTTTCCGTTCTCTTGCACCTGATTTTGTGCCATCTTTACAACATATGCCTTTTACTTATACATCCTCAAATACAGGTTACTTAAATGCAGCATTCGACTTGCAGGAATTAAATTGGGTCTTAAACAGGGTATCTGATTCAGCGCCGGGAGCCGATGGAATTCCTTATTCTTTTATTGTCAATTCATCTGTTTCTACGAAAATGTTTTTCCTGGACATTGTTAACACAGTTGTTGAGACTGGGGTTATTCCATCACCGTGGAAACATCAACTGATAATCCCACTATTGAAACCAATTATGGATCCACAATTTCCATCTTCATATAGGCCCGTTGCTTTGGCTTCCGTGTTAAGCAAATTGGCAGAACACCTTATAAAAAATAGATTGGAATGGCACTTGGAGCACAATAATTTACTAGCTCCTTCTCAGTATGGGTTTAGGAAAGGTAAAAGTGTGATAGACAATCATTCAATTTTGACAACGGACGTACAGCTGGCATTCACAAAAAAGGAAATCGTGGCAGCGGCTTTTCTGGATGTTAGTTCGGCGTATGATAATGTTGATTTAATAACTTTGAAACAAAAGTTATCTGCAATTAATTTTCCTTTAAAGTTCGTAAACTTTCTGTTTAATTTATATATGGGTAGAACGCTCTCGATTCGGCTGGCGGGTGTAGATGAGGGTTTTAGAACTGTGTGGAAAGGGGTTCCTCAGGGCTCTGTTTTGAGCCCTTTACTATATGATGTGTATACAAGGGATTTGGAAGGGGCAATTATTAGAAGTAATGTTTTACAGTATGCGGATGATCTTCTTATATATTCAAGCCATAAATCTACAAAAAAATTTGATTCCAAACTAAACGGCGTTGCTCATGTGAACTACTTAGTGGGAAAATGTGAAAAACGTATTTCTGTTTTGAGAGCCTTGTCGGGTGTATGGTGGGGAGCCCACCCTTCGTCTTTAAGATTGGTTTACAATGCCCTGATCAGAAGTGTTCTGGATTATGGTACTTTTTTACTGGCTCCAGCAAATAAAGGGGCTTTGAAGAAGTTGGACTTGATTCAGTCTAAAAGTCTCCGCGTGGTAATTGGTACTATGAAATCGACGCCAATTAATGCAATGCAAGTTGAATGTTGTGATCCTCCTCTTCATTTGAGAAGACAGTTCTTATCAGATAATTATATTTTTAAAATAAGTCAATTTACGGCTCATCCCCTTATACCCAAAATCCAATTATTAAAAAATTACATAGAGTCCAGTCACAGTTATTGGGCCCATAAAGAAGTCCCCCACATAATAAAGAGCTACGGAAAACTTTCAGAATATCAGGATTCATTAAAAAGATTTCATTGTCATCCACTGTTTCATGTAGAGTATGAAGTTGTAGTCTATTCACCCAACATTCGTTTGGATGTTGGTGTTGCGAAGGGATCTGTAGTTGCAAATGCTCTAGTAAATCAATTTGTTCAATCAAACTTTTCTGATGCCCAGGTGTTTTTCACGGATGCATCAAAAACGCTTCAACCTGTCATGGGTGAAGGTGTTGGTGCTGCATTCGTGCATAACAATACGGGTTATTTCAAACTTTATAAGTACCCATCTGTTGTGACAAATTACACTGCTGAGGCTTTGGCCATACTAGAATGCATAAATTATATTATTTTGAAGGGTTACAATAATTCATTGATTTTGTCTGATTCTTTAAGTTGTCTTATGTCTCTAGCAAATCCTGTGACTAAAAATTCTGTGTCTCCCGTTACTCTTGAAATCAAGAACAAGTTGCTCATTTGTGGCAATCGAAATCTAAGGGTTACATTGGCTTGGATCCCTGGTCATTCAGGGGTGCAAGGTAATGAAACTGCGGATAGATTGGCCAAATTAGCAGCTTCTCAAGGCAACAGTGACAATAAATCGGTATATGTCCAGGATTTACTTCCGTCCACTAGGGATTTTCTTTTTCAAAACTGGAAAGAAAAATGGTAAATCCAGAAAAAGGTAAATTTTACAAATCCTTGCAGCCTACCATCCAAAGTCGTCCGTGGTTTTCAAAGTATATGGTTCCTAAGAAACTTGCTTCGGTCATTTCACGTATGCGATTAGGTCATTGCTGCACCCCAGCACATTTGGCTAGATTGGGGATTAGTGACAATGACGGATGTGAATGTGGATTGGGTAATGGAGACATTACCCATACTTTGTTTATATGCAGTAAATATAATTCATTAAGTTTGTATCATATTTTAATTGCGCATAAAGCGCCTCTCCCTGTAAATACTGCTTGTATATTGAGTTTGACTAATAAGGTGTATATAAAGTGTCTGTGTATATATTTGAACTTCCATGATATTTCTATTTAATTTTATTTTGTTTGCCACTTGACGCTGGCAGGAATGTCCCCTGATTTGGGTTGACTATTGCCAATAAGGAAAAAAAAAAAAAAAAAAAAAAAATCAGATCGCGTGGAAAGACCCGCGAGAAGCACCGTGAAAACCACATCTTGGATCAATTCCATTCTTTGGTCGGAGGACACAGGTGGTCATCCAGCTCAGAAAACAACAATATAAAAACTACGATGTGCCAGATAATATACAGCGTATAATTAAAATATAACAAAATAATTTAAAAACTAAACATTACTAAACTATTTGACTAATGTTTTTCTAAAGCTTTCGTCAACAGGTCATTGATGTGCGTGATAAGGTTCCTGGGGTCCATGATGAGGCCAGCAGTGACCATGGCGTTGGTGAACAATTGCTGTGCGACCATTTCTGCTAGCTCCTTGTCGTTTTTGATCAGCTTGTGGAGTTTCTTCACTATGGGATGTCTGAAAATAGTAATGAGTGGAATTATTCCCATGAAAATAAACGTGTCCGTTCAATGCAGTTGTAAGTGAGGCGAAAGAGGAGAGCAGTAGAAAATATAGTTAGAATAAAGGTTGTTATTAAAATAATATGTATGTATTAATGTGAAACAAGTAAGGATACGAAGGGTAGCATATAAATTTCCTGCCTCTTTTCTTCGTAAAAGGGATCGCATCGCATCGAGGCCATTATCTTATACTGGCCAGCGGTTGCACCCGCTGCTAATCGTTTTCTGTGGGAATAAGAATATAAACCTTTATATGCCACTAGGTATCTATTATTTAAACCCGAACCAAAATCATTTGCGTGGTTTAGGGAGTATTGTCCAGATAGACAGAGATCCCCAAAAAGCCGTTTCATTTTGTACTATGTATTGATGATATACTCACTTGTTGCGGCCTGAGCAGCGCGTATCTGTTCTCCTCGCTGAGTGTGGCCGCCTGCGACCGCACGAAGTGCCGCGCGGCCGCCATCTCCGGGATCACAATCACACAAGGGTACGTGTCCAGTATCATAGGTACTCACTTGGTATCATAGGTACTCACTTGGTATTGAGTTCTAGTTGCGGCCTGAGCAGCGCGTATCTGTTCTCCTCGCTGAGTGTGGCCGCCTGCGTCCGCACGAAGTGCCGCGCGGCCGCCATCTCCGGGATCACAATCACACAAGGGTACGTGTCCAGTATCATAGGTATTCACTTGGTATCATAGGTACTCACTTGGTATTGAGTTCTAGTTGCGGCCTGAGCAGCGCGTATCTGTTCTCCTCGCTGAGTGTGGCCGCCTGCGTCCGCACGAAGTGCCGCGCGGCCGCCATCTCCGGGATCACAATCACACAAGGGTACGTGTCCAGTATCATAGGTACTCACTTGGTATCATAGGTACTCACTTGGTATTGAGTTCTAGTTGCGGCCTGAGCAGCGCGTATCTGTTCTCCTCGCTGAGTGTGGCCGCCTGCGTCCGCACGAAGTGCCGCGCGGCCGCCATCTCCGGGATCACAATCACACAAGGGTACGTGTCCAGTATCATAGGTACTCACTTGGTATCATAGGTACTCACTTGGTATTGAGTTCTAGTTGCGGCCTGAGCAGCGCGTATCTGTTCTCCTCGCTGAGTGTGGCCGCCTGCGTCCGCACGAAGTGCCGCGCGGCCGCCATCTCCGGGATCACAATCACACAAGGGTACGTGTCCAGTATCATAGGTACTCACTTGGTATCATAGGTACTCACTTGGTATCATAGGTACTCACTTGGTATCATAGGTACTCACTTGGTATCATAGGTACTCACTTGGTATCATAGGTACTCACTTGGTATCATAGGTACTCACTTGGTATCATAGGTACTCACTTGGTATCATAGGTACTCACTTGGTATCGTAGGTGCTCACTTGGTATCGTAGGTGCTCACTTGGTATCATAGGTACTCACTTGGTATCATAGGTACTCACTTGGTATCATAGGTACTCACTTGGTATCATAGGTACTCACTTGGTATCATAGGTACTCACTTGGTATCATAGGTACTCACTTGGTATCATAGGTACTCACTCGGTATCATAGGTACTCGCTTGGTATCATAGGTACTCACTTGGTATCATAGGTACTCACTTGGTATCATAGGTACTCACTTGGTATCATAGGTACTCACTCGGTATCATAGGTACTCACTTGGTATTGAGTTCTAGTTGCGGCCTGAGCAGCGCGTATCTGTTCTCCTCGCTGAGTGTGGCCGCCTGCGTCCGCACGAAGTGCCGCGCGGCCGCCATCTCCGGGATCACAATCACACAAGGGTACGTGTCCAGTATCATAGGTATTCACTTGGTATTGAGTTCTAGTTGCGGCCTGAGCAGCGCGTATCTGTTCTCCTCGCTGAGTGTGGCCGCCTGCGTCCGCACGAAGTGCCGCGCGGCCGCCATCTCCGGGATCACAATCACACAAGGGTACGTGTCCAGTATCATAGGTACTCACTTGGTATCATAGGTACTCATTTGGTATCATAGGTACTCACTTGGTATCATAGGTACTCACTTGGTATCATAGGTACTCGCTTGGTATCATAGGTGCTCACTTGGTATCATAGGTACTCACTTGGTATCATAGGTACTCACTTGGTATCATAGGTACTCACTTGGTATCATAGGTACTCACTTGGTATTGAGTTCTAGTTGCGGCCTGAGCAGCGCGTATCTGTTCTCCTCGCTGAGTGTGGCCGCCTGCGTCCGCACGAAGTGCCGCGCGGCCGCCATCTCCGGGATCACAATCACACAAGGGTACGTGTCCAGTATCATAGGTACTCACTTGGTATCATAGGTACTCACTTGGTATCATAGGTACTCACTTGGTATCATAGGTACTCACTTGGTATCATAGGTACTCACTTGGTATCATAGGTGCTCACTTGGTATCATAGGTACTCACTTGGTATCATAGGTACTCACTCGGTATCATAGGTACTCACTTGGTATCATAGGTACTCACTTGGTATCATAGGTACTCACTTGGTATCATAGGTACTCACTTGGTATCATAGGTACTCACTTGGTATCATAGGTACTCACTTGGTATCATAGGTACTCACTTGGTATCATAGGTACTCACTTGGTATTGAGTTCTAGTTGCGGCCTGAGCAGCGCGTATCTGTTCTCCTCGCTGAGTGTGGCCGCCTGCGTCCGCACGAAGTGCCGCGCGGCCGCCATCTCCGGGATCACAATCACACAAGGGTACGTGTCCAGTATCATAGGTACTCACTTGGTATCATAGGTACTCACTTGGTATCATAGGTACTCACTTGGTATCATAGGCACTCACTTGGTATCATAGGTACTCACTTGGTATTGAGTTCTAGTTGCGGCCTGAGCAGCGCGTATCTGTTCTCCTCGCTGAGTGTGGCCGCCTGCGTCCGCACGAAGTGCCGCGCGGCCGCCATCTCCGGGATCACAATCACACAAGGGTACGTGTCCAGTATCATAGGTACTCACTTGGTATCATAGGTACTCACTTGGTATTGAGTTCTAGTTGCGGCCTGAGCAGCGCGTATCTGTTCTCCTCGCTGAGTGTGGCCGCCTGCGTCCGCACGAAGTGCCGCGCGGCCGCCATCTCCGGGATCACAATCACACAAGGGTACGTGTCCAGTATCATAGGTACTCACTTGGTATCATAGGTACTCACTTGGTATCATAGGTACTCACTTGGTATCATAGGTACTCACTTGGTATCATAGGTACTCACTTGGTATCATAGGTGCTCACTTGGTATCATAGGTACTCACTTGGTATCATAGGTACTCACTCGGTATCATAGGTACTCACTTGGTATCATAGGTACTCACTTGGTATCATAGGTACTCACTTGGTATCATAGGTACTCACTTGGTATCATAGGTACTCACTCGGTATCATAGGTACTCACTTGGTATCATAGGTACTCACTCGGTATCATAGGTACTCGCTTGGTATCATAGGTACTCACTTGGTATCATAGGTACTCACTTGGTATCATAGGTACTCACTTGGTATCATAGGTACTCACTCGGTATCATAGGTACTCACTTGGTATCATAGGTACTCACTTGGTATTGAGTTCTAGTTGCGGCCTGAGCAGCGCGTATCTGTTCTCCTCGCTGAGTGTGGCCGCCTGCGTCCGCACGAAGTGCCGCGCGGCCGCCATCTCCGGGATCACAATCACACAAGGGTACGTGTCCAGTATCATAGGTACTCACTTGGTATCATAGGTACTCACTTGGTATCATAGGTACTCACTAGGTATCATAGGTACTCACTTGGTATTGAGTTCTAGTTGCGGCCTGAGCAGCGCGTATCTGTTCTCCTCGCTGAGTGTGGCCGCCTGCGTCCGCACGAAGTGCCGCGCGGCCGCCATCTCCGGGATCACAATCACACAAGGGTATGTGTCAAGTTTCTTTGTGGTGCGCACTTCGAACACTTTGCCCGCTAGCTTGGACTTTATGAACGAGATGGTTTCGTCCACTTCTTCTTTTTGTAGGCTGTCGCTTCCTGTTAAAATAGATAAGTTTCGTCAGTATAAGAGAAGAGAATATGACGAAATAACCCAAAGGATTTACTTGATTTCTTGAGACACATAAATATTTATCTTCACGAAACTAGAAGGGCTGAATTACTTTAAAAACTCGGAAAAACAGGACAGGTTAACCTCTGGAAATACTTTCAGCTATTTAATTTAACAAACAAACAATTACCAATGATAGTCTCAGCGGTATCAGCTGGGTCCTTCTGCATATCATTTTCGACGGATATGAGTTGCCTGCCTCCGAACTGTTTGAGTTCTAGAAGTACTAGTTCGTCGTAAGTCTCGTAGCAGAAAAGCACTTCCACGTCGCGCTTCTTTAGAGATTCGTAGTACGGGGAGGTCTCGGCCAGCTCCCGGCTGGAAAAATAAACAGAAATCTTTGCTTTTAATTGAAACACTTATAATCATGCCTCTATGTCTTGCAGGTTTGCAGGATAGGATGGGCGTCATCGCCATTCCAAAAAATACATATCTGAGACACAGCCAGTCGTAGCCAAAGATTTTAATACAGGAATAACTCTCGAATCCCTGTCGCTACTTCGTGTAATTAATGCCAATAGATAAAGTCGTGGCAAGATAAAATGAAGTCCAGGAAGACGAAATACGAACCTGGGTGCTGCCAAGTAGTAAATATCCTTCTGGTCGTCTTTTTGCCGCTCAGCGTACTCTGATAAGGATAGCTTGTGGCCCGGCTCCATCTTTGAAGATTCGAATCTAAGTAACTTGGCAATTTCTTCCTAAAAATAGAAGAATAAAATGTTACGAACTCGTCCAAGGTTACGACTTACTGGCTGGAGACGAAAAGCACACATAAAATTTTAAAAGCTTAGTTGATACATTATGTGTCATTTTGCGACATCGTGACATTTTGCAAACACATCATTGTGCGTCGACATACCTGAGTAGTCAATACAAATAAACAACTTCATCAAATAAATAATAAGTAAAACAAAATTACCTTTTCAATAGGATTTTGACTAGTAACGATGCCTTCCTTCAAGAACAAAGAGTAGTCTTTGTAGAACTGGTCATACCCCACGGGGTCTTTCTTTGCCTGGTCTATCATGAACTTGAGGAAACGGTTGGTCAACACGGTTCGTAGCTTCCTAGAAAAATAAAAGGAAATAAACATAGAAGAGTATTCAGTTTGCTACTATGTAGGTGCCGTGTGGTAACGTCTTAGAATACTGCCTCTCCTAGTCCAGTCAGGGTGTTTCGTAAAAGGCGAAGTAGAGTTTTTGACCTCGGCTAAATATCTGTTGACTATGGTCAACCGCGGCGTTCGGTTGTAAAATCAAATCCTTTTGCTAAATTATTCTGTGCTCTAACAGAACATGTTTCGCCGACCGCAACCAATTTCAGATAAGGGTATGCAGGTGATGACTGATTACTATGTAGGTACTGTTGTAGTGCGAAATTTTTAACAATGATTTACATTTTTTGGGTGACCTTGCTCCATAGTCTGTCTCGGTCTTATCAAGCCCTGACAAAGGCTATGGTCTAGACCTAGTACTATTATATATTCTGTGGTCTAGAGCAAAACCAAAGAAACCAATATGTATTCATTAAAATCTGGATGTAATGTACCATAACCTTATCATTAATTATACTTACGCAATCAATGCGCTGTTTTGTAATAACTCTCTGCTAAGATTAAGTGGAATGTCTTCTGAGTCAACAACACCTAAAATAGAAGAGAAAACTGTAGATACCAGATTTTTAAAATATTTTACAAATACACAGAGGTTATTTTTATCTGCATCTTACCTTTAACAAATCTCATCCATTTCGGCAGAATGTTTTCAGCCTTGGTTTTGATCAAAATCTTCCTCGAATACAAGGCTACACCCACATCAGAGTCCCTGGACATTTCGAACAGTCCTGGTTTACCCTCCGGCACATACAGAATGGACCTTATGCTCAGTGGAACGTCAGCCTTGTAGTGAAGAGTGAAGCGAGGCTTGTCGTAAGAGTTGCTTATGAATCTGTAGAACTCTGTGTGTTGGTCGCTGGTTATTTCTTTTGGCTCCATCAACCACACCGGCTGGAAAAAATAATGTCGGGTAATTTGAAGCTAAGCTTAAAAAAAGTAAGTTACGGAGTAAAAAAATAAACAAGTATTGGTCATAATCATAATCATGAATGATACCAAACAACTTTTCCGCGACAGACCGAGAAGCGCAAAAAGCGACTTCATTTTATTTTCTATGTATTGATTTAGTTTTAATACCCTTTAGTCAATCCTGGGTGCTGCAATCCTACTTAAAAAAATCTTTAAAAATTTGCCAAGTACATGCTTATATTTTACTAGCAGCCCGCCGAGCGGTTTCACCCGCTGCTACTTTCCTGTTTTGCCGTAAAAATTGGATCTTTGCCCGTAGTAAAAAGTCCATTACACCGATCCAGCAGAAGTAAATGTGCGAGCAGAAGCGGCCCGTCATGTTGAATAACTTTTACTTTGAAGCCATTGCCATATCTCTTATTGTTTATATGGGATACTGGTGGTCTACATCAGGTACTCCACACCCTCGTGACCATGTGCCAGCAGAAGCGGCCCGTCATGCTGAATAACTTTTACTTTGAGGCTTTTACCGTATCTCTTATAGTTTATATGGGATGCTGGTGGTCTACATCGGGTACTCCAGATCCTCGATGACCATGTGCCAGCAGAAGCGGCCTGCCATACTGAGTAACTTTTACTTAAAAACCATTACCGTATCTCTTATAGTTTAGATGGGATGCTGGTGATGTTCATCAGGTACTCCAGATCCTCGATGTCCATGTGCCAGCAGAAACGGCCCGTCATGATGCACAACTTTTTCTATGAAGCCATGGCCGTATCTCTTATAGTTTAGATGGGATGCTGGTGGTCTTCATCAGGTACTCCAGATCCTCGATGACCATGTTACAGCAGAAGCGGCCCGTCATGGTGAACAACTTTTTCTATGAAGCCATGACCGTATCTTTTATAGTTTAGATGGGATGCTGGTGGTCCTCATCAGGTACTCGTACTCCAGATCCTCGAGGGCCGACAAAAAGTAGTCCATGTCCATCTTTACTATGCTATTGCCAAATTTCGCGAAGATCGGTAAAGCGATTTGGCTTATTTGGGTAATATCCGCTGTATTTCCCGCTTTTCCTGCTGCTAACCGTTTTCCCGTGGAAATGAGGAATTTTCCCGTGGTAAAAAGTAGCCTATGTTACTCAGGAATGTTGTAGCTTTCTAATGGTGAAAGAATTTTCGAAATCGGTCCAGTAGTTTCGGAGTTTATCGATTACATACATACAAAAAAACAAACAAAGTTTTCCTCTTTATTATATTAGTGTAGATTTGATTTGATCTGCCCCTAAAATATTTGCAGTGAATTTAATAGGACCTCATATTGTATGTATTGTCAAATTACCTTGATGGAGTTGACTTGTTCATCATTGAGGAAGATGGGGCTGCTGACGAAGTTGCTGTACTTCTTAATGATATTCTTGACAGTTTCATCATCAGAGAACTCGCGGCAGTCCGTCTTCAGGTGGATGACGATCTTGGTGCCGATTGGTACGTCTTCCGCCTCTTGGATTTCGTAGGTTCCTGATCTGCAGTAAGTCAGAACATAATAACAGTAAGTAATCAGAAAATAAGTTTGCATGAGTAATAAATAGGAAGTTATTCATTTCAGTAACCCATTTATAAAAAACCTACAGAACATAAACTTGAATGTAATGAAAAGACATAGCATTAGTTAATAGGCGCGTCCACACTGACCGCGGCAGCTCGCGTGCTCAACGCCTCGCGCGGCATACGCTCGGGTAGCAGGCGAGCAAACAGGCGAGCCAACTTCGGCCCATTTGGACGCTTAGATAAACTAACGAGCACCGAGGCAGCCGAGCACTCAAACAAGCTATTTGATTAGCTAGTTGACAGTCAAAACAAGATGGTAGATTCCTCTTTTGTTGTCTATGGACGACATTGCCCGACATTGTTTCGCACGACAAGTCCCTGCACTGTACGACATTGTATTGTACAGCATAATACTGGCCGTCAGAGTAATGTACGACGTGATGAAGCACGACATGGTGGATGGAATCAAAACAATGTCGCCATCCATCACCCCGTACCGAAACTGCACGGGGGTGGATTGCACGACATGATGGTTGGCGACATCACGTGTTGTGGTAGAATAGTGATGTGACTAGATCGATAATATTATATGCATTTCTAACTTAATCGATATTGTTTTTATATTAAATATATTCTTTAGTAAGCTTGGTCGCTCACTTCGTTTGCTCCAGGGGGGCACTGTTCTAACCTAACCTAACCTACTGTGTCGGATTTGCGTTAAGGCTAAACTTCAGACTAGTGGCGCCCCCAAACAGGAAAAAATCCTGGCTGAACACGCTGGTCATCTGGAGCCCAATTTATGAATTGCCGACAATAAATAACCACAAAGATCAATAAAATGTATAAAAATTGGTATCCATTTATTTAAAGTGGCCACTTTTAGCAATTTCGGCTTACATAACTAAAGTACACAGTTTTTCCAAGGTTTTACTGATTCTAAAAATTCTTTGTTGTGAGTTATTGTCGGTAATTCATAATGTGGTTTCTGAATCACTTGCGTATTCAGTCAGTGAAATTTTTTAGTGTCGCTAACGTTGAGCCTTAAATGTGGTTTTTACTGCCCCCTCCGTGGGTTGCCTTGCATGTCATGTTCGAATAATTAATCGATAAGTCGATCAAAGTCAACACTGTCACATCACTACATCCGCTGTGACGTCATTTGTTTTGATTCCATTTCCACCCCTGTACATTATCGGTCCGGGCCCGTATTTCAAGACCATCCATCCATCATATCGTACAATGATCTGCTGTACAATACGCTGCCGTGCATTAAACTGCTGTGCATTGAGTATGTCGTGCATTGTGGTTCCCCGGCAGTACAGTCTGAAGACCTTCGCCTGTACGAAACCGAAAAAAAAAACCAACACGCTAAGAGCGTAGTCTATGCGCGAGGCAACCGCCTGAGCGGCGTTGATTTTGGCTCGGCCTGCGCGCGCTCGCCCGAGCATGATCTTGGGTGACCCCGAGCGTATGCCGCGCGAGGCGTTGAGCACGCGAGCTGCCGCGGTCAGTGTGGACGCGCCTATTTCTACTAAGAAAATACGAGAAAAAAAGACATTACCCATCAGAACTCCACTTGTACCCTGGTGACCCAGTCTTGCTACTGCGAGTGTACACATCTATTTTATCAGCCACCATGAACGCGGAGTAGAAGCCCACACCAAACTGACCAATGATGTTGCTGGCTTGTTCTGCCCCCTTACTCTTCACCTCTTCAATAAAGGACTTAGAACCGGACCGGGCAATGGTGCCAAGGTTTTGGGTGAGCTCATCTTTGGTCATACCTATGCCAGAGTCCTGAAACACATACAAAGTGTTTAAGGTTTTATTCGTGTTAATATTGGTCCCATCCTTGATACTAGGTGGCCCAAAGAAACACTACTACATAAAAAACATCAGTTCTTATTCATAAACAAAAAGAAATATCCAAACTCTTAAGGCATTTTCATAAAATTATAATTTTTAAAATAGTAATTATCATTTGGAAAAATTGTAATTGCTGTGTAGGAGTAGGAGTTTCAGGTAGGTATGTAGCAGTTGTGAAAAACAAACAGAAAATGTTACATTGTGCTTACAACAATCTAGTATGTAAATAGAAATACTTTATGTGTTAATCTCAATTTGTCTATAAGAAAAAACTTATACAATTTGTTTTTACCTGAATAGTAATAGTTCTGTTCTGTTTGTCGGTGATGAGTTTGATCTCCAGAGGTCTATCAGTCTCTTCCAGCTGACCGGCATCTGGTGCTGCGCTGACAGTCAGGTAGCGGAACTTCTCAAGGGCATCACTGGCATTAGAGATCAGCTCTCTGATGAAAACCTGTGTGCAATATTTAAACAGGGTGTAAGAGGCACCATCCCAAGAAAAATCGGTATTCACAAGAATTTACCGTGAAAAATTTAAATTTCATAGTGATTGATGGTCTATAAACTGAAATGTTTTTCCTTTGAGTAATAGATGGAATATTATTCAATAGACAGAATATTATTATTATTTTAATTCTGGTAAAGGATCATTTGCACAGAAGCCAATGAAAAGTAAAAACTGATTAAATAAATAAATATTAGTATACTTTGCCCAATTTTATCTTATAATTATTGAACACATTAAAAAGTTATACAATACTCACTTCTTTATCTGAATATAAAGACCTGGCAACAATATCAAGCAGCATTCGAGTTTCAGCCTGGAATTCTCTTTTTTCTGATTCACCCTTAAGTTTTTCTTTTTGTTCAACTCCAGTGCTGTAGTATTTAACGTGAATTTGACTGGATTTGATGAAATCTGAAATGAAATTATGAAACCCATTGAGACTTATTTTATGGAGGTTATTTTATTGTATAGAATGGTAAATTAGTCCTGCGAGGTGACTGACAAATAGATCTTAGTAGGCGTACCTGTTTGTTTAGCTGCACAGCAACTAGTTCCTAAGAATTTAATATTTTTGTGAGCCAAAGGCCGCAAAAGTAACCTCTGCGCACAAACAGAAGAAGCCCCAAGTCTTACTCGCAACGCTGCCATTATGTAATTGTTGCTGCTTTGATGATAAAAGAGAAATAAATCTCTAGTTTTTCACACCCTAACACAAGTAATAATAATTTAATATCTTTGCGAAAACTCGGGAAAAAGGAAAATTATATGACAGCCGATGCAAGTCAAAGAACACGGAAAATTATAGATAACGGGGCCAATTCACATACATACATACTCTAAGATAAATTTATTGTACATGGATTTCTGTGTAAGCAGCTTGTCTTATTTTTACATACAAAACAATCAGTGTATCATAAAATGATATACCAACCAATATGAGAATTGCTATTTTTCGTTTAGAAATTATTCAAAGTGTCACCTTTGTCAACTGTCAAACTGATATGCCGATAATATTTTCGAACGAAAATTTGTGTTGCCATTTAAGAACATCTCCTTAAAATGTACGTAGAACAGGAAATTTTCTATAGACACTTCAGACATAAGTCATGATACAGGTACGATACATTTCATTTAGTTACCCTTAGTAGATTTTGTACTTACCATACAATGTATTGAAAGAACCATTACAGATTCTCTTGTAGATATACTTCACTGAAGAAATTAAAACATTTTATCTACACTCATTTAGTAATATCCGTTTTACAGAATCGAAGGCAGTTTCAAAATGAACTGCTTTAAAAAATATGCAGCGTTAAAAAATAAGTTCCTTATTAAAATCTGTATCATAAAGTAACTCGATGTCATATTATATTTTGGAGCTATCGACATCTTTGGTGTGAAGATAGATCGTGTTGACCCGAATTTAGAAATGTTGAGAAAAAATATTTCAAATGTTTTTTTGGACCCCTCCCATACAAGTGAAAGGGGGGCAAAAAAAATTTCTTTTCTCCTGTAATATTGAGTAGGGTGTCGTTGAATAGGTCTTTTAAAACTAAGGGGAAGTTTCTTTGAAACAAAGTCACTAAAATGTTTCTGTCTCGAGATGTTTGCTTTTAAAAGGGGCGTTTTTGAGCCATAATTTGTTCCAGCTGTAACTCCTAAAGTATTAACGTTAAAAATTGAAAAAATATGGAATAAACTTCTCAATCTGAAGTTACAATGAAAACAATAATGGATACTGTATCACTAAAGTTTTAAGAGAAATAAAAGTTTTTCAATTTACGGTTGGTAACCATACAGCTGCAAACAAACCAGCAACAAAATTAACTTTGTAACGCTGAATAACCGGATATTTAAACGTTGACTATGAAACCCTATTTGTTGGCGTGTCTTACACGCTCCAACAGTAAGTCAATAAAAAACAACAAATGTCACCCGGGCGGGACGAGACTTGAAATTATGAGGACTTATTCATAAATGATAAATGCTTTTTAATTTTAGAAGTGGTTCAGTTTTTATAAGCCTCCATTTTAATATAACATTTAGTTGAAAAGTTACTTAGGTACAAAAATCGTTCAGTTGGTGGTTCAGCTAAAAGGCTTGCAATCGTCATAGAGCAGTGCGGAAGTTTGAATTATTTTCCATAGTGTAGAGTATAGATAAAATAGTGTAGGTATGCAACAGCATATAATTAGGCTTTAGAATGCTTGTGTCAAATTATTAACTTGTGTCAGACCGCTAATGTCTGTTTGTGTCATACATAAACAGCCATTAGCGGTCTGAAGCCTTCCGTTATAAGACTGTTGCAGAAACTATTATTATTTACACCCAAAACGATTACTAGTCTCATAATATTAGCACAAAATAGAGAGTTTACAGAAGGTTCACTCGGCCCTATTTCGGATTTTCGCGATTGGCATTTGTTGCATAGCTTGACCCTTTTAAGGAACTATTATGTGAAAAATTACAAGGTATAAAAATGTCAAAACAGCAAAATCTGACAAAGAACGTCATATGGTTCTGAGCCAATTTTAAATGCAATAAATATGATGTCCGTGTCCACCACCTTCTTAGTTACCTTGACTTCCTGTGAGATTCCGCATATATCCAGATAAAATCAGTAAGCGTTAAAATCGACGCTAGTACTAGTGAGCCATCTGTATAGGCGCGCCGCGCGCCGTTTCCCTAATTTGTGATATTACCGCATCGAGACAAATCCATTCGTATTTGTCTCGATGAAAATTCTTACTCGCAAAACAATCTATATATCTCTATATGTTTTTGATAATCATCAATAACAAAATAAAAAACGCAGGTGGACCCGCGGCTATAACTAGTGTTTGGGGAAATTAGTTCAAAAGGATGGTATCTCCCAACCGACAAAACGAACGTCGGATGCCATGCCATTTGTTTGTTTCATTTGTGTGCGTCAAGCAAGCCAAGCAAGCTGTGAGAAGCGTCATTTTATGTTTGGAAAATCTTGTTCAATGGGATTTTGATATGTGGACAAAATATACGTGACTTCTATTGAAGTTAAAAAATACATTTTACTGCGAACAAACTTATTTACAAGTGCGTGTGGTGTAAAAACTGTTCAGTGTTACGAGAAACAATTCTTTCCGAAGTGGCATGCACTGTTGTGTTGACTTCAGAACTTGTTGCAAAACATTCGACTGATTTTTATATGAGCATAATCGTTCGTCACTATGCGGTGTAGTGGTTTATAGACTTTAGATTGTTTCGGACTGTGAAGTTATATATCACGATGTTTTCGCGAGTGCTGAGGACGAGTCGGTTGGTGTGGTGCAGTACGTGAACTGGTGTTTGTGTGTGGGGACTGTCTGTTCTGTGGGGGTTGGTGGTCAGCTAGGATGGAGGGTTGGTGAGCGGCGCGGTGGAGCAGCTGGTGTCCGGCGGCGGGCTGGTGCCGGGCGCGGCGCCTGCGCACCACCCGCCCAACATGCTGCAGCCCATGGAGGAGATGATACTGCCGCCCAAGAGACAGGCTGTGGTCGATCGCTTGAGGTCAGTCTAGTCATATTCATCCTTGGAGTGTAAATTAGCCAGCTATAGTGTGGGCATAAGGCCCCTCGCCATACTGTCAAAGCGTAAGCAGTTGCTCCCTAGATAGAGACGTCAAATGTATGAGAATTTATAGAGGTTCAATAGTACTGCCACCAACATTTTTCTACTGATCGACAGACAGGTTGTGTGCTAGAGACTACTGCAAACCATTCTAGCTTTTTAGGCACACTCTATAGCTTGTATACTCTAAGTATTCAACAGTCCATCGTCAAAACTTTACCCAAGTCTAGTGTTGCTGCTGTTAATCTTTGAGGGTCTTGATCTGTGAGAGCAGCTAAGGTAGGAATATTCAATGAAAATCTGGTTTCTAGTATTTCTTTCTTTCTTTTTGAAGTAATAGAATTAGAATTCATTAGAATGTGACCTGAGACTGTATAGCACAAAATTTTTCTAGAAATTCACTACTCATCCTACAAGTATTGATAAAATAAGCCAAGTGCGAGTCAGACTCAAGCACGAAGCGTGCCAAAAAATATCAAAAAAATCATGTTTATTTTATGAAAATTTTCACTAACTATTACCATTCATGAGATATACTTTGGGTATCGCACCCTAAAAAGTTACTTTTGGATACTGCAAAACAGACTAGGTAACACTGTCCTTGGTGGCAATGGTCACTGCTTTCCTCTGGTAATATGTTTCATTATTGTATTCACAAAATTTGATTGTCATTTGCAACCTAATGCAAAGCCTTGCAGGTGCATCTAATACAGAAACCTACATTTAAAACCTCTAACAACTTAGAATTCCATACCACACAATATAAAATCAATGGGTGTTCAAGTTCAAATCAAGGACATGAGACTAAACAACTTTCCCCATGGAACATGTCAAAATACAAAAAAAATTTGGACCACCCATACAAAATAGCCAATCAGCTGATTGATTTACTATGAGAGGTACAATTTATTTTTCATATTTCATACCTAGTTCCATGAGGAACCTAGTTCCGTTTCATGAGTATCTTCACCTCCTTTCAGCTTGTTATTCCCTATATTCATTATTAATTTATTTTCATCCTAATTCCACTTATTGCTAACCACATAGCAAATTATTTATTTCTTATCTTGTTTTTTGTGTCCTTGGTCACCCAATTCCCACTGCATACCAAGACCTCTCCTCTATTCCTTAGTCATCCATTGATATTGATATGTCATTCATCATCCATTTACATTAGTAATATAATAGAATTAATAAGTGTTATTTTATTACTTAACCACAGTCATTCATTTGGATAATCTTCATGAAATAATGTGCAAATCATGCTGAACAAACAGGAAAAATTGTTCAGAAATAAGTAAAATGTACCATGATGGCCATGAGTGAATGCAAAGTATTTGAATGAACAAAATAAATGCATATTTTATGTTCAAGCAGATTTAGGAAATAATAAGAAGAATATTGAATTAGCTGTTTCCTAACCGCCAATACCTTATCTGTGTTTGTACCTAAAGTAGATAGATTCTCTGACTGTAAGTTGGGAAAATACTCTGTACTATGTTCAAACCTTATTTATTCTATTATTATTATTTTATTGTGATAAGCCTGAAGTGTCCCACTGCTGGGCAAAGGCCTCCTTCCCCTTCTTCCACATTTCCCTGCCTTGAGCCACTTTTCAACAGTTTTTGAAATTGGCAATAATGGGTATCCAGTTCATCTCTCCACTGTTTTCGTGGTCGACCATTTATTCTACTTGGGAGAAAATCTATCAGAACAGTAGTATATTTTATTCCTTAACAAGCAAGCTACTCTTATACATTAGGAAATTTACACTAGACCAGAAAATCTTTCCTGCATTGGAAACAAATCTTTAATCACCTGATTGCTAGGTCTCAACATACTCCTTAGTTCCTAATGTAGAACAGCCTTCTCTATGCATACTGAACTAGACCTATAGGCACTATAGGCAAGCTCTGCCGCAAATGTATGTGCCTACTGGATATGCAAACATATAGAGCAGGGTACTAACCAAGGCTTAAACCTCACACGGCCCTGCCAACTTGGCCCGATTCAGCGTACATGGCTGGTTATCTTGTATGTGTAATTAGATATGTTCAAGATATCCAGCAATGATGCCAACATACTCCTGTGGCTAAGGGCCCCAAAGCGTTTCTTGGCCTCCAACACGAGCCTCTGCGAATTTGATCATACGAAAAGCAGAAAACTCTTGCAAAGTTAAAATCTTCTTAGACTTCGTAGAGTTGCTCTTTTTATATGTCTCAGTAATATTCTAGAAAGTAACTTTTGTATCAAAATTGTAACACTTGTGTATCGCAAGTTTAGCATAAACCGTATTTGAATCCGTTTAATTCACAATACGATGCACTTCCGTCCTTAGTAACGCTTTCCGCCAGGTGTGAACAGTGCTCACAGCTAAATATGAACTGGCTAGGTAGGTACGTAGGGTCGTTGCGCCCGTTGGCGACCGATTAGTCGACTTCCCAACTTTGCGCCATGATATTAATATGAAGGTTTCATATTTGGAGGTTGATTTTTTTTGTGAGCATAGCAAATATAATCAAGATATTTGTTTCGTGAAGTATTTGCGAAATACTGTAACAGTTTATTTTTAATATAATTTTGAACTGCAAAGTACCCAAAGAGTCGAATAGCGACCGCTTTTTTCAGATAGCGACCACGTGTGCGTCAGATAGCGACCGCCCGTTTTACTATCGTTATTATGGACATATTAACCATTATTTAATAATAATTTTGACTTTTGCAAATTTTTCATACATCTTGATCAATCCTTTATAAATCTACACCTAAGGTTGTGACCTAATACATATCTAGACATGATTAAAAAATAACAATATTTCATTGTGCCACCGCCGAAGACCCAGCCCGGTTCTAGCTCTCAAGGTCACACCGCACCAGAACTGTCCATGCCTCATACCTATCACGCCGGCGCGCAATGTTAGGCCTGTTCAGCTCCATCCGCAAACTCGACCAGCAGGAATTGTCTTACACGGCAACTGGGCATGAAATTCCACCCTCAATTGAGGTGAGCTTTAGTGGACAAACATCGAAGGAAGCTCAGGAGACAGGCCTTTAGATATGCGCGGACGCTAGAGCATATAGACCGACTGGCTTCGAGTACTTAGCAAAAGCGAGTAGGAATTCTGCGTGTCGCTACTTCACGGTGCTACAAAGTATCACTCTTGGAACTTCCTGATTCGCTTACACAGTCAGTACGACCCACGTTGTACCAAGAGCGACCCATAAATATTGCACAAAGACTCTTGTCGGCCAACAACACACAGCAGAAGTACATAAGAACGTAGCTCTCTATCCTCGGCAATTATTTTTTCATCTTATGGTGGGTCCTTTCTGGTCTTCTGTATTCACTTCGCTCTGTTGAAGGTATTTTCGTCAGTCACGTCGCAGGAACTCATCAAACCTCTAGCCTTCTTCCCTTTTTCCAGAACCCTTGGGTGTTTCTAGTGGCCACTGTATTGCCTTTATAGTCTGCAGGTCTAGCTGACTATGACTACCCCGAAATACTAGGCTACTTGCGCCAGGTAAACTTGTGTGAGTGTACCAAACGCGGTTCCTTTTTACCTACCTTTTTTAAACGGGTCTCTATGACGTCATGCACTTGTTCAACCACACATAGAATTTGAAGGATGTGAGGGCCGCACAGCCTAATTCAACCACTACTGCCAGCAAATATGTATGACACAGCTCGAGAATCTGCCAACGCAAGCTACTCTGAAGAATTATAGGCCCAGTTTTACGCTAGCGTGGAGGCATGGATGTGTGGTGCAGAAGTGATGGTCCTGGGCTTTAAGAAAGGCATAGAAATACAGGTGCAATGTAAATTTGATCGTTGTAATCAGGTGGGTTTGCGGCGGTAGCCAGAGTGAAAAAGAGTACCCCTGTATCTGAAAACATTGCTTTTACATGGCAGCACCCTTCTCCCTTAAGGCAAGGACTGTGTGAAGGTCAGTAAGAAGTGAGAACTTCCTGATTTTTCACTGTCTCCAAAGCCTCAAAGTGAGTGAAAAAGCAGCGAGTATTTGCTTCCCTATTGTGGTAAACTACTTTAGGTATAAGGCCCAACTCCTGAGAGAGCTCAACAAGGCTTCTATCTATAATTAAACGCTATAAGGAGTCTCTCTGCCCACACATTGCTGCACAACAAAAACTGAGCTGAATTCTCTGGACAATGAGGAATTTTAATGCATCAGCTCAAAGTGCACAGAAATCACCCGGGCCCCGAGCCTAGGATGTGCATCTTCTCCACGCAGCTGACCCGCACGTACTGGAACCTCACCCCAGGCATCAATGACGAAATAACTCTGATTTCACGGTGTGAAGGATTTTGGGATGGCGTGTATAGGCCAGGAAAGCCCAAAGAAACTCTGCCTGTTATTCTGGCGCAGATCGAGGAAGGCAAGTGGGTACGGCTGGTGCTCTTTACATATGTCCATTGTGCACGACCTAACAGAAGCGAAGAAGAAGAAGTTGAAACAGGTCCACTACTTCAGAACGCGGAAACTCCATTAAAAGCCAACAGGGTTCATGAGATGCTGTTGGCGAGGCGCGCGGCCTTTATTTGTTAGAGGGAGATTCCAGAGTTATAGCGCGTTCCGAGACAAAGAGCCTAAGAGCAGCAGTATAATAGGCTATTAAAAGACATTTGTAACAAAAACCTATCAAAGGGCCAACAATACAGTGTAAAACCAAAAGTAGTGGTCGCTAAGTAACATTAAAAAAAATTATAGTCTGATAGCGACCGTCTATTTTTCATACATTTTTGAGGCGGTCGCTAACTAAACATGGTATTTTAGCATGTCTAGTTATCGACCACTCAACTAAATAACTGTTCGAAAATCGGTCAAATAATCATAATTAGACGGTCGCAAACTAACTATGATATAAAAAACGTCTGTTAGAATGAATTAATGTTGTAAGAATCAAAACATTGTGAAAAAGATAACCAGGAAAATAATAAACTTTTTTTAAGCATCGTGTTAGATAGCGACCGGCGGTCGCTATCGGGCATTTTTCAAAAAATTGGGTGCCTATTCGCGACCATCTAATAAATCATAAATTTACTTAAAAATAACACGAAATTATCGTTACATTAGATACATTACTAAAGTATGAACACCATAAAACCGTTATAGTTATAAAAACTAGACGAAAACCTGAAAATTTCACTTTTGAAGTGGCACGTTCTCGCTATTTTTTGGATAGATTTTCGGTGTTTTTTCGAGGGCAGAGCGACTGGCAAAATAGATGATTTATTTGCGATACATTGGTCAGGTTTAATGAACACATTTAAATAGGTGTAGCTTCAGCAGTTATCCTTGTCTTGTTCAAGCCACACTTTTTTACAAGGAGTGAAATATAACTCTTATTATTGCAATATTACTGAGGTCAGTCGTGAAAATGGTCGCGAACTGACGCATGGTCGCGAACCGGCACAATGACCCTAGCTTGATATTCACATCGGCGGCGTGCGAGGCCTCATGCAAATCGATGTAAAGATGCGAACAATCCTTCGATGAGTGGCTTACTTAGAATCTCGAATAACCGATCATATTATTTACATGTAATAACTAACAGCGAACGTCCTAGAATCTAAACTGGAGTATTCTTTCTAGAATCTGGATAGGCAACTCTTTCCAAGTAGCCACAGGCGAGCGAGGCCGAGGCCGAAGCGCAAAATCCTTCGATGATTTTACTTAATACGAATTTCGTAGTATCAAAAACATTTTCATTGCTTTCCTAGAATCGAGACTACACTGTCTAGGTTGGTATGTAGCTTCATATCGGTAGCGTGCGAGGCCTTATGTAAATCAACGTAAAGACGCGAGCAATCATTCTATGGGTGACTTCGTTAGAATGTCGCAGTATCGAACACGTTTTCACTAATTGTAGCAGCGTCCTAGACTCGCTAATGGACGAGAATTCAAGTACCTACGTAAACAAACAAGCCATCTAGGTCAGATGCCTCATTAAAGTACGAAATTCGCCCTATTTTGCTTACATTTTGTTACTTCACTGTACCTACTGTTTCTCTACTTCATACAGTACGTATTGTGATTTATAGGTATAAATTCGAAATAGAAGTGCGTCTCTACGTCTTGTGATTAGGTATAAATTCGTAATAGATGTGCGAAAGATATTTTAAAAGTCGTCGTAAAAATATCTATATCTATCTATGACCTGTTAAAACTATCAATATAATTTTTTATTTGATTACCTACCTATATGTTTTTGTTGGTAGTGCTGTGTCACCCTATAGCTCTACATCATCATCGATATAACTCGGCGCCATTCTTGTGTCCCACAACTGATAAGGCGGCTGGAACAAACTCTACCTCACTGTAGAGACGCTTGCAATGGTGACTAATTTGTAAACGTGAATCATTTAAAAAACTTCCAGATAGGAATCTCGATAAGTAATAAAGTGAAAACACAGACGATGAAAGTGTTAACGTCTCTAAAACTTAGCTTCATAGCCGTTGCACGCCCAGTTTTGAAGTAGAAATTTCTATAAAACCAGTACAGAGTATAGGTAGGTAAGCTGGCTAGTGCACCGTGGTTTGCACTCGGTGAAATTATGTTGAGCTGTATGTCGGTGCTAGGGCTAACGGTACTGGACGACTTGCCGGTGCATAAACGCAGCGGCAACGCTCTGTTCTATTTGCATTGCAGCATACTTCTACTTGATACATTATACACACATTCTAGCTTGCGTGCATTACGCAACCGGTTCGGTACATACGCGCACCTACCGATACCGACATAATTGTTAAGTCAAAACACATCTTTGGAGACTGAATGACGTAACGCCTAGATAATAACGACGATAAAACTAGTTTCGGAATCCAGCTTTGTGCCGGAGTTTTAAAAATCGCGCGGAACTGTAAGTTGGCTTGGACGTCTACTTGGGCGATCGATATAGGCGGCGTTAGTCGGGGGACGATCCCTCGTGTTAATGGGATCATTTGTAGGGATACACCCCGATATAGCCGAGGCGGGCGAGACGGCGGCGACGGCCTCCGGAACGGTGTCGACACGGCATATTCCCTCTCCACTAAGAAGCCTCACTAATAGTTTAACAACAAACAAACACATTCTGCGACCGCCTTTGTTTCGGCTCGGCCAGTTGTTCCACGTGTGTAAACATTTTGCTTATACATATTGGTCATGGCCTCGATGCTGACAGGACACCTTGTTGGCTAATTCCTAGTTCTTCCAATCTCTGTCTTAAGCACAAAGACAATGTATCTACATCTGTTATTTACATCCTAAATGCCTAAAGTGATATTTGAATCATTATACACAGGACTGGAAACCAGGCTCTTTAATTTTACTTTAGCCTTATTTTTGACTAATGGGAATATCTACGAATTAGGCATAGAACTGTAGTGCCAAAATCAGCCGCGCTGTTGGCCGCGCTATTAAATCTTTAGTTAAATTACGGCCTTCGACTTCGACTGGGCATGCCGACGAGCAAAGCTTTAAATACTGGATTCTGGATGTTTTCAAAGAAACATCTACATAACAGTATTGAATAATTTGAGGTAGCAACGCAGTTACCTAAGAGGCCGGCTTAGTTACCAAGAGCTAGGAACGGTACCATACTTAGCTAAATAACAACATCAATAGCCTCTTATAGACAACGGATTTTCTCGTATTGGAGGATGATGGCAAATTTACCAAGCTTGCGAGACGGGTGAGCAAGCGCAGTGCAAGGTGTGGTGTTTTACTAAAGACGCCACTGCCCATCCCTTGAATTTATCTCTTAGTCGTAGCGTTAGATAATCCCACACTGTATTCTCAAAGATTTATAGAAAAGGGACGAAATAAAGCACTCCGATGTGATTGCCCACAACCCAATTCAATCTTGGTAGAGCTATGTCTATATTTGCAAGCCGTTATAAGATACAGGGTGTTACTGTAAGCGTGGTGTGTTCAGACAACTTTCATAAAGAAACATGGGTCAAATCAAAATATGAAATGTCTTGGACCTCTCATTCAAAAGTCTCAGTCTGCTGTTCGTTTTACTACGAGAGCTTCATTGTATTTTCTTATTTTTTGACCCAAGTCCTTTATAGAAACGGGTTCTTTATCATGAAACCATTTCTCAGTTTAAACGCGCTGCCCTTTTGCAAAACACTCTGTATAACGAAGGGGACTTATACGTAACAAATGCATTGGAAAAGCATGCACTCGGTTCGCTGCATATATCTATCCCACCCAAAACATAAATGTGAAAGGCTGCCAAGTTCGACAATATTGGAATGCTTCGCCTATAAAAGAAGTGAGATCTAAATAAGTACCAAGTTCCATACACAGACCTCAGTTAAAAATAGTTACAGGAATGCACACTTGATTTTCCGCAGTTTGGAAAGTAGATTCTGAATAAATATCATATTAATACCTAAAATTCTAATACTTACAAAAACGCAAACCTGTTTTTTCAGCAGTTTCCTTTCCTACTTTTTAATGATATAACTTGGCAAGTTTTCACACACTTTGTTATTTATAAACCTACAAAACGCAATGAGTCAAGTATATAATTTTCTATTAAAACTTGCCAAGTTATATCATTAAAAAGTAGGAAAGGAAACTGCTGAAAAACAGGTTTGCGTTTTTGTAAGTATTAGAATTTTAGGTATTAATATGATATTTATTCAGAATCTACTTTCCAAACTGCGGAAAATCAAGTGTGCATTCCTGTAACTATTTTTAACTGAGGTCTGTGTATGGAACTTGGTACTTATTTAGATCTCACTTCTTTATAGGCGAAGCATTCCAATATTGTCGAACTTGGCAGCCTTTCACATTTATGTTTTGGGTGGGATTTCATTTATTTTTGTAAGGTTTTCGGTCGGTTGCAATTTTAGGTCGGTACGACCATTGGAAGATATAGATAATTTTTTGTATTAGTTCCTTAGGGTATGAATTTACACCTTCATTATTTTTAAAACCGACTCACACTTGGCCATTTTCAGATTTTTCCTTTACCTTGACCTAAAGACCTACCCCTATGCCAAATTTCAAGTCAATACGACCACTGGAAGTGGTCTAGGTTTTTGATGAGTGAGTGAGTCAGTCAGTCAGTGAGTGTATAGTAAAAATAGCGATTTTCTGACGTCAATATCTCAAGACCTACAATAGGTACATTAATGAAATTTTGTATTTTAGATGAGTAAGTAGATCTCAACAGATACTAGAAATTTCATATGCGTAGATAAAATAGATTTTGAGTTATAGGTGGGTCGAACTTGGCCCGAAATGGTTCGTGTAATATAACCCACGGCCGGTGTGTCGCTCGAACTTGGCGGACACACTGCCGTGTGTCTAGATAGGTACGTAGGTAAGTAGGTGTGGGCGACCCGTGGACTTGACACATCTACTGTATGTAACCACACATGCGAATCAAAATAGAGGAGCGAATCTATTTTCGTCCCTTGCATAACCAGTCCGATGCATTTTTGTTCATAAATAATTATGATCTAGTTTCTACTGGACAAGTGCTCTATTGTTAAATTGCTTTGCTAATTATACTATTTGACGATTATCCTTAAGATAACATTGTAGGTTTGTTCTAACACGTAAAGAACACTACACCTACCAACAAGAATAATTAAAAATAGCCGTTTATTCTACCATAAATGCACCAACCATTACTATCTTTATAATCATGATGGGTAGATATTTTTGATCCAAGAATAACCCTAATTTAAGACAAAAATATCCTAAACCGAGATAAGAAATAGAAGAAAATCTTCTTAGCCTACGTTACGATTTACGTAATTTCCTTAGACATAACTTAGTTAGTGTAAGTACTTAAATGTATCGTTCGTTACTAACGCCGTTGATTATCTTGTGTAAATGTAAACTCAAGAGTAGTTTGGTAACGAAGATGCAAAGCTTAGAGCGCACCGGGCCGACAAAGCTCCGGACCGTAGTGCCCAGCGTGAGCAAAAGTTCTATAGATACCTTCTTCAAATGTAGGAGAAATGCCCATGTGTATAGTCTATTCGCAATCATAGTGTCATGGCATAACATGACAAGCGGGAGGCCCTGTTACACTGGTCGCTATACTTAGATACTACGCGACTAGCGTTACCTGGCCTCCCACATGGGATGGTCATGACATGAGTCTATGATTTTGAATGGACTATAATGTTGTCATTGTCGCTTTGCTAATGATAGAGAATGTGTTCATACCCGAGCTAACCGTTCATACCTATTAAGGCGCACTCTCATAGATATACTGCATAGTTTTACTTACTAAGCTAAAAACATTCTATATTATCATTTCATATACGTATGTTTGTCAGGTGGTTACAAATAAGCACGTCAAATGGCTTCTCTGTGCAAGACAGAGAGCTAAAAACCCGTATGTCGCTCGCCGCGGGGAGAAAGTAGTCAAATGTGGAATGTAGATAAGATCGATCTATGTGTCCTGCTTACTTGAAAATTTATAATCTAGCGTCCAAGCAATGCTTCTACGGCTTCTACGAACGAATGTGATTCACTTAAAACTTTTTGTGCTAAGTAATCTATCATCAAACTCAGCCCACATCCACCCACTGCAGGGTAGGTAAGATTGGCCTTTTCTCTACTGCGAATCTTTACGGACATGTGCCCTCTTCATCGATAGTGGTCTGTAAGCTGATGCGAATTCTATTGCCATGCTCCTTTAGTGAGATCCTGTCAGTTTTAGTCAGATCAACCATGTCAGAGGCCTGCTACTTGTAGTAGGCGGTTGAAAAGCTCTGATACCATGGTTCATCGGGTCGTTATACGACTCGGTGTCCCACTCGAAAAGGAGAAGTTTTACCATAGCGTCGGACTTTGATCTATGTACCACTAAAAGTTATTTATTCGTGCGTGACGCAGTCTTACAGCCATAGCAGCTTAATCCATACGTACCTACTATATATAGTCATGGTCCTTAGCAAAAAAATACTGTTTTGCCGGCACAGTTGATGCCGCTTTGCTCAGTGATACTGGGGACCATTGTGAATGATTCCATCCGAGGAAATGAAAAATCCATCCACTGGATTTCAAGATGGCGGACCTTCGTTTTTTTGTATGGCACTAAAAAAATAATTCTTCTGGAGCCCATCTTGTGGGGTATCAAATGAAAGGGCTAAATGAGACAATTTCAAAAATATATCGTTTTAATACATTTCAGTTGCCCCCTTGGAAAAAAATCAAGTAACATTTTTAAAAGTAGTCAAAACATGCCAAGTTTGAGGTCCAGCAGGTACAAAACGGCTGGCATATAGTTTCTTAAAAGTATGCCAAATGATCTACCATATCCCTAACTCTAACATGACGAAAGGAATTTCGATAATAATAAGATATAATGTATATTTTGCAATGGAAAGTAGATTATTGGGAACTGCAGTAGGTTAGTAAGAACTGCTTGTGCGCCTCCATAAATGTTTAAAATGCAATTCTTCTCATGAATGCTTTTACACTTTAAGCTAGATTATGGTGTGCCGGATCATGTTAAATCTGCAGGCACGGTTGTGCCCCCGCCAAGTCGAGTAAAAAGCGGCTTTGCCGTACCATTTCTCTTAAGCAGTTTCGGCCAAAGTTGAGACCCCTTTAACGATATGTTGGATTAAAATATTTTATTTAGAATATATTTAGAAGCTCAAAACGGAGTAAAATACTTAAGTTTAAGAATAAAAAAAAAATTACTATGTGATTCTATGTAAATACATAGAATTACCATTTCAAATTTACAGCAAAACAGCATTCACTGCAGTTTTAATTGTAGAATCATGTTAGTGTTTAGTATATAGGTAGGGAAATTTTTATTTATTTGATATACTATTGAGTTATAACCGTTGACGCAAAAAGAAGAAGTATAATAGGGTAAAATTTTACTAGTGACCGATAGCGAAATCTCAGAACCAGCTGGTAATAAGGAACAACTTTCCCCAAGGAACGATGAGGACAACTTTGATGATGTGTCTTTTAGTATGGGCTGTCAAATATGGCCGATTGGAACGACCGTACTCTAAGTCAATATTTTATGTACGAAACGAAATCTCTCATTTTTGTGTTAGATGTAATGAGTTGCTTTTTTTTAAGTTTTGTTTTGATGAATGATAAAAAATGAAGTGAGATCAATAAAGATTTATCTTATCTTAATATGATGGTATCTCATATCTTTACATAAGGCTTTTTTGATCTCACTTCATTCATATAGGTACATGTCAGCTAAAAGCGCTTTAGAAGTTTTATGGTCGGTCGAATGAGTAAAAGATAGAAGGGAATTGAATGAGTCTTTGAAATATTCAATGTCTATTTAATGACTGTTTGGGTCCTTAAAACACAGGATTCAAATGTTATCAAAAATATCGTTGTTCGGGTGTCGATATCGGCCTGAACTGTTTCGAGAGAAACATTTTTATGTAATTTAATCATTTATTGTACACACAAAACAAATACAGAAAAAATACAAAAATAAAAACGACACAGCAGGCACTACTTATTCCCAACATGATTTTTTTTTTATAGCAGGCCTTCTAAAGTGAGATAGCATTCATGAGTAGAGCAACATGGTACCTATGGCAAATCCGCTTTTTACTCGACTTGGCGGGGGCACAACCGTGCCTGCAGATTTAACATGATCCGGCACATCATAATCTATCTTTAAGTGTAAAAGCAATGAATGAGAAGAATTGCATCTTAAACATTTATGGAGGCGCACAAGCAGTTCTTACTAACCTAATGCAGTTCCCAATGATCTACTTTCCATTGCAAAATATACATTAAATCTTATTATTATCGAAATTCCTTTCGTCACGTTAGAGTTAGGGATATGATGGATCATTTGGAATACTTTTAAGAAACTATATGTCAGCCATTTTGTACCTACTGGACCTCAAACTTGGCATGTTTTGACTACTTTTAAAAATGTTACTTGATTTTTTTCCAAGGGTGCAACTGAAATGTATTAAAACGATATATTTTTGAAATCGTCTCATTTAGCCCTTTCATTTGATACCCCACACGATGGGCTCCAGAAGAATTATTTTTTTAGTGCCATACAAAAAAACGAAGGTCCGCCATCTTGAAATCCAATGGATGGATTTTTCATTTCCTCGGATGGAATCATTCACAATGGTCCCCAGTATCACTGAGCAAAGCGGCATCAACTGTGCCGGCAAAACAGCTTCCGGGTGATATTTGACCGTACCCGCCTAGACTAATAATATTATCATAACATAAACAAACGCGTCACTTATCCACTTGGCAACACGGCAAGTGGTACGCGAGCGCTTGTTTACCGAGTGGAATAAATTTAAACAGTTAAACACCTTATTAGGTGTGCGCGGATGACTTTCCGGCGACTGATCCCGATGGTTTCGGGGCCGGGAGGGTGTACCCGCCACTCGCTACTATAGTCTACTTACACAGGCTCCCAAACTTTTCATTGCGCCACTCTGGATGAAAAACTAATTGACTCCTCGGCGGGAGACCCCGTTTCGAGGCTTGCTATCTTATTTACTCCAGCGTTTCATAAAGTTTGTCATACTGCACCATTTTGGTGAGAGTGAAGGATTTTCAGGCGAGTAGGTACTCCCGGTGAAGTTTTCGGGGCCGGGATGTGTATACTCGGCGTTCGCTACTATGGTCTGCTTTAACAGATTCCCGAAATTTATCATATTTCACTACTCGAGAAGAATCAAAACTAACAAAACAACGAAAAAATATAGTCCAAGCAATAACGAAAATATTGCGAGAGAAACGAGCCTGAATTCAAGCATTATCTTCATTAAGTCTCGATTTACTACCTCTACAACCACCCTTACGTACAGGTGCAATATGCATGCCTTTCCAACCCTCTCGTAGCAAGTTACATTACTAAACCGCGCACCCTAGGACAGCAGCGCCCCGCCCCGTATCGCTGCGCCGCTTTATCCCGGGGTCTAAAACCAGTTTGGGAACCCCTGCACCACTATAGTCTACACCGGAGTCAGTGACACAGCGTGACATACAATCGGGACTTATCGAAGGCGTTGTTTGCGTAGCGCGACAGCAGGCGGCTGGTCAATGAACTAAACAAAAACACCTACGAGCTTACCACTGCATCGCGTCTCCCCCTTCCTCCTACCTCCTCACCTTCCTTCATTCACCATCTAATAATCCCTCTACAAATCTCTTTTACTCGTTTTTCTATTCATGTAAACCTTTGGTTCATATTCTACTATGTACTTTGCACCTGTTAAATTCACTTAAAATTCGCATATTTGCCCAAGTGTTTAGTTGACACTTTTTATCGCAACATGTGGAATTTGCGAAACGATAAGCTGTAATCGACGCCACTTTTATCTGTGACGTACTACCGTTATATTGATTTGGTTTGCTTGTATATTTTACACCGCACAAATAAATCAGTCGTGTAATGCGACGACGGCAATATCGCTCATAGAGGCGGCTCGTGTAGCTCAATTCAGCAATTTGTCCGAAATTATTGTGAAAATTAGATTGTCTAGACATTCCGTAAATTGTTGTTATCTTACTCAGACATATGACGATGCGATACAGTAAGAATGGCTTCTAATGTTTCAAAAATTGGGCGTGGTCCGTTGGTGAAATATTGAGGCGGCAGAATCTAGCGATTTTCTGAGGGTCCGTTGCCTGCCACCAAAGCGGAGACGAGCGGAGCTGTGCAAACTATACTGACGTGATACTGATTAAATTATTCAGTTCAGCTTTGCACAGCCAGCTCTCTTTAGATCCGTTTAGCTGGAAATAGTATCCGAAATGCAATACATGAACCTCCTATGAGGTGCTAATTATTCTAACCCGACTGGTTTACTAGCTACTCGACAATCGATGATACAGAACTCAATAAAATAATTCCATGTAAAATACCTACAAACCTACCGGTACCGCCGATATTCGAAACCGAACGTGCTGTAGTAGGTACAATGTAGGTACGTCAGTTTTTGCTGTATAATATGTATGCTCTTCCGTTTGTTATCGGACGAGTGGCGCCATCACTCGTCGGTGTTGCTATACAGTAGACTGATTATTAAATCGATCGTTCAATGATTTGCGTACTTTTCCCGTCGGTAGAGAAAGTGCAGTAGAGTTTGTCGTAATTATTTTCCCCGGATAGCGCGCGGCGCGGCGCGGCTGCGTGACGGAGGCGGCTGCCGCACTGCATAAGTATTGCACTTCTCTAAGGGAAAGTGCACCAGGCCAAACTAGTCCAGCACTAACATCTTGTACCTTAAGAGACAATGTTCACATCGCGGACTAATTTGTAGTACAGCAAACCTTATTTAGTAGGGCAGGGACTCTACTTTCATTTCACAGTAAAAGGGCACATCAATTAAATATGCTGTACCTTACATTATCGTGTATTATGTTGATAGTCTACGTCCTACGTTAGCATGATATACATACCTATGTAGTTATTTACCTATTCATGATGAACGTGGCAAGATTTATGTAATTTCGCATGCTGAAGCATATATTTCCACGATTTACACAAGTCTGCGCACCGGTAACTGATATCGAAACGCTGGTGACGTGTACTTTGATACTGATTATGTAATATGTATGTTGTTGCACACCGAAACTATTACCTAACTAGATAGACTACTTCTATGGCTGACTAGTGACTAGCTAGCCTATTGTTGTTGAGCAGAAGCTTACTCTATTGGATAATTACAACCGCTTAAGGCTAAAGTCGCAGACGGTTGACAAGTATGGAACTAATGAATGATTATGATTAATAATGTAAGAGAGTCTCATAGAGACATTCATACAAGACGTCAATTGCCATAAAGCTACCTGTATGAATTAGCTAAACAATTTTGAGGATCTCTTACGTATTAGATAGGTATCTATTCAAATGATGTTTGCCAACACAACTTGGATGGACATTGAGCACGCTTGACACTAACCTTGGGAATATTATCTATCGTAGACGAGACAAATGTATCGTGTTGACGATTATACGTTATATATGAAAAAGCTTGTAATGTATTTTTTTTATTTGCGACAGTGTTCACATTAACATTTGTCCAAGGTGACCGCGGCGGGAGTTGCGCCTCACTGAGCATCGGTTGAAGAACTCTTGTTTGTACACCTACTGTGTACCTCACCTTGATTAAAAACATTCCGAACAACTTAAATAAGTATTTATAATTTACTAGCTGCCCATCAGCGGTTTCACCCGCTGCAACCTATTATTCCGCGGGAAAAAAGCATTATTCGCCAAGAGATGTCGCTGTTAGTTTACGGCGAAAACGTTTAAAACGCGAATCGGCTCAGTCACGCCACCTATTTCAAAAATATTGGAAAATGCGTGATCCCGTGGGAATGAGACATTTTTCCGTAGTAAAAAGTATCCTATGTGTTATTCCAGATGCCCTTTTATATTTCTGCAAAGTTTCATGTTAATCTAATCAGCCGTTTTTGCGTGATGTCGTAACAAACACACACACAAACATCCGCCTTTATAATATTAGTAGGATCAACAACATGTTGCTACCGACGATAATCTACTCGATCTACTCCACTCGTAAATAAATACGTAGATTATCACGATTTGACGAAAGAATGTGAGTATCAATGTAAACAAACATCGTAATGTCGATTCAAAGAAGTGGTGTATTGTTGCAGACGGAGAATCGAAACGTATCGCCGGCGTCAGTCGGAGTGCGTGCCGAGGTTCGACCAGTCCTTCAGCGGCGCCTGCGAGCAGCAGAACCTGGAGACGAGCGCTCTGCAGAAGAGGTTCCTCGAGGCTAAGACGAAGCGGCAGGTGAAGAAGAGCGATCGCAAGCCCGACCTGCCCGCCATCAGCGGGAACTTGCACAGCAGCGTGCATGTGGTGAGTTTCTATTTACAGACAATGTTATCAGTTTTTCACATAATTAGATAGTAAATTATCCTTCGTTAGTTAAAATCCCTAGCGAGTAGATCGGTAGGTAGCGAACAGCAATCCTCGCTCGCGTGCCTCACCTTGGAGGCCCGCGACCTCGTCTCTTCGTACCTCGAATCGCAATAAACAAGCAAAACGTACCATCAAACGCAGATTGTATTCTCAAATCCACACATTGAAACGCGAGAATGCTGCTGCAATAGATTTAATACGTACCGAAGGTGAAAGCGTATTCTTTTTTACTTATTATTGGATGTAATCGGAGATGGAGCGTGCGAATGGCTTGAGTGATGCGCGAGTGGTGGTATTGTCCTCGTGTCGTCATTGTACTACGTTAGTTACGTGTACATTTTCTTAGGCTTGTTTTTCATCTACGTCAGTAAGAACTCGGCCTTTGCGTCAGGCTATCTATACCTACCTAGTGAGCTAGTGTAGTTATGTCTATTCTTTTTCGAAGCATAGCCATAGGGCATGCTTGCGAGTCATACATTGCTTGTTTATTCCTATGGCCGCGGTTGCATTCAACGATGAACCGGTAATATTTTACGGTTTATTAGGATTGTCCTCTTATATTCCACGATAATGTATGTGGGCGGTATCATTCAGGTGCAACACGTGAAACTTTCCAGGTATGCTCACGTGCTTAGCTGAACAACGTGACGATCTGCCGTATGACCATCATCGGGTTGTAATCAATAATTTGTCTAATCCTTATAAAGATGAAGCATTGTAATAGATAGTTCCACAACAAATTAGGTGAACGGCGCGCGGGGCGCCTATACGATGGCTCACTCAGTATTACTATATAGCAACGATTTTGACACTGACTTTAACTGGAAATTGCTGGAATCTCAGGGGAAGTCAAGATAACTATGAAGATGGCTGGCACGATCTCCATATTTCTTGGATTAAAATTTGCTCAGAATCATATGACGTTCTTGAATCATATTTCGCTGTTTTGATATTCATACTTTGAAATTTTTGACAGTAGCATATGGATATGTAACATGTGATGTGACAATCGTAAAAATCCTGATATGGTCAAGTGAAACTTCTGTGGTTCCGGCCCATTATTACAGAGATGAACACTCAGTCAACTTTATTTACAAGTATCGCAACGGTTTATGAGCGCTGACCTTGAATGCGCAGTATTCATATTTTGCTTCGGCTGACGTCTCGCGTCCCTGAAGTACACTTGCGCACAGTTACTTTTTTGTCGAATATTTATTTTGTTGATTTTTGTTATCTGTTCATTTTTGTTTATTAAATCTTTTGTTTTTATTGTTGTTGTTTTGTTGTGCGGTGTTGGTTATTTGCTCTTCCCTTTACCTATAATATATATTTGCTAGATGCACGAGCACGACAAACTTTCGCATTTATAATATTAGTAGGATCTTATAATTTAAGCTTTTAAACTAAGCTAAGCGACTATTTTTAATACGCACTGATGTTCGTTGCGTATGGCTTTAATATTGTAAAAAATTTGGGTATACACATTTTTGTGCGCGAGTGTACACCTGCGCAAACATCCCCTCCACTTTGGCCGAGCGCTCATAAACCGTTGCGACACTTGTACCTGTAAACAACAGCATTTATCACTTTTATTGGAAGTCCATTAGAGTTGACATTAGTGCATATCGTTAAAGTGCAGTAAAGTGTTTGAGGTGGCAGTGGCACGGGCACTGCGATAATTGCCATGGCGGCGCGTGCTGCGTGCGCGGCGGTGCCGGATGCTGCCCGCCGCCAATTGACTTGACCCTCTGCCATCGCATCCCGTATTACACGTCTCACAGAGAAGAAGTCCATTAGAGCGGCTGACATTAGTGCATATCGTTAAAGCGCAGTAAAGTGTCTGAGGTGGCAGTGGCACGGGCGCTGCGATAATTGCCATGGCGGCGCGTGCTGCGTGCGCGCCGTGCCGGATGCTGCCCGCCGCCAATTGACTTGACCCTCTGCCATCGCATCCCGGACGATTACACGTCTCACAGAGAAAAACAATAGGCACCAGATGATATGAGGAATGGGAATTCGTTAGTGAAGCAGCGAAATTGTCGGCTCAAACAGACATGACCATGATGCGCGTTCAAACAATACCTTCTAAAACACAGCGGTTGACATTAGTGCATATCGTTAAAGCGCAGTAAAGTGTCTGAGGTGGCAGTGGCACGGGCACTGCGATAATTGCCATGGCGGCGCGTGCTGCGTGCGCGGCGGTGCCGGATGCCGCCCGCCGCCAATTGACTTGACCCTCTGCCATCGCATCCCGTACGATTACACGTCTCACAGAGAAGTCCATTAGAGCGGCTGACATTAGTGCATATATCGTTAAAGTGCAGTAAAGTGTTTGAGGTGGCAGCGGCACGGGCACTGCGATAATTGCCATGGCGGCGCGTGCTGCGTGCGCGGCGGTGCCGGATGCTGCCCGCCGCCAATTGACTTGACCCTCTGCCATCGCATCGTGTGTATCTATCTAGCGGGGTCCCCAGAGGTATAATCATGAAATATATGAAAATGAATAGGCTTTTCAATGTACTTCACGACTTTGATAATGAAATCCAATGTACCTCACTCCTTTTTGAAAAAAACTCAAAAAACTACGTGATCTGGCTAGCGGGCTACTTTTTCATTTCAAAACAAATATAAATTATAATTATACAGTTTGATTCGCCTTCCAATGTACCCCCCAAAACAGGTTCTAAATCTTAAAAAAGTTTGTTATTTTATGCGAAATACCACAACAAAAGATTTCTCTATCCAGCGGGCTACTTTTTATATTTACCACGTACAGACTTGAGAAATATACCATTCGGTTGCATTTTCAATGTACCCCTCAGTTTTGCTAAGTTTGATGTGAGATAATATCCTAATGCAAAAATATTTTGAAAAAACGATAATGCCTTATACAGGATGCTGTACAAACGTAAAACTCCATTATTATTGTTTTATGGTTATGTGTGTGTTCAAATGTCAACCAATTTTAGCAAGGAATTTGAAATGAAAGTGAGAAACATAGTTGACTTTCACACAAATTTACCTTATCAATGATCACCTAACTGATTTACTACCTGATTTACAATATTTTTTATCATGCTTGTAGATGTAACCCCCTGTACTAAAAAACTCTGAGGCATGCCGGTATGGCTTGCAAAAAAGTTGCAGTGTTGTGTTGTTGTTAAAAGTGGCCTCTGTCAGGAAAGGACAATTTTGCCAATGTCCAAGTTAGAGGTTACAAGGGTTCAAACGAAAATATTATTAGGTCGGTTGACCCTAAAACTGCTACTACTACTAACTAACCGAATAAATAAATGAGCTGACATAGTTAACAAAAAAGCTAGGTGGGGCAGGGGGGACTAGGTGGATGCCCTAGTGTAGCGTCGTACGCCCTGGAGGTAACGGATGACCTTGAGGGAGCGGGATAGCGTCGTATACTCTGGAGTTGTTGGACGCCCTGGGATAACGTCGGAATAAGACGTAGGTAGAGGGAGAGAGAAATACATCACAATGCAGCTGGTACACTTGCTGCTCAAACAAAATACTTTGTTAATCCCCTACGAGCACGCGGGTGAAGCCATGGGTAAAAAGCTAGTATATTTATAATAACACTTAACTATTTTCTGATTTTATCCCTAACTTTAATGCTAACATCTATGTCGATGCTCAGTTTCAAATTTAAGTCTAATCTCTGCGCTTTGACCTAGACTTCCTTCATCTTTTACAGTTTTTTTTATAATTTCTTCCGTTTTATGTTTAACAGTTTTTGTAAATCTAGGCAAGGCAGTATAGTCTTTCATCGTCGCCTGTCCTGAATGGACCACCATGAAAAAAAAAAGTGGCAACCCTAAACATTGCACTGGTATTTTTCTTTTACTTTTCATAAACATTTTCTTTTATCCGTCAATGGCAGACGTATTTTCAAATCAAATTGTTTATTTTATTTTTACTCGGATATTCAATGATTAACTTAAATTGTATTAAAAGCAGTGAAGTACCTACCCTACAGTGCAGCAAAAAAGAGTAGACAAAAAATGAGGGCGCCACTATGTATGAAATTAAAAAATTAAATGGCAACATTGGCTATGAATGGTAACAATATTTAGTATGAAAATTTTGTAGTTCCATTTTATGTAATTTCTACTCTTTTTTGCTGGACACTAAGTGTAAACATTGAATTAAGAATTTCAATTAAAGAGTTAACAAGACATTTCCGGATAGATCAAGCAAGAGGATGTTCCTAGCGCCTGCAGAAGACACTATTATCTCCCTGCTGGAGCCATCACTCGTCCGGCGCAGCAGCGCTGGAATCTTATACTGCGTGTTACAAAACAACCTTACCTTACCTTAACAGCCACAACAGTCCACTGCTGGACATGGGCCTCCCCCGTATAGGGGGGTATTGCCATACTCACCACGCTTGGCAGGCGGATTGGCGAGCGCAGTGCAAGATGTTTTAATTCACAGGGAACGCTGCTCTGCTGCCCATTCCCTGGATAATTATCCCTTAGTCGCTTTTTACGACACCCACGGGTAGAATTGGGGTGATGCTATTCTAAGCCGGCATCACACACAAAACAACCAATAAAGCTTAAAGTAGGTCAAGGTACTCGTAAAACTGAACAAATTTCCCCATGGAATATGGGTCGAAATATGAAAAAAAATTGGACCTCCCATACAAAATTAACTCCATTTTGTATGAGACATTCATTGGTTGTTTTGTAATACGTTGATTACTGACACTGGCAGAATTACCCAACATGGGTAAAAGTCGATATTATAAAATAATAAATGAATAAATAAACACAAAGACATTTTATTATAGACACGGTACCTCCATACTGCGTGTACAAAAAAGTTGTTCCGTGAAATTCAGTGACACATCTCGTATGACTATTTTGACATATCTTGACATAGTAAAACAAAACATATGCGAAATGAACCAAAAAATTGGCAGATCATAAGTGTGAAAGAGATATACTATAATTTTCTTCTAAAAATGATTAAGCGTTTTACAAACAGAAGTGCCAATATGATATTGCATGAAGTAATTGATGTTATTCGTACCTAATTTTCTATATTTCCTATTATAAGTGTATAGACACACTACGCCCTATATCCAATCGCGAATCCAGTCGCGTAAAGTAAGGCCAACCCGACGAGATAAAAAATGAAAACAAACCAGAAAGAGACAACTGACATTATACCATATGACAGATAAGGGCAGATCGTCATAGCTGTCACCGAGTCATAGTAAAAGTGTTTACATTATTTATCTCGTTTCGTTGGCCATAGTAATTTTGATCGTAATGTATAGAGGCACTTATAAGGTTTTCCTAATAGATTAGCAGATATTGTAGCTTAGATGTAGATTGTAGATGTAGGGGAGCGCACCTCCCCTCGCCACTCGCTAGGTGACGTGATTAGCACATTCCTCCATGCGTGTACTACCTGTGGCCTATGCATCGAAGCTACAAGCTACAATTCTACAGGTGAAATTTGTTGTACATTGCGTAGTCGGTTAGCCATTATTATCCCATTATTAAACCGGCTACGCAATGTACATCGAATATCACCTATAGGATTGTAGCCCGTGGTTTCAAAAAACCGGGCACTGGCGTCATTAGTTTGAATTTATGTAATTTGTCTTTATGTGATAAATGATACTAGCATCATCATTAGGTACCTATTTCAAAAGAATAATAGAAAGAATAAGTTTTTAAAATTAATAATTGTTTTCAAATTACATTAACAACAATTTACACTCCCTCAAAAAAGCTTAGTTTATTTCTTATCTGCTTTATATTTACAACAATTTACATTCCCCCAAACAAGCTTAAATTGTGCCTTATATTTTCAAAAATTAACTCTGCTTCAAACAAGCTTAGTTTATTATATTATAATATATTATATTATAATAATAAAATAAAATATTTGATTTTTTTATTTATTTATAACTTATTTATTTATACTATATTATAAAATATGCAACTTCCATAAAAAAATACATCAATGAAATAAAAACAATTTTTCTATTTACTATCTGTTAGTCTATGAGCTAACATCATCTTTGACCAAAACCGTGCACTATCTTTGTCGCATATATGATGCATACATTTTCTATCCCTTTCATCTTTCGCGAACTAGAATAACTGTTTTTTAAATGTAAAACAATAGTAATTATTAATAACTTTCCTGTGATACGATATACCATTAGCTTTAAGAGCATTTCGGGGATGACTCGGACATTTTGCAAACACACAAGCAGGCATTTTGTATTTTTTTTGGAATATTTTCGCTTGTACAGCTCATAGCCTGACCAAAGCCTGACTGACGCAAGACTGTCACATTGGTCTCCCGGAGACCAATTTGAAGGAACAACTTTTTGCTCAGGTGGCGTATCTACAACCTAGAACCTACATATAATATCATTGAATAAACATTGAATGTTTTTTGCTGATCTTACAGATCTGTTTTTAGATATTTTACAATTATTCAATGCTTTTATAAATAAAACTTAGCAAAACTGAGGGGTACATTTAAAATGCAACCAAATGGTATATTTCTCAAGTCTTTACGTGGTAAATATAAAAAGTAGCCCGCTGGATAGAGAAATCTTTTGTTGTGGTATTTCGCATAAAATAACAAACTTTTTTAAGATTTAAAACCTGTTTTGGGGGGTACATTGGAAGGCGAATCAAACTGTATAATTATAATTTATATTTGTTTTGAAATGAAAAAGTACCCCGCTAGCCAGATCACATAGTTTTTTGGCTTTTTTCCAAAAAGGAATGAGGTACATTGGATTTCATTATCAAAGTCGTAAAGTACATTGAAATGCCTGTTCATTTTTATATATTTCATCATTATACCTCTGGGGACCCCGCTAGATAGATACACACCATCGCATCCCGGACGATTACACGTCTCACAGAGAAAAACAATACGCACCAGATGATAATAGGAATGGGGATTCGCCGTTAATGAAGCAGCTAAATTGTCGACGGAATTCGCCGTTAGTGAAGCAGCTAAATTGTCGACTCAAAGAGATGTGACCATGACACGCGCGTTCAAAACACACCAAAACACAAAATATAGATAAGTACTCGGTGTACGTGGCAGATTTACGTGGAAGGTTACCTAATTAACTTGTTTTTGTGCCTTTAGTTGGGTTTGTGCGTCAAATCGGAGTAGAGTAAGAACCAACAAATTTTTCGTTGCTTCACTGATTGTCGTTCGTAGGGTCTTCTCTAAACTTATTCGTCTTTAGTCACTTACTATACACACAAAGCACGCGACATCAAACCCAGACCTTATCAACGCCGAAATTAGGCGAATTGAATCATCGCTTCTCCTCGCACATTAGCAGTCAAATCAGTCATTGCGGCACAATAAGGCGATTGTTGTTTGCGACATACGAGTATTGAGCTGGTGACCTTCCTTTTGGAGAGCGATAGATAGCGCCGAACGGATACTGGCGGGTTGAAGGTGTTAGAATAACACTTGGGTTGTCTATGTTGACGATGGTATACTAAGCTTGTAGTAAAGGTCATTTTACTTGTTAGGTTGGATAAAGCCGTCCCTAAATAAAAAGTTCATAGCTATAAAAACGTAATTTATCGAAAATCCGATGGTCGAGATTGCAGTACAGATGCTGCAGCTTACTTAAAGAATGTAAAATTATATTAAAAAAATCAGTTTAGTTACTGATAGTAAAAGTGGCCACTTTCAAACTCAATCTTGTCGAGCCGATTCTCGACAAACTACGTTTTTATTGAGTAGATTTTTAAGTGATGAGGGAAGAACCTATTCTAGGGAGGCCTCTTGAATGACGTTCATGTATTTTCCAAACAACAACAACAAAAGTAACGATTTCGTCAACAATACAGATGACGAGGTAAATAAATGTACGTGGTTTGGTTAAGTATTGCATGCATGCGTATGAATGCTTTAACCATAATTGAGTTTTCCTGTTTATCTCTTTCGTTGTCTTCTCGGAAGTTCGTGACGATGCTTTTACCAAGGAGGGCATGAATCGAACATGTTGGTCTTGGCACATATTTTAAATCAAATAGTTTCGAACTGTTTCGTTAGAAGATGAGTCAATACTGCAATGTTCTCCTTCAAACGCCTTCAACTCTTCAAAAAGTAACTATCTGATTATCATTTCTGCGAAGCATGACACACCCAAAGGTGCCCAAAGTTAAAAGGGGGCGAACTTGTTCATTACGTGCTCTGAAAAATGTTTCACCCCTCCTAAGATTCTAATCAATGTTTAAACTTTGGTAACAAATGGGTATATTAAGTCTGAACTCGTGTCTTCTGAAATTTTCGTAGCATCATTTACAAGCATGTCGGTAAGTTCTCCGACAATGTAAATGAAGTTGCTTTGCAGAATTAACCATGAGGTAATTTTCTTCGGTATTTAGAGCTTAAGTCCTATTCCAATGTCTCCAACTGCCTTCGAACTCTTCTGAAAGTCCCACCCCTCCTCAGCCGGATCTTCTGTAACAGACGGTTACGTGAGACACAATCTCTTCTAGGCAAGAATGTAGTTCTTACTTACTCGGCAGGCCAATCTTGCAAAATCTATGTTTACTTCGAAAATGAAGATTCAGTGTAGCTAGGAGTTCATTGAATTTTTTCTTCGTTATCTAGGGTTTAAGTCCAATTCCATGTCTCCAACGGCCTTATACGTCTTCTGAAAGTCCCACCCCTCCTCAGCCGGATCTTCTGTTACAAACGGTTACATACAATCTCTTCTAGGCTAGAACTTGGTCGGGAATTATTAAAAATCTATGCTTACGTCCTCCGAAAATGTAAATTCTGTGTAGGATTTCTATGAAATCGTCGTTATCTAGACTCTAGATAACGACGATTTCTTTGAATAAGTATCTAGAGCTTAAGTCCAATTGTAATGGCCTTCGTCGTCTTCTGAAAGTCCCACCCCTCCTCAGCCGGATCTTCTGTAACAAACGGTTACGTGCAACAATCTCTTCTAGGCTAGTACCCAGAGGTACTCGGCAGGGCGGGTTGTGCAAACCGCGCGAGTTTCACAACGACGCCTCGCATTGTCTCGCGCCGCTCACCGCGACGACCTCCGAGCTTGCGCCTGCGCTCTTTTCTGACACATTTATACTACTTGCTTCTATGCTCGAAGGCTAAGCGATTTCTGATATTTCCCATGGCTGAACTAGAGTTGGTTTACTTGAGTAATCTCGTGGAGGCTGAGTAAGTAATACCCAAACTAAAGCGTTCAGCGCAGCTCCTATAAAGTCACATGGCGCGGTGTATTAGTTGTTATCCCAAAGTGGTTCTGTACATACCGATGGGCCAAGACGGGTTTAATAATTTTCTGTCTGACATTGGTCATAATTCTCTTGCGCAAATAGCATCAGGCGTTTACGAACAAATCTTAATCGTGCAGTCTTCTCTACCCTCCACTCATCACATACTAAACGGAACTGTGATTTAACTGCCTCTATACAATGACATCACAATCAACTGCGCAATGTGTAGTCAGGCGAAATGAATGTCTGTTACTTTGTCTGTAACAGCGATACAACTTTTTGATTTACCTTTGCGCAGCTATACAGGAAGCATTATTTTCAGCATTTTTTTAACCTTATAATTTCAGAGTGAAAAATGCATCGGCGCTGACATTCTATTTATTAGTAGCGGATCTGGTATTAGGATCGTTATCGCATCACGTAGTTACAACACTGGCAGGCGTGATGCCTACATCTAAATAGGGCTTATCTCGCGTTTATTGCACTAATTGCTAAAGACAATTGACGGTCAAATAATATCGATTTAGAATCGTATATGAACACGGTCTCAACTTTAGTGCTGAGTTTTGATGTAGTTCAAGAATTTCGACTGGTCTTGTATTTAGGCGTCTAAATTGGTCCAGCGGTTTTACTTCCTGCTGCGACCCATTTTCCCATGGAAATTATATAGTTTTCTCGATGCAAAAAGTAAGTTAAAGAACACTCACGAAAATCTTGATGAAAGATTTTTTTTATTGTAGGTGAAATTATTATTATGCAATTTTTCATTGCTCTATTAGTCCTTCAGGTATTGGAGTAATTCCGCAAATGACACGTGAGACACGTGAGTCGCAATTCTAATAGGTACCATCTAGACAACATAGTACTTGTGTAATAGTTTCCTAGGTATCAGTAGGTACAATAACGTAGTCAGACGCGCTACGGCCTTGGTTTTTCTCCACGAGCAGCTTCGCTCCAGGAGATCGATTTCTGATATTGTGGTTTCTGAAATCGTGTACGGAATTCTTACGTCTAGTCCAACCACTCGTAGCCAACTCGTAGCAAACTTTCTGCCACTCGAATTTGTTTATGTGTAGGGCGTGCGTAAATTGGTTAGGTTGTGTGTGAATGTATTTGTGTACGTAGTAGAACGTGAGATACCAGCACAAATTATTAGTCTTTAGTATGCGAAACTTCAAAAATAGAGCTCCTGGTAGCGGTGCGCAGACTGACTGCAGTAACCTTCGACCGTTAGATACCTTTAATAGCATAGCAATATTGCTTATCTACTTAGCTTACGGTTGTGTTTCGTATGTCGACTGTTGTGTGGACAGGCCCTGCGCCGCCCGGATATTAATCGCTTTCGTGAATTTCCTATGCGCTACATCGCGCTACGAGGGACGGCCTCGCGTTATGAAGTTTCAGCCTTCAATGTTGTACTGATTTTTTCATATTCAGCACAAACATGTCAAACATTGTAGTTTTTAATTCGTTTTGGAGTGAATGAATGGATTTGTGCAGTACAGACTTTCGTATGCGAAACTTCTAAAATTGAGCTCTTGGTAGCGGTGCGCAGACTGACTGCAGTGACCTTCGACCGTTAGATACCTTTAATAGCATAGCAATTGCTTATCTACTTATCTTACGGTTGTGTTTCGTATGTTGACTGTTGTGTGGACAGGCCCTGCGCCGCCCGGATATTAATCGCTTTCGTGAATTTCCTATGCGCTACATCGCGCTACGAGGGAAGGCCTCGCGTTATGAAGTTTCAGCCGGACTGTTATATGTACGGAATTTGCCATATTCAGCATAAACTTTGTGGTTTTGTATGAACAGGTATTATGTAATTCGAATATAAGTTGTTACTATTCATTATTATTACGTCAGTTTTATAAGCTGATAGTTGTTTTTAAGTATTGTTGAATAACAGTTTATTTCTTTTGTCGTAGCAACAAAAATTCGGATGCGGCGACTACGAGCCGCCGGCGAAGCTGCAGTGCAGCGGGGGCGCGGGCGGGGGCGGCGGCGGCGGGGCGGGGGAGGCGCTCACCAAGTTCTCGGTGGAGATCGTGCAGCAGCTGGAGTTCACCACCTCAGCAGCCGACTCGCAGCCGCAGCAGATCAGCACCAACGTGACGGTGAAGGCCCTAGCCAACGCGCACGTGAAGACCTCCGGCTCCCCGCCGCCCGCGCACCCGCCCCCGCGCATGCCCTCCCCGCTCGACTGCGACCGCGAGTGCAAGACCGAGTGCAAGTCGGAGGCCGCCGACGACGAGTACGTCGGCCTCGACGAGTGCGCGGCAGCCCTCGAGCGGGACGCCGCCTCCGCCTTCCCCGGCCTGGCCGACCTCATCGGCGAGGACGACGGCGACGAGACCATCGAGGACCTCATCACCGAGATCTCCGAGTACCCGGAGTTCATGAAGGACTTCGACTTCGACGGGGGCAAGATGAACGGCGGGGCGATCGAGCCGCCGGAGGGGGAGACGGCGCCGCGGGCTTACGGCGGCGGGGGCGGGGGGGAGATGTCTCCGGCGGCGCAGACGCTGAAGCACATGGCGGAGCAGCACCAGCAGGCGACGGGCGGGGACTGGCGCTACCGCGGCGCGTACGCCAACTACCGGCCGCGCGCGCCGCCGCACCCGCACCCGCACCCGCACCCGCAGCCGCACCCGCAGCCGCAGCCGCAGCCGCAGCAGCCCAACATGGAACACCTGCACATGTCGCAGCAGCAGCAGCTCCATCTCTCGCAGCCGCACCACAACTTGCAGGTCAGTTGCTTTTCTACTCTACTACTAATACTATAACAGCCACAATAAAGTCCACTGCTGGACATGGGCGTCACCCTAGTAGGGGGTCATTTCCTACATATTTAGTGTACAAGGTGCCTGTTTGTTCAAATTCACTTCATAAAGCATATCTTCAAATTGGAAGCACTACCGATCCTTATTATAGCTTACATACTTATAGCCTTTCTAGAATACTCTACATATCCAGAACGACGACTTTATTAAAATTGTTTCTATGAGAAGTTTAACGCATATTCGCACTTTCACTCCAGCAATGTTAGGATTAGGAGCGCTGGTTGTCATTAACTTTCGCTTTAAAAACACCTTCCATGTCTACTTTCCTAAGTCCAGATTTCTGTCTTACGCTAGGCTGCCTAGCCTATAGTATACTCGTTCGTACCAACCTAACTCTCTCATCGGTAAGCTAACTACCTGCAAACTTTCTTATTGCTCAGCGAAAAGTTACAACGTGTTTCTCCAGAGTTTATCAAAATGTCGCAGACCAAGAGTAAATCCAGAAATGTTTGAAGTTCGTAGAATCAATGTACATTGTCTAAAAAGTTATTCGCTTTTATATAAGAGGAGAGAATTATTAACTTTCGATAAGATTAATACAATTTTGCAACTTTTTCTATTTCGCGCCAAAATGCGATTGCAAACAGGAAGTTCGAGTAGGTTAGGTAGTTGTGAAAGAAAAGCGCGCGTTTTTGATATGTTATCGCGACGCAATCGCATGTTCAATAACGCGACAACGTTTCAGTGAACGTTGCTATTGCTCGCTCGCCACGTCATAAAATGTACTCGGCGAATTGCATTTGGTAATTGGAACTCTTCTTTATTGGGTAATTCCTGACGTGAAAGGACATAAAAAACATGGGAGTCTGGTGTAGTATCGACCGGGCGAGCTTGCGCGCGCTGCCTCGCCCCGCGCGCTACCACGGACCCTTCTCGACTCGATCGCGACTGCCGACCCCGTTCTATCTCTTTCTATCTTGCGCACTTCTCGATAGAACCACAGAAATTCTGTCTGAAAGAAATCCACGTCGAGATCCCTTGGTAACATCCAGGCTATCCTATTAGTCTGCAGTCGCCATCGCCTAAGACATGCAATCTTCGATGCAGATACGCCGGCTAGACGCAGCCCGAGCAATTGAATTGAATTGCAATTCATAAACAGCGTCCTCAATAACGTATTAAGTTTCATATTACCATTTCTCGAAGGTCTGCAGAATTTTCGCTCATAAATGTAACTTTATTGTGTAATATTTTACACGTCTTTACGTCAGCGAAATTACGGCATTTGCCTATTGCCTAATACACTTAATCATCTATTACATTGCACAGTCTTGTAACAGTGCGATAGTTTGCATGAAATAGAGCAACTCTATGCTACCCGAAATTATGGTCTAAATTAAAAGACATCGGCTTATAACAAGAGCAGGTGATAGAGGCGGCATTTCGTGACGGTTGGTTAATTATGGTGTATGCTTTGATGGTGTAATACCTATTCTTTACTACAGTAGAGGATGCGCTGTCGAGTAAAAAGAAAAACCGGCCAAGAGCGTGTCAGATACGCCCACACACAGGGTTTCGTAGTCAACGTTTCAATATCTTTATTTTTAGCGTTACAAAGTTAATTTGTTGCTGCGTTACAAACCCCAAAAACTAACCATTTTAAAGGCTAAGCCAAAAAGGAGAATTAGCATAAACAGTAAACACACGACATAGGTGGCGTTGGTTTCATTACACGTGCGCCGGATCGCGCGTTTTGCGAACGCAGATGTGAGCACCACTACCAGCCACATGTTTGTCTTTATTAGAACTGCGCCCTTGAAGGCATGTAAACAAGAACCAACATCAGCCAAGTATTAACGACCTAGCCAAATTAAGCTGTTACAAGCAAAATTAAACCTAACACGCCACGGGCAAACAAACTCGAAAACGAAATCGACGGTCATCGAACTTCTAATGAATATTTTTATTCATAAGTATTCGTTCTAAGCTTTGTTGTTTCATGAATGATTTGGTTGAAACAATGCGACGTAACTTCCAATCTCGGTAGCCGAGTAGGGATAGGCGACGGCAGGCCGCAGGATACGGGCGATGACATTAGAAGTGTCTGTATGAACAAAAAGAGTAGGTTGGGGCGATTGCTTCCTACGCGGCCACGTGTGCCATCCATCCCGGTCTCCTCCCGACACTCCCGTAATTAAAAACTGTACACACATCTACATAAACACCGCTGCGTATACCGCTGCAGATGAAGCGCTTTAAAGTATTCTATCTTCACACACAAAGCACTCATACGAGCTCTCTTATGAAGCCAAGAAACATACCTACAGCTCTTTTTATTATGCATCCTTTGATTCTTGGTAGATGGAACTTTCCTCGAATGGAAAAATTCGGTAGCTAAAATAAAGCGAGTTTTTCTGCGCGTCAAAGTTCATGAAAAGGTTCTGGAACGAAAATTTACACAAAAATGATCAGTAATAAGGTTTCCTCAGAACTTTATCCGACTTTGCAACACTTTTTAGGGTTCAGCGGGGATAAATTAACTGATTGTTATTTTGAGTTTTTATGGTTTCTGCACACCGGTTTCTATTATTTCAGGCTTTACATTTTCATTTTGGCCTTGATTCGTTGTTACTTGGTGTGACTGTGACAAAGACGTGGAACTTGTGTGATTTGGATTTCACACGTAATTAATTATAATATCAAGATTTAGCAATAAAACACTGTAGCTATTCTATCAAACGGTATGGTAGTTTGTACGGTTGGACAGACCTTGTAGATCTTATTACTAGGTTCTTAAGTAGACCGATTATAAAATGTAGTAGAGTATGGAGGACGGATCTTGGCGCCAGTCACTCACTACTCAGTACTACTCATTATGTTATTACGTATTACTATAGTATAGATCCTATAGCAAAGTTTAGACTTTGTACGGTCTAACTCTTTGTTGTACTGTGATGAAACATCAACCAAACTGTAAATATCTCATTTTTTGCCAGTCGTGTTAATACACCTGAACTTAAGTTCTAGAATGTTAGTACCTGTTGAGCACTCATAATTAATATGTTTATCAAAGTTGTGCGCCGAGGCAAAACTAATCATGCGAGCGTAATTACACGTATGTACGCCGCTGATATTAAGCAGTTACTTTGTGTGTTCAGTGTTTCTGTTTGATATCGGTCTCGTGCATAATTATTCTATAAATACGAGCTCGCCTTTATCGATTTAATTAGGAGTTGCTCGGAATCGAACACCTACGTACGTCACTGAATATTCCAGCGCTAAGGGTGTAGAGGTAGACGGTAGAAGGTTGGAGGTAGCTAGCGTTACCTTTGACCCCGGCGGTTGTAGGAGTAGTGACGTACCGCGCGTGGGCAGATATAATTCTGTCTCGAGCCCCGTGACGTCACTAGTACGCGATCAATGAATAATATTCTCAATGGAATTCGCCTTCCTACGATACATTTTGTCAATAACGCCTACTTCCCGCGTACTCGTGGTGGATGAACCTTTGATATTTTCCCCATGGTGACAGACTAAAATGTGCGTCACGCTACTACTTATTACGTATTCGTTCGTACACATTTTAGGTACAGTGAAGCTCAAGTTCGGTTAGACAGTTGAACCGCCAAGGTAAGTATCGTGCACGTAACACAAGAACGGCCCATAGTTCAAACTGTCAACTTAGTGTTAGATTGACTGTACCAACCTAACAACTATAGTTTGAGACGTTTTGATTTGCCGATAACAATCCTAAATTATGTTTTAAAATTACGATTTTTAAGTGGGTATACAACCGATTCTTGCAGTTGGAAGGTTTAATATTTCATCGAATATCTGGCATGGCAACAAATTGAAGAAAAATTATTGAATCACGTTTTGCGAAACTCTGCTGAAAAAAACTGAAAATTCAATTCGAAATTGTAATTTTTCTTGATTTGACACGCTCAACATTCCGTCCCTATATTATCAACAGCAGAGCAACCTAAAAGTATAGGTCGATCTCTTGAAGGGCTAGGTTGATGTGCTGCTGATAGTACTTATTGCGCGCAGACAAGAATTTAGTTAGCGATATACGAGACATTTTGCTAATGGTCTTACCCGGCCCCGACGCGACATTTTACAATACAATACCAATCATTATCAACTATAGAGTTATTAACTATCAACTACGGTTTTTCCTTATATTGCTTTTAGAGATAAAAGTCAGACAGAATAGGTATGTATTATTTTCAGCTCCACGTGTAGAATTACATATTATAAAATTGTTTATTTCGTGCGATAAGCGTGTAACTGAAATTGAAATATTCGCAACGGTTTAGAATAGAACTCTTGATTTTGTAGCTACCTACTTAAAAATGGAGTTAAGAGTAGAGTACCAACCAGCAGACTGTAGAATTATTATCTAGTGTTTTGCTAGTGTACAGGGGTTGGTTTTTTATCAGCCCAACATCTATTGCAACTTGTACAGTCGAACCCACGTCCGATTGGACACTCGAACCGGCATTGCAAGTCTTATGCGCATACCATAAGAATGGTCCAAAGTCCAAACAGCCTAACCCTAGCTATCCTTTAATATTTCCAACCATTTATTTGCTTTTTTGCAGTGTATAGGAATCTAAATTGGCGTGAAAAGGACAAAAGAAAAATTGAATTCACCAGACAGTAGTGAAAAATCAAATAAACCTACCTATTTCAGGGATCGCCTTACACTGGTTATGGTTAGTGGTAGCAAAATAAAAAACAGTATGAGCTGATCCCTTAAATAGGTAGGTTGGTGTGTTGCTGGTGGTAGTCTACCTATAAGATGTATAGGTAGACATCATGTAGAGTGGTCTACGTAGGCAATGCGGAAGTTTCACAACCCTCGCGATGTAGGGAACACAGTCGGCAGTTAGTGTGCTACTGATTAGGACTCTACTGTTTAAGAGCTCTTCTTTTAACGACTCCCTCGGGCGAAGACCTTTTTACTAATTTTAATTCTGTACTGCTATTCAGTTTAGAGCTGTAATAAGCAAGTTGGTACGCTGAGAAATTGAAGGTTAAATGTGTAGGAATAGGGTCCTATATTGTATGAAGATTTGTGTTTACCGTATTAGATAGACGTCAATTTGTAGGTAAATCAACTTCATCTAGTTTTGCGCTACGATATAGCTGCGCCGCATAGATTTTCCAATTCCGCCAGCGAACGTTATATCAGAATTTCATATGGAAAACTCTTTAGCTATGCGGTGTTGTATATTATATTAGCTGCTTATTTTTATTACGACGCATATTTTTTTACTAGAAGTGGTAATATTCGAACGCGCCATTTTTATTACAAGTGCCAGTAGTTATTAAAATAAAGGATTTTTTTGCTATTGAATTCTTATGTAAGAGTATGGTGATTATATAAAACATATAAACCTGAAAGATATCGTAGGTGGCGTTATGTCGGCGGGAAGATCGGCGAAATGTGATGCTGTCTAGTCCACACACTTGCCTTTGAGGCTTAGACCCGAAATAGTTTCGAATTATATCAAAGCCAGAAGATGCTTGAAATTAGAAAGCCTAGCTTAACCTTTAGCCTTTGAAAAGCTTTTAAGGTGTTCTGGATTCGTATTTGTCAGCTATCGATTTTATACGACGAGCTAGCAATAAGTAAAATACGGTGTGGTGGGCGGGCGAAACGGTACACTGCGGGCGGGTGGTACCCTGGAGGAACCCTACACCGACCTTATCTCGTACGATACTCTTGCCCTTAGGGCGTTGTGCACTGCTCCGATATAGATCCGATAAAGTTCTCATAGATAAGAATCGAGAATCGTTCCTAGTTATGAAATATTTGATGGTAAAATAATACTTAAACTTAGCTTTAACGAGTTTTTGTCACTTTGTCGACTGAAGTTCGGCCTACGCTGAAAGGCAAAATAAAACTTACAGAAATGTTCTTAAGAATTTAAGTAGGTAGTCTTTTAATGATAGTCATGTAGATATTATATTCTCGTATGCTGCATTAGTTAGCCAGTGAGGTAGGCGTGGTTAGTGCGGACTGTAAAGCACTGGTTTTGGATCGGTATTTTGACGCATCCGGTTTGGGTCAGTGCAGAAAGACCCTTACATTTCACACATTAATATGCGTGTTCGTGTAATTGTTACCTGCCGATATTGTTTCTGCGTTTTTTTGTCAACTAACGATTTCCTGTCGAACTGAATATTTTATTTTGTAACGAATTCATGCCGGTTCCACGAAGTCGCGATGTTAATAGGGTTCCGTAGCGTATCTCATTAGTTGCTATCTTGTCCCAATCTGTTTGTTTTTACTAAAGCTTAACGTTTAGCTGGTTTAATGGCTGCGTTCATTTAGAAAGGGTACGATTATATACATTTTATTTAAATAGTTTGACCGATATCGACGGATAAGGTCGAAAGTAATTGTTTGATTTTATGGTGTCAAATTAATTTGCATACTTAAAGTACAAAAAATTTAAATTGCGCTCAACCTTTCTAATAAGTACTAAATTCTCTTACATGACCGTATTTGGAAACTGTTAAAATACTTTACTGTAGGTAGTAATTTAACAGCTCAAGGTAGAGCTCAGAAGTAAAATCGTGAAGATATAACAGTCGTAACGTAAGTGACATAATCGATGGTGTTATACGTAAGAGCAAAGCCAGCCGACTCATCAATATGGACATAATTTTCTCAATTTGATGTAAAAAGGCATTGCCACTTTCACTGGCTCTCAAATACTCTGTACATCCAAAATGCAAATGCGATGCAAATTTTATTATTCGACGTTTTAAGAATGGCCGTGTCGAATGTTGCATGCGATTAAGCAGAAAGTAAACGGTCATAGATCCGCTCTCGTGGGACGGCGCGTCCTTACCTGCTCGCGATACCAATCCTTGGGTCGTTTGGAAACCGATGTGGGACTAGATAAGGTGCCGTTAGCCCGTCTGGCCTTACAATACGGAGCGGCTATGCGCTCGCGGCTTAGCGGCTTCAGCACGCATATTATTGACGCGAGCAACAAAAATTGCGGGTGTAGCGGGCGGAGGGTATATGGTATTCTGTGCGGGAGGTGGCCGGAGCACCGGAGCCGACTTTGAAACAGGTTTAGCGTCGTTGCGTCGGTGCCCGCGCGCGGCGCGCGACCGGCCCGCGACCAGCCCGCCAGACCGCCAGCTGTCAGCAGCGACATATTTCCTCATAAATCTACGCGTCTTCCACTCCGGGCTAATGCTAATGTGACGATGATAAACTTGATTGTTTTTTGTCCACATAACTGGCCCTGAACTTAGTACGGCATTCCATATTCTGTGTAACGTATTAGGAAAACTGCGTCGTTCGTAATAGAACAACGAACTGTGTAATATAATACAAAACAGTTTCCATTTACCGAATACAAGGTATGAAACACTTGGATTTATTTGACTTCGACTTAGGAGAATCGCGAAAGCATGAAATTCTTCAATGGGAGACAGAGATGCTTTAATTGTTAGAATTCTAAACGAGTTCCGGTTAATTATTTAATAGCTGAGAATGTTAATTTAACGTGACGTCGGAGAAGGCGTTGATTCCATTCAAATTTTTGATTCACAATCATAAACGAATAAAATCGTTTTATTGCTTAAAATTAGATGATTGAATCAAACAACCGTCTCTACATAGTCGAAACTTGTGCTATCTAAAAGAAAATATCTTAGCGCTATAGTCATGCAAATAGCTTGTTTTTATGGTATATTAAAAAGTCGGTGTGCGGTAGAATATTGCCAATCAATACACATAACCGACACGCGATTTCATTTCGATACCGCCCGAAGAACGTAAACTGTGTGAAATGTACTCGCGGCGTCTCGTAAACCCCGGCTTTTACCGTGTTATCGTTCCCGTCGTGAAAACTGATACAAGGCTCTCTAAGTTTATATTTGAATCAAGAGACTCTTCAATACAGTGTAGCGACGAGTTCCCAGGATTGACTCGTCGCTAATGTTTATACTGCCTTAATGAACTGCTGAAAATTGCTCGGAGTGTGAAGGTATGCTTTGAAGTGAAATTATTATTTAACGAACAAACAGGCACCTCGTATTTATTTGTGTTTACAATTGATTGCATTGTTGAGTGCTAGCTGATTGCTAACACAACAAACAACAATAGGTGAAAAATCTAGTGGCTATAATATCTTGTAACTTATTATTATTACTCTTACTATCAATTCTGAACTCTGGGAAAATCCCTGGCGATATCATAGATATTTACACGTAAATAAGAGCAGATGTATTGTCTATAAACTTAATTATAAAGCTCGTAAGTAAAAGTGTTATTTGCTTGTGTCATTGTGTTTACATGGTACATCTGTTGTGATTTAATGCACTCGAAATAAGAAATAGAAAAAATTACATGCATCGACCGGGGATCGAACCCGGGCCGCATGGGCAAACGCCCCACCGCTCTGCCACTGAGCTATCGATGCACCGGTTGATGAATGCCAAATTTTCTATCTCTTGATGCTCGTCTCCAAGCGACGATCCAGCGACATCTGTCCCCGGTCGAAGCATGACATTTTTTCTATTTCTTATTTTCATTTAAATGGTACATGTTATGTGCAGGTGTCGGCGGCACAGCACATGCAGGCTAGCGTCGGGAGCAACCATGTGTCGGTGGCGGCGCAGCAGGGCATGTACGCGAGCTTCCAGCACGGCGCGCCCTCCCCGCAGCACCACCAAGGTAGGCCTCCACGCTACTCAAAGCCACGGAGTAAAAAGAGAGAGGAGACGTTGTAACAGTACTTTGTTTCAAAATAGTTGTCGCCAAGTAGAGGGGAAGCGAGGGGAGTAAAACGCACACACACAGTTGCTAATTACATTCATATTACAAACGTTTCCCTGGTGGCGGATTGAAATACTTTTCCGACAGCGCTACTAGTAGACAATAGTGGAACTTAGAAGAAGTCTGGGCTCTCTACGGAGTCTACTGTCATATTATGACACCTCCTCTCCCCTTTTCCTCCAAATCCAACAACTACAGTTGATGAAAACGAGAGGATCGAGAGCTACTTAGCGACGAAAACATAGCAAGCCATAGGCACCAGGCTCACTCTAACTGGAGATGCCTTAGCAAATCAGGCGTACCGTTGCTAAGCTTACCTTGCTTCATTGGTACTTATTTCTCTATTTGACTTTTGTGATGAGATTTTTCAAATACTGTAGAAAAAAAAGAATTGTAGTATACATAGATGACTACCAAGTAACATAAGTTATACAGCATTATATAAAATAGAGCAGTTATGTCAGCGGATCAGATCACCACACCACTATGTCGCAAATTAGCTATTATAGTGAATATACTTATGTATTTGCTTTGCATGCAGGTGGTCCGAGCAATTTATTCGATCTAGGTTACGTAACCGCCGTTTTAGGTGCCAGACACAATAAAAACACTCTTGGATACAATACTTTAAGTTGAACTTGACTTCATTCGATGACGTATTCCCAGGCACGTGATTTCAACTTAGACACGTTTTCAGATCAATAATTCTACACAATTTGCATTCTAACAAGAAAAGTTTAGAACACCTAGTTTGTTACATTGTGACACGGCTTGTAGTTTCCGTTTAGTGCTTGTTTAGAAAATATCCCTCTACCTACGTACAGACAGATGACTTTGAAATTAGGGCGATGACTATTGTTTTATTTAAAAGCAAGTTGAATATGGCTGCTTATGGTTACGATCGAGCACCGAGCACCGAGGCACGCATGACGTAATGAGCGACGCTCTGTATGAAAGTATAGCATCTCTCGCAGCCCACAAACACATCGAAGCACTCATTCCATTCCAATGAAATACTAAACTGATGATTCAATTCCGGTCCGGGAATTGTTCCCCGCTTAATCTGCAAATTCGTCAACAAAGCCGCACCTCGGTCACCTCGGCTCTTATCTACCGAACGATTCCACTGATACGAACGGACCGAAGAAATGCCTGAACCTTTTCTGTTATTGCAAAAACAAAGACACATCGCGTGTCGAGTTTATTTTTCATAATAACACGCGCATTGTGGCTGGGCGAGTGTGCGTAATCTGTAGCGCATTCAGGCGCGACGGTCGTGGATATGTCGCAGCCAACTGGTTAAAAACGCTGTGTAATTAAACAACTAGTTCTTTAATCAAACGCCGCCATCTAACCAAACAACTAGTTCACTGGCTGAATTTTGTAGCATTCCAAACGTTCAACACAGCGGCGGACCGAAAATCCGCTGTTTAATTGAATAAGTACGTTTTTACGCCACTGCGGCGCTAGAGTCGGTTTGTTTACAAGATGGCGACAGCGGCACAAAAATCAAGACCGTATTTTGTTATTTTATGTTAAATAATCAGTAATTAGCGTAATCAGTGCTGTTTCATGGTTATAAGTGATGGAGGCGCCTACGGGGAAAACGTCTGAACAAAAATTCAAACAGTTGTTTGACGAAACTCTGCGAAATTATGAAATCCAACATCAAGGTAATTTTGTTGTTATTACACGAATATTTAGCCATTAAATGTGTAATAAACTGTCACAAACCTAATAAAACATGGGTAATTCGTTACGAAATCATTAAATTTGCAGTATCTACTAATTTTGGATGAAAATAGTGATGTGAACGTAGGTACTTACAAAGTATAAAGCCCTATAAAAACTGCAGCGGATTCGCATGGGTACTTGGGTAGCGTAGTGGAACTCAATCGCTTGACAATATGTACCAGTCACAATACCGCGTACCCATGTACAGAGCCGGTTCCGCTCCGGTTTGCATAGCTCATCCTCGGGGCTAGACTGTAGGGGAGACTGGGGTTGCTTGCACTAGGGGGGCGGCCATACAAATTACACATTTTCAAAATTTTCTTAGTTGGGGTGGTTTCACTGGTTGAGGTGTATGAAAGGGGGCTGCTTGTAAAAAGAAAAAATGGACCCCCTTTCCTTCCACAACAAGCCCCCTTGGTTTCATATTGACCCCCTTGTTTTTTGACGGGAATGTACAGTGTTGCTCATCAGCAACAACGTTTACCTAGAACACTTTTCTCTGGAGGCCAAAAATCGGTAAGAGGCCCCCAGGGCCCCGTTAAAGGATCCCATGGACCCCTCTATTTTTTGACGGAAATGATTAGAATGGCTCATATACAACCACTTTTATCTCTTTCATCTGGGATGCCTAGATTAGCCTGTAGGTCCCTACAGTCTTAATACTGGGACTTACAAAATAATTCGACCTGTGGGTCGCCATGATGACCTACAATTTTTTGACCGGGAATGGAAACGGTTGCTCATCAGTAACAACGTTTGCCTTAAACACTTTATTCTGCGGCTTAAAATCAGCCGGTGGTCCCTAGGTCCTTAAAAGGTCATAATGGACCCCTCCATTTTTTGACGGAAATGGATTGAATGGCTCATATACAACTACTTTTATCTACATTGTTTTCATCTGGAAGGGCCTAGATTAGCTTAATCTAGGCCTTTTATGACCCTGGTGACTACTGCCAGTTTTTGAGGCCGCAGAAAAAAGTGTTCTACGCAAACGTTGTTTGATGATGAGCAACCTTTTTCATTCCCGGTCGAAAAATTGTATGTCATCATGGCGACTCACAGGTCGAATTATTTTTAAGTCCCAGTATTAAAGCTGTAATATAGACCTCCCAGATGAAAACTTTGTAGATAAAAGTTGTTGTATATGAGCCACTCTAGCTATTTCCGTCAAAAAATCGAGGGGTCCATGGGATCCTTTAACGGGGCCCCTGGGGGCCTCTGACCGATTTTGGGCCTCCAGAGAAAAGTGTTCAAAGTAAACATTGTTGCCGATGAGCAACCCTGTACGTTCCCGTCATAAAAAAGGGTCAATATGACCCCAAGGGGGCCTATTGTCTCGCATTAGTGCCCTCTACAAGAACAAAGGTGACCGTTCTGACTGCAACTCGTACCGCGGTATTTCGTTATTATCGGTCCCCGGAAAGGCCTTTGCAAGAGTCCTATTAAACCGCTTGAAGGACTTATCAGAAAAGATTCTGCCCGAAACCCAGTTTGGCTTCCGACCTGACCGAGGCACATGTGAAGCTATTTTCTCGGTACGTCAACTGCAGGAAAAAAGCAGAGAACAAGGTCGTCAGTTGTACCTCTGCTTTGTTGACCTGGAGAAAGCGTTCGACAGTGTGCCTCGTGAGGCTCTCTGGATGGTGCTAGGAAAACTGGGGTGCACGGAGAAGTTTGTGCGCCTCCTGAGACTCCTGCATGACAATATGCAGTGCTGTGTCTCTGTAGACGGTGAACAGTCTGATTTTTTCCCCGTCACCTGTGGGGTGAAACAAGGGTGCGTTCTAGCGCCCACACTGTTCGCCTTATACTTTGCGGTAGTAGTCAAGGAGGTCCTAAATACTGTCTCCGAAGGAGTCCGCATCCGCTTCCGCACTGATGGCAGTCTTTTCAATTTGGCTAGACTTAAGGCGCGCACCAAAGTCTCGCATGCACTTATTACTGAAATTATGAATGCCGATGACTTGTGCTTTCTTGCAGAATCCCCAGAAGGCCTACAACAACTGATGACCGTTTTTCATCAAGCATGCTGCAAATTCGGCCTTAAGATTAGTGTCAAAAGACGGAAGTGATGTCCCTGGATACACAAGGTCGTGAGACACTGACAATTAAGCTTGGTGAAGATATGTTGAAACAGGTTGACAAGTTCCGATATCTGGGGAACACTATTACAGCTAAGTGTGACCTTGATGCTGAGATCAATAGCAGAATCAGTGCTGCAGCTGCAGCATTTGGGAAGCTGCGTTCCAAGGTTTTCTGCTCGCAAGACCTTAAACTAGCCACAAAAATATCTGTATATATGGCGATTGTACTGCCAAACCTTCTGTACTCTTCCGAGACCTGGTGTGTGTATCGTCACCACATACGCACTTTGGATCGATTCCACCTCAAATGCCTTCGCACCATCATGAAGATCAGATGGTCCGACCGAGTGCGAAACACCGAAGTTCTAAGACGAGCCAATGTTGGTGGCATTGAATCCTACTTAATGCGTCGACAGCTTCGGTGGTGCGGTCACGTATCCCGGATGGCGGATGAGCGAGTGGCGAAGCGCATCTTCTATTCTGAGCTAGAGGAGGGCAAGCGAAAGCATGGCGGTCAACTCCTCCGATTTAAAGATGTTCAGAAGAGACACATGAAAAGATGCAATATCGAACCCTCTCAATTTGAGGTTTTGGCAGCACAACGGCCAGAATGGCGCGGTCTTGTAAAGAGGCGAATCCGCGACTTCGAGGAGCAGCGTAAAGCAGACCTTGACGCTAAACGCGATGAACTGAAGGCCCGTCCTCCCGCCGCCATTAACTACAATTATACCAATGGCAAACTCACGTGCCCACACTGTGCACGGGAGTTTACTGCCAAAATAGGCTACAATAGCCACATGCGAGCGCATCAGCGCCGACTTGATTAGGAGTAGAAGTGGTCGCCATGGCCGAAACCGGCCGGAAAGATCATCATCATTGTGGAGGGGGAAAGGAGACGGTATTTTTTTTCTATTTACAGGCAGCCCCCATTCATACACCTCAACCAGTGAGAAACACTAAGAACATTTTGAAAAAGTGTTATTTGTATGGCCGCCCCCCTAGTGCACTCCAACCCCAGTCTCCCCTATAGTCTACGTACGTGGGTACGCGGTATTCTGACTAGTACAAATATCAAGTAATTGAGTTCCGGACTTCCGGTACTCACGTACCCACCCGGATTCCGCTATATTTTGAATAGGCTTACTTTCAGATCACAGAATCAGACATACCTGGGCTCTGCGCGTGTTGACAGTTTGGTACGCACCCACTGGGCAAACCACGCGCTGCCCCTGCGTTTGCGACTCGCAACGCGTAAGCTGTGCGTGTGACATTATAATAACGCGCGTGAACCCGCGTATGTGTGAATATGCCCTAACACACATGGCTACCCTTACCCTAGCAAATTGAACGTAAGCCAGTTGGCTAACCGTCATACAGCTGTAGTGTAGAACGTTATCTTCAACCACTTAGCTGATGAATGTTTAGTTGTTTGGTTAGATGGCGACGTTTGATTAAAGAACTAGTTGTTTAACTAGACAGCGTTTTTAACCAGTTGGCTGCGACAGATATATCACCTTTATAGCGTTGCATTAAGAAGCGGGGCAAGTGTTGAGATAGTGGTTGATGCATGCCTGTGGCGCGCGGTCGGCCGGTCGAGCGGCCGAGCCAGGACCCGTATTTATGAATCAGTAGAAATGCGAGTTCACTTGCGCCGGACTGTACTATAATCTAACTACTTGATCTATTTTAGTCAGAGGTATGAGTGATAGAATTTGTGTAGTAGATAGAACGTGTAAGAGACTTGGACTTTGCGTGTAGACTGGTGCATGCGAAATGAACTTTCTACTGATTCTAAAATACGTGTTATGGCGCATGGCAGGCGTGCGGCGGGGAGCGGGCGAGGTTGACGATCTGCGAGAATGCGCCGAGCGCGCACCCCGGTCCCCGGTTGACATGACATTGTACCAGGATTGACGGCTTTATTGCACTGCACTGCCTACGAATTGTTACACTTAATGCACCGCTCAGCGCTCACGGCACCCGACAAGAATTTACCCAATCAGAATGAAAGCGACGCGCCGTTGAGTAACGCTAACCTGTCGTAATAACCGTAGTTTCTTTTTAACAATTTCGAAGTTGACAATTTTAAAACTAATGACAAATTATACGCTGTCAAGAAGAGCCTTTTTATGGCTTGGCCGCGTATACTGACATGCGGGCAAATGGCCAAGTATGTGTAGTCGTGACTGGGCCATATCATCTGATTTAATAAATTGATTAGGTGTTTGAGTGAGTCGCCTTTCTAAATGTGTGTCGCATGCGACAGTAGTCGGCAGAGAGGAGCCTTTAATAATGTATCTAGGTAGTCCGTGCGCCGCGGCACTACGAGCGATAGCGGGCCTCGGTATTTCCGGCATCTTATGTATTATGAGGAAATTAGGACCTGATTTAGAACAAGCCAACTGCACTTTAAATGCTTGTTCTCTAATTGATTTAAATGATCTGTCCGTGCGTATTCTAGCAACGAGAAGCACTTCTAAACAATGGAAAGGAAATCGGCTTGTAGCAGACAAAAACGTCATATCACTAATTGCGTAATTGCAATTTCGTCATCTTCAGGAATGCTGTTTGGTTACATTATTATTGCGAAAATATGTATCCAGGTACAATTTTATATTCGTAAGGTTTCACCCGCTGCTACCAGTTTTCTGTTGAAGAGAGTATGTTTCCTGTAGTTAAAGGTAGTCTATTGAAAACAGGGGTATATTAGGATTTTAAAAACAGGCCTAATAGTTTCGTAGATTATCAAAGACATAACAAAAGCAAACAAATATTTTCCCTTGTATGATGAATTGATGATAATAATCGCAAACTATAACTTACAGTACAGTACAGGTTACAGGATTTGCTTAGGTATCTTATTACAAAATTTAACGGTTATAGAATGCCAAATTTTAAAACACTTCTCGTGTTAGGTAAACAATTTTTGGAAAACTTCAATAATTTCACCGCAGGCAGAATTTGAACCTGCGACCTTTGGCATCAGTACTGCCGACGACCTAAGTAACTGGGCTACCGCGGTTCCAATCGAGCCCGCGAGCGCGCGGTAGCCCAGTTGGTTAGGGCGTCGGCAGTACTGATGCCGAAGGTCGCAGGTTCAAATCCTGCCTGCGGTGAAATTTAGGAAGTTAACGGTTATACTTGCTCGGTTTGAACTGCAACAACCACTAAGTCCACTCCAAGACATGCACCTCCATCCTCCTGTAGGGGAGCATTCTAATCATCATCACACCTGGCACGTGGATGGGCGAGCGTTGTACTCTCGGGGATAACGGTGTGCCTCTTGGAATGAATCATCGCCTTAAATACCTCCAAGACTTTGGTGGCGCTATTATTGACCGCCAGTCATATCTGCCTGTTCTTATTCCAAATCAGGTATTGTAGATATCATAAGGTAGATGACCAAAGTCGACAGATGTTCAGCAAAGGTCTTCGTCACCTTTTACAAAACTCCGTGAGTGGACTAGGGGTGGCAGTATTCTTAGCCGCTACCACACGGTTATATTTGACGGCCAACCATCTTCTTCTTCGTTGTCGTATTCTTAATTTACTTAAGGTTGTGTCCGATTACAATTCCTAATTCTGAAACCATACTTGATCCTAATTTCCATATTTTTTCAGGTAGTGGATGCGACACGTACTCCGTGTCTCAGTCGCAGAGCATCAACTTCTCGCAGATGCGCGCGCGGCCGCAAGGCGCTCCGCCCGGCGCGCAGCAGCCTGGTAGCCAGCCGTTAGGTGAGACTCTATAACTATGTCTTCTGGTTTGGTATAGGTTCTCTATATCAGGTAGTGGTTGCATCAACTTCTCGTAGATGCGCGCGCGGCCGCAAGGCGCTCCGCCCGGCGCGCAGCAGCCTGGTAGCCAGCCGTTAGGTGAGACTCTATAACTATGTCTTCTGGTTTGGTATAGGTTCTCTATATCAGGTAGTGGTTGCATCAACTTCTCGTAGATGCGCGCGCGGCCGCAAGGCGCTCCGCCCGGCGCGCAGCAGCCTGGTAGCCAGCCGTTAGGTGAGACTCTATAACTATGTCTTCTGGTTTGGTATAGGTTCTCTATATCAGGTAGTGGTTGCATCAACTTCTCGTAGATGCGCGCGCGGCCGCAAGGCGCTCCGCCCGGCGCGCAGCAGCCTGGTAGCCAGCCGTTAGGTGAGACTCTATAACTATGTCTTCTGGTTTGGTATAGGTTCTCTATATCAGGTAGTGGTTGCATCAACTTCTCGTAGATGCGCGCGCGGCCGCAAGGCGCTCCGCCCGGCGCGCAGCAGCCTGGTAGCCAGCCGTTAGGTGAGACTCTATAACTATGTCTTCTGGTTTGGTATAGGTTCTCTATATCAGGTAGTGGATGCATCAACTTCTCGCAGATGCGCGCGCGGCCGCAAGGCGCTCCGCCCGGCGCGCAGCAGCCTGGTAGCCAGCCGTTAGGTGAGACTCTATAACTATGTCTTCTGGTTTGGTATAGGTTCTCTATATCAGGTAGTGGATGCATCAACTTCTCGCAGATGCGCGCGCGGCCGCAAGGCGCTCCGCCCGGCGCGCAGCAGCCTGGTAGCCAGCCGTTAGGTGAGACTCTATAACTATGTCTTCTGGTTTGGTATAGGTTCTCTATTTGAGGTACTCCGTGTCTCAGTCGCAGAGTATCAACTTCTCGTAGATGCGCGCGCGGCCGCAAGGCGCTCCGCCCGGCGCGCAGCAGCCTGGTAGCCAGCCGTTAGGTGAGACTCTATAACTATGTCTTCTGGTTTGGTATAGGTTCTCTATATCAGGTAGTGGTTGCATCAACTTCTCGTAGATGCGCGCGCGGCCGCAAGGCGCTCCGCCCGGCGCGCAGCAGCCTGGTAGCCAGCCGTTAGGTGAGACTCTATAACTATGTCTTCTGGTTTGGTATAGGTTCTCTATATCAGGTAGTGGTTGCATCAACTTCTCGTAGATGCGCGCGCGGCCGCAAGGCGCTCCGCCCGGCGCGCAGCAGCCTGGTAGCCAGCCGTTAGGTGAGACTCTATAACTATGTCTTCTGGTTTGGTATAGGTTCTCTATCAGTCGCAGAGCATCAACTTCTCGCAGATGCGCGCGCGGCCGCAAGGCGCTCCGCCCGGCGCGCAGCAGCCTGGTAGCCAGCCGTTAGGTGAGACTCTATAACTATGTCTTCTGGTTTGGTATAGGTTCTCTATTGCAGGTAGTGGATGCATCAACTTCTCGCAGATGCGCGCGCGGCCGCAAGGCGCTCCGCCCGGCGCGCAGCAGCCTGGTAGCCAGCCGTTAGGTGAGACAAACATACATACCTTTGCCTATACAAACAGTCCACTGCTGGACATGTTCCTCTCGTTCTCGGGGGGTATTGCCATACACCACGCTTGGCAAGCGATTGGCGAGCGCAGTGCAAGATGTTTTATTCACAAGAAACGCTGCTGCTCATTCCCTGGATAATTATCCTTTATTCGCTTTTTACGATCACACGGCATACAAATGTCACGCCTAGGCAGAGAGTAAAGGGCTGTAAAAAACGGCCATTTACACCACGTCTGACAAATGTTTGAGAGGCATCCAGAAGGCTGTGAGTAGTGACAGGTTGACAGCCTGTCGCCTAAAATTGCAATACACAATAAGCTACTACTACTAAATTGATTAAAACGTGATTTTAAAGTATCCCTACCACTGGTCATATTTATTTTGACTCCTCGACATGACACTCCTTGGTATCTGTTTTCAAGTTTCACGCGTCTTGACATGTCCTTGTTTAACACCACTAACATTGAGTTAAAATTCCAGGCGTGGTGGCAGCCGGCCTGTCCCGCGAGCAGCAAGCGAAGATGCTGCAGCAGCAACAGCAGCAGATGCTCCGCGCGCAGCACGCGATGCGCCCGCCGCCGCCCGAGTACAAGGCGCGGTTCGCGGGGGGCGGGGTCGCGGCGCCTCCCCGTCGCGCCCCGCCCCCGCGCGCCTTCGCCCCCCCGCCGCCCCATGCGAGGCAGTACTCGCCCGAGTGGAGGCACGTGCTCATGCAGCAGCAGCCCGCACAGCACCAGTTCCCGCACCATCATCAAGGTTAGTCAACTGCTGGTTCTTCTAGAAAATGTTCAGTCAATGGCTGATTCTTTTAGGAAATATTATCTGCCTCACTCTATGCCATCTCGCTACCCTAGGTCTACTGAAAGAGATTTCTTTTTATAAATTAGAAGTCCTATATGAATCGTAATGCATTTGTCCTTTGTGTTTTTCTTGTGTACAATGAACGGTTTAATGATTATGTTAGGGAAATAACGCAAAACTTTGCAACTGAACCACTTGACACTAGGGTACACTACCTACCACTTGTTGCAAACAATCACAATATGCAAGCTAATTGCTTACGTATCCTACCGGCTGCGCCAAAGTCCAATCTCTGAGCGTGTTGACTCGACAGTGAACGGAGATCGGATACTGTCAATTCCCATTATGCGCACGAACTTATTCGAATGCTGAAAAAGAACAGTTTACTTCCAGAGTTTGCATCATCATCAGGATGTGTTTATTATGTGCAGGTTTCGGAATGGGCGGTATGGGCGGCATGTCGCAGCAGCAACAGCAGATGCAGCTGCAGCAGGCGAGACTGCAGCAGCAGCTCATGCAGCACCAACAACAGAGGTACGTAGCAAAAATAGTCTTATAAATATACCATCCATCGTGGTCGTACGGTTAAGCAATTTTATTGATATACTGGGTGAAGTTTTAATAGTGACCGATAGCGAAAACTCTGAACCGGCTGGTGAAAAGAACAATTTTCTCCAAAGAACATAGAACATATGAAAACAAAATTTGGACGGCCCATAGTAACTTAAATCAGCTGATCTAATCTTTTTTCATATTTATTGTATTATTTCGACCTATGTTTCTAGGGGAAAGTTGTCCCTTATCACCAGCTGGTTCTGAGTTTTTGCTATCATTCAAAGGGTGAACTACTCTGCCTGATTGAGAAGTGAGAGTAGTTTGCGCTACATGTTTTCTTCAGTGTTTTGAAATCACCAATCGTTACAAACCATCTCTTTATAGGGCCGATACAACATAATACCTGCTACCTATCATCTTCCTACTACTATGTTGGGGTCAGCGAAAATGTTTTGTCAGAGCACAAAATAATATTTTCTCAAACATGCTAGGAAATATGACAATTTCTTTCAAAAAAACAATCCAGAAAGTTTGACATTGTCTGTGATTTTGTAATTTCTGAACGATTTCTTTTTAGGGTTTCGTAGTCTACTAGAAACCCTTATAGTTTCGTCATGTCTGTCTGTCTGTCTGTCTGTCTGTCTGTCTGTCTGTCTGTATGCCGCGCCCTCATATCTTCGTCAGTTTTAGAGCTATCGACATGAAATTTGGTGAGAAGATAGATCGTGTTGACCCAAATATAGAAATGTTAAGAAAAAAATATTTAAAATGTTTTTTGGACCCCCTCCCATACAAGTGAAAGGGGGGCAAAAATTTTTTTTTTCTTCTGTAATATTGAGTAGGGTATCGTTGAATAGGTCTTTTAAAATTAAGGTGAGGTTTCTTTGAAACAAATTCTCTAAAATGTTTCTGTCACGAGATATTTGCTTTTAAAAAGGGCGTTTTTGACCCATAATTTGTTCCAGCTGTAACTTCTAAAGTATAAACATTAAAAATTTGAAATAAATATGGAATATAGCTTACAATCTGAAGTTACAATGAAAACTATAACGGATAAAGGTTTCAGGAAAAATTGAGTTTTTCTATTTGCGGTTGGTCATCATACTGCTGCTAACAAACCAGCAACAAAATTAAGTTTGTAATGCTGAAAAACCTAATATTTAAACGTTGACTACGAAACCCTATTTGTGGGCGTGTCTGACACGCTCTTGGCCGGTTTTTTTTACACAACTGCAATGGATTCCAATACAACTTTTCTGGCGCGATATCGAAATCGTTCAGAAATTACAAAATATTAAAGAATAACTCCAAATCCACATCTTGACTTAGTAATCAGTAAAACAACTTTTTATATCAAATTACTATAAAATAAATTAAAATCTTTATTATTTCCTATCATTTTTTTGAGAAAAGCACTATGTAAGCCTCGGGGAAAATGACTTTGCTAGACTCATATAATTAAAGTCTACTCGTCAATCAAAGTCTTATTTTCCGTCCTCGTCAACAACCTACTATTACTACCTAGTTAATCCTAAATTCTACAAGAAAAAAAATCACACATTCACATACATTGTTTGATCATAATTTTACTAACGAACCGACACCTAAAGTTATCGCTTGCGATGACCTCTATTTCCTCTAAAACAAACGTTTCAAATACATTCAAATCACGAATAATATTGTTCTAACTTTATTATCATATCGCGAGCAGGATAAATCGTACAGTAACTGGTAAACAATGTTTGAATGGAGAACAACATGTGTATAGGTAATTATGAAAATCGTGAGGGCGTTTAGGTCACCTTGGTGACGCTGTAGGGTATTGTGGACTTAATACATCATTATAAAGCTACACAAACAAGATCTGAACCCATTTTTTATTACGTTCAGGTCTGGTCACCTGTTCAGAGAAAATTGGTCAAGTGAAGCCCAACGTAAACTAACGCTATATATAACGTAATTTGTTTATTTGTGTAGTACGGAGTACATGATACACACAGAACTAACGTTTATAATAAGATTATCTTATCACAAGCGAATAAGCTTGGGCCTTCCACACATGATTTTCTAATATATCATCGTATCGCCACGCAAAAATTTATTGAATACGTATTCTTGCCGTGCGATGCTGGCTTACAATAGCATTACACCTATTCTACCCGCTCGTAGAAAGCGACTAATTAATATATCACCCTGGGAATTGGCAGCAGCGTTCCCTGTGAATGCAACATCTTACACTGCGCTCACCAATCTCATGGTGAGTGAGTATGGCAAATACCTCTCCATCGGGGGAAGCCCACGTCCAGTAGTGGACTATTGTAGCTGTTGAATATTTGTATCTAAGACATATCGGTGCTGAGTCGCATTGTAATGATTTGCAGATTCGGTGTAAACTGAAAATTTCTAACAAAATAAATGTATTCGAAGCTGAAACTTGTAATGAATTGTTGCAGGTCGTCGCAGCAGTCGCCGATGTCGCACCTGATCATGAACCAGAACCAGATGATGAGTGTGCAAGGACAGGTAAATACGCATTCTGTAGTAGAATAAGGCATATACATTCTACGCGGGCCTTCTTTCGTGGCGTGAACTCTGCACAGTTTATTTTTTGAGGGTAGCGAGTAGCGAACAATCGACAAAAGTTACGAGAATTTTAGAAACTTTTAGAGAATTTCTATTAGATCACTATAAGAATTTTCTCAAATAGAAAATAGCAAAAGCCTACCACTCTTTCTGTCATAAATCGTAGTGACGCGAATTTATGTATGTTATCGCATATGGCCATACAGATGATGATAATATTGCATTTCTTCGATTACAACTTTTTTCCACTTTCAGATGCCCAACATCCACATGTCCCAATCGCAGAACATGTCAATGTCCGGGATGGGCGGGGGCGGGGGCGGTCCCGGCGGCATGCACAGCAGCGGAGGGGGAGGGGGGAGCATGCCGCCCAACATGCACGGCATGGGCGCGGGCGGCATGATGGGGCAGCCCGGCATGGGCAGTATGAACCAGGGAGGCATGCAGAACCAGGGACAGCCCATGCAGAATCAAGGTAAGCTTAAACATATGTCGTAACTGTGTGAATGCGTTGGTTTAGTTCGTCCGAGATAAAAAAGCTGAAAAAGCGAAACTCCCTTAAATAAGTTGTAGAATAAAAAGTGTTAATTTGTGATTCCATTCATGTCTAATAATTTACTTGAAAATTGATACAATCATACATACATCACGCTTATATCCCTTGTGGGGAATGCAGCGCGTAAACAACGGCCATTTACACTACGTCTGACAAATGTTTGAGTCATTCAGAAGACTGTGTATGACCATAGTGACAGGTTGTCAGCCTCGTAGAAATTGATAATTCTGATTATAAAAGGATGCAGCTCATTGATTACTTTGATTAGAAAGATGCAGCTGATGGATATGTTACTTTAATGAATATGTTAGCAAGACATTGATCAAATAATTTTATTTCCAGGTCAATCAATGCAGAGCCAGAGTCAATCTATGCAAAACTCGAACCAATCCATGCAGAATCAGAGCCAGTCTATGCAGAACCAAAATCAGTCCATGCAGAACCAGAACGACTCGTTCCCCTCGCTACACAGCTCCAGTGGCGCCTTCCCCGCGCATAACGACTTCAACTTGGACTTCCTAGACAACATGCCCGCCAGCGAGGTATCTGCTCAAGATCTACTCAACTCGCTGGATAATTCCTTCCTCAACGATATACTGTGAATAGACAGACAGTGAGTACAGTGATGCTCATATCAAAGGTTTTGTCTGATGAAAAATGCTCGCCAAATGCTTTGGCTACGATGGTGTACAGTATACGAAGCGTTACATGACGCTCAGTGTAAACCAGTTATGGGAAAGAAAGACCAATGCAATATGGCCTCGGGCAGAAATGTGACGAAAACATACGAATGTTTGTATGTTACAATTACAGTTGATACGCCGCATTATGTGAGACAAATTTCTACTATAGTTCGTTTGGACTTCCACCGATAAACCTATAATATAAACTACGATATATGGAATAGCCATAGTGTTGAACACTATACAATGTGAGGTGTTTTTGATTCGCTATCGGCCGACAGTCGGCCGAGCCGGTGTGTACTGCAATCGACCAATCAAAACAAATATTGACCAAAGTTATCAAACAGGAATTTAACACCAGAATTTACGACAAAAAGATCGTTTATGAATAAGCAACGGAAATCTTCCAAACTCGCGTTTCGCGTCGTTTTATAGACTATTTATTGTCGGAGTACCCATTTCATAGTATTTATAGTTTTTAAATAATATTGTTAATACTTCTTTTGTAAATATTTTACTGTAATTTTAAGATGTTTGATTAATAGTATGAATATTATGATATCGATGAAAGTATGTTGCCGGAGAGCGGTCACGGAAATGTTCCCACAACAGCCGAAAACTATTTCACTAGAAATATCGACTTTTCACTTGTTTCGTGCACCAATTTTTAGTGTATTTATTTGAAATATTATTATTATTAGTACATAATTTTAAAGCACAAAAGACATTATCGATTTTATTTACACGCCATGATTTTATTTATGAAAAGGACGATTTATTTCGACAATAGGATTTAATTTATGAGTTTAAGTTGTGAAAGTTTTACAGCTAAATTTTTAATTTATTCTTATAGAGCGGGCCTTTGTTGACACCTTACTGTTTAATCTTTGGTATGAATGAAGTAGAGTCGCAGTAAAAAGATATTGTACTACGTACAGCAAAATTACCGTACCATTATGTATGCATATTCTATGACATCTGTGTAAAAAATATTTGCCGAGTTATGCTGATATCCTTGTCTATTTCGAAGTTCGTGTAAAAGTCTTTCTCCTAATATTCTTATCTTCCAAAGATCCAATCAAAATTTTACAAAGCTACTTGACTTTTACTGTTTTATTCGAAATTTAACGTTGGAGCGATTTTTGGGGTAACATGTTGTGCGCAGTACGAATGTCTTTTCTACTCTGGTAATACTGTATCTTCCCTTGTTTGTTGGAAGTCTCCGTAGCTAACGTAATGTAGCTATCCCTAAGGTAACTGTAAGGTCGGTCTTTCCGCCTGATTATGGCCCAATCCATTTTATATTATAGTGCAAATGTAAATTTTTATGTAATTAGGCATAAAATCATTCCCGTACCTAAGATAAAAGTAGGTTATACTGTGATGTCGGTCTCAATGGTCAATAGCTAATATTATAGTATCAATTATTATGAATAGATAGATTATTGTTATTGTTAAGGATCTCATGTATCATTTAGGAAGGGTTTTGTGGGATTCTGGAATATATGAAATGTTGGTTTTGTTTTTCATTCTTATTTTTCAACGAAATCATGACTTTTGTATTTATAAGTATATGAAACAATAGTTTCAGGTTTTCAATAATGAAGATAGACAGCTAAAAGATTAACTGTTTGTTTTGTTTTGGGAATACAGGGTGTTAAAAATATACTGCGTTCTTTTCTAGGGATGAACCAGCCTATGAATTTGAACAACTTTCTCCAAGAACCATTGGCTGGAATGAAAACCGCCAGCTAACACAAGTACTAAGAGAGATTTATTCATTTTCTGTAAAAGTTGTTTAGTTTTATGGAATGGTTCATCCCTTGTAAGGCTCGCAATACTTTTTTAACACCCTGTATTTTTCAGTTGATGAATGAGTTACAACAACAACATATAAAGCAGCTCTCTTTATGTTCAGTAAACTAGAAATCATTATTGTGAATGACAACAACATTCCAGAGCCATTGTTAACGATGTTATTAACTTTAGGACCAATTTTTGAATGTTCTTTTGAAAATAATATTGCATAATATTGAACACACGACTTTTATTTCATAGCATACCCTAAAAATACTTAAAACGATGTTCCTAATAAAAAACTGATGATAGAAAACGGAGTTAAATACTTTAGAGATGAAATTGATGATTATGGCACATTACAATGCATTGAATAAAATGAACACATATTTTCTAAACTAAAATAAATGCACTTAAACATACAGGAAGCAATCATGGCAAATTATCGTGCATATCAGTAACCTATGAACAAAAGTCTTCTTCTTCATCGAATCGATGAACAACAACTAAATTTTGTTTGCCCAATATTTGGCTACATTGATTGCCTGACTGTTAGCCTCCAGCAGGTCCCGCATACTGCAAGTGCTAGGACAGTTTGGGCAAGAGAGAAGGTGTGCCATTGTTTGCTCTGCACCGCTATCACACATACCACTGTCGGAGAAACCCCACTTCACTTGGTTTTCTCGCCACTTTCCAACACCAGCCCAGAGTCTGTTAAGAGATTTCCATACTGCCCAGGGAAGGTCTGCCCCCGGTGGTAATTTCTCCGCCAGTGGGAGGTGAGGTAACGTAGGTGGGTGTACCTTTGCCCAATGTTCTAGCCTTATCGTAGACGCGTCCCTGCTGTCTGGTGAAGGTTCACTGAGAAAACTCCTGCGGCTCTTAAGACGTGACTCAGGTAGACTTTGGCCATGCATCGGATGTCTGGTATCCTCCTTCTGTTTTGTTCTCTCCACCGAATAAGCAGCTTGTCGTCTAACACTCGGTGGAGCTATACCAGATAGGGTGTACAAGTGGTGTACGGGTGTGGGCCTCAGTGTGCCTGTGACGATCCGGCAGGACTCATTAAGAGCCACGTCTACTTGGCGAGCGTGGGAGGAGCGTGCCCAGACGGGACCTGCGTATTCACCAGCCGAGAAGCACAAAGCGAGACTACTAGTGCGGAGGACATTCGGTGAATCTCCCCATTTAGTAGTAGTGAGTCGCCGTAGTATGTTATTTCGTGCGCACACCTTGGATTTTAACTTTGCGCAATTTTCTTTGTAAGTCAATGAGCGATCCAAAGTGACGCCGAGGTATTTGGGCGTGGGGTTGTGCTGGAGGTCTACTCCGCACCAGTTGATACGCAGAGTTCTCTTGGCTTCTCGGTTTCGCAAGTGGAATACACAGGACTCCGTTTTGGATGGGTTGGGCCGCAGTGAGTTGCTATTGTAGTAACCGGAAAGTTGATCTAAGGCCTCTGTCAGATGTCGTTCCGCATCCTCAAAGTTCTTTTCCTGGCAGGTGAGGGCCAGGTCATCAGCATAGATAAAGCGTTGGGTAGCAGGGTGGGGTGGCTGGTCATTCGTATAAATATTGAACAGGGTAGGTGCCAGGACACTACCCTGTGGAAGACCATTTTTTTGTTTTCGCCACCTGCTTTTCTGCGAATTCAAAAGAACCTGAAAACGACGGTTGCGCAACATTTCGCCAAGAATATTGACAAAAGACTGGTCACTTGTTATGCCAGCTACTTTTACCAGAAGTCTCCTTATGTTGACCGTGTCGTACGCCGCACTTAAATCGACAAAGACCGCACCGGTGACCAGACCATGCTGAAAGCCGTTCTCAATATGTTGCGTCAGGTTTGCTACCTGACTGCAACATGACTTTCCTGGGCGAAATCCAGCCTGATCCGGGATTAGCTGAGGGTCAATGATTTTGGTGAGTCGGTTCAGAAGAAGGCGATCGAGGCGGGCGAGGCGAAGGTGAACAAAGGTGAAATATGGTATTGTAGGTATGGTTTAGCCAAGTTGTAGCTTAAAGTCAAAGTGGCTACTTTGTAACTTTGACGTTTTGCACCCTGACATTTTGCAAACTAAACAAAACTGATGTTTTGCCACAATTTTGTTCCGAATATTTTATTAAAAAGAAGAATGAAAAATAAGCCTCTGTGATAAATTTACTGTGCTGTAATGGCTTCCATGAAAGAAGCCATAAAATTAATGACCGAACACAATAATCTGCCACTAAACGAGCAAGAGAAGCGACGTGCACCCTACCACATAATAGACTCAGCCTGGTGTTTATTTAAATAATCTGAAAACTTCTCCAACTTCCTTTCTAAAGCATTTATCTCCGCAGCTAATTCTCATACCATCTCGTTGGGTTTGCTCGGAAAAATCCTCGGGTTGCGAACTCTGGGACTGTAGAAGTTATTCGGCTGGATATACTTGGCCATGATCGGTTCATCTTGAATGGAGCCCATTTTTCTCTCGTAGATATTTTCGTTGGTGTTATTGTCGATGGATTTCATGATGAAGGAGTGGTGTTTCATGTTGCGCTTCCGAAGTCGGATGCAGGAGAAGACTGTGCTCAGCAGTATGCCCAGTTTGAAGAGAGCCACCACGAATAAAGCCAGCATGAATATGATGTATTGCTGCTGGTACCAGTCTTCTAGTTTGCCGAGGCAGCCCTGGAAAGGAAGATTAAAATTATAAGTAAAATAATGCGGTAAATAAAAATCCCACCCAAAACATAAATGTGAAAGGCTGCCAAGTTCAATAATATTGGAATGCTTCGCCTATAAAAGAAGTGAGATCTAAATAAGTACCAAGTTCCATACACAGACCTCAGTTAAAAATAGTTACAGGAATGCACACTTGATTTTCCGCAGTTTGGAAAGTAGATTCTTATTTCCAAACTGCGAAAAATCAAGTGTGCATTTCTGTAACTATTTTTAACTGAGGTCTGTGTATGGAACTTGGTACTTATTTAGATCTCACTTCTTTTATAGGCGAAGCATTCCAATATTATTGAACTTGGCAGCCTTTCACATTTATGTTTTGGGTGGGATATCATTTATTTTTGTAAGGTTTATTTTCTTTTTTTCTTATGATTAAGTTAGGTAAGGAAATATCTCATTTATACTTTACTTTGACTAAATACAAACCTTCGTAACGAATTTTAGGTCGGTACGACGATTGGAAGATATAGATAATTTTTTTGTTTTAGTTCCTTAGGGGTATGAATTTACACCTTCATTATTTTTAAACCCGACTCACACTTGGCCATTTTCAGATTTTTTCCTTTACCTTGACCTAAAGACCTACCTCCATGCCAAATTTGATGTCAATACGACCATTGGAAGTGGTCTAGGTTTTTGATGAGTGAGTCAGTCAGTGAGTGTATAGTAAAAATAGTGATTTTCTGACGTCAATATCTCAAGACCTACAATAGGTACATTAATGAAATTTTGTATTTTAGATAAGTAAGTAAATCTCGACAGATACCAGAAATTTCATATGCGTAGATAAAATAGATTTTGAGTTATAGGTGGGTCGAACTTGGCCCGAAATGGTTTGTGTAATATAACCCACGGCCGGTGTGTCGCTTTTTTTGCTCGAACTTGGCGGACACACTGCCGTGTGTCTAGATTAAAACTGGGTAAGGTACAATATTCAAGGTTCAAGTTCTGGTTACTTAGTTAAAATGTCCCGATATTTATTTTCAGCAACAGATATTCAAAAATACCTAGTATAGGGACGGGAAGACGCATAACAGGAGCAGGATATCAGAATTTTGGGGATTTCAGCAGCTGCTTCTATGAAACTCACCGGGACGTATCTAAACGCGGGGTCAGGCTTGACCTCCTGGCAGCGCGACTGGTTGACGGGAGCGGGGTTGAGGTAGGAGGCGTCTTCCACTCTCTGCACGCAGCAGCTCGGCGGCACCACCATCTACCACACTGACATGTGTCCTGTTGCTACTCACCGGGACGTATCTAAACGCGGGGTCAGGCTTGACCTCCTGGCAGCGCGACTGGTTGACGGGCGCGGGGTTGAGGTAGGAAGCGTCTTCCACTCTCTGCACGCAGCAGCTCGGCGGCACCACCGTCTACCAGCTACCACACTGACATTGTCACTTACCGGGACGTATCTAAACGCGGGGTCAGGCTTGACCTCCTGGCAGCGTGACTGGTTGACGGGCGCGGGGTTGAGATAGGAGGCGTCTTCCACTCTCTGCACGCAGCAGCTCGGCGGCACCGCCATCCCGCGCGGCCCGAGCCGCCGCAGCTGCCACACTGACATGTGTCACTCACCGGGACGTATCTAAACGCGGGGTCAGGCTTGACCTCCTGGCAGCGCGACTGGTTGACGGGCGCGGGGTTGAGATAGGAGGCGTCTTCCACTCTCTGCACGCAGCAGCTCGGCGGCACCGCCATCCACCAGCTACCACACTGACACGTGTCACTCACCGGGACGTATCTAAACGCGGGGTCAGGCTTGACCTCCTGGCAGCGCGACTGGTTGACGGGCGCGGGGTTGAGGTAGGAAGAATCTTCCACTCTCTGCACGCAGCAGCTCGGCGGCACCGCCATCCCGCGCGGCCCGAGCCGCCGCAGCTGCCACACCGACATGTCGTAGTTGCGCGCGTCTGTTATGCCGCAGCATTCCAACTGAAATAGAAGTTGATTGGGTTACTTGGTTATACAGTAAGTGAGGTACTTGACTGAATTTTTGTTCTTTTTACTAGTAATAAGTGTGGTGTTGGTGTCGAGCAGTATGGCTCAATCCATGAGTTTGCTTAGTTTTGGAATTGGAGTTGATTGGAGTACGTACTTGTAGTGTTGATGATACGCAGAGAAGCTCGATTCGCTTGCAATACCTACGCGTAATGTTCGTGCAGCGCAGTTTGGTAGCTTAACATTTCTTTTGCTCAATCGATGTGTTGTAATGATCTGAAGACTGGCATACCTACGAATTGTCATGGGCAGCCTCACGCCGTGTGGCTACACCGAGTTTTACAGATAGTGGAGTTACCTCAGTCTGCGCGAGGTCGACCGCAGCGGTGAACTGCTCGTAGTCAGGCACGGCGTAGTACGTCTGTAGGGCTCCGACGGCGCCCCGACCGCGCTCTGCAGCCCCACGCAGCAACAGCTAGTTAGTGTTACCTCAGTCTGCGCGAGGTCGACCGCAGCGGTGAACTGCTCGTTCGTAGTCAGGCACGGCGTAGTACGTCTGTAGGGCTCCGACGGCGCCCCCGGCCGCGCTCTGCAGCCCCACGCAGCCACAGCTAGTGGTGTTACCTCGGTCTGCGCGAGGTCGACCGCAGCGGTGAACTGCTCGTAGTCAGGCACGGCGTAGTACGTCTGTAGGGCTCCGACGGCGCCCCCGGCCGCGCTCTGCAGCCCCACGCAGCGCGGCCACACCGCCGCCACCACGCCGCCCGCGCACTCGCACAAAAGTAGAGCCAGCACTATCAGGAAGTACTGAAACAGTGAATTATTTTATTTAGAAAAGATCTACAGACAGATTATGCGTAAATAAAATTTAAGTTTGAATTTACTTACTACCAAAAGAAGTAGAACTTTTGTTCTGTCTGCCTCGCAAAAATAGGCATGATTTTTGCTTTTAGATCTTAAAAGGTTTATTGTAATACAGGGCACGGATGCTTTCACAATGATGCTGTACCCAAGTACCTCCTCGTTTTAAAAGGACGACCTTATTGCTGTACTCAGCAATAAGGGCGTCCTACTCGTCGTACCTACTGGTACTATGCAAGTTGTTACGATTTCTTATGCTGAAATAATCGTTAGTTACATTACGCACCTACTTTTGAATTAAATGATGATGTGTGAACGGCACACCTTTATTATGATCGGCGTATAAAACGTGCGAACAGTGTAGCAATCACAGAGCCGGATGCGGGCGCACTATTGTTTGGGTGCAGAATATCAAACGAGGTTGGCTAGTAGTAGGTAGTAAGCTGGTTTGTTTATTTATTTGCAACCAGGAGGTTTAGTCATGCTGCTTTATGTCACGGAAACGAAACATCTTGTTTTTCGGACCGACGGCTTAACGTGCCCTCCTAAGCACAGAACCATCTTGTTATTATTGTACACCTAAATAGGTAAACTGTTGAAACTATTTGTTAATGTAAGATCTTTGTACCAACACAGTTAACAATAAATATTTTCTGATTTCTGTCGGAAATTGAGGTGGTTCAGTCTGCAATTTTCGAACCAGACTGGGAACAAATTCACAAAGTGATAAATATCAACTTCGTGAAGTGTCCCACCGGGAATCGAATCCAGAACCGTCGGCGTCGCGGGTAGTCGCACTACCACTGCGCCACATCTACTGTCAAATGGAACATAAGAACAGGGGCGGATCTAGGGTGTGGCTATAGGGGCGGGAGCCAGGGGCGCAGACCGAGGGGGGGCGCAAAATCAGACTCGCACCCGCCAGGGCGCGGGTTTGGAGTTCAAGCCTCGTAAGATTCGGGTTACTATTGAGAGCTAGGGTATAATCTTTTGCTTACCATAAGGCATAAATGGCGTTAAGGTGAAGCAATTATAATGTTTCATGAAAACAGAAAAAATATAAATAAACGTCAAATCTGATCTCCGTGCCTTCCTTGAGGCCTCTGCCTCGAATTTTGCGGGCAGCGGGGCGGCGGCGGCGGCGGCGCGGCAGCGGGGCGGGCAACGCTGACCCGTTCTCGAAACCAGCGGGCAGATCGCGCGGCAGTACAGCGGCGTAGTGTTGTGTTATTTAGTGTCGGCGGCGCGTAGTGTCGATTGTTGTTTTTATTTGTAAGGGAAAATGGCTGAACAACGACGACAACACCTTTTGATTCAAATTTATTTCTAACGCTCGATTTATTGTGGGCAAAGGAAGGAGTGGATCCCTACTATAGGGCAAGCAATCTATTATCTATTTTATGGTTCACATCTTTGCTGTTCCATATGGGTGTCCTCTCCATTATTAGTGAAATGAGTTGCTCTTGCACGTCCGACACGTCACAAGGAAAGTAGGTACAACACTACGGACGCGCAGCGCGGGCGGTCACCGCTTGACTGGAGCGCACCGCTTGTTGCCCGCCCCCGCGCCGCTGCCGCGCCGCTGTGTTCGAAAACCGGTCCATTTGAATACATGCAAAACATTCTGCCGCTGCCGCGCCGCCGCCGCTGCCGCTCCGCTGCCCGCAAAATTCGAGGCAGAGGCCTGAGGGGCGCGGGCGCCAATTCAAGTAAGCCAATACGGGCACAGAAGTTTCTCACATACCCAATAATGAGGGCAATAATGTGCCAGCCTTTTTAAATTTATGAAAATTAAGTAGTTATTTTAATTTAATAACGAGTTTATTGCCGTAACAAACAAATCGTATTTTTATTTCGAGACATTGAATTTTGTGAGATCAGTTGGAACCGGGGGTAGAGCAGCAAAATATTTAAGGGCAGCAAATCGAGCAAAAAAATTCACTCTGGTGAAATGACTGAAACCTTAATGGTGTTTGTCGAGCACAGTGTCTCAGTGACGCCCCCTCTAGCAGTTATTAGTGCTGCTACCACCACACCAGATTAAGCGTGAAAAGCCGGGCTCGCTTCGCTCGCATTAAGTTTTGTGACGCCCCCTCTCGCAGTCCATTAGTGCTGCTACCATCACACCAGAAAAAACGGGCTCGCTTCGCTCGCAATACTTAATGTGTCTCAGTAACGCCCCCTGTCGCTGTCCATTAGTGCTGTCACCAACACATCAGATTTAGCGTGAAAAGTCGGGCTCGCTTCGCTCGCAATTAGTTATGTGCCAGACTGGACGCCCCCTCTCGCAGTCCATTAGTGCTGCTACCACCACTCCAGATTTAGCGTGAAAAGTCGGGCTCGCTTCGCTCGCAATACGTTTTGTGTGCCGCACTTCTAGATGTCCGTAAGTATGAAAAAGTTGATCTAAAATCGTCTGACAGAACCTGCACTCATTTTTGTATAGATAAAGTAACTGGTAACACTAAGGTGCTTCGATAACTTCCCGGAAACCGAGGGCTTGGATCGCGCCTGCAAAGGGGGGCGCAAAGATTGAGTTGAGCCAGGGGCGCTGGCTACCTCAGATCCGCCCCTGCATAAGAAGGACACTACTTCGCCACCTTATTGCTAGAAGAAATGAAACTTACGATGGTCAGTATGATGTATCCAGGCACATAGGTGGCCCAGCAGCCGAGCGCCGAGGTGGCACACATGGCGAGCCCTGCAGCCAGCAGCGCCAGTGCGAGATAGTAGAAAGGCGGCTGGTTCAGCCCACTGTCCGGTGCTGCAAGCAGCCGCGACAGCAGTACGCGCTGCGTGTCGCATAGCAGCAGAAACCCGCACACTACTTCTATGAAACCGCAGACCTGCAAAATAGGGTTGCGATGTGGATTAACGTGCCTTCCGAAGAACGGACAGAAAATGGAAAGAAAAGTCTACTGTAGGCCCATACTGTAGGCTACGGTCGATAGTTGGAAAGGATATTAAGATAAGCTAGGTTGTATAATACCTATCTTTGTTTAGCATAGATCAAAGATAGTTCTAGAATTACTGGTACTCATAATAATTCCTTTTGTTCCAATCCCTACTTCTGTAGTGGTCGGCGGTTGAGTTGATCAAAATATGTAAAAATTTTAAAAGTTTCGAATTTTTAAGACCATGGACAGACCCCTCAAATAAAGTAGATGAGAAACGAATACATTAAATGTTTCGGTTCGTTTAGCAGACACCCGGTCGTTGCCGGCCGGCCTTGATCTTGCTGTAACGGTAGGTACCCAAATGTTGCTAAGTCTTTTCACAGCTTAGCGAAATAAAAGATTACGGTATCTACTTACAAAAAATATCGTGTTGAAAAATCCAAATACAGCTTTAGCACTTGCCGCATTTTTACACTTCATCGTGATGAACACACAACACAAACTTATTTGTCTTGATTAAAATTGATAGCCAAGTATTTCGCACATATGAATTATCACGCAACAAAAAAGTTCCGCGCGGAAGAAATGAGACGCGTCGAAAGCCAGTAACAATACCCGCGGCTCCGAATGTGAATAAACAAATGATACAGTGAATAGATTCGCCGGTTTTGGGGAGATGCGCTCTGCTGAGCAGGTGGGGTGACTAATAATTAGGCTGTTTTGTTTAAAATTAATGCTTCAGTTACTCCGCACGTGTGAATGTGGGTTCGCAGCTCACTCTCATTCATAGTGCTTGCATTGCGCAAGGACTATGCAGAAAGTATAAAAACAAAAAAGTTAAATAGGCTGTTTTATTCACAAAAAACAGCAAAAATAGAAGTTTGTTCTTTTGAAGAACTTTATCCTTAGAAATCTATATCTTTCTTCTTAAATCCTCCACATGACATGGCTGGAGGGGTAGCTGTAATATCGTCTTGCTCACGCTCACTAGTTTCTTGCAGTTCTGTCGAAAAGAGACCAAAGTTGAAACAAAATATTGGTACTATGTTTGTACAATAATTTAACTTTACAATATTATTATTTTTACCTGGAGGCAAATGCAGTTTCTCTATGACAAACTTCTTCCTCCTCAACTTGAAAGCCAAGTCGAGACTCGGCGGTACATAATGTACTAGAGAGTAAATAGCAGATAGCTTTGTTATATGGAATAGTCCATGGTAGTCTTTATAAACAGGGTTGGTTTCGCGACTTGACCCTGCAAATGACTCTATTCTGACTGCATTATCTACTGAGTATAGGAGTCTTCTGATTGTGTGTTCACCCTGAAACACACAGCAAATAAATTGTAAAAATCTAATTATAGTCACACATTGCAATTTATTCAAAATTTTTACTCATTCCAAACTATGTTGCTTGGAAATAGTTTATCAATTTAATGGTCAAATCAATAGAAAAAGAAATAATTGGTATGTTATGACAGACTTCTGAACAATCTTTGAACATTCTCTGTTAACTTGTAGCCTATTAGTTAGGTAAGGTAGGCACACTTACATCAAACAGGTGTGCTGGAATGGTAACAAACGCCACAGCTGTGGTATCCCTGAGCATGACCCTCAAGCAATACATGAACTTGATCAGATCTTGTCCATAATCACTGGAGACTGTCTCCTCTTCACAATCCATGGCCATCCACAGTGGGGAACCGATTGACTGTATGTATATTCTTAGTATCTTTTTCTTCTTACTGCTATTTTGATGTTCCTCTTTTGATACTGCTTCTTTTATGGTGTTTAGAAGATCAAAATACATGGGATTTTTGAAACCTAAAATAAGCAACATAGAATTTAGTAATAAATGGTCAATAATTTTTTTGTTAAAAAAAGAATAATTTAAAAATATACACACCTTTAACTTCTTGTTCTTTTCCACTAGGACTCCAATAAGTGATATTTTTGAAGTTTATTTCATCTTTCATCATCATGTGCTTGCTGAGGTCGAAATGGTGTCCAAAAGAGGTATTGCTTCCAAATGATGACTCCACTGGTTTGAGGCCTTCATACCGCCATGCTATTTGCATTTTGTCCACTCCCATTGCCATATCAGCTTCTGGGGCATTTTCTGCTGGATCTACGCAAGGCTGAGGCAGTTCTTTCACCTAGAAATTTTTGAGTAGTTTATTACTACTTTGTGATTTTTTTTGCATTGCATTGGTCTAGGACAGCCCAACAACTCTTGCAATCTGTGGAGTTCTAAATATTATGCTAAGGTATTAAAGATGCAAAGATATTTGCCACATATTTGATAAACTTACTATGTCCTGTGGGTCTTTAGTTGCTGTAGCGATAAGGAGGTCATGATTGCAGACAAAACCTTCAGCAAGGAAGTACTTGCTGAGCACTCTACTGTATGTTCCCAGAACATCTTCCTCTGAAAAATACAATGACAATATTTTATTTCACATCACATTGAAAGTCCGATTTTGAACTATAGATTTCATTCAGTTCAATTCAATTTCAAAGTAAGTAAAACAATTTTTTATGCTTACCAACAAGGAAGATAGAGCCAGTTGGAAGGCCTCCGCCTGAAAACATATGTTTACATTTTTTTTAGGTTATGTGTAGGACACAATTTTTGATAAACTATCCACATTACAATAATATATTTAACACTTACCAATGATGTAATCTAGAGACGGAATACCTGAAGATACGTAAAGGAGATTATTCTTTAGTTTAGTTCCTAGTACTGTTGATTGTGAGTCTAAAGTTTTGTGAAAACTTGACATGGTTGTAAACGAGTTTGCTGATTGTAAATGATTTTATATCATGTAAGAAGTTAGATATTCACGTTATGTACAATAATTTAGCACTTTTATGAACTCTTAGCGTAATTTCGTGATAAATTTCGCATTTTTCATTTTATTTATTTTCAAAAACAGACTGCGCCATAGACAAAGTAAATTTGACATTGTTTTTTTTTCAAGCTCGGTTCTTGTTATTATTTTATGTATTTTATTATTCGTTCCAAAGGAACAGGCGAAGATCTTTATGACCATGCTGCCTAGTCTTCAGTATTTTTAGTTCATAGTTCTTAAAATCTAACCTAACCTAAACTCATTGGAACACGATAGTGACGCTCGCGTTCCAATGCTCTCAAAACTTTACACGGGAATAACAAGAAGAACCACACGAGATCACTTTATTTCTCATTTTCACTACATTGTTTTTCATTGCCGGCACATTATTAAGTTAATCTCACCACATTAACACAACAATAACAGCGAAAAACTAATTTACAAAAATAAGAAATAAAGTTACGCACGAACCCTCTCGCTTCCCGCGCAAAACTCTCGGTTCTTGGTTGGTTCTAGGTTTATTAGGTCTGTGGTTCTTGCATGCTCGTCGCAGCTGTCCGTATACACGTTCTCGGTACAAAAAATGTCGTGACATTTCTAGAAATGAATGTAGTGGTGGTGGTGTAGTAAAATAAAAAAAAATAGTTTTGACATGTAGATGACGTTTATCACATAGACATAAATATATAAACTAGCGTTTATAGACCAACTGACAGCTCGATCTCGCGTGACCAATTTTGGTTTTGGCGCGCTTACCCCAGCTAGTGATGTACATTATTCAATTTGGAGGGTTATCGATAATTTCGAATAAAAAATGGTATGAAGATTTCAACTTTTATATTTGTTCAATTAAAATGTTGACATAATGCTATCTTTGCTGCGGCGGGTCATTTCCTTTTTTGCAGTCAGCTTATTTCCTACGTAGGTTTCTTTATAGAATTTGCTGAGATGGTTGTTTGTAAGAATCCTGGTCAATAGGCGCTATCTTCACAAACAAGACGTGCAACATCTTTCTTCATCCTTCAATGTTGAGACGTAGATGGGACTATGTCACATTTTATGTACGATGATGCGAATCTCTCGTTATACGACCCTGAAAATAATAGGTATTTATTTAGTCGATCTCCAATAACTGGATCTAAAGTGTATCTGTTGGATGTACTCGTAGTTGAAAATAATGTTATATGTATTTGTAAAAAATTATGTCTGAATTGTTCAAGTAACTATTTAGCGAATCGTTAAAAATTGCATATTTTTTATTGTTTTAACATTCAAAGTATGTGTACCTCTAGGTAACTATCGATAACTTTGTCGATAAATTGCAGTCAATCCCTGGCCTAAATGCGAAATTATTTTATCCCCAAATATTATGAAAATTACTAACTTATACACTTTTACATATCGAAAATACGAAAGGAAATATAAGGAATTGCGTATTTTATTATTTTACTTACAAAAAAAGGCACTTTTAAACAAAAAATTCACGTGTAATCCAAGTGACGACTTTCTGAGAATTTACCTGTGAAATGTGCAGTTTTCCGGGTAAGTGTGAAGATTCGCATCAAAGTCGCATCCTGAATACATAACCATCGTTGCTAAATAATCAAATTATAAAAATAAATCAGGATTTCTGAAAAAAACATCAAAATAATGTACAGGTAAAAACCAGCGGGTTGAATTGGGACGATCTGTCATACAAAACAGGTCACAGTGTCATAAGGTTCGCTATTCTTTTCTATCTTACTAAGTTTCCATAAATCATTTTCTTCTCTTTTGCACACTATGTTCGTCTATCGTTTCTATGTCTATGGTTTATCAATTCTTTATCTGTGGTTATCCGGAGTTTCGTGCGTGTGCATTCCAAATTTCGTTTATTTGGCCAATATTTGTAATAATTTTATGCTTTATCCGACGAAACTAATAACAAACAACATTCAAAATGCAAGGCCCAGCTGTTTTTATGGATATATCCCTTGAAGACCAAGTAAGAAGTTCCAACATAACCTCTACGTCCTCTTTAGTTTTAGCTTCAAGTTCTTGTAAGTTGAATAAAAGACTAATAAAATCTGTGTTGTTCGACAGGCTCTGGAACTCCGGAAATATTTTAAGGGTCTGGGGGCTGAAATAGCCGAAGAGAAGTCTTCCAAAGGCATTGAGGACGACTTACACAAGATTGTCGGTGTTTGTGATGTCTGCTTCAAAGAGCAGAATGAAGCGGATGTCGAAGCTATTCTCAACAGTATTGTCTCAATCATGATTTCGGTACGTATTACGTACGCTATATCCATCTAAGGCGAAAGATAAATATTGTATGTTGTTTTACTTTATTTATTTATCAAATTAATTGGAAAATCTTACTTTCTATTACAGATTCCCTTGGAGAGGGGCGAAAACCTTATTGTAGCCTTCAGCCAGCGACTCGCCAAGGCTCCTGGACCCAAACTTGGCCTTATTTCATTACAGATGTAAGAACAGTGTTTTAGTTTTTATACTTTATTTAAATTTCCTTCTACCTCTGCTTGTTAAGTTAAAGTGATCTCAACACTCTAGAGAAGGTTCAGTTTCATCACAGTCAAATTGAATTTAAAAATGGAATGCTTGGAAAAAAAAAGAAGACCATTATTAGGTCTGTCTGTTGTGTAAGGATTCCCTACACTCTTCTTCCCTACTAGGTAAAGATTTCTCTAAATACTATTTATACTGTGGTTGTTTGCTCTACTACAACATGTTTTTAATTAAATACGTTTTCCATTATTTCAGTTTGTGGCGTCTGTACAACAATTTGGAGGTGAACTCACCTCTCCGCTACTCAGTGTACTACCATGTGATTGAGCTGGCCGCCCGAGTGAACGCAGTCAAAGATGTGTTCACCGGTGTTGACAGCCTGAAGAAAGAGTTTCTGGGCTGCCCTCCTTCAAATGAACAAATGCAGAAACTTTACAGATTACTGCATTCTGTTCTCAAAGATAACAACAGGTATATAATAATTTGTAATGTAAGTGTAGAATAGCATTGTCCTATTTCTGCACATTGGCATTGTAAAAGGGAACTAAAGGTTCCTCTTGTAGTCTAGGGAATCATCATTAGTATAAGTAAACCTTGTATTGCCCTTACCAACCTATCAAGCATGGGATTATAACAATCAACTGGCAATAGGAGTCTCAAGTAACCTATTCTTCAAAAACGAGCATAGTTTTATCTTGTGATTTTATGGCTAAATCCTTCTTGTTTTTATATTTGAAAAGTTTGGCAGTTCAATATGGATTATTTACAACAAATCGCAACAAGATCATTTATTTTCCAGTGAGCTGGCCTCAAAGGTAATGATTGAGCTGCTGGGCACATACACAGACGAGAATGCCTCATATGCCCGCGAGGACGCCATCAAGTGCATAGTTACTGCGCTCGCCGACCCCAACACCTTCCTGCTGGACCCGCTGCTGGAGTTGAAGCCTGTCAGATTCCTGGAAGGAGAGCTCATCCATGACCTGCTTACCATCTTTGTGTCAGAGAAACTCTCCAGCTATCAGACTTTCTACAACAACCACAAAGAGTTTGTGCACTCCCAAGGTTTGTATAGTTTGCTTATAAGAAATTGATTTGTGAGAGAAGTGTTTAAGAATGTGTAAATGTATCATATTCAAGATCTAGTAGGAACTTCTAAATAGACTTGAATGCTTGAATGCATGGCATACATGCTACAATCTATCTAGTGACAAAATAATTTACGTTAAATAAAGTTGTTAGCTTTAGTATAGGGCCCTCCACTGCGTCAGGCAGACCCCAAGGGCAGACCATACGCGCGGTGCATATGAGGTGAATTTCGCACGAGAGGACTCGGCGGGTATGTGAGGACAATACGCGTCTCGCAGCGGACGGCCTAATGTTGTTTGTTATGTTAGCTATGCTGTAGGTACTTGTCTGTATAGATCATGTTTTAACAAATCCATAGTCTAATAAAAACATGGTCTTACATTCCCAGAGAAACACAAGCCTACGTCACTAGTATTGCCACTTTATATTTCAATAAAATACGTTATAGGGTAAATTAAATCTCAGAAAAATGAGTTAAAATATTTCTGAATAATTTTATAAGATATGTGTGTATTAACTTGAACTTTACAACCATAAGAGTGGGTAATTTTGGTAACCCACAAGCATGATGACGTAGACTTGTGTTAGTCACGTGGTTCACGAGTCTCGGAATGGAATACCAGGCGGAGTATCTTATTATACCATGAACAAATCGAGTCACCTGCATAATACACAGTCAGTGTGCAAAAATACTTATCGAACCTATGTTCACTAAACTTACGTTTCTATATTCCAGGTCTGAACCACGATCAGAATGTGAAGAAGATGCGCATCCTGTCGTTCATGCAGATGGCGGAGGCCTGCCCCGACATCAGCTTTGATGACATCGTGTCAGAGCTGCAGATCCCTGAGGAAAACGTCGAGGCATTCATCATTGAAGGTAAACAGTCATAGAATGTTACCCAAAATACGCAGTATTGTCATCATGAGCTTGAATATAATCCTCCATTTTGCTTTGCCGTAGTCTGGTAATTACAGCTGGAGCACTTTTTTGTGAGCCATTTTCAGTAGGCAATTGATAGTAAATTGTATAAATTGTGGCCAAGCTGCAGATCCCCGAGGAAAACGTCGAGGTCTACATCGTTGAAGGTAGACGAGGATGATTAGGACATCATAATACGAGTATAACGCTTTCACGAATCATTTCCCACTTCAAAAATGTTTCGTCTAGATCTAGACACTGTTTAATGTTTCCGCAACTGGCAAATAAATGGTTGTTTTAATAAAAAACTAGCATTCACTACGTTCTATCACTAGAACGGTATTTGAACAATTTCTAGACGTTATCAGTTGCGTACGCCCTACTAAAAACGCTTTATTAGTTCTGCGGAGTTTTACGCATACTTGAAACAGCATCTTCCAAAACCACTTACGTGACTGAGAACTGTAATTGAATCTGTTCCAGTGCTGAAGACGAAGCTGGTCCGCGCGCGCATGGACCAGGCCGCGCGCTCCGTGCGCGTGTCTTCCACCATGCACCGCACGTTCGCGCGCGCGCAGTGGCAGCAGCTGCGCGCAGTGCTCGTCTCCTGGCGCGCAAACGTTGCAGCCGCGCACGAGCAGATGAACTCTGTAGCAGCCGCGCAGAGGGACTACCAGCATCAGCAGAAAGCTGCCTAAATGTGGAGATTCTTTGAATAAACTTGTATTATAAACTAAAAATAGTGTTTGCATTGCTAACTACCCTCAATGCCTACTTGACCGGCGCGCCAACGTCGCCGCCGCGCACGAGCAAATGAACTCCGTAGCAGCTGCTCAGAGGGACTACCAGCATCAGCAGAAAGCTGCCTAATTGTGGAGATTCTTTGAATAAACTTGTATTATAAACTGAAATCGTTTTTTCATTGCTAACTACCCTCTCAATGACCACGTTCATGCGCGCAGTGGCAGCAGCTGCGCGCCGTGCTCGTCTCCTGGCGCGCAAACGTCGCAGCCGCGCACGAGCAGATGAACTCCGTAGCAGCTGCTCAGAGGGACTACCAGCATCAGCAGAAAGCTGCCTAAATGTGGAGATTCTTTGAATAAACTTGTATTATAAACTGAAATAGTGTTTTCATTGCTAACTACCCTCACAATGACCACGTTCGAAAGTGCAGTGGCAGCAGCTGCGCGCCGTGCTCGTCTCCTGGCGCGCGAATGTTGCAGCCGCGCACGAGCAGATGAACTCCGTAGCAGCTGCTCAGAGGGACTACCAGCATCAGCAGAAAGCTGCCTAAATGTGGAGATTCTTTGAATAAACTTGTATTATAAACTGAAATAGTGTTTTCATTGCTAACTACCCTCACAATGACCACGTTCGAAAGTGCAGTGGCAGCAGCTGCGCGCCGTGCTCGTCTCCTGGCGCGCGAATGTTGCAGCCGCGCACGAGCAGATGAACTCAGTCGCAGCTGCTCAGAGGGACTACCAGCATCAGCAGAAAGCTGCCTAAATGTGGAGATTCTTTGAATAAACTTGTATTATAAACTAAAGTCGTGTTTCTATTCCTAACTACCCTCAATTCCTACTTCACTGGCCCGCCAACGTCGGCGCCGCGTACGAACAAATGAACTCCGTCGCTGCAGCTCAACGGGACTACCAGCATCAACAGAAAGCTGCCTAAATAGCCGCTTATCAGCAAGAATCAGAATCAAGGCCTAGGACCGGAAGATGAGTTGCTCGAAGCCTAGGACAATGGCAGTTATTATACTCTTTGAATGAAACAAGGCAGATTGAAGGAATAGAAGACCCGAAAAGCCCCGTCTCGAGCCTGAGTAGGGTAGGGAGTAGCCCCTATCTCGGGACACAGAAAAGTCTAAACTAAAAAGATTTTTCTCAAAGGTTTCAGCCTCGGATTTGTGCTCGGGTTTCAGCTGATGGCTGACAGACAATCCAAAACATGCCAATATTTTTGATAGAAGTTGCCATCACAAGCAAAATAAACAAACACACTTAACACACAGTTTTCGGTAAATTTTACATTATCTGCATGTTTCACGAGCTTTCCTGCGTATCAAGTAGAATAAAAGGTCGACTAACAATTTGTCTAATGTAAGATGCATAGAATATAGCGACTAACCGATGGACGCCGGAGGAGGCGGTTGCCTACGCTGTGGTTTCCGCCTGTTCGTGTCTCTGTCGCTGGCGACGCTACTGGGCCTGCATATCTACGGGTACCTCATCCAGCCCGCGGGAGAAGCCTTCGACGGAGACTTCAACGACATCAAGTATGTCGTGATGCAGTTGACCAGAGGATTGACTGAGGTGACTATCTTCACATAACCGCGCATATGTTACTATCTTTCAGGCGAGATTTTCCTGATACGGCCGGTAGTTATTTTCGCAAAACACGGTATCAATGTGGAACATTCCTTCGTAGCAAAGTTCGTAGCAGATGGCTACATACAAGTGCTACGCGACGCCGCAGCCTGAAGCCTCCCATGATAAAATAGTTTGATTCTACACCTGTTTTCGTAACTATTGAATAAATACTATAAAATAGGCAGGTAAAATTTAATCCAACTAGTAACATTTTCATAATTTCATTCCAATTAGATGAATAGGAAGTCAGAGAGGGCTTCTTAGATGTTTTACATTTGCGATTATTCATTGTTGCCTGAACTAGTAAATCTGTTTGCATGTGGAAATGGAGGTGAACCGCAAGCACGAGCAGCTGAAGACCGAGATGGAGCGCATCGCCACAGCCATGCCGCGAGTGGCCATGTCGTCTGATAGGGCCCGGGACGCCATACAGACCTCTTCATATAAGAACTTCGCCGTAGACACCGAGTACGATCGACAGGTACTTAGCAGAATATTGCTTCTAATTAGAAGGTTATTGAGGCTGAAGACTGAGATGGATCGCATCGCCACAGCCATTCCGCGAGTGGCCATGTCGTCTGATAGAGCCCGGGACGCCATACAGACCTCTTCATATAAGAACTTCGCCGTAGACACCGACTACGACCGACAGGTACTTAGCAGAATATTGCGATGGACCGCCATTTCGCATCGCCACAGCCATGCCGCGAGTGGCCATGTCGTCTGATAGAGCCCGGGACGCCATACAGACCTCTTCATATAAGAACTTCGCCGTAGACACCGATTACGACCGACAGGTATTTAGCAGAATATTATTTCTTATTAGAATGGTGTTTCCTCTTATATCTTGTGGTAGCTCTATTTTCTAGCGCGCTCGCTGTAAGGAGAGTATCCGTGGCGTCCGAGAGAGTGCGCTACGGGTCCCATTTACAAATCGACTGCAAAGGATAGATAACTTAGCACATGGATACGAAAAATAAAAAACTCATAAGATGATTAAAAAACCTTGCTTACTAATTATAATTTAGATTTAAGTAGGTACTACTGTTATAATTTTTTTAATTCCTCAGGTGACAGACTTCGCTTTAGAATCAGCCGGCGCCAGAATCCTAGACACAGGCGACACGGTGGAACACGTGAACTACGAGTCTTCAGTCAGCCAGTTCCTCCACGGTCTGGCCACACTGATGTGCCGAGGACACGAGTGCCTCAACGCCCGCGTCATGATCCGCCCCGGGACCCTGCCGGGGGAGTGCTGGGCCTTCAAGGGACATAAAGGGGAAGCCATCATTCGGCTGCTCGGCACCATATATGTGTCGGGTATCAGCGTGGAGCACATACCTCCACATATTTCACCGACCAAGTGAGTTCAACTGTAATTTGTATGTTTAGATTAATTTGGCATCAATTTTAGGTACCTACTTATCTACCTTCCACTCAAGTGTGTTTTAGAAAATTTTGTATATAGCTAAACTGCATAGGTATAATCTTAGTTAACCGCACATACTCCTACTATAAGGTAGTAAACCAATTTGCGTTTCAATCTACACCCGCGTGTTTAGCCTCCTTTCCTAGTCTCGTACTTTTTTCTCACTCCATCTCTTGTCGTGTATGACCGCCACTTCACCCACTGAATTGTCGAAGGTTGCTCTGATTCTGGTGTTGGATAAATCATTGCATACCTATGTATTTCGGCAGGGACATTTCATCAGCTCCTCGAGTGTTCAGACTGGAAGGGCTGCAGTACCGCAACGACGAGTATCCTCACGTCTTCGGCACCTTCGAGTACAACAAGGAAGGCCGGCCGATACAGTACTTCGAGGTGCAGAAGCCGACTCAAACCGGGTACAACCTGGTCCGGGTGAGAATACTCAGCAATTGGGGTCACCCCGTATACACCTGTGTGTACCGGGTCCGGATACATGGCGATCTGGTGAAAGGGCAGGCCGTGAAAGTTGCTGAGGATGATGCCCGCATCGATAATGAGTAGGCGATTTTCATATTTAGTAATTTTTTAGTTAAATAGATATTTTTTTAAGTGAAGTTATTTACTGCTATGCTATCAAGTAATGTATTTCTTTTGAAATGAAGCGTTCTATAACACCTGCCTAGTTATTTAGGTTGTATATAGTAAAGAATTTCTTACGGCCAGTTTTGAGTTTGAATGCTGCATAGGTTTATATTCGTACTCGTAGGACGACGATGCTGTGACTTAGGGTGGACTGGTAGGAGCAGATAGCAAACCACTCCAACTAAGTTACATACTTCAACTTCGGCCGCTGTCAAGGAAATACTTAGATGCAATTGGATACGCCTGATTATTCGCGATCCCCTATCAAAAGTCCAAATCGGCACAACCGAAGCCTTTTCCAAAAATATCCATTACCCTTCGACCATTAATGCCAGGTGCCCAGTTAGGCCCATTGTGCCCTTGCACAAAACGAGAGAAAGCCAAAACCAACAGTAGATGTTAATCTGGGTGTCCGGCAGCCGAACGCTATAAAAATGCGCCTATTGTCGGCCGGACAAAGCGACAAAGCACATAAATTAACATGAGCAAAGTCCGAGCAAAGTGATCATGAGCCCCCGCCGCGCTGGGCCAGGGCTGTTCGCTGGTGAGGCGACTCACTCGGAACTAAACTCAGCTGAGGCAGGTTCTTCTTCTGTGCAAATTAGTGCTGCAATGATAAAGTATGACGAGAAGTCCGAGCAAAGTGACTATGAACTACCGCTGTGCTGAGCCAGGGCTGGCGCGCTGTCGAGGCGACTCGACTCGACTCGATGGAAATTTTCCATTAGATATTACCTCCCACATTCACCTAACACATTCTTTCACATTTCAACCTCCTTGTGACAAAAGTTGTTTTTTTTGTGATCAATGAATGATTCAAAAGAGTGATCCAATCCTTTGAATAAGCTCCGTCCATCCCTATAGTTTACCTATACTAATGGGTTGACCGAGCCAACTCTAAGGCCCTTTGTAACTTATCCATACATAGCAAAGGACACAGAAAGGATAATAAATTTAATTTATTACTTGTGTCGCGAAGCAAAGGATAGGTGGGCGAACATATAAAAAGTTATTACATTTCGTAGAGGCCTTCTGCTCTCTATTTTTGCGAGTCCGTAATATTTACATAATAGACTATACGCTGCCATCTCTTAAATAGATGATGTGTTATTTTCAACTTAGTTGGTGCGGTAAATAGCAAAATAGTAGGTTACTTATTTGATGTTTTGTTACATAACTTTCCACCGATTTATACATGACAAACACGAAGTAAGAACACAGTACAGATGCCGAAGATCGCAGGTTCAAATCCAGGCTGCGATGGAAAATTTTGCAAGTTTTCCAAAAACGAAGTAAGAACTTTTGCAATAATACACGACCAGTGCCATTAAGTTATTTTTGGAAAATTTGCAAAATTGTCCGCCGCAGGCTGGATATAAGCCACAACAGTTCACTGCTGGGCTTGGGTCGTAGACGTATCTCATCCTCTTACGAGGGTATTGCCATACTCACCAAGCTTAGAAGGCGGATTTGCAAGCGGAATGCAAGATGTTGTCTTTACAGGGAACGCTGCTGCCCGTTCCCTAGATGATTACCCCGTAGTCGCAAACTGAATTTCAGTACTTAACAACTTCAGTTACAGATTACTAGATACTATGGAATGATTTATTATTTTACTTCCACATAGAAATCTTAGTAAATATTTTAAGTACCTATGCCAATTTATTACAGGAAAAGAGAAAGTATTGGATAGCAATAGATTAATTGCGACATGTGTGGAATCCCAATAGCCAGACATAAATCTCCTATTCCTAATGGGAAAATAACAGCCTGTGTCTTTGGACCTATCTATTACACGCAATATTGTAGACAGGAGTATACGTAGGTAGCCATATAGGTACAAAAGCCACCAAAGCAACAATATTTCTAGGGCAAATTGTCTAATTTGTCGTTATAATCTAGCTGGGTACATTTTAGGTAATGTTATGTCTACGAACGTATCATGTTTACCTGTAAAAGAAAATGTCTATTTCTTGAAAGTATTGAGTAAGAAAATATCTTCTCATCAGTGAATGTCGTAGCGTAGAATGTCCTTTTACACTGCGCAATTAATATGTAAACTGCCAGACTGGCAGTATCCCGAATTACAGAGCTTTCAAAGTAACTTCATATCGCAAGACAAGCGTTAAATCGCAATCATTACTTCGATACTATTAGTACCTACATCCAGATCATTACTATCTTTGAAAGGCGACTTAAAAGGTAGGCACAAGTTTCTTCCATTCAGCCAACTTGACAAATAGACGCCCGACTGTATAAAGGGTGAAAGCACCTCTCCATGAAATTTATCCTTTTCGGTCGACGCCGCCCCGCAGTACTACTCAATATTAATGATGTGATCTTACTTCAAATGTCTTTCGCAGTCTCTGCTTGACGGGAATTAATGGTACTCATTTGTGTCCACGCTGGTCGTTTGGTCACCTAGTTTTGTTCGAGCCACCTCGTTTTGCGTTTACACAGCTGTTCGAAGGTGTATTTTTTGTACTTTTCTGTGCTAGTCAAATATATTTTCCATGAATTTCAAGATTACCTACATTTTATAGAAAAACTATCTTTGTAATATTTTAACCCTAATGATGACCCCTTGAAAAACTTACACGAATTTAAAACAGTTCAACCGCAGGCAGCATTTTAAACTGTAACTTTCGCCATCTGTACTGGTGGCGCCTCTACCATTTGGGCTACCGCGGTTCAATCTTAGCCTGGAAAGTCGCTGGTACAAATCCTGCCTGCAGCGGAAAATTTTGCAAGTTTTCCAAATATGTACATGATATAGCATATAAAAAAGCGTAGAAGATGGTACTAATTATTAGCAAAAGCGGTAAATCCAAGAGCGGTAAATCGGTAAAACCAAAACCTTATTGTTTTATTGGGGCCATCATTTCTTTCTTCACACGTGCGTGCATCTTTTACTCTACCGTACCTATCCTATAAAAAACTTAAACTTTTATAGGTATTGTGGTGAAAAATATTAGACAATATGCAATGGTTTGTTGTCTGTACCTATGGTGTCGCGCGCGAAAGGCTTGTCGGTAAAGGATTACCGGCAGTTTCACGCTCTGCTAGCTCACGCTTCCGTTTTCAGCGGTTCAAGTCACGAAAGCTCGATATGATTTACGGCTATGTGGTAATTTTCATGTCATTGCACATTTTTTTTGTCGTAAAAGAAGCAAGGATGAAACTAAAACTATACGTCACTAATCACTATAAGTAATTAGCTTTTTTCGTTAATGTCGAAAAGTTTACCACATTGTTAATTAAGTACAAATGAAAACGTATTGCAATTACGGGATGCACGTAATTTTTTACGTCGAAACACAGGTAAATTAAGTATTAACATTTACCCGTTGCATTTACCTAAAAATTATAATTTATAGCGATAGACCCGGTTCAATACTTAAAAATATTACATACTTACCTACTTAATATTAGATAGGTACGGTGGATATTGCTTTTAGGTATGTATGTACTAATTATTTATTAACTATTAAATGACGTAAGTTTTATCCAATAATGATTAACTAAATAAACTAAACTAAAATTAATAAAATTATATCGCGTTTATGTCTTTTACATTGAATTTTTTATCCAAATTACGCGTTGATGTTTTTTAAATGATAAAAATAAAATTTGTTTGTTATCATTCTGTTTTAGTAAAGTGTTGATTTTATTGCAAATCGCTCCCCCTTGCACCACACGTAAGCCGTAAACATTCTAGGAGCGTAGGCGTCGTCGTCGTTGAGGGATCCGTTTTAAATAGTCTCCTCGAGCATTGTTTGACATCTGCCATTGTGCGGGACATCTCGTGCGCGCATCGCTGCCCAAGCTAAATGCCAGACTCAGGAAATGCGATTTTAAACAGAGAAAACATCAGAATCACAAGTCATCGCGATCCACTCCATTGCCTCCGGGCAAAAGGGTGTTGCCATACATCACCCTTTCATTTCATTTTATACTGTTTTATACAAACAACTCCAAGTAAAGACGCGAGGAATGTCTTTGTTGAATGTAAATGGCCATTATGTCGTTTTTGTTGGATCGATCTGTATTGGAAACGTATTTGCTACTAAAAGCTTCTTTTTATTAGAAATAGATAAGTTTTTTGTTAATCCTTTCCTATCTTCAAAGGGAAGGTACCCAAGTACATTCGTATTGTAAGTAAAGCAGTACCTAACTACTTATTCAGCTATAATTTGAAGTACTTACCCACTTATTTATTTAGCTTATCTTAGAGTCAGCAATTTACCAAAATAAGTACAACTTTGTAAGTTTTCTAAAGTAATCTACCTATTACTTACTTGCTGTTACTTAACTATATATGCCCGGCCTGCTACTTGCAGTAGGCGGTTAAAAAACTCTTATACCAGGGTTCATCGGGTCGTTGAACGACTCGGTGTCCCACACGAAGACACAGAACTATCTATCAATATCTTTTCAATTAGAGCTATGGTAGAATTGTTAAGTTTTCATTGTTAACGATAAAATAATATCGTTTATTTATAATTTTTATATCCCTGGACGAGACACACAGCGCCATCTAGTCCCAAACTAAGCAAAGCTTGTACTATGGGAACTAGACAACTGATATAATACATATATATTTTTTTTTTGTAAATAAATACATATTATACATAGAAAACACCCATTCCCATAGGTATTCATTATCGTAAAATAGATAAGTAGATAATATTTACTTACCAACACTTTCCTTTCAAGAGTTAAAAGCTTAATTTTTCAGTAGGTAGGTATAGGTAGGTACTTTTCTTAAAAAGTACGTAGGTAGTTTGATTGGGTACGAAGGGTTAAAAATAATAATGTTTTTACAAGTTAAATGTTTCTGTAAAATATTTTCAGTTGTTGTTTTTGAACTCCTGTAAATGGGAAGGTATGCAACAAATGGCAATATCTAATTATGTGACCGGTGGTGCGTCGTGCGGCGAAGGGCTGGCGGCAGGTACGGCCGTATGGCGCGATCAGCCCTTCATCATTTACAAAAACAGCCATTTATTAAACTAGAGCCCTTAGTAATTATTGGAACTCCGACATATTCGCTACCTGCCGACAATTTGCCATTCGACCACGCAGCCCTTTGTCTGGCGGCGTGGCGCCCTAAAGGGTTCTAATTTTAAATGCAGCGTGTAACTATTTAGCCCTTTATTCCGTAAATTTCTCTTTCGCGGTGGTTAGTTCGCTGGACGCAATATGGCGCGGTTTTTTGCCGCGAGGAAGGGTGAGCAATTAACTGCGTAGAACAGTGCCATTGTCGGGCGATTGCGGTTGATCGCCTATTAAATTACTACGGCCTTTCAGCGTTCACCAACTGGAACACGTGTAGCAGATGATTTTTGTTCGAATGAATATGAGGAAATATTGGGAGTCGATAGCTATATGAATGTAGTGGACCGAATTTGGGCCGCCGAAGCAATATCGTGTCGTATAAAATTACACGGTCGAGAGTGCTGGTGTCCGTCCGCCGTCCGGCAGCGAGCAAACACACCGTCCATCCCGCAGTTTGTCCGCAAACACGGATCGAATGAATATAGACAAGCGAGTTTGCGAGTGCAGATCGCGTTACAACAACAAATATTCTTGTTTATTTGTACTGCATCGGCAATCGCGCGGCCATCGTCGTTACGCATTGGTTGCGCGACTCCCTCGCTTAATTCGATGCAGTCGCCATAGCAACGCTGCAACCCGGCGCCCTACGCACATATGAGAGACCATAAAAAACAAAAAGGAAAACAGAAAACTCACTCGACTTCACCCCGGTTCCTGTCGACGCGACGTCCGAGAGTTCCCTTCTTTCAAACATAATTTATGGTCTTGGGGAAATAAACATAAAAAATAGAAAAGGAAAAACGACGGCACGCACGATAAAAAAGCTCGTCGTAAAGTGCGGGGGGTGGGGCGGCCGGGGGCGGGCGGTAACCCTTCCGCTGGTCGCCGCCCGCCTCCGCGCGGCGCCCACTCGCGGGAAAGGGTTAGGGCGACTTACCCTCGTGCTATGTAAGCACTTAGCTGTGAATATAGACAAATGTTCGCCTAGCCATAGTGATACTGGAAGGGGTAACTTAACTAAAATTATGGTGGCTGTGTTGGAACTGAGCACGAAACTACAACGCTAGTAAAAAGTCTACTCAAATTATAGAAATAAATCTCATTACTTTTTAACGGCAGCATGCCCACCAAGGTTTAGGAAACTGGATTACGATGATAAAAAAGCACCATCTACTCCCAAGAGAGACATTTGCGTCGTGCGTCCGATAGTTGCGATGACACGAGGTCTGTAACGAGAGTTTGATGTAAATGCGCTGGCCGAGGCTGGGGGCAGATCGTGGCAGCAGCCGCGTCGCTGGCACCCTTGCGATGACCGGCCGCGTCCGCTCCCCGCGCGGCGACCGGGCGTCTCGCCAACCCGTCTCCCTTACCCTACGCACTAAACAACCACATACTAATACGTAGTCAACTTTCCATTCCCTGTAGAGACGAACTCCGTCGATAACCTCAGAGAATATTTCTTTTGTTGTAATAGTTTGCACAAAAACTTGACGGTGATTCATTACATATCGACTTTCTCTTCGAAGAACATCGGTAGGTATGCCAGTACCTACATAAAATGCCTTCAGGACCAAAATGTTGAATTCCTAAAATGTTGAATTCTCAAAATGTTGAATTCCCAAAATGTTGAACTTAGTTTCCTATAAAGTTGAATTCCTAAAATGTTGAACTTTTCAAAATGTTGAACGAAATTTTTCTAAGTGTCGAATAGTCTTCATACAGTTTTTACTATAGGTTTTCCCAAAATGTTGAATGTAATTTTTCTATGTCCCAATGGTCTTGATACTGTTTTTACTATAGGATTTCCCAAAATGTTCAATGTGTGATTTTTCGAAGTCTTTGACTCCCATGACGAGCTCTAAATATTACGTGACAGCTGTCCAACTTGTTACTCTTTTATCTCGTAAACTATGCATGCTGAACTCCTACTTTCTTTGAAGAAGTTGTAGCTCTTGGCAAGACCTACATTTTATGTGACAGCTGTCAAACTTGTTACTCATTTATCTCGTAAACAATGCATCCTGGACTCCTAGTTTCTTTGAAGAAGTTGTAGCTATTGGCAAGACCAACATTTTATGTGACAGCTGTCAAACTTGTTACTCATTTATGTCGTAAACTATGCATCCTGGACTCCTAGTTTCTTTGAAGTAGTTGTAGGTATTGGCAAGACCAACATTTTATGTGACAGCTGTCAAACTTGTTACTCATTTATCTCGGAAAATATGCATCTCTAGTTTCTTTGAAGAAGTTGTAGGTAGTAGCACGACCAACATTTTATGTGACAGCTGTCAAACTTGTTACTCATTTATCTCGGAAAATATGCATCCTGGACTCCTAGTTTCTTTGAAAATGTTGTAGGTCTTGGCAAGACCTACATTTTATGTGACAGCTGTCAAACTTGTAACTCATTTATCTCGGAAAATATGCATCCTGGACTCCTAGTTTCTTTGAAGAAGTTGTAGGTCTTGGCAAGACCTACATTCTATGTGACAGCTGTCAAACTTGTTACTCATTTATCTCGTAAACTATGCATCCTTTACTCCTAGTTTCTTTGAAGAAGTTGTAGGTATTAGCAAGACCAACATTTTATGTGACAGCTGTCAAACTTGTTACTCATTTATCTCGAAAACTTTACCTGCTAGACTCCTAGTTTCTTTTAAGAAGTTGTAGGTCTTGCCAAGACCTACAACATCTTCAAAGAAACTAGGAGTCCAGGATGCATAGTTTACGAGATAAATGAGTAACAAGTTTGACAGCTGTCACATAGAATGTAGGTCTTGCCAAGACCTACAACTTCTTCAAAGAAACTAGGAGTCCAGGATGCATAGTTTACGAGATAAATGAGTAACAAGTTTGACAGCTGTCACATAAAATGTTGGTCTTACTAATACCTACAACTTCTTCAAAGAAACTAAGAGTCCAGGATGCATATTTTCCGAGATAAATGAGTAACAAGTTTGACAGCTGTCACATAAAATGTAGGTCTTGCCAAGACCTACAACATTTTCAAAGAAACTAGGAGTCCAGGATGCATATTTTCCGAGATAAATGAGTAACAAGTTTGACAGCTGTCACATAAAATGTTGGTCTTGCCAATACCTACAACTTCTTCAAAGAAACTAGGAGTCCAGGATGCATATTTTCCGAGATAAATGAGTAACAAGTTTGACAGCTGTCACATAAAATGTAGGTCTTGCCAAGACCTACAACATTTTCAAAGAAACTAGGAGTCCAGGATGCATATTTTCCGAGATAAATGAGTAACAAGTTTGACAGCTGTCACATAAAATGTAGGTCTTGCCAAGACCTACAACATTTTCAAAGAAACTAGGAGTCCAGGATGCATATTTTCCGAGATAAATGAGTAACAAGTTTGACAGCTGTCACATAAAATGTTGGTCTTGCCAATACCTACAACTTCTTCAAAGAAACTAGGAGTCCAGGATGCATATTTTCCGAGATAAATGAGTAACAAGTTTGACAGCTGTCACATAAAATGTAGGTCACTAAACATGAGTGTCAAATACTTATAAAAATTACACTTTCAACATTTTGGGAAATCCTATATTTAGAAACAGTATGAAGACCATTTAGGACTTTGAAAAATTTTGTTCAACATTTTGGGAAAACCTATAGTAGAAACAGTATCAAGATCACTTGGGACTTAGAAAAATTTTTATTCATCATTATGAGAATTCAACATTTTGGGAATTCGCAAAATGTTGAATTTTTTCAACATTTTAGGAATTCAACATTTTGAGAATTCAACATTTTAGGAATTCAACATTTTGGTCCTAAAGGATAAAATGGAGGAGGGAATTGTTGTAAATCTGAAACCACATAAGTTTTTTTCGGTGGCTACGGATTTAAAAACTTTCTTCGGAAAGTTCGTAGACTTATCGATATCGATATGTGCAGTTATAATCGTTGCTGACCATTTCTTTATATGATTTTTTACATTGTTTCCGCCCACTGGATGCCCTGCTGCCGCTTTTTGGCAATCTTATTTATTGGCGATATCTCGCCCACCCGAGGAAAACTCGCATCATGTTAATTTCCTGTGTCAGTCTCGACACACGAGTTTTTTGGGGATAAGCAACTGATATTGGTCGCACTTAATATACATCTCTATATTGAAAACCATACATGACTATACTGTAAGAAGTAGGTACGTAACGTAACGTAAAACGTAAAATATTCTCATCTGCTTTAATAAGAAATACCGTAGGCATTTTATAAGAAGGTATTTTTTGTCACTCACAATCACAACGCAAACGCAACTCTGAGCCTGAATGGTGCAACTTTTCTTAGAAGTCTTTATTCGAGGGAAAAGAGAATACATTATCATAGTTTGTTTCTTAAAAGTAGAGTGTTATAGATGATCGAAACATGTTTCTGTCAGCCGTATTATAACGGCCGCGTTTATGCGAAGGGCTCGGACCTTCTTACAAGGGCACTCCACTTATTTAAATTCCCATTTTTGTAGCAATTTACATTAGATTCCTCGCAAGCCGATATGTTAAGGTACACCCGGGAGATGTCCCTTCTTGTGTTGTAAATTGGGGGTCACACAAAAACCGTTGAGCCCTTACTGGACCCATAACGTCCAGCCGTTCGGCCGTGATGGCGGTGAAAAAGTACGGGTCTGCCTACTTTATATTTTTTCTACTCTTTTGATGTCCGTCCGATGCGAATAACAATTCGCAATGTAGCGTTTTTTGTAACAATGAATCGATCGCCAGTAACCGGTGTACTGGATGGTTCAAATTTTTGTAAAAAATGTAAAATTCGAGGGGACGATTATAAACACATGCGCGAGCGCGTCAAATCTTCAGCCGGCGCAAGCTCGTCGCTCGGGGACGTATTATGGCTTTTTTAGATCCACAGTAGTTACGGGGGAAGAGTATTTTTTAAAAATAAAATTTACTTTTTTATGGAAAAAGTGTCCCCACAGTCTAGTCCAATTGTTGCGTGTCGGATGAGCACGAGTTCGATTTTATGTGCAGCAGGGATTTTTTATTGCGTGGTGTGTGCCGGCGGCGTGCGGCGTGCGGTGCGCGGTGGCACGGGCTGTAGCGAGCGAGGGTTGATAGTCATCTTAGTGCTCGCGACACACGTCTTGGAACCCTTTGGCTTTACCATCTCGTGCGACACGACAGCCGCGCCCCCGGGCGTCGCTGACAGTCAACAGACACTCTTATTGAAGGATTCGAGCAAGGGGTTACCTACTCGTAAACATTTTAACGACAGAAAATATTTGCTCAGTAGCTTAAGCATCTGGTTGAAAACGAAAATAAACAAATAAACTGACGTCTCTTTCTTTCGCTAAGCTTCTCAAAACTGTTTTACTCATTAACGTTACGTCCTCCAGCAGCTATTTGTGTTTGACCGAATCAATTTCTATTCCGAGTAAATGTATCTGACAAAAGAAGTAACTACAAAGAATCAAGCTCATATAAGTAATAACAAAAAAGCCACGAGTGGAGTAAGGCCGGCGACCGGGCCGGGCCGGCGGTGGCGGCGAGCGAAGGGCGACACCGAAAGAGGTGAACAAGTCACAACTGCTTTTTACTCCCTTTGTGGGAGGGGGTGGCGGGGGGTCGTGGGTCTCCTGAGATGAAAGTTCCGTGGGGTTAACGGAACACACACGCGTGAGACAACAAACGCCGCAGTTACCTAACTCTTACTTTAATTGTGTCTTTTCAATCGATAGTCTCCTACCGCCGCCGCCGGTCGGGGTCTAAAACAACCGAATTTATCTTTGTAGTTCCACTGTTTACTTTGTCCTATGGGGGCTTGTTTTGTGGTGCTTTTAATTTGATTAGTTAGTACCTTTACTACCCACTTACAGTTTCATAACGTGACATATTATTGATACCAACCACATGATTATTTAAACGCTCGACACGTGTCACGTGATACTTTTCCTAATGTTACATTTTACGTTTATATATTTTCTAATAATTTATTAAGTAGGTAGGTAAATTATATTATTCAAAAGGCATACAGAGTAGGTACCCAAGCTGTTTAGTATTGCATAACTTTACATCATAAAAATTATCAGTATTCAATCCCTGATTAGAAAAAATAAGGAGACGTATTGCAGCCATATTCCCAGCCACCCTTACATACGTGTAGTTATCACATAGAGCGCCCTGCGACCCTTCGTGGTCGTCCCTTCTGCAAGGGCCGGTTGCATCAGCTTTGCATAATCAATAGCCTCGCTCGACCACTGCGGAAGGGCATTTCTTAGGGTCGGATAAATAAAAAACATGATGCGGGTTAGTTTAGATATGTAACGCTATGCTTCAATTGAACTGATGTTACGAATTTGAAAGTACACTTTTGTATCAAAGGTTCAAACGTATTTCAAATTTGAATATTGATGCAAATTTTGTGGTAGGTACCTACGCATTGTTTAACTATCTATGTCAAGTCAAGACCCATCGAATTTCTCTATACCTGCATAAGAACATCGAATGTTTTCTGCACGCGATTCCGAGAACCGATCGGATACAGCGATAGCTCTCGATTTTCCTCACACACATCGGAATCCAATCGCACACACATTTCAATTTGATTTATTTAGATTTATACCCTGTCTTGACTATAATTTTTCTCGCACTCAAAGCGATCACAATTTTAATTCTTTCCTTTTAAAACAATGCCACATTAGGAGTCCGCTGATTTGACGATGTGTTAATGTTAACATGTTTTTGTAAGTTTTATTGTATTCTATCTATCCTGGTGGTTCTTGGAAACTACTGTTTCGGGATGTCATCAATTCGGGTCCGAGATTCGGATATGTTGATTATTGACACCCAGTTTGTTTGTCGGATCTGTCCGTCCGTCAATTCAATACGACCCTACAATTTATTTAACGATTTCTCTGATTGAGATTATCATGTGATTGACTTTCATTTAGTTCGTATCGATCTTTCTCGAACTGTCTTTCTCGAAATTGTAGCGGAGAGGGAGTTACGTATTTAACCGTTAAAGGTATGATACTTTTCAACTAAACCCGCTCAGTCATTTCGAATGAATTGAAAGGATTCCAAGTTCTCCAAAAATACGGAAATCATCGGGCGGAATATTTAGTTTTGTCATCGATTACGCAAACTGTTTCAAGGGTGCGTTGCGTTCGTCCATTGTGAAAAAATATGAGAGCGTATATAAAAACTGCATGCAGCTGTCGGGCGGCACACATGCGAATTGTAGCGAAGCGCGGAGGGACGCGAAAGGGCGTATGTGTCCGGGCTGCGTGCAGAGATGTGGCGTTTCGTTACAGCGCGGTGCAGATACCTCATATGGGGTGACCCTCGCGGCTCGCACTCGCACATAGCGCAGAGGGAAGGGTTCTCAGCGCTGAAGCAAGGAAGGGTTCGCACGACGCCGCCGACGCGCAAGCGCACGCGAACCTGCAAAAAACTCGCACAATGCGCACAACAGCGCTGTTTTTGTTGTTAATACAGCAGATTGTTCGTAAATTTCCAAAAAAGTGTAATATCATCAACTCGTTCACGCCCGGCCTTTCAAAGGGAGCTTTTTGAAGAGGGAACGAAAATTGTTAAAAACGGGTAAAACGAGTAAAAAGTGGGTCAGAAAGGGGTGCTTTTGAAACTAGTAATCACTACTCGCGTCTATCGATTGCCGTTATTATAGAAAAAAATCCTTTCGAAATCGACAGTTGTGGATTAGAATGTTTTATTATTAGAATGGAAAATAATAGGCGCAAGATTTGCGCATTCACGTAGAAATAATGAAAGGATCTAATTGTCCCTTTTATAAAGGAGTCTTTGATCTTGAAGTTATAACGATTATTTTTATTTAACCAACTAAGCGTAGCGAAACGAGAACTCCTTTGAAACAATGGGATTTAATTAAGACTATACAAATTTAAAAAATGCAAATGAGCTTAATAGTTCGGGTATCTACCTACATTCAAAGGGCGATTCTACAACGAAATGTAGATTTATGTGCTTGAAGGGTTTTGATCGTAAAGCATGACCGGCGCTTGGAAATCGGCGCTACAAATCATCAAATATGATAGTTTCGACCAAAAAACCGTGATTTTTATCACATAGCGATTCCCCAAAACTAGTGCAAAAAATGAAATCTCAATTATTTATAAATTAGTTCCGCGGACAGCCGAGCTATTCAGCCCTTTATCAGTTTTCAATCGTTGCTATAAAGGGTATGGTTTGATTGTCACTAGGTAGCTTTTTGTACTTTTTTGTACGTTTTATTTATTGTCATAGTACGATTTATGTCTACTGTGGGATAGACACACCGCGTTAGGATAAAATGGTCCTTGAAACCGCTAATAACTAAGGCATAATAGCTATGCTTTTACATGCTTAGGATTAAGTTTATTTGTAATAATACTCCTGAAGATATTCGTAATTGAAAATGTCAGTGTGCTAAATGTTTTCATTAGATATGTAGTAGTTAAACTGTGCTGTATGGTTCTGGTTTAGAATAGCATCATCCAATATCTTTCTTGTGGGTGTCGTAAGAAGCGACTAAGGGATTTGAGAATTTATGTGCATTGCAATTTTAGGCGACAGGCTGACAACCTCTCACTATGATGATTCACAGTCTTCTGACCCTCAAACTTTTGTCAGACGTGGTTTAAATGGCCGTTATGTACAACCGTTTCCGCTCTGCCTACCCCGCAAGGGAAATATGAGTGATATACATAATGTATGTGTGTAAGTATGGATTTAGTTAAACTATACCAACTACAAAAAATAATATTGATAATGTGTGCAATTTATCAAAAATTGTATTGAAAATCATAAAAGGAGAGGCGGCAACTCTTTTGATATTTTTTATGACCTAACTCATTAAAATAAAACAATATGCAAATTTCATTTTGTATATAGAAATGGGAACTAAATCGGCCTTGATGCGCAGCAGTAAAGTCATTTAGCGAACCCTTTTACCTGTGACGTGCAATTACACGATGTTTACACGCGCATTATACCTTTACAACCCTTCCCAACCCTTCCATTGTGCGTTTTTTCAGCGCCCGCGCACCGCGCACCGACAAGTGCACCGGACGCGTTGGAAATTGAGCTTGCGATGATGCACATGCACCATGCCATGACACCATACGCTTTACCTGCTGGTAAAGGGTTCAGTTCAGTTTCACTTTTTACCAGCTTTCTTTGAACCCTTTTTTACCGAGCCACGCGTGTCCTAAAAAGGATTATATTGTAGATATTAATAACTCGCATGAATATCATAGGGCAGGTTTTTGTGCCGCACAAAAAATATCAGATAGTGTGACAGTTGAGGGACTAAACAACTTTCTGTGGTCACGTCACGCTGTTTTTTGAGACAACACCTGTTACTGGATTATTGAATTTGATAAAACATTAATTTATTCAGAAAATATGTTAGTATTTTTAAAATTAGCTACCTTGAATATGCGACAAAATTTTATTGGACGTGACGTAGGTATTGGAAGTAAAACTACTTTTGCTTTTAGAATTGAAAATGATGGACACAAACTTAACTTTATCTTATATGAATTTCTGATGATAAATTTAATTTTCATTTTATCAAATTTGGTATGCTAAGTAACCACTTAGGCAATTTAAAACCGTTCAATCTATAATCAATAAAAATACCCTTTTCTTAAAAAAAGCTTAAATCGGCAGATGTAGAGAGACACATTGCATCGAAAGGTTATCGATTACCGTATGATCCAATTAATCGATATCGAAACAATCGCTCGTTTGACCCTTAACGGCTTTCAAATAGCTCTATCAGTCGTTTCGAATTAGGGTTATACCTCGGTTATACGATCCGAGGTGTTTTTTCTTAAGACACGAGTCTACCCCTTTTTTAATCGGATTTCGAACGCGTGCTCTGTTTCTGTACGTTTTTTCTTCATTTTGATAAAAAGTTCAATCCACCTTATTGCAGCCGTTAGGGTCAGTTTTTTCTGTTTTTTCTAAGTTTCCGCCGGCGGTAGGTGAATGTATTAATTAGAGTGGCTGTCTGGTAGGGTTATAATTGTGGGTGCTCGTTTATAACTTTGTTAGCATATTTTAACACAGTCCAGCGCTTCTGATTAGATCTATGAGCATTGCTCACGTATTACAACGCCCTTTCAAGAATGATAGCTACGTCGGCCTTTGTTCGTATGAAATTACCCAAGGATTTTGATGAAATTTAATAACTACAAAGAATGATACAATTGGAGTAATTTATAATTGATTTAATTTGACCTACCAGAAAGCTGTATACAAGAGTATTATTATTCGTACGGTTCCTACGTTGATTAATCTGACAGACTTCAGGGTTTAATTAATGCGTGACGTAGATTTCTATCGTACACGGTACCTAATTAATTTGAGGAAGTATACGGATATGACAGTGGCGGAAATTCCCTAATGAAATGGATTGCCGAAGAAAGCTTCGGAATGCTATTAATATTCTCAACGTAAACGGAGGGATTATAAAATAATAGGAGTAATTTAGGACGGCATGCGTCCCGCGCCCTCCCCGCGCCCCGCGATGACCCGCGCCCGCCTTCCGCCTCTCGCGAAGGAATTTCTTGATAAAGATATGCAAGGAAATATGCTTTATTACATTTTTTCAAGTGCCTCTAGGTATAACATTTTTAACCATGCATTTATTTTATTTAAACCATGTATTCTAGCATATGTTTGCGCCATAACAAAAATAAATGGACTAAAATATAATCCCTCAAGTTTTACGTAACTACGTGGTAGCGCGTTTTTATGAATATGAAAAACGATGGTTCGAGAAGCAGTTTTACATCTGTTTTTTGTCTACAGGTAACCCTATCATTAAATTCGATTAAAGAATTCGTTTTTCGGCGAAAGGATGTCAACTGCTATAATTAGGCTGGTAGTAATTACACCTTGTTAGTTTTCCCTCCTATTTCGACCATTAGTTTGACTCGAGCTAGTAATGTAAATTAATTTCAGTTTCTTTTTTCAAATTCAACTTTTTTCAAAGTTAATTGTAGGTATGTCGTGTTATTTCAAAGTGACTATTTTAAAGTTTCGTCTGCGGGGGTTTTATCATTTTAAATTTTCTATGAGACGGCTCTACATTTGTTCCAGTTATGATTTTTTATGTTTTGGAAAATCACAAAGTAAAGTATAAACAATGGACTATGCAAAACGGTTATGCAAACTGTGGACATTCTGCGAATTTGAATATTGAGACGAACTCTTTTGTTGCCTATAAAAAATTTAGAATAGGGTACAATGAAGGATACTTTGAAAAGGAGCAATATTTAAATGAGCCATGGCATTCAAAGGCCGACACGCCTTTGCGAAAATTGCAAAATATGCTCGGGGTATAGAACATGAAACCCCAGCTTTTTTCTTTTTGTTTTTATCTACAAGAAGGTATTGATTGTTATAACTATAACCACCGCTGGCGATGATGATAAATGCGACGGTCCCCTGATTTCAGGAAATTTAAATTGACTAAATTGGATCCAGCGTAGGTATAGTTTGGTACTGTGTCTTTTCAGTTTCTATATTTTACATGTATTAAATTAATTGGCTGCCTGGAAAAACCACAGGTTCTTTTTAAAGCATTATTAGCACAATTGTAATTCATTTTTTTAGGCATTACCTGACTTAGGTAGAGCGGATCTTACACTTATTTCAAATTATTATAGTGTACGTGTTTATTAAACTGTATGAAACTATATGTTAAAAACACATATAATAAAGTAGGTAAAAAAAAGCCAAATCGTGCATGTCGTAAATGCTAAAAATAGCATAATTCAAAACTGATTTGTTTAAAGTCAATAAGGAAATGGTCACGTTTTGTCCACAGACAATAAGCATTGTGGTCGAACCGAGTCCAAAACTGTAACGCGGGTGTAAAAAATAACCCTGTATACCGTTGAGGGTAAAAAATACCAGGAAGCTAAACGAACTAAGTACTTTGTGCCAATTTTTATTGGAGTGAAATTTTGTAGAACTGTCCCATAAATTTTTAAATGCTTACTTTTTACTAAAACGAAATTGGTGCAATTATGACAGTTCGTTACTGGAAATAACTATCGCATGTTTGTCGTTAAACCAGGTACTAGACTAGACTGGTAAATTAAGGTCGTGTTCTAATCACAAATAGATTTTTTAAATCGAAATATAAATGGCTGAACGGCTCAAATCTTATGTTATTTTATGTCAATATAGTTTGTAGGAGAATTGACGTAACAAGAGGCCCGATTTTTTCCAATGCTGTAATAAAATAAAAGCCATGAGGGTCATGTGAGAGCTAGTCAAACTCGGTAGGCATCGCCGGGATAGGCTGATCAATCATGGGCCCTCTGCTACCCCTTCTAGCCCGCCCTACTCGCGAAAACAAACGGTTGCCTAGCAACGGGGAGGGCGGGGGCGGGGGCGCCGGCCGCTCACACATGATACTCACTACACACAGAACAAGGACGTAGGTATAGAAACCATGTTAAACCGTATCAGTTGTCGCTACGTCCATTCATAAACCAGCTAAATACACAAGATATCATAGTAACAAGACTATCATAACCAAACGAGTAACTTTGACTTCAGTCTTAAAATAACAAAGGAGTCGATGGAATATAGGTATATAGAATTTTAAGTCATGTCGTACGTGTAAAAGAAAAACAGATTGGAGTTGTTTTTCAACATATCTCTTAAAAATTCCTATCTATTTATTACTCGTATTTATAAATTGCACTCAACTCTGAAATAGATCTCGGGAGCGATTTTCCTAAATGTCAGCAGTGCAAAACGGTAATATCAAAATGGTTTTCAAGATCAATCTTAGAGTTGTGAGCTATTTATGAATACGGGCCTCAGACTACTTCTTTAGCTATGTTGTTATTCTGAGCCCACTACACTACCGCATCTCAACCCCCGCGCCGCGTATGTAGGACACACAACTCTGCCCGATGCATGAATGTACGGCTAGTTAGAGTTATGTGAGACGGTTAGGGTTAGATTGCTTATTCGAGAAATCAATGTTTAGTTGCGTAAGTTGTATGGTTACTTGCTTCTCCCGGGTTCCAACCCAAGTCACATATATTGGGACTTTGACATGACTACTTCTATAGCTTTGTCCTTGTTCTGAGCTCGCTACACTACCGCATCTCAACCCCCGCGCGTATGACACACAACTCTGCCCGATGCATGAATGTACGGCTAGTTAGAGTTATGTGAGGCGGTTAGGGTTAGATTGCTTATTCGAGAAATCAATGTTTAGCTGTGTAAGTTGTATGGTTACTTGCTGCTCCCGGGTCCCAACTCCCAAGTCACGTTTGAGACTTTGACATGACTACTTCTATAGCTGCGTTCTTATTCTGAGCTCACTACACTACCGCATCTCAACCCCCGCGCCATGTATGACACAACCCTGCCCGATGCATGAATGTACGGCTAGTTAGAGTTGTGTGAGACGGTTAGGGTTAAATTGCTTATTTGAGAAATCAATGTTTAGCTGTGTGAGTTGTACGGGTTTAACTTGCTGCTCCCGGGTCCCAAGTCACGTGTTTGGGACTTTGACATGACTACTTCTATAGCTAAGTCCTCATTCTGAGCTCACTACACTACCGCATCTCAACCCCCGCGCCACGTATGACACACGACTCTGCCCGATGCATGAATGTACGACTAGTTCGAGATATGTTAGACGGTTAGGGCTACATTGCTTATTCGAGAAATCAATGTTTAGTTGCGTAAGTTTTATGGTTTCTTGCTTCTCCCGGGTCCCAAGTCACGTGTAATGGGGCTTTGACAAGACTTCGTCTATAGCTATGTCCTTGTTCTGAGCTCACTACACTACCGATTTCAACCGTCCAGGTATGACACACAACCCTGCCCGATGCATGAATGTACGGCTAGTTAGAGTTATGTGCGACGGTTAGGGTTAGATTGCTTATTCGGGAAATCAATGTTTAGTTGCATAATTTGTATGGTTTCCTGTTCTCAGTTGTTGTTGTTATAAGTTGTATGCATCTCCCGGGTCCCAAGTCACGTGTATAGGGACTTTGACATGACTACTTCTGTAGCTATGTCCTTGTTCTGAGCTCACTACACTACCGCATCTCAACCCCCGCGCCACGTATGACACACGACTCTGCCCGATGCATGAATGTACGGCTAGTTAGAGTTATGTGCGACGGTTAGGGTTAGGATTGCTTATTCGAGAAATCAATGTTTCGCTGTGTGAGCTGTACGGGTATAACTTGCTGCTCCCGGGTCTCTAGTCACGTGTATTTGGGACTTTGTCACTACTTCTATAGTAAGTTCTTGTTCTGAGCTCACTACACTACCGCATCTCAAACCCACGTATGACACACAACTCTGCCCGATGGATGAATGTACGGCTAGTTAGAGTTATGTGAGGCGGTTAGGGTTAGATTGCTTATTCGAGAAATCAATGTTTCGCTGTGTGAGCTGTACGGGTATAACTTGCTGCTCCCGGGTCTCTAGTCACGTGTTTTTGGGACTTTGTCACTACTTCTATAGTAAGTTCTTGTTCTGAGCTCACTACACTACCGCATCTCAAACCCACGTATGACACACAACTCTGCCCGATGGATGAATGTACGGCTAGTTAGAGTTATGTGAGGCGGTTAGGGTTAGATTGCTTATTCGAGAAATCAATGTTTAGTAAACATAAAATTAGGGTATTAAAAAGAAGTACCACTACAGCTTGAGGTCGTCAAAACTACAATGTCTACAATGTTTATATTAGTCTGCAACAACAAAGCTTGTTTCACGCTGAAATCCGCAGTATAACATGCTATGCTTATCACTCAATAGTTTCTAAGAAGTGTTTGTTTACCTATGTAACAGGAGTGTTTTAAGTGGCTGTCACCCACGGCGGACCCCACAGTCAGCCATCTTGAAATCTCTAGTGTACCACAGTTGAAGGGTTAGCTAGCTAATTATATTTTGACGAAGTTTGCTTCTACAGTCTTGCCTACGCACGTAGCACTAGGTATGCTACGCTGAAGACTACGACGCTCGAGAGTCTTTTGCAAATACTTGAATGGGATTCTTGCACAAAACAAGGACGATTTTTTTATTAATAATGTTGATGTTTTGAAATGTTCATAAATATTATAAAGCGCTTGATTTTTTAACCTGAATTGTGTGATAAGACTGACATAACTTGAGCAGGTACTTACCTACTAGTTTAATTTAGTTTCCTACTTTGTGTTTAATCTTCAAGAGATTGAACATTTGGATGTGTCGGTAGAGGCGCCGGTAGTTCATTTGATGGAGCATTGGAACTAAACCATACGTCCCAGTCCCAAGTCCAGACCCCTACACAAAAAAAGAACTTCTTATCTTATTTTCAAATATTTTGTATCTTATATTTCCTTAAAATATTACATATTAGTATTTCAAAACATTATAAATAATACATCTTCCGACTTGTGAAAACTTAGTAAAAAGTGCAATGGATTGTTATTATTTCTTAGTTTCTCGTATTTCTAAGGCTGGTTTCCCCATTAAATACTTATATTCAGCAGTTTTGTCTAAAACCTTAGCTAACACTGATATGAAAAATGTAGACCCAATCCATAAAAATTACTTTTAAAACTAATTATCGTAATTAACAAATAACCAATCAAATCAATAAATAACTATCACATCACTATAGAAGTCGAAGCTAAACCAAATCACAATTCCGGCGAGAACGTGTAGAAAAAGCAGAGAGTTGAAGTTCCGAAGCAAGTTGTTATGTTTGTAGGTGTAATTGGGGAAAGAAGAGCGCTCCTGGCACGCGCGCGGTGATCCATCATCCCGCCGCTGACCGCTACCCCCCACTCCTACCCCCCCTCCGTCTCCCTCGCCCACTCTTACTTTTCACTTTCTCTACATATTTTAAGGAGAATAAAACTTTTCTTCCCCCTCGGTTTTATTTTCCCGCTAGAGTTGTAATAGACCCGCAGTCGGCTCCGGCTCGAAGGATCGTATCTGTCTCGTTATCGCCCGATGACGGATCCCGGCGGTCTTATGTAAAATACTTTTGTGAGAGATTGACACTCTGAAAGAGATTCTGCGATTTTGTCACTAGAAATGTGTAAAAGTTTTACGAGGGAATATCTCGTTTGCTTTTGAGATGAATTGGTCGCTTTAACGAATTGAACTGTTGACCGTAACGAGCGTCGAGCTAATTGCTAAAATACAAGTTATTAAGAACGTTTCTTCTTGGTTTTTTATATCGACATAGAATCCAAATAAAAAATATCACATTACCCGCCAATAAAATATCTTGGAAATCGCTGAGACGATATCATTTGTAGTGCCGGTGATTTGGCAAGAATTTGAGAGTAGTTTTGTGCGGCAGCATCGCATAGTGTCTATAATAAATGAACGGGCGCGGGGGACGCTGACCAATGGCAGCCCCTCCCTCAATCAATATGATGGACTCGCCGCGAGGGGACGATCGCTCACTGATTTTTTCCCTCGCTGACAGGGTTCGGGAGGACGCGTTTTTGCGCCCTCCGTGCGGATCGCTCGCACCGCCGCACCGCACCGCACCGCACCGCACCGCAGCGCGCCAAACGAAGGGAGCGAGCAATTAATAAGTGCGCCGAGTGACCGGTGTCGCATCGCCCAGCGCCCAGCGCCCCTTCCTAGCAGCGGCCGTGCGACCCGCCATGCCAGCCCGGCCATATCTCCCCGGAACACTCCTTTTTCTTGTTTACTTGATAAGCTTTTATTGCTTTTGTTTTCCTTTATTGCCACGCGACGATTCCCCAAATACGTAATATTTCTCTCATCATCTCAATCCCAGACATCCATTACGATCTTTTAATATCCCCCAGAGAATTTCTTATTCATGGAAAGTAATTAAAAAGTAATTAGACGTGATTGCTCAAAATTCATACTTCAGTGGAAGCGAGTTTTGACAATCTCTCGAAAACATCTCGCAGTTTCAAACATCGGAATCTTAATCTAAGTTTAAAATTTCTTCGAGAATCGGCAAATTTTGCACTAAGTCATTAAAGTATAAAACTTCGGTCATTTCGCTGGCGTTGCTTAAAAGCCTTTTTAGGCGGAGAAAAGTAATCTTTCATTAGGGCGGGGAGGAGCTAAAACGGAAGTTCTCTTTGAAAGGAAAATTACTCGTCGGATGTGCGTCAGTGGCGCGAGCGAGATGGATTTTAATTACGTCAAACAAAGTTGTGAGCATGAAAGTTGCCCGTCGGCCGCCATTAATATCGGCTCAGCCGGAGTATCAATCAGCTCTCTCGTTACAACTCACTAATGATCGCTCGCTAACTTGTACATTAACACCCAGTAATGTGCACTAATCCAACTATCCTGGGTCTAGCCCGAGCCATTAAAAGAGGACTTGATGGCTCCAACTTTGCAAATGAAAGCAAGGCTAGGCTGAGTAAATATGTGGGTAGCTACATAATTATACTGTTACCGGGTAAGTTGGTCGTTGTTGACGTATATTTTATAGTGATTGCGTCGAAACTGGCCGACGGGGCGATGTAAATGAATGTAATTTCATTTAACTAATCAAGCCTTAGCGGTTAATGCGTATTCGCCCCACCCTGCTGTTTACAATCCGAACACGAACACTTTAATAAACTTGCCGCTCATAGATAAAATCAAGTGACGTCGAACGAAAACGACGTAGCACGTATTAGTACAGCACTTCGAGCTACCCATTAAGGAATTTACTTCTTCTGAAAGTTTAAAGTAAGGCTATGTGTAGATTCATCCATTAAACGGATAGGTTGAGCTGCTGCTGATAGAAACTACCTACTTTGTTTACTAAAACATATAGGTATAGGTAAATAGTTAGCATATACGGAGAGATTTGTACTTAATTAAATGTAACCCTATATATTTAAGGTACTTTTTTCTCAAACAAAACATGCGTAAAATATCTTTGATCTGATTACCCGTTTTTTTATTCAGTTTCACATCATATTATTTGATAAGCGCTTAACTGAAATAAAACTAAACATGCATTTGTCACTTTTGTTTAACCGTGGGATATCATAAAACAACCAGTTTAGGTATTGTAAAAACACATCTATTGACATCTTAAGTATCACAAGATTTTGTATCCACATAAACTCCGCTTGTTATTCATACGTAGCTAATTGCTACGAGATATTACAAATTATTATTAATTAGCGGCCTGTTATCGGTTTCACCCGCTGCAACTTATTTTCCAGCGAAAAAAGGATATTTTTCCTGCATGTGTTATACACATTATTCTTGAATAACTCTTTCTATTACAAAAACTGCATCAAAATAAATTGTGTGGTTTAGGAGGAGTAATCGAATTCCACGACAGATAGACATACAGATAGAAAGGCAGACTGACGCAAAAAGCGACTTCATTTTATACTTACTACGTTACGTATTGATACAACAAAAACTCTTAGCAAAGTTATAAAGTTACTAAGTAAATATTTTTTAAAGAAATATACAATGTACCTAATATTGAGAAAAAACTACAAGGAGGTTTAAAAATTTCGTACATAATGCGTAACTTCTATACATATAATAAAACAGTAAAACCCGTGTGTCTGTACATTGAATAAAAATACGAAAATCTAATTGGGGGTGATGTAAAAATAGCATTAGAACACATTTCAGTAATTATCTAAATTTTTGTCTGTTTGTCCGTTTGTCTGTTTGTTACCGCTAATCTCCGAAACTACTGGACGGATTTGAATGAAACTTTTTGTATTGTGTAGCTACTAAACCTGGTCAACATCTTAGCCACTTTTTACTGCGGGAAAATCGCTCTTTCCTACGTTAATAAATAAATTTAACTGCTGTGCAGAATCCGTTACGATGCCGCTTGAACTCTGCGGTGCCGCATGTAGAATAGGTATACTTCTAGTAGGTATGGTATGTATTTTTAAAAAACGCCGTCATAAATATTTTACAGCGGCAAAGTGCGTAAACAAAGCGAATTAGCATGGAATGAGTGATGGTTACGGGTTTAGTGTCGGCGGTTATCAGGGTGTAATCCGGGGCATTAGTCAAATTAACACCGCGTAAACTTTGGCGTGGCACCGCACGCTGATTAGCTAGTTAGTTAGCCGACGGCCGGTACCACCTACATACTGGGCAAGCTCCACAAAATAAACGCAAGACGCGACGCGCAACATGACATGTGTCAGACAAGCGATGGTCAGCCGTATCGACGGGACGCGAGTTTGACGTGTGTAGCTTTGTTTCTTCTGTTGCATATATTTTATATGAAAACGGTTTCAAGCGTCGCGATGTCGCACGTCTCATGTGTCCGACGATCACTTGTTCGACAGATGCCATCTTACGTCTTACGTCTCACGTCTACTCTATTGAGCTTGCGCCTACGAAACCTTGTTAGGCCTACTGCACACGGTGATGAATAAAATGACAAGGTTTAAACACACTGACTCGCAACAAATTAACACCGCGTAAACTTTGGCGTGGCAACGCACGCTGATTAGCTAGTTAGTTAGTCGACGGCCGGTACCACCTACCTACAGTACCGCCGTTGGAATATGCCATATTTGACAGCTGTCAAAATCATGTTAATGCTATTACATAAGGTCTATTTTTCTTTGTAAACATGTATTCTACTATGGGAATGACAGCTGTCAAAAATGGCCCATTCGAACGGTCGCACTTTACGAGACCTTGTTAGGCCTACTGCACACGGTGATGAATAAAATGATTGGGTTTGAACACACTGACTCGCAACAAATTAACACCGCGCCGCGTCGTGGCACCACACGCTGATTAGCTAGTTAGTTAGCCGACGGCCGGTACCACCTACCTACGAAACCTTGTTAGGCCTACTGCATATGGTCACAAATTAGAAAAACAGCGGTGATATGGTTATACATAACATAGCAAGGACTCAACACTCTGACTCGCATCGCAATTTGTCTCCTTTTTTTTGCTTTATTCCTATCGACATTGGTTGACTGCATACATGTCGCCTCGTGTAACACCGTATTGACCCTAGACATTTTATGGAGCCGAGATTTTTCTTGAACCCTTGACGGGTTTTGCAGGATACTAACCTATTAGATACATGTTTTTGTCATGGCGTATTTCATTGAAATGTTCTTATATCCTCCCTTAGATATCGAAGTCGTCAGTCAGTGCGTAGTCATTTGCCTACTTTGAGGCTCACGGGTGCGTCTGTCTAATTGACCTAAAAGTGCCGAACACGAATCTTAGGGCTGTCACCATTATAGGTAAAGCCTCTCGAACCCAAAATCATACTAAAAGTAAGCTGTAATAACTTATTTGTAATCAATCAATGTAACAACTGTCAACTCCATTGTAATAAATTTCGTCATTTCGTGTGACTGCAAAAGTTTAAAATAATCCAATTGTCCATATAATAGATTTTTAAGCAAGAAATACGAGACACGCTGTAAAATAAAACAATTCAGTTGCGTTATCAATAACACAACTGCACGACAACACATAAATATCAAAGCAAGGAAAACATCGCTATAAAATTAGTCTTATCAGCCGACGAATTTGCATAGCCGTACAGGGCTTCAGGGCTTCATCAGGGCTATTATTTGCTACAACTCTGACTACATTGACCAGAGACGACTTAGGCCTGGTTTGCCGCAGTCCTGGTTAGACACACAGAGAATGAGGCCTACTCGTCACAGAGCTGTTGCTTTTAAAAATCTTAACCCCGATTCGTTAGAATCTACCTTAGCCTTCTAAAGTACAGTCAGACAAATCGCTACCTATTGCAATAAGCTGACAGAAACCATCTTAATATGATATGACAACAAGTCAACATACCTACACTCATTGTTAACTTGTTGTTCCGTGGCGGAGGAAGAAGACAGAGTGCCGAACTACTTAGGTGAAAATTATGAGGACTTAAAAAACATGTCTTACCGCGGTTGTGGCAAACCTGAATCCGCTGAGCTGGTGGTCTACCAGCCTCGGCATGGTAATGTGGCGGATTGATGGCTCCTGCCCGCGGCCCGCGCCCTAACCCTAATCAAATTAATGGCGACCAGCTCTGATTAGGGTAGGGTGGTGCAAGATTGCGCGGTCGATAAAATTGCGCACACGCCATTGCAGAACAACGGAGCGAAGTTCGTAGCTAACTTCAGTTATATTTTGTTCTCAGTCGCAACAGAAACGTGCTCCAGGAAAAGTATGGTAAATGAGTGTACAACCACAAAATTATTCGAGTTTGAAGTTTTTGGTCACTGTTGATTAATTTTTATAATGTTTTGAACGTTTTGCTGTACTGAAACCAGCAACAATTTTGCTATTTTGTTTTTATTTTATCGCGGCGGTATCATCCAACTGTAGACAACGTGGGAAGTTAAACGGGTAATTTCTAAGAGATGGCGGTAGTAGTACAATGTTCGCAAAATAACCTCAATGTGTAAAATTGCGCACCTTTGGTAAATGTAAGATTGCGCGCCCCATTTTACACACACTTGTCATTATTTGGTGTCTTATCTCAAAAATTCCTTTTAAATTGTTCAGTACATTTCTAACTTTGATTTATACATACTTTAAGCACATTAATTGATCTTATTTTATCTTATAATACAACGTAGTTGCGCAATCTTATCGATCTCAACGCGCAATTTTACACGATATGGTGTGTACAATTGTGAAATTCCTAATTTGTGGTTTTTACTTAAATTTGCTGAGCTAAATATATTTTTTTGTCAAGTATTAGGGTATAAATTTTTTGTATCACGTAATTTAAGCAAATAATAAAGATGCGCAATCTTATCAATCTTTGATGCGCAATTTTACACACTACGGTGTGCAAAATTGCGCAATTCCCGATTTGTGAATTTTATGTAATTGTTAAGGCGATGATATATATTTTTAAATAATAAGTATGTGGATTTGTTGCCATAAGAATAACTTTAAATAAATAAACGATTAATTCTAGATAAGGTTATTATTTTTCAAGTTATAAGGTGTTGATTAAAAATTGCGCAATCTTACACCACCCTACCCTAACGCGCTCTTCACTTTCATAGCCGTGGAATGGTTTCTACTTTCTATCTTATAGAGGTTCTTACATACAGGATGTAATGAGAAAATATGCTAATTTTTAGGGATGAACCTTAACGCATATAAATATATCGCTACAGAAGAATATTGGCTACAAGAATATGCCTACCTACTGCAATAATATGAGGGCTCACGAGCGGTGACACTTGTAGCAGGAAAGTCCCAGCTCCTGATTCAGTCGCTGTAGCCAAAGAAAGCTAGGACATCGTTATACTTCCAAAATTGCAGAAAATTGATTAATTGTTTTGGGCAGGTGCATAAATGAAAAAATATTTACATTTGAGGCGCCCGGGATAGCTTTACATCCAGCAGTTGTTGACGGGCAACCGGCTGTTGACGATAAATATCAATAATTTTAGCACTCTATATTCTTATGGAATTGGCTGTAGGTTCTTATAGGTCAGATTGTATATTTCCATAGCACGAAACGGGTGTGCCTGATTTATAGTGCCTTTGGTCTGCCCTTTAGAGTCATCATCACATTCCACTCCTTGATGGTCAAAACAAAACTAAAATAAGCAAGTGTATATCTTGATCACTAACGCGTGATACTCAATTTGGCATTAAGACTTAAATAAATTGAATGTTTTGCGAAAGCGAAAAAAGAGATACCTCAACCATTTGCACTCATTATGTCAAGACAAATATTTTATTACTTAAATAACATTATTTTGTTAATTAACTACTTAATCTACTATTTTATTATTAACAGGTTGATCAAAATAAATTGTTGGTAGCTGTACATTTTAATCTATTTCTGATCAACTTAATGAACCACACAATCATAACTAGTTCCGTAAATTCCTACCGGTCCATATCCACTTATCCGCAGCGATTACAAATAAATACAAATCAAATTCGCGATTTATTATAAATAGATTGACGCAGATAGTGATAATAATTTATAAATGGTGTTCGCATTAATCGGGACGAGGTGTCGTGCCTGACCACAATTAGGTCGTGCTACTTAACCAATTAGACGAGTGAAACAATCGCCCGTATCACGAACACCACCGTACCGTGGCATCTAGGGATGTGTAAATATTGATGTTGATGCTCAAAAGTATCGATATATCAATATTATATCAAAGAGTTGTACATAGATACAGTCGATGTAGATAAATCACAACATATTAAAATCAAATAGAAAAGCCAAACAAGAAGAGAAAAGTCCATCTTTATAAGAGTGCGTATAATTAATTAAATTATGTCCTAGCAACATTTATGTTTCTAGCAACACAGTTACTCGTAGTGTTGTGTTCAAAATATGCGCTTCAGGGTCTGCTGTAGCTGAGTTTTTAATAGGTGATTTATCATAAAGCGTCCTTTTTCTATAATAATAATGATTTATTTATTGTTGAAAAAATATCGGTATTATATCGGAGTCCTAAGAAGACAATCACAAATCGATATCGATATTTTGATACTGAATGCATCCCTAATAGTACCATGATTCCAGCTTTCAGAATACGCCCCTATCACGAGTCGCGGCGAGTGGCCACCGAACTGCCTCTTTTTGTACCACTTTATGATATTTTAAAAGGCTCATTACACCGTACACAAAAACGGAAAACTAGAAACGTAATTCACTCATAGGGGACAATTTTATGTTTCCCATGGCCGTTATTGTTGTTTTGGGATTGTCACGTGTGACTGTAACATAACTTATTCAATGAAGTGGACGCCCAGTTTTGTAACGGCGTACTTCAATCAATTTACTTCCAGGGGCACATTCATGCTGTGTATTTCCTCTGATGACATTTCTTAAAACCGCGTTTTAGCACGCCTGTTCATCAGGTCGTTCGACTTCGAAAAGAAGAAGCACGCCTGTCAGGAGAAATTTGCTACCATGCCATACATATATACATATATCACGCCTATATCCCTTGCAGGGTAGGCAAAGCGCAAACGACTTTAAAAAAACGGCCATATACGAGTACACCACGTCCGTTTGAGAGTTACTCAGAGGACAGTGTATCATAACATATTGAGAGGTTGTCAGCCTGTCGCCTAAAATTGTAATACATCAACTCTTCAAAACTCTATCATGCCATGCGCTCCAAAACGCGGTTTTATTGCGAACTGCTAAAGTATAAAAGAGCTAAGAAAGAAGGCTGCTTGATGTGAATGTACCCCAACAATACATAAGCAGGAACAAATTAAAGTTATATTTGGGAAAGTAGCCCTTTCATTATGACACTTTTACTACTTGCCATGACAAGTTGAAAGAATATCGATGAGGTGTATTATTTTCTAACTTTATTACAGAAAGTTGATAAATAATCTACTAGGTCTTAGAATACACTCTACCTACATTCTTATTTTTAATGCAAATGATTTTAACTACTGCGCAATGTACGTAAAAACGCTTTTATTTGATGTTACCTACTAATTTTTTACTTAAAAGCGTTCTATGAATGTAATAAAATAAATAAACTATGGGATATACCATAATTTTTAAATCCTAATTCTATTACATTTGTTATAGGTTCCTAACAAAATTTATAAGTTGTAGACTGACCACAGATGGTCATTAATTTATGGCTCATAAAGTACATTTATGTTTTCGTTTTATTAACGAGGATACCCGTTATACAATAAATGTAGATCACCACATCGCTTTCAAGTGATAATTTGTAAATCTATGTTCACAAATTTGTGGTACAATCGTGCGGAAAATAACAACGAATCCACATTTCGATAATTATAATTACTCACCGGCCGTACCTTAAACAAAAATATTAATGACCAGAACGACCAACATATAATGATTTGCAGTAAAAACGCAAGATTTTAAAACAAGCGTTTTAGTTTTACAACAGATGCTAAAATTATTCCGTAATAGGTTTGAGCAATATTGCACACCAATTACATTATATTATTATGTAGGTAGTCTTTCTACCAATGCACTATAAAATGTTTACACTTCCATTTAGGTAAGTACTTACGAATTATAATCTTTCCGAGCATTTATTTGCGTTTTCACAGCCGTCAGGTATACCTAATTTCTTTTGTCGTATCCGTGTGAATTTAAATTTCTATAGGTAGGTATGGAGTCCTGATGTCAAAAGTAAAATAAACTTTTGGAAAAACTGTAAGCTAGCAAGCAACCTATAATAGGTATTTTCTACCTATATAGTTCTTAAATTATCACTTTTTCTCTCGCCTATCCCATCTAAATATGTAGTCAGTTGTCTTCAATTGGTCGGTCGAGGGTTGGCTAATTCGTTTGTGGCCGACGACCGACGCATGCGGGAGCATTTTATCCTGTGATCGTCGACAAATGCATTGCACAAAATAGAGAGTTTACAGAAGGACAGCTCGCCTCTTCTTGCGATCATTTATGCCTATACTCTAGGGTTGCTACTTCCTTTTTCTGAATTTTAATATGTCGTACCTGGGTCAAACATACATTATACCAGACGTACACAACAACATACTATAGGAACAACATTTTGGCACTTGTGAGTCGTAATTTCGCACCGAGCGCCGCGCCGTTTACATTCGCTACTAGTCGGTTTGAACAGGTTCGAGATTGCGCGTAAACGACGGCGTGTGAATGTCTGTGTGTATATGGCGACGTTTCCTTGAAGCCGGTTCTCTGGATTTTATCCTGCGATCGCCGACGAATGCATTGCGTCTATGAGTGATACGAATACGAAATAGAATAAGTACAAATGGTACGATAATGGCTCTACGACGTTTCCGTATGTGGTGCGTAGTGGGTGTGGTGGGACGTTACGCCAACTGTCGCTTTTGCCTGCAATAGTTCGTAGATCCTTGAATAATGCATATTCGTAGCCGTAACACAATGAAAGTCAAACTCAAAAATACGTCTGTTTCGTTTCTATATTCTATCACGATAACGAACTAGTATAGAAGTAATAAACCTTTACCACAGAATGTATAATCTTTACTCACTTGTAGAAACCCCTTTGAGATGGTGCTCCACTTTCAAACTGAGATTAATGTAATTTATTAGAATAGAATAGAATAAATAACTTTATTGATAATAAATATTACAAGTCATGTCACAATTTCATTTTATCAATTAGGTAAGACATATTATATGACGTTGTTAGAGCCATTTATTTTATCCATTGATTTGCGGCATAAAGATATATCTTGCCAAAAGCGTCGAGACGCATACCTATAACATCATATTGGATCCAACAAGACGTAGGATAATAATTACATACAACATATTTATTAAAAAAGGAAATTTCCTAAATTCAAGGGATTTGCTTAAATAGCCTCGACTCTACATTCAAAAGCGTTTACTTGTGAGGCGTGTGGCATAATAATATGAGCCGTATAAGATCATATTCCCAAAAGGTTAAAAAAGCAAATCAAATTCTAATTATGGAATGCCCCGCCTCGGCTCTGATTGGCTGCGGCACCCCTTGCCTCATGTGAAAGGGTTATTATTAGGAGCTGCGCGCGCGCCGCCTCGCGACGTCTTTTACCTTTTTTATCGTCTCTCATATTGGTTTTTTATAAGCACACGGCGCGTTTTGATTGGGTGAAAGGGTTAAATAAAGGGGCACGAAGAATAAATGAATCTGAGCCCGGTACATAGGTGAACCCTTTTGAAAGTGAAAGGGTTAGGGTTGGGGTTAATTTGTAGGGTTAAGATATATAGGGAATTATGAGAGGGGTCACGAAATGATTGATGATATGTGACAAATTATATGTACCATATTGTATAAACAAATACATCAATTCAATACCTATGTAAAGGAAGAAGATACATTCGTTTATAGAAAAAGTACCTGCATATCTATCTATCTACGTATTGATATTTTAAACGTGAACTACAATTTGTTAAATTGAAATTGTATTAAATTGTCGCCATATAACAACCAGAAATATTGATTACAACAGCCAAAGCCGGCCATTTTGTTTCCGCACGCGCTTCACGGATTAAAACACCGTTTGTTCGTTTCAATCAGCATCAAATCGCAGTCAAAAATCGCATTTTGCACAACTTTATCATAGGGTTGGCGTTAATCCGATGACTTTCAAAATTAACTTTTGTCGCTCTAGTTTATTACGTTTGTCATAAGGTGGGAGACACGCGTGGTGGTGCCAGACGTGACTGCGGCCTCTACACGCGGCTTACAGGCGTTTGTGGACACCTTGCTGGCTTAATTTACGGCTGGAAAGCTTGTCATTATGCCGCTCGTCTGGTGTGTATGACTTTATGCGGGATTAGCCTAGCGACATTAATGCAAACGTGTTAATGTTCTGCATGCGTTTGAAGGGATTGAGTTTATTACTCGTCTGTTGCTAGATAGAGTTTCGTAGCTAAGGTTTGCAATTTAAAGTTACAGAAAACGAAAGATTGTAGAGATAAGAAAAAGTAATCGAAAAAAGTTGAGCGCCAATGTACCTGTATTAGGCAGAGCAAATTTTTTAATAACCTAAACAGCAAAAAACATTTAAACTCTTTGTAAAAGTAAAGGATCGAACAAAGGCGCCGAAGCAAATTATCTTGCCAAATCTCCAATAATGATTGAAGATGTATGGTGCAGCCGAGCAACCCTAATATTTTAGAGTTCGTATCCACGTCTGACATATTTCTGCGGCGGCTCCATAAATTATCTATTAGTCGAACATCACTTGACGGCTGGACAAAAGGATAATGTTAACTTTTGTGCAACTGGCTTTGCGATTATACAATGCGTTCTTCGTGGCGTAGGTAGACGGCAGAACCCTTCCCCACCTGCGTTCCCACGCTGCCCGTAGAAAGTGCAACCGCGCATAGAAAAAAGTTTGCGCAAATAAAGTTTACTGTCGAACATTAAAATTTTACCCAAAAGGGTCCGATTTGGTGAATATTTGAATACCCACACGCGTGGGAACCACACGTGTGAACGATTACTTACAACAGCCATATTTAAAATAAGTAACATGGTACAGTAAAGTTACTTTCTTTTACGTCACTTTTGTTTGTACCCTTATCAAGGTATCACTTTAACATTTCAAAGAAAGTTTTGTTTCGTATGGTAATGGACGTCGTAAAGTTAAAAGGTTAAAATGGCTTATGTGTTTCGGCTAGGAATTACGATTATTTTCATTGGTCGGTCAGTTTTCCCGTGAGTCCGCCGTTTATAAAATGGGCGAAATATCAAAAGCACTTAAGTTATCTACCTTTCAAAGTAGGCATATAGGTAACCATTTGAGATTCACAATGTCCAGAGCTTTGTGATTCACATTGTCTTTTCTTTGTAAATAAATGCTCTTAAAAGGTACTCTTTAATGGAAGGATATTACAAATGTTATACAATCATAAAGTATTTCAGGTGAAATCGTACAAATGTGAAGTTTTACATTTTGAATAACTCTCCGATCTCTCTGGGTGTAATATTTATAAAGCATTTATAAGATAGCTTAGGTATAACTTTATGCAGTTCTACAAGCTCTTCTTCAACTGTTATTGTAAGCAAATTCCTTGCAGAGATAGATTGGGCAGCGACTTTCAAAAAGATAACAATCCTATTCAAACTCAGGCCTAAATAGAGAATGCAAATAATGCGTTACCTATCGATAGATAGATCTACGGATGCATCTCGTTCCCACGTGTCCCTACTTTACATTCGCAACGAGCGCTTGCGCATCTGATCGACGCGCACAAAAACGGGAGGGTCAGCCGAAACTGGGCTAGTCTCGTATTGCATCGACCCTTTCACTCTCGAAATATACCTGCGCTTTTTACTTTTCCTGGAATCGCCTTCGAACGCCCTGGGACCGAACGGGATGCTGTGGTGTCCAAAGTTTTCTAGGCACTGCGCTCCTTGTTACATTTTGTTGTGAGTTTTGTGATACGGCAGTTCCTCAAGTGGATTATCAGTCAAAATTAATTTTATTCGAAAATAATCAATCATGAAGAATTATAGTTGATTATTTTAGATTCACTATTGTTATCATTAATAATTTAAATTTTAAATGGTAGCGTAAGTTCTTCTTCATCTCCGGGAGTAGGACACCAAGAAGTTTAATTTTTTGATCATTATTTTAATTTTTATATGCTGAATGTGTCAGTCACTAAAATTGCGTCACATCACAGACCCTGAGTCATATCATGCAGTTGATTTGTTGACTAAACGAAACTTTGAGAGCCTCAGACCGTTGCACCAATGGGCAATATTTCGCAAATTCTTCTTTTACGAAAGGTCCTTAAAATAAATCAAATGTATATGGGGTAGTCACAAAAAGCGGGTTAATTACTCTTTTGGGTGCTTCCATGAAAGGATGCGCTGTTTTTCAGACAGTTTTTGCCATTTTGCGAGCGGAATATGAGATGAGACGAGATGTAAAACAATATTCTGTTAACATAAAAGAGTGGTCTTTAATTACCGATTCATAAAGTTTTGAATGTCACTAGGTGTCAAAGAAATAGGATACAGGACCTGCATGGTTTGCCATTTTCAGTAGATTGTGTCAAAGTTGTATGATACTTTAGATTTTGAGTAAAAGACTGGGGTTTCTATGTCTATGAGTCTGCTAACGAATCTTCTGGTTATTTGAATTGTTATTATTTTGTAGTTACCGAATTAAATTGACTAAAATAGAAAATATCGCCGTCATCCTTTGCTTAGCGGTAGGTACAGTTTATATATGTTTTGGATTCCCTAGAGTAACTTTTTAGGCAAGCCTAATGGAGCCCTTGCATAAAGGCAAACAATTACACATTATTTTGTAGAAATCGAAATAGTTTTTGCAGGCAAATTCAAATCTTGCTCAGTTCAATTCAGGTAGAGATTTGAATTTTTTTGTCCGAAGGTTTCTAAACGTTTTGCAATTTCGATGGTAGACGGATGGGAATAAGTTCCATTTTTAGAGAAATATCCCAAGTGGTGGTTATGGTACAGATATTGGATTGTAAATCGATATCTGGGTTTCGATCATTTATAACTTGCATTCGGACGGGCAAACAAAGGAAGCGGTCGTTAGAAAAAAACGTGGAATTCGATGCGAGGAAGAGTGGAAATGAAGTATTATTGTAACACTTGCACTTTCGGTCGGAGGCTCCACTTGCGGCTCTGGTTTCCAACTAATCGAGATCTTACTTCACGTTTAATTCTATAGGAGTATTCCACGAAATTGCGTCGAAACATACTACACAATTCTGCATTTAAGGCGTGCCTAATATGTGCCTCAATATTATTCAGTAACTTGTTCTTTCAAGAGGTGGACAGGGTACCGTCCAACCGAAAAACGTCACCAATCCATCCAAGCGAAGTTATTTCGATGGGTTTAGCCGCAGACAACAAACATTACCTCTTTTTTCACTTCCTCTATTGGTCAAATTATCGTCCATTCAAATTACACGAGCCTCGTATTTGAAGTTATTTTCCGAATAAACATTGATACACAAAGGGTATTTGCACGTACGTATCCATGGCGGGAGGTAAACGCGGCGTTTCTTTCTTGTGATCAGTCAGTGATGCTGTAATGTAGGTTAAAGCTAAAGCCTGATGCGTGTTTGTCGGTACATGTGTACAATGGAGGAACGGGTGATTTCACCGTCGAGTGGTTTAGAGCAATGTAGCCTGTACCGGGCCGGTGCGCCGCAACACCGCACCGAATTGCAATCGACAATGTAAATATCGTACACGAGTTTGTGCCTATGAAAGGAAGCACTATGTTAAAATTTGCCTTCTATTATATTACTAGTGAGTGGCCGATACAAATATTGGTAAACATAATTAAGGTTATGAGTTGATATTTCCGTCTGCATCTGCAAACGATATTGGTACAGCAATGTTACGGCAAAGTTATAGAGGCTGCATCCTAAATTGACAACTTAATTTTAAACTCAATTACCTTCAGTCCGTCTATCTGTACGGGTTCGCACATTTCATGTTGAATTTCAGATGAATTTACAAAGTTATAAATAATTTATACAGGTTACGATTTTGATTGGTTGATTGATACCTACTAATTGAATTGTTGGCTCACTAATCTGCAAGCAAGTCTCGCACCGCACGCGAAGACTTTTGCTCGCCTGCACTCGAGTGGCAACTCGCAACTCGCATCTCGCACACGTGCAGATTACGCGTTCAAAGGATTTTTTACAATAAAACATATGCCGCTTTTTGCTTAACCCACTTTAGCCTCGATTATAACCTTCTTACCTACATTTGCTTCGCTCTTTTGTGCTGGAGAAGCCGCTGGAACGGTTACATCTCTGATATACTATCAGTATTGCCAAGTGCCGCTTGCGATTTCAAAAAATACCTATATAAGTTGATTTTGTATGGCAGAGTACGGACTTCGGAGGATAAATGCATCTGTTTTCTGTTAGATAGGTACGTAACTTATCATTTTCTAAGTTATAATATACCTAGGTATAAACCTAGTTTTAAACTGTGCAAAACTTCAGTGAACTATGACTCTTAGGAGAAATCCTATCAAATGTGCCCGAAGGAATAGATGTGTGCAAAAAGCTAAGTGTGGTTTTTGTTTATTTCACACACACGAAGCGGGAGGCCGTGTGACGTGATGGCTCGCATATGGACGACCGCGGGATACCACACCAGCCTCTTTGCACAATCATATCAGGGCTGCCAATTCGTTGGCATAGATAAATGTAGGGTCACGGAATTTCAAATTGTAAGTATAATTTCAGTAATCAACGGTTTTCTGTACAAGTTGTCTACACAATTCAAAAGTCCACGAGTGAACCAATATGCCAGTCAGGTATCGTTAGTAAAACTTGTTTTGTTAACTACTTTTTACACACGAACAGAATTACCTACATATAATTTAATAACACAAAGTCTGCTACGGTAAAGCTACGCCGTAGCATTACAATCATTTGAGGTACTATTTATTGTTATTAAATTATATTTGAAGTTTAACAAAATTTGCATATTACGTAATATGACACCTAGGTAACTGTTATATCTATCTAATCGAGATGCCAGTCGATGTTCAAGTAGGTAAGGTTAAGTTAATTAAGGTAAAATGTTAGATCTGTTTTAGTATCTAACATACATACACATGTCAAATAATCTAGTTTCATTTAAAGGGAGTCTTTTAAGTACTGTTTATCGTGACGGGTGCCATCCCTGCGATGTTTGCAGAAGGTCCCACGGTTGGTGTAACCGGAGCCCGCGTCCGCGGCTTCCGTCCGGCTTTTAGCGCCGTCTCATCGGTCACCGCCGCCACCACCGCCGCGCCAGCCACCAGCGCCCCTCCCACGCATCCTCCTGCCATATACCGCACCTACATGTATGTGGACGAATCATAATGGCGTATGTAAACCACGGTGTCGGCTGTCCGCTGAAGGCCGCGGCGCTCGGCCTCCCGGGCCGGCAGCGGCGCCCCATTCTCGGCCATTAATATTAATTAGGCGCGGTGTGGCTCCACGCTTCGCTCTACTCCTCTTTGCTCCTGACTCGCAGCGAAAATTAATTACTCGCAATCTTTATGTTCCAATTATAAAGGCCTTCGCAACAAATTAAATCTGTCCGGAGCAGGCTTCTTTTGAGAGAGGTTTCACTCTCTTTGTGGACTTGATAAATGTTCCCAGCGAAAATTCTTTGTGAATTCAGCGAAATGTAGATATTTGAGTTAATACGTTAAATTACGAGCGATCTGGGGATATTAGGAAAAAATCGGCGCCTTCATAAAGTTATGACAAAGAAGCCGCAATTATGACCGCCGCTGTTGCGGTAGCTGCGCTCAATGCGATATGTAATTGTATGTTATTCTCTCGCTCGCGGTTAACGAATAAAAGCGAAATCGATTCCCAAACTCCAGCTTTTGCATAAGCGTACACGACTTCCGCATTCGAGCAGCAAAAACGAAATCTCGGGGAAAAAACTTGCAAGTTTCCCTTTCATCGAGGCAAAATATTTAACGGCCGTAACCGGATATCTCCGCGTTGCTCTTGGAAACAATGAAAAAAAACCACCAACGTGTTATTACGAGACCAACATTTAATAAGCCCGTTTTTTATTTTGCATTGGTTTTGGTTATCCATTAATTCGTTGAATGTGCAAAAAGTGCGTCAGGCTGGTTGCGCCTGCGCACCGTGCACTGTTTGAATAGTTCGATGGCGCACTCATTGTTGCGAGAAGATGCGGAAATGGGATATTTTCTTTCGAGAAACATAATATTCTGCTGCATTATGTTGACCTTACGCAAAAAGTAACCACTGAGAAATAATTGAACAGTCTGATTTTGGATAAAGTAGAATGTAGAGCGCTTTATTGCAAGAGTTAAATATTGAACATTAACAAACTCTAATCAGTAATAAGTTGGTCGATAATATAGAAAGAAGATCAACATTTTTCGCAAACCGATTTTGCTACATGTTTTTTACATCTTCCTGCCTTTTGATTTCGAATGTCCTTTTTGATCAAAAGTCGCTATTGATATAATTTTGAGTGACGTACGCCCACACAATGGTAAATCAGTATTAAATGCTCTTTTTCAGGACAATATAATGTTTTCTATAACATTTCGGTTTAGTGTCACTTTGGACAGGATACGGTGTTATTAAAAACCGAAGTTCGACATGGCGAATTTATATCATAAAAGATGCATAATAGCATCAAGATCTTTTAAGTTGAATACACCTTTGACATAGCCAAATCTAAAATTTTAATTTGACATAGCAGTATTGTAAAAAGAATTTTTCTTACTAGATTTATGTATATGCAAAAATACATCTATCTACTTACTTTCGTAAAAGAAAGGTCCTTTCAACGCAAAGTGAAAATAAAACCAGAGTGTCCCGGAAAACAAAGAACACTCACATCTTTTCCCTGTTAAATCGAGAAAAAGATAATTCCCATGTCGACAAATTGTACATAAATACATCTCTTGAAATCGAAAACGTATTCGCACGAATCATTAGCAAAAAAGATACGATCAATTTCCTGTCAACAACTGACCATGCACAAGTGGCTCTAGCTGCGATGCAAGATTAATGAATTCACAATTAGATACGTCCGAATTGAACCGAAATTGGACTTTAGAAATCGGAAGTGTGGTGAATAGGGCGGTGCAATTTCTGATAGATTGTTGCGAATGATGGGTAGTTGCAAAAAAGTGCGGCGTCCGCACTGTCCCACAGCTGTCCTTCATACGCCGATATTTTAGGTAATCCGATAAATATTTTTTACTACCCGTTTTTTACGATTTGGAGATGGTTTTAGTATTTGCTTGGCATTTGTGGGGCTTTTTGCTCATGCAAAAAGTGGACTTTCCGCTCTTCATTTGAAGATATCCGCCGCCCTCTACTGTCTGCTGCGTAATTAAAATGAATGTCTCGCTAATGAAAAGGTAGGTAACTAGTCAGTACACTATTTTTTCTTATTTCATTGCAAGCTTATTGCGCAGACAGGTCGGACATAGAGAAGCGAGACTTGTAAAGAAATTCTTGATAGTAAATAGAACTCTCATCCCAAGATATATTTCTTGGATCATAATGAACCAGGGATTCTTGTTTACATAGTAGCCGTCCTCTCTTTATGATTGAGGAGTAGGTAGTTGTGAGATGAGGGTATTGAGGGTAGCCTGAGAGGTGGCCGGCCTTGCCCGCACACCCGCGCCCGCCCCGCGCCCGCACCGCACACCCGCGCGTGTCAGCGGCAGGATCGCGCACAAAGCGCAAAGGTCCACCGTCAACATATCGGAAAGGATTTGCTGTGTCCACTAGTAAAGCCGCGTTCATATTGACCCTTCTATAGTTTGAATAGAACCGAACGTTCCCATTAGATGAAGAAGAGTGATTTTATATCTAAGGATTATCTTTGTACATACTGTTTGTAAGTAGATATCACTTAATTTATGAGCATCTTCTCAGTTCAACCTCTGGGTTTCATAAAAAGTTAAATACGAGGTAAAATATATCTTCATATCTCAAGATTGTTATAAAATAGACACCTATAGGTACCTATCTAATTATAAATTACTTAAATCATAAGTGAACAGCAGAAGAAAAACCCTTTTCCAAACAAATTCTTTTTTAACGAGGTATGAAATAAGTGGGTTTTGGTTTGGTTAGTACCTGATAAAATTGTATTTGTCTTAGAAATCGAGTAGTTGATAGGTACTCAGTGTGTCCGCGTCCCTAGCACAGCAGGGCGCAAATTGCTTGAACGCGCCCCGCGGAAAAACGACGTAATACTTTATTTTGTCAAAAATAGAAAGTAGGTACGCAACCTGGACCGTACGTTTTAATCGCTAGGAAAATATTTGCTAACAAGATACTTCTTTCTACAATTTCTTAGACGAAAAGGCCACACATCAGTCAAACGGTGACCCAACGCGTGCTGCCCGTAAAAACGACCACTTTAAAAAATAAACTTCTAATCTTATTAACAACGAATGTTGCATTTTTTATTTAATAACATCTTTTATGTTAAGTTGCACCTGGATATTCTGTTTTGTAGCGATGTCCACGGGTCAAAAAAGTTTCAATAGATACCCCTGAACAGTCCCGTTACATAATCGCTGTCTAGGTCACTTTTTACTGCATTTTTTGAGGAAAAAACCGGCATGTGCTCGACAAATTATGCATTTCGTTGCATCACAATGGCGGAGTCGCCCGCGGCGGCACGAGGACATATTATATTTTAAAAAATTGCAAGCTGATGGCAAGCGAAGTACCCATTGTATCGAGAAGCGCGTCACCACATAAAATGTTTTGCAACACAAGATTGCAATTTTTTTGTTTTGGTTCTTTTGATTTTTAATCGACTTGCGGTCACTGATTGATGAACAAAATAGATAATGAAAAAAATATCGATAGACATTTTTAAAAACCATGATTTATATTTTGAGACACCTCTTTATTTTTTGCGTAGGTAAACCAGTGATAGTGGTTGTAAAACATTCATACAAGATGCATACCCCTTGGGACAGGGTTAGACAGCTAAATATTTGCTTAAGAAGATGCCCTCCAGAAAAAACAGCAGCGATAAAGATGACGATGTTATTTTACCTTTGGCTATCTGTTCCGATTTCATTCATGATGGTCGCGAGATAACCGCCGGGACGTGGCTACGGTCCCTTGTTTGCATCAAACAAGGCGTCCAACGCGCTAAACTTATCTAACGTTTGCCCAAAGCTGGCACAAAAAATGTATGTCGATGTTATTTTTGAATTTGTGCAAGACGTTTGACAGCGGATGGACGAGACGTGCGGTACAAAAGGTGACAGATTCGCCAAGGAAGGAGTGCGCGCGGACAAAAGACCGCGAGACGTTTGAAAGACGTTATGAATGGGGATGGAAAGAAGGAGTGATCGAGCAGCGTCCACCGCCTCTCCGCACCCCTCGGGAAGCCCTGGCCGGACCGAGCCCGCACAATACACGGGGAATTAATCCTTTGTGAAGGAAAAAGCCGAAAACCGGATATAAATGACCGCTTTACATAAAACCGCCACCGATCACCGGATATCTAAACACGAGCCTGAACAAGATGAAACCTAAGTAATGATCCGTAAACGAACACACAACATGAATAAAGCATTGTACTTTTTGTTTACATAATATATTTGCTTGAAAAGTGATAGCAAGAAAATTATGACGAAGTAGGTATACAAAGCAGAAAACTCGTAAAAATCTATCTCTTTATACCAAAACTGTTACCCGCAGTCATATGAACACGTAACCAGTCTAATGTCCAACTTGGGATTGGGAGAAAACATAAATCCCGCTTTAGGGTTGAAATAAAAAGAGGAGTTCTGTAAGTGGGATAGTGTAGGATATAATTCACATTTATGCCGGACCGACGGTGCGTATCGAGTCCAGCTCGCAAGGACAATTCTCTCCCGGAGAAAAAGGGAATTATTCATCACACCCGGAAGGGGAGAGCCCGTGACGCAAGCATAGAAATAGCCACCTGTCGCTGCACGAACGGCGTAACCACCCGCTTCTACCACAAACGAATTTCAAACGTATGTTCAAGAGAAAAGGTTCGGAATCCTGTTGCGCTCATCTTGTGTAGGGCATTTTCATCGATTCGGGGGTCCAGTGACTGTTGCCAGTTGCAGAATCAAAAGTTTAAACGGCCGTCGAGAACAAAGGGCATTTCGGACAGGGCGACGCGGTAGGGATAAATATTCAATGCGAATCCTTTGCAGGCGATATTTTATACGTTATCCCGGCGATTGTCGACTCTCACCTGCGCGCCTAGCGGAACGATACAATAAGAAGAATTTTATATCAGTTAAGAAGGGACTAGCCCCGTGTAACGGACTTTGGGAATTTAATTGTTAATAAAACTCCGAAATATTCAAGATTCACATCAAATGGCAAGAATCTTTGTAACAAGTCTAGGGTAAGTATTTCAAACGCGTTTGTAGGTAGGTATGTCAATCAAATTAATATGATCTTACGTCAAAGTCAGATAAATCGTGACAATATCTTTTTATCATTTTGTGCTACCAATTAAAACTTGATTCAAAAATTAACAATCGACATTCATCTAAAGTTGGAACTCGATAATCGAAGTAATTAAAACTTTTGGTGTAAAAAAGCAATAATTAACGAAATGTCATTTTCCGAACCAGCTATAAAAACGTCAATCTACTCAAACAAGTTTGCAATCAATCACAAGATTGTTATACACGTTATTGATTCTTGATCAACCGCCCTTCTTTTGTATCGAAGTAAAACCAGATTTTGTGTAAAGTTTACTCAAAATTTACATTAAAATCGTGCACAAATAGAAAAAAAAACTGGCTGAAATTCGAGTTTTATTGTGTGCGATTGATTCGTAACGGCCGAGCGGCAATAATGCGAATGAAATATTCACAATTTGAGTAATTCCGACGGTGGCGCACATCTGTCGCGACTCGAGCGCGGAAGGGACCCAATCACTATTGTGCAAAACAATAATTATATGTTCGGTGATCCTTTCCTACATTTGAGTACTAATGACCTCAAATATTAAATACCTAATATTTACAAAATTATTTAGGTGCTACTCTGTGTCGATGCGCTATTGTGGCATCTTTTTCGTAGCAAACATCTTCGCAATACAATTCGTCTTCTATTGTAGATAATTTGTAGAGAAACAGTAGAAATGACCTCGTGTTTTTACGACGGCCTCCGTCGGCCGGCAGCAGCCATTGTCGCCGGCACTGCAAAAACTCCGGGCAAGGATTTATCTGCCCAAAACAATACCCCGCATTGGCATTCGGCTGTAAAACCGGCTTGCTTTATTGCGCTCCAATTTGCGAAACTGGACCATCGCTTTTGTTTCTGATAACAGCGCAATAGGATAGATTACTTGCGCATGTCGGTACACTTTGTTGGACCCTTTGCCGACTTTCGCTTTTCATATTTCTTTTGTAGTAGCGCAAATAAATGTAATGTTTATTGCTAGTGACGTAATTTTGAATTCTTGGACGGGTAAAAACGTGCAGTTTATTTTTGTTTTACTAGGGTTTCCTTTAGCAAAATCAATAGTAATTTAGAGTCACTTTAAACAAAAATAACATCTTGGAAAAGTGCACAGATATTTTAATAATTTATATCTAGGTGTAATTTATTCATACGTAGGTACATCAACAACTTGACCTTCTTTGTAATTATTTTTACTGAATTCTTTAATAGAATATACCTAATAAAACCAAAGGTATCAGTAATACTTACATTTACAGGTTTTTTATTTGTGTCTCAGTCTGTGGGTAGTTCAGTAGTGAATAGCACAGTAGAACGAACGACCCGCGCCAGAAAGGGTTCATTGTCAACGTTGAATAACAACCAAAACAATGCGAATTCGCGTGGAGAGAGTAAAAGTGGTGAATTTGCGGATTCCTTTCTCTCCCGTCCTTGAATTCTCTTTAGCAGGCAAGGCTTAATTGTGGTCTCGTCTTCAAAGAGTTGGTCCCTTTGAGCCGGGAAGTGTCGGCTCGTCGCAAAACAAAGAGAGAGCTTTCACTTTCACTACAAACAACAACCCTCGTGTTGTGGTTCGGAGTGGAGAGCGCGGTGTGAGGCGGATTGGGCGCTCGCCCGCTCGGGCACTCGCCGACCTCTTGTGTCTCTTCAATCTACGCAAGTAGGTGTTCTTAGTTGCTGTTTGATTCAGTAGTGTTTTTGTTCTTGTTTGCAGTTTGTTAGCGTTCAATACCTTAAAGTAAGTAAGAAAAATAATTTTACTAACCAGAAAATTCTCCTTTAAAGTGCTGACTCAAAATAGTAAAATCCGCGGGGTTCTTTCCACTACCTATACGATTTTTATTGAAATCGTCCGATATTTCAATACATGTTACGGTGGTTTAAATTCTGAGTCCAGATCAATCGATCTGACACTGAGATCTGACGAATCGAGCCGACTCAGTGCTGTGTTTTTTCAGTTTAAGACATCCGAAATAGCGATATTAGTGATACTGATAACCAAAAACCGAATGTTATTTATTTTACTCATTAGTTGACAAATGCCGCTAGTGCCGCTACTAAAACAAGGAATAAAATAAATCAACAACACTTTCCGATATAATCTGCAGAAATATTTTTTCTTTGCCAACTTTGTCCTTTGTGGGTTTGGCCTTAATTAACGACATATTAGGATAGGCGTATTGATACAAGATAAGATCTAACAAGCACCTGCCCAAGTTTGCGAATGGTAGACAAAGATCTTGCTGTTGCCTAATTTATAAGAGATATAATAGTAAAACACGAGGGAGCGGGCAAGGTGCGACGCGTGCTCGAGATCAACACAACATCCGCCGAAAACGATGATGCACAAAAGAAAGAGAGAGCAACTACGTTTTTTATCTTAAAAAACTTCCTTGCACTCCCAATGATATACGAAATTCACCTTTATATCTCCAACCTAAGGGCGATAATAGCGTAAACTTTCAAGGCACGCGACAGCAGCAGGTGGGTGCAATGCTCTTAAAAAGCGAAGACTTTTTTACTGTGCATTGTAAAGAACAGAGTATGCTTCTTTAATCAGCTTTTGTTTGATTTATAACTTTTTAAAAGGTAGAACTTACTGCACTTCTGAAATATGACTCACTGGATAGGACGGTAGATATGTAGTCTATTTACTTACATATTTCTTTACAGTATTTATTAAAGTACAGAACTGAAAAACAGTACCTAGGTGAGTAGATATAACTAGATACCTACCTGGTAAAATACAATCTGGCGATGGGTTACTGACGATTTGAAATTAACTTATAAAAAAAATATTTTATATAGGTAAATATTATGTAGGTATATGACTAATAAGTACGTTTATTTGTAATTGTAACATCACAATGATATACTAACATAATAAAATAATGTTACTCCACCAACGAAGAAACCTAAGTAGCAAATAGGGTTCTTGTTCTTAGCAAATAATTATCCATTGAGTAGATACGTAATGTAATGTACCACATTAATAAGCTAGGTAAAAAGCTCCTCATAAATATATTGTAACAACTGAATTAGCTACCACTTTGAGCACAGACGGGAGACATCTTAATAATGGCGTCATTAAAGCTGGTAGTTATGCTACACATGCCTTGCGGGATAAAACGCGGTATGGCGCGTGTTCAAGGTAAAAATAGTAAAACGTATAAATAGCGTGCTTTCTAGTGATGGGAGAGTGAGGGGTTGCGGGACACTTGTGGCTATGTATTATATAAGTGTATTTATTTTCACGTAATAAGTGTATTACATGAAAAATTGAAAATACATACCAGAAGCAATCAGCCCTTTTCTCAAGAAGCATAGCATATTTTATTATTTCATCCATCAGTTGCCCATATGTAAAAATGCGGTTCCATACATGGCTGCAAAATTTTGTTTGATATAGTTTTGCGACTCTATTTTTGGGTGAACTAATAGATCTCTAAAATATTAATGTTATATAACTTTTCAGCTAAGTACTTAGTTCAACGACAAAATGAAAAATAATTGTTATAGTAATCTCATGTTAATTTAAGTTAAAGTTAAGGTTAGGTAATTTAAAGGTAGCCCAGCGTATTTGCTACGATACGACTGGTAATAATTCGGTTTCAGGATAGTACTTACTTATAGTTATTTTGAAATAAAAAGAAGCTAACACTGTAACATTTGCTACCTACACCGAAAAAACTGATGGCAGACAATATTTTTGAATAACAAAACCTAGTAGGTACATAATTAATTTATACCTAGTAAGTAAATATGTAAGTAATAAAATAACACTAGATAGAGATGAAAAAGATGTTGAGAATGAGTAGCGATGGTAGATATGGAAATATATTTCGGAACAGTTTCGGTTTGAAAACATAAAATACCTATGCTGATTCTTCGCCTGAATTTCTCCTTCTCATTACGTGAATCAACTTTTTCTTGTTTCGCCATATTTCCTTAAAAACTGTTATATTTGGCGTTCATGTCAGGGGTACTCATCTCAGTTCTTGGATCGAAAGCTGAGATGTGGTATACGGGTACGCGAACCCGGCTTCCCGAGCTTCTACTGTCTTTGACTACCTTCCGGGCAGTAGTATCCTACTACCTGTATTCCTGCCCCAATCTCACCACATTCCTCCCCACTCCTATTCCTACTTTCCTATCTCTCCTAGATCCAACAAAAGCAGCTCCCTCCTGCTTAACAAACAAAGTCTGTCTCGGCGAGAATGGCAACCCAATGCAGATAGTGCGAACGGGCTTGGCGGACTCGGCGATTCAGCAAGGCAATGTGGATGGCCTAGGGCGACGGTAGAGGGCGCGTGTAGTTACTGTCGGCCAGACACAGCATCCGACCTTTCCTTCAGTTGTAACGGTTCTCCGTTCCACTGAACTGGGGAGGGGAAGGAAAAAAGCAGCTCCCTCCTGCTTAACAAACAAAGTCTGTTTCGGCGAGAATGGCAACCCAATGCAGATAGTGCGAATGGGCTTGGCGGACTCGGCGATTCAGCGAGGCAAGGTGGATGGCCTAGGGCGACGGTAGAGGGCGCGGGTAGTTACTGTCGGCCAGACACTGCATCCGACCTCTCCTTCAGTCGTAGCGGTTCTCCGTTCCACTGAACCGGGGAGGGGAAGGACTAAGTGTGTGCGCTTGCGTTTGCGCGAACGTCTGCGCACCCTAATATATCCTGCGCAACTGACCGCTTCCGAATAATGGACTCCGATGACGCTAAGTCCTGCGGCGATGGGTTGAAGTAGAGAGGTCTAGCGTGGTGCAAGCTGGGCTTTGTCTGATTCCTGCACGCAGGCGGTCCCAGGGTGTGAGTACACGCCGTGGTCGCTTTCGCATTGAAAAATCGGGACGACAATGCGAATTCGGCAGCACCTGGGATGACAAGAGCAGCCCTATTTAGGAAGCACTGCTCTCCTCGCTCAGTCGAGGGGGCTAGAAAAGGTGCCTAAACAAATGCTCGTCCCTTCCTGGAAGGTGGTAGTAACCACGGCTGCCATCGCATCACTTAACACGTGGTCGACGCAACAAAAATAAAATAAATAACACACCATCTATAATGACATTTGGCGCATGGAACGTGAGAACGCTCATTGATAGAGATGGCAACGCCTGTCCTGAACGTAAAACCGCTATAGTAGCTCGGGAACTTCATCGCTATAACGTGGATGTGGCTGCACTCAGCGAAACACATCTTGCCGATGAAGGAGAACTAGTGGAAGATGGAGGGGGATACACTTTCTTCTGGAAAGGTACATCCGTATCTGAACCTCGACGTTCAGGGTAGGATTTGCCATCAAAAATCATTTAGTAAAGCGACTTGAAGAATGTCCTGTTCACATCTCGGACCGCGTTACCACACTGCGCCTTCACTTGGACAAAGACAACTACCTTAATGTTATCAGTGTCTATGCTCCAACGCTAGACAAGTCTGATGACATTAAGGACAAATTCTATGAGGAACTATCTCAATGCCTTGACAGCATAAACGCCAGAGAGCAGATACTATTGCTGGGCGATTTCAATGCTAGAGTTGGTCGGGACTATGAGGCTTGGCCTGGAGTTCTGGGGCGACACGGAGTCGGCAACATGAACAGCAATGGTCAGTTGCTACTCAGTCTCTGTGCTCAATACGATCTAGCGATATCGAACACTATGTTCAGACTTGCCGCTAAGCACAAGACGACGTGGATGCACCCGCGATCCAAACACTGGCATTTGATCGATTATGCTATTATGCGGCAAAGAGACATCAGTCAAGTCCAAGTCACCCGCGTCATGCGCGGTGCTCACTGCTGGACTGACCACCGACTTATTGTCACAAAACTGCGACTCCGCCTTCGTCGACCTCGTAGATCCATGATAAAAAAGCCTGCGTCTTTGAACGTGGATAGGCTGCAAGATCGCGAGATGAGAGAAAAGTATGCTGAAACCTTAACCGAAAATCTGTTGCCAACAAATGAGACAGTTGATGTCAATGCTGCTTGGCGAAATTTGTCATGTCATCTCATAGAAGCCGCTACCGCTACTTTAGGTACAAAAGACCGGCGTAGTGAAGATTGGTTCGATGACAATGACGAAGTTCTCAAGACAGCATTCGACAAACATCGAGAGCTCCTGCGACAGCATCATCGGAGAGGTGGAACTGTAGCGGCAGTCAAAGAAAATGACCAAGAATTACGTAGGCTGTCTCGGCAAATAAAAGACAAGTGGTGGCAGGAAAAAGCTTGTCAGATGCAGTGGCTTGCCGATACAAACCAGCTTGGGGAGTTCTACTGCGAGGTGCGTAAACTGACAGGTACGCCCCATAGAGCAAAAGTGCCTTTGAGGTCTCTGGATGGCTCGCAACTCTTGACCAGCAAAGAGGATGTGCTCAAACGGTGGGCTGAACATTTTAACGATCTGCTTAACGTAGATCGATCAGCTAACCTGCATCACATCAGTTTATTACCTCAACTCCCCCTAGCCACCGAGCTGGACGAGCCCCTGTCGTGTGATGAGGTTGTTACTGCCATCAGACAGCAGCATAATAAACGGGCGGTTGGCATTGACCTTATACCAGGCGAAATACTTAAATATGGCGGTGCGGAGCTGCACTCGATGGTATGGAAACTTTTGTTCGAATGTGGGAGGAGGAGCGAGTCCCGGACGATTTTAAAGTGTCTCGCATTAGTGCCCTCTACAAGAACAAAGGTGACCGTTCTGACTGCAACTCGTACCGCGGTATTTCGTTATTATCGGTCCCCGGAAAGGCCTTTGCAAGAGTCCTATTAAACCGCCTGAAGGACTTATCAGAAAAGATTCTGCCCGAAACCCAGTTTGGCTTCCGACCTGACCGAGGCACATGTGAAGCTATTTTCTCGGTACGTCAACTGCAGGAAAAAAGCAGAGAACAAGGTCGTCAGTTGTACCTCTGCTTTGTTGACCTGGAGAAAGCGTTCGACAGTGTGCCTCGTGAGGCTCTCTGGATGGTGCTAGGAAAACTGGGGTGCACGGAGAAGTTTGTGCGCCTCCTGAGACTCCTGCATGACAATATGCAGTGCTGCGTCTCTGTAGACGGTGAACAGTCTGATTTTTTCCCCGTCACCTGTGGGGTGAAACAAGGGTGCGTTCTAGCGCCCACACTGTTCGCCTTATACTTTGCGGTAGTAGTCAAGGAGGTCCTAAATACTGTCTCCGAAGGAGTCCGCATCCGCTTCCGCTCTGATGGCAGTCTTTTCAATTTGGCTAGACTTAAGGCGCGCACCAAAGTCTCGCATGCACTTATTACTGAAATTATGTATGCCGATGACTTGTGCTTTCTTGCAGAATCCCCAGAAGGCCTACAACAACTGATGACCGTTTTTCACCAAGCATGCTGCAAATTCGGCCTAAAGATTAGTGTCAAAAAGACGGAAGTGATGTCCCTGGATACACAAGGTCGTGAGACACTGACAATTAAGCTTGGTGAAGATATGTTGAAACAGGTTGACAAGTTCCGATATCTGGGGAACACTATTACAGCTAAGTGTGACCTTGATGCTGAGATCAATAGCAGAATCAGTGCTGCAGCTGCAGCATTTGGGAAGCTGCGTTCCAAGGTTTTCTGCTCGCACGACCTTAAACTAGCCACAAAATTATCTGTATATATGGCGATTGTACTGCCAAACCTTCTGTACTCTTCCGAGACCTGGTGTGTGTATCGTCACCACATACGCACTCTGGATCGATTCCACCTCAAATGCCTTCGCACCATCATGAAGATCAGATGGTCCGACCGAGTGCGAAACACCGAAGTTCTAAGACGAGCCAATGTTGGTGGCATTGAAGCCTACTTAATGCGTCGACAGCTTCGGTGGTGCGGTCACGTATCCCGGATGGCGGATGAGCGAGTGGCGAAGCGCATCTTCTATTCTGAGCTAGAGGAGGGCAAGCGAAAGCATGGCGGTCAACTCCTCCGATTTAAAGATGTTCAGAAGAGACACATGAAAAGATGCAATATCGAACCCTCTCAATTTGAGGTTTTGGCAGCACAACGGCCAGAATGGCGCGGTCTTGTAAAGAGGCGAATCCGCGACTTCGAGGAGCAGCGTAAAGCAGACCTTGACGCTAAACGCGATGAACTGAAGGCCCGTCCTCCCGCCGCCATTAACTACAATTATATCAATGGCAAACTCACGTGCCCACACTGTGCACGGGAGTTTACTGCCAAAATAGGCTACAATAGCCACATACGAGCGCATCAGCGCCGACTTGATTAGGAGTAGAAGTGGTCGCCATGGCCGAAACCGGCCGGAAAGATCATCATCATCATCATCATTTGGCGTTATTGCTAGTTGAATAGACCATACAAATTGACCAGAAGAAATAGTAGTCAACTCCAAAAAATATTTACTTATTTGCATAAAGCTGTTTAAGAAAATACCATATTCAAAACTGGAGACAACCTGTGCCCCTGGCAAACCCCCTATAAAATTGGTAAAAACTTATTTAGCTAATTGATTTATGTATCTATGTTATCATAAGTATGTAGACATATTGTATGGTACAGAAACAAGTCTGAATTCGCGAAAAGTCTAAAATCGCGTGAAAATCAAAAAGTTGATTCACCCATCGGTAGTTTGAAAGCACTATCGGTACCATAAAGAAGCTGCTTTACTGGCCGCTTAGCATGACACTTATGCTGTTTATGCGTGTTGTTCCAGTGACAATAATTGCCTTAAGCGCCCTTAAGCAGACCGAGCGACGTTTGAAGGCCAAAATGGTGGAGTTCTGGCAGGTCCAACTAATCTATGGCGTTTCAGACACATTTAACTTGAAACAAACGGGTGGATTAATATAAGGGAATTGATAAAAACTTTTAAAATCCCTGTTTGTTAAAACAGGGATGATGATGGTTACATCATCATCTTCCTGCCCTTATCCCAGTCAGTTGGGATCGGTACAACATGTATTTTGAAAACACAAAATCATGATTTGGCTAGATGTTTTATGACCGGCCGCGTACCTGACGTCAACCCTCTTTGGGAATGCTGTTGTAGGTGGTAGATATCACTGCCACCATGCAGTTGACAAATGAGGTCAAAAACTCTACGTCGCCTTTTACGAAACACCCTGAGTGAACTAGGGATGGCAGTAGGTATTCTTAGCCGTTACCACACGGTCATGTTTTAACCAACAGTATGAAATAAAACAATCATTTGTAGAAACAGTTGGGTTATAAAAAGTCTCTTATGACAAGAGATGGCCTGGGTAATTAACACTACCTACTTAGTATAAAGCAGGATAAACTAGTCTATACCCAAGAAATTAATTGATATTTAGTGCGTGGATAATTTAATTAATTAGAGTAAAAACGGATTTATATTATAACCAAAACCTCAGCTTACAATTAGGTATAATTACAAACGGGTTTGAATCTGTACCTAAGCATACCTACCTACTTATGATTTGCTTATGATATAATTTCGCTGATTTGAAAAGTTATTAAAGATACCGGAATTATTTATTTACCTACTTATACTTATTTGTATAATTAGATTATAACCATCTGAATAAAGGTATTAATTATTATTACTAATTTATTATAGGTAGTACTATTCTGTCATGTATTTTCTTCGGTGCAAAATTTGTAAGACACAAAATATTAATGCCAAATTTTCTTTCCAACAATTTTTGCATTTAATTATGAATGTATATGATCTAGACACACGGCAGTGTGTCCGCCAAGTTCGAGCAAAAAAAGCGACACACCGGCCGTGAGTTATATTACACGAACCATTTCGGGCCAAGTTCGACCCACCTATAACTCAGAATCTATTTTATCTACGCATATGAAATTTCTAGTATCTGTCAAGATCTACTTACTTATCTAAAATACAAAATTTCATTAATGTACCTATTGTAGGTCTTGAGATATTGACGTCAGAAAATCGCTATTTTTACTATACACTCACTGACTCACTCACTCACTCACTCACTCACTCACTCATCAAAAACCTAGACCACTTCCAATGGTCGTATTGACTTGAAATTTGGCATGGAGGTAGGTCTTTAGGTCAAGGTAAAGGAAAAAATCTGAAAATGGCCAAGTGTGAGTCGGTTTTAAAAATAATGAAGGTGTAAATTCATACCCCTAAGGAACTAAAACAAAAAATTTCTCTATATCTTCCAATCGTCGTACCGACCTAAAATTCGTTACGAAGGTTTGTATTCAGTCAAAGTAAAGTATAAATGAGATATTTCATAAGAAAAAAAGAAAATAAACCTTACAAAAATAAATGAAATCCCACCAAAAACATAAATGTGAAAGGCTGCCAAGTTCGATAATTTTGGAATGCTTCGCCTATAAAAGAAGTGAGATCTAAATAAGTACCAAGTTCCATACACAGACCTCAGTTAAAAATAGTTACAGGAATGCACACTTGATTTTTCGCAGTTTGGAAATAAGAATCTACTTTCCAAACTGCGGAAAATCAAGTGTGTTTTTCGCAGTTTGGAAATAAGAATCTACTTTCCAAACTGCGGAAAATCAAGTGTGCATTCCTGTAACTATTTTTAACTGAGGTCTGTGTATGGAACTTGGTACTTATTTAGATCTCACTTCTTTTATAGGCGAAGCATTCCAAAATTATCGAACTTGGCAGCCTTTCACATTTATGTTTTTGGTGGGATATAACCTACCATATACAGAAGCCGTAAAGATACCTATTACCGGTATAGTTTTCATCGATAAAAAAATAGTTTTGTTAGTAAGTGGTTCAACTATCTTTATGAAGACATGCTGTGATGAAGTTAGTAGCAGCTCTTAAAGGTAATACACCGAGGCATGTCTCAAATTAGCTTACAGGAGCGCGGCGCCCCACACAGGAGCGCTCGTAAAAAACTGCTTATGTGGCGGCCGCGGCTCCAGGAAGGAACATAATGTAGTAGCGCCCATAAAAAGTGAATGCATTGCGTGCACGTGGAGTGCACCGGGGCGCGGGCGGGGGGAGGCGGGGAGCGGCGGGCGAGAGAGGGGTGGGAGAGGGGCGCGGGGGCGTGGGGGTGTGTTTACCGCGAGCTAGGGGCGGCCGCGCGCGCTCCGCCGCCGGCCGCCAGTGTTGTGGTAGGTCGCACGACGAGCGCCCGCACCGCGCTACATTCTCTCCCGCGACTCCGCGCCGGCATAACATGCCAACATTGCCAACGCATCAAAAATAAAAAACTCTATTTTTATTATCGTTATCAAACACAAAGTTTCGTGAACAAGAACGACTAAAGACTGTAACCGGTGCATATAAATGCATACCGTGAAGCCGAAGTGAGATGGCCCTGTCTCTGCAGTCGTCGCAGAATTCCAGAGGTTCGTTGTAGTTTGTTGTCGGTGCGCCTGGCTGTCTCCGGCCGCTGAATCTGTGAATCTCAAGTGCATGTGTGTAAAAGTTTGTAAAGTTTGTCTCGCGTGGTGGCGTGCCATGCGTGTGGCGCGCGCGGTGATTGGCCGCCGCTCTCGCACACATGTTTATTTGCATTCGGAGCTTTGCAGATTCAGTGAACCGTAGGCGGCAGCGCGCGTAGCGCCGTGCTACGACTCCGCTACGAGATCGCGAATTCGTAGCGCTGGAAGTTCTTTTGTTTTTATTGTGCTTGTTAAAATTATAAATGGTAAGTACTGATATTTATATTCATTATTTATTTAAGTAACTATAATATTTGAATTGATCTGCTCGAAATACGTTATATCAGTTGAATAACGAGTTATTCAATTATTTATGTGTGTTTTTATTCGTTTCATTCACATTGCATGATATTTTGGGACTATTCGCATATGTAGCTACCTATAATGTCTTTCCTTGATGATTGACAAAATCTGTATTCATTTGATTTATGTATATCACTGATAAACTAAATTATTCATATCATTTCTAGTGCATGATATTACGTAAAAATTATTTTTTGTATGTGTAATCTATCATATTATATCACTATGCATGACTCATATCAAACTTGTATTTATTGTATTTATTTCTATGTTAAAATAAACTAGCATGCAGATTTACAAAGAAGAATTTTGTGATCGTTAGTTAATTGGGTACCTAATTGAGCGCGGAACTTTGGATACTATGGAACATTTATCATCCTCAAGTTCTTTGTACTCATTAATTACCGCAAATGTACCTGCTTAACAATAATTCTGACATTAATAATCTTTTATAAATGCAAATTTGGTTAGCAACTGCATTAGCTAAGAATATGGACCGATACTTTACCTACAATTAAGAAGATTGATTACCCGTCTGTCTAAGAATCTCGTCTCTACGTGCTATAGATAAATTAGATTACAGATAAATTCGATTTAGGTGTAGGAGATTGATTCGCAGTATATTTTTGAATTATAATTAATGTTTTGTAATACCTATCATCATCATCATCTTCTTCCTACCCTTATCCCAATTATTTGGGGTCGGCGCAACACGTTTTGTTCAACACAAAATCGTGTTCATCGGGGCGTTTTGTAATACCTATCTCCTGTGTTTTGTGATAATTATTTCGGAATGTTTCTTATTGAATATTCAGTAAAATCGTAATTTTACTAAAGATTTACATAATTAGGAAAATAGCAAAATTATTTCATAATTAGGCGATTCCGTGGTAACAGCGGATTTGTCGGTTTGCCTCTACGCTACCTAATGACGTCAGTATTGTGATTTTAGTTATAAAAATCATAGATAACTTTAATAATGATTAGAACAAACAGAACCCCACAGAAAGGTTCACTCGACCCAATTCAGGGTTTTTGCGATTGGGGGGCATTTTAAAATGACGTGCGGCGCGGATGCGTCTTGCGTCTCATGCGTCTCATTTCCCCGCTACACCTCCTGCTACCCGCTGACATCTCCCCCCCCAACGTCTGTCACCCCTAGGGAAGGTCGCGCACGAACTTGTCAGACTATAGTACTGAGTGAGCCGTATACTGTATAGTATAGGCGCCCCGCACGCCGTTTCCCTAATTTTTGCCGTAACGGCGTGATTTCAATAAAACTTGACGTGCTAATCGAGTTCAATTTATTTCTCCATCGCGATTTGACGTTTTCAAACAACTTAAACAATACAAAATCATATTACCAAAAATTATAAATTAATCTTTAAAACTGAACTAAGTATTGCTAAAAACTCTTACTGGGGTAACATTTTACAAACATGAAGTAGGTAATACATTTATATCGTTTTACAGATCTAAGTTAAATATCTTTTATAGTAGGTATCTAGCCTTTGGCGTTAAGTCCGCCATTGTACAGTAATTTTGCATTAAGTTCAATAAATAAATAAAAATAAATAAAATATCTAGCTGCAACCCAACACCTACAATTTTCCTACGTTTCTCAAGTCTGATACTAAGCGCATTTTAGGCCTTTGACTCTCTAATTACCCCGAAAGAATAGAGTGTGCGTTTTAATGTTATAAAGAAACAAAAGCGCAATACTAATTATTATCACAATCGTACCTTCTCAGTAAATCTATCATCCTTAGATAGCACTACCTATCCACATTAAGAAAAACGGCCCAAGCTATTTTACACCAGTATACCCTTTCGCCATTCAAAATAAAATAAAATCAATACCATTTGGTTGCCATTCTCAGTTTCATCTCGAAGTTGCAGTAAATCATTGAAATCAATTTTCCTAACTAAATTTTCGAAGTCAAAGTTCGAGCATTCAATCTAGAAAAGCTTTTCGTATAAAAAGGGCGACTCAGTCTAGAAGATCATAAGGAAGAAGGGACTTTTAGGACTGCTTTCCCTACATAGAAGGTGCCAGCCACAGTATGAAAGATCAAAAGCGACTTTCCCTAACTCTCTCGCTGCGAAGCCGGACACATGTGTAGGTACCCGCTTAACCCTTAAACCGCTGAAACCATACGGCGGCATAATCTGTGCGCTGCCCACAACTGTCTCGTGCCGCATGCCGCATGCCGCCGGCATAATCCCATTACCTGGGCCACCACGGGTTCGGAGGAAATTAGGTCATTACGAACAGTCTGTAACTCGTTTATGAGTTTTGTCAATTTATGGATTAGGTACTCGAATATGTCATCCTCAAATTTTTTTAGTCTTTATCTTGCAATTCCTTTGCATAATTCCACATTCATTATCCACTTACTACAAAAATCAATACTCGTTGCAATAAACTCTTTTTCTGCTCATTCATAATAAGATAATCATGAAATGGAGTATTACAAGCAGGCACTAAGATAAAATAAGGTAAACTGTTTCTACTTATACCTATCAAGACAATCATGAAATGAAGTAATTACAAGCAGGCACTAAGATAAAACAAGGAATTCGTTTTCTACTTATACCTATCAAGATAGTCATGAAATGAAGTAATTACAAGCAGGCACTAAGATAAAACAAGGAAAACTTTTTCTACTTATACCTATCAAGACAATCATGAAATGAAGTAATTACAAGCAGGCACTAAGATAAAACAAGGAAAACTTTTTCTACTTATACCTATCAAGACAATCATGAAATGAAGTAATTACAAGCAGGCACTAAAGATAAAACAAGGAATAATTTTTCTACTCATACCTATCAAGATATCTAGTCATGAAATGAAGTAATTTCAAGCAGGCACTAAGATAAAACAAGGAAAACTTTTTCTACTTATATCAAGATAATCATGAAATGAAATAATTATAAGCAGGCACTAAGATAAAACCAGGAAATCTTTTTCTACTTATACCTATCAAGATAATCATGAAATGAAGTAATTAGAGGTAGGTACATACAAGCAGGCACTAAGATAAAACAAGGAAAACTTTTTCTACTTATATCAAGATAATCATGAAATGAAATAATTATAAGCAGGCACTAAGATAAAACCAGGAAATCTTTTTCTACTTATACCTATCAAGACAATCATGAAATGAAGTAATTACAAGCAGGCACTAAGATAAAACAAGGAAAACTTTTTCTACTTATACCTATCAAGACAATCATGAAATGAAGTAATTACAAGCAGGCACTAAGATAAAACAAGGAATTCGTTTTCTACTTATACCTATCAAGATAATCATGAAATGAAGTAATTACAAGCAGGCACTAAGATAAAACAAGGAAAACTTTTTCTACTTATACCTATCAAGACAATCATGAAATGAAGTAATTACAAGCAGGCACTAAGATAAAACCAGGAAATCTTTTTCTACTTATACCTATCAAGATAATCATGAAATGAAGTAATTAGAGGTAGGTACATACAAGCAGGCACTAAGATAAAACAAGGAAAATTTAAAGTTTGAAAAAATGTTATTTTGAACGTTGGGTATGCTCCTCCTAGTAGCAGCCCCAACTTTCGAGAAAATTCTAGAAGGCATTGAAAAAGCGGCACATGTAGATAATGCCACTTTCAAGATAGCGCTAACCGCCACAGTATTCATCTTAATTCTTTAACTTTTTTTATACACTAAATATTTTATACTACCTTTATTTTTTACTACTTACTAAAAAATAAAGGCAAATTCTTGTACCCTTCAAAGACTTCAAACTCATTGAAGAATGAGGTTTGCGTTTGCATTTGCGTAAGTAAGTGGCACTTTGCCCGCAGCGGCTCTCAAGCCAGTCTTTGTTCAAACCTTTAATCAATTAAGACTTATTTGCTTCGGTATAAACATTATTGGCATTGTAGAAAAAGTAATGTACCTTTCGATCATAGAAGGGTTTGATCTTCAAAGGAAACAACCCAGTTAGATTTTGAAACAAAATCATTTCATTTCATAAGCGTTTTCATCGGTTTGGATTCAAAACTTTTGAACGTGTGGCTTTAACTTAAAACACTTTACCTTTCGGCCATGGAAGAGTTTGATCTTCAAAGGAAACAACTCAGTTAGATTTTGAAACAAAATCATTTCATTTCATAAGCGTTTTCATCGGTTTTGAACGCGTGACTTTAACTTAAAACACTTTACCTTTCGGCCATGGAAGAGTTTGATCTTCAAAGGAAACAACTCAGATTTTGAAACAAAATCATTTCATTTTATAAGCGTTTCCATCGGTTTTGAACGTGTGGCTTTAACTTAAAACACTTTACCTTTCGGCCATGGAAGAGTTTGATCTTCAAAGGAAACAGTTAGATTTTGACATAAAATAATTTCATTTCATAAGCGTTTTCATCGGTTTTGAATGTGTGGCTTCAACTTTTGATACAAAAAGGGTGAAAACAGAAGCTATAACGCACAACAATAAGGATGTCGTTGTCGCTCGCTTATCGCCCGAACCCTTGCGCAATAATGAGTTATGGAGTGGCGGCCGCGGGCGAGTCCATAAAAGTATTGACTACGGGTTATTGACAAATATTTATGGCGTATAAAGAGGGGATAATTACAACTCTTTAGCACATAAAAAAGGGTGCGCCGCTGTAAAAGTTTATCACCAACATTGTCACCCGGAGCCGCAATAAATGGCTTTATGCGACAAAGCTCCCGTTGTGCAACTATATTTGTACAGTTTTTTGGAAGTCTGATTATTTGATTAAACTATTCGTATTAATTTCATCGTTTTCTCAATGGGGTTTTGGGAAACTGATAAAAAAATGATATTTTAAATATGTATTTTATTAGATACTTAGATTCGATTTATTCGGTATCTTCGCAACACGGCCATTATTCTTTCTCGCAGAAAAGACCTTTGTTTAAAATTGTAATGAAACATCTGTCCGCGTTAATCCCATTGTAGCCTTAAGGGTATTTACTTGTTAAACTTTTGCATTAGGTTGTATTATAATTCTGGGCACATCACGACGCGCTGCTCGCTACGGGAGGAACGTTATTAAAAAGTTATGGGATAAGCCGCTACGTGCCGCCGCCGCCGCCGCCGCGGCCCGGCCCTAATCACAAACTTTAAAATTATCTTAGACTACTTTTACGATATCAACCGCGACCTTAATACGTAATCAAGTCTGACATTTCTAAAACCAGCTTAGTCTTCTGTCCTTTGATCAACAATTGGACCGTTTAGCCGAGCGTCGCCCACAGCTATGTAGTAGACGACAAAATATTATGCCTCCTCCAATTAAGCAGGGCTGAGTCCGGAATTAATTCCACGGCTAAGTAGATAATGTAGGAGCCCTCCCCTCCCCCCTCTTCACGCCTCGAGGAGAACTTTCAATTATGATTTTGTCTAATTTTAATTAAGTGCTCTCAAAAAGGCTTTTCTTCGTCGAAATTAATATTTGAATATAATTTGGGCGGAGCGGGCGGGCGGAGTTTGCCGCTGGAGGAATAATTAATTCCATTATATGGGTAAGTGGTCCGCTCCCCCCACTCCCCTCCCGGCCCTGTCAGCGTCGCTTGACACTATCTGCTCCTCTGCTAGCTTTCTTTTCAGCCAGTTAAAAATTCTTTTGTCGTTTCAAGGCGACTGGGAGTTATCAAGATAGTTGATAAGGCTGTAATTGCGAGTGATAGATGATTGTTTTAAGTGAGGAGCGGAGTAGAGTTGGTTCGGCGTCGGTGTCTCGATTTGCGCAACAGGTCGGGGCGGAAGCGACCTGCAGCGGTGATTGCGACCAAATGTTTCCTCCGCGGCGAGAGCGCGCCTGGCATAAGTTTTTGCCGCGTTTTTTGCCTCTCCCGCTGATAAGTGCGCTATCGATAGGTTCGGCTGCGTGTTTGTTTAGGCCGAAACTAACCCGTGACGGAAGTGATCGTGACGAAACTCACTCTTTGAAATTTGTAATGAATGACAGAAACACCGGATGAGTTAGTTAACCCAATTAACTATCACAAGATCAAAAAGTTCTTAGTTCATATTATCCCAATTTATAAAACTAGATACAGTATTTTATTGAGCCTGTTAAAAGACTTAGGTACTAGTGGCTAATGAATTGTTTTCTTTTGTGCAGGTGTGTCGGTAAGATCGCTGTCGAGCATGCGTCAAGAGTCGCTGCCGATGCTGGCGGAGCGTCTGCTGGCGACGCGCGCGGCCGCGCTGGTGGCGGGGCTGCCGGCCGAGCTGTACTCCGGCGCGCTGCTGGCCGCCTGGCCCCCCTCCCCGCCCGCGCCGCTGCTGCCCCCGCCAGAGCTGGAGCGCGCGCGCAAGCGACGCCGCACGCCCAAGCTCGAGGACACCTCCGCACCCCCCTCGCCGCCCTCCTCGGGCTCCTCACCCGGCGCGGCCGAACCTCCGCGCGACAAACTCTTCACCTGCAAGGTTTGCTCTCGCTCCTTCGGATACAAACACGTCCTGCAGAACCACGAGCGCACTCACACGGGAGAGAAGCCCTTCGAATGCGGCGAGTGCCACAAGCGATTCACCCGCGACCACCATCTCAAGACACACCTCCGGCTGCACACGGGCGAGAAGCCGTACAGCTGCCCGCACTGCCCGCGCCATTTTGTGCAAGTCGCCAATCTCCGGCGGCACCTCCGCGTGCACACCGGGGAGAGGCCATACGCGTGCTCGCGATGTCCTGCACGATTCTCGGATTCTAACCAATTGAAAGCGCACGCTCTCGTCCACGACGGGGACGCTCCGTTCGCGTGTCGGTGCGGCGCTCGGTTCCGGCGGCGACAAGCGGCAGCGCTGCACCGCTGCGCCGGCACCGGTTGCGAGCCGGACGCGTCGAGCCCGCCCGCGGCCTCCGCCCCCGACTGGCGCTGGGACGAGTGGCCCGAGCAGACGGAGCCCGAGGACCTGTCGCTGCCGCGGCGGCCGGCCACGCCGGACTCGCCCACGGACCTGCGCGTGCACTCCGCGTAGTCGCCGCGCGACACGCGCCGCTGAGCCGGTATACGAGTTCCTCCCGCGTAGACCCGCGCCGCTCGCGAGCCCGCCACGCCGATGTTACCGCCACGCTCGCTCGGTTTTACTGCTTTCGTAAGGTCTTGCTCGGTTCCAAACGACACCCTCAAAAAACCATGTTCATATTTCAATGCTCCATTTCATAGTCGTAACGGTATTTTTTCGATTGTCCATTTTACTAATTCTCGGTAAGACTACTGAGTCGGACCATTTAGGTAGCAGCGATTCTATTCACTTTTTACGATTGCAAATGCAACGTTCGGCGTAAAAAACACTTTTTGCGCCCATGTTACAGTTTAACGTTTTATTGTTGCACCATTTGCATAATCGCAAGGCGAGGTAGTGCAAAAAGTAAACCATTCTGCTCTTTTGTGTTGCATTTAGCAAAAACATAGAAAGAATATAAATTACACAAAAGATATTTTTTGATTTATTGGCACGGACTTTTGTTTCGTGATCGTAATCATAAAAAAATTGGTTCGTTATGGTTGACGTCACAGATCAGGGTGCTCTAGCCTGTGCCCACCGACCGGAATTTGGCAAGGAAGGCCACGACATTGGCTTATTATTTCAGCGACAAAGGCTAGTTCACAATCGGTGATTAATAAGTATTGATTTGGCAGCGAGTTCCGGTCGGCGGACAAAGCCGCTCATTGTGCGCGCCCTGATCCGTCGCGCCTCGCCTCCTCGCTCCTTCACCGCGCCGGCCGACATCGAGACTACAACCGGTTCCTAATCACCCTTATTATCCACAATTCTCAAGTTTTTATTCCGTGCCTTTTTATAAAAATTTACCCGTTTTGTAAGTATTAATTTAAGGTCGTTTTCTGTCGAAACTCCAATAATACGTAACCGATACTCGTTTCATAATTCGGTAATAGGGGATGGTTGTTTGGGAGCAGCGAGGCTCACGAGGCCCGAGCGAGCCGCGTATCGGCCGCGGCACCGGGCGGTCGCAAAGCTTCTGTAAATAATGCTGTCTCTATAAAAATATTTATTATTTATCAATTAGTTGTAGTTCTTCATATCACTGTGATTCATTGAAACGGTTGATGTTAAACTGTATGTAAATATTGACGTACTAAGTGATGTGAAGACCGTGCGGACAATCATGCACCGAGATGATACTATAATCTCGATGCAGGATCATCTCACAGCGGGCTGTGTACAATGATCACAAACATGTGTTATAAATAAGAACAAACCAATGGATCATGTGCATGTTGAATCGTTATAATGTTAGGTAAATTTCTGTGTAGAGTTAAGGTACAGTCAAATATAAAATTGTACATACAACATTAGCTTAATTTGATGTTACGATTCGCCGTGTACATGGTCCGCTGAACACCGCCGACTTCAGTTCAGGCGAGTGGTTGCAATCTGTTCTACGGGTATTAGTTTCCTACTAGATGTAGTGTGTTTAGTTTATTCTCTTCGTTTTCGATGTAATTTAAATGAATAATTAATTGTTCTGAATGTTTTAGCGCACATCATTGATGTATGTACGTATTTAAGCAGTACTGATTGTTGATTATTATTATTTTATTTTCCCCTAGAAATAAGATTTCACGGTAGGACCTTCGAATGTAAATTGATTAGGTGATCGAGATATTTTCCCAAAGAAATTATTGGTACAAAATTTAATGTGTACAAATATAATAGTATGTACTTTCGATTAGGGTTCGTAATTCATGTTGCAATGTTGTAATTATTATGGTAGGTAGTTAGTACGTGGAGTGGTGCCATTATCTACCTCAAGTAGCGTGTCGCGGGTCGCAGCGACCAGCGACAAGTAGCGGGACGTAGCGACGCGACGCGACCGCAGGGTATAGAGCCAAAGTTCTTGGAATATTTTCTATTTTTTATCTCTGCTAAGATAACGTACAAACTACAACAAGTATACCTGACCCAAATGTAGAGTCAACCTTTTGAGACTGATTTTATTCCATTATTATGTAATCGCGTTAAACTAGTACCTTGTTGACTAGTGATGGTTTATTTTTGATCGAAATATGTATTCCTTCCGATTACTTAAAAGATACGAAGATTTCATAGCATTTAGCTTTGATTTGCAATCAATTTGAGTTCCTATTTTAATCTTTATTGTTTTGATTGAAAATTTGTTTATATTCATTAGTTAGTGAATATATAGTGCCATTTGCGTTCTTCATTCGTGAGTGTTGTAAAATGTTGAATGTAAGGAATTAAGGGATGTTTAAAACTTGATTTTATTTAATGACTAGCACAATAACGAAACTGCCGTTGAACCAAACTACCTCAAACTCGGAACAGTGTTCTTTTCAACCAAAATACAATAACATTTTCGATGGTTTATGAACTTGTACAAATTATTAAAAGTAAGAATATAAATGTGACATAATTATGGTATGATAAATATATATGTATTTCTTTATCAATGTCCAGTACATTACTATTAAATAAAAGATGTTTGTTATTTAATAATCTCTGTTTTCTTTATAGACATTAGACCTTTTAGAACTTGATATTATAAATGACTAAAAGAAAAAGCAGTTGTGCAATTTCTGCACAATTACTTACGACTGCAACAAAACATATCTCGTATACTTCATGGGGCTAATATACTTCAATTAAAACATGTAAAACGGCGGTGTGAAGCCGGTCACTTCTTGATATGTCAAATATTTTTGACGTCCCATCTAGGTTCTCAATCATAGACTGCCTTATCAAAGTTATCATCAATCAATGAAGGATATACTTAAAAAAACATTTTTAACCGACGAAAAAACAGCAAAACAGGAGAGGAGGAGGTTCTCAATTCGTCCCAAACTTTTATCATGCATGATAGGTAGGTAATTAGGTACCAAAAATCTTTAAAAAAGTGGCTCAACATTGAATCATAATTTTTGGACTCCTATAATTTATGAAAATCATCTTCAAATCATGAATTTGGAATTTCAGGCATTAATTCCTTTTTATTAATTTAATTTCATTATGTTTTCTAAGAAAAGTTGCTTGTTATCACCTCTCCAAGTTCTATTTGATGAAAAACATATACATTGTACAAGAATACTTAGAGAAAGAGAAAATAATCCAGTCATTTATAGATGTCCACAATAGTGAGCTTGTGTGTCACTTTACCCAAGGGTTAAGCAGTAGCTGTAGGAAGCATATCTAGATCTGACGTAAGTAATGAGTTGTCTCTTCGACACACACAACTACCTACTCTATCTACATGTACGCACACTCGTAGCTTTATAGGCTACGAGCTTGGACAAAGCTACGAGCTACGAACTATCGGGGTTATTGGTTACGAAAATTATCAAAATAACATAATATGTATTTTGATTGAAAATATAAGTGGATCAATGGTAGGATAGTTGGATAGAATTTGAAGTTTTATTTAAAATGACAAAAATACAGGTACATTTTTAATTTGTTTTAACTTTTTGTAGTAGGCTAACATCTAGTAGGTAAGGAGAAAATAGGAAGAAGAATCCTTATTTTACAACCGTTGCTAAAGAAACATAAAAAAGAACACAGATCTAGACACACGGCAGTGTGTCCGCCAAGTTCGAGCGACACACCGGCCGTGGGTTATATTACACGAACCATTTCGGGCCAAGTTCGACCCACCTATAACTCAAAATCTATTTTATCTACGCATATGAAATTTCTAGTATCTGTTGAGATCTACTTATTCATCTAAAATACAAAATTTCATTAATGTACCTATTGTAGGTCTTGAGATATTGACGTCAGAAAATCGCTAATTTTACTATACACTCACTGACTGACTGACTCACTCACTCATCAAAAACCTAGACCACTTCCAGTGGTCGTATTGACTTGAAATTTGGCATAGGGGTAGGTCTTTAGGTCAAGGTAAAGGAAAAAATCTGAAAATGGCCAAGTGTGAGTCGGTTTTAAAAATAATGAAGGTGTAAATTCATACCCCTAAGGAACTAATACAAAAAAATTATCTATATCTTCCAATGGTCGTACCGACCTAAAATTGCAACCGACCGAAAACCTTACAAAAATAAATGAAATCCCACCCAAAACATAAATGTGAAAGGCTGCCAAGTTCGACAATATTGGAATGCTTCGCCTATAAAAGAAGTGAGATCTAAATAAGTACCAAGTTCCATACACAGACCTCAGTTAAAAATAGTTACAGGAATGCACACTTGATTTTCCGCAGTTTGGAAAGTAGATTCTGAATAAATATCATATTAATACCTAAAATTCTAATACTTACAAAAACGCAAACCTGTTTTTCAGCAGTTTCCTTTCCTACTTTTAATGATATAACTTGGCAAGTTTTAATAGAAAATTATATACTTGACTCATTGCGTTTTGTAGGTTTATAAATAACAAAGTGTGTGAAAACTTGCCAAGTTATATCATTAAAAAGTAGGAAAGGAAACTGCTGAAAAAACAGGTTTGCGTTTTTGTAAGTATTAGAATTTTAGGTATTAATATGATATTTATTCAGAATCTACTTTCCAAACTGCGGAAAATCAAGTGTGCATTCCTGTAACTATTTTTAACTGAGGTCTGTGTATGGAACTTGGTACTTATTTAGATCTCACTTCTTTTATAGGCGAAGCATTCCAATATTGTCGAACTTGGCAGCCTTTCACATTTATGTTTTGGGTGGGATAATGATACACACCACTGAAAAACTTTAATCCTTGGATGTCTAAATCCTTTGAGAAGCTAGACAAGCGACAGGTGATTGAATAGTCAGCGCACGCCGTCACATACCTAGCAAAGCAAGAGACAAACGCACCGGCATCCGCTTGGTATTTATCAAATTAATCGCTCACCCCCTCCCCCCACACACCCCTTCACTAACCACCCCTCCACCCCCCCGCGCCACTCCAATGCCTACGTTTGTAAAAGTTAAAACGGCTCAAGAAGGGAAATTAAAAATTGCGAAGGGTTTGAATCTCGAACGTCTATAAACGTTGTGCTCGCGGAGATGTGTGCGTAGGATAATGAGGAGGGTTAGAATAATGTAAGAATTTATTATTCGCGACCGACTCTTTATGAATATTAAACGGTCTTATATCAAATCTGGCACCCTCTTTAAAATATTGCATTGTGAATGTGAAGCCAGCAAAAATATGATTTCATTATTTTAGTTGATTAGTTCTCATAGATCACCATTTAAAAGGAAACATTATCATTGTTTTCTCAAAAATGAGTTGAAAAATGTAAACAATTTTTGGTGCGAATGAAGACTAATGCCCCAGTAATGGGCAGCCAGAGTCCACCGCGCATTCAGTGGCCAGCGAAGCGGAGAGCGGAATAGCAACTAGAGTCGGCACTGTGCAACATCAAGATGCGACTCACTGACTCGTTCTCAGCACACTATTTCAGTCAATAAACAGCCGGCGATGGACAGAGTCTACCGCGCATTCAGTGGCCAGCGAAGCGGAGAGCGGAGTAGGAACTAGAGTTGGCACTGAACAATATCAAGATGCGACTCACTAACTCGTTCTCAGCACTCTATCCCAGTCACTAAACAGCCAGCGATGGATAGAGTCCACCACGCATTCAGTGGCCAGCGATGCGGACAGCGGTTTAGGAACTAGATTTGGCACTGTATTAATACAAGACTCGACTCACTGACTCATACCGAGCAAACGAAAAGTAATACCCTAGTAGGAGCGGAGGAGGAACTAATGTTGGCACTATACAACATCAAGACGCGACTCACTTACTCGTTCTCAGCACACTATCCCAGTCAATAAACAGCCAGCGATGGACAGAGTCCACCGCGCGTTCAGTGGCCAGCGAAGCGAAGAGCGGAGTAGCAACTAGAGTTGGCACTGTAAAATACTTCATCCCAGTTAGTAAACAGCCAGCGTCGGGCAGAGCGGCAGAGTCCCCCGCGCATTCAGTGATCAGCGAAGCGAAGAGCGGAGTAGGAACAAGTGTTGGCACTGTACAACGACAAGAATCTATACACTGACTCATACCGAGCAAATGAAGAATAATACCCTAGTAAGAGCGGAGAAAAAACTTGTTGGCACATTAGTTTGTTCTCCGCTCATGGCAACATCAAGACGCGAATAACTGACTCGTTCTCAGCACACTATCTCAGATAATAAACAGCCAGCGTCGGACAGAGCCTACCGCGCGTTCAGAGGCCACTCGTACTTAGGCACTTTGAGTAGGAACCGGTAACGCAATCAACGCACTGAGTCGACTCAGTAAGTGCAGGTGCATCTAAACGCGTGCGGAGGAGAGTGAGCTATTATTCTGAGTCTAAGCAGAAATTCGTTTCGTATCTAACTCAATCAACGCATTGAGTCAATTCACAGTGGAGGCGTGCGAGTTGGAGAATCACCAATCAGCATGCGAAACAAGTAAGTACTGAGGCATATTGAATAGGAACTAATAACTCAATCAACGCACTGAGTCGACTCATTTAGTGCGGGCGGGTCTCAACGCGTGCGGAGGCGAGCGAGTTGGTAAATCAATGTCAACTCATCAATCAGCACATGCAGCAAGTACTTAGGCATTTGGAGTAGGAACCCGTTACGAAATCAAAGCATTGAGTCAACTCACAGAGTGCAACCATGTCTAAACGCATGTGGAGCCGAGTAAGTTATTTTATTATTTTTACTGAGTCTACTCAGTCTAAGCGTACTGTCGTACTGTCGTTCGAATGAGCCATATTTGACAGCTGTCAAAATCATGTTAATGCTATGACATAAGTTCTATTTTTCTTTGTTGACATGCCTTCTGTATCAATCAACGCATTGAGTCGACTCAGTGAGTGCGGGCGCGTCCAAACGCGCGCGGAGGCGAGCGGGCGAATTATAATTTATTTGGAGAAGTGGCAAAGCGCCCCGCGCCCCAACCCGCCGACCTACCCTTTGCTTTCGCCCTTCGTTACGCCCGCACTAGACAGCGGTTGCAACTCGGAAACGTACAGCATAAGTATTTTAGTTTGTATTGTTTTCATTGTTTAGTAACTAATAAACCTTTTTAAAATTATAAATTATATTTTGTGTAGGCCTTCCTAATTTGAGTAATGAGAATAAAATAACTGGGTCTATTATTTTCATGTCATCACGCAACGTGCAGTTGATTAACAATAAGGCATCGCATTAATTATTAGGATTTTATTTTTTATTCTGGTTTGGTTTAATTAATTATCAATCACTTACTCAAAAATTAAGTAGGCAGATAGGTGCGTAAATAGATGGCAGTTTAAAAATTTGCTTGCAGCAGATAGGTATTATTCTAAGGAATTTCATTTCCTTCGGATCTTTACTTTCTCTACTACTTTCAACACCATTTGAAACTGTATTAAATTTTTTAATGTAAATACGTTTAGTAGGCTTATTTTTTTTTGTTAACTTTTTTAGTGTCGAACAATGGTGCTTTGTCGAAAACTGAGTGCTTTACCTTACGTATAACTGAGTATGCAAAGGACAAAAATAATATTTTATTTTACTTATTCACAGATTACACTGACACTACTACGGCGTAGCAATTGTGATCTCTAGCTACGGCGTAGCAAAACGTTAATATAATAATCTAAAAAAAATGCAATATTTCACTAATTAAGCTGCAACACATTGCTGGTCTACTTTATACTTTCTGTTTTTTCTCTAGGTAGGTTGCGTTCAAAGGAGCTGGCGGGGCGCGGGCGGGCGGCGGGCGCGGGCGCGGGGGGCGGAATTAAGAGGGGGCCTCCCACCCCGCCCTGGATACTGAGAGGAGTTTTAACCAATTAATTTTGTTCCTCAACGCAAACTCCGCTATATAATAAGGTATAAGTAGGCATTAACAGCGCGGCGATGGTTCGCAGCAGCGGCCGGCCCCCGGCGACTCCGCTGCCGACTCTACCAACGATGTTTTATTCCTCGTTAAGCTCTTCGTTTCTCCACTTTTAATATTTAATGGCATTTTCATGGCTCATGTTTTATAGCGCACTTAGAATTCTCAACATTATTGACGCTGTTTTATCGGCGCCGTTGTTTTCCAGTCCGCTTCTAATTATTGCATATCATTATCATTACTGGTCGTTAACAAAGACTTGCATTTAAAACAGCTTTCGGACATCAACGGTTTAATGTGAAATCTTTTTTACGGTGTTTAGTTAAGCTTTGGCTGTACAAGGCGCGCCTAGTAGTTGTAACAGTAGCAATAACTAACCCCGCACAGTAAGTCACTCGCTGACAGACACATAATGTACCGGCACCGCAGCTCAACACCTGCCCCAAATGAAAAACACAGCGTCTTTGTCTAACGAACCATATGTCTCGCCGCTCGTGCTCCAACACGCCAGATACTTCTATAAATACAAAGCATACAATTTCTAAAAAACAACAATCTTCCCCTTTACCACTCCGTGACTAAACACCGAAAAAGTTTCTCTATCTCCCATTTACCCGAAGCGGGGAGATTTAAAAATAAGATCCCGTACAAAAACATTAGCGATCGCGGCTTGCGCTCGCGTCGCGTCTCACCTCAATATGACGCTCTTAAAAAACTGTTCTTAGCAGCGGTATTGTGTTGTTAAAAAACAGAGACTCACCCGAAAAAACAAACCGCAGAGTAGAGTTAAAAAACAAAACGCAGCACGCGAGCGAGACACCCTTTCCCTTTTGCGTCGCGAGCTACGTTTTTTCTTTATCTAAGTGAGGGTTGAGTTTTTTACCGCGATGCTACGTATAAATTAATAACTGAACGTGCTCATAATCTGCTGGTTGGAACACTTTCGTCTTTGTTGTTTTTTTGTGTTATTCATTTGTTTTTGTGTGGTGGCGGAAACGAAGTGGTCCTATTGATTGCGTTTGCGTCCGCCGGTGACAGGTGCGGGTTGTTTCTGCGGCTGCATTCATGCGCGAGCGCAGAATTAATAACTGCTGTTATAATGCCACTTCATAAAGTGCACAGAACTGTTAGCCAGCTTTAGTCTGAAGTAAATAAGTAAAAACACTTTATTGCACAAAAATAAATAAAGCGTAACAAGAACAACTTAAACTTAAATACGCAAAGGCGGCCTTATCGCTAAAAACGATCTCTTACAGACAACCTTAACGTGCAATTTTTGCTATTTTCTTCGGTGAGATTATTTTTAATTTGCAAAATAAGTAACCACTCGAATACATTGTACAAAAATCCTTTTAAATTTTACATACTCTGTTTCAGCAGTAATTTTCTGTTCGATTTGGTAAGGCAAGTACATTTCTGTGCATTTTGCATAAGGTTAGTTAAGTTATTTTTCTTTGAAAATATATATTATAGAGTTATATGAACAGAGTGGATTATAAGTAGCACACCATTTTCTTGTTTACAACGTGACCAAGTCTCGCGTACATGCAAATGATAAGATTCACTATAAAGTCAGCCAGCATTGATATATGCAACCTCTAACAATTTAGTTTGTCCCACTTCCACTTTTATTTTGTTTCTCAACCAGATTTCATTTGGTGGATACCGGAAGATGCAGCAAAGGAAGCGAACTAATGCCGGCGGCAGTTTTTGTCCACATTCCCAACGAAGAACATTCGCAATCATGTGGTGCAGTCGTGGGCGTGAATCGTCAGTCATCAGTAGAGTTGAAAAGGCTTACGGGGTTTACGATTTTATATTATGGTTGGACGTACGCCTAAAAGAATAATTTAAGGTTAGTTGTGTACCTAATTACTTATTATTATCATAAGCTAGTATAGGTAATTCTAATTAATTAGGTATACCTACGTATAGGTCTGAGGTAAAAATGAGGTTCCAAATCCAACCTAGGCGTATGACCAAATAAATATGCATTTGGGAATTTGCGTCATATACTGGAGTCAAACATAACACAATGCCAAGATCAAGGTGTTCGATCAATGCGTCATACCAGTCATGACTTACCTACGGGGCCGAGACGTGGAACCTGACAGTAAAACTGGCCAACCGGCTAGAAACATGTCACTCAGAGAGCTATGGAAAGGTCTATGCTAGGGTACTCTCTGAAGGATAAGGTACGGAACGAGATTATCAGCCAAAAGGCCAAAGTAACGGATATAGCCTGGGAGTGTAGCAAGCTGAAGTGGCAGTGGGCTGGTCAGATTTGTAGCAGAACCGATGGACGGTAGAGTAAGCGGGTTGTCGAATGGAGACCTCGGCTCGGCAAGCATAGCTTTTAACGCCTACCGGCTAGATGGACCGATGAGTTAAAAGAGCGGCTGGTGAAAACGGGAGAGCGCGCTTGTGACATATTTTGGGGGAAGCCTATATCCAGCTGTGGACTACTATGGGCTGATGTGATGGGATTACCTTTTTAAACAAAATGATTAAAAAACTTAAAAGTTCATTGCCTGAAAGAGTGAAATTACTTATGAATATGACAGAAAAAATGCACTTGTGACGTAACACAAAGGTTCTTTGACATATCTTTTGAACAATTGGCGCAAAAGGTTCGATTCGAATCAATGGTTCCGGAGAACTTATGGGTAAGATGAAGGTAAGCAAATATAAGAATGCGTAGGCGCATTGAATGCGAGAAAAAAGTTTTATTTGGAATAGTGACACAATGACACAAAATGACACAATCTAACCGATTGTGATAGTGCACGTGTGCGGGCAAGAGGTTAATTTTTTTCTATCGCGGGTACAATCAATTCTTTCGCTCTGTTTAGCCGTTGCGATTTCTTAAGAAATTTTCAAGAACTGCTTGAAATTTTACAATTTAGCAACACCTACTACAACAACACCAATATTAGGTACTACACGTACCTACTTATTACTCATGTTTATACCGAGCTGGAAGTTCGAAGTTGGTACACATTTCATTTGTGTGTTTTCTAACAAAAGTACAATTTTGCGGAAGTAATAAGTTTAAAGCCTACGGCACTGACGAACTTCACATCAAGCTTAAAATCTAGGTACCTACCTACCTACACATCAAGACCCGAACATAAAAATAATAGTTTACCTACATTTTGCGTTGCGGTGAGGTCTGTTTGACTGAGAGTGCTCTCCTACCTATGTCTGATTAAGTAATTTGTATTTGATATGTAGATTTAAGTAATTTGATTTTTCTTCATTCGTATTCTTAAAGCAATAAAATACTTATAAGTATAATAGTTTACATTTCATTGTTGTCATAGGAATCGTAACTCTTTGCACCAATAAATGCACATTCACCTTGAAAAGTTTGTCAAGAGCCCGAATAACCTTTGTGTGCCGCGCGGCTCACTGAAGCAGTTACGTCGAGTGTTTATGATGACTATTCGCCGATCCAGTCCCACCACTTCAGGCACAACTAACGTCGTAAAAACTCCACCCGCGCGTCACGCAGTGGCTCCAACTTATAACCGCGCTCCATTGTCACGAAACTCAAACACTATTGATTTTTACGCCAAATTTTCCCTTTTTCGATATCCCATTCATCGCAATTATAACTTCCTTTAAAAATTTTGATGTATGCGCTCGCACAATGGGACGAACTGCACACATGTCATTAATAACCCGTATGGAACTTGTTGCGATTCAAAGATTCACTATAGGGCCTATAATAACAATCAGTTTATACATTTTATGCAAGTCAGATGCTTTTGGTATCTGCTGACATCATTTACGCATGATTATAGTTAAGATAAGATCTGCATTCTTGAAAAACTTCCCAATTCTTGGTGAATAACACCTATAGTAAAGAAGACCACACGCTGCATTCGCGGATTTATGACGTTCGTATAGCGCGCCCTCTCCCACTTAATGTTAACCTCAAGTGGGACAGAGAGCGCTATACGGCCGCAAATGCAGCGATTGGTCTTCTTCAGTATAATAATTATCATCTACGTTGGTATATCTGAACCAGCTTAGGTAGCAATGATAGATACGGGCCAAATAGGTCTATCGATCAAATCTAGCGACACTTATAATATAAGATCTATAGTTCTATACCTACGTTGAACAATATGGGCAAAAATGGTTTTTGTACAGACCTTCTTTTAGCGTATCAGATATCCGACGGATTCTCCGAAGACAGAGCGGCTACGCTGGCTCAGAGACGGACGCCGATCGCCGACGTAAGCCCCTGAAAGGAGTAATACGTTACAGAAAAGGAGTTCGCGCAAACTTGTTTACTATAGCTCTAATCCCCTAATCCTGCCAGTATCACAGTACAGTGGCATTACCGAGGCATTACTCGACAATGGATAATTGTCACTAGAATTGTGTTCTACCAGTATTACCGGGGTATTGCCACTGTCTCGCTTTCCGTCGGCGACTGTAAAGAAACCCTTCAAAAGGAGTTTGTTTGTGTCCGCTGGTATTAGTTGTTTATGTAACGCGGCAGCTACTGGGTTTGTTTACATTTAATCCGTTTGTAATGTCCTTTCTTCGATGTTTTCGAATGGGGACGAGCGTTCAGGCGGCACGATAAATAGTTTGCTTTCTTTTATCGCGATGTTGAATTCCGTGTGCGCGTGAATATTGTGTGCGTCATTCATTACATTACTATTCGTTTGATATTGATCAAAATAAAAAACGCTTTTGTTTATAGGTGATACCTTTTCTAAATAGAGTGTCCTTCAATATCAAATAGCTTTTGGACAGATCTTAGAAATTTCATAAAAGGAAGGAAAAATAAGCGTCACCCGAGCCTGTACGCTCCAAAAGCAAGTTATAATTAAAAAGAAATCGTAGAAACGACTTGCCTACGACCGATGAAATTCTATCTCCGCGAAATCAGATCGGACTTCGGCCTTTGGAAGGAGCTTCGTGTTTTTTCTAATTCTTGGTAAAAACGTAAAAAGTATGGCGGAGGTAAAACGGGGGCGGTCCCGACAGCTGCCACCAATTTCTGAGTCGCAAAACTTGTGCATTAGGTGATGGGTTATAATGAATACCCTCTCAAAATAACAGCCGGGTTTGTTTTCAATTTACAAAGAATCGTGACTCTGCAGGATATTGTTACCTACTTTAACCAAAACAAGTGATAAAGCGTTAGATTGAGAAATATGTATCTAATATAGTATTTTCCTAGGTGTCTAGGTAATAACATAAGACGAATAAGTATATGTGCCAAAAAATGCCATTCAATGATATTCAAAGTATACAGTTGGAATTATTAAGCACGAAAACTAAAATTAAGCTTCTATTTTGCCGCCGTATTTTCTACTAGTTAATGACGACATTATATACCTGTATATTCATACAATATTGCTTTAAAAAGTAGCTCGCTTGACTAGCAGGAAAATACCGTAGATAGTAGGTCTGCATTAGAAAATTAGACATTATGGAGACGCAGAGAGATGGCATAGGTACCTATTTGTAACATGTCAGAGCATATTCGATCTTATTATAGTTTCTAAAGAATAACAAAGTTAACCTTACTGTGTGTGCATAGATATTATTCAAAGTGGTAGGCGTAGGTGGATAAACTAAATCATATTGGTTGGATATAGTTGTTGTAACATGTGTCAAAGAAGGATATCAGCGTAAAAAATCCGTTAAGACAAAACTAACCCAGTTTCCATGTAAAATGCTGGGGCAGGTGCAACGCTATTTTTAATTTGCTTTATCTTCAGCCACGCATGTGCCGTTGCACAAAAACTAACAGCCTTTAACAGAAAGGGGCAACTTTTTTGTTCGCCAAAAAAGAGTTTCTACAAAGGTTTGTCTAACGGGCTGCTATGAAACGCGAGATCTAACACCTTGGTAATGTGGGTTACTGGTATGTAGGTGATATTAAAAAAGTAAAAAGGGTAGGCAACACCGGTCGATTATTGGGCTTTTTACCCGATCTGCCAAAAAGCTGCGTTGGCGAAAACTGACACCATCCGCTTGGTAACTGTTAACTCTATCCCTGTGATTTTGCAAAGGGTGTTAAGATTGAATTGTGGGGTTAAAATACTGTTTTAACAGTTATAAACTGAACAGAACTAGAACAGAAATATTAGAGTTCCATACAAATTAGGTAAAATTATTGCTTGACGCGTCCAAGCAAATAATCAATTTTTATTTGCTCTAGGTACATACTTAAGTAGTATTGCCACGCGGATAGCATTTAAATTTGGAGTGGTTACAATAGGAGTTTTATTGTACAGCTGTCTGAGTACATTTATTTTGTTTTTAATTAAATTCTTCACAAAAACAATAATTCTTGTTTACTTTATCAATGTTTCTAAAATGTAGGTAAACTACCTACCTAAAAAATCATTGAATAAGAAAAACTCTATATCGTACTTAGCTACAGAGTCATGGGTAGGTAATAAAAAAAATACTCCATCCAAACCACAAGGCAAAAACCCGTCAAGTTGATCAAACTATCGACCTTGAACTACTAAAAATCAATAGCACAGCACAAGTGCACTATTATGGCATCAGCTGATCTCTTGTTAAAGGGTTCATTGCACTTTTCATTATTCTCCCCACGGTCCATAATGAAAAAACGCATCTGTATAAAAAGCGTGACGGTGGACGGTGCATAGAGAAAAAATCAACCCTACCGTGGCCATAGAAAAAAAATTCAACCCTTCTAGAGTCGCGTGGCTGGCAGGTACCCAGAACTCAACTCTTTCTCTCAGCAACTCAAAAAAATACGTATGAAAACCGCTCTCAAATATTTGACCGTACATTGCTGTTTTTGTAAGCATGTAGCTGGGACAGTATTGTACTAGAACAGCTATGGCTGCAAGACAATTTCATCGTAACACGAGCATGAGATTAAGAACAACCCTTTACAAAAACGCTTATAAAAAACACTCGGGGAGGCGAAAGGGTAAAAAAGGGTTGTTATTACGCATGCGCCCGTGGGATCACTGTCCTCGTCACTCATTTTAAAATCTGAATTCATTTTACTTTCAACTATAAATTTCATCAAAAATTTGAATAATTTTGAGCAACAATAGTAAGAACTGATATAAAAAGCATAGTTTAATAAATAGTAATGTGCTTTGATACAATGAACTGGATTAGATTTAAAAAGAGCATGTGTCTATTATATTTTTTTAACCAGGCTTAGTGAAGTTTAATACCTACCAAGTTTGCTTATTATAAAATCTATCTGAAGAAGCATTTTGCTGGAACAAATTTTGTGATTATTCAGATTATCATACTAATTAGAAATTTACAAATTAATAGGTTATACGTAAAAGAATGCTACTTCTGATCTTCTTTTCTTTTCTTTGACTTTTGTTTATTTTAACTTTTGGATACAACTAAGCTCTTCCTTTTGGTAAAAATCTTTGGCAGCGAGTAGCTATACCTACCTAGTTAGGTACTTGTCTTTGCTTTTGTTGGGTCTAATTTTATTTCTTCCGATCATCATATAAGAGGTTAGTGGTGTCTACAGGAGACATTTTCAATAGCAAACTAGCATCTTGTGATAAGGCGCCCCGCGCCCCGTTTCCCTTATTATTTGTGTCTTGTGTGTCTTTATATCTGTTCCCGCAAAAGTTCATCCGCGGCAAAAATATGACAACATGACGAACTGACAATTGATTACATTGCTGATGAATCAGGTTTTAATTTGACAAAACACACCACAGTCATATTACAAGGTAATTTACAACAAAAACACAGGTAAATCACACATGAAAATCTGCTTTTATCCTTATAAAATCGGAATATATTGCATAATGCAACATTATTTTAGTATCCATATGACCTTTGAGCAAATTCGATGTTGAGTGTTTGACCTCTGCATGGTGTCGTAATAGTCCTAGCGGTAGTTCAAAACATGCTGCAGCTGAGAGAAGAGTTCTGAAATTTGGTACACTTAATCTTTAGGGTCAATAAATCAATTTGACCCGTAGTACACAATTTAAAAAAAATCCTATGAGGAGTAATGACGTCATCTTGTTTTTGTATGGGAAAAAAAAATTTTTTGTTCCAAAAACTATCGTGTGTGGTATCAAATGAAAGGCCTTGCTAAGCCGATTCTAAAAATATATGACATTATTATATTTAAGTCACTTGTATAAAATTAAATATGAAATAATTCTCGAAACATGCCACGTTTGGGCTTCTCCAGGTATGATACGGTTGAATCATTACTTATGAAATATACGTAATATAATGTGTAATATCCTCATCTCTAACCTCAAGAAAGGTACTACGGATTTTTTGTCTTTAAGTAATTTTTTTTGAATTTTAATGTTACAGAAATTTATGAAAACACACTTAGTTGAAATTTGGCATCGAAAGTTCAATTTTGATTACCGAGAATGATAAAAATATAGCCAGTTGAGATTACAATCATATTATTATGTACATCACATCATATTCGTTTTGCAAAAAGAATGTTATGTGCTTCGGAGGGCACGGTTAACCCTCGGCCCATAGCAGTCGCTCTCTATGAATAATAAGACGGCGGCTGTCCGTCAGGGTCGTCAGTTAGGGGCTGAATAGTAACCATGGTTCATCGGGTCGTTCGTAGACTCGGTGTCCTACTTTTCAGAACAAGATTTATTAATAATAGGATGATAAATACAAATGCAAGAGAAGTTTTCGATTGATGGTTAAAGTGATCATTGGTCGAAAGTCTGTACATAAAAGATATTGGAAAATAAATTGTCAGCGAATTCTTGAAATTGATAACAAAACACGTTTCAAAAGTTTTTACATATTTTTTCCGTTTAGATGTTTGTATGTGACAGCATCCTGAAAAACTACTGAACAGATTTTGATAAAATTTGGTACAAAGATTGCTATCGCATTGAAGAAGGTAAAGGCTACTTTTTTTCTCCACTTGAGGGACTGAAGTACCTGATGTGTACCACTAGAAGCACAACCACGAGCCCAGCTAAACAATGGGAAATACATTTATGGCACCAAAGCAAAATTGTTTAGCATCATGGAATGCTCCTGCTGGCAAACATAGATCGAAGGTTTGGAGAACCTTATGTAGACCACCAGGTGCACCTCCAAGAGCCCAGCTAAACTACAGGAGACACATATTATATAGTCCCAAAGCTAAAATTGTTTAGCGCGATGGGACGTGTCTGCTGGAAAATATAAATCGAAGGTTTGGAGAACTACAGGAGATACATATACGTCCCCGAAGATAAATAATTCAGCTTGATTGGGCCCTCCTGCTAGCAATTAGAAATCAAAGGTTTTGAAAACCTGATGTAGACCATCAGGAAGGAGTACCAAAAATAGCCCAGCTTAAATAGGCACATGAGATATACATATGGCCTCAAGGAAAAGAATATTTAGCATGGCGGGACATTTCTGCTGGCAAATAGCTAATGAAGGTGATGGATACCCTGGGAATAAATGTAAGGATGCTGGTGTGGGAATAATGTGTGTATAGATAAATGAAAATTATAAAGATGAACCAAAACTCCTCTCGCATCTGTATTTATCATCTTATAATTAATAAATCTTTTTCTGTCAAGTGGGACACTGAGTCTACGAACGACCCGATGAACCATGGTTACTATTCGGCCCCTATCTATCGACCCTGACCGACCGCCGCCGTCTAATTATTCATAGAGAGCGACTGCGATGGGGCCGAGGGTTAACCGTGCCCTCCAAAGCACATAACATGTTATTTTTGCAAAACGAATATGATGTACATATAATTAAAATCTCATCTGGCTTTATTTTTATCATTCTCGGTAACCAAAATTGAACTTTCGATGCCAAATTTCAACTAAGTGTGTTTTCATAAATTTCTGTAACTTTAAAATTCAAAAAAAATTACTTAAAGACAAAAAATCCGTAGTACCTTTCTTGAGGTTAGAGATGAGGATATTACACATTATATTACGTATATTTCATAAGTAATGATTCAACCGTATCATACCTGGAGAAGCCCAAACGTGGCATGTTTCGAGAATTATTTCCTATTTAATTTTGTACAAGTGACTTAAATATAATAACGTCATATATTTTTAGAATCGGCTTAGCAAGGCCTTTCATTTGATACCACACACGATAGGTTTTGGAACAAATTTTTTTTTTTCCCATAAAAAAAAAGATGACGTCATTACTCCTCATAGGATTTTTTTAAAATTGTGTACTACGGGTCAAATTGATTCATTGACCCTAAAGATTAAGTGTACCAAATATCAGAACTCTTCTCGCAGGTGCAGCATGTTCCATACATTCGGCCAGCGACCCGCTAAGGCTATAACAGCACCCACACTAGAGTTACGTGAAGGGATAAAGATAGATACTATTTTCCTCATAGATAATGTTCAAATCGAAATATACGAAAATAGGTATAACGTAATGTCTTTGTACAGAAAACAATAGAATTTTATGTAATTTTTGTAACATCAATATCATTATAAACTATTTTTACGTAATTTTTGTAACATTAAAATCGTTCTAAACTATTTTTACCCAGGAACTTGATAATATTCGTTATTTAATATTTTTACGTAGATACTTTTCTATTTTTTCTTTCTGCTGAAATATTTTGAAAACAGACCTATCAAAATTATTCATTCAACTACCTACCTATTTTATTGGAGAGCCTAAACAAATTATCACAAAAAATCTCAAGAGGCTCCTTTAGAAGGCTCGAGGCTATAATAAGAATAAAATTGAACATTAACGACAAACGCACGTAATTCGATAATAATACAAACAGTTGTACAGTAAAAACACGAACAGAGCTACCAAATAGCGGAGTGAAACTATAATTAAGAAAGATAAATATCGTTTATTACAGTTAGGAAAGTCGATTAGAAAAAAAGTACCCCTTTCACCCCACAATTTGTAACCCGTACGGTGAGCGCCGCACGCCGCCGCCGCCGCCGCCGCCGCACCGCGCCGCGCCGGCCGACACGCATAAAAACTCACGACCCACACGCGCCCGACACTGTGGAGACGGCTTTCACTTTTTACAAATCGTGATTTGATGAAGCCTTTAGGCTGAAAAATTCGACTATCCCTTGGACGTTTTGAGAGTTATTCTACTCATACCTAAGTCAGAATTACAAGCAGATTCTAATAAAGGTACCTAGTCTGATATGTTACTTACATTTTACGATAAAGAAAGCAATTATTATTATTGCAAGTAGATTCTAACAAACGTAGACTTAGGTATGTATAGATACCTAAGTCTACGTTACTTTAATTACTTAATTACCTTCATTTTATGAAAAAGAAAGCAAATATAATTATTCGTAAAATGTAGATATAATAAAATAAGATTATCTTTGTTAGGATCTGCTTGTAGTTCGGATTTAGATATACGTATTACAGAGTCCTTGTAGGTACACACAGCAAAGGAATAAGCTACACAGCGCTACTCCAAACGAATTGAAATATTATAATCTCCAATAAAAATAAATCTGTTATGAAAATAGAATCATGTGGAGGGAGTCATTTTGTACTAGAATCAATTTTAAGAATTATAATAATTTTAATGGAAATAAAAAATTTCAGTTGTTTCGACTACCCCTGTGTGGCTTATTCATAATGTGACTGTACAAGGCTGTACATTGTAAGCCTCAATAAGAAGAAGCCGCTATGGAGTCCCACTGTAATGTTACAAAACAAACTAATGACTAGCTGGAGAAAATAGGGTAATTAGTATAATACTTTTCAATAATTTCATTAAAAAATATATTCAAAGAGCTAGCAAATATGCTATGATACTAAGTATCGAGGTGTTGAGCAGTGCAAAAATATGCAAAAGAATAAAATGAAAAAGAAAACTAGTTAGCAATTGTTGGGGCGGGAACGGTGCAGTGCAAACATTGCACTTTCATGCAAAAGACATCAACGGGGTACACAATTTGCTCAGTCGGTGCCAATCAGTTCAAAATACTAAATACATAAAAAGCTCTGTGACTTTGCCCAGATCACATGTTTTAACCATATTCGACAGCTGTCACATGCTAACTAGAAGAAATGTCGTCAAATAAAAATCATCTTATAACAAAACCTTCAATGTGATAGCCGTAAACATGTGGCATATAAAACTGGCCTGAAAGACTGTTTCCATGTTAACTTAGCCGCCAGGAAAAAATGTTACAGTTACACATAACGCTTTTCCATAATAATAGAATCATTATCGAAAACAGAAGAGCGGGCAGCTGATTTATTGGACGATAATGGCCGATGTCATAAATAGCTTTTTCTAATCAACGTTTTTTGAGCACGCGCGCACCGGGCCCCGGTCAGCTTTTTATTAATGCATCCACCAAATTATGTATGCACACTCGGTTTTTTAACTCTTTTAAGGATATTATAAAAAAACTGAGACAACAAAAACCAAGTCACCTTTTGTCCTAATCGAATAGAAGTTGATTAATTAACAGTTTGACGGAAAGGTGACGGTTATTTTAGATAAGGTTTACGCCAAGAAATTAATTCTGTACTTCAAAATTATCCTGAGTTGACTCTCATCTCATATGTCGAGGTAGGTTATTTATCATGTCAACAGAAGACATTCTTATTATTGGTATGAACTAAAATTGTAGCTGATGTGCTGATGTACAAAGTCGTAAAACATAAAAAAAGCATTTGTCGGTAAGTTAAACAAACAATTGCAAATCGGCGTGCAATCTTTAAATTGTACGATTGAATGGACGTCACCCACATATGTTGGTCGCGGGGTGACCTTGACAAATGCACGCACGAGATTGCGACGGGGACTCGAGAGAGAAGTGACGTCACGTGCGTGTCGAGATGTCGACCCGACGGTGTGGCCAGAACAGCATCACCTCACCCGGAACCAATACAATCGACACACGCATAATATCCCTCGTCTCATAAAGACTTAAAACGACTTAAAAATTCAGCGATTCTCCGTTGAAAAAAAGAGTTAATATTGATCGTAGATTTCGTGGGGTGCAGCGGCCGGCTGAGTCACCCCACGGTTTTTTACTCACCCTAAGTTATATTTTTTGTAAAGCCCCCCTCTGCCCCCCCCAGGCCCGCTTTAAAGGATGAGTAGTCTCTATGGAAACGGCTCGATCTAATTTATAGGCGGGAGAAAGTACGGATTGCTTAATTAAGAATTTAAAATGTGTCTACTAAGTAATTAATTACAAATTTTCAGTGAGCGCGCTCGGAGTCAGCGATAAGAAAATTTTCTCTTTTATATTCCTTCGATAAATCAGGTGGCCGGCTATTAAGAATTTAATTAAACGTGAATCTTATATAGGAAAGATAATCTGCCTGATCTTCAGGCAATTAATTGTATTTTTTTGCTTGTGCAAAATGGTTTAAAAGATCATTTATATTCTCATTTCTTAAAGTCTTACATTTCCAAAGAATCTATATCTAGCAGTGAAACATGAGGACCAAGTGCTTACACAATAAGGGACAGCTCTCCAAATACTGATTAAGTGCATTCAGACCATTAAACTAAAAAACTTTCCGAAAGTTTCTTTTTTTAGGTGACGTAACAAATATTTTGACTTCCCATAAAAATCATGATCAGCTGATAAATTGTAAATTGTTCAGTTTCATGTGCACCTAAGCAGTATTCAGAGGGATGTCTCTCACAACCTGTATACAACCTTGATTACACCTGTTCCATCCTAAAGGACAGACTCAAACGCGCGTTCCCATACTCCCCATCTTTAAGAAGTAATAAAATAAATTCAACTCCCTTACGTGCATTAATTCTGTGCGCAATCTCGCTCCGTATGACGTATCGCTTTATGCATACGCAAGGGTTATTTAGGCACGGGCCACCCCGGTACCCCGCGCGTGTGTAAAAAAGTAAAAGTATAAAAAACTGTGGGTCAGAAAGAGCCAGTTGTCGACTCTCTGTGGGGTAGAGCAGCCGCACCGACTCTGGCGCAGGGAAAACTGACTTTAGGTGAGAATTAATTTAAAACGTACCTAAATTAAATATGTTAAGATATTTTTAATATTGCCACACGTCATATTTCTTGAACCAAGTAGAATACCCTCTCGTCATATTTCCACACCGCATCTGTTTGGACCAAATTGCATATTCTTATGATAATGCATAAAATTCCCTTTCACCTACCTACCTACGATGAATTCGTTGGGAGAATTTCCTTAGCTAATTCATAGCTATTTGTGTTTTCCCTACAGTGGCCATTGATTTTGTAATTAACACGTAAATAGAGGGAGTTACAAACACAAATTTCATCTATGGTTTGGGTAAAATTCCGTAATATGCCTACCTCATACCATCGCAATTTGGAATCTTATTAGATGTTTAATCATAGAAAGTTGTTCATTGTTCATGCTATTTTTTCATATTTCGTAAAAACCTATAATGCTTCAATGAAATAAAAAATGCATGCAATTCTAAAATTTTCTACGCGTTCTTACGTTCGTTGTATGAAGTATTGTTTCATAAAGGGTTAGTTAATCACCCCACGCTTGTAGCGCGCCGTGGGTAAGAACTGTGCTGTGGGTCACGTTTTTTTGAGGGGTGCCAGTGTATTCAAATCCATGCACGGAATATTAGTAAATCCTAGCTGAATAACGTATCACCTTGACTAAGTATCGAGCTAGCATGTTTAAAAAGTACAGTTTACTTTTTAATTATCAATTTTGATACGAAATATCTAATTATTTAGTAGGTAGGTACTTTAAAGAAGAACGAAGTCATTTAAAAAAATTCTGTTGTTTTCGTCATAATTTTTAATCGACTTCAAAAAAAGGAGGTCAATAAATCAATTTAATGCGTATGTAGACATATTAGCTATCAGTCGCGAAATATTTATAAAGGCTTCTGAGGACGTGTTGAAGTGGAACATTTGTAAAAATATGTATTGTTTAAGTATATGTTTCACTTTGAATATCACAACACAATCTGAAGCTATTTTTATACAAAAAAAGTTATTACTTTAGAAATTTATCTTAATTTACCCATTGTTCGAGTTTATTCTACAGGAAGATTGCCAAACACTGCTTGCTTAGGACAATATCAATACGGCGATTTGCTGATCAAAATAATTCGATCTTGCGGGTACAAGGCGAGGAAAAAAACAATGGCGACAATGCTGCCTAATGAGCCATAAAGAAGAAAACGATACGTCGAGCAAGGCGTAGACAAAAAAGGGCGCGGGCGGGGTGAAGGCGGCGCGCGGGGTGCTGCGAGGAAATGGCGGGAGAGCTAAATTAATTTGCGCGCTCCCGCCAAACAAAGGCACGCTAATGGAACGCGCCGAATGGAAAAAATGCCACCGTCCGCTCTCCGGCGACTTATTTTTTTCTCTAACCTTTGACTTTACCAAATGAATAACATTACACCCGCCAAAGTCTCCAGCGGTCGCTTTGTGCTGATTTAATGAGCAGGAACGCCCGATACTTCAGCGTTAATTGTTTACTCAAAACTTGGTTTGTTTCAATTATTCCGAGCGGAAAGTCCCTGATAGAATGTTCAGTCGCAAGCACGTCGCAGATTTGCAAACAACTGAACAAAGAGCATGAACTTATGAATGGAAATCAAGAGTCCGCGATTCGTCCCATTTTAACACAATGCTGTTCTAAAATATCTTTGTAAAATTTATTGCTTTGACATAACATAAATATGAATAATATTTTAACAATACGATACATTTGTGAAGGTACGTCATAGAAAATGTCAAAGGACTGCACAGATTCTGAAAATTAATACGCTACATCTTTTGGTAGCTCCGTCGTAGCCATCTCGTAGCGTTTTGCTACGAAGTAAGTAAATGAAGAAGTTCCGGATTTAGAGAATATTTGACGAATTGTAATCAAACAAAACGCTTATTATACGCAAATTACCCACCCACAATAAAATAAATACAGGCTAAAAATTTAGGTCCAAGGTGTGGCTGCGTATCCATTGGCTTTGATTTATCATTAATGCAAAACGCCGATTTGTCTTCATAATCGCCAGAAATTAACCCAAAGGAAATGGGCGCCATAGATAATTCTGGCGATTACTGCGTTCGGAACTTATTGGCCATATGAATTGATTGGCGGTGATAATGAGAAATCACGTGAGGGCAAATGGAGGTGTCACGCGCGGGGTGGGTCGGGGCAAGCAGGCAACGGGGCAAATACAGCGATATCTCTTTTCGACGCATCCCGGCCGGCGGCGGCGGCGCGCGGCGGAAACAATGAGCGATGCTTATCTAGACGCACCTACCCGCGGCCATTTTGTCGCGATGAAATTAATGCGTGGCCATTACTCGAGCGCGATTTATACCCGCCCAATTAAAAGTTCCCAGCGCTGAAGACTCCAAATTAGTAGAATTCGCTCGCATTTATCAAGACATCAACGTTGCCACGCGCCTCGCGAAACTTCCCAAATTTAAATTAGAGACGATTTTTACAGCTACCTCCCGAGGGGGGCAAGGGGGGCGCTACCCTTTCCTTATAACGAGGAAGGCCTCATGCATTTTTATGTGCTTCTTTTTTCGCCGGCGTTTTAAACAAGGGGGTGAGCGTGGGGTGGCCGGGGGTGAACTTTTTTATTCGCGTCTTGATAAGTTAGGGTTGAAATTAGACGTTCGAGTTTCGCTCGCGGAATTCATAATGACGAAAATTAATAAGTTTTCTTTTGAGGGCCCTTCGAACTACGCTGTTTTTGAATACGTATAGCTGTTTACGTTCCGTCGAATCAGACGTGGGTATCAGAGTAAGATTGTATTTTAAATTTTCTGAGAAGGGTGAAATATTATTGAATTTTGTAGTCTCTGAACTCACTTAGGTATGTTCCGCTTATTACAATACAATATGCTTTTATTGTACTTATTTTAAGTTATTTTTCGGCATGAACACAATCAAACATTTTTCCCTTTTAATCGCCAAACGAAAAGGCTTTCCCTACAAGTATTTTCGCACATTAGGCACAACACGTTAGGACAGCTGTCAGATTGCTGCGACAAATCGGAGCAGGTAGTAACAGCCACACTTGTTGAACTCGCTCTATCGACTCGGACGACCATTCGCACGCACGTGAGACCGACATAAATCTATGTAACGGGAAAGAAAACTGTTATGTTATAAACACGTGAGAGTGCTCGCTAATATAAATTGTAAGAGGTAAATACGATAAAATCCAATACGGTACGAATTATAATTCGGTAAATTTCACTGTTCAAGTTTAAACACACGGTAGCATATCAATTCATAGTATAAAAATGAAGTTGCTTTTTACGTTTCTCTGTCCGTCTGTCTGTCGTGGAGTTCGCTAACTCCTCCTTAATCACGCAACGGTTTTTGATGCGGGTTTTTATAATAGGTAGAGGGATCAAAGAGGAAGATTCATATGTTTAGCACATGCCGGGAAAATGCCCTTTTCCCACCGGAAAATGTGTTGCAGCGTGTGAAACCGCTAACGGTTGTTACCGGTAACGCTAGTTATAGAGACGATTCGCCAAAAATCGTGGATTTTTGGTTTCGAAACATATTTTATTGTATGAACAGCACGCAGAGTGGCAAAAATTAACAAATTCAATCAAGCGTTTAGTGAAATCAGTCTGATCAGTATTTTTTCAACATTAAAGAATAATAAGAAAAAAACATTTTTCTAATCTAATAATCGCGGAACCCATCATCGAGTTCTCACACGCTTCAAATATCTCAAATCATAGTAATACACCTAATGCTAATACCTAAACAATTTGAAAATATTATATTTATATTTAAACATAAATAAGTAGTAGGTAGTTGATACGATGGCAAAAGTATCCACAGAGTAATAATAACAATTTCGTAGCGTACCTACGCATTGCTACGACGGCGTAGCATCTACGACTGCACTTTTTAACAAAGGGTATAGGTTCGTGTACAATAAAATTAACTCTAAAATATGTGTATAAAGCCAGAAGCTATTACATATAACATAAATATCACAAAAGGAAAAGGACTGCACGCTAGCACAGGTAGAGTTGAGTGTTACATCAAAATATTAGATGCCCAGCGGTTGCACTCACTGCAAATCATTCCTGTGGAATAAGACATTTTGCCTGTCTCGGAAAGGATTGATGGCTCTTTGGGTATGCTATAGCAGCTGTTATCACCGCCACCAGGATGACCATTTTCGACAGATATTCAGCCGAGGTCTAAAACTCTACGTCGCCTTTTACGAAACACCTTGAGTGGACTAGGTGGCAGTATTCTTAGCCGGTACCACTCAGTGAGCATTCTTAGCCACTACCACACGGTGAAGCAATAAAGATCCAGTTTCAAAAAGCAAAAAGCTACAAATATAAGTATTAAACTTGAGTAGCATAGGTACGCTCGCAATAAGCACATGGAGCCACTTGTTGATCGTGTGTGGAGTGGGGGGGCGTCCACATATCACCGCGCGCCCGCACCGCCGCACAGCGCACCCGTGTATTAATGGCCCTTCATTATCTACGTCTGTGGAGTTAGTTAGGGCTTGCTTGATAGACTGACTAGCTAGATTTATTTACTGACAAACTAATTGTTTCTTTGTAGAGTCGGTCTTAACGTGTATTGGTGGACAGTTTTAATTTGATAAACAATGGTGACTTTAAAAGCGCAATTTGATGAGAGATTCATTAGATATTAAAAATGATGAAAACGAACGATTCTTCCTAATGAGCGAAAGTAAACTGAAACTTCCAAAAAGCCCCATAAAAGGCTCTCTCATTAATGGAAAATTAACTCCAAATTAATGGCTGGTATATTTTATCAAAGTTATAAATTGGACAGAATCAACGGAGGGCCGAAGTCGGATTCCAGCAATTATGCGAATAAAAGAAAGTCATTAGTCCAATCAATCCGGCAGGCGAGTGTAGGCAGCAGCAGAGCCGAGCATTATAATTCGCGTCTAATAACATCGTTAACAACGCACATTAAAACAAAACAAACAGCGCGGGGCGCGGGAGGGGGGCGCCATCCTTCCTCGAATCCGTGTCATTAATTTACGTAATGCGTAGGTACGCGCTATCCCCAAATATTTAAGAAGCCTCCTCCGGGAGCGCCCGCGCCCTCCTCCACTATCCTCCCGCACCCCCCCTCCCCACCCCGCACAGTACCACCCCCACCCCCGCCCGACGAGAATTATGGCGGCCGCCTTGTAATTATATTTTTTAATTTATCTTCCTTAGCGAATACAATGGAGGCGCCACCCCGCCACCGGAGCTTCCTTCTTTCCTTCTCGTGCTGAATATTGTATCAGGCCGCTGAAAAAAGGAAAGAACGCTTTAATTACAAGCGAGAGCGCGGCCGGCATTACGCGTTAAATATTTGATGTTGTCTCTTTCTACCCCCCTCCCCACCTTCCCCCCAAGGCCTCTGTCCTGTCGTCAATAATTAAAACACCTATTAACTCATTCCTCTTCGGCTGACCCCTCATTACTTTCAGAATAAAAAAATACTTCCAACTTCGCTGCCTAAACTACACCTACTATAATTAAGCCTCTATTTAAGCAGGTATTTTATTAATTACATAGTTTGAAAGTAACTATACTCTATCGGTCAGCATGTGCTATGTCCGATGGAAAAAGTTACACGAGTACTCATCCAAAAATAACATATGTAGTTAATGATACCTACCTCTATATGCAGCCAGTGGCTTTCTTTTAATATTTAAACCATACAAAGGCAATCCTGACAATAATAAAATTTAAGTATCTCACCTATAGGACATGTATTTGTATTCGTAGCAAGGCTTAAGGCCACGTACCTCCGCAAGCAACGCTCGGGCTGTTCGCGCGGGTGAGCCGTGCGGGCTGATTTATCACCAAACAACACTCGCAAATTAAGGCGAGCCGGCGAATCTTACCCGCGGACACCCGTACGCCTGTACTGCAGTACTTAGCAAGAGGAGACAAAGTATAAACCCCCATCCACCCACTGAAAAACGTCTCTAATATTCTTTTAGAAACGGTGGCATTTACGGGCTATATTTTATCCTGAATTTGCATACGCTCCTTTTTTCGCCCGTCCTCTATTTTATGGGTGAGTATTTTTTCATCCGGGGGTTAAGATACAAAAGGGTAAAGCGCGGGAGCTGGGTCTGATAATTAAATTGCACCGCGGCGTGGCGGCGCGGGAGATAACGCTAAAAAAGTGCGTTGGTTCGAGTTTCTTGTAGCGAGATCCCGAGTAGCGACGAGTGATGCCACTCACCTCACCTTAAGAGCTTTTAAAAGTAAATTATATTGGAAGTTACGGTATGCCTAAAATTTACACAGGTGTAGGATTATTCCATATTATGGTGATTTAATCTCGGCTTTAGTTGCAATTCGTTTATTATTAATTGAGTTATTGCCTGCTAATTAAGAAGAAATTAGGTACAATACTAATCAGAAAAAGTATTAAAAATATCAAAAAAATGCATTGAGAGTCTGATATAACTTGACTCTACATCTGCATATTTTAAATTGATTATTTTGACGATCAAAACAATAACTATGTTTGCCTCAAACTTAATAAATATTTGCAAAATTCGGGAAACTAGCTATATAACTATCGGCCATCTTATAAGTAGGTACCTAAGCATTTTCATAAAGTACATCAACATTACACTTAGGTACCGATACTAAGTAAATGAGGCTACCGTAAATTACTAATCATCAAGTATATGCTTCCGGAAACTGTTCATTTAGGTTTTATGCAAGATATAGGTAAAGTTACTGCCCGCGGCTTTGCTTGTCCTGTTTTTATGCAATATTCGACGCGAGAGAAAGGAACGAAATGTGACACAAACTTGGAGGTAATTTTTAATCAATTTTGTTACCTCTATCCTAACTTACCTACTGGTGTTTTTTACACCCGATATTTTTATTTGTCACGGACCTGTGATTGTGTCGTAACGTATTTATTGCTGTTTCACGAAACGTTAATTTTGACAATTAAAAGATTAATCTGCTGAAGTAAGTAAAACAACATTACTATGCAGGACTCTACATAAAAATATAAACGGTATTTATTCTTCAAATAAAAATATTTTGATTTTGTTAAACGGCGTACACCTCTACATACTTTATACCTGTAAAGAATGCTGATTAGGTACACAAATGAAGACATCATGTCATAAAAATACATTTCCTCTATTCACGGCTCTAACACTTGTTCTTTCTTACAAGTTCTAACGTCTTACGTTTAAAGCAGTGTGTGATCCTTTATCTAAGCAGGTCACTTATTTCAGTGAATGTCAGGGCACTACTTACCATTTATATAACTCGATTTTTATAACTGTGCGTTTGGAGCTGTCAAACTTTGTATGGGTTTTGACAGTTCAAGTGTCAAATCGTATAGAAAGTTTGACAGCTCCAAACGCACAGTTATAAAAATCGACTTATATATGAACTATTTTTATGATATCAGTGGCTGAAGTGGTCTTAAAATAACATTTAAATATGATCCTAATTAACAACGAAAATTTCTATGTCCCGATAATAATTTAACTAACAAATGAGGAGAAATCTTACCCTGCTCTTAGTCAAATTACCATAATTGCTAATCAAATGTTGTAGGAGTAGCGTCGCGTCGCTTGCGCTAATTACAAATTCTAATTCCCTCTCTTGTTCCGAGGCCTTTGAATTTGTAAATGATTGCCCTTCAGGCTATCTAATGAATTCATTCCTCGCTCTTTCTTCCATAGAAAAACAGATTCACTTTCGCTTTGCCACTTATTAAAAGACGATCACACCAGGTAAATGACAAGATTAGTCGAGCAATAAACAAATTCAAAGAAATTAATATCAGTCCAACTGTACAAGCTTTTTACACATAAAAAAGCAGTAAATTTGTTTGAAGTCGTACAAAGACGCTTTCTTGAAAGGAAAATTTCATCAAAAAACTTAATAATATTAAAACATTTTGAGTATTCGGGAGCGACGTAGCGCGCGATTTTAATTCTCTCACAAGTCTACTTATAAATAACGCCGTCTCCAATTAAAAGCGCGCGACAGCTTTGAGAAGCGAAGTGAAGCAAAGTACAGATAAGTAGATGGGGAAATGTGCTCGTGTTTACGGAAACCTCCTCTGGCAAATATTATCGCGAGACGCGCGATCAAATATTCAGGCAGCGGCGCGGAGCGGGCGCGCGCGGCGCGGGACGCAACCCTCTCCAAGTTTCAAGCCCTTCCCTTTGCACGCCCTACACTAATTACGTTTAGAGTTCTTAAGCGAAATTACTTAGGCCCCTCTCGCCACCCGCCCCCGCGACCCGCGACCGACCCCCTTCCGGAAATGAGGCGCGCTGGAAAAACAAGAAAGAGGAAAGCGTTATATAAGAAGGTCGCTGTCTCTACGAACGTCCTAAATCTGGGCAATCTCTAAAAGATGTTGATGTAATGATTTTTTTCTTCATTTTCGCGAGCGTTCTCTGTTCATGAGCGGTTGCTAAGTGAAAAGCAATTAAAGCACGGGCGAGTGATCTCCCCCTCCCCCCTCGGGCAGGAGGGCCGCCTCCCCCCCTCATCTTGAGCCTCACTCGATCAACAAAAAAAGAAATTATAATAAACACGATATTGGTGCATTTAACGATCATAAGCATCTTATTCCGTATGTTTTCGAGAAAGCTTTATTTTTGAAGAACCCTTGAAATTTTATGATTTAATTTGTATTCCATGATGAAGACGATTATTTTGATCTACTCAAAAGAGCAAACATCAATTCCCAAATAACACTGGTTTGTCAGATACACAATATTTCTAACTCTGCCATACAAGATAGTACTTAATTAGTACTTTGAAATGTCAAGTACAGAAACCAAAACGCAGCATAAAAAGAAACTGGTACATCATGAAAATGTTTCAGAGGTAATGCAACGAAAAAGAAGTATATATGAAGCCCTAAAAACTAGACTCAAGCAGATTTGGCGCGCTTTAGCAAAAAAAATTACAAGTACACAAAATAGTAAGCTTCAGTCCTGTGTAAAAGTGATTTTGATTCCTTCAAAGCATACTTAAATCGTTTCTAGTTATTGAACATTAAATTAGTGTTTCAGCGCACAAGCCTGATTTTCACAAGCTTTTCATAACTTCATAACTATAGTTAGCAGGGTTTCCTCTTTAACATTTCCTATCTCTTGTTCAAGATGGTAGATAGGTTCCTTTCCTTACAAAACTGGTAGGTAGGTAGGTACTTAATTAAAAAGTCGTGTACACCGAAGGCTGCCTGCGTCGGCGGCAGGAGGTCGCGTTTCCGCACCTTTCATGTGCCGGCGCACTTTAATTTCCTAATTCCCAAATATGGCGCAGAGACAAGACGCCTTTGGAGAGTTTATCATCCAATCGGAAGCTGCCAGCCTCCAGTACCTACCTCCTACGTACAACAACGCCGAATAATTTCCTGTTCAACTAAGTAAATGACTTTGAAGTTCCTAAATGGATTTCATAAAGTTCCCTCTGGTTTTGTCATTTATTTATCCCTGTGCTAAAGGCCAATCAAATTACTTTATGGTTCCGAAAGGTGACGTTATTTTAAGAAACAGGCTTTATCCGGACTTCCAGGTAATTTAATTTGCCTACGCAAATGAAGTAGCTCATTACCATATAGTGTATTTGAACCTCGAAGATTCCCTTTGTCGAGATACCATGTGCGTAAACAAAAGCACAAATAAAGAACGCCCAAATTCACATTGTAATATTGTAACTTCTCCGGCTAGATATTTACCCGGCACCCATTCGTAGCAGCGTAGCACTGTGCTACATCAAACTTCTTTTGTTTGTTTTTTTTTTATCACTGCGAACTACTGACTTAATAATCTGCGACGGTACGCAAACACTAAAAATTCACGCTGCCGTAGACAGGCAGTTAATTTTTTAATTTGTTTTGTTGTCCCTCGGACGGCAGCGTCTCAACGGCTTGAATTAGGCCTAGGGAGAGGCGACGCGAAATTGCGCAAGGAGGGACTTGCGGCTGTTTAATGAGATTTAAATAATTAATGAGCGTGCAAAATTGGTTTCTTTTTTCAGAAACGGGAGCCTTCCTCGGGGCTGGGATGAAAAACAAGCCATGATTGCGACCCCGGCCGCTGCGGGGACAGCGAAGCACCCAGCTTACTCAAAACATTAGTGAGGGAGGTGCTCGTTGCTATAGCATAATTCATAAATAAAAGTTTAATTGGCGCCGTAATAAATCTTGTTACGATAGCAATTAAAACTTGTGCTTGCGTTTGGAATTGGTAATGAGGCAGAACAAGAATACCATCGCTCCTCCCCTCTACCTGTTATATTTCTCCAAGGATTTCTTTAAGTAAATAATACACATCATATTTATGTAAAATGTAGTACCAGATGGGTTTGCTGCCAGCGGTAGGCTTTCCCACACACCAACGATGCACTGCTGAATGTTTTTAGAAGCTCAGAAATACCGTTACCTACATACTTCTTTACTTTTTTCTTATTCAATACAGAAATATAGACGGTTTAAAGACAGCTTGCATGTCTAAAAAACTCAGAAACCGTTAAATGATAATAAATTGATAATCTAGATGACTGCACAAGCATTGACCAGAATAAGATAAAATCTGGGTACCTATTTGATTGACAGAAACTTCAGAAGTCGGTAGCTATTGAAATCATTGCGATCATTGCTAAAAATTAATATATACCAGTAACGAACTTCCAGAATCAATGGTACGACGGTTACATTTCAATTCCACATGGTCAACTCTCAAACGATTAGATTTCTGGAAAGTAACTTTTTCCCTAAAATGCGAGTTTTCAATTCGGTGACTTCATTATAATACGATTTATCACGCAATCTTGGGACATGTAAAGGAACAATGTGTATATTCAAATGACTATGATTGACATCTCGCCGGGCGGTCAGTGGGTAGTAAAGTCGTCTACGTGCAGAGTATATTTTAGTGCAAAAATAAGCTTTATCTCAAGGGTAGACTGTCGAGGTTGTACGATTGACCATAAGGTTCGCCCCAAGTGTGCGCCCTAGCTTCCGTACCATTGTACCTGACCGCGATCAAAGCGATTGCGATCAAACAGAAGAACTATTTAAATCATATTCAAACCCTCGAAGGTTATTTCTAACGGTTTCACAAGATTTGGGAAGTTTCCGTTAAGTTTATGTTTAATTTGTGAGAAAAAACCGCGTATCGTATTCAAATTTACAAATTCTGAATGATTAAACCGAGATCTTTCGAGATAGATAAAGATAACCACCTAGTAGCATGAATAATTTGGGATATTTACCCTGTAGGATGTATTCCATTAATAATAATAAATGGATCACGCTAATTTAGTAAGCAAGTGAAGACCTTTGTCATGGTATTGAGGAACTGACGTAACTGCTTTCAGGTCCTAAATGCAGTATCTGGTAGATATTCCACCCACTCCCACTCATATAGTAATGAGATACGGCTACGTATGTCAATAAAATTTCGCGCCGAATTAATATCCTCCTCCTCTTTTGTTTTTTCGTCGGTAAAAATAGCATCAAACATAAGTCAGCTATTTTTAAAATCTTGCGGTAAGTCATCAAGTTATCATAAGTAGTTGTAAGCACCCATAAATCGGTGAGATAGTGTAATCTGTGTGTTGCAGATGCTTGGCACGGCACGGGCGCAGGGCAGCAGCGGCGGTGCGCTCGTGCCCTCGCGAGCGCTCCCTACGCGAACTATTGTCGGCTACACAAAAAACACTCCCGTCTTGTTTACCTCACTTTTTACCTTTTTTAAAACTTCTGTTTAGCTTTTTATAGCGTATTTTGGTCGCGACGCGCGCGCCGGCGCCCATACAAGAACTCCATTCAGCCGTGTACGCGCCCATTGTACGCGGACGTGCACGAGTAATTCATTTTTAATGTTTAGCTAAATGTAGATAATCGGTGGGATCGAAGCCCTCGTCTTTATTTATAACTCAATTTGTTGACTATCTTTTTAATGCTGTAAATAATAATTTGTAAAGATAAATAGGGAATATGATGTTGGGATGTGTGTGTCACAGACATAATTAAAACGAGATGTTTCAGATTGAGCTGTTTATTGTAAAACGTAATAAAATTTTGTATTTTTACAGAATTAGGTTAAGCTTTTTACTTCCAAAGATAATGATCTAACAAAAGTTGCTCTAATGCTTGTTTTTAAATGCCATGAAGAGTTTAAAATAAACATGTTTAAAAATAAAACAAATTATTCTAGTAAGATTAAAAAATACTTAATTTTGAATGTCTAGTTTTGTGCATAATACTAAATCATATATTTACTTAATTTAAAAACTTATTTGTAGTTGTCTTAAGCATTTTAACCTTAAAGTATTCAATAGAAACAATAATTTAATAAGGATAAATAAATAAGTTTACCTAATTTCACGCACAATCATCAATAATTTTTGAGAATTTAAGCGAAGCAAGTAATTTTTTAGCTAACTATAATTATGTTATTTAGTTGTGTTTATAGCAAAATTAGTTGGTCTACAATAGAGCGTGAAGTAAGACGACAACAATCGATGTAATTTATATTTAAATAAATGAAAAATAAAATCTGGTGAAATACTCTACAGGATATTTGCATCTAAGACGAGGATAGTTTTAATACTTAGTTATTGTTTCGGCATCTGCCTTTATAAAATATTCACGACTGTACATTCATACTAAGAAAATAAATGCTTTTACCTTTTTATGTTTATCGACCCAGTCTTAGAACATTTCCTAGCTAGCTATACTGGCTGTAGTAATCAGGTGTTCATCAGTTGTTGAGCGAGGCTAGATACTCGTTATATTTCTTCTCCTGAGCCTGTTGTAGTTTCTGCAGCTTCTTGACGAGGCCTTTGCTCAGCTCCTTTCCTTCGTGGTCGTGTGTCGGTAAGCCCTGGAACGAGATTTCAGTAAGTATACGAGGAAGTAAAAATAAAGTAACATGCCATTTCAGGAAATAAATTCTTTTATCTTAGCTTAAATTAACGCTGTCGTTTTCTGTCAAACAGGTTTAGAAAAGGACAGAAGATGATCACGCACAACTAATACTGTCTTAAAATCTGACGCAAAGTGCGAGTTATCTGTCAAAATAAGATGATAAAACAATGGCGACTAAATTGACCAGAAATGGCGAAGGACCCAAAGACTTATTTAAATATGACAGGACTTAGATATCTCCTATCATTTTCTAAATATATTTGATGGCAAGTGACAACACTAATTTCAGGTAAGCTAAGAGAATTTGATTCCCGAATTGGGCCACTATCTACATCTACTCTTCTTCTGTATATTAACTATTAACTATTTTAAAAAACAGCTGACACTGATAAACTTTTTGCAGAAATGGATCAAAATTTAAAATGTTGATCGTTTGCATGTGCCAGTTTTACGACATAAATATTATAACACCCTATATGCTACGAAGAAGAAAAAATATGGCAAATACTACTTTGTGTAAAGTTATAGTAATAGCACTACTTCTACGTCGTAAGTCGAGGTCGTGAAAAGCGAGAGTAATCTAGCATCCAGAGAATATCAGTGATGTTACATTCACAGGCTCCTTCAGTCCCTGGATGATGATGATTAGTGTGTAGTAAGGTGATACTACAGACCGGAAGGTAGAAGCTCGGGAAGCCGGGGTCGCGTACCCGTACCCGGGACCGAGATGAATTTGGATTGAAAGAAGTTGAAGACCACAGGGGAGGCCATTTCCCAGCAGTATGATCTAGTAGGCTTAATAATAAAGCAGAAGTAAAAACTACCTAGTTTAGATTATTTCCTATCTAAAATCCCATAAAATATAGTACATATAGGTGAGTACCTATACTTTGTGACATAGAGAAGAAGCAGATACTTATCCGGATATTAGTTATAATTTTCAGATTGTATCACAATAAAATCACTCTTCTTTATTAAAATGCGCTTTATAAAGATGTCAAGAATATGCGTACGCTATCACATTGTCTGCACGTGTATTACGAGTAACAATTAAAAAACTAAAGAAGTTGCCGTGTGGTGCCGGCGTAGAATAGCATCACCCCATATCTGTCGTATATGTGTATCGTAAAAAGCGACTAAGGGATTTGAGAGTTGATGAGTTTTACAATTTTAGGCGACAAGCTGACTACCTATCGCTATGGTGATACACCGTCTTCTGAGTGACTTCAACTATTGTCAGACGTGGTGTAAATGACCGTTTTTAAAGCCGTTTACACTCTGCCTACCCCGCAAGGGATATAGACATGATATATGTATGTATTATATGTATTATTTTTTTAAGTTTCATCAATTCACATAGCTGCGATCGTTCATAGTATGCTTAATAATGGCATAGACTGACTTGTAATAGAAAATCGACAGTGAAAACTACTTGTAATTGTAAGTCGAGGTGGTGGTTAAGAAAGATTTGTAAGGAATGTATTCTATTATTCACGACTATTAAAAAAATCACTATACTTTAAATTGTAAAATATGAAGTAACCACGGTTTCAGAATGGCATATAGGTTCCACAACGACAGTGGCCGACAACGACAAAGAAATAATAATAATTATTATTAAAACTCCTACTTTGAAACATTAATAATGTGTCAGTGGATTTTCATGAGCAATACGAATCGCCTATTTTGTCATCGAACTGCGAATACTTGGCGGTTTCCTACTTGAACATCTAGTTCTTTCAGTCGCTGCGCATTCAGAAGTTTCTGCTTCTTGAATTGCAACTTCTATACACTTCTTTGCGCTTCTATACACTATTTTAAGTTCCTATACTCCACACCTACTTTGTCTTCGAACTAAGAATACGTGTCGGTTCCCTTTTTAAACATCTCGATACAAGGTATTTTCTTCAGTTCCTCCTGCTTCTATACACTTTTTTACGTTCTTATACTATACATCTACCTTGTCATCGAACTGCGAATACTTGTCGGTTTCCTTCTTGAACATTTCGGTGGGCGGTATTTTCTTCTGTTCTTCTTTCAATCGCTGCGCTTCGAGAAGTTCCTGCTTCTTGCGCTGCTTCTCTGCTTCAATACGCTTCTTTTCTTCTCTTTCTTTCATGAGTTCTTCTTTGCTGACTAGCTTCATTACTGTGCGATCTATGGGAATAAAAAATATATAATAGTCAGCGTTTGTATAACAAAAATAAAAAAAAAGGATTTGAAAGAATATGAAATTATCTTCTTTCACCATTCGTACATTTTTATCAAAGTACGCGGACATGATTACGCTAGAAACGCACAGTACATTCCAGCGACATCTAGCGATTAATACGCGAACAACGAGCAGCCGCCCGCAGTCCCTTCGTTTTCGCTACGTGTTTCCATGTTCCGTAAATCCAGCTACATACTGTATCGCTAGTCGCCTTTTACGACACCCAATCACGGAAATGGGGCGATGTTATTCTATACTGTAGGTAGGCATAACTAAAGAGTTTCTATACATTTTTACATATTTCTTTTAGATAAGTTAAGTACCTATAGTTTCGTTATCTAATTAAGAAAATCAGTTTATTAAGATAGTTATTAATTCGTTTTTCGATCTATAGGCGAAAACTTTGGTAACGAACGACCTTGTGTCAAATATATAAGTATACAGGGTGTTAATTTAAATGCGTGCCTTAGCTTCAGGGTAGATTTAGTATCGATAAAGGATGCCGTAAAAATTACTCAAAACTATCCCAGGCAAAGGATTTTTTTTTTTTGCTATATCAATCCGCCGAAATTCGTTCAATCTCAAAGTTGTTTAGATGATCTTGTATGGGCACTCTCTAAACAACAACAGAGTCAAAAATTGATTTAAAAAAAAGTTTTGACTAAATCCGAAAAAAATATATGGGATTTTTTCCATTATTTTTTACGGCATCCTTAATCGATACTTAGCCTACCCTGAAGCTATAGCACGCATTTAAATTAACACCCCGTGTGCAATAAATTATGTTTCAAGCTGTAAGTTTTTCGAAGAAAATGAAATAACTGACCAGGTTTATCCTCCAGCCGCACGCCTAGTTCTGGCAGCACCTCGTCCCGGAGTTTGTCACACAGCGCGAGTATCTCCTACGTTTATCATCACTAGACTACACTATCTATAGTTTGATGAGGTTGTATACTGACCAGGTTTATCCTCTAGCCGCACGCCTAGTTCTGGTAGAACCTCGTCCCTGAGTTTGTCACACAGCGCGAGTATCTCGTGCGGTTGTCATCACTACACTACACTATGTGTCTTAGGTTGCTTATTATTTTTAATCTACATTAATGATTTGCCTCAACTTCTAGATATACCCTGCACACTTTTCGCAGATGATATTTCCTTGATACTTCCCATTCAAAATAAGACCCAACTTAAACAAATATTAGACTCACATTTAACTGTACTTAACAAATGGCTAATAGATCATAATTTGGAAATCAATTTCAATAAAACAAAGCTGATGCATTTTAGACCGTATAACAAACAACCTCTTACTATCGATTACACATTTGAAAACCACAAGTTAGAATCAGTTAATTCATATTGTCTTTTAGGTTTGAACATTGATATTAATTTGAACTGGAAAAAACACATCAAAAAAGTATCTAGTAAACTTTCAAGTTTCTCATATGCACTGTCTGAACTTAAGAAAACCACAGATTTGAAAACGGCAACTTCTACATACTTTGCATATGGAAATGCTTGGCTTAGGTATGGAGTACTTCTCTGGGGAAACAGTACAGATGCCGACAAAATATTCATTCTTCAGAAAAGATGCATAAGAATACTTGCTAATGTAGATTCCATGACGAGTTGTAGGCCATATTTTATTAAATTCAAAATTTTAACTTTAATTTGTATATATATTTTTGAAGTATGTATATTTGTAAAAAATAATCTTCATCTTTTTCCCCAACATGTTCGCCCGGAAAATTTAAGACAACAGAATAGATTAGCTATATCCACTTCACAGTTGAGTATGGTAAATGCCGGTCCCCACTACATGTCTGCAAAAATATTTAATGCCCTCCCACACTCTATAAAAAATATAGCAAAAATTAGTACATTTAAAACAGAACTCAGTAACTTCTTATTAAAAAAAGCATATTACACGCTGCAAGAGTTTATGGAAGATGACGAAAAATAAGTTTTTTATTTTGTAAATAACTCAAATAGTATGTTGTTTGTTGTTGATTTGATATTGATAACTATTGATAAGTTTATAATTTTGATCTCATTCTTTTTAAGTTTTCTTAGTGTTATAAATTTTTGATTTGTTTTAGCTTTTAATTCTATTTATAACATTGCTGTGCCCTTACAGGGTCTTGTTGGTACTAAAATAATTTTAAGATCTTTTAATATGTACACAAGAAGAGCAATAAAGATATTGAGTATTGAGTATTGAGTATACTATCTATAGTTTGATGAGATGAGTTTGTATACTGACCAGGTTTATCCTCCAGCCGCTCCCCTAATTCCGGCAGTACCTCGTCCCGGAGTTTGTCACACAGCGCGAGTATCTTCTACGTTTATCATCACTAGACTACACTGTCTATAGTTTGATGAGGTTGTATACTGACCAGGTTTATCCTCCAGCCGTACGCCTAGTTCTGGCAGCACCTCGTCCCGGAGTTTGTCACACAGCGCGAGTATCTCCTACGTTTATCATCACTAGACTACACTATCTATAGTTTGATGTGGTTGTATACTGACCAGGTTTATCCTCCAGCCGCACGCCTAGTTCTGGCAGCACCTCGTCCCGGAGTTTGTCACACAGCGCGAGTATCTCCTACGTTTATCATCACTAGACTACACTATCTATAGTTTGATGAGGTTGTATACTGACCAGGTTTATCCTCTAGCCGCACGCCTAGTTCTGGTAGAACCTCGTCCCTGAGTTTGTCACACAGCGCGAGTATCTCGTGCGGTTGTCATCACTACACTACACTATGTGTCTTAGGTTGCTTATTATTTTTAATCTACATTAATGATTTGCCTCAACTTCTAGATATACCCTGCACACTTTTCGCAGATGATATTTCCTTGATACTTCCCATTCAAAATAAGACCCAACTTAAACAAATATTAGACTCACATTTAACTGTACTTAACAAATGGCTAATAGATCATAATTTGGAAATCAATTTCAATAAAACAAAGCTGATGCATTTTAGACCGTATAACAAACAACCTCTTACTATCGATTACACATTTGAAAACCACAAGTTAGAATCAGTTAATTCATATTGTCTTTTAGGTTTGAACATTGATATTAATTTGAACTGGAAAAAACACATCAAAAAAGTATCTAGTAAACTTTCAAGTTTCTCATATGCACTGTCTGAACTTAAGAAAACCACAGATTTGAAAACGGCAACTTCTACATACTTTGCATATGGAAATGCTTGGCTTAGGTATGGAGTACTTCTCTGGGAAACAGTACAGATGCCGACAAAATATTCATTCTTCAGAAAAGATGCATAAGAATACTTGCTAATGTAGATTCCATGACGAGTTGTAGGCCATATTTTATTAAATTCAAAATTTTAACTTTAATTTGTATATATATTTTTGAAGTATGTATATTTGTAAAAAATAATCTTCATCTTTTTCCCCAACATGTTCGCCCGGAAAATTTAAGACAACAGAATAGATTAGCTATATCCACTTCACAGTTGAGTATGGTAAATGCCGGTCCCCACTACATGTCTGCAAAAATATTTAATGCCCTCCCACACTCTATAAAAAATATAGCAAAAATTAGTACATTTAAAACAGAACTCAGTAACTTCTTATTAAAAAAAGCATATTACACGCTGCAAGAGTTTATGGAAGATGACGAAAAATAAGTTTTTTATTTTGTAAATAACTCAAATAGTATGTTGTTTGTTGTTGATTTGATATTGATAACTATTGATAAGTTTATAATTTTGATCTCATTCTTTTTAAGTTTTCTTAGTGTTATAAATTTTTGATTTGTTTTAGCTTTTAATTCTATTTATAACATTGCTGTGCCCTTACAGGGTCTTGTTGGTACTAAAATAATTTTAAGATCTTTTAATATGTACACAAGAAGAGCAATAAAGATATTGAGTATTGAGTATTGAGTATACTATCTATAGTTTGATGAGATGAGTTTGTATACTGACCAGGTTTATCCTCCAGCCGCTCCCCTAATTCCGGCAGTACCTCGTCCCGGAGTTTGTCACACAGCGCGAGTATCTTCTACGTTTATCATCACTAGACTACACTGTCTATAGTTTGATGTGGTTGTATACTGACCAGGTTTATCCTCCAGCCGTACGCCTAGCTCTGGCAGAACCTCATCCCGGAGTTTGTCACACAGCGCGAGTATCTTCTACGTTTATCATCACTAGACTACACTGTCTATAGTTTGATGTGGTTGTATACTGACCAGGTTTATCCTCCAGCCGTACGCCTAGCTCTGGCAGAACCTCATCCCGGAGTTTGTCACACAGCGCGAGTATCTCCTACGTTTATCATCACTAGACTACACTATCTATAGTTTGATGAGGTTGTATACTGACCAGGTTTATCCTCTAGCCGCACGCCTAGTTCTGGTAGAACCTCGTCCCTGAGTTTGTCACACAGCGCGAGTATCTCGTGCGGTTTTCATCACTAGACTACACTGTCTATAGTTTGATGTGGTTGTATACTGACCAGGTTTATCCTCCAGCCGTACGCCTAGCTCTGGCAGAACCTCATCCCGGAGTTTGTCACACAGCGCGAGTATCTTCTACGTTTATCATCACTAGACTACACTGTCTATAGTTTGATGTGGTTGTATACTGACCAGGTTTATCCTCCAGCCGTACGCCTAGCTCTGGCAGAACCTCATCCCGGAGTTTGTCACACAGCGCGAGTATCTTCTACGTTTATCATCACTAGACTACACTATCTATAGTTTGATGAGGTTGTATACTGACCAGGTTTATCCTCTAGCCGCACGCCTAGTTCTGGTAGAACCTCGTCCCTGAGTTTGTCACACAGCGCGAGTATCTCCTACGTTTATCATCACTAGACTACACTATCTATAGTTTGATGAGGTTGTATACTGACCAGGTTTATCCTCTAGCCGCACGCCTAGTTCTGGTAGAACCTCGTCCCTGAGTTTGTCACACAGCGCGAGTATCTCGTGCGGTTGTCATCACTACACTACACTATGTGTCTTAGGTTGCTTATTATTTTTAATCTACATTAATGATTTGCCTCAACTTCTAGATATACCCTGCACACTTTTCGCAGATGATATTTCCTTGATACTTCCCATTCAAAATAAGACCCAACTTAAACAAATATTAGACTCACATTTAACTGTACTTAACAAATGGCTAATAGATCATAATTTGGAAATCAATTTCAATAAAACAAAGCTGATGCATTTTAGACCGTATAACAAACAACCTCTTACTATCGATTACACATTTGAAAACCACAAGTTAGAATCAGTTAATTCATATTGTCTTTTAGGTTTGAACATTGATATTAATTTGAACTGGAAAAAACACATCAAAAAAGTATCTAGTAAACTTTCAAGTTTCTCATATGCACTGTCTGAACTTAAGAAAACCACAGATTTGAAAACGGCAACTTCTACATACTTTGCATATGGAAATGCTTGGCTTAGGTATGGAGTACTTCTCTGGGGAAACAGTACAGATGCCGACAAAATATTCATTCTTCAGAAAAGATGCATAAGAATACTTGCTAATGTAGATTCCATGACGAGTTGTAGGCCATATTTTATTAAATTCAAAATTTTAACTTTAATTTGTATATATATTTTTGAAGTATGTATATTTGTAAAAAATAATCTTCATCTTTTTCCCCAACATGTTCGCCCGGAAAATTTAAGACAACAGAATAGATTAGCTATATCCACTTCACAGTTGAGTATGGTAAATGCCGGTCCCCACTACATGTCTGCAAAAATATTTAATGCCCTCCCACACTCTATAAAAAATATAGCAAAAATTAGTACATTTAAAACAGAACTCAGTAACTTCTTATTAAAAAAAGCATATTACACGCTGCAAGAGTTTATGGAAGATGACGAAAAATAAGTTTTTTATTTTGTAAATAACTCAAATAGTATGTTGTTTGTTGTTGATTTGATATTGATAACTATTGATAAGTTTATAATTTTGATCTCATTCTTTTTAAGTTTTCTTAGTGTTATAAATTTTTGATTTGTTTTAGCTTTTAATTCTATTTATAACATTGCTGTGCCCTTACAGGGTCTTGTTGGTACTAAAATAATTTTAAGATCTTTTAATATGTACACAAGAAGAGCAATAAAGATATTGAGTATTGAGTATTGAGTATACTATCTATAGTTTGATGAGATGAGTTTGTATACTGACCAGGTTTATCCTCCAGCCGCTCCCCTAATTCCGGCAGTACCTCGTCCCGGAGTTTGTCACACAGCGCGAGTATCTTCTACGTTTATCATCACTAGACTACACTGTCTATAGTTTGATGAGGTTGTATACTGACCAGGTTTATCCTCCAGCCGTACGCCTAGCTCTGGCAGCACCTCGTCCCGGAGTTTGTCACACAGCGCGAGTATCTCCTACGTTTATCATCACTAGACTACACTATCTATAGTTTGATGAGGTTGTATACTGACCAGGTTTATCCTCCAGCCGTACGCCTAGCTCTGGCAGCACCTCGTCCCGGAGTTTGTCACACAGCGCGAGTATCTCCTACGTTTATCATCACTAGACTACACTATCTATAGTTTGATGAGGTTGTATACTGACCAGGTTTATCCTCTAGCCGCACGCCTAGTTCTGGTAGAACCTCGTCCCTGAGTTTGTCACACAGCGCGAGTATCTCGTGCGGTTTTCATCACTACACTACACTATCTATAGTTTGATGAGATGAGTTTGTATACTGACCAGGTTTATCCTCCAGCCGCTCCCCTAATTCCGGCAGTACCTCGTCCCGGAGTTTGTCACACAGCGCGAGTATCTTCTACGTTTATCATCACTAGACTACACTGTCTATAGTTTGATGTGGTTGTATACTGACCAGGTTTATCCTCCAGCCGCACGCCAAGTTCTGGCAACACCTCGTCCCTGAGTTTGTCACACAGCGCTAGTATCTCGTTTGGGTCCCCGGCGCGCGCCGCGGCCCGCACGCCGGCGCGGAATGTGCTCAGAGCCTCCAGGTACGGCATCACGGTGCTTTCTAGCTGTTGGACAAACAAAAATGTCATAAATGGAAATAAGAAATAGAATAAATGACATGCATTGACTGGGGCTCGATACCAGGCAGCATTTTCCTAACACCCTGTAATAGGCATTTCCATAAATTGAAAATGAGAAAAATAAAAAATTCATTAGCGACCGCCGCGACTTGAACCCGGGTCCGTGGGGTACCGTCCCACTGGTCTACAAACTGAGCTGCGGGTGCCTGGCGGGCCCTGTTGAATTTTTCAATTTACTCATTTTTCTTTATGAGAATAATATAACACAAGTATAGCACTGTGAGTGCATAAAATTCCAATAAATAAGAATCTGATGAAAGATGTTTTCAACCGACATATAAGGATTATACAGTAGGAAGCGAATTCCCAAAAATTAGTCATAATTTAAACAAATTGATAACTGAGCAGAGAGCGGAACAGTGTGAAGAGAATGAATCAGTCAATCATAATCAAATCAAGCAACAAACTATTTAAAATGTCATGAAATGATTTACAGAAATGTTATTCTATCAATATACAAGTGCAGGATGTCTGTCACATATCTCGCGGCGGCTACCAGGAGAGGCGAGTCACAAGAAGTAGTGTTCTATCGTAAATAGCTTCCAAAACCTGCTGAATACTTACGTCAACATTGTCCTCTCCTTGCACGGGGAACCCTACCCCTCCCCGTGGTCCCTCCACCGCCCCGAATATATGCAAGATATCTGTGACATATCTCGCTGCGGCTACTAGGAGTGGTGAGTCGCAAGAAGTAGTGTTATGTCGCAAATAGCTTACAAAACCTGCTGAAAACTTACATCAACATTGTCCTCTCCTTGAACAGGGAAGCCTATCCCTCCCCTCGGTCCCTCCACCGCCCCGAATATGTGCAGGATGTCCGTCACATATCTCGCTGCGGCTACCAGGAGTGGTGAGTTGCGAGGAGTGATGTTCTGCCGCAGGTAAATGTGGCAAGCGCCCACCAGCTCGCGTAGCGCGTCGATGGCGCTTCTAGTGTCTACGTTATCTGTGGGATTACAAGATTTTGGTATGTCGGTGACCACACGTTTCATAGGATATATGGATTATAAATGGCCAAAAAAACCAAGCCTATATATATGTATAACCTACAAAGCAACGATAAGCCATGTTCGTTAATTATCTGAATGCAAAAGCAAAGTAAATGGATTTCATGATAATTATGCACGCCACGCTCTTGGCCCAATTGCATTATTAGTTTCCAATATTAAATTAAAAAATGCACTATGCGAGTAAGTTATTGTGCGTAAAAAATTAAAACCTTGGTCATTTGTATCAATCAAGCGTTCTTTTAGCACGCAACAATACTTTTTACTGATTATAGCCAATTGACGCTTGATGTTAGCGGACTTATAAAGGCGCAAGTTCTATACATGCGGCCGATCGCGGCCATGCGGCTGACGCGCGGCGGCGAAGAGATGCGGCTAAGCTAAGGTCGCTAAAGTCGTAGTATGAAAGTGAATAGCATCGCGTTCGAGGAGTACGACAGACTCGTGCGGCCGTGCCACATACACTTTCATATTTCGACTATAGCCACATCTTGTTGCGATCGGTTGCATCTGAAAATCTTGCACCTGTAAAGTGTGAATGACCGCAAACTTATAAATAGTGAATTAAGTCTATAAGGTGAAATTTTACTAGTGATTGTATGGGAAATGCAGTTTTTTATCCATGTTTCAGCCTACGTTCCCTCGAGAAAGTTGTTCCTTATCACCAGCCGGTTCTGAGTTTTCGCTATCGGTCAGTAGTAAAATTTCACCCAGTATAAAAAATAATGTACCTACCACAGAGTGCTGCGTGCACTTGTTCCTTAGCCTGGCTGAGCTTAGTAGAGAGTGTCGCATCAGAAGACGTCCACGGGCCGCCGTGGCCCTCGTCGAACCTGCTACACATCGTCCTTCTTTAGCTCATGACGTACCACAGAGAGCTGCGTGCACTTGCTCCTTGGCCTGGCTGAGTCTACTGGCGAGTGCCGCATCAGAAGACGTCCACGGGCCGCCGTGGCCCTCGTCGAACCCGCTACGCATCGCGTCCTTCATTGGTTCATTACGTACCACAGAGCGCTGCGTGCACTTGTTCCTTGGCCTGGCTGAGTTTAGTAGAGAGTGTCGCATCAGCCGGTGTCCACGGACCGCCGTGGCCCTCGTTGACCCCGCTACGCATCGTGTCCTTCATTAGTTCATTACGTACCACAGAGCGCTGCGTGCACTTGCTCCTTGGCCTGGCTGAGTCTACTGGCGAGTGTCGCATCAGAAGACGTCCACGGACCGCCGTGGCCCTCGTCGAACCCGCTACGCACCGCGTCCTTCGCTAGTTCATTACGTACCACAGAGAGCAGCGTGCACTTGCTCCTTGGCCTGGCTGAGCTTGCTGGCGAGTGTCGCATCAGAAGACGTCCAGGGGCCGCCGTGGCCCTCGTCGAACCCGCTACGCATCGCGTCCTTCACCGTCAGGAAGAATTCCTGAAACAAAATGATCATTGATTAAAAACAATTGTGGAATACCACATATTCGGATACATAATCTCATGCATGGCACGTGGTATTTGGGTAGCGGCATCCTGATTGATACAAATTGTCATGCGACTAAGCTCCGCTGCCCATATCAGGCACCCCTCAGATTTGAACAGACATTAAAGATCTAAACTGCAATTCTTAGAATGAACCGAAACTATAAGCAATCTCAATGGTAAGTTCTATGGTCTTTTTAGTAATTATTTTCACTCATGTAGTAAAACGTAAATCGCAGATACTTTGCCGTAAGCTTAGTGATGGTAGGAAACAACAACGCTAATGTTACTCACGTTAAACAACTGCTCAATCTAAGGCACGCACATAGCCGTCTTTATGGTATTATCCGCAGTGTGCCGCTCGGTACTACCTAAACTATACTATAGACAATATACTTTCGATAACTCACATTAAACAACTTCTCAATCTGCATAGCCATTTCCATCGTATTATCCGAGTAGTCCAGCGTCTCCTTCCACCCGTGCAGTAGAAACGCAAACCGCAATTGCCGTACAGTTACTACCTAGACTAAAGAGGTACTATGGCTAAACTATAGAAACAATAACTCACATTGAACAGCTTCTCAATCTGCATAGCCATTTCCATAGTATTATCCGAGTAGTCCAGCGTTTCCTTCCACCCGTGCAGCAGGAACACAAACCACAGCTGCCACGCAGCTAATACCTAAACTATACTATATCCTATGCTATATCTAAACTACAGAAAAATTACTAAAAATAACTTACGTCAAACAGCTTTTCAATCTGCATGGAGTCATCTCCATGGAGTCATCTCCATGGAGTCATCTCCATGGTTTTGGGCCCGTGCACCAAGATTGCAGCTGCCGTGTAGTGAGCCGCTCGGTACCTAAACTATACTCGTACTATAGACAATATACTTTAGATAACTTACATTGAACAACTTCTCAATCTGCATAGCCATTTCCATGGTATTATCCGAGTAGTCCAGCGTCTCTTTCCACCCGTGAAGCAAGAATGCAAATCGCAACTGCCTTGCAGTGTGCCGCTGCAGCGCGTCGGATATCGTCACGAAGTTCTTCAGGGACTTGGACATCTTGCAGCCCGCGATCGTGAGGTGTCCCGTGTGTAGTGTATAGGAACTAAACTATACCATAGACAAGAGTACAATTACTTTAGATAGCTTACATTGAACAACTTCTCAATCTGCATAGCCATTTCCATGGTATTATCCGAGTACTCCAGCGTTTCCTTCCATCCATGCAGTAGAAATGCAAACCGCATCTGCCGCTCGCTACTAACTTAACTATACTATAGACAATATACTTAAGATAACTCACATTGAACAGCTTCTCAATCTGCATAGCCATCTCCATAGTATTATCCGAGTAGTCCAGCGTTTCCTTCCACCCGTGAAGTAAAAACGCAAACGCTCGCTACTACCTAAACTATACTATAGAAACAATGTCACGAATGACTTACGTTAAACAGCTTTTTCATCTGCATGGAGCCATCTCCATGCTATTGGACCTGTGCAGCAGGATTGCAGCTGCCATGTAATTTGCCGCTCGCTACTACCTAAACTATACTATAGACAATATACTTTCGATAACTCACATTAAACAACTTCTCAATCTGCATAGCCATTTCCATCGTATTATCCGAGTAGTCCAGCGTCTCCTTCCACCCGTGCAGTAGAAACGCAAACCGCAATTGCCGTACAGTTACTACCTAGACTAAAGAGGTACTATGGCTAAACTATAGAAACAATAACTCACATTGAACAGCTTCTCAATCTGCATAGCCATTTCCATAGTATTATCCGAGTAGTCCAGCGTTTCCTTCCACCCGTGCAGCAGGAACACAAACCACAGCTGCCACGCAGCTAATACCTAAACTATACTATATCCTATGCTATATCTAAACTACAGAAAAATTACTAAAAATAACTTACGTCAAACAGCTTTTCAATCTGCATGGAGTCATCTCCATGGAGTCATCTCCATGGAGTCATCTCCATGGAGTCATCTCCATGGTTTTGGGCCCGTGCACCAAGATTGCAGCTGCCGTGTAGTGAGCCGCTCGGTACCTAAACTATACTCGTACTATAGACAATATACTTTAGATAACTTACATTGAACAACTTCTCAATCTGCATAGCCATTTCCATGGTATTATCCGAGTAGTCCAGCGTCTCTTTCCACCCGTGAAGCAAGAATGCAAATCGCAACTGCCTTGCAGTGTGCCGCTGCAGCGCGTCGGATATCGTCACGAAGTTCTTCAGGGACTTGGACATCTTGCAGCCCGCGATCGTGAGGTGCCCAGTGTGTAGGAAGTAGTTCACCCACCCGGGGCAGTCGTAGTGCGCCTGGGAAAAAAGACTGGATTAAAAAATGGGAATGATTAATATTGGGTGACATTTTACTAGTGACCTATAGCTAAAAATCATAACAGGCTAGTGATAAGGAACAACTTTCCCCACGGAACATAGATCAAAATATGAAAATAGCGTCATTCGTAATTCTAGATATTAGAAGAGCATTCGCAACATTATGCGTAATCACCGCAAATAGTGGCTCAGAAGAGAAAAAAAATGCGACAGCGTAAATTAAAGACCATGCAACGCAGAGCTTAATAAAATGCAAAATTGTGTGAACGCGCATTGTGTACTTGGAAAATTGCAAAGCTTTACTCTACATTATAGGTATAACCTGATTCATAGGAGAAACGAACCCGAAATGGCAACATTATTGTTTACGTCTTTATCTTATTCCATGACATTTGAGCAGGATGTCAACAATAATGTTGCTATTTCAGGTCCTTTTCTTCTATGAATCATGTTTGATTAAATCCCAATGATTTCTTTCCCAGTAAAAAGGTAAAGAGTTTTACCTCACTCTGCGCGATCTCGTTGTCATGATGCGGGAACTTGAGATCCACGCCCCCTGTGTGTATATCGAGCTTGTCTCCGCAGACGTCGGACGCCATGGCGGAGCACTCGATGTGCCAGCCGGGCCGGCCGGCGCCCCACGGGGACTCCCACGACGGCTCGCCCGCTTTGCTGCGCTTCCACAGGGCGAAGTCGTTGGGAGAGCGCTTTTCGGCTGTCTCGTCGGATAAATCGCCTAAAAATTTATACAATATTTTTTACGGGATCTTGGAAACGGCTCCAATGATTTTCTTGAAATTTCCTATCTAGCTGTTTTCGGGAGCGATAAATCGATCTAGATATGTTTCATTTTCCAAAATTAGTTGCTTCACCCCTTTTTTGGGAGTTTTTTATAAACTAACACTGCAATCTATTATAAAACTGAGGAATTTCGGTCAACCAGGTACTGAAACATTATTGTGTAACTGTGTAATGTAAGTACATGATATTGCATCAGCAACTTGTGTGATTTTGAGAGTGTGATGTTGACAAGTAAAATGTATACTACTTAGTTTATGCCTGGATCTGCATAGACTGAAAATTGAGGTTGTGATATTGCCAACTAAATAAATTGGAAGATTTGCTATCTATTTAGATCTGAAATGACTCACTGAGGGGCAGAGTCATCGAGCACAATCGGGTGCTAGTCACCTTTTTCAAAAAACCTTATTTAAAACAATATTTTATCTAATTTTACTGGTTATGAAGCACAATTTTCTGTGCCATCGTATTGATTAAATAAAGTAGTCCATCAATGTACCTTCTCCTTCCTGCAATGACTTCATATCTCCATAGGCCTCAGGCACAAGTCGCGCGTAGTGGTGCTTCTCCCTGCTATCAAACTCACTCACATTAAAGTACACAGACCCATTGGATTCATATGCTAAACCATTGTCTATGATCTTCTGAATGTATGTGACAATCTGAGGCACATATTCACTAACCCGGGTTAATACATCTGGCGGTAATATCTGAAATACATTACTAATTAATCTAGTTTCAAAATCATCAGATAAACCTTAGCAATTATGGCAATCTTTACTAATACACTCAACTTTAAAAGATTTTACTCTTTTTTAAAGCTATTTTACTTTTTTGATACTTACATTGAGGGCTTTCATGTCTCTGTGATACTCATTTTCGAAATGCCTTGGCAAAGTGGTGAATATGGCATTGTCAGTGACAGTAGCTCCAAACTTGCTGTCCAGCCACTCAGATATTGGATCCTTGGCAAACTTAAGGAGATCACTCTTTGACTGAGCTATCTTGGCTTCATCCTTAGCTTGTATTGAAGATTTCAAGTCTTGAACAACTAAGCCAACTCTGTAATAAAAAAGATTTGTGTTATAAACCTATTGTGTTCATGTTTTTATCTAACTACTATAAATTATAATTTTTGCAATGTCTGTACATTTTTAACACTATTTAAGTAAAGCATACATACTTATCTAACATTTTCTGCATAGCAGTCTTTTTATCTGGGTCACCAGTGTTCTTTACAACATCTTCAAAATAGGTTACAACATTTGTGGCATCGTCTACAATTTCATTCAAGCTCTTATTTTCCTTCACATATTTCTCATACAAATGGTTCTGCCTTGCTCTCTTGATGATTTTGTCATCAATGTCTGTAATGTTCATCACAAACAGGATGTCATAACCAAAGTAGTTTGATAACACTCTGCGTAGGATATCGAAAGATATATAGGATCTGGAAAAAAATAAAACATTTATGTTTAAACTTTAAAATACAGAAGAGTACAAATATACATAAATAATTGTATTATTAAATGTAAAGTTCAATGAGTTTAAATATTTAGAAGATTATTTTTATCATAGCTATATCAGCAGGAAATGAAGGTAGATAATTCCGAACAGAATTCAAACTATTACATCAGAATAGTATGAAACATTTATTTTAATAGGAGGACCTGTCCATAATAACTTTCAATAAAATAATACATAAATAAGACCTCTCTGTTATAATTTTTCTTTTCATACTTGTTCAGTGTCATGGAGTGGTTCAGCTTGTGAAAGGAATGCTGTAGTTTCCCAAAAAGTTCCTATATTCATACTAAATTAGAATATTGTAATGAGTCGGTCACCTGGCGTGTCCCATATGCGAAGCGTCGTACACGGTGGGCCCACAGCTGTACCAGCTGACGCGATTGCCGCTGCTGCAGACAAACTCTTCCTTCTGCCGAGTCAAGCTGTTGAACAGCTTCAGCACCGGCCGCGGCGCCCCCGCAGGCGGCGACCATGCAGGCTGACTTCTTTTCGACATTTTCAATTAAATATTCGCAATACTTATGAATTTCTCAGAACACTTTATAACCTCAAAAGGTTCCAGCTCATTTCACTGATATTGCACAGTTACGTAGATTTAGGGCAATATAAACTAAAACATGTTAAAAGCTGATTAAATGCCACGTTTTAAATTAATTGCACCACGTAGAAAATCAGAGAAATTATGATTTTACTGCACAATAATTTCAATTGCTTCTGACGTGATCCATGTGTAATGTCAATGAAACTTCGCAGCTGTCTTTGTCTTATTTTGAATGTTCGTGAGAGAGCCATATATTCTTACGTCATATTTCACAATTTATTGCTAACTTCACACCGGTTCCGCTTTTTGACAGCTCTTACAAAGAGTTATGGATGCGTTCCATAGCAAAGCAAAAGGCAAATAAAAAGTCGTGAGGGACTTGATCGAGGCGCGTTGAGTGAGTTGTATCGAGTTTTGAGGTTATTTTCCTAAACCCGTTGTTTTCCTTATTATTTATTGTTATTTTGTAGTGTGGTGGTAGTTACTCTCCTCTGGTGAGTTAATTAATAACATCTTTTGTTATGGATGGTGTGGAGAAGGCGAAACCGCCGGATCCCGGCGGGACAGTAAATAATAAAAACATGCTTGACTATGATGACGGTAGTATGCAGGTTGATGTAGTCCCTAACGACAGAAAACGCCGTAATTCACTGGACGAAGAGCGTCAGACAAAGAAAAGGATCGACACATCTGAAAACGCTTCTGCGTCAATCGCGCATATTTACAAACATCCCATGACTGAATTGTCTCGCAATTACAGCCCCGATGACAAAGGTCCTTTTATTGTACACGTCGCTCGCGAGGACGCAACAAATGCAGGTCTTTCCCTTCGCCCCATTAAAGTTGGGCTCATTCTTGTCAAAAACAAGGTCCAAAATGTTGTCAGAGACGGCGTTAAGAGTCTAGGCAGGAACAGAGTGTCCATTGAATTTAAATCGGCCAGTGACGCCAACAAATTCCTTTCGAGCTCATTTCTCACTGGACATAAACTGGTTGCCACTATTCCATCTTACAATATGCACAGAATGGGTCTTGTTCGTGGTGTCCCAATTGACTGGTCAATGGAGGAATTTGTTGACGCAACTGACCGAAAAGAAGGTCCCGGAAAAATCCTGAAAGCGCGACGACTTCAAAGAAAAGTCCGCAATGAAGATGGTTCCCCTTCTTGGGTTCCTACACAGTCCGTCGTTTTGACTTTTGAGGGTCAACGCCTTCCCGAAAAATATTTGCGTTTTACACGTCCCTGACGGTTCAAGTCTATCAGCTCCCCACTATTCAGTGCCACAAATGCTTGAGGTACGGCCACGTCGAACACCAATGCCGTTCAGACGCTCGTTGCTACAGGTGCGCTAAGAAACACCCTGGAAAAGATTGCAAGGTGGCCCCTCAGTGTGCCACTTGCCTTTACTGTCTAGGTCGCCATTACGCCATCGACAAGTGTTGCCCAGAATACTCCCGCCAAAAGGCCATTAAACTAGTGATGTCTGAGGACAGTGTTTCATATAACGAGGCTGCTGCCCGCTTTCCAGTATCTCGCAGGTCATACGCTGACACAGCCAAACAACTGGTATCCCCAAAGTCCCAGCTATTTTCAGAGCAGGAGCAAGACTCCGAGCCTTCAGCTCCCCCATTCTCTCCTCTGACACAGTACAGCACACCCACAAAATCTTACCGCAAAACCATTTTTAGTACCCTCGTGCTCGTACCCCATTTGTGGAAGGTTATGATCGCCGTGCCCTCAACGAAATTATCGCACAACCTCAATCTGAGGTCCCAAATGGTGCAGCCCTTCAGGACTCCCAGAGAACTGTAAGGCCCACTCCCAATGAAGATTTGTTCGAACTTCTCTTCAAACTCTTGACAAACATCATCTCCAAATGGAGTGATGTATTACCGAACAACGTTGCCCCTGACCTTATCAAACTCGCTGAACAGTTATCCAGCATCAATGGCCCCACCCGCCCTGACACAGTTCCTCCAATGGAACACTAGAAGCATCAGTCCAAAGAAACCAGATTTAATTAATCTGATTAATAATCATTCTGTGTCCGTTGCGGCTATCTCGGAGACCTGGCTTAGACCGGGGTCCCGTTTTAGGGTTCCTGGCTTCTCATGCCTCCGAGATGACCGTGGAGATGGACATGCAGGATGCGCTTTATTGATCAGAAGATGTTTTTCCTTCTCTGAAATTCCCTTACCCCCCCACTCTTCAGAAATCAATGCGGTTGCAGCTAAAGTTATGAACATAAATTTTATTTCCATTTACATCCCGCAACTAGGGCATGTAAAATCGGAAGGTCTTCAAAACCGGTTTTGATTTCCGATGTTGGAGGTCAGAACCGGAATTCCGGTTTTGAAACTCGGAATCGGATTTTTTTATAAAAAAGTTTTGTACCAGTTTTATAATTCGCTTAATCTGAGATCTACGCATATAAATAGATTTTATTTTTTGTAATAGTACTATTTTTGGTTACATTAGTCCTTAAATTCACTTACATTATGTACTATAGCTACATAGCAAAAAACAATCAAATAAAATATACCTAATATAAGTTTTTTTTTTAAATACATGTGAATTCATGTGATAACTATTGATAAAGGGCAGAGCCAATGGCGAAAACCCGAAACGGAGTTTAGTTGTGTCACCCCATAGTTTTTCTTATGATTCCATGTGTAAGGCCGTGATTCGAGAGAAAATGCAGAAAAGCGTTACGTCCAATTCAGTTTTTTAGCCTCTTACTGTGGTTACTGATAATTACATGACCTATAAAACTAACCTCTTTTTTGGTGGACATCTTTAGCAGATGTTTGGCAGAGGGTCAACTGGTAGACGTCAGTCGTGTAGGTAAACACAAACTTAAGAAGAGTTTATTAAACTCTCAAGATCCTTCTATCAGATCCTGACCTGACGACTACGGTATGGACAGTGCAACCTCTCAAACAAAAAAATATTTTTCCAAATTGAATATATTAAAAACCTTCGGCATGAATTGAGAACGGAGAAAACCTTCGGCATGAATTGAGAACCTCCTCCGTTTCTTTTTTCGTTGGTTAAAGAACACCGCAAGCGTAGCGAGCGAAATTTATAGTCAAAATAAGCCACAGCTATATTTTTATGGTTGCACGTCATTATGCGCGTACCGGTGGTTGCAAGGCATGGGAATGAATGAGATATAGTAAATTGCTTTGCGTTGCGTAGGGCATGTCCCACCTATAGCTTCAATCTGAAATAGAAAAGCGCAAAACATTAAGCCGAGAGGACGATTAAAAATTATTAACATCACGAAATCCAGTGATAACAATTATTCAATCTCGTGTATTTATCGTCGTATTCATCCCCGAATAACACAAAGTGTTGTGTACCTCGACTGGTAGTTAAGTGTAGGTATCATTTTCAAAGATTTTCCCTAAAAATAATATTTAAAAAATGAAACAACCTGTTTTTTTCTAAAACCGGTTTTAGCGATGTTTTTCCACTGAAAACCGGAGTTGAAACATCGGAAAAATCGGTCCGATGTTCCGGTTTTACGATATTCCGGAATTCCGGTTTCCATCCCCTACCCGCAACCGCACATCAATCTTATTCCGGATCTATCTACAATTTTATTTTCAGTTCCTCCTCCTTTAATTATTTTGGGTGATTTTAACTGTCACAATACTTCCTGGGGGTCTTACCATTCTGACGCTTTTTCCTCCTTCTTAATTGATTTATTTAATGACATTAACGTTTGTGTCATAAATGACGGCGCCCCTACTCGCCGTGTGTATCCTGGGCAACACCCACAATCAGTTGTGGATTTAACTGCATGTTCGCCCGAACTTTCCTCTCTTCTCTCTTAGAGGGTTTTAAATCAATCATTTGGAAGTGATCACTTCCCTATAATTATTTCGAAACCTTTATCTGTCCTCCCATTCCGTAGACCTGATCCCCTCTTAAAATATAAAATTCAGGATGCTGACTGGCCAAAATTTTCTGAATATGTAGAGTCCAAGCTTAAAAACATTGACCCTGATCTTTTCAACAATCCTCTTCTGGCATACCCTTCTTTTGTTTCTACTTTATTTGAAGCTGCCGATTTATTCATTCCTAAAAAGAAATCCCCAAACTATCTTATTTCTTCCCCTCCATGGTGGGATGCAGATTGCTCTACTATGGTCAGAGAGAGGGACAATGCCGAGTTATTATACAACCAGACATGTAGTACTGTTGACTTCATTACATTCCAAAAGGTCTCGGCTCGTACCAAACGATTTCTTTCTAAAAGAAAAAAGAAAGGTTGGAGAGGTTTTTGTGAGAGCCTATCTCCGAGGACTCCTCCGTCACTCGTATGGAAAAGTATAAAACGATTTCGAGGTTCTCTTAGATCCGACCAATCTTCCTATGACTGCTCTCCTTGGTTGGAAGACTTTGCTGATAGATTTGCACCTCAGTATGCTCCGGAGGAATCTTGCATGAATCTGACTCCTCCTTTCACCTCTTTAGATAGATTCGACCAACCTTTTCTATAACAGAGTTTAAAATGTGCTTGCTGGTTTACGGAATACTTCTCCAGGGGAGGATGGTATTCCTTATTGTTTTATTTCGAAACTAAGTACCTTTAGTCAAGAAATTCTTTTAAAAATTTTAAATAACTTTTTCATTGCAGGCATAATTCCGGATTCCTGGAAAACCCAAATTATAATCCCAATTTTGAAACCAAATAAAAACCCTAATGATGCTAGCTCATACCGGCCTATTGCTCTTTCGGCTACAATAGGGAAGCTTTTAGAACACCTTGTTAAAAATAGATTAGAGTGGCTAATGGAAAATAAAAAGATCCTCGCCGATAGTCAGTTTGGCTTCCGAAAAGGTAAGAGCACTATGGACAACTTAAGTATACTAACGTCAGATATCCGTCTTAGTCAATCCAAAAAAGAACATCTTGCGGCATGTTTTCTAGATATTTCTGCGGCCTATGATAGTGTCCTCCTTCCGGTGCTCAGAGCTAAAATGCTTCAGCTGAGCATTCCTGCAAGGATTGTACATTTTGTTTGCAGTATGTTTATGGGTAGAATTATCAAAATTCGATCTGGTTGCTCTTACCTTCAGCCAAGGACTTTATGGCAGGGTATTCCTCAAGGCTCCGTTCTTAGCCCACTTCTTTACAGTATATACACATTTGACCTCCACCAATCTGTTTCCCCATTTTGCGAAGTACTACAGTATGCTGACGACATCGTCCTTTACCACTCTTCGAATTCTATTGGTACAACTTCATCCAACTTGAACGAAGCTTTATCTTATTTAAAAGTTTGGCTTGATGAACATGGACTTTCCCTCTCTCCATCTAAAAGTAATGTCGTTGTGTTCACTAGAAGGAGAAATATTCCACCCATTAATATCATATATGATGATGAACCTATCCCCTCTAGTAACTCTGTTAAATTTCTTGGCGTTATTCTTGACGATAAGCTTTCTGGTAAACAACACCTAAATTATGTTATCGGTAAATGTGAAAAGGGTATTAATGTTCTCAGAGCTCTATCTGGGGTTTGGTGGGGCTCTCATCCCTACTGTCAAAAACTTATATATAATGCTCTGATCCGTAGTCAGATTGATTATGGATCATTTATTTTGGAACCATGCAGCAAAGTCGCGTTAAAAGAAATTGATATGATCCAAGCAAAGTGCCTGAGACTCATTCTTGGCGCCATGAAATCTTCCCCAAAAAATGCCATGCAAGTGGAATGTTTAGACCCGCCTCTTTTCCTCCGCAGACAATACCTATCTGACAGATATATTTTTAAAGCTTGGGCTTTGTCTAGTCACCCTCTTCTCCCTCGCCTAGAGACATTATCCCACGAGGTCAATACCAACCGTTTTTGGGCACACAAGGAGCCTCCGAGAATAGTTAAAAGTTTTTTAAAATTAAAAGATCTTCCATATTCCCAATATCAGTCTACTATTAACCCTCTTTACGAAACTAATTACGATATCTTAATTCATAGCCCCCGTGTTATTTTGAACTTTGGAATAGAGAAGGATGAACCGTTTGCTAATCGTCATTTCACCCGGCTTCTGGAAGACTGGCAAGATTGGGTACCTGTCTTTACTGACGCATCTAAATTATCAGATGATGGTCATGTTGGCTCGGCGGTCTGGATCCCGAAATTCAACGTTGTCTTAAGCTTTAAAAGCCCCCCCCTCTTTTCCATTTTTTCAGGCGAGGCGGTTGCCTTAGTAGAGGCTATTTCTTTCATTTATACCCATGAAATTCCAAAAACTTTGATATTATCAGATTCAAAAAGCTGCCTTGAGGCTATTATCAGTAATCAGTTTAAATCCAAAAATAGCCCATTGATCTTGAAAATTAAGCAGTTATTATTTAGATGTGAACAAAAGAAGCTTGAGATTGTTTTGGCTTGGATCCCAGGTCATTCTGGAATTGAAGGTAACGAGTGGGCTGATTCGTGGGCGAAGGATGCAGTTCAGTCGGGTTCTCCTGACTACTGTCATTACTTTTCTCATGATTTACTTCCGCTTGCCCGATCCGATATGAGAGACTCCTGGCAAACCCAATGGGATACCTCCAGACTATCCAAAGGCCGATATTACGGTAATGTCCAACCATGCCTACCACGCAACCATGGTTTTTCAAATTTAGGTCAGGTAATAAACAAGCTACTTCTACAATTTGCCGATTGCGTTTGGGACACGCATGTACACCTGTGTTTCTTAACAAGATCAGAGTGCGAGATCACTCTTTATGTGAGTGTGGTCTTGAGGATGGTACTCCAGATCACATATTTTTCAATTGTTCGAAATATCCCTTCTCTTTGTATGACGTTCTTCCTCGAGAAGTTCCGCGACCTATTAACTTCCAGTCTTTGCTTTGTTACTCGGACACTCCCATAATAAATATCTTGGTCAAATATATTACATATAATGATATTAAGTTATAATTTAGTTTATTAATTATATATAATTATTTTATTACACATCTTAGATATTTCTCTTCCACCTTCTCCTCTTATATTGACTGCATGTTGTAACTTCTACCCTCCTTTCCTCGTAACAAAATTACTTGTACATTTTGCTGTCTGTGTTGTCTGTGTTGTCCCTACACACATTGTTGTTTTGTTTTAGGTGTCCTGATCGTTCCAGTCCCAACAACAAAATTTTTTACCGAACAATCTCCTCACGTGTTAAAGTCAAGTTACGGTCATTGGCAAAATACGTCTCAAATAAAGAGATGTGAAGCCATAACAAAAAAAAAAAAAAAAAAAAAGTCGTGACATCAAATTTGGTCTGGCTGAACGTGTATAAGGCCTATTTTTCGCAAAGATACACGTGAACTTGCATCTTATTCTCACTCCCTATATGTTTGCTGTGAAAAAAAGAGACGACTATAGAAAATTACTTCGGCTTTTAATCAGCTGTGCACTGTGCATGCATGTTTTTGTTATGTACCTACCTATACCTATAAATACCTACATACGCATTTATCTTCGAACTACTTTGTACAATTTTTACTACATTTTTTGTGTATTTTATATTGTTTTGACCCTAAAAGCAGTGTAATTTCAGTCATGGTTGCTCTCTTTGTTTGTAAATGTCTAAATGTAGCGTTAGAAAGTGATAAAGTCGATGATAACATCGACGTTAGTAAACTGGAGTTAACACCGACGGAACAAAGGGATATTTTTTTCAGCGAGGTAGGTGCCATGGGTAAACATGTATTGACCTTGACTTTTATGAGGGGCTGCTGTTTCTAATAAAAAATAAATGAATCGAGTCGTTTTAGATGTATAAGAGCTATGATATAACCACATAGAGTTGATATCTATGTATACTGAGACAACGCGGTCGCACGTACCTGCTTATTTACGTTCTTGTTATGAGGTTATTTCTGTACTCTATTGAACCACTCTTCACTGCGATACCTACGATACATGCTCAATTTGCTTCATTACACTAAACCATTACACATTCAAGACTAAACTCCCAATTAGATTTGTAAACAGGTCCCTGTTTAGTTGGGAATTGAGTGTAGGGCCTAAACTTTAGACAGTTCAGTAGGTATAGTAAAAGTCCACCTTCTAGGAACCTACTTATCATTGTACCTGTAAAAAGAAACATTCAACTAAGTTTGATTTATTACCTACCAGAAAATGAATGGGTATTTTGAACAAAAAGTAAACACAAAACCGGAAGTAGGTAAAAGTACCTACCTGTTTTCACGCATCATTTCTTATCTGTGTATATCTGATAAACATGTCAACATGATGGATTGCAGAAGCTGGTGTCATGTGGGAGTGGGTCGCTGAAGTCGCAGGTGGCCCAGCCGGCCCTGCTGGGGCAGCGCACCGTGGGCCGGTGGCAGATCAACTCCTGCCTCGCCTGCGGGCAGAACACACATGCCGTGCTGCCCGACAGATCAAGCCTGGTGCTGCTCTGCAAATCCACCCATGTATGCCATTTGTATTATTATATATTTTTTTTTATTAAAAATAACCCTGACACAAGGTATCATTGGGTCGTTAGACAACTTGGTGATCCATTCAAAAAGAAAATTATTAAAAAAGTAGGTCGGCTAATGAGGCAGCACAAAGAAAATCTATTTCCATTATCTTATACCACACATATCAATCCAGCTATCAATCAAATAATATCAGTTACAGTAAAATATATTTGACAGCTTTACATAATATACAATTGAATATAAAATTATATGTATTTCAGCATATGTCTCTTGGGTAAAGTTAATACCTAATCACTGGTTTTATTTTCTATCACATACAATAAGATAATAATATCACAAATAATTAGAAATTGGCCTCCCTCTGAATATAAAATTGAATTGTTATTCTGGCAGACAACACCAGAACGGGTCAACAGTCTGAAGAAGTCCAAGAACTTCTCTCCAGTGTTCAACATTCTGGTGCCCGAAGTCACAAATGACGTTGAAATGAAAGAAAACGTTGACACCAGCAATGTGATTGGCGAGAAGCGGTTCCTGCCCGCCCCACAGCAGGTCATAGGCACACTCAGCAAACAGCTGACGCAGAACCTTCAGTCACAGCTGGAGGCAGTTGAGGAGACCGTACGACAGTTCCGGGAACAGAAATATGCTGAATATGAAGCGTTCAGAGAACGGGCACATAGGGATCATAAGATTTTAGCTAGGTGAGTTTTGTATTGACTAATTATAGCCAGCATAATTGTTTATATTGCAGTATTTGTCTAGCACATTTCACATGACCATATAATATACGTTCTGTTGTCTTGTTTGATTAGACTCTGTTTAGAATAATTTAGTTGGACTGAACTTGTTAGTATCAGTTATCTGTGGACGAAGTTATGTGAATTTTGCACAAAATAATTTTCAGATAGCACCTACCTACTTTGTGAATTTTCGTATGTTCAAATTGGCTGCCTAAAATATTCGGTTACTTTTGTCGTCATCGTCACGTCACACAATTACGCTCAGTATAAATATCAGCCCTGATGGCCGGAAATATGGCCAAATACAAAAACAAACATTCAATCCTACTTTATATGACAAATAGGTACCTAAAACTTGACATGAATATCTGTTGTTGCAGTATCATAAGCAAGGCGCGGCACAGTTCGGACAGCGACAACGGCCCGCCATCGCCGCAACTACCTCCGCTGCAGAGACGAAGACTCTCATCCATCAAAGATGCCAAACAAATCACACAAGTCAAGGTACATTTTCTAAACATTTTACAAGTTAACTTTGATGTTAAGGGTTTTTATGTCAACTTAAAGTATTTAATCTATTAAGACACATAATTGCTGGACAAGACATAGTCTTTTTATAATAGAGAGTTACAGCTAAGAAAATAATTATGTGGTTCCTAGTTATGCTAGGTATATTTTGTCTCTTTTTTATTATTAAAATAACACAAGAGTAAGTTGTTAACTTAATTTAAAATTTAAGATCTCGTCTTTCTGTTCTTAAGTCATTATGTAAATGTACATACATTGTACCTACCTTTGTAATGTAGGTATAGATTCAAATGGGTAGATGTTAATCCATCGAAAAAGAAGAGTAGTACTTACCTACCGCTACATTAAATAGCAGTTTCCTATAAAATTGATTCGGTATCGTGTTTCCATAACATCTGATATCGCGTAACTTAAAACGTCGTCACGCGTTCGGCGTGCTCATTCAGTGCCGATAGCGAAATGTATTGTTTTGCTCCAACATGTGAACTTTTGTTCAAAATAACTTCATACATAAGTCCGAAAAGAATGATAGTTCCGTGGCTCGGAGGGCACGATAAACTGTTGATTCCGGTTGCTGTCTATGGCAACTAAGACGGTGGAACCATGTCAGAGACTATTTTGGATAACGATGATTGGGAATAGGTAAAAACTGTCAAGACTAAACACGTAGATAAATTCATAAGCTTTCATTGTCTAATACAAAAATATCACATACAACTTACCGTCTTTAAAATATAAGTAGATAACCAAAAATTGGAGACTAGCGGCTCGCTGCTAAACGTAACCACACCACACTCGTCTGCCATGCCTTGACCAAAAGCATGCAGTCCTATACCGAAGTAAAGGGATTTTGTTCCATATAAATTTCAACAGATGGCGTTACTGGTAGTGAATTTAACATTAGGTCCGAAACAAAGGCAAAAATTATAGCAAAAAAGTATTGAAAAAATATAATTCCATTATTTGAGACGCCCGGAGACCGGAGACTAAAAAACGCGAAATTAGCACATTTTCGCAAGCACTAGAACAACCCGCTTGTAGTGTCATTTGGCGAGCATTTAATGAAAACCACCATAGCCGGCCGGCAACCCCTTTTTGGGGCTATTGGTTTTTTAGTTTGACATAAGGTATCTGTAAACGTTAATTTATTATATTATCTGTGCCAAAAGTAGTCCTTATCTATCTAGAATCTGAAAATAGTACCAATTTTCTTTACTTAATCACTTGCAATGTCCTAGTTCATAACGGCGGCTCGCAACCCCTACCCACCCGGCATTGAATTTCTCTTAAAATGGTGAATGGTTTATTTTCAGCCAAACAGACAACAATTACCGCCAGAAGAGGATTCCCTTGAGCCAGAAGACATCTTCGACCTGGAGGGCGCCGACTCCAGGCACATGATCTCAGAAGACGACTATGATTCTGATCGTGAGTTATTTTCTGATACCATACCATACCTAATGCTTATATGTCAAGTATCATGTCAATACAACACTACATTTTCAATAGCCCGGTCTTTATGCTTGTGATTGTTCGCAATAATTTAGTCAAAGAAATGGGATATTATACTACTAACATGACAAGTATCATGTCAATCCAATACACGAAAAATAGTATAGTAGATAGTATGCGATATGACAGCTAACGTAAAAGATCATCTGTCTCACATTTAAACACAAAGCTAGTGTTCCGATAAAGGTGCGGATTGTAGCACATAAAACAGCAAGTTGAGGTAATGGACTTACCTACCTACTATTAGATAAATCCAACTTCTACATTTTTCTTGTTTACCTACGGTCACAGATGGAACTTCAGATTTTTCAGTATAACGTTCAATGTAGCCGAATCTGCTCAATAGCTACCTATGGAAAATGCGTCCAGCGCCGACTTGATTAAGAGTAGAAGTGGTCGCTTGGCCGAAATCGGCCGGAGAGATCATCATTATCATCACACTGTTCATAACAGCATGATCATGTCATATAGGGGGGTCAAGGAAAAAGTGGAAAACAGTGTTAACTGGCGGTAACTCCGCCGACAAGAGCATGAGCTATTAAATATTATTAAATATTATAAGAAGAAGTTCATAACACATACTTTTTGCTTCCAGAAGACGACGAAGGCATAGCAATAGGGCGCGGCCGCCGCGCGCGGGGGGGAGACACAGGGCGGGCGGACAGTGCGGGGGACATCGCGCGCTCGCTGCCGATAAACATGCCCAACATGCCACAGCGCGCGCAGCACAGCGATGTAGAGGATGATGTAAGTAGTTACTTATGCTATTAGTCTTATAGAATACAGTGAGACAAGGGTAGACAGTGCGGGGGACATCGCGCGCTCGCTGCCAATAAACATGCCCAACATGCCACAGCGCGCGCAGCACAGCGATGTAGAGGATGATGTAAGTAGTTACTTATGCTATTAGTCTTATAGAATACAGTGAGACAAGGGTAGACAGTGCGGGGGACATCGCGCGCTCGCTGCCAATAAACATGCCCAACATGCCACAGCGCGCGCAGCACAGCGATGTGGAGGACGATGTAAGTACCTATGCTATAAGTCTTATAGAGTACGGAGAGACACAAGAAGGGCGGACAGTGCGGGGGACATCGCGCGCTCGCTGCCGATAAACATGCCCAACATGCCACAGCGCGCGCAGCACAGCGATGTAGAGGACGATGTAAGTACTTATGAAGTCTTATAGAATACGGGGAGACACAGTGCGGGAGACATCGCGCGCTCGCTGCCGATAAACATGCCCAACATGCCACAGCGCGCGCAGCACAGCGATGTGGAAGATGCTATAAGTACTGTAGGTGAATTGGCTACCGCAGAACAAAGTGCTATTATTACATGATTTTTTCTCCCTCAGTCGGCTTTACCACGTCTACTACAGGTTTAAATATTGGAATTGATAGATTTTTAAGCCGGCACCATTAATTTTTTTCAGCAATTTTATGAAACGGCCTTCTTTCCAGGATGAGCCTCAAGACATAGCGGCTTCAATCAAGGCGCTGGCGCGGTCAGTGCACGGCGACCCCTTCGAGCTGCCGCGCCCGCGCTTCTCCACGCAGATATAGTGCAGGCAGCATCACCCCCCCGCACCCCGCAACTACACCCGACACCCGCCAGGCCTTCTCCTAGAGGTTAACACATTATGCAGGGCGTAAGGGACAGCTCTCCGAAGGATGCATTCAGACTATGAAACTAAACAACTTCACATACGGAATTTTTCAGGAGACGTAATTTCTTTGACTTCCCATAGTAGCTGATTTTAGACGGCGGTCGTTACCCAACCATGTCAGAAGCCTGCTGCTTGTACTAAGCGGTTGAAAACACCAGGAATTATCGGTTAGTTAGACGACTCGGTGCACCCTCGAAAGGAAGAAGCTGATCTTAATTTAGTATGGGAGAGCTAAATTTTACGTCCACTGAAATACTGTCTTATTCGTTGTTCAGTTTCATGTCACGCCCTATTAGTTTTCGGAGGCTGTTTCTTACGCTCCATATATCATCGTTGAATGTTTCTTATACATGTGATAGGGTTTAAGAATGTTTGCCGATCGTAAAATAAGCGGAATGCCAGACAGGCAAATCAACGAATTTTATGACCTATCTCCTGCACCAATTGCCATCGAGCTTGTTCATAAATTATAAAGATTTCAACGGAATCATCATAATGCTTTGTGTTGTAGGGGTTAATATAAGCGCGCCCTACTTATACTATTTTGCCGATTTTCTATAAATCGCTCTCTTCAAGGTAAAAGAAGAATTTGATAGGCGATTTAACCAAAAGTCAGGCATTTGAAATTCGCGCTTAAAATCGTTACTATACTTTCCATTATCGATTTAATGCAGAAATGCCTGTGACGTGTATTTCACAAATAAAACACCAAACAATTATTTGGAATAAGCGACAATACAAAATTAACTACCCGCAAATTATACATACAACAGAGAGCGTTCCTGAAAGGAAAATATAAAATATTTTTATTATTGAGATTTGTAGTCGTAGAACGTACCTAATTGATAAAATTTTGAGAATATAAATGTGTCTGATGATGGAGTCCAAATCAACATTTCTATGGACATCTTTAACATTTTTCAGTCATGTCATTTGATCTTCTAATATTACGCGTAAGTAAGAGTGCTTCGGTAAATGCAGAGCTATTGAATGGTTCGTTAGAATAGGGGTTAGTGTAGGTCCCAGGGAGGTGAGAACCCTAGCGTTGCCACGTTACCCCAGCCGCGCACGCGCTGTTTTGTTACCGGTAGCTTATCGGACGTCCCTTTCACTCACGTAGAGAAGGATGACGACAGTTACTAAGTACCAAAATTGCTCGTGTGCGCGGGGCTTAGGTTAAGAGATATGTTAGGTTAAGACGTGCTCCACAAAATTACCAAAAGTATATCTCAGAATTGATAAGTTGTTCGGCGCACAAGTAAGGGTTGTTTAATGGCCACGGACAAGAAAATTTGCTATATCTAGAAAGGATTATGCCCTAAAGATATAAAAGTACCTACTCTAACTAAGGGGATGTTTCCTTAACTTTCCTTCCATGGTGATGAGAACGGCCCTACTTGTGCTAGAGCACTGCTCGGTGCTTCATATTGTGATTACTTTATCACTGTGACCCTAACATATATCCTCAAAATGGGCTGAGTCTAAGTGATTACATACCTACCTACCTGCATATATGCGATACTCATCTATTCTCCTCTAAAATATGGTTCATGAATTATTCCCTACTTTCGTACAGGGTTTAAAGCTGCAATTATATTTCATTATAAAGTAACTTTCGCTCATACCATAAGGTTAAACAAAGTAGCGTGTAAGAGGCTATGAAGTTGTTTTTATAAAGAACCAAAAAAAGCTTTTGAAGGTACTAATTTATTGGTAATACAGTCTCTGACACGTTTGAATGCGTGCCAGGCCATGCGCAAGCTATATCGGTCTGGATTTACTATTCTACTATTTGATGACGTTTATTCGAAGATTTGTTTGTTGTTTACATTGATATAAATATACAAACTATAAACGTTGGAACCAGCGTGGCCAATCATATACTAGGTATGTATAGTATGGCGGCAGATAAAGATCATTGCATGGAAGTAAATTTAACTTAAGTTCTATATTACTACTACGCCTTTGTATGGGAGGTCTTTGTTAAGTTGGAGAGTGGCTGCAAGTGAGATTTGAACGTATCTTCGTGTCATTGACATTGTTATACATGAATATAAAAAATATATGAATAACAATTAAATATAACTACGATTTGTTAACATCTAAGTCATATCTCCGTTACATAGAGACTAGAGTTTTCTATTATTTTTATCAGGTGTTATCTTAATGATAAGTGAAAAAGTGTACAAAAAATATTAATACTTGCATTTCTTACTAGTCTTTAGGGTCACTTATAATGATGTTTCATTGTTGAAATTTATTCTTCATGATAATTAGTTTATGAAGTCACGTGCGTAAAGGATTTTTCATGAAAATGTACATAAGATCATGGTTATAGCTTTCGACGATAATACATGAATTTTGAGATCGTTTATTTTTATACATAATGTTTTGAATGATCCGAGATCGGGACGGGCTGCGGCGCGGGAAGGGGAGAGCCGGACTCTTATACATTTGTTTTTGGTTCTTATGTAGTTCCGAAGGCCTTAAGAGCGAGTGGAATCGATTCTTCGCAGGAAGGACACTTTGAATGTTTTTTTGCATGTTTAGTTGTTAACATTGTGCCAGTCTTCGCTATTTTTAAAGTAGATTACAGAAGATGTTTAAGACTTTTTATTTTTAAGCCAGTTGAGCGAAGCGACTCTTTGCAGAGTTGTCCTTTGAAGAATCTAAAACGGAAAACTTTGAACTACACGGGAAATTTCTTTTTACTATTAGACTTTTTATTTTAGTTTAGTTTTAATAGCGTGCAAGTTTCAGTGTCTTCCATACACTGTTCTGTCTGAGACCTGTGTTTTAAGTTGGTATTACTCTACCCTGCCACTAGATGCCATTCGGCATACATTGCTAGTTACATTGGGTTTATTGTAATGACACCCACAGAATAGCAAGCAATGTACTCGTAAATGTCGCAGATTTTTTATAAAGCCGGTAGGAGACAGAAACTATCTAGGTTTTTGATCTAAAATCTGATCTAAGTAGTTAAGGTTGAACTTAGATGAACTTTTTTGGTGCGAGATAAAAACGAGTTCATAATTGGTCATCCGCCGGTTTTTTAACAAAAACTGTCTTTATCAAAAACCTGCGACATATGCATAGCCGGGCCCTGTTGGCAAGGCTGTGTAGTAGCAAATATTGTGATGTGATGCTCCATTTCAGTCAGTTGTTCTAGTTTAGCTGTAACTATATTACTAATTCTTTCATTGGTGTGACGAAATATGAGAAGGACCTTGATTGTAATGAATATTAGTGATCATGTAATAAATATTGACTGTAAAAAAATATTTTGGTTTTTTATTTGTACCGCTACTCTTAAAATGGAATCATAGTAAGCCTCATGAATTTATTGACAAGTCAATTATCAGTCTTCTGTTTCGATAAAAAAAATGAAATAATGAAAAAAAAAACAGAACTCTCAATGCAAATGCAACCTTTGCATAAAAAAAAAATAGTTACCATAGTTACCAAGATAGTTACATATAATTTTCTATGGCAACCTTAACCCCACTGACCTTTCACGTCACTGTCCATGTTATGGCCACCGTAACCATAGCGACGGCGTCACAACAAAACCGAGCCTCGCTACGCATTTCCCAATATTTTTCTTGCAAATCTCCACAAACAGTGTCCTTATTATGATAAGTTCGCGGTACTACAGCGCGTCTCGCCTCGGTACCGACGCTAAGCCCAGAACTGCCATGGTCGTGGACGATGAGGACGATCTGTACAAGGGTTTCAACGAGGTGGCTCCAGCGCTGGACACCAGGAACCTGAGAGATGACCAGGAGTTCCAGGAGACGCTCAGGACGGCGGGGATTGGGCGGAAGGTGCCTACTCGTATGGGGACCGGGGTGAGTCCGATAAATTCAATATTTTGCTATTTATCCTTTGATCATGTTGACCTAAAAGCCAAACCAACCTATTGCAACTAAAAGTATTATTGAAAGCTCTGCAACTCTACAGGGTGTTAATTTAAATGCGTGCCATAGCTTCAGGGTAGGTTAAGTATCGATTAAAGATGCCGTAAAAAATATTTAAAAAAAATATTTTTTTCGGATTTTGTCAAAACTTTTAAATCAATTTTTGACAGTGTTGTTGTTTAGAGAGTGCCCATACAAGTACTTTCGTCTAAAGAACTTTGAGATTCAACGAATTTCGGCTGAGATATAGGCACTTAAATCAAATGTTTTTCAATATTTTTACGGCATCCTTTATCGATACTAAACCTACCCTGAAGCTATGACACGCAATTAAATTAACACCCTGTATAGAGCTCAAATATTTCTCAGGTCAGTTATTCTACCGATCAGCTACCTACTCATACACTTAAGTTTCTCTCTCCTAATGTTGTATTTGTCAGTCTAAAAGTATCCCTTGTAAATCTACTTGGAAATAATAGTTTTGAAATATTTATTTTTGTTGTTTTTACATACTTTCCATAGATGATACGCATGGGTACGGTCAGCATGCGAGGCGGTAGTTCCCGCGCGGGCACGGCGGCCGCGCGGCCGGTCACGGCTGTGCGAGCAGCTGGGTACACGTCCTCCGCCAGGGAAACGCTCAACAGAGAGGAGAAGAAGGAAGACAGGTCTGATATATTTGTTTACACTTACAGGCTACGCTATGTCCGCCAGCAAACAGCAGCCGCGACTACTCAAAAGGACAAAGCGGATACAGTCCGCGTGGGAGCTGCCTGTGTGTGCCTCCAGCATGTGTGTCGTTACAGGAGTGAGCTTTTGACTGCATACGGATCAAGTCAAGTCCTGATACATGCATGTCAGTAAATGGACTCCTAGATAACGAAACTCCGACGTCATAGTTGCTTCATTTTAGTTTACAGTTGTTCAATTAGAATAAAATAGATAACTATTGTGACTTTCAGTATTGAAGACCGCATCAAGCAGATGGAGGCGCGTATCATGGCACTGGTAGAAGATTCCTGTATGTTGAGCGCGAGACCCGACCCAGATGACGATACTGCGCATAATTCTAAGAGAGTTTTTGACTTGGGACAAGTAAGTCGTGTATCTTCTTTAAACATTCAACATCAATACATAGTATAAAGTAAAGTTCCTTCCCGTGTCTGTATGTATGTTTCCTTATATCTTTAAAACCCCTCAACGGATTTTGATGCAGTTTTTTTCAGTACCTATATAGAATAAGTTAAGGGGCAGGTTTTTAAATATTTTTTACCTCAAATTTTAGCCCCCAAAGGGGTAAGAAAGGGGATAAAAGTTTGTATGGGAAATCCTTATTTTAAAATGCAATCTGTTTCAAAATTTGCGATTAGATCAAAAAGCTAAAAAAACGAAACACGTCTTTCAGGGATTTTCGATTTTTAAACCTTAAAGGGGTAAAAAAGGGTTTAAAAGTTTGTATGGGAAATCATTATTTTTAAATGTGATCTGTTTCAAAATTTGCTATTAGACTAAAGAGCTGAAAAAATTGAGTACATGTTTCAGGGATTTTCGATTTTTAACCCGTAAAGGGATAAAAAAGGGGTTAACAGTTCGTATGGAAAATCATTATTTTTAAATGCTATCTGTTCCTAAATTTGCGATTAGATCAAACAGCTAAAAAAAGAAATACGTGTTTCAAGGATTTTTGATTTTTAACCCCTAAAGGGGTAAAAAAGGGGTTAAAAGTTGTATGGAAAATCAATATTTTAAAAGTGCGATCTGTTTTAAAATTTGCGATTAGATGAAAAAGCTAAAGAAATGAAATGTTTCCGGGGTTTTCGATTTTCGAACTCTTAAGGGGTAAAAAAGGGGTTAAAAGTTTGTATGGAAAAGCATGATTTTTAAATGCGATCTGTTTCAAAACTTGCAATTAGATCAAACAGCTAAAAAATTGAGTAGGTACGTATTTCAGGGATTTTCGATTTTTAACCCCTAAAGGGGTAAAAGATGGGTTGCAGCGGGTGAAACCGCTGACGGGCAGCTAGTTATAAAATAATAGGATTATCATTCTTCAGATCAGACTGGTTTCGGATTGTAGACTTTAAGGGCACGTTCAGCTTTGCTGTAAGTTTTACTTCAAGATTAATTTTACCGTTTGAAAAACTTCTAGATGATCCTATAGCTACCTCACCAGGATTTGATGATAAAATACTTACTGGAAAATCATACAGGCTCATTTGAAGTCGGACTTTTTTCACTTTTAGATAATTAACCTGTTTTGTAATCGCCCTCTCTAGTATAAGTTTAAGGGACACTGAACAATGTCAAGACTTTTTTATGCAATTTCAGGCACTAGCTAAAGCGCAAGAGGCATCAGCACTGGAAAGGCAGCTGATTCGTATGCAGGAGCAAGCCAACCTCGGGGACTCGCACAATTTGGATCTCACTTTTGCTGTAAGCGTATTAAAGAATTGGTACAGTTTAGAATATCACATCACTGCAGTTCGACACAGTAGATGTTGTAAAAACGAGTAAGGGATTTGGGGAGGCCCATCTATATCTATGGACTGTTGTGGCTGTTAAGGGGAAAATAGGATATTATAAGAAATACTTTTTGTAAAAAATAAACATAACAATTTGCACCGACAAAGAATAGACCCGAACTCGCAACATTATTGTTATCATTTGAGCAGCATGTCAACAACATCGTTGTCAATTCGGCGGTCTATTCTTTATCCGCGTCATTTATACATTTCTCTCTCTTTATTTATCTTTGTTGTTCTTTACAGGTGCTATGTAATTTGGCTGGACAGTACGCGATGAACGAAATGTACACCGAAGCACTGAATACTTATCAACTTCTCACTCGAAACAAATTGTTCCCTCACGCTAACAGACTCAAGGTAAATTCTATGATTTTAGTAGTTTTTTTAACAAATATAAGCTATACCATCAACATCATCATCTTCCTGCCCTTATCTCAATTACTTGGGGTCGGCGCAACACATTTTGCTGAACACAAAATCGTGTTGCAAAAGGATTTAGCTTAATTTTACGTTTAATTTTATGCTTTTGTGGTGGATTAACTGCCACCATACGGTTGGCCCTGGCTGTTTGGGTCGGGTTTATCCCTCGGTCGCCTCTTACGACCCCCACGGGAAGAGATGGGGTGGTGCTATTCTACTCTGCCGGCACCACACGCAAATATAAGCTTTACCAACAAATTCATAAATATTTTGCTAATTTCAGGTTAACATGGGCAATATTTATTTCAAAATGGGTGAACATCCGAAAGCGTTGAAACTATACAGAATGGCCTTGGATCAAACACCTACCGCAGAAAAGGATTTACGGTAAAATCTATTATGATACTCTCATCAAAATGTGAACCAAGCTTATAGCTTCAAAAAGTCTGCTAGCATCTGTATTTTTGACTCAGTCTCTATTTAGAAAACAAAACAAGCTTGGGTACGCCGCTAAGTTTTCCTTTCCGTTTCTGGTTGGCTCTCTCAGTTTTGTTATATCCTTTCAGGATGAAAGTGATGCACAACATTGGCCTACTGTTGGTGCGCATGGGCAAATTCAGAGACGCCGTAACCAACTTTCAGCACATCATGCACGAGCAAGGCGATTTCCAAACAGGTTTGTGTGATAAAATAGAACTAAGGGGCACTGATGTAGCCTTGAAGCTGGTATATCGATCCTTACAAATATTTAGCCTATCTTTTATATCAAAAATAATCCCGCCTACCTCTAAATTACAATTTAAATTTCTCCAAATCGGGGAAGTTTTAAAGAAAGGCCAGGTCAAGAGCATCCTAAACCGACGAGTGTGCATGAAAAGATTGATGAACATTGAAGAAGCGAAAGAAGTGTGTTAGGATCGTAGCAACTGGAAGGATGTAGTCTCTGCCTACCCCTACGGGAAAGAGGCGTGATGTATGTATGTATGTATGCATGTACCTCTAAATTATTTACAATGTTTTCTTTACAGGACTACATCTAGTGTTATGTTCAGTGGCATTAAACGACGCAGAAGGCGGCAAAGCAGCTTTCCACGCCATGTTAGATGTGGAACCGCCCACGTACCATCAAGATATTACTGTCGATGACGTAAGTGCCGTTACATGGAGAATTCTCTGTTATGTTGGAGGCGTTCTTGCAACTTTACTTCTGTTTAAACTGAATGATGCGACTGAATATACAAATAAGTGCTTGTAACCTAGTAATACGTGATATCGTTAATATCCTGTGCCAAGTTTGAGGCTACTTTGAGATTTGAATACCCCGTGAGTTCAAGTATCTGTTATCTCTTATGTGGACCATTGTCTGTTAGAAACGCCCTATTGATCATTTTACTATAATATACGTACACTTATACTGCCGTAGTTAATAGCTGTATATTTATTTTTAGGAAAACGATGCATACGAAGCCGTATTACGAGACGTGGTGCGCGCAGACCGGCTGTCAAAGTGGTCGCGGCGCGCGGCTGCGGACGCCGAGCGCTGCCTTGCACTGGCCGCGGCTGCTCTTGCTACTCCAAACACCAGGGACATTGACTCAGGGTAAGTCATATGTGTTACATGATGTGGTGCGGGCTGACCGGCTGTCGAAGTGGTCGCGCCGCGCGGCTGCGGACGCCGAGCGCTGCCTTGCACTGGCCGCGGCTGCTCTTGCTACTCCTAACACCAGGGACATCGATTCGGGGTAAGTCATATGTATTACGAGACGTGGTGCTCGCCGACCGGCTGTCGAAGTGGTCGCGCCGCGCGGCTGCCGACGCCGAGCGCTGCCTTGCACTGGCCGCGGCAGCTCTTGCTACCCCTAACACAAGGGACATCGACTCAGGGTAAGTCATATTATTACGAGATGTGGTGCGCGCAGACCGGCTGTCAAAGTGGTCGCGCCGCGCGGCAGCTGACGCGGAACGCTGCCTTGCACTGGCCGCGGCTGCTCTCGCTACTCCTAACACAAGGGACATCGACTCAGGGTAAGTCATATTATTACGAGATGTGGTGCGCGCAGACCGGCTGTCAAAGTGGTCGCGCCGCGCGGCAGCTGACGCGGAACGCTGCCTTGCACTGGCCGCGGCTGCTCTCGCTACTCCTAACACAAGGGACATCGACTCAGGGTAAGTCATATTATTACGAGATGTGGTGCGCGCAGACCGGCTGTCAAAGTGGTCGCGCCGCGCGGCAGCTGACGCGGAACGCTGCCTTGCACTGGCCGCGGCTGCTCTCGCTACTCCTAACACAAGGGACATCGATTCGGGGTGAGAGCCTTATTTATCAGTTCACACAAGCGGTTTGCGAGCGGATAAGAAGAATTTGCTGCACATCCGACGGGTGCCCGCTTCTTACCGCAACCACTCGTAAACCGCTCGTGTGATAAGATTCTTAGTCTTCAACAGCTACAAAAGTCTACTCATTGGTTTGATTTTGACTGTAGTCACAGCTATGGGTCGAAGATGGAGATGCTCCTGGGCCAGAAGCCAAAATTATTACTGTGTTTTCCAGACAACAACAGAATAAAACAAGCTGTTTGGCGTTAGAAAGCTACAAAGCTTATTAACGCCTAATGAGGATTTGGTAGATCCCATACCGCCCGTAAATAAAGAAGTAGCTGTAATGATCTTTTGAATTAAACGTGGATGTTTAACTACAATGGGCGTTTTTGGAGACACTAAACCGTAAGATGGCGTTGCACGCTGCCATAGACTAAACTGAAATAAGTGCCAAAATTTGACAGCTAAACCCTTTAAGTCAATGGAGGCGTTAATGCTATCTCACTCTCAGGATTAGTTTCTCCAAAAAACGCCCATTACAAACGACGCTGTGTGATGCCGGCTTAGAATGTCACCACCCGATATCTTTCCCGTCGGTGTCGTAAGAGGCGACTAAAGGATAAATTCATCCAGGGGTTCAATCCTTGGATGAATTTCGCAACCGCATTGCAACATCTTGCATTGCGCTCACCAACCCGCCTGCCAAGCGTGGAGCGTATGGTAAATACCCCCCTTAATTAGGGGGAGGCCCGTGTTCAGCAGTGGACTTTATTGTGGCTGTTATAGAAGTTAGTAAACGACGTGTTTGATGGTTTGTTTTCCCAGCGGCATGTCATGGTGCGTGGAGGCCTTACGCGGGTACTCAGGCGGCGGGGCGGGCGCTAGACTCGAACTGGGCGGCGCCCTTGCAGCGCTGCGGGCGCTAAGCACCAACACCCGTTCACCCGCAGCGGCCGGGCAGAAAGCGCTGCAGCGGCTGAAGGCGGTGGCTCGCGCGCATCCCAACGATAGAGTGCTGAGAGCCGAGGCCAACGCTGACGCCGCCTTTGTTGCTTATGCGGTAAGTATAAGGCGGTGAGGCGATGGAAAGAGTTGCCTAGGTTGACAGTACACGCAACATTAATAATTCTTTGAAAGTAAAACTTACATAACTCGTACATAATCTGTGAAACGCTGCTGTGAAATACAAATTATGATTTTCAAACAGACCTTAGACAAGAATACGGTACAGCTCGATCATTGTCCATGGTTAAAAAAACATGAAAAAATCTAAAACAATTCCTTAGTTACGGTTTACGTGCGAAGGTTTTTTTTAGAAAATATTTCTGATGCCGTAGATATCAATCAATACATAGTATAAAATGAAGTCGCTTTTTGTATTTGTCTGTCTGTCGAAAGCACGCAACGGATTTTGTAATACAAGTTTGTATTTTTTGTAATAGATAGAGTTATTTAATTGAAAGGTTTATATTTATATGTATAACACAAGCCGGAAAAATGTATTTTCTCCAATTTGCTCGGAAATAGCTTCATTACTTTAAAAAAAGAATACGTCAATGGGCTCATTTATGTTGTCAAGGCGCAGAGGACTGTAATAGAAATTGCCGGACTAGGCCGGTAATAAAAGGGTTCTTAAACTTCACACTTTCGTGATTAGGTGTTTTATGGAACACAATTTGTTTGAAGTTTGAAAGCTGAATGTGAATTTCCCGCGCATTCTTTATGAAACGGAACGTAAGCAAAACCAGCGCCAACGCTTTGCGAACTTTAAAGTTACAAAGTGTAAATTTTATCACGATTTAAATATTTGTTTCCTTGCAAATTGGAGAAAAGCACTATACAAACCTCGGCCGAAATAACAATTTCTGGTCTCGTTTACTGTAGAAGGCCTCGACTTCATCTCGGCCTTCCAATGCCACTCGACCAGAAATTGCTATATACTCGGCCTGTGACGTAATGTACTATTTCCTCGCGGGAAAATGAGTTTCAGGCGGTGCGTCGCTCTCGCTGACGGGCCGCTAGTAGTTCCATATGAAGCATTGAAAACATTCTTTTTCTCAAACATGCTAGGAAATATGACAATTTCTTTCAAGAAAACAATTCAGAAAGTTTGACATTGTCTGTGATTTTGTAATTTCTGAACGATTTCCTTTTTACACACCAGCAATGGATTCCAATACAACTTTTCTGGCGCGATATCGAAATCGTTCAGAAATTACAAAATAAAAAAAGAATAACTCCTAATCCACATCTTGACTTAGTAATCAGTAAAACAACTTTTTATATCAAATTACTATAAAATAAATTAAAATCTTTATAATTTCCTAGCATTTTTTTGAGAAAAGCACTATGTTAGCCTCGGGGAAAATGACTTTGCCAGACTCGTATTTTTAAAGTCCTCGCCTGCGGCTCGGACTTCAAACTCTACTCGTCAGGCAAAGTCTTATTTCCCGTCCTCGTCAACAACGTACTATTATTACAGCTGGGTAACTTCTCGGAAGCGCGGGCGCTAAGTGAAGCCGCTGCCAAAGACGATCCTTACTCCTGCCCAGCGCGAGTTTGTTCAGCTTTATCAACAGCGGCCGGAGGAGACGCGAGCACCTGGGCGGACGCTGCCAGGCTGCTGGCTGCTGCCTCACACCTGGACCCGGCTGATCTAGTAGCCACACATGATCTAGGTTGGTGCAGCACTGTCTTCAGCTGCAGCGGCTGGTCTAGTAACTATATACGATCTAGGTTGGTTCAGCTTTGTCAACAGCGGCCGGCGGAGACGCGAGCACCTGGGCGGACGCTGCCAGGCTGCTGGCTGCTGCCTCACACCTGGACCCGGCTGATCTAGTAGCCACACATGATCTAGGTTGGTGCAGCACTAGATCTAGTAACTATATATGATCTAGGTTTGTGCAGCAATAGATCTAGTAGCCACACATGATCTAGGTTTGTGCAGCAATAGATCTAGTAGCCACACATGATCTATGTTTGTGCAGCAATAGATCTAGTAGCCACACATGATCTAGGTTTGTGCAGCAATAGATCTAGTAGCCACACATGATCTAGGTTTGTGCAGCAATAGATCTAGTAGCCACACATGATCTATGTTTGTGCAGCAATAGATCTAGTAGCCACACATGATCTAGGTTTGTGCAGCAATAGATCTAGTAGCCACACATGATCTAAGTTGGTGCAGCACTACATCTAGTAGCCACACATGATCTAGTAGCCATACATGATCTAGTAGCCACACATGATCTAGTAGCCACACATGATCTAGGTTGGTGCAGCACTAGATCTAGTAGCCACACACGATCTAGGTTGGTGCAGCACTAGATCTAGTAGCCACACATGATCTAGTAGCCACACATGATCTAGTAGCCACACATGATCTAGTAGCCACACATGATCTAGGTTGGTGCAGAACTAGATCTAGTAGCCACACATGATCTAGTAGCCACACATGATCTAGTAGCCACACATGATCTAGGTTGGTGCAGCACTGGATCTAGTAGCCACACATGATCTAGTAGCCACACATAATAAAATTTTTTTTTTTTTTTTTTTGTGGGTAGGCAAGCAAGTAACAACAAAGAATTTGCTCCTATGTTTAATAAATGTAAATAAATAGTTAATACAAAAATAAATGTGCTATTAGCTTACCAAGTGCATTAGTTGGCCATCAACTTTCAATTTAAATATTTTTCACACAATATATCACAACAATATGGAGAACACAGCTGCACTCATACAGGGGATGAAGGACTTGGCGGATTTTGTAGACTCCAGGCTCAGTGAGTTCGAGAAGAGCCAGCAGCAACCACCACCTCCCGGTAAAGATACCATCAAGACTTTGTCTGCGGAGTACACTGCCTTCAAATCTTTAGTGTGGAAGACACTCGGGATGCTAAAGACACAGCTGCAGTTGATTGTCGACAGTCAAGACCGCTTGAGACACACTCACGCAGGAAAGTTCTGCTTATTCATGGGATTCGGAGGTTAAAGATGAGGACCTGCCACCAAAAATTCTCAGCCTGGTGCAAGAGCGAATGAAGTTGTCGTCATTGGATGCAGGATCTCTTGAAGCTTGTCATCGGCTGGGGGGAGTGAAGGCTGATAAGCATAGACCAGTGTTGGTGCGTTTTTCGAACATGCTCAGCAGATCGGCAGTGTGGAATGCGAAGACAACGCTCAGAGGCACGAAGGTATCCGTCTCGGAGTTCCTGACTAAGCCGCGTCAAGAAGTGTTCGTGACAGCCAGAAAACACTTTGGTATGAAGCAGTGCTGGTCATCAGATGGTACCGTAGTCATCCTGCTGCCTGATAAGAGCCGCAAGAAGGTGCTGACTATGTCAGAGCTCCAGCTACTGATGAAGAAGTACCCAAAACAGTAACCCTCTGCGGCTTCATTTGCGTGACATTTCCGTGTGTTTTCGTTTGCTCCGGCTGGTAACCTGTGATTGCGTTTTCACCATTTCATCGTGTGATTCAATTTGTTATTACATGTCTTTTCTAATTAGGGTAGAACACTTATTTTATTTTAAGTTAACGTATTCTCTTTGTTATTTTGTGATAAAACTAATTGAGGTTATTTTTATTTCTTGTGAGTGTCACAAATGTCAGTCGGGTATCGTATCCACAGATTACTAATATAGATCGTATCTGTCAAGTCAATTTCGTTCGGAAATTTAACTGTACGTTCCGTTTTACGCTCAGATACGCAGTGTGTTTTTTTCTATTTGTATGTTCCTTGTATTGTTCATTGTTTTAATTTTATTTTATTGTTGTGAATTTTAATTTTTATGTTTTTGTGTCTGTTCTTTCTTTTCTAGTCAACTCATGCTGGTGCTGGAAAGAGCATAAGTTATTTTTAATATTATTATTTTTAGTATCTATTATTTATTTATTATATTTGAATATTTTATTTATTATTTATGATTAACGACGATTACTTTTCTTGTTCTTCTTCTGATGAGTATGAAAGTGCTCATAGTCTTAGCAGCTCTTCTCTTTCCGATTCTGAGCCACTTGAAGACAAACTTAGGTCTGTTTTTCAATGTGGTTCGCCTCACCTGTCCCTAGTGCACATCAACGCTCAGAGTATTTTAGCTCACTACTCAGATCTTCTCGCATCCATCAGCAGCAGGGTAGTCGACGCTGTCCTGGTATCTGAAACTTGGCTCCAGCCGTCTCTTCCTTCTACTTTATGTTCTTTACCAGGGTATAATCTCTTCCGAAATGATCGAGTTGGAAAGCGTGGTGAAGGTTTGCGTGGTGGTGGAGTCGGCATTTATCTCCGAGCACCATTCCTGCCACTGTTCTCAGTACTTCCCCTCACCATACTCTGGGTCTATTGAGTACCTTTTCCTGGAGATCATTCTTAATCACAAGAAGGTATTTTTAGGTGTTGTTTATAGCCATAATGATAAAGTTGATTATTTTAGCACACTTGAATCTCAACTTGAAACATACAGCACACTATATGATCACCTCATTGTTATGGGCGATTTAAATACCTGCCTCGAAAAGAATGATCCTATCTCCAAGTCCAGAGCATCTAAACTTACTTCTCTTGTCTCGTCTCTTAACTTGCACATTCTTCCGCTATCTCCAACTCATCATTTTCCTAACTCTAGACCTTCTCTTATAGATATCATTATTACTTCTAAACCTAATTCTGTTCTGTCTCATGGGCAAATGACCGCCCCATTCTCTTATCATGATCTCTTATTTTTGGCCTATAAAGTGCGTCCTCCCAAAGTTAAAAACAAAGTCACTCTTCAGCGTAACTTTCGCAATATTAATCTGGATCGCTTAAGGGAGGATGTTAAAAATATTGACTGGTCACCAGTGCTATCAGCTGATAGTGCTGACGCCAAGGTTTCCGAATTTAATATTATTCTCAATAAGTTGTTTGACATTCATGCGCCTGTTCGCCCCGTGCGGGTTAGGCATGCACCAGCCCCTTGGCTGACCGATGCAATTAGGCGAGTTATGTCTAAGCGGGATAGGGCTAAGTCTAGGCTCAAGAAGGATCCTACAGATTTAAATTTAGCCGCTTATAAAAATTGCGAAACATTTGCAACAGGATGTGTAGGGATGCTAAACGCCGCTATATTCATTCCTCATTAGATTCTTTGTCACAAGCTCAAACCTGAAATTTTTGACGTCCCTAGGTGTGGGCAAGATCACAAATACTGCCATAGGTACCATGGACTTAGGTTCCTAAATATACATTTTTCAACTCCACCAGTTGTAGTTGATGACGCAACTAAGTCTGCTGCTCTGTCTTATTTATCAAATCTTGCCCCACCAGACTGCCCCCCTTTCAGTTTTCATTCGGTCGCGGAGGAGGTTGTTAAAAAGAGCATCCTTTCCATATCCACAAAGGCCGTAGGTGAGGATAACATTAGTCTTAATATGCTCACACCTGTGTTGAATGACATTGTACCAGTCATCACACACATTATAAACTTTTCTTTGATGGTCAATGTCTTTCCTACAGCATGGAAAAAGGCTTTTGTTATTCCTCTACCGAAAACCTCAAACCCCACCTCTCTTTCCCAGTTTCGTCCGATTTCTATCCTTCCTGTCCTCTCTAAAGTCCTGGAGAGTATTGCTCATAAGCAACTCTATTCCTTCCTTGTCACCAATAATCTTCTTTGTCCTTTCCAATCCGGATTCCGTCCCTCTCACAGTACAGTTAGTGCCCTGCTGAATGTCACAGAGGATATTCGCTTTGCGATGGACAATACAAGACTCACTATTGTCACACTTTTGGACTTCAGCAGTGCATTTAACTCGGTGGACTTTGACATCCTTCTAGCTTCCCTCCGCTCTATTAACATTTCTTCTCCTGCGATCGATTGGTTTCATTCTTATCTTCATGGTCGTCAGCAGTGTGTGAAAGCCAATGACGATTCGTCGGATTGGTCTAACTTAACTGCTGGCGTACCACAAGGCGGTGTACTCTCCCCATTACTTTTTTCCATTTTTATTAATAATATCTCACGAGTCATCTCTTCTCCCTACCACCTGTATGCGGATGACTTGCAAATTTATAGACACTTTTCTCTACTTGAAGTATCTCAAGCTATTGAGGCTATAAATAATGATCTGGCATCAGTTCACACTTGGGCTAAAACCTTTGGGCTTCTTGTGAATCCTAGCAAATCACAAGCTTTAATAATAGGTAGTAGTAGGTTAATGAGTGGGCTTGATCCTGCAAGTATTCCACTTGTCTATTACAATGGCATAAGTATCCCATATACTGACAAGGCCAAGAATCTGGGCGTCATATTTGACTGTCACTTATCTTGGTTATCTCACATTAACGGGGTGAGCAAGCGCATGCACTTTTCCTTTCACTCTCTTAAGCGACTCCAGAATTTTCTTCCGCTCAAAACTAAAATCATGCTTGCACAAGCACTTCTTCTTCCTATTCTGGACTACGCTGATGTCTGTTACCTGGATGCGACGGAAGAATTACTCAATAAGCTTGAGCGACTACAAAACCTAGCTATCAGATTTATTTTCGGACTACGTAAGTTCGATCATGTCTCAGAATTTCGTGCTCAGCTTAAGTGGCTTCCAATTCGCCTTCGCCGCGATGTGCACATCCTGTCCACTCTCTACAACATCCTTCACAATCCCGCCACTCCCGACTATCTCCGCTCCCGCTTCCATTTTCTTCCTCCAGATCCCCGTCCTAGGCGCGCCTGCATCACTAAGGTGCTGCAGTGTCCTAGAGCGAACACCAAATTTCTTTTTAACTCTTTTTCTGTAAAAGCTGCACAGCTGTGGAATAATCTCCCCAGGACTATACAGGAAAGCCCCTCTATTTCTGTTTTTAAGAAGAGAGTAAAAGAGCACTTCATTTCTCAACAACTTTGATATATTTATGTATGTTTATGTATTATAATGCTTTTTATGTAAGTTTATTTATGTAAGTAGGTATGTATATTTATGTATGTACGATATATTATTCAACTTAGTTATGTGTTCATTTTGTCAAATTTTTCTTTTTTAATATATTATTGCTAATTTGCCCCAAAAGTTTTAAGCTCTCACACAAGACATGGGTTGGCTGGAAGAGATCTCTTTTAAGAGATAAGTTCGCCCTTGCGACAAATATTGTAAATATTTTTCTGTACATTTTATGCAATAAAGAGTATATATATAATCTAGTAGCCACACATGATCTAGTAGCCACACATGATCTAGGTTGGTGCAGCACTAGATCTAGTAGCCACATATGATCTAGGTTGGTGCAGCACTAGATCTAGTAGCCACACATGATCTAGGTTGGTGCAGAACTAGATCTAGTAGCCACACATGATCTAGTAGCCACACATGATCTAGTAGCCACACATGATCTAGTAGCCACACATGATCTAGTAGCCACACATGATCTAGTAGCCACACATGATCTAGTAGCCACACATGATCTAGTAGCCACACATGATCTAGTAGCCACACATGATCTAGTAGCCACACATGATCTAGTAGCCACACATGATCTAGTAGCCACACATGATCTAGGTTTGTTTAGCTTTGTCGACAGCAGCTGGTGGAGACGCCAGCACCTGGGCGGACGCTGCCAGGCTGCTGGCTGCTGCCTCACACCTGGACCCGGCTGATCTAGTAGCCACACATGATCTAGGTTTGTACAGCACTGGATCTAGTAGCTATATATGGTCTAGGTTTGTTCAGCTTTGTCAACAGCGGCCAGTGGAGACGCTAACACCTGGGCGGACGCTGCCAGGCTGCTGGCTGCTGCGTCGCACCTGGACCCGGCTGATCTAGTAGCCACACATGATCTAGGTTTGTGCAGCAGTAGATCTAGTAGCTATATATGATCTAGGTTGGTGCAGCAATAGATCTAGTAGCCACACATGATCTAGGTTGGTGCAGCAATAGATCTAGTAACTATATATGGTCTAGGTTAGTACAGCACTAGATTTAGTAACTATATATGGTCTAGGTTTGTTCAGCCCTGTCTACAGCTGCAGAGAAACTGATTTCTAGCTGGGTAACTTCTCTGAAGCTTGAGCGTTAAGCGAAGCCGCTGCCAAAGACGATCCTTACTCCTGCCCAGCGCGAGTTTGCTCAGCTTTATCAACAGCTGCCGGCGGAGACGCGAGCACCTGGGCGGACGCTGCCAGGCTGCTGGCTGCTGCCTCACACCTGGACCCTGCTGATCTAGTAGCGACACATGATCTAGGTTTGTTCAGCACTAGATCTAGTAACTATGGTCTAGGTTTGTTCAGCGTTATCATCAGCGGCCGGTGGAGACGCTAACACCTGGGCGGACGCTGCCAGGCTGCTGGCTGCTGCCTCACACCTGGACCCGGCTGATCTAGTAGCCACACATGATCTAGGTTTGTTCAGCGTTATCATCAGCGGCCGGTGGAGACGCTAACACCTGGGCGGACGCTGCCAGGCTGCTGGCTGCTGCCTCACACCTGGACCCGGCTGATCTAGTAGCCACACATGATTTAGGTTGGTAAAATTCTTGCCTCTAACATGCGTTCTGGGCGCGTGGGGAAAAGACAAACCTGCAGGCAATCTTGTCATCGGTTTATCATGCCGATGACAATATTTGATAGTTTGTGGCTTGTTTGTTCGCTCTGGGCGTTGCAGGTAGGTGAGCGTCACGACCAAAACAGATAAATAAACAGTTTATTTTTGTAATCGTATAACTCGAATGTGTCTAAATCAGCCATGAGCCAACCAAACAAATCATATTACATGACATTCTGTTTCAGCCCTAGCATTGGAGACGAGTGGGGAGTCAGAAGCCCTGGACGCGGCGGAGGCTCGGTGGGCGCGCATGCGCGGTTCGGCGAGCGCGGGCGCCACTCTGCGCGCGCTGGCGGCCGCCGGGCTTGCGCGCGTCGCGAGGGTCAAACAGACCGACCCGGCCGCGGCCGACCATTGGTAAGAGAGTACTAGAGTAGCGATCAGAGGCTCTGGACGCGGCAGAGGCTCGGTGGGCGCGCATGCGCGGGTCGGCGAGCGCGGGCGCCACTCTGCGCGCGCTGGCGGCCGCCGGGCTTGCGCGCGTCGCGAGGGTCAAACAGACCGACCCAGCCGCGGCCGACCATTGGTTAGTGTACCAATATAACTTCTCTCTCTCTTCGTGTGGGACACCGAATCTTCCAACGACCCGTTTTTTTTATTTATATGCATACCTACTTACTTATGACGAGGTATATATAACATGACATGAATAATGTTTTTGCGCTCACAGTGGTAGGTATGTTACTTTGACCGCAGTATACATTTCGTGTTTATTTCTTTCAGGTACAGCATGATCGGCGGGTGGGACTTGGGCGTGTCGTGCGCGCTCGCGCAGCTGCACAGCGAGATGGGCGACGCGCACACTGCTAAGCATCATTACCAAGATGTAAGTTGCCTTCGAATATACAGATTACAGGGTGGCCCAAGGAGGGACTTCCGAAGACAAAATACAGGGTCATTTTTTAGTCAGTGCGCAAACTTTGCAGGATGTTTCTACTCGTGATTCTGAACAAATTTTACTATGGGGCCACCTGCGAAATCTAAAAAAAATTTTTGGTTGTTCCATACATTTTTGCCGAGTAGGATGAATTTTTCTATGGAACATCCAATTTTTTTCTGCTAATTTGTAGGTGGTCCCATAATTAAAGTTGTTCAGAATCACAAGTAGAAACACCCTGCAAAGTTTGCGCACTGACTAAAAAATAACCCAGTATAAATCCCTTATACTGAGAGGTATCCGAATCACCCCCATGTATGTTCCGCGGTTTTTTGTAGTTTCTGAGTTATGTACGACTTTTATGAGCTATCTTTGAAAAATTACGTACTGGCCCATACCTTTAGAGCGGTTTCGCACTACCTCCGAACCCGTGAAATATGTCCGTCTCCGTCCCCCCGATATCAGTTGACGGAGACGGACATACTCAATGGAACTAGAGCGAAAAAAAAACCGCTGGTAGGTATTCATCATGGAACTATTTTATGGAACTACTGCGAATGATTGTATTTCACGGGTTCGGATCAGACGTACTGCGCTCTTACTGTCCCTGTTGTCCGATTAACACTAGACTGTTACTACCCATAACAATATGTATGCACTAAAATGTTGGGCAGGTGGAAGCGGTGTGGCCATGCGAGGTGTCTGCATTGGAGTGGCTGGCGCGCGAGTCTTCCCCCGAACAAGCGCTGCAGTACTACCGGCGAGCCGCTAGATTACAACCCAACAACGTAAGTTTTAAGTTCCCAGTCTGGTCAGGTCATTGCAGGCTGAACCATCTGATTGTCGGAAAAGCAAGGTAGTTCCTTGCTTAGGACGGAACGTTAAGCCGTCGGTCCCGGTTGCTGTCTATGATATTGATCACTTAGACGGCGGTCGTTACACAACCATGTCAGAGGCCTGCTACTTGCAGTAGGCGGTTGAAAATCTCTGACACTCGTTGGGCCGTTGGACGACTTGGTGTCCCACTTGCAGAAGAAGAAAACCACACGGCCATTTGATGTAGTAAAGTGACTGACCTTTGTTGTTTTAAGTCGTGGCTTATAGAGTCTCGACGTTTCGGTGTAATAAGTGCACCATCATCGGGAGTCCGACAGTTCGCTCTGTTATACGACCTGTTTTACTACATAAAATATGAGTTATCCTTGTTCGTTTCAATAATTTTACATCTATTTGTCTTACTCGCAGCCGCAATGGGGCCTACTGATGGGCGGCTGCCTGCGCGCCAGCGGTCACTACCAGGAGGCGCTCACGCTCTACAAAAAAATGAACGCGCGATTCCCGGACAACGTACAATGTAAGAAACGCTTTTTGTTCTGCCACCACTGAGAATTTAAAAATAACTTTTAGCTTTTAAATCGCTAACGCTGCAAATCATTAGGCTGGCGTAGACTATCAAACCAGTGGTCCTACCAGTGATCCTATCCGTCGTAACAACTTTATGCTTACGCTGAGATGTAAATATGACTCATTCTCGCATTTGGTCCGGATTTGGGCGTTTTTCGGAAAAAAATATTTTTTTGCTGTTATGTCTATAATTTTCATATATATGATAAATATATGCATACTGATAGTTTGTTTTAAATTGCACTCACGTAGGATGATTGGACGGAAATGAAAACTGCATGGACGGAAATGAAAACTGCATGGATGGAAATGTTATATATTGGACGGAAATGAAATATTACTAAAAATGAATGTAATTTTAATATATAATTTTTAAAAAAGAAAGTTAAAGTTTACATTATTCGTTTTTATTAGATAAATTCGGTGTCGGAATTCAATAATTATACATTGGTACCACTTATAATCAAACAGTCTTACCAAAAATTATAAATAAAAAATCTTTGGAACAAAACTGCTTCTTGAAAAAAGAAAGACGATGCAGGCAGCTAAAGAGACGAAGCAACTAGCCCGGTGTACGAAGCCACCAGCCAAGGAGACAATGCAGCCAACCAAAGACGACGCAGCCAGCCAAGGAAACAAAACAGTCAACTAGAGACGACGCACGCAGCCAGCCAAGAACACAGCGCAGTCAACCAGAGACGACGAAGTCGGCTAAGGAGACAACGCAATCAACCAGAGACGACGCAGCCAGCCAAGGAGAAAATGCAGCCAACCATAGACGACACAGTCAGCTAAGCAGACAACTCAGCCAACCGGAGACGATGCAGCCAGCCTAGGAGACAACGCAGCCAACTAGAGCATCGACCCAACTATCCAGAGAGACGACGCAGCCAGCTAAAGAGACATCACAGCCAGCCCGGTGGACAATGCAGCCAGCCCGGTGGACAATGCAGCCTGCCAAGGAGACAACGCAGTCAACCAGAGACGACGCAGCCAGCCAAGGAGATATCAAAGTCAACCAGAGACGACTCAATCAGCCAAGGAACCAACGCAAACAACAAGAGACGACGCAGTCAGCCAAGGAGACAATGCAGCTAATCGGAGACGACGCAGCCAGCCAAGGAGACAACACAGTCAACCAGAGAATCGACGCAGTCAGCCAGAGAGACAACGCAGTTAAAGAGACGCCGCAGCCAGCCCGTTGGACGTCGCAGTCAGCCAAAGAGACAGCGCAGCCAACAATAGACGACGCAGCCAACAATAGACGACGCAGCCAGCCAAGGAGACAGCGCAGTCAACTAGAGAATCAACGCAGCCAATCAGAGAGACAACGCAGGCAGCTAAAGAGACGGCGAAGCCAGCCCGGTGGACGACGTAGCCAGCCAAAGAGACAAGGCAGACAACAAGAGACGACGCAGCCAGCCAAGGAGACAGCGCAGTCAACCAGAGAGACGACGCAGCCAGCTAAAAAGACGACACAGCCAGCCAAGAGAACAACGCAGCCAATCAGTGAGACGACGTAGCCAGCTAAGGAGATGTCGTAGCCAGCCCGTTAGACGACGCAGCCAGCAAAGCAGACAACGCAGCCAGCCAAGCAGACAACGCAGCCTACAAAACAGACGACGCATCCAGCCAAGGAGACAACGCAGCTAACCAAAGAGATGGCGCACGAAGATCGTGGAGATCTTCTCCTTAGCTGCGTGCGGCCGGCGGAGAGTTACCTACGGGGTTGAGCCTCTCTGGTGATGCTTCGATCGCCCCGTCTGCAACGCCATGCGGGGCGATGGGGGGGTCGCTCTGGTGAACATGTGTTAGTGAGAGACCAACGCGGCAGACCGCCAACGGCCCCAACGGAGCGACGAAGAAGCGAAAGCCAAGAAGGAGGAGGAGGCAAGCATCACCCTCGCCCCGCCCTCTCAGGACATGGAAGCACTGTGCTAGCCACGTCACGAGCCACACACGGGTGTATGTGGTCGGCTTCTAAGCAATTAGTTTCATAAACTATGAAAGTTGTTAAATTTTCATGCCCAAACACACACATAAAATGTTTCATTACATACAAAAGATCATTTCCGTCCATAACACTTCATTACCGTCCGAATACATTTTGGACGGAAAGGATGGAAATGAATTGGATGGAAATGAAGTTTTGACAGTTATCGTTCAATTACTCGTGATCATTAAGTATTTGAAAGCCATGATGCAAATTGGATAAAAACACAATGAAGTACTCCTGTATCATGTAAAAAGCTAAACCAAGTGTAGCAATCTTCGTGAGTTGATGACGAGATGGTAATGAGCTCTTACCTGTGACAAAACGATAATTTGAGAGAGAGAATCCGAATATCTTTTTAACGAACGCACGTACAGACCCACCTACAGTAAGATCTTCCGGCCGACTAAATTGGAAGAGGCACGAGGAGAGTAAACTCTCTTAGCAAGGATACATTTGGGAAAAAACTTATTTCCTTTCTTGCGGACGGAAATGAAGGATTTCGTTTGACAAAAATTAAACTTTGATTCTCTCTAGGTTCCAGTCTGTTTAATTGCTTGAACTACATATCATGCGTTACCTGTCTTCACTGATGATCAGAAAATATGAAAATATTCTTAAGTTTGTCGCATTAATGACATGATACGATTATTTTAATGTTAGATAAACGAAATGTCACACGGACGGAAATGCGATTTTAACTAGTTAATACTCAATAACTCTGAAATGTTAAAACTTAAACCAAATATCGGACATGCATGTCCTAATATATTTTTATTTTAGACCTTTTTGCATATAACTTACTTCTGACTTAATTCATTTCATACCACTTTTATGCTTGCACACGAAATCCGGACCAAACGTGAGAATCACTCATATTCATAATCTACAAGCGATTAAAAGTCATTCAGAGAACTATTTTATGGACATAAATAATGAAAAACAAATATCCCTGAACGAGACACACAGCGCAATCTAGCCCCAAACTGAGCAAACCTTGTAGATACTGTTTTACATTTGTTCAGGTTTGAAGCTAATAGTGAAGCTTTGCGGGGACCAGGGCTTGTCTGAGACGTCTACTTGGACAAGAGAACTGCAGCGGGCTCAAGCGAGACTCAAGCAACAAGAGAGAGGTACTTCCCTACCAATATAAGTAACTTTTTTATTTTTTTATACAGGGAGTAATAAAAAGGGTATAAGCCGAAAGGACGTCAAGATACTCATAATATTGAACAACTTTCCTCTTGAAAAGAAACAAATATAAAAAAAATGTACCTCTCATATAAATCTCCGATCAGATGATTGATTCACTATTGGAGGTCCAAACTCTTTTTTATATTTCGGCCCATGTTCCATGGGGAAAGCTGTTCAGTTTCATGAGTACCTCTTTTCGGCTTGTTATACCCTTTTTGTTACTCCCGGTATTGACTGTCTGCACTTGTTCGTCAAGTCAATGGTAACAGGATCGAAGTACAAATGTGTGCATGGATAAGAGTTTGTAAAGTATCGGGCAGCACAGGAAATGTAAAATCGTACTATGCTGACATCTATCAACGCTATTGGGTGGAATGATGACTCATGATTTCATGCTGAAACCCTCGTTTGTTTGTGATCTACAATTACGTAGGCTCTTCCACAGAAATACCTTTTTATCTGATTATTTTCAAGGTAAATTGTAGGTACCTGTGTGATTGATTTGTTAAAGTTGATTAATTAATAATGATAAATAAAATTGATAGCAAATCAATATTTTCTATTTAATTTTTTGCTACGTTAGATGCCTACTAGTTTATCTAGTACATTAGAAAGGCGGTTTCAGAAATCTAACTCAAGGGAGGTACATCCGGGTCAAAAGAGCAAACCTAAGACCGCCTGAAATAGTTCAAAATATCTTTTTATTCCTAAGGTATAATTTTATGTTTTTAGGACCGTCTGATGTTGCTCAAAATAGCTTTAGTATAGTAAAGTATAAATTCATACTATAATTTTCTAAAATACCCAATGCAGTACAGGAGATATTTTAAACCATTTATAGCGGTCCTAGGTATGCTCTTTTGTCCCCGACTGTACATCGGGTCGTTCTACGGCTCGATGTTCCAGACAGAAGAAGAAGTTCTCTTTCAAAACTAAATTAAATAGTGTCCTTTTTTCCGCAGCTTCGTCTGTGACTTCAGCAGGCAGTGGGTCGTCCGGCGCCAGCCACTCTCCTATCGACCAAATCAGAGGTACCTAATGCATATACGGGGTGTTAGGGACGGTGTAACGAAAACTCTGCAGGCGTGCTCAGACCATGAAACTGAACAACTTTTACTATGGAGCCAATGGTGGGAAACGAAAAAAAAATTCCGACCTCCCATACAAAGTCAGTCAGCTGATCGTGAATTTTGTATGGAAGGTCGGAATTTTTTTTTCGTTTCCCACCATTGGTTCCATAGTAAAAGTTGTTCAGTTTGATGGTCTGATCATGCCTGCAAAGTTTTCGGTACACCGTCCCTAACACCCTGTATATGTTACAGGTTGTCCAACTTTACCCTTTACCCTCTAGAGCCATGTCACTGTAGCCTTAACCATTTTTAACTACGCCAAACCAGTTTATCCTGAAGTGTAATTATTAATTTTAGGCTCAACTAGTTCAGCCTAGGATTAACTGAAAGTGAAAGTGAAAGTGAAAGTGAAAGTTTTTTATTCAAAATAGGATATTAAAATATCACTTATTGATAGTCATTACATTACGCAGAAATGGATTAGGCATTGTAAAAAAGAGAAATTTGCAAAGCACAATTTTCTCTTTTTTATAACAATTTTTATTCCTACTATAAACGCGGCTCGGGCCAGTTTCTCCTATCGGCCATCGGACGGACCGGTTTAGCCTAGTCTATACCGGTTTATCCAACCGCATGTAGGATAAACTACTTTGGCCTAGGAAAAACTAGTTTATCCTAAAATCGGGTTTGGCCGGTAACATATACATACATAAATCTCGTTTACGCATTTATCCCTTGCGGGGTAGGCAGAGCGTCAACGGCAGTAAAAATGCGGTAGTTATCGCCACGTCTGACAAATATTTGACGGCCGTTTTAGCTATTGTCGTGTATCGTTATGAATGCAATACTGTTTGTGAGGTTGTTGTGAGGTAATGTTGCATTATTTTATGGGAGTTACTTTCATTAGGAAATTGGGACAAGGGCAGGTAGGTATTTATATATAGGGTGAAATTTTACTAGTGACCGATAGCGAAAACTCAGAACCGGCTGGTGATAAGGAATAACTTTCCCCAAGGAACATAGGTCGAAATCCGAAAAAAAATTTTTGGCCTCCCATAGTAATTCAAATCAGCTGATCACAGAAGAAAGGGAATATAAATGGCGGCCGGTGGTCATGCTTTCTCATCGCACTAAGGCTCTTGCATACACCAGGGGTTCATGCTTTCTCCCTCCCTCTTATGGAACCGCCGCCATTTTTATAGGTAGTAGATGATGGAACCTCATAGTCTGCTTTTAACCATGTAAAATTGATCTTCTGAAAAGTCATTGATTAGCTAAGTGGGAAAAACCACTATTAAACTGCCATATTTTCAGTAGGTAGATAAGATTCGGATGTCATTATAATCACCTGTTTGCTCGTGCCCCCAGTAAGGTTAGATAACGTGACAAATAATGAGATAGTCGCACACGTTGCAGTACACGCCCCACACACGCCCTCGTTTTGATTGACTATCTGCTAAGCAACAGCAAAACCTCTCCTGTCCTAAGTTCTAACTCAGTACCTACCTACACGAAACCATAGTCTAATAAAACATGGTCTTTCCTTCCCAGAGAAACACAAGTCAACGTCACCTAGTATTGCCACTTTATTTCAATAAAATACGTTATGGGGTAAATTCAATCTCAGAACAATGGGTTAAAATATTTCTTAATCATTTATAATTTAGATTTACGTGTGTATTAACTTTAACTTTACAGCAACACTTAAATTTTATTTATTAGTTAACAGTATCTTATATGATTTACAAAAAACATCATAAGAGTGGGTAATTCTGGTAACCCACAAGCATGATGACGTAGTCTTGTGTTGGTCACGTGGTTCACGAGTCTCGGAAAGAAATACCAGGCGGAGTATCTTATTATACCATGCACGAAACTGCATTTCATGAAAAAATACAGAATAACATCTTAATATATAAAACTCAAAAAAGACTGACTGATCATCAACGCACAGCCTAAACTACTGGACCGATCAGGCTGTAATTTGGCATGCAGATAGCCACTATGATGCAACCATCCGCTAAGAAAGGATTTTTCGAAATTCGACCCCTAAAGGGGTTAAACAGGGGATGAAAGTTTGTATGAAACTTTTTATTCCTTTGATATATTTGCTTCAAATTTTGTATATAGGTAGAACTTTAGAATGAATGAAGGACGTGTTTTTGATTTTTCCAATTATTAACCCCTGAGGGGGTAAGAAAGGGGATGAAAGTATTATATTTACGCGCAGGCCGCACCTTTGAAGCTACAGTTTTGAAATTTGGCATCCTTATACTTAATAAACAGTTGATTTTATTTTGATTTAGGAGTATTCAAAATTCATCCCCCGATGGGTTGGCAAAGGGGATGAAAATTACGTATTGTCGTAAAAACCAAACCCTTGGAACTAGAAGCGTGAAATTTGGCATGTGTATTTTTTAAGCAACGTAGGCCTAGGCATCCACTAAGAAAGGATTTTTTAAAATTCAACCCCTAAAGGGGTTAAACAGGGGATGAAAGTTTGTATAAAACTTTTTATTCCTTTGATATATTTGCTTCAATTTTTTTACATAGGTAGAACTTTAGAATTAATGAAGGACGTGTTTTAGATTTTTTCAATTATTAACCCCTGAGGGGGTAAGAAAGGGGATAAAAGTATTATATTTACGCGCAAGCCGCACCTTTGAAGCTACAGTTTTGAAATTTGGCACCCTTATTCTTAATAAACAGTTGATATTAATTTGATTTAGGAGTATTCAAAATTCATCCCCCGATGGGTTGACATAGGGGATGAAAATTACGCATTGTCGTAAAAACCAAACCCTTGGAGCTAGAAGCGTGAAATTCGGCATGTGTATTCTTTAAGCAACATAAGCAACCACTAAGAAAGGATTTTTTGAAGGGAGAGGGAGAGGGAGAGGGAGAGGGAGAGGGAGAGGGAGAGGGAGAGGGAGAGGGAGAGGGAGAGGGAGAGGGAGAGGGAGAGGAGAGTGCGAGGGAGAGGAGAGGAGAGGGTGAGGGAGAGGGAGAGGAGAGGGAGAGGGAGAGGAGAGGGAGAGGGAGAGGGAGAGGGAGGGAGAGGAGAGGGAGAGGGAGAGGAGAGGAGAGGGAGAGGGAGAGGGAGGGAGAGGAGGGAGAGGGAGAGGGAGAGGGAGAGGGAGAGGGAGAGCGAGAGGGAGAGGGAGAGGGAGAGGGAGAGGGAGAGGGAGAGGGAGAGGGAGAGGGAGATAGAGGGAGAGGGAGAGGGAGAGAAGAGGGAGAGGGAGAGGGAGAGGAGAGGGAGAGGAGAGGAGGGAGAGGGAGAGGGAGAGGGAGAGGGAGAGGGAGAGGGAGAGGGAGAGGTAGAGGGAGAGGGAGAGGGAGAGGGAGAGGGAGAGGGAGGTTGCCCCACTGCGCCACATCATCCGTCTTTTAGAATACTACATAACGTGTTTCAGCGTTTTATTTATATTCAATTCAACCCTAAAGGGAAAGGGGATAAGATGTTTGTATTTAAGTGCAACAAATCATAAAGCGCATAATACTTAGGTATATTTGTTATTTTTTATGAGTACGCGGGCGAAGCCGCGGGTTTAAGCTAGTGATGGTATAAAATGAAGTCGCTTTTTGTGTTTCTCTGTTATGGACGACGACGCTAGCTGCTTCTAAGCCACACAACGTATTTTGATGCGGGGTTTTTAACAGGTAGAGTGATAGATACACGTTTTAATGTATAAGTAATTAATACATTCCGGAAAAAAGTTTGGTTGGAGAGGTTTTGCTGGCACTCCCCTAATTCCACCTAAACTAAACGTCTTATTCCCACAGAAAACTGTTAGCAGCGGGAACAACCGCAGGGCGGGCCGTTAGTTCTTTATATTTACTTACTTTACTTATCTATAATGAATCGAAATAAGCAAAGTTAAATTTAAAATTAGGTTAAAAAAGAACAGGATAGCCCATGAAATTGAACCACATTCCATAAAAAACATAAGCCTAAATATGAATAAACGTATCTGATCTATAATGAATGATCAGATCAGAGATGATGAGTTATCAAGTGATGGTGTTGCATTATGAGTGCGTTATGTAAAGATTGATTTTGATTAAGTCATTCTGACCTGTTAACTAATACGTTTGCTTTGTGATAAACTTTTCTTTAGGTGCATAGGTACCTCAACTATCTTCCATACTTGATATCGCCTTTAATCTAAACCCTGACCTAAGTCGTAAGTATTAGGTAGGTATAAAATAAATGTTTTCACTGCACGTGATTATATCCGCTATGTCATGGTAAACAAGCAGACATAAATACAGTACCTACCTACACGCGTTATTGCGTTGCGTAACACAGGCACATGATTAAGGGGATCCTACATTTGAAAAAAGCATCCTATTTTCAATAGGCGAAATCTTAGGCGCTAGCTCCACAGAGTAGACGCGAGACGTGAGACGTAAGATAGGATTTGTCAAACAAGTGATCGTCGGACTCGTAAGACGTGCGACATCGTGAAGCTTGAAACAGAAGAACCAAATCTAAACACATGAGACGCGCGTCCGACAGATGTCATGTTGCGCCTCGCGTCGCGCCCCGCGGCGAGCCCCTTAGAATAATGGCACAGTGTTGCTTGTAGATGCCAGGATTGTGTGATGGGTGATCTCAAGGTACTACGCCTCCCTGCCCTGCAATCATCCTGGGTTCAAGCGACGGTGTCGATCATCAAGAAAACAAGCATCAAGAGATTGAAAATTTGGGATGCATTGACCAGTGCATCGATAGTTAAGTGACAGAACGGTGGGGCGTTGAACCATGTGACCCGGGTTCGAGCCCCGGTCAATGCATGACATTTTTTAATTTTCTTTAGTTCATTTATGGGTATAAAACGGCTTGTTTACCAATGTAATCCATGTACTAAAGACGTAATTTATCCATTACAGGGGGCTCCCGTAGCGGCAGTGCGTTGGCGCCTCCTGCGACGGCGTCAAGCCGGTCCAGCGCGGCCCGCGGCGACAGCGCACAAACCAACCAGTATACGTGAGTTGTTGTTCCTGTACCTACATAGGTACATACAACACGGCTACAGTAGGTACGCGAACGAGTTCATGTCCATCCTCAAATATGCGCATCCTTGTCGCACACGCCAGTACCACTGCGAGAATGACAAAGAGGCGCATATTTCAGGTTGGCCATGAACTCGTTCGCGTACTGAAATATGTGGTGAATTTTTACTAGCGACCGATAGCGAAAACAGAACCGGCTAGTGATAACTGATAAGGATAGGTAACTAACAACTTTCCCCGAGGAAAATTGGTCGAAATATGAAAAAATACTACCTAAAATCAGCTGACCGGCAATTTTGTTTGGGAGGTCCATTTTTTTAAAACCTATTTCTACCTAAGTTCCTTGGGGAAAGTTGTACCTTATTACCAGCCGATTCAGAGTTTGAGCTATCGGTCACTAGTAAAATTTCACCCGATTTGATATTGACATATTTTATGTCATAAGAAAACAATTAATCCATCCATCTTTCATCCATTTACCAGCTCGGTGGACGTCGCTGTATAGCGGATTCTTTTACGATTATGTTAGTGTTCATTTTCATGACGCTACAGCTACAAGTGTTGGAAATAGATTACCTACTTACCTACTTACATGTCTATGATATGATAGGAAACCTGTAGCTTGTTAGAAATCTTTTATCAATCGTATCTACTAGATGATGTAACTATTAAACAGTTTTTAATCATAAAAGTGTTGTGTTATTGTTTAAAACAACGCTTTCGAAGAAATTGAGGTCTTTCGGGGTTATCAAGTTCGGTGAGCGTCAAGTTCAATGCGCAATCTTCGTTAAATTCTTATCATTGTGATAAAATGGTGATAATGATAAGAATATATGGCGCCAGTAAAAAAAAATTAATCGTTTAAAATCACTGAATAAACATGCTTCTATTTACAGTTGTCTTAAAACTAGCTTTTCGCCCCGGCCCGGTTTAGAATTTTGATTTTGAATTAGAATATTTTGACTCTACCTGCATCGGCGAGTAGCAAATACTGCGAAATAGTTTGGTTCTCTCGTTTCATATTTCTATTTGTGAAAACGTGTACCTACTTGGCTATTTGCTTTTATTGGTTTTCAACTGTTAGTTGTCCCTAAATTTTATATCGGACACGCTTTCCATTTTTATATTATTGATAGTACGGCTTAGAAAGCGTGAGTCAGCGTCATTCACTTATTTACAAAGGTACACTTGCGTACGTTTTTATTTTAGGACTAGGCCAAAAAGAGACAGACAACAAAAAAAGTAGTGCGCGGTTGGATTAGAATATTGGGTCACTATGTTTTCGTGGGCCCTTTGAACCCTGTCATCGGAAGCGGCAGACGCGACCCATTTAAAATGCAAGTTAAGTCGCAACATACAGCGTAACTGCGCACTAGACAGACATATCCTACGCAATAATCCACAGCCCGTGCCACGAAAAGAGTCTACCAGATATACAGACAGAATACTACTCAACGCTCTTTGTCACTTGACATTCTTGGGTTCATTACAAAAGCAATTTCAGTTACCTATTTCTTTTCTTGGAATACTATGTGGCACGGCCTCTAGCAGCGTCACAACTATTTTACAGTTGAAACTATTTCATTCATTAATTCATTCAACTTCGTGATTTATTCATTAGCTATTGTCGGGAATATGCGCAATAGAAATTAGACGCAGAACGCTCTCGATTCTGGAAGAACATTTATCTAGTAAAATCTTAGCTTGACGGAACATCCACTTGTGGAAAAGTGACAGCTGCAGACTTTTCGTCCCTTTTCTTTAATTTGTTTAGCTTCTCGTGTGTTATGATTATGACAGTTATCAAATCAGTGTTAACAATACATTAGACGTCCGCCTGCCGGCACTGATACAAGAGTTTAGCATTAGTTATAAACTGCTTGTTTGATTTTATTAAAATAACCTGATCTCAATAAAATTACCTAATAAAAGAATTAAATCGATGTCATCATATTGTGCTACTACACATTTTTATAAGAATTGTCCTGACAGAATCGAGGCAGCTACGTTTGTTCAAAAACTGATAAAAATAGCCAAGGAAGTTTCTTGAAGTGATGGAAGTACAATCGAGGTCTTACTCTAATTTATTTTTGCTTATGCTTGCTTTTTTATTCTAGATACGGCGAACCGATCAATCAAGATAGCATGCAGACGAGTCGGTCGGTGCGTCGCCCTGCCAGTAGAAAGAAGAATGTTGATGATGAGGACCTGCCCTTGCCTCCTGAATGAACTAAATTATTTCAGGGTTGAAGTGCTCAGTAGTCAGGCTAATACTTGTTTAGTTTAGCTAATATTATTAGCACACCGGTTACTGACCAAGGATAGGCTGATATAGGTATAAATGATACCACACATACTTCAACGATCCGAGTGGTAAGACCACTCATGCAGACTTTACCATGCGAAATCGTTTCAAAAATACACCTCCAATTTTCTTAGTGTTGCACACATAATCTTGTAAGGTTGCTAAGATAAGCCTTGACCTGTGTTCATTTTTATGTCCATCAATAAACATTTTGTACATGTTTGTACCAAGTGAAAAATATTTAGTTTTATTTAAATAAGCATTATATTATAATATAACCAGCGAACTATCACATTATTATACCTTGTTCGCTGATTATAATAAATAAACTTAACTTCACTGATTAGAAACCTTCCATTGTACTTGTTTTAACAATAACAATTTTACCAACGAGGTCAATCGTTATTTTGATTGGAATATTTACAACTTCACAAGGTGAATAAGTGATTATTTTGATACGATGGGTATTAGAATAGTGGAGAGAAACAACAGAAAAGCAGTAAAATGTACATTTTATTTTACAAATTATATTACATTTATACAGATTCTTAGACTAGAAAAAAAGGCACTCAAAACGCTGAGAGTAAGTTCACATATTTGCGCTTCTGACCAGTGCCCGATATAATTTAATTACAAGTTACAAGTTTACAGGCAAAATTCGGTGTACATTGCGCAACGGATTAGCCATTATCCATTATGTATGACAAATGTTTCAGCCTCTTGGCGCTTTACGTATTGTCGACCCATGTAGGAAAGAGGAAAGACAGAGAAGTAATATAATATGCCACGCTATACTCAACATCATGTTCTTATAATGTCATAACCACTCATTTGGATTTACAGCCATAAAAAAAGTTCCCGATAAATTGAGAACCTTCTTCGTTTGTTTCTTCGTCGGTTAAAAATACGAAAATTCACTAAACTATTTTTAAAATAAGAATAGTTGTGAACTTTTTTTATCTAGATGGCTTTGTTATTGGAGTTTATTCTTCAGCTGAAACGTGGCCAAAAATGGATCTAATTCCCCTAAGAATTACCCCCACACTTGGTGCTAAAATCCAATAGAAGGATAGTGGCAAGCCAGCAGTTTTGTATGAATAAATAAATTGAAACGATTTCATAATTAATCTGTTTCACGTGAACTTCATACCACTAGCACACTAAAGTATCAAAATTCGTCAAACCTTATCTGCATAGATAAGGTGCCTTATTTATAATTACTTACTTTACAGCTGCGCAGAAAATAGGAGTAAGTAGTTGATAGTTCGACTAATATAATAGCAAGTGTACGTTGCTATGGCAGTAACAAATACAGAGTGTTTGGAAAAGTAGTGCGTTCCTTTAGACCACGAGTTTTGTATGTAGGTAAAATTAGTAAAGTGTCTTCAACACGTTAAAAAAAATATTGTTTAAAACAACTTTTAATAATATGTTCAACCCTCATTATGAGCGCGACATAGCGCATCGTTGAACAGTTTCATAAAACGTTTAAAAAAATGTCGTATTCTTCTAATATTTTTTATAAAATGTTTGAACACATACTTTATTATACCTATAAAATGCGTGGTTTGAAGAAACGTAGTACTTTTCCTAACACCCTGTATAAACATTTTGTAAACCTACTCGCGCTTTCTATCACGTTTAATTTAATATCACATTCTTTATCATTAATATTCATTCATACAATACATAACAACATGGATTATATGTAATTCGGTCGCTAAGGTTTTTATCAGACGGTTGTTTATCATTATGACAGCCGATGTGGCGCAGTGGTTAGTATGCCTGCCTGCCACGCAAAGGTTCCGGGTTCAATTCCCGGTGGGGTCACTCACAAACTTGATATTTATCACTTTGTGAATTTGTTCCTAGTCTGGTTAGGACATTGCAGGCTGAACCACCTGATTGTCCGCAAGTAAGATGGTTCCGTGCTTCGGATGGGCACGTTAAGCCGTCGGTCCCGGTTGCTGTCTATGATGGCGGTCGTTACACAACCATGTCAGAGGCCTGCTACTTGCAGTAGGCGGTTGAAAAACTCTGACACCAGGGTTCATCGGGTCGTTGAACGATTCGGTGTCCCACACGAAAAAAAAAAAAAGGGCTTTTCTATTTTATGTAGGTTTCCTTTTAGCTCGAAAGAAGTGCCATACTTTTCCACAGTATGTATTTAGATGGCAGCAATTCGGGAAATTAATCCTCTTATCTTAAATTAGCGCTGTCTCTTTCCACCTAATAGATTTAGAAGAAGATAGGAGATATCTAAGTGCTGTCATGTTTAAGTATGTTAATGGGTACTTCGGCATTTCTAGTTAATTTAGTCGCCATTCTTTTCACCGTCGCTTTATTTTGACATTATAAGCATGACATGACTTAGATATTTTCTATCTCTTTCTAAACCTGTTTTTGATGTTATGTGACAGCGCTAATTTTAGTTTGACGAATTTATTTCCCAAATATTAAGTTGACTACAAACACGTTGATTTATGTATTTTTCACAACGGGCAAGAAACTGTAGATTTATAGTTTAGCAAGACAAAAAGTTACCTTAGTTAACATAGCGACCGATTGGTACTAGTGATTTGCCTTATACTAGGTTGAGTCTGACAGAATACTTAATAGTTAAAACAATAAAATTATTTATATTTGATGGTATTTACAGTGCACTATTCGGATTATGAGTATACTCTAGCTATAGTTCGTTTAGAAAGTCGAGAGAGCAGTTTGACATTTGAGGGTTTACGTACTGTTTTTACTGCAGTCGATTAAAAAATCTCGACTAAGATCGATTATGTCGATAAAACAGTATGAATTAAGCAAAAGAGTATTCAATTACTTGCATTTGATATACCATTTAAGTCGTTAAAATGTCAATTGCTATGTAACTTTTTTTTTATATAATATAATATGATACAAATGTAACAGGCAAAACGTAACAAATTACTGTATTAACAATAGTAACAAATTACACTTTCGACTTTTGAAACGAACTATAAAACATAACTTTCTGTCAGTCTCGATGCTATTTACTAAGTATATGTAAACTTCTAGATATTTCTAGCGAATTTTTACAAGCTACCTAACTAATTAAAACTTTAAACTAAACAAATTATTTTCGCGATTAATTCGAACTCGTGTTCAACCTTGAACGCTATCGTCAAAGTTATCATTTAAATACCTAATTTGCTCAACAAACTGGTTTTTCATACTGAAATTAACGCAAACATGTCGCGATATGGCATCATGCTGATAAGTGTCCCGGCACTGAGAGTTCGCGACGCATATCACTGTTCACTCACATGAAAAATATCAAAAATTTTATACAAATTTTCTAATGAGTATACGGAATGGTGTACCCAAAACTTTGCGAGCATTATTAAACTATGAAACTGAACAATTTTTTCGAAGGAAAATGTTGAAAAAATACAAAATCTTTCGACTTAACATCGTAAAGTCTACAAACCAGATAAAGTCAGATGGCGATCTTTTACAAGTGTACTACCTGTTGACTTATTGTTGACATCTCGCTCAAATGTCATGTACCTAACATGAAAATGTCGCAAACAATAATGGGTCCCTTTCTTCTATGAATCAGGTTATATTTATTATGATTTCCAACTGTATTTTCTATAAGAAAGTTATTAAGTTTCACGGACAGATTATGTCTGTAAAGTTTCAAGTACACCTTACGCGCGATATAACTTTCATGTAAAGAATTCAGCACTAGCTGATACACACTGTCCACTGATTGTATGGTGTGCCGGCTACGTGATGACCTTGGAGAAGGGGTGTTCTATGTGCCCGTACTGTATTGCGAGTAGGGTATCCTTGGCGCGCTGGTAGAGCGGCTGCGGCTGCTGCATGGTGGGCAGCTCGATGTTCTCCTCGAGGAAGCCTATCCGGCTGATCGGGGAGATCACGCACGCCGTGCCAGCGCCGAACATCTCCAGCAACTGGTAAAGGAATACGGAATAGTTACACACATGCATGCATACTCTTCTTTTAATATCATTGAACAATACCTAGTATTAACTAAAACCACGCCGATGTGGCGCAACGGTAGTAAGACTACCTGCGACAGAGAAGGTACTGGGTTTCGTACCTGGTGTCACTTCACTAAGTTGATATTTATTACTTTGTGAAATTGTTCCCACGCTGGTCAGAACTAAGCGGGCTGAAACACCAGATTGTCCAAAAAGCAAGATGGTTCCGTGCTTCGGAGGGCACGTTAAGCCATTGGTTCTTATTGTTGTCTATCATCACTTAGACGACGGTCGTTACTCAACCATGTCAGAGGCCTACTACTTGTAATAGGGGGTTGAAAAAACACTGACGCCAGTGTTTATCGGGTCGTTGGACGACTTGGTGCTCCACTCAAAGAAAAAGAAGACCTAACTAAAATTGGCTTTTTACAAAAGAGATGATTTCCTATGTCACTTGAATGGTTTCAATGTCTATACCTAGGTACATTAAATGAATTATTGCAATAACTGGTACATGACATTACCCTCATACATCAATGTAATAATATAAGAAAGAGTGCTGTTCTTCAGTACAGCGCAAGTAAACGTCAGATTTTTATTTACATCATTCAGAAAGTAATATCTTACCCGTCCCTCATCGTTGAGTTGCCTAACCCGGCCCATGGTGATGACCTCTTCCTTCACCACCACATCTTCCCATTCCGTAGCCAGCTCCAGGATAGACCGCCGCGTCACTCCCGGCAGGATCAACCCGTTTAGCGGTGGCGTGCTTAGCTGCCTCTCTGTTGAAGGTAGTTGCTGATTAGTTGAAGCGTCGAAATTGATTCGAGACATTTATCACAGGTAATTTATGAGGTAGACAGATACTTTTGAGATGTATATGGGGCGGTAGTGATCAGTTCTTTTTTACCCTTAGTACCTACATTAGATACGTGTAATTAAAACAACGCTACATGAAAGCCTGATCGGGATCGACATGCACCTATGTTATCCAGCCGGTAGGAAAAGCCTTATACTTGTAACTTTTGTCATGTAAATCCTTTGATAAATCCTAAAATAATCTTCTGATATCACAGAATTACTTATTATTTTAGTTCACAATTTCGCCGCTTTTAACAGTAGTAGAAGTAGTTTAAGTCATGAGCTTTATAAAAACTCTTTTATAGTTCTATGAATTCATGTAGGTAATTAATTTAATAAAATAGGTATTTAATATTTTTTTGTGATTGTGATTTGCTATTTATTATAGTCATAATCACTTCTTTATTATTATTATAGGGAACATGAAATATAAACCTGAAAAAGCCGCTTAATAGCGTAGAAAAGTCACGGTATTACACTTTGAAGATAAGACCGAAAATATCAACCGAAATTCGGCGAAAATTCGAATTCGGTCAAATTCACATTCGGCCCATCACTACATACAGGGTGTTAGGGACGGTGTACCGAAAACTTTGCAGGCATGATCAGACCGTCTAACTGAACAACTTTTACTATGGAGCCAATGGTGGGAAACGAAAAAAAATTTCCGACCTCCCATACAAAATTCACGATCAGCTGACTGACTTTGTATGGAGGGAGGTCGAAAGTTTTTTTCGTTTCCTACCATTGGCTCCATAGTAAAAGTTGTTCAGTTTCATGGTCTGTGCACGCCTGCAAAGTTTTCGTTACACCGTCCCTAACACCCCGTATTATTTTATTGCAACTAAAATCCACTAAAACCAGTAAATAATGATAGTGTCATTGATTCTGGCGTTAGCATTCTTTAGAAATACTGATTAACACTGTCGTAAAATAGACAAATCGTTGCAAATCAACATGTTTTTTTATTACTTTTTTCTCTTTTTTAGGGTTTCGTAGTCTACTAGAAACCCTTATCATTTCGTCAAGTCTGTCTGTCTGTATGCCGCGCCCTCATAACTTCGTCAGTTTTTGTGGTATCGACATCAAATTTGGTGTGAAGATAGATCGTGTTGACCCAAATTTAGGAATTTTGAGAAAAAAATATTTTAAATGGTTTTGGTAAGGGGTACCATACATGTGAAAGGGGGGCAAAAATGATTTTTTTTCCTGTAATATTGAGTAGGGTAGGGTAGTATTGAATAGGTCTTTTAAAACTAAGGGGAGGTTTCCTTGAAACAAATTCTTTAATATGTTTCTGTCTCGAGATATTTGCTTTTGAAAGGGGCGTTTTTTAAGACATAATTTGTTCCAACTGTAGCTTCTCAAGTATGCACGAAACCCTATTTGTAAGCGTGTCTGACACGCTCTTGGCCGCTTTTTAGAATTATTGAAACGGCACTTGTGTCCTTATATATTTCGATTGAACCCTCATTATCTTATTTTTGTGTTTCCTGTGAACAAAAACTTATCGCAAACTGCGCCATTCTCATTAATTGTAAGGCCAATTAAAAATTGTACGTGTTGGATTTATGCGTTTACACTGGAACCTTTGGTCTAGATAATTCTTTTTTATTCTTATGTTAGTGACCCCAAATGTTGCCTCAGATATCAGACGAGAATTTACCGGTCATAGGGTCAGACGGACAGTGATAACCATATCGGACACTTACACTGATATCTCGCATAACCGCTTCATACCAACTTGAACCAACTAATGTAGCCACAAATAAATAGTGTCACGGCGAAAATACATGCTCAGCGTTTCCTTGTCTGTCAATAAATATTCGATTGTAGTAAACAATTTAGAATGCACGCTCGTGCTCGCATCAAAACAACATCGCAGGATATTGAACTTATCTAACAGATAAGGCATTTCCATTCTTCAGTACAATAACTAACAATTTTACAATAAGATGAACATATTGGTAAGCTTACAATTATAACCACTTTTGTTTTACAGGTTAGGTTTTAATTTGTACAACAAGAGAGCAAAGTTAAGATTTACTTTGAGAACAAATTTTGAATACCGATTTAACGAAGGATACTATCACGAGTGTAACGAGTTGAGTGTCATGCTGTGTGTTTTCAATGATAAACGATACCACAAGACAATAACGCCTCTTCTACCCTATAGCTAAAATGCAGGACCGGCAGTCATAAGGAACAACTTGCCCCAAGGAATACAAATCGAAATATGAAAAAAATAATTCCTAATTAGACTTCCAATACAAAATTGCCCATCAGCTAATTTGGGTTACTATTTTTTCATATTTCGACCCATGTTCTATAGGGAAAGTTGTTTAGTTTCATGAGTACCTTGATCTCTTTTCGTCTTGTTATACCCTTTTTGTTACTCTCTGTTTAATCATGAATTAAAAAAAAACGTACCTCCTTGGTCGTTGATGTAGACCATGAAGATGTTCATGGCGCCGACCTCGGTGAGCTGGTGGTCGGGTCCGAACAGCCACAACACCTGGTGGTGGCCCATCTTAGCCGCTCGCGCCGTCGCCTCTGTAACACACCAAGCATTGAGTTAGAATAGGATTTTTACAATGAATGGGTTCGTTATAATGTGGCGCTTTGTAAATTATCAAAAAACTTTGGTGCTAGAGCCCCACTCTATAGAATGTGTAAAGCATATAATGAGTTCTTTAGTGACGTGGACATATTTCATGAATCTGCAAATAGTTACACAACAAAGATTCGTCAACTGGAGTCTGATGTGGAGATCTGAGCTGCACCTCTGTAAATTCACGCATAAAATAATACACTGGTTTTTTCCACTACAGTTTTGAACCTTATATCCATTTATTAGAGCGATTCGTCTATTGTTATGCGCACACCAAACTAACTCCAATTTTGATTGTAAACATTTATTCATTTGTTAAGTTAGTAGTTACTCTGTTAAGAAATTGCCTGTTATACCCACATCTTTAAATCTCAGCGAGAAACGTTTATGGTCGTAGTGTTCATCTATTTAAGAAACCCATGGTATAATAAGATACTCCGCCTGGTATTCCGTTCCGAGACTCGTGGACCACGTGACCAACACATGTCTACGTCATCATGCTTGTGGGTTACCAGAACTACCCACTCTTATGATGTTTTTTGTAAATCATTTATGATACTCTTAACTAATAAATACAATTGAAGTGTTGTTGTAAAGTTCAAGTTAATACACACGTAAATCTAAATTATAAAATTATTAAGAAATCTTTTAGGTCACTTTTCTGAGATTGAATTTACCCCATAATGTATTTTATTGAAATAAAATGGCAATACTAAGTGACGTTGTCTTGTGTTTCTCTGGGAAGGAAAGACCATGTTTTATTAGACTATGAAGAAACCTATGTAAGATTCTGTTTACGCTATTGTACCGTGTATTCTCCAATAAAATAAAATAAAAAATAAAGAATCAATGAATTAAACAAAGTCATTGTCAGTTTAATTAAATTAAAACGGAGTAAAAATTCTAAAAACAATGTAGTGTGCGAAACTGTTAGTGCGATACCAATATACGTTTTAGAATAAATAATACTCCTTTATCTGTTCGGATTAAAAAACGACACATCTTAGAAAGTTACAGTGGCCAAAGTTGTGTTTGCCACAAAAGTGTTGTAATGTAGGTTTTATTTACATAACATTTTTATTTCTATTTAGTCATTGTTATTGCTGTGTCTTTAGTTTGTACATTCTGTTTTATTTTTATAGAAACGTAACTATGATCGAAATAAATTAGATGAAACCGATAATAAGTACGAAATTGATAAATATAGATTTGCCAAAAAATGGCCTGATTTTTTAAAGGTAGATGGAAATGGGCACTGATTAGATAGGTAGAGAGATATAATATTTTATGCATTAAAGGTAAGCCTAAGTGGATAGTGAGAAGACAAAATAAACAATCGGATAAAATTCGACTGTGGCTAGGATTTGAACCCGGTGCCGTGGAGTCACGCCACGGCCCACTGTTCTGCCATTTATGGAGCCACAAACGCTACTGCAAAATTGCCGGTCACATGGTGATTCTCGAAGCACTGCGATAAGATATTATGGGGTGAAATTTTACCAGTAATCGATAGCGAAAACTCAGAACCGGCTCTTGATAAGGAACAACTTTCCCCAAGGAACATAGGTCGAAGTATCAAAAACTATTTTATACCTCTCATACAAAATTGACGATTAGCGGATTTGACTTACTATGGGAGGTCCAATTTTTTTCATATCTTGTTTGTTCCTTGGGGAAAGTATCATTATCACCAGCTGGTTCTGAGTTTTCTCTATCAGTCAGTAGTAAAAATTTACCCTATATAGCTCCACCAGGGAACGCCCGCACTACATTAGGGTCGGCGTAGATCGAGACTGCGCCGTCTTCGCTCGTCTTGTAGTACGCGCTCACTTGAAGTACTGTTATTTATAAGATAATAGAGCACGAGACACTCACCTATCGTAGGGCCGTAGTTGGAGCCCACTTTCCTGTTGCCCGCTCCGCCAGGGAACGCCCGCACTACATTAGGGTCGGCGTAGATCGAGATGCGCCGTCCTCGCTCGTCTTGTAGTACACTTGAAGCACTGCTATAAGATAATAGAGCACGAGACACTCACCTATCGTAGGGCCGTAGTTGGAGCCAACTTTCCTGTTGCCCGCTCCACCAGGGAACGCCCGCACTACATTAGGGTCGACGTAGATCGACACGGCGCCGTCCTCGCTCGTCTTGTAGTACACCAGGCTGCTATAAGATAATATAGCACGAGACACTCACCTATCGTAGGGCCGTAGTTGGAGCCAACTTTCCTGTTGCCCGCTCCACCCGGGAACGCCCGCACTACATTAGGGTCGGCGTATATCGACACGGCGCCGTCCTCGCTCGTCTTGTAGTACGCGCTCACCGGACTGAGGATCACGAAGAGCAGCGCCGTGTCCGGGGCCATGATACCGAAAGTAGGCTGCAGGGAAAAACACAAGGTTGATCATGATAGTCAAATCAAAGTTAATCCAGAAAATAAATTTAAGGCATGAAGGCATGAATACTAATGAAGGCAATGGACTGAACTTTTGAACGCAACCTTACTTCGAAAGCAAAAACAATAGATTACAGGAACGTTTTCAGATTCAATCGGACACCATAAGCAAGCTTGTTTTAGAAACCATTGTAGCAAATCTCACAACAAGAAATGAGTAAATGCGATGAACCAGTCAATTGACAAAAATATGTATCAAATTATTTGGAAAGTCATACCTACTTAAGTTTGAATTTAATGTCTCTAATAATCTGCTTTGTGGATACACAATTTAATTTTGAAACAATTCTCTGCCTAAAGTTAATTTATTTGTGTAGTGTATCGCTATAGATAATTTATACCGGTAGTAACAAAAAGGGTTTAACAAGCCAAATCGAGGTCAAGGTACTCAAGAAACTGAACAACTTTTCCCATGAAATAGTAAAAAAGTTAAGACCTCTCTTATTAAATCAAATAGCTGATCGGCGAGTTTGTATGGGAGGTCCAAAATTTCGTTGGGAAAAGTTATTCAGTTTCATGGATAGGTACCTTGACCTCCTTTCGGCTTGTTATACCCTTTATGTTACTCACTGTATATAGAGTGTATCCTAATAAATTATAATTAACACTCTATATGAAGGTAGGCTAAGATCATGCCACCGTTTGTGATGGATGAGAGTCAGTCATTGTTATTTATTGCGAGTGGCACATGATAAGCAAAGAAATTAACAACGGCTATTACGTACGTAAGCAAATTACAATCATCTTCCTGGTAGGCAGTTTACTTATTATTGTTTTTCAAAATATACAATGAATGACGTACAATATGTATGAAAATTATTTATATTTTGGCAAATTATTATCGTACGAAAGGACGCAAGTTTCTTATCAATCAGATTGGTATGTTTATATTGTGTCTTTGAACCCAAACAAAAAAAAAGAAAACAATATGGGTCGATGTTTCCAGTTAGTTCCAAGATAACAAGCCTTGCGAGGTACAAAAAGCCGTGTGGTGCCGGCTTAGAATAGCATCACCCTATATCTTTCTCGTGAGTTTAGTATGAAGCGACTAAGGGATTTGAGAGTTGCCATTTATTGCAATTTTAGGCGACAGGCTGACGACCTTTTACTATGATGAATGATACACAGTCTTTTGAATGACTCTCAAACTTTTATCAGACGTGGTGTAAATGGCTGTTTTACAGACGTTTGAGCTCTGCCTACCCCGCAAGGGATATAGTCGTGATGTGGTTCTCTATCCATTTGCATAAAAATAATTGGCATAATATATTTTGGCACACTGTAATTTAAACTAATAATACTTACGCATAATTCATGTACGCATAACAGTTTAGGCATAATTTCTTTACGCACAAAAAATATTGCCATAATAGTACATAGGCCTAAAATACAAAACCATAAATTGTCATATCCATAATCAAAATAGGCATAAAAATCTGATGCATTAGAAGAACCCCTAAATTGTATAAAAATAACCTAACCTAACCTAACCTAAACTGACCTAATTTAACCTAATATATCTTAAAAAATACTAAACTGACTTACATTTCCTGCCATTTGAACTTAATAAAAATATATTATATTAGTCCAAAAAAATTCGTACATAAGCAATTATGCCAAAATATTGTTAGTATAAAATACAATAGTCTAAAATATGATTATGCCTAGATAAATATTATGGCAAGAAACTATTATGTCAAAGCAATGGTAGGCGAAAAAAAATTATGCGAAACATGTTATGCTAAAACATATTAGTGGAAAAAAAATTATGCCTACGAAAGGGATACCTCGTGATGTATGTAGGTTATATGGGTCGATGTTTCCAGTTAGTTCCAAGATAACATTAATTGCGAGGTAGAAAAAATCAGACCACATTTTTATAATTTGCTGATAGCAAACATTTGCCAATCTTATCAGTTGTTATCACTAAGATAAATGAAAGGATTTATTTTTTGTTGTATCATATGCGTGGTTCCATTAACAAGAAGAGATAATTGTTAATTATTGTAATATAACGCACGAATACTAAGAAACGCACTTTAAGCACAAAAGACGTAGATACAATCCCTCACGCTAACTCATGAACAATTCTGTTTTTAACGGTTTCGATTTTCTTGAGACTGATTAAGGGCAAGCCGGACAACATGTATGTTGAACGATCCAATAAATGTTGCTACATCTAGAAAAGTAACTACTGAAAAAATCTATATCTTAAATCTTGAACTGTTTATGAGTGAGCAGGAGAGACTGTACGTTATACCAGAAATAGGTTATTAATGTTAATTACAATTTCATAGGCAGTTATGTTTGTTTTAGATTAAGTATTTACATAGCATTAACTTTCTTCAGGTCTTTAAGTTATCTTGTCACGTTAAGTTAGTTTATAAAAACATCCATTGCATCATTCGTTCACAAGGTTGTTTAAACACTGCGTGTGATAAAGAAATGAAAGTCACATTGTTTGGCCAGGACAAACAAGTCAAGTAATAAAGGTGTGTCTGTTTGGATATCTACTGGATACATCCATTTAAACTTTTTCAGGAAAACTTGCAAAATTCACCTCCGCTGGCAGTATTTGAACATGCTACTTTCTCGCCATCTGTACTGGCGACACCTCTACCAATTGGGCTACTTCAGCTCATTTTATTCTGTAAAATTAAGCAAGCGTATCTTTGCCACTAACGCGTGATTGACTTCCATTTACCGGGATAGTTTTTGCAATTAATTCCCAGCGACAAATTTTGCTAGATTTACAGATATTGTATACCTAACACGGGAAGTGTTTGATTTTAGTATTCGCTTTAAACTTACCTCGGTGGCTATTAAGGTAGGTCGTATGTAGAGCGTGGAGGTCTCTGAGTGCGGCACCCACTCCTGGTCGATCTGCACCAACCGGCAGATGCATTTGATCAACTCGTCCCCGTTGAACATGGGCAACCCGGACCGCTGCGCAGCCAAGTTCATCCGGTCCATATTCAGCTCGGGCCTGAACAACCGAATCTTGTCGTCCGCTCCTCTGTACGCTTTCATGCCCTCGAACAACTGAAAACAAAATATAATTTAACTAATCTTCTTCCAGTGGGACACCGAGACATCTAACGACTCGATAAACCCTGATGCCAGAGTTTTTCAACCGCCTACTACTGCTAGCATGCCTCTGACATGGTTGTGTAACGACCACTATCTAAGATTTCATAGACAGCACAACCGGGACCGACAGCTTAACGTATCCTCCGAAGCACGGAACCATCTTGCTTACAGACAATCAGGTGGTCCAGCGTGCAATGTCCTAACAGTCTGGAAACAAGCTCGCAAAGTGATAAATATCAACCTTGCGAGTGACCCCACCGGGAATCGAACCCGGAACCTTCTGCGTCGCGGGCAGTCGTACTAACCACTGCGCCACATCGGCTGTCAAAAACATTTCATTTAACTAATGAAATGTAAATTATTCGTCAGCGAAATGCTTCGGTAAACAACCGCCGAATGATAACAAGTGCGTATTTACTTTAAGTCGGCGATAACGGCGCATGTGGCATCCTCACTCAGATCAACATAACAAGAGTTCAAAATTTCTAGAACTAATTGACGTCATTGCGTAACAGCAAGATAAGGAAAGCTCGCGATTCTGCGGGCCATTTCCTTTGCAATTATTTCTGTTCAATTTCCACATTTAATAAACGCTTTTCTTAATAAAAAAGAGAAAGGAAATGTTGACGACAACACTATGGCCCGAACCACCATAAACAATTACTTCATGTTTTATCTTTGTAACCTACTTTTCGCTTAGCGATAATATTTATAGCTTACGCTGGACGCATACTTTATGCACCAACACTGAAGTACCCACATAGGGTGGCGGTAGTTTACATGGTAATTTAGAATCAAAATTTATTAACTTATTTCGATGTAATGTAGGGTACTTTTGTATTTGTGAGTCTGTAATTTGTGATCGAATGAACGACAAGAAAAGTAACTGTGCTCTGTTAACATTTATGTAAAACTGTGATATTTTGTGACCGAAGTGCATTAAAACGCTGGATAATTATACCGTAAGTCCGTTTATCATTGAATGACCCTAGATGTACAAAGTGGCGCAAAGATCCCCGCCCTAAATCAAATACAATCTTTGGTCCTTTGTTCGCCGGATCGCGACTTTGTACCGGTAGCTAGAGGTCAAACGGACACTAACGGAAAATGAGTACTGTAAAGACAAGAAGTCAAAAGCGACGCGACGCGATGGATCAGAACAGGCTTGTTGATGACCTGGAACATGTTTCGGAGCCGTCTCTAGTGGATAGCGAGAACGCAGCTGGAAGAAATAGCTCGCCGATTGGAAAGGCCAAAGGTCACTTTGACCATAGCTATTGTGTGCCGCAGCGGACTCAGAGAGATGAGGTAACCTGTTCCACGCCTGACACGATGAGAAGGAAGGCGACGAGCATCCGGAGTAGTGGCTCCAGCCGTGCTGACCTAGAAGTTGAGCGCTGCCGCAAGAAATATGAAGCAGTAGTGAAGCTAACACAGTTAGAATCGATCATAGAGCAAGCAAAGGCACAGAAAAGGGTACTGGAGAAAAAGCTAGCCCATGAAATGGCATGCATGGCTGCTGAAAAAGAAGCTGCGGAGGAAAAGTCGGTCAGGTCAGTGCAGATTAGTCGGACAGAGGAGTGGGTTAAGCGTGGAGGCGAATCTGGTGAACCCCCTGCGCGTCCTCACCCGATGGTGGAATTTGACCTGCCCTGTGCCGCCGCGACAAAGCGCGACGGTTTCAGCAGAAAATATACGCCTACCCACAATACAGAAAAACATGAGCATCTCCAGCAGGACGTTGTCAAGGTGAGAGAGCAACCGCCTACGATAACACCAACGGAAGATTCCCGACCACAGCCGCTAGTGCCATCTACGTCAGATGAATACTTTCGACGTATTGACCAACTTGTCGCAGCCGTTAATGACGTCACCACGCGACGCCCTAGACCGGCACCGAAGCAAACCTATGAACTGCCTAGTTTCAATGGAAACCCAGCTGACTGGCTTGCGTTTGAACGCACCTACTACGTCTCGACGAAAATGTATAACTTCACGTCATTTGAGAACATCACGAGATTACAGGCAGCTTTACATGGGGCGGCAAAAATGGCGGTAGAAGACCTGCTAAGGGCATCTGACGATCCAGAGGAGATCATGAAGGTTCTGGAAGAAGAATTTGGCCATCCTACCCTCCTCCTAGAATGTGCCATGAACAAAGTACGTACCTTACCACGCGTAACAGACAGTGGACGTGAAATACGTACCTTCACCGCGGTTGTGAGAAACTGTGTGTCGTTATTGAAAGCTGTGCGCGCGGACGGATACTTGAACAACCCACAGATAGTGAATGACATCTTACACAAACTGACTCCGTACCAGCGCGCCCAATATGGTGACTTCATTATGAAGAAAGACAGCACCAGTAACGTGGACCTGAGAGTGTCGCCAAGCCTAGAGCTGATGGTGGAATTTCTGGGCCAACTATCACGTGCATCGGTGTATTATGCCCCAATGAACCAACTCGCCCTGCCATCTACAAATGTACCTGCAGGACGAAGCCGAGAGCAGCAGAAATTCAGACCTGTACCGCACAAGATCATGACGCAGGCTGAGGCGGCACCACCGAGAGAACATCAGGACGTCAGACCGAGTACACACACAGAGGCCGCGGTGAAAGACTGTAAGTGTATATTGTGCAACTTACCTCATCAGTTACCACAATGTGAACAGTTTTTAAAGATGGACACTAAAGACCGGTGGAAACTGATCAAAGATAATAAAATGTGCTTTAAATGCATTTCACAAAGACATTTGAGGAAGTTTTGTAAAGCCAAACGATGTGACAGGTGTAGATGGCAGCACCACACACTGCTTCACGAGGAGAAGCCGGCTGCCGAGAAGAGTACCGCGCCGGCAACCCAGAGACAACCGAAGCTGTAACAATCTTGGGCGGAGAGGTCGAGCGCCCTGCTGAAGGTGCTCCTGTCACCATCATTGACGACAACGGGCGTGAGACGCCCACTTATGCCCTTCTTGATGACGGGGCTACAGTATCCGTGGTGGATGAGTCCTGCGCTGGTGGCGTTGGCGGGCTTGTGGTTCCGCTACGCCTGGTAACCGCGGGGGGCAACATCGTGGAGGACCACCAATCAAGAAAGGTCAAGGTCACACTCCGAGGCACAAATGGGAAGTGCCATGTGGTCAGTGTGCGCACCCTGCGCAACGCTGAGCTGCCGATGCATACTCTGCCGGCTGCTGTGCTGGAGGCGAACCCCCACCTGCGCGACTTGGACTGCGAGGCGATGGAGGGCGTGCGACCCAAGCTGCTCCTGGGCCAGGATAACTGGGAACTCATTGTTGGGACCGAATTCAGGCAAGGTAAATCCGGTAAGCCAGTTGCCTCACTAACACGATTAGGTTGGGTGGTGCATGGCCCTATGGGTGCCTTTTCGGGTCCGACCGAGACAGTTAATTGCCTACAGGTGACAGACGCAGATCTCCACAGCCTAGTGAAGGCTCAGTTCGAGTTGGAAGCCATCGGTGTGGGTAAGGTGCCACGGGTGAACGCCGATGACGAACGGGCTCTGAGGATTTTGGACTCAACGGCCAAACGAGCAGAAGGCGGCTGGGAGGTAGGTCTTCTCTGGAATCGGGCATCAGTGGAAATGCCTGATAACCATGCATACGCGCGAAGAAGGCTTCAGGGCATTGAGCGCAAGATGGACGCGGATGCTGAATTCGCAGCAGCCTATGTTCGGCAGTTGGACAGACTTGTCAGGGAAGGCTACGCTACGAAGGTAGTAAAGGGTGTGAGTAGCTCACCTATCTGGTACCTGCCTCATTTCGGCGTCAAGAACCCGAATAAACCGGGCAAGCTACGCCCAGTTTTTGACGCTGCTGCAGGATATAAAGGAACCAGTTTGAATGACAACTTGTTAAGTGGACCAGATTTGCTCAACTCCCTCTTGGGAATTCTGTTTAGGTTTAGGATGGGGCCGATCGCCTTCACCGGGGACATCGTGGATATGTTCCTCCGGGTGAAGATTCGTGAGGCTGATCGGGGGGCTCAACTGTTCCTGTGGCGAGGCATGGATCGCACCCGTGAACCCGACGTCTACGTGATGACGTCGATGATATTCGGTGCGACCTCTTCCCCAGCCTCTGCTAACTACGTGCTGCGTCGAAATGCTGACGAGTTCCAGGAAACTTACCCTGAGGCGGTGAGTGCCATTCATGAGAAACACTACATGGATGATTATTTGGACAGTGTCGCTACAGTAGACCAGGCCAGGCGCCTGATCAAAGACGTCAGCACGATACACAAAGCAGGTGGTTTTTGTATACGGGGGTGGGTGTCAAACTCGCCTGAGCTACGGGAACAGCTGCCAACCGTCTCATCGGAACCTATAAGAATAGAAGAGGGAAAACTGAGCAACGACAAAGAGAGGTCCTTGGGCATGATGTGGTCGCCCAGGTCAGACACACTCTCATTCGACTTGTCATTCAAAAGACTGCCGCCTGAAATCGTTCAGGGTCACGTAACGCCGACGAAGAGACAATTCCTGAGCTTCGTTATGAGTATTTTTGACCCACTAGGTCTGATAAGTCCGTGTACCATCCAGTCACGCATCATCATGCAGAAAGTCTGGCGATCAGGTATCGGATGGGACGAGCAGCTGAAGGAACCGGAGTCGGAACTGTGGGCCAAATGGCTGAAAGACCTGCAGCTGCTAAAGAACGTGAGTATACCGAGGTGGTACAGGATCACAGGGGAGCAAGTCGAGCTTCACGTGTTTGCGGACGCCAGTGAGTTGGCCTACGCCGCTGTAGCGTACATCGTGGGTGAAGGAGAAGACGGGCAACGCTCTGTCGCGATGGTAGCTGGCAAAGCGAGGGTAGCCCCGCTGAAAATCGTGTCCATCCCACGAATGGAACTGCAGGCGGCTGTGATGGCGTGTCGTCTCGCGAATACGGTGGAAAAAGAGTTGGGTAAGTCCATAGGTAGGACTGTCTTGTGGTCGGACTCGAAAACAGTGCTTGCATGGATAGCAAACGACTGCCGTGACTATCCAAAGTTTGTAGCGCATCGATTGGCTGAGATTGACCAATGTGTTTCTCGAGGTAGCTGGCGCTGGGTTCCATCAGAAAGTAACCCCGCGGACGAGGCCACAAAATTGGCATGGCCAGGTGGTAGGAGCAGCTGGGTCTCGGGTCCTTCGTTTCTTTGCTGTTCACAGGAGCAATGGCCTGGGGCGGAACCAGAAGGCGTACAGTCGGTGGAGGAAGCAGATGGTGGCGAGACCGCTCACATCAATGTGGTCGCTGAACAAGCACCGCCTCTCATCGATGCAACGCGCCACTCAACATGGGCGCGCGCACAGCGCGTCATGGCGCGCGTGCTCGCCTTCACCAGAGTCTGCCGGGGCGGGCGGATCGCCGCTATCACCGCTGAGGACCTACGCGATGCCGAGCTGCGTTTGTTGATGCAAGCGCAGACGGCGTCATTTGCGGCGGAACTCGGCGCGCTGCGAGCTGGTCGCGCGCTGCCGGCTAACAGTAGCCTGCGCGCCCTCGACCCTATCATCTACGAAGACGGCCTGCTGCGTGTGCGCGGGCGCTTGAGCGCTGCGCCGAATCTCAGCATCGACGAGAGACACCCGATCATCTTGGACGGCCGTGAACACCTTGTACGGCTGCTAGTCCACGCCTACCATCTGCGTGCGCTGCACGCCAACCACGAGGCCGTCCTCAACCAGCTGCGGGAGCGCTTCTGGATCCTGCGAGCGAGACCGACCGTGAGAACCGTCGTGAAGCGATGCCAGATGTGCCGACTGCGACGTGCGCAACCAATGCCACCAAAGATGGGTGACCTGCCACCTGAGCGTGCAGCCAACACTCGTCGAGGGTTTGTCTTCTGTGGCATTGACTACTTCGGCCCGATGGAAGTCACGATAGGGCGGCGCAGAGAGAAGAGGTGGGGCGTGCTGTTTACATGCCTCACGACCCGCGCCGTTCACCTGGACCTTGCAGCAACCCTGACCAGTGACTCAGCAATACTGGCCCTGCGACGGTTGATAGCGCGACGTGGGAAGCCTGCAAAAATCTTCAGCGACCGAGGGACCAACTTTGTGGGCGCCGACCGAGAGCTACGAGCTGCGCTACAGACCCTCGACCACGACCGGGTGAGAGAAGCCGCTGAGAACAGAGAAATCCAGTGGGTGTTCAATCCGCCTGCTGCTCCACACATGGGCGGCTGCTGGGAGCGCTTGGTCCGTGCAGTGAAGAGCGCGCTGAAGACGACGCTGCGTGAGAAAGCTCCGCGCGAGGAGATGCTGCAAACGCTGCTAGCGGAGGCTGAGCTGGTCATAAACAGCCGGCCGCTGGCCTACGTGTCCTGCGACCCCGACGAGCCCGTCGTGATCACGCCAAACCATCTCCTGCTGGGTACGGCCGCAGGAGATACGACGATGACCGCTCCTGACCCCGCTGACCTCAACGCGCGTGCGCAGTGGAAGCGTGTGCACGCGATGGCCGACGTGTTCTGGAGCAGGTGGCTAAAACTTTACGTCCCCACCCTACAGAAACGACAAAAGTGGACTGTAGACAATCCAACAGTGCGCGAGGGTGATATGGTGGTGATCTGTGATGGCAACCTGCCAAGAAACATGTGGCCCAAGGGCATAGTTAAAAAAGTGTACCCCGGTGCGGACGGGAGAGTGCGTGTGGTAGATGTAAGAACTGCGACAGGGGTGCTGCGTCGCCCAGTGGTTAAGGTCATAGTGTTGCCTACCGATGATGTGTTGTTAGGCTGAAACCTCCAACAGGGGGTGGTATGTTGACGACAACACTATGGCCCGAACCACCATAAACAATTACTTCATGTTTTATCTTTGTAACCTACTTTTCGCTTAGCGATAATATTTATAGCTTACGCTGGACGCATACTTTATGCACCAACACTGAAGTACCCACATAGGGTGGCGGTAGTTTATATGGTAATTTAGAATCAAAATTTATTAACTTATTTCGATGTAATGTAGGGTACTTTTGTATTTGTGAGTCTGTAATTTGTGATCGAATGAACGACAAGAAAAGTAACTGTGCTCTGTTAACATTTATGTAAAACTGTGATATTTTGTGACCGAAGTGCATTAAAACGCTGGATAATTATACCGTAAGTCCGTTTATCATTGAATGACCCTAGATGTACAAAGTGGCGCAAAGATCCCCGCCCTAAATCAAATACAGGAAAACTACATAAATGAAAATAAAAAATGAGAAAACTAACCAGGTACGAAGTTGTAAATACGTTTTACTAGATAATCGCTAGATCGTCACTTCGAGACGAGCAACAAAAGATTGGGCAAGGTTCGATCGTTGCGTCGATAGCTTAGCAGTGTCACGTTCCTCACGTGTCCCAGGTTTAAATATCCTTGGCATTTTCAATTTCTTATTGTCATTTACGAGAATAATATAACACAAAGTGTAATTTTTTTCTTATTAGAAAATAAAAGAAAACTGCTGCTATCATATGATTGCATAAAGCGTAGTTTACGACACGACGACATAGGACAATAGACTATTACTCTTCATTTTGCATTACTGGAGGCATTAAATCTCTCTATAGGAGAAACTAAAGATTGCATGACTAAGCTGTGGTGTAATTTAATAAAGTAACAGGAACACTAGTTACAACATCCTATCAAACAGCAAAGAGGCAAATACATAGGTAAATTGAAAATGAGAAAATTGAAAAATTCACTAGCGACCGCCGGGACTTGAACCCGGGACTGTGGATCACCGTTCCACCGCTTTGCCAACTGAGCTACGGGCGCCTAGCGGACCCTGGTGAATTTATCAACCTCTTGACGCTCGTCTCGAAGCGACGATTAAGCGACATCTAGTAGTAGTTTTTACAACTAAATAGCGGTAGCAAGCGAATTTCTCAATTTTCTCAATTTCAATTTTTGAGAATAATATAGCACTGTGAGTGCATTAAAAATTCCAATACATAGGCAAATACATACTTGTATGGCGTAGTGTAGTGCTTTCGCCGCGGGGTGTATGCTCAGGTTTTCGAACGGTGAGATCTCTGGTTTCTGCCAGCCGCCCAGGTGCCTCGCGAAGGGCACTCGCAGCATGTGGTCGGTGAAGTACTTCCCGAAGCCAAGGTCGACGGCTTCTGGCTTGGGCTGCAGCTGGTACGGCGCCGCGAGCCGCACTGACAAGTCCTCGTACTGTCGAAGATAACAACAATAGTACATTGTTGTCGAGGCCGGGAAAACAAGGCTTTGCCGGACGAGTAGAGTTTGAAGTCCGAGCCGCAGGCGAGGACTTCAATTATACGAGTCAGGCAAAGTCATTTTCCCCCGAGGCTTACATAGTGCTTTTCTCAAAAAATGCTAGGAAATAAAAACTAAGTACCTGTGGTGGCCACACCACATATCATTTACATATATACACATATAGATAATATATTTACATATATATTATTTTATTTATTACATACAAATATATTTAGAATATTAATACTTAATACACCATACTTAACCTATTACTTACATCCATACATACTAGTACAAAATCACTGATCCGATATCGTTTCTATTATAATATTAACGGATGTGTAATGGAGACGCGCAAAATATTAGAATCCTTTGTCCGCCATGACTGTGCGCATCCCCCGCGCCAACCCCGCGGTCGCCCTGCGCCCGCGCGACTCGCCGGCGGCCAGTCTGCCTTCCACACTCAGACGACAAGCCTGTGTCGCTCGCTTGCAATTCTTACGTACGCCGCGTGCGCTTGTATATTGTATCGCTATAAGCTATCTTACCTATCGCTTACTCCTTCTGAACTGTTATGCTTTGCTCTGCCTGTGCTAGTTAATAAACTGTTTGGTGTTGAATCGTGAAAAGGACTTCTTATTGTACCATCCACCTGTGAGTACCTACCTTACACCTACTATCAACATGGAAACGGCACAAGGATCTACAACTGGTGACCCTACCAAGAAACCTAAAACGAAAAATACTGAGGAAGATAGCTCAAGCTCAAGCGCCGACACGGTCAAATCCGATAACGTGAACAAAAACCCACGCCGCAAGAAGAGAAAATCGCGCGTGCCCATTGTTCCGTCGGACGACGAACATAGTGCGACACATCGGATGCAACTTAAAGTACCACCGTTTTCACCTGATGAGCCTGAAATCTGGTTTGCTCTTTTAGAAAGCCAATTCACTTTATTGGGCATTGATGATGACGCTATAAAATTCACCTATGTGATCAACAACTTAGACATGAACCACGCTAAGGCAGTGAAAGACATCATCACGAATCCACCAACTACAGGCCGTTATAAGAAAATTAAGAGCAAGCTCATTCAGCGACTTTCGGCTTCAAAAGAAAAGAAGATCAAGCAACTGCTCAGCAATGAGGTACTTGGCGATCGCAAACCTTCAGAATTCTTACGCCATCTACAGGATCTGGCAGGACCTGATGTACCTGAGGACTTCATACTCACCTTATGGCGCAACCGACTGCCTAATACCATCCAGGCGGTTTTGGTGTCTCAGCGTTCTCAAGACCTGGAGCACTTGTCGGACCTCGCAGACCAACTTCAAGACATCGCTTTACCTCACAACGTAGCGTCGACGTCAGCTGTCCCGCCACCTATCAAGTTTTTTAGTTTTTTATCAGTCGGTCCCCTGGCCACAACACCCGGCCAGGCGGGTAGCTACCCTTTTCCCGACACCACCTGGATCCCTCCTCCTGTCACCCGCCATATTGGTGACCCCTACCATGGACTTCGCAGCCTTCAACTACGGATCAACCACTGCAGCACGGAGCCAACCACTACGTCATCAGCATCCACCGCAGTCGCAGCACAGCACCGGCCGCTTCACTGGTCTTCCATCATCGTCTCGACTCACCGTAGACGTCCCGACTCACCGTGGACATTGGAACCAGCACTGCATCGCCACGCCAGCCAGACTGCATCATCACGCTACATGACCTCATCAGCCCCACTTCGCTCGCACGGTATCGACCTCCGGTCTTGAGGGGGAGTACTGTAGCGACCTCTGGGAGCTACAACACGAAGCTCACTCAAAGTGGTTCACAAGCAAGCAAGACGCAACAGAAGTTCTCAACACTCAGTAAGATGGCGCCACGTGACAGAACAATGGGCCTAAAACGCGGTATAGAAGTGTTCACCGCGCACCGCACATATACAACTTCCAAATTCATCCAGGTGGACCAGTCGGTCCCCTGGCCACAACACCCGGCCAGGCGGGTAGCTACCCTTTTCCCGACACTACCTGGATACCTTCCTTCTGCCTACTGGCAATACCTCCTGTCACCCGCCATATACCTACTTACGTACTTTATAAAAAAACGTTTTGCACGGTCACTTTGGCTTCAGCCCTTATATTTGGCGGCGTGCAATCCATTTCGATACTACTCTCATCTGTACTCATTTTATTCCGTTTTATGCAAAAGAGACTACAATACAACAGCCCCAATCATGAAAATTTTCACATTTTCCTAGTTTGTTTTTCCACCAATTGTGTAGGTATTTTTTATAAATAGGCCTTTAGCAAGGCACAGGATTCATTGTTATTCAGCCATTCTATTTGTTTAGGAAGTGTCTATATAGCGGGGCGCCCCGCTCGATAGTCATTTAGTCTATTCACCGGGGCGCCCTGCTGCATAGCGCTTTGTCTATGGATAGGCTATTGAGCGGGGCGCCCTGCTAAATAGCGCTTTGTCAGTAGTTTAGCTATTGACCGGGGCGTCGCTCCGCCGTTATTTCGACTCGTATGTAAGTATCACGACAGCCGATGTGGCGCAGTGGTTAGTATGCCTGCCTGCCACGCAAAGGTTTCGGGTTCAATTCCCGGTGGGGTCACTCACAAAGTTGATATTTATCACTTTGTGAATTTGTTCCCAGTCTGGTTAGGACATTGCAGGCTGAACCACCTGATTGTTCGCAAGTAAGATGGTTCCGTGCTTCGGATGGGCACGTTAAGCCGTCGGTCCCAGTTGCTGTGATGCTATGATGGCGGTCGTTACACAACCATGTCAGAGGCCTGCTATTTGCAGTAGGCGGTTGAAAAACTCTGTCACCAGGGTTCATCGGGTCGTTGAACGACTCGGTGTCCCACACGAAAAGAAGAAGAAGAAGGTAGGTATAATTACAGGGCAAGTGAACCCACATTGATTTGATTTAGTAAATCTATGTTTGTTTGACCTCGCCAATACCTACTTTCGACAGTAGGTATTGTCTAACTAGAAAAAACAGACGCCAGTAGTCCACACTAATCCTTTCTCACCCATTCCCATCACTTAATCATCACATCGTCACCCATCTTCATCACATCATCACCCAACCTTATCACTGCTCCGTACTTATACCTACCATGATACCTACATACGAGTCGAAATAACAGCGGAGCGGCGCCCCGGTCTATAACCAAACCACAGACAAAGCGCTATTTAGCAGGGCGCCCCGCTCAATAGCCTATACATAGACAAAGCGCTATTCAGCAGGGCGCCCCGGTGAATAGCCTAAATGACTATCGAGCGGGGCGCCCCGCTATATAGACACTTCCATTTGTTTAGTTCATAACTTTTTTAAATTCTATTGGTCCATTCTGGATAGGCAAGGGTTATAAAATCATACAGCCTTGTCTTCAGTTTTTTCATGCAAAATTACGTTCCGTTCCTACAGGATTCATAGAGATAACTATTTTGAAATTAATTATCTATGTGGCTTAGCGTGTAACGAATTTACTTTGCTGGACACCAGCAAAGGAATTCCATACAACTTTGCTGGCGCGATCGGAGACATGACACACAATGGGAAACTTTGCGTATTCTTTTTTTGAAAGAAATGAACATATTTCCTAGCATGTTTGAGAAAAATTCGTTAATGCACTAGGACACAGGAACGATACAACAGTAAAAAAATACTGACAAAAGAAACAGTAGGTACAACAAGGCGGCCTCAATGCTAGGTAGCATTATCTATCAGGCAACCTTATGGTGAAAGAGAAAGTGCGACAATGGAATAGTCCTTTTAGATGAGGCTAGGTGTGACAATCCTTTATGTTGATTGATCCTATATATATTGTTTTGATTTTGGTTACGAGCAACGCTGAAGCCATTAACGAAGACGGTCAAATGATATAGAAGAGTTCCATTTCAGAAGAATAAGTAGGTACCCAGATATGGGATTTTCATCTATAAACTCTCAAGCTAATAGTTAAGAGAGTCCAATGACGGACAAAAGCGCTTCATTTCGTTAGATTTCCCCGGCTATTGGCCTCATGTAAAAGAGCATAACACTACGCACGCACATGTGCCGAGGGCTGACTGTAATCACGTGGACGGTTGCATGCACGCATAAATTACTGTGCGCTTCTTCTTGACGCGCACTATTTACAACTTGCACTTCGTTGTTTTCCTGGTTATTGTTTTTAAAGTTACAGGAAGATTTGATGGCTGATATTCTGAATGTAGGACAGACATTTAGTGCACCACCGACACCAAATATTGCCACGATTACCAAATGGTGCCACCGACACCAAGTATTATAAGCACTGGCTAGTCATGATGATGTTTTCAAAAGGCCTACCTATTTATGACAATGCTTTTGGACCACAACAAAAATAGAGCTTTAATACTAAAATCAAAAGAATGACAAGAGAAAATGAACAATAACATTCGATTCTTTTCATTACGTATACTCGTATCATTGGCAATTAACGTGCTTGGTACAAACTTACACAGACACAAACAAGATAAAGGTTCAATATGTTATGTTTACGAGTATGCGTAAGGAATACAAGTTAAAAACAATGTTGGTGTTCCAATTTATGCTAGAATTAATCCTGGTCGAAAGATAAGAGCATGGTTGTTATAGAAATCAGTTGCCAAAAAAGCTGATGCAAGACTGTTTTCAAGTTACTTCGACGGCTTTGGCCTGATAATGGATGCACGGTTGGATAACTGGCAGTTTGTTGACTAACAGGCCTCGATTCTTACGAGACACTTTTTTGCTAATTTCAGGAAAAGCAATAACAGCAATACTTTGCATGTGCTGCCATACCGGACTCCACGCCTACTGTCAATTAGTATGTGGACTTAAATGTTCCAAACTCTGCAAGGAAAATTGATAATCTACCTTGAATGAGAACTCAGGTGCGATCTGTGGGCGTGGTTGTGTCGCGGGGGCGGGTGCGGGCGCGGGGCGGGACAGGTCGGCCGAGACCTGCTCCTCCACCTCCTTGTAGCGCAGCGAGGAGCTGCAGCACCGGATCGTCTGCACCTGCAGCTTGTGCTGGTTCTCGAATATCCATTTCACTAGGCACTGCAACATACATTCGTGAAACTCACCGTTCATAAATTCTACGTTTGAAAAATTTTCGTGCAAAAGAGCTCTATGCACGATAAGTTTTTTTTTGCTGTAATCAGAAGCAAAATTTTCACACGGACGGGATTTTAACACGTCGCCGGCCGGCGATGATAACCACTGAGCTACCGCATGGGAACCCATCGAATTCGCGATTTTCGTATTAGCTATATGTGGGTTCCGTAAAAACTGCAAAGTTTACAAAGAATGTTCAAACGTTACATCCAACTTCGATGCAAAGCACAAACACTGCACCTTTATAATGTCGAAAAGTTCATCTGCATAAATACTCAATACATAATGACTAGGTAGATTTCTTAGTGGCTTAAATTCAACACTAAAATAAATAGGAATATCTTACCTTGCTACGACGAAGAGGCATTTTCAATAATTTTATTGCACGTAATCCAAGTTAGAACACAGTAAACAATCACTAAAAGTATTTTTATCACTAATTTATTCGATCGTTTAATTCGCAATGTTTCCAAATATGAGAAACAAATTTAATTAGTATATTCGTTCGTTGCTTCACGTTAACTGGCTTCACTGGATCCCGAGCACAAACATTTATTACACAGATAAGATTGTGACCTTATGTATGACGACTGCTCAATTTATAATCAACAACACAAATTATAAAATTATTTGATAAGGGAGTGAATCTTAATCAAAATAAGATAACGTCGGAAGTTATTCGGTGTGCGCACGAGCGTGTGGTGCTGAGCGGAGGAGTGTATACCACTGTCCACTGCGCAGTCGCGGTCCTTCGGAAGCGGCCGGGGTCGAGTGAAATGTCTCCCTCGGGTCACCCTGTCACCTCGCGTCCGTGTTCCGACACAATATATGGATATGTTAATACACCTGGCGAATAAGCTTATTTACGCACAACGACACCAATTTGCATCGACAATTATTCTACGCGGCGATACCTACACGCCGCCGCCGGGACCGACTGACGAAAGACCAATTCGTCATTGAATCACGGTTAAAATTTTATGATAACCAAGTTATTAAAGTTGCATCAACTTTCTCGATCTAATGAATGATAAACACACCCATGAGTATGAGTTGATCGTTAGTTTACTTGTCCGAATTGGGTTTGGAGTTGGGCTGGGAAAAGGATCATGCCCAATTAGGTATGGGTGTTTGTATTGCTTGCCTCACCACCATTTCGTTTTATCGTGCGTTTCATTCTAAATTCGTGCAAAATGTTTGGTCAAAATAGCTACCAGTAGAAAAATTTAGAAAGATTAAATTAGTTTCCCTGTTTTGTGCATCAATTGCCCAGGCTTTTCTATGGTCATTCTCCCTTTATGATAACTAAGTTATTAAAGTTGCATCAACCTCGGTCTAACGATAAACAGAGGGCACCGGCATAAAATGGTTTTGATCGATAGTTTACTAGTCCGAATTACAGTTGCAGAATTTAAAGATAACGTACGTTTACCGTTAGTATTTCTATTTTATTCGTAAAGAATCATTAACAATAATCTATATACTCAACAATAATTTAAGTATCTATTCTTTAAGCGTCTAATACTGAGGTCAAAAAGTAATATTAAGTAGATCTAAGAAACAATCTAAAGTATTCTAAAGTGCTTAGTAAAGATCTGGTTGCGTTCGCATTTCCTTTTGTTCGTTTTTGGCGTGTTTCTTCAGCATGTCCATGATCTCGTTGTCAAACTCCTTGGGCGTTGGTTGTTTCTCGACCATCCAATAGAAGATGTCCCAGTCGTTGGAGGGCGAGTTGATGAGCCGGTCGTACATCATGGTCTGCTCCTCGTTGAAGCCGTTCAGGTACTTGCCGGCGAAGGTGCTCAGCAGCAGGTCGTTCTCCAGCATGCCGCGCTTGCGGGACTGGTAGTGGAGCCTGGAAACCGAAACGATAACTATTGTATAGCTCATCGTATTATAAGAGGAAAGATTTGTTTGTATGTTATTGATAAACTACAAATCTATAGCAGTGATTAACCCTTCGCAACCCACCTTTTGTATGGTTTTTAATGTAGGTAGGGTTCAAAATCGATGGCTCTCTTGGAGCCACCGGGTTGCGAGTACAACGTCTCTTGAGTGGCATAGGCTACTTTTTACCAAAACGGTAAGCAGCTGGTGAAACTGCAGGGCTGGCCTCTAGTCATTTATAAGATTAGGTACACCTTGTTGCTAGTGTTTCATCCCGACCTTTCAACTTCTATTCAAAATATGAACTTGAGCAACTATTTTGCATTTTTTCCGTGAAATCTTACATAGTTTGTCTTTTTCCATTTAGTAAAAAAACTGAACTTATAATGTGGAATCGTCATTTCATGAAACTCCACAACATTTGGGCGAAGACTTTGTCTCAAAGGACGTTTTTAAGAACAAATATTCAAGACCAATTTGTAGGTAAAACCAAATCTCTAAAAGTTTAGTTGATGTTGTGATATTTTCTCAGACAGTACTTTTGTCTTTGACTAGTAACTAAAATAAGGAAATAGTGAATACAACATTTACAACTGTTAAGATAATGTATGTTTATGAAATAAATAATAATAATATTAAAACATTAGATTATATGGTATTTAAAAGGCCTCTGTGCTGTTGGCTTTGGCCCCACGTGGATTTGGCGTGGGCCCGAGATTCTAAAATAAATAAATAAATATCCTGGACATTCCACACAGCCCCATCTAGCACCGAACTCAGCAAAGCTTGTACTATGGGAACTAGATATAGCTGATATCAATACATATATAGGGTTACATTTAATTAAGTACAAATCTCTTGAGGGTGTGATCTACTCACAAAACTGAACAACTTTTGTTTGAAACTTTTCTTCGAAATATGAAAAAAAAAATTGGACCTTCCATACAAAAACGCTGGAAAAGTGTGTCACTTAGTATGAGAGGTCAATCTTTTTTTCATATTTCGAAGAAAAGTTTCTAACAAAAGTTGTTCAATTTTGTGAGTAGGTTACACCCTCAAGAGATTTGTACTTAATTAAATGTAACCGTATATACTTTTTTCTGTTCTAAATACATACAAATTATACATAGAAAACACCCAGACTAAACACAAATATTTGAAAATTAACTTGACAAACATTTGTGTCGGTGGGGATCGAACCCACGACCCTAGGCGTGGCAGGCAGAGGCACTATCCACTACGCCATCGGGCCACCCAAACAGATGCCATCATAATAATGAAAAGTAGAAAAGCTAAAGAATATTCTCTACTAACTTGTTACGTAAGAGGAAAGCGTTACGAAATTATTATAAGAAGACGATAACACAATAAACTGCTGTATTACTGTATGGTAATCAATCAACCGTGATTTACTTGATATGAAGACGACATACAACAATTTACAACAACACGTTGACGATTGAAAATATTATTACAGAAACCACGCGACTTTTCCGAAAAACATTACGAAAGTAAGATCTTTGATAAAATGCACAAACAACTGATAATTATTGGGGGTAAAATTATCAACATCGTAATCTAGAGGTAAGAAACTGGATGTGAGTAAATATTATCCAAAGATATTAAGTTATCGCTACCGCGCAGGCTTGATTCATTTCGTTTTTAAAGAACGTAGTTTGCAAGACTCAGTGACGCAAACTGCTTATTTGGTTTTAATAAATTTCGTAGTGCAAAAAACTTGTTTGTATTAATATTGTAATACGTAATGAAAAACGTCATAATTAAAATTATTATTAGACTAGCTGCCCGTCAGCGGTTTCACCCGCTGCAACCTATTATTCCGCGGGATAAAAGCATTATTCGCCAAGAGATGTCGCTGTTAGTTTTCGGCGAAAACGTTTAAAACGCGAATCGGCTCAGTCACGCCACCTATTTCAAAAATATTGGAAAATGCGTGATCCCGTGGGAATGAGACATTTTTCTGTGGTAAAAAGTATCCTATGTGTTATTCCAGATGCCCTTTTATATTTCTGCAAAGTTTCATGTCAATCTAATCAGCCGTTTTTGCGTGATGTCGTAACAAACACACACACAAACATCCGCCTTTATAATATTATTTATATTTATATTTATATATATACAACGTGTTACAAAACAACCAATAAAGCTCAAAGGGTGTGGAAAGGTCCGTTGCAAAGAGTTAATTAACATAAAAATTAAAGCCGTAGTATCGTTTTTGAAAACTACGAAAAAAATATTTTTTTATTTAATTACATTTATTTTTAATCGTGGCATCGCAGCACTAATTTTGACAGCTCAAAGTTCAAATGAAGTTACCGACGCGGCGAAGCGCAGTTCGGTTTACATTGCTGGCAATTACATGAATGTCATCAATAAAAGAAACTAAGTCAACCAGCAATGTATGCCGAAGCGGACTTGGTTCGCCAGGTAGTGTAGCACCTGACCTAGACTAGTGATGTGATTATTTTATCGACTGATTATAATGAAAAATATTCTTTTTTTTGGTTAGTTATGTAACAGGTTGTATATTTATATATTTATATTTATATATTTATATTTATTTATTTATTTATAATATTAGTAGGATAATAATGTGCTTTGTGTAGCTTTAACTTTTGTTGTTCATTATATTATAGTTTAATCATTTATAAGGTGATTGATGGGAAGAAATTTCCCACTTAAATCTTGAACCATACCCGCAATAAATTTCAAAACCAATGGAATAATTCGACAAGCTGTCGTTCTCTGTCCCAAACTTCTAAAAGTATGTACACACTACAGTTCATATCTACAAACCAGAAAAATCTTATTCAAACCAAATATTACGCATTTCGTGATCAATGAAGCACAAGTTATAAGGTTCATCATTATTCATTAGCATTAGATGAGTTCAAACTGGATTTTATAGTTTATTGACATAATTATATCAATTATTTATTTAGGTGCAGTGTATGCTGTGCATTTAATATTTAATCATGTTATGAAATAATTAACATAATGTGACAGAAAGCCTGACTAGCACTTAACACTGTTACCTAAATCTAGTCATTAGCCCCGTCAATATCGACATAAAAATAAATAAACATTGCAAACGCGCATGTAACTACGATTTTTTTATATGTTGTAAGGTCCCTTGAGAGTAGTTAATACCCAAGTTTGCAACACTGAAAACCTTGTGCTGCCTCCACGGTGCTCAATAAACTGCGAAATTTTGGCCCATATTTCAGTTTTTTATAAAAATTTACCATAACAAAGATTTTTTCAAGTACGTTTCATAAACTTTATTAAAGATAACTAAATTTGCTACAATTTCAGGGAAACCTGAGCACACTATGTTTTTTGGTTGCAAAGATACAGCAAGTCAAAGATGGGCAATTCTTCCGCAGTGCTAAGAAAGCTGTGAAATTACAGAATTTCCGATGTAACAGCTCGTGTTACATTTTTTTTTTTCAAAAAATCATATTATGTTGTCTGTTTGATTCCGAAGCTGATCTTAGCGCAGTGGAAGCAAGTTAAAGTTATCTTAAAATCTAAAACTAAATGGTCGATCAGCCTCGGAACAACATTTGACTACGATTCGTAGTGCTCTTTACTATAGCTAAATAAAATAAATTTAATGAGAGAATTTTTGTTCCGGACAGTTTCCGGCCGAGAAATTCTTGTTTCCAAAGTCTACTTATACAGGACCTAGCAGCGAATTGCTTACCGTGCGAATTATGACGCCGCCGTTTCCTTGTAAGTCTAGTTTTTGACAGGAAAAAAGGTATAAGGGTTTGAGGAAGACACTTGGATATGGATTTAGATACTAGACTTACTGCACCCGGACACCAGCTCGTGTGGCATTCCGTCCCTCCGCAATTTTGGATTCTCCTTAGTTTTCACAAGCACTTGGGTTCACTATTGTTCATAGTTCGACATCAAATAATGTTTTAACACACAATAACAAAGATTTCTCCCGCACACTACTGGTTGCGACAGCAATGAGTTTGCTGTACAAAACGCAAAACTAAAGGATTTCTCCCGCATGAGAATTCCACACAATTAAAATATAGGCTTAACTTCCACACTGGACAGGGAACTCTTCCCTGGTGGTCAAAGCACACACGAAATAATAAAACCCAGACTACTTAAAATATGTGTGTAACCGGTCGCGCGAGTGACTAAAAGTGAGGTTATATTTGCCGGCGGCCGCGTGGTATCGAACCGACTGAACGAACAAAGGGAAAAAGATGGCGTCGGCCGACTAGCCGGTGTCAGACGAAATGGCGCGAAACTACAAAACGTATGGTACGAAACTAAACATCATTCATTTTTTTTTTTTTCAAAAAATCATATTATGTTGTCCGACTTGCACTAAGCCAGTTTTTAGGGTTCCGTACCCAATAGGGTAAAAAACGGGACCCTATTACTAAGACTTCGCTGTCTGTTCGTCCATCCGTCTGTGACCAGGCTGTATCTTATGAATCGTGATAGCTACAGAGTTGAAATTTTCGCATATCAAAATCCGTTCAGTAGTTTTTTCGCGTGTATCTCATGAACCGTGATAGCAAGAGAGTTGAAATTTTCACAGGTGATGTATTTCTGTTGCCGCTATTACAAAAAATACTAAAAACCAGAATACAATAAATAGTAAGGGGGGCTCCCATACAAGAAACGTGTTTTTTTGTTGGTTTTTGTAAATAATGTTTCGGAGGCTGTTTCTCATGAACCGTGACAGTTAGATCTTTTAAATTTTCACAGGTGATGTATGTTTATTGCCGCTATAACAACAAATACAAAAAAACTGGCCAAGTGCGAGCCGTACTCGCGCACAAAGGATTCCGTACCATCATTTATAAAAATTACAGAAATATCATATCTGTTGCCCGACTCGCACTTGACTAGTTTTTGGTATTTGTTGTAATAGTGGTAATAGACATACATCATCTGTGAAAATTTCAACCATCTAACTATCAAGGTTCACGAGAAACAGCCTTCGAAACATTATCCACAAAAACGAGCAAAAAAATCACGTTTCTTGTATGGGAGCCCCCCTTAATATTTATTGTATTCTGGTTTTTAGTATTTGTTGTTATAGCAGCAATAGACATACATCACCTGTAAAAATTTCAACTCTCTAGCTATCACGGTTCATGAGATACAAGCGCAAAAACTACTGAACAAATTTTGATTTGACGTTGACATTGGCAGCACAGGGTTTTCAGTGTTGCAAACTTGGGTGTTAACTTCTCTCAAGGGACCTAACAATATATAACAAAATCGTAGTTACATGCGCGTTTGCAATGTTTGATGTCGATATTGACCGGGCTACATGCTTGGCAGCATGATCGGTTTGAAGATGGCTGAATGTTTTTTATGACGTCCAATGAAAAGGCTTTACGAGACAATTTCAGAAATACAGGAACTTTCCTTCGCTTCCTTCCGGCTTGTTTTACTCTTTTTGTTACTCTCGGACTCCCGGTATATCACAAGGAGATTAACCATCCCTAGTATATTTAAGTGTCGCGCCTCACAAAACAAATAGTACGTATGAACTCCCATACAAATGAACTTTGGGAGATACCGCGCGTGTAACAGCTTGGCTTTGCCTTGGATACTAATCTTTAGACTATTCTTTAGCTATGCCGATCAGGGGCCTTGTTGACCTACTTAGAAAAAATGGCGCCCATATCAATTCTTTTTATTCCCAAAATTTTGTATTTTATAGTAACTCAAAAACGGTAAGTGCTGCAAATAAACATTGTATGGAAGATATGTGACACGTGAATTTCTGCACAACCTTGCTCTCAATAACTTAATTCATAAACAAATAGTTTGCGACAAAAACACTTTACAGCATGGTAGTTTTTGCTAAAAACTTACAAACTCGAAAGTATGAATTAAGTAGTGAAAGCAGTCACTGTATTTAGCGAGTCACATTAAGTAACAAGTTTTCCGCCCAGCGGTTTTGCCCGCTGATATATTTTCAAGTAAACCAGCAAATTTCATGCAAATTTTCATCCTCTGTTAGGGTGAGAATCCACCAGAGCTGTGCGAGGTAGCTAAGCGGTGTGCGAGGAAAAAATCCACCAATAGAATCACTTCATTTTCCTAGCCTCGCTCAGCTCAGCTCTGGTGGAATCGGGTTTAGCGAAGCGAGGCTATTCTACATACAAAATAAGCGAGAAATGTGTTGCGAGGAATGCGTTGCGAGAAATGTGCTGCGAGGAATATGTTGCGAGGTTTGCGAAGATTCCCTGCCAGTCAATAGACGGCTGATGTTGAAAGCTTCGCAACGCATCCTCGCTCCGCACATTAATGCGCATTTTGACAGCTCCGCTACGCATCCTCGTACGACACATTTTACTCGCACAGCTCTGGTGGAAACCCCTACACATTTCCACAGCACAGCTACACATCCTCGTACGACACATTTTACTCGCACAGCTCTGGTGGATTCTCACCCTTATACCACCTTATTGAGATGAATTTTTTTAATTCCTACCTTGTTGTTATATTCTTATTTTCATAAGTTATAAATCAACCGTATCATGTTTGGAGGAGCCCAAACCTGGCATGTTTCGAAAATTGTTACCTATTTAATTTTAAACAAAGTGTACCCAATTTTAGAACTCTTCCCGCAGGTGCAGCATGTTTCGGTCTACCGCTAGAACTTATACTGACTGGTTTTGACTGAACTTACCTACTAAACATAAAATAAAAGATAAAAAATAAATGATAAGGAAATTCTTTATGATAATGTAAATGTTTATTGATGTATTAATTATTTAAATGCCTATTTTTTATAAACCTAGGATAGTTATTGAAATTACCTGTTCATGTTCATTGTTAGTAGCTAGGTGAACCTTTTTAAATACAATTATTTTTAACCCTCAGCATATGAGGTGAGGTATCACAAACCCCAAACAACAAACATTTTGAATTTTTACATCATCTTGTAATTAATCAGAAATTACTGTTTTTTTTTTTTTCAATTTTATCATTTCAATTTATAAAAATAGCTATGATCAATGTTAAGTAAAACCTTTTAATCTTATGAGTAACTTCAAATTTCAACAAAGGTTTGGATTTGGGGTATAGAAAACCCCCCCCTGGTATGGCACCTTTAGATTTTTTATCTGGTGTGCAGAGGGTTAACCTTAGGCATATACATGGTGAGGTAATATAGACCCCAAGCTATAAACTTTTTTAATTATTAAATTAACTTGTTCATTATCTAGTACATAACTGATTTATTTTTAACTAGCCAGTCAGTGGTTTCAAACGCTGCAACTATTTTCTCTAAGAAAATATGATGTTTTTCCAACATCTATTGTATTATACTTATAAAAATAAACCTTTCTCTTAAATTAAAATCAGTTGTGTGGTTGAGAAGTAGTTAGGGTGACCGTCCATGACAGTGAAACACAAACGCAAACACATGACAGTAAAGATTTATGTGCAACTCTAAATTTCAACAAGTCGGAATCCAGGGTCTGGAAAACAAAACCCCACATTGCGCATTTACACTTTTCTCCTGGTATGTGGAGGGTTAAAGTGTTGAGAAAATAATATGTGTTCCAATGATATTACATTTAACTAAAAATATTCAAGCATTTAAAATCAAGAAACAGACAACAATACTTTCATAGCTATTATGTCAACCCTGAAAGCTTCTGCGAACAGTTGTATAATCAAATCAGAATAATCTACCTACCATGATTACAAATAAAAAGGTAAACCTAAGTATTCCCACTTCCATTTACAGGGATGGGCGCTGGAATGGACCAGACATTTCTAGAACATAAATATTATTAATTTTCTCTTACCTAGCCTTACGTTTTTCCAAGGTCTGTGGTTTGTTGATGTCGTATAAGGGGATTTCGAGGTAAGTCGTGTCCATGTTACCAGACGATCCAGAAGCTTGGCTGCTAAAGCTTCTCAGTTCAAATCTCTTCAAAATCTGGAGACGCTGAAAATTATAACCTAAATTATAATGAAAACAAATAAAACTTACTTCTGAACCAATTGTTCTTGAAAATACTTACAGGGATAAGGCGCAACATTTTGCTATGATTCCAAAACGGTAGGTCAGTAAATAATTGGAATTACGCAGATATTTTCTGAAAATCCAAAAATAAATATCAGCTGTTTGACATTGACAGTTTTGTTACGTTTACGTAGATTTTTTTTTTCTCCTCGTTCACATTCCTGTGATTTTTACGAAACTTGCTTCGTAAATGTATGGAAGTGTCTATATAGCGGGGCGCCCCGCTCGATAGTCATTTAGGCTATTCACCGGGGCGCCCTGCTGAATAGCGCTTTGTCTATGGATAGGCTATTGAGCGGGGCGCCCTGCTAAATAGCGCTTTGTCTGTAGTTTGGCTATTGACCGGGGCGCCGCTCCGCCGTTATTTCGACTCGTATGTAAGTATCATGACAGCCGATGTGGCGCAGTGGTTAGTATGCCTGCCTGCCACGCAAAGGTTTCGGGTTCAATTCCCGGTGGGTTCACTCACAAAGTTGATATTTATCACTTTGTGAATTTGTTCCCAGTCTGGTAAGACATTGCAGGCTGAACCACCTGATTGTCCGCAAGTAAGATGGTTCCGTGCTTCGGATGGGCACGTTAAGCCGTCGGTCTCAGTTGCTGTGATGCTATGATGGCGGTCGTTACACAACCATCTCAGAGGCCTGCTATTTGCAGTAGGCGGTTGAAAAACTCATGACACCAGGGTTCATCGGGTCGTTGAACAACTCGGCGTCCCACACGAAAAGAAGAAGAAGAAGGTAGGTATAAGTACAGGGCAAGTGAACCCACATTGATTGAATTTAGTAAATCTATGTTTGTTTGACCTCGCCAATACCTACTGTCGACAGTAAGTATTCTCTAACTAGAAAAAACAGACGCCAGTAGTCCACACTAATCCTTTCTCACCCATCCCCATCACTTAATCATCACATCCTCACCCATCTTCATCACATCCTCACCCATCACATCCTCACCCATGTATTGAGGATTGCCATCGACTTCAGGCCGATATCAACGCCATATTTGAGTGGAGTATCACCAATAAATTATTATTTAATCCTTCTAAATGTTCCGTACTCTCATATACCCGTGCTATAAAACCTTTATATAATACATATTGTCTAGGGATGGACGTCATTGTTCGTGTCGATTCAGTCAAGGACCTGGGAATACTTTTTGACATGAAGCTTACATTTAATGATCATATTGGAGGTTTAGCTAAGGAATGTTTCCAGAGACTAGGTTTTGTATTACGTAATGCAAAAGACTTCAGCGATCCAAAAGCGGTAGAGCAACTTTACACTGCGTTAGTTAGGAGTAAACTTGAGTCGGGCTCTGTTGTTTGGGGTCCGCACGAGGATTTTTACATACTAATCTTAGAGCGAGTCCAAAAAGCTTTCCTGAGGTTTCTTTACAAAAAGTTTACGGTACTACCCATTTTTATACCCAACTAGATTTATACAGGAACATTAAATTTTAATTCCTTAGAAACTCGTAGGAACTTTCAATTAATGGCAACAATCGTTCGGATTTTGCGCGGGAATACAACAGCCCTGAATTGGTATCTGCGGCACTCCGATTTTTTGTCCCTAACAAGTATTTACGCGGTCGCTCGCACCATCTTCTCTCTATCCCTTGGTGTCGCACTGTAGCGCACCGCGAGTCGCCTGTTTTGCGCGGGGTTGGTCTTGTAGACAAACTGTTGACCGAAAAGCCGCACGTGGATATATTTGCCGATAAATGGCACATTATAATGAAAGAGTTCATGAGCCATTGTGAAAATATTAAATTGTTATCATTAGAATAAGAAGTTATTGTTTTGTAAATATTTATTAGTAGTTAGATATACCTATTTGTTGTATCTCGATAGTTTTAATAGATTAAGATTTCCTGATCTCTTTTATGTTAAGTTTTTAGTTTTAAGCTAGTTTTGTTTTTGTTTTCAAGCTAGATTCTTTGATGTAAATTTTTGTTTTTAGTCATTTTCATGTTCTATTTTTCTTATGCAATCGCCTTAGGCTTGTCCTGTAATGGTTGTATAAATGTTTTTAATAAATAAATAATAATAATAATAAAATAATCACATCATCACCCAACCTCATCACTGCTCCGTACTTATACCTACCATGATACCTACATACGAGTCGAAATAACGGCGGAGCGGCGCCCCGGTCTTTAACCAAACCACAGACAAAGCGCTATTTAGCAGGGCGCCCCGCTCAATAGCCTATACATCACAGACCTAATAAACCTGCTATACATAGACAAAGCGCTATTCAGCAGGGCGCCCCGGTGAATAGCCTAAATGACTATCCAGCGGGGCGCCCCGCTATATAGACACTTCCTAAATGTATGCTTATTACATCTCCCTGTTCACAACCCTTCCTAATGTAGATGAACCCTGGGTGGGTGGGAAGAATGGTGGAAAGTACAATAGCGGGCAAGGATAGCGGGGAATGGCACGACGGCGGAATTACACTGTAGTACTGTTAGGTACTTACTAATAGTATTTTGATCCAACCAAGGACATTAATTTTGAACATTGGGCACAAAATCTGGCCATGAATGGCCCGCTTTACTCATTTGGTTGCTATAGCAACGATTACTGTCAAAGTCATGTCAACACAAAACGGTTTTCTTGTAATTTTCTTTCAAGCAAGTTTTCAGTAAATAAAACATTAAACTCTTGCTGAAAAGTAATCTTAGCTCTCGATATGTTGAAGAAATAATTTGTTCATTGACTTGATACAGGCATTATAATGTCTATTCGTGAGTTTGTTATAAACACCGCAGGTAAAGATTGTTTTACACAGCAACAAAGTTGTTGGTGTTATTAGTCTTGTATTGGTAATTTATTCATGAAAGTTGTTAATTTTACAGTATATACCCTACTAACATAAAGCCAGGTATTCCAGAAACTTTGTTTCCTAGACAATGTTCCCCAATGAAGACGCTTTTTCGTTGGGAACTTTGTTCCGAAACATTGCGAACATTATTGCGGAACTTTTCTATTTATGAATGTTTCGGAATTTTGTCCAAGAAACGTTCCCTAATAAATACCCATTATCGTTATTCAATTGATTCAGGTTGTAAAAAAACACCATTGCCATAGAAACTAAGTGAAACTGAACACATTGTAACTTACACCTGCTGTTTTATCAATATCTCAAGATGTTCAGTACTTTATAATTATTAACTTTGGCTTTGATGCAAGGTCTGGAAGTGGTGAGGCAAGCAATGGAAAAACATCCATACTTCCATAGGCACAATACATTGTGAAAAAAATAAATAGAAATAGAAATAGAAATCATTTATTTGCTAGAATACATGGCATTTTGATGAGATCTTCGATTACATTCCAGAGCAGTATTCTGCTTGTTACAAGCGTGCAAATTTAACAAATCATTTAATACAATTTAAAATGTCAAATAAAATTTCAAATATACAAATCTATTAAATAAATCAAATTAAAAATATCGGTTATCTTGTCAACTGGGGCATCAGCTGCATCAGTCGACGGCCGCCATCTTGCTTAGGTAGGCTATACTGCGGAATCGACTGGATCAGTCGATGACGTAATATAAAGTGGTGTCGGATTACATGCGGGTGTTATGGGCTTATTTCTCGTCGTAGAAACTTCGTTTTTTCAAATAAATGTCGGAATTAAGACTAAAATTCATAAAAGAGCCCAAAATAACCCGCCACAATAGTAAATTTCAACAAAATCCGTATTTTTTTCGACCGCTCGATTGTTTGCGGTCACGGCGCAAGGTTCGCAGGCCTCATGTAGCAAGGACAATGAATAAATATTTTTTTTGTTCTTTTCTTCTGGTTCTATGTTTTATTCTTATGTTAAATTGCCAATAAAATCATCAAACAATTTTTCAATTTATAAATATGATGTTTTTCAAAAAAATACTAAAAAAAACTTTAACAAACATTTCTCAGTAAAAGTGTATATAAACACGCAACCGGCATGTTTATATTATCCTACAACAAGCTTGCTTGTTTATTTACGAGTTCAACACTCAAGTTACAATGTTTATCTTTCGATAACAGCCGAGAACTTTTTGTTTATGTTATCGGATATCTTAAGTATCTCAAGTGGCCGCCATTAATCGCAGAACAGCTTATGTCAAGTGCGCCGCCATCTTTTTTGTACGCAGTGGAAGGGTTATAGAATGTCAAAAAAAGTAATAATAATAGGTACAATGTCAAACAATGAAAGTGAAAAATACAGATTAATTGAATTCATGAATAATAACGTAAATTTATAGTCATACATAATTCAAATATTGTCCAACGCTATAGAAACAATTTGTCAGTAACCAATTAAATAATTTTGTTTTAAATACATTTATACTAATAGTCAGTTTAATGTCATTTGGTAATTTGTTAAAAATTAAGATACTCATGTTATATGCATTTTTCTTATACATATTTGTATGACATGTTGGTTGATGCAACAGATGAATATAGTTAGACCGTAACTGTCTTTTCTGCACATTCCTTCGGTATTCATAAAAACTTGGATACATTTTTACAAAAATACAAATTTCGTAGATATAAATACATGGAAATGGAAGAATATTTAACCTTTTGAACAAGGGCTTACACGAATCTCTGAACCCCGCGTTGCAGATTGCACGTACACACTTCTTCTGGACAATGAATGCGCGATCACTATCGACTGAATTTCCCCAGAGTATGATGCCATAGCGGAGCACCGAGGAGACATAACCGTGATATGCGGATAATGCTGCTTCCTGCGATACAACATTTCTCAAATTCTTCAGAGCAAACACAAATCGAGTTAGTCTGCTATAAACATCATCGACATGGTTCTTCCAGTTTAAATGTTCATCTATTATGAAACCTAAAAATTTAAACTTATTTACTTGATCTATGCTACTATTATCAAAAGAAATATTAAGAGGTATTTGTCCAGCGTTATAAGAGCGGAATTGTATTATTTTGGTTTTGTCTATATTGACTTTAAGATTGTTGTCGTTCATCCAGTCCACTATATTAATCAATACATTATTAATAGCCGTAAAGTAAATTGGCCGTGTGATGCCGGCTTAGAATAGCATCACCCCATTTCTTTCCTGTGGGTGTCGTAAGAAGCGACTAAAGGACTCGAGGGTATCATGTGTATTGCAAATTTAGGCGACAGGCTGACAACCTGTCACTATAGCGATACACGACAATAGCTAAAACGGCCCTCAAATATGTGTCAGACGTGGCGATAACGACCGTACTTTTACGGTCGTTGACGCTCTGCCTACCCCACAAGGGGTAAAGGCGTGATGTATGTATGTATGTATTAATAGTTGACTCCCAATTCGATTTATCTTCACACTTTATTAGTATTGTCGTGTCATCAGCAAAGAGTAGGCTGTTATATTGTGTTATAGCTGGGAGATCATTGATATAAATCAAGAATAATAAGGGACCAAGTACACTCCCTTGAGGTACACCAGTAGAATTTATTTTATTTTAAATTGTGATTTATAATTTTGTTTCACATAGAATTTGCCATTCTTCACAACTCTGGACACCTCCGTACACTGTTTTCTATTAGAGAGGAAAGATTTTATCCAGTCGAGGGCCTTTCCTCTAATGCCATACAGTTCGAGTTTGCGTATCAGCTGGGAATGATTGACAAAATCAAAGGCTTTGCTAAGATCCAGGAAGAGAGATATTATAGGAGTCTTGCTGTCAATAGATTCACTTACAGCCTGCAAGGGTGGTAGATCGACCCTTTCTGAAACCAAATTGTTGTTCGGTTATGATTTCGTGTTTCATCATAAAATCGTTTAACCTCGCGTGAACATGATCTTTTCCATAATTTTAGAAAGAATGGGAACAAGAGTAATCGGTCTATAGTTGTTGGGATCGGTTCTGTCTCCTTTTTTAAATAAAGGTTTAATTATAGCCATTTTTAAATTTTCTGGAAAAACACCTGTATCTAGAGATAAGTTTATGATGTGTGTTAATGGATCACAGAAATATGGAGCACAAAGTTTTATCATATTTGTGCTGAGCTCATCATATCCGGTAGAGTTACTATTTTTCATTGCCAAGATGACCTTGAAAACTTCATTCCTACATACTGGCTTGAGAAATATTGTATTGCTGATGCTTCTTATATTTTTGAGGTATTTATTTCTTATTACCGTAGTCTGGTCCTTGGTAAGGTTGATAAAAAAAGTGTTAAGAAAATCACTAATGATTTGGGGGTCAGAATATGTAATGTTGTCATGTTGTAATATTTTTATTCCAATGTGATCTATGTTTTTCGGTGTAACTGAATTAATAGTCTCCCAGGTCGCTTTACATTTATTGGGATGACTTTGAATGTACTTGGAATTATTAATTTTTTGAGAGAGTGATATGCACTTTTTAAACATAGAGTTATACGTTTTATAAGCTCTTTTATTTAAATAAAACTGAGTTAAGCAGATACCCAAATTATGCCTGTTTTCCATCTTTTTATTTATACCTACATATTCCCCTGTTGTCTTTCAGAGTAATGCATGTTGAGCTGTAATTCTTTCCTTTCTTTTTTTGCATTAGTTCCAACCCACTATAGGAACCACCCCCCTTTCTTATTTCTAAATTATAATAAATATGAAATAAAAAAAAGCATTTTAATTTTTCTATAGAAAAAGAGAATTGGTCATATTTTCTTACTATTATTATTTTCATTTTGAAAAATAATAAAATAGGTTCATGGCTATTTAGTGGGTCTTACTTAACGTAATAAAAAATAATTATAGGTCTACATGCATTATTTGAATAGAAAGTAGGGGAATATGTTCATATATAAAGTGGACTCTAGGGATTGCTCTTGATGAGTTTTGTTAAAATATATTTTTCAGAAAAATATTACAGCAAATCACACTTGGAAGTCAATGATAAAGGCGAAGATGCAATTACCGATTTCGTAAATAACTCCCAGGTACTTCTATTGCAAGGCTTTTTGGAAAATGACTCTCAATTGAATCTTTACACTAAGGTCAGTAAATGTTTTTTGAAGTCCATCTACTTATTCATCTACCTACATGGTACCTCAACTGAAGTAAAAATCAAAGAAAAACATTTTATTTTATTATCTTATTAGTGGAAGTGGAAGACCGCGGGGGAGGCCTTTGCCCAGCAGTGGGATCTGATAGGCTAAATATAATAATAATAATTGCAATTAGTCTACTGCTAGGCAAGGCCTTCTCAGTTTTGATATATTCTTTTTTAAATTATAATTTCAGATACATGACAACAAGAGGAAGTCCATAGTGTTTTACAAGACATCAGCTCAGGAGTTGTCGTACCAAGATGGCGTCAAGAACATCAACATCATCACCCTCTCAAGCAGTGCAGCAGAGTCTTTGTATCAAATACTCAGGCAGATATACTCTCCACTGCTCTCTCACGTAAGATTTGAAAAAACAAACCCCGTTTTTTCTTGTAGCTAGGGCAATCCAACAAGATAAGAAAATACACTCTTGCTTTTTACTTTTCAACTGTTCAAGTCAATAGTGGAGAGCCCAACAGGTCTAATAGAATATAAATCATTCATTCAATCGGACATTTTCAAACCAAATAGGGCTTTTTGAAATGTTTGTATTCTTTTTCCCAGGGAAATGACTTGTTCTCAAGTAAGCTGCAGAAAAATCTTTCTGAACTGGAGTCAAACTTGAGGATCCTTACTCATGGAAAAGGAGATGGCAATGTAAATGGTAAGATTCATATTTGTAATTTTTACTCAACTGCCTCAGAAGGAGGATTATGTTTTTCACGGGCTACAGCAAAAACGGCTGAGCATATCTTAACATATGAGGTGTCCTTAGATTCGTCTCAGAAGCGCAAGTGAATGCTCAGAAGGCTGTATTAAAATTTCATAAACTCAGATTTTAATCGCAAAATTACTACTTTAAAATTACCGCTGTCGGTTTTTTTTATACATCTGCTTGTACAATTTACAGTAGATAACAAACCTCTATAAATATTTCTAATAAATTAATTAATATCAATAACAAAAATATATTTTGGTTTCAGTTATTTTGACCATTGATGATGAGTTGGATTACTGGAAGGCCATGGTGCAGAGAAAAGATGCCAGTAAGAAAGAGAAAGAAGCAGCCGCATCTTTTTCCGAATTGTTTGAAGATCTTTGCGAAGAAATCAGGTGATACTTTTTTCTAATTTATCAACAGTATTGTAATATCCCTGATTTTTATAAATGATTAAACTTCAATACAAAAAAAAAACAAATTGGTTCTTTTTTTTTTTCAGGACCATGCTATCTAGTCCAATGGCAGAAATAAGAGAGGCAGTGGAGAACATGGGTGGAATATTGGATGATGTGTGGCGATTCACAGTTGTACCTTACTCACAAGATAGAATGACCCATATCTTTGATGTTTGTGGTAAGAATACCCTGCGATGGGTGATTATGAACTGTACAGTCCATGTAATTAATTATGAAAAGATTCCGAATTTTTAATTGTTGGTATTTAACCGCCGTGTGGTGCCGGCTCAGAACAGTACCACACCATATATTTCCCGTGGATGTTGTAAGAAGCAACTAAGGGAATTGAGTGTTGATGTGTATTGCAATTTTAGGCGACACTGAATGGCTCTTAAACTTTTGTCAGATGTGGTGTAAATGGCCTTTTTTTGCAGCCGTTTATGCTCTGTTTACCCTGCAAGGAATACTTACATGCGTGATATTGTATGTTTCATACAATACCTATATTTCATACAATACCATACATTATTGTATGAAATATAGGTATTGGGTTGTGATATGAGTAAGGGAGTAGTAGCTAGCTACTCAAAAAGTAAAACCATAAAATAATCACCCATGCAATCTTTTTAGGTCACATTATATGTTCAACAATACAGAAAGTTCTATCTTCTGTCGACATATGGAAAGTATACAACAGTACAAAGGACAGTGAGACTCTGACATTACTCTCTGATGGTTTGAAGGTGATTCAGACTTGGACCAGCGCTTGCAGCTCTCTCACTGAAACCTACTGGCCAAACTATGCTCTACATCCTTGGACAGGAAAACCTTATGTGCCTACATTCTGTTCGAACTTTCAGAATAGAATGAAAGAGGTAATTAATTTATAAAATGATTTTGCAATATCCAGAATTTAGGACGGAATTATATTTGTTCGTTGATAACCTGCCAGGTACTTAATCGAAAATTAAGAATAAATGGGCTGCCAGCGGACCTCAATAATTCGTTATACTTATTTATTTTCTTGTAAACTTTCGATGGGGGATTTGATACCCTACCCGGCGGCAAGCGGACAAATATAAATATCCTGATTGCTAAAAAAAATAAGTTTATTAAATTGTATATTTGGTTTTACAGATCCACGACCTCCGATCTATACATAATCAACTAAATAAACTGCTTTCTAACAACGAGAGAGTAGAGTTGATGACTGATCAGTTGTTTGAGCCATTTCAAAGTAAGTTTTTGACTGGAACCCGTTCGCACTTATCCGTTTCGTATGTTGTGCAAAAAACCGGGTTTATTTTATAATTTGTTACTGAATAGGCGCGTCAGCACCAAGCAAGGATGCTCGCTGCCTCGCGCGACAAACGACCAAAAAAATTACGTGGCTCACCCGAGGCAACGCATGCTCGTGCTCGGGCGAATGCACGCGAGACGAGCCATAATGAACGCGCCTCAGAAGTTTTCCTATTAATTTATTAGGCGTCCAAATTGGACCGCACTTGGCTCACCTGCGAACAAGCGTATACCGCGAGGCAACGAGGAAGCGAGCAGCCTCGGGCAGTGTGGACGCTTCTATCGAACACTTTAGTTAAGTACTATGAGGCTATTGTTTCTTTATAGACATAAACATATGGATATGCAATGGGCCAAACCAGACGTGGGAAGCAGCTGTATCGAGATTCTCTGTTAACTTGCGACCTGCTGAAGTCAAAATTTCTGAAAAACTAAAACCTAGACTTTGCAACACTTCCACTAAACAGGTAAATACTATATACATACACACGTAATATTTAAATAATTTATAAAATGATGTTGATAAGTATAAATAATGTGATAGATAATCATAGAAAACATGAGAACTAATTTTTTTGTACATGACAGTCCTATGGAACCTCTATAAATCATACATTTGACGTCTGTATCTAGGGAGCAACTGCTTACGCTTTGTCTGTACGGCGAGGGGCCTTACGCGCACTCTATAGCTTGCTTATTTAAGGTCACCTTATTGGTGCGTTTAGACTTGGTTGCGCCTGCTGTTATCTGCAATAACCTTTGAGTTTTCCTCCCCATTGGCGTTAATTTTGTAAATGGTACCTGCATTTTAATGCATCTCTGACATTATAATTTTCAGATGCTATACGAATTCATGCGCTACAAAACGCTGATAGAGAGGCCGCTCGTGAAACACTCTCTAAGCAACGAGCTCGAGAACTTCGTGTCCTCCCTACTGGCTATGCTGAAGAGCATTCAGGAGCAAATGGACGTGGATGAGGTATATTTATTTTATTTTATTTTTAGGTCTTACGGAAGACCTGCGCTTTGGCGGCACTCTACAAATATGGTGTCAACCTAGTGGTAGTTACTTTTATCTGTGACTAGCGGCCCGTTAGCGGTTTCACCCACTGCAACGCATCATGAGAAAAGGAATTTTCCGGCATGTGTTATAAATATAAACTTCCTCTTGAATCACTCTATCTATCGCAAAAAATGGCATCAAAATTCGTTACGTGGTTTAGGAGGAGTTAGTTAATTCCACGACAGAAAGAGACAAAAAGCGACTTCATTTTTATACTATGTATTGATTGTAATGTAACAAATTTATTTTTCTTTTCTAGGTGGACGTGAAGATGCATCAGCCGCCGGAGATGTCGCCCTTGGTGCAGCAAGTGCAGTGGGCCAAGCAGATGGAGGCTAAGGTATTACTTACATACTATAGTCTGACAAGTTCGCGCGTGACCTTCTGGCGAGGTGGCCAAGATACAGGCGGGTAGCGGGAAGTGTAGCGGGGAAGAGTCATGCGTGCTACCCACCGCGCGTCATATGAAAACGACGTGCTACCTTGGCCCCACCGTTTGTACCCCTAGGTAATGTCGTGCACATTTGTTTTTGGGTTGCCCAAGTTTTTTTAAAGTCTACTGGCAAGGAGGAATTATCCTTGCAACTGGTTACTGTCGTTGAATGATGCGGTTAATACGCAAAATCAGGTCACTAAGTTTCGACTCGACGTTTCCATATGACATGGATGAATGATGTGCACGTTATTCTGTTTTACAGGTGAAGGACATACAAACATGTGCTGAAAAGTATCTGAAAGAATTCGAAGGCAGCCATGAGGTGGTGAAAGTTGCCACCCACCTACTAAAGGAGTTGAAGAATATGTACACGCAACTGTATGAAGAGTGGTCCAGGGATTTGCAGGTGAGATAGTTTTTGGTCTTCTGGTTTTATACAAGGCCATTAGCTGAGACAATCCAGTGAGATAATTCAATGTAATGAGTTCTCTAGTGGGTTCGTGTAAAATAACTTTGTATTAGGATTGTTAATGCACTCACAGCGCTACATTATTCTTACAAATGGAAAATATGAAAAGAAAAGATTATTTTTGTCCCGGTCGATGCTAAGACTTTTTTTTTTTTCAATTTTCTTATTTTCATTTATAAGAACTTTGTACTTGATTCAGCAATAGTATAACCTACATAGGCTTAGTTGCAAGAATACACTGTTTATCAATCAGATTGTGATAGTTATTGAATTTTTCTGTATGCCGAATTATTTTGCTTCCTTCCAGGCTCAAGTAAAAAACGGTTCCCTCCAGCTGGCCCTGGACAAGCCCGTGGTAGAGTTCTCAAACAGCAGTAAAATGATGGTCGTGAATTACAACCCGCGTCTCGTGTGGGCAGAGTTAGAAGCCCGTTCGTTATGTGCACTGGGGCTGCAGCCGCCGGCCGCCGCCGCCGCTATAGACACGCTGTCAGCTGCTTTAGCACACGCACGGCAGTTACAGCAGGTATAGTTGAGTAACATTATGGTAGTGAACTACAAACTAGTATGGGCTGAGTTAGAAGCCCGTTCCTTGTGTGCCCTTGGACTGCAGCCGCCGCTATAGACACGCTGTCAGCTGCTTTAGCACACGCACGGCAGTTACAGCAGGTATAGTTGAGTAACATTATGGTAGTGAACTACAAACTAGTATGGGCTGAGTTAGAAGCCCGTTCCTTGTGTGCCCTTGGACTGCAGCCGCCGCTATAGACACGTTGTCAGCTGCTTTAGCACACGCACGGCAGTTACAGCAGGTATAGTTGAGTAACATTATGGTAGTGAACTACAAACTAGTATGGGCTGAGTTAGAAGCCCGTTCCTTGTGTGCCCTTGGACTGCAGCCGCCGCTATAGACACGCTGTCAGCTGCTTTAGCACACGCACGGCAGTTACAGCAGGTATAGTTGAGTAACATTATGGTAGTGAACTACAAACTAGTATGGGCTGAGTTAGAAGCCCGTTCCTTGTGTGCCCTTGGACTGCAGCCGCCGCTATAGACACGTTGTCAGCTGCTTTAGCACACGCACGGCAGTTACAGCAGGTATAGTTGAGTAACATTATGGTAGTGAACTACAAACTAGTATGGGCTGAGTTAGAAGCCCGTTCCTTGTGTGCCCTTGGACTGCAGCCGCCGCTATAGACACGTTGTCAGCTGCTTTAGCACACGCGCGACAGTTACAGCAGGTATAGTTGAGTAACATTATGGTAGTGAACTACAAACTAGTATGGGCTGAGTTAGAAGCCCGTTCCTTGTGTGCCCTTGGACTGCAGCCGCCGCTATAGACACGTTGTCAGCTGCTTTAGCACACGCGCGACAGTTACAGCAGGTATAGTTGAGTAACATTATGGTAGTGAACTACAAACTAGTATGGGCTGAGTTAGAAGCCCGTTCCTTGTGTGCCCTTGGACTGCAGCCGCCGCTATAGACACGTTGTCAGCTGCTTTAGCACACGCACGACAGTTACAGCAGGTATAGTTGAGTAACATTATGGTAGTGAACTACAAACTAGTATGGGCTGAGTTAGAAGCCCGTTCCTTGTGTGCCCTTGGACTGCAGCCGCCGCTATAGACACGTTGTCAGCTGCTTTAGCACACGCGCGACAGTTACAGCAGGTATAGTTGAGTAACATTATGGTAGTGAACTACAAACTAGTATGGGCTGAGTTAGAAGCCCGTTCCTTGTGTGCCCTTGGACTGCAGCCGCCGCTATAGACACGTTGTCAGCTGCTTTAGCACACGCACGGCAGTTACAGCAGGTATAGTTGAGTAACATTATGGTAGTGAACTACAAACTAGTATGGGCTGAGTTAGAAGCCCGTTCCTTGTGTGCCCTTGGACTGCAGCCGCCGCTATAGACACGTTGTCAGCTGCTTTAGCACACGCACGGCAGTTACAGCAGGTATAGTTGAGTAACATTATGGTAGTGAACTACAAACTAGTATGGGCTGAGTTAGAAGCCCGTTCCTTGTGTGCCCTTGGACTGCAGCCGCCGCTATAGACACGTTGTCAGCTGCTTTAGCACACGCACGACAGTTACAGCAGGTATAGTTGAGTAACATTATGGTAGTGAACTACAAACTAGTATGGGCTGAGTTAGAAGCCCGTTCCTTGTGTGCCCTTGGACTGCAGCCGCCGCTATAGACACGTTGTCAGCTGCTTTAGCACACGCACGGCAGTTACAGCAGGTATAGTTGAGTAACATTATGGTAGTGAACTACAAACTAGTATGGGCTGAGTTAGAAGCCCGTTCCTTGTGTGCCCTTGGACTGCAGCCGCCGCTATAGACACGTTGTCAGCTGCTTTAGCACACGCGCGACAGTTACAGCAGGTATAGTTGAGTAACATTATGGTAGTGAACTACAAACTAGTATGGGCTGAGTTAGAAGCCCGTTCCTTGTGTGCCCTTGGACTGCAGCCGCCGCTATAGACACGTTGTCAGCTGCTTTAGCACACGCACGGCAGTTACAGCAGGTATAGTTGAGTAACATTATGGTAGTGAACTACAAACTAGTATGGGCTGAGTTACAAGCCCGTTCCTTGTGTGCCCTTGGACTGCAGCCGCCGCTATAGACACGTTGTCAGCTGCTTTAGCACACGCACGGCAGTTACAGCAGGTATAGTTGAGTAACATTATGGTAGTGAACTACAAACTAGTATGGGCTGAGTTACAAGCCCGTTCCTTGTGTGCCCTTGGACTGCAGCCGCCGCTATAGACACGTTGTCAGCTGCTTTAGCACACGCGCGACAGTTACAGCAGGTATAGTTGAGTAACATTATGGTAGTGAACTACAAACTAGTATGGGCTGAGTTACAAGCCCGTTCCTTGTGTGCCCTTGGACTGCAGCCGCCGCTATAGACACGTTGTCAGCTGCTTTAGCACACGCACGGCAGTTACAGCAGGTATAGTTGAGTAACATTATGGTAGTGAACTACAAACTAGTATGGGCTGAGTTAGAAGCCCGTTCCTTGTGTGCCCTTGGACTGCAGCCGCCGCTATAGACACGTTGTCAGCTGCTTTAGCACACGCACGACAGTTACAGCAGGTATAGTTGAGTAACATTATGGTAGTGAACTACAAACTAGTATGGGCTGAGTTAGAAGCCCGTTCCTTGTGTGCCCTTGGACTGCAGCCGCCGCTATAGACACGTTGTCAGCTGCTTTAGCGCACGCACGACAGTTACAGCAGGTATAGTTGAGTAACATTATGGTAGTGAACTACAAACTAGTATGGGCTGAGTTAGAAGCCCGTTCCTTGTGTGCCCTTGGACTGCAGCCGCCGCTATAGACACGTTGTCAGCTGCTTTAGCACACGCACGACAGTTACAGCAGGTATAGTTGAGTAACATTATGGTAGTGAACTACAAACTAGTATGGGCTGAGTTAGAAGCCCGTTCCTTGTGTGCCCTTGGACTGCAGCCGCCGCTATAGACACGCTGTCAGCTGCTTTAGCACACGCGCGACAGTTACAGCAGGTATAGTTGAGTAACATTATGGTAGTGAACTACAAACTAGTATGGGCTGAGTTAGAAGCCCGTTCCTTGTGTGCCCTTGGACTGCAGCCGCCGCTATAGACACGTTGTCAGCTGCTTTAGCACACGCACGACAGTTACAGCAGGTATAGTTGAGTAACATTATGGTAGTGAACTACAAACTAGTATGGGCTGAGTTAGAAGCCCGTTCCTTGTGTGCCCTTGGACTGCAGCCGCCGCTATAGACACGTTGTCAGCTGCTTTAGCACACGCACGGCAGTTACAGCAGGTATAGTTGAGTAACATTATGGTAGTGAACTACAAACTAGTATGGGCTGAGTTAGAAGCCCTTGGACTGCAGCCGCCGCTATAGACACGTTGTCAGCTGCTTTAGCACACGCACGGCAGTTACAGCAGGTATAGTTGAGTAACATTATGGTAGTGAACTACAAACTAGTATGGGCTGAGTTAGAAGCCCGTTCCTTGTGTGCCCTTGGACTGCAGCCGCCGCTATAGACACGCTGTCAGCTGCTTTAGCACACGCACGGCAGTTACAGCAGGTATAGTTGAGTAACATTATGGTAGTGAACTACAAACTAGTATGGGCTGAGTTAGAAGCCCTTGGACTGCAGCCGCCGCTATAGACACGTTGTCAGCTGCTTTAGCACACGCACGGCAGTTACAGCAGGTATAGTTGAGTAACATTATGGTAGTGAACTACAAACTAGTATGGGCTGAGTTAGAAGCCCTTGGACTGCAGCCGCCGCTATAGACACGTTGTCAGCTGCTTTAGCACACGCACGGCAGTTACAGCAGGTATAGTTGAGTAACATTATGGTAGTGAACTACAAACTAGTATGGGCTGAGTTAGAAGCCCGTTCCTTGTGTGCCCTTGGACTGCAGCCGCCGCTATAGACACGTTGTCAGCTGCTTTAGCGCACGCACGACAGTTACAGCAGGTATAGTTGAGTAACATTATGGTAGTGAACTACAAACTAGTATGGGCTGAGTTAGAAGCCCGTTCCTTGTGTGCCCTTGGACTGCAGCCGCCGCTATAGACACGTTGTCAGCTGCTTTAGCACACGCACGACAGTTACAGCAGGTATAGTTGAGTAACATTATGGTAGTGAACTACAAACTAGTATGGGCTGAGTTAGAAGCCCGTTCCTTGTGTGCCCTTGGACTGCAGCCGCCGCTATAGACACGTTGTCAGCTGCTTTAGCACACGCACGGCAGTTACAGCAGGTATAGTTGAGTAACATTATGGTAGTGAACTACAAACTAGTATGGGCTGAGTTAGAAGCCCGTTCCTTGTGTGCCCTTGGACTGCAGCCGCCGCTATAGACACGTTGTCAGCTGCTTTAGCACACGCACGGCAGTTACAGCAGGTATAGTTGAGTAACATTATGGTAGTGAACTACAAACTAGTATGGGCTGAGTTAGAAGCCCGTTCCTTGTGTGCCCTTGGACTGCAGCCGCCGCTATAGACACGTTGTCAGCTGCTTTAGCACACGCACGGCAGTTACAGCAGGTATAGTTGAGTAACATTATGGTAGTGAACTACAAACTAGTATGGGCTGAGTTAGAAGTTCCTTGTGTGCCCTTGGACTGCAGCCGCCGCTATAGACACGTTGTCAGCTGCTTTAGCACACGCACGGCAGTTACAGCAGGTATAGTTGAGTAACATTATGGTAGTGAACTACAAACTAGTATGGGCTGAGTTAGAAGCCCGTTCCTTGTGTGCCCTTGGACTGCAGCCGCCGCTATAGACACGTTGTCAGCTGCTTTAGCACACGCACGGCAGTTACAGCAGGTATAGTTGAGTAACATTATGGTAGTGAACTACAAACTAGTATGGGCTGAGTTAGAAACCCTTGGACTGCAGCCGCCGCTATAGACACGTTGTCAGCTGCTTTAGCACACGCGCGACAGTTACAGCAGGTATAGTTGAGTAACATTATGGTAGTGAACTACAAACTAGTATGGGCTGAGTTAGAAGCCCGTTCCTTGTGTGCCCTTGGACTGCAGCCGCCGCTATAGACACGTTGTCAGCTGCTTTAGCACACGCGCGACAGTTACAGCAGGTATAGTTGAGTAACATTATGGTAGTGAACTACAAACTAGTATGGGCTGAGTTAGAAGCCCGTTCCTTGTGTGCCCTTGGACTGCAGCCGCCGCTATAGACACGTTGTCAGCTGCTTTAGCACACGCACGACAGTTACAGCAGGTATAGTTGAGTAACATTATGGTAGTGAACTACAAACTAGTATGGGCTGAGTTAGAAGCCCTTGGACTGCAGCCGTCGCTATAGACACGTTGTCAGCTGCTTTAGCACACGCACGACAGTTACAGCAGGTATAGTTGAGTAACATTATGGTAGTGAACTACAAACTAGTATGGGCTGAGTTAGAAGCCCTTGGACTGCAGCCGCCGCTATAGACACGCTGTCAGCTGCTTTAGCACACGCACGGCAGTTACAGCAGGTATAGTTGAGTAACATTATGGTAGTGAACTACAAACTAGTATGGGCTGAGTTAGAAGCCCGTTCCTTGTGTGCCCTTGGACTGCAGCCGCCGCTATAGACACGCTGTCAGCTGCTTTAGCACACGCACGGCAGTTACAGCAGGTATAGTTGAGTAACATTATGGTAGTGAACTACAAACTAGTATGGGCTGAGTTAGAAGCCCTTGGACTGCAGCCGTCGCTATAGACACGTTGTCAGCTGCTTTAGCACACGCACGGCAGTTACAGCAGGTATAGTTGAGTAACATTATGGTAGTGAACTACAAACTAGTATGGGCTGAGTTAGAAGCCCGTTCCTTGTGTGCCCTTGGACTGCAGCCGCCGCTATAGACACGTTGTCAGCTGCTTTAGCACACGCACGGCAGTTACAGCAGGTATAGTTGAGTAACATTATGGTAGTGAACTACAAACTAGTATGGGCTGAGTTAGAAGCCCTTGGACTGCAGCCGTCGCTATAGACACGTTGTCAGCTGCTTTAGCACACGCACGGCAGTTACAGCAGGTATAGTTGAGTAACATTATGGTAGTGAACTACAAACTAGTATGGGCTGAGTTAGAAGCCCGTTCCTTGTGTGCCCTTGGACTGCAGCCGCCGCTATAGACACGCTGTCAGCTGCTTTAGCACACGCACGGCAGTTACAGCAGGTATAGTTGAGTAACATTATGGTAGTGAACTACAAACTAGTATGGGCTGAGTTAGAAGCCCGTTCCTTGTGTGCCCTTGGACTGCAGCCGCCGCTATAGACACGTTGTCAGCTGCTTTAGCACACGCACGGCAGTTACAGCAGGTATAGTTGAGTAACATTATGGTAGTGAACTACAAACTAGTATGGGCTGAGTTAGAAGCCCGTTCCTTGTGTGCCCTTGGACTGCAGCCGCCGCTATAGACACGCTGTCAGCTGCTTTAGCACACGCACGGCAGTTACAGCAGGTATAGTTGAGTAACATTATGGTAGTGAACTACAAACTAGTATGGGCTGAGTTAGAAGCCCGTTCCTTGTGTGCCCTTGGACTGCAGCCGCCGCTATAGACACGCTGTCAGCTGCTTTAGCACACGCACGGCAGTTACAGCAGGTATAGTTGAGTAACATTATGGTAGTGAACTACAAACTAGTATGGGCTGAGTTAGAAGCCCGTTCCTTGTGTGCCCTTGGACTGCAGCCGCCGCTATAGACACGCTGTCAGCTGCTTTAGCACACGCACGACAGTTACAGCAGGTATAGTTGAGTAACATTATGGTAGTGAACTACAAACTAGTATGGGCTGAGTTAGAAGCCCGTTCCTTGGACTGCAGCCGCCGCTATAGACACGTTGTCAGCTGCTTTAGCACACGCACGACAGTTACAGCAGGTATAGTTGAGTAACATTATGGTAGTGAACTACAAACTAGTATGGGCTGAGTTAGAAGCCCGTTCCTTGGACTGCAGCCGCCGCTATAGACACGTTGTCAGCTGCTTTAGCACACGCACGACAGTTGCAGCAGGTATAGTTGAGTAACATTATGGTAGTGAACTACAAACTAGTATGGGCTGAGTTAGAAGCCCTTGGACTGCAGCCGCCGCTATAGACACGTTGTCAGCTGCTTTAGCACACGCACGGCAGTTACAGCAGGTATAGTTGAGTAACATTATGGTAGTGAACTACAAACTAGTATGGGCTGAGTTAGAAGCCCGTTCCTTGTGTGCCCTTGGACTGCAGCCGCCGCTATAGACACGTTGTCAGCTGCTTTAGCACACGCGCGACAGTTACAGCAGGTATAGTTGAGTAACATTATGGTAGTGAACTACAAACTAGTATGGGCTGAGTTAGAAGCCCGTTCCTTGTGTGCCCTTGGACTGCAGCCGCCGCTATAGACACGTTGTCAGCTGCTTTAGCACACGCACGGCAGTTACAGCAGGTATAGTTGAGTAACATTATGGTAGTGAACTACAAACTAGTATGGGCTGAGTTAGAAGCCCTTGGACTGCAGCCGCCGCTATAGACACGTTGTCAGCTGCTTTAGCACACGCACGGCAGTTACAGCAGGTATAGTTGAGTAACATTATGGTAGTGAACTACAAACTAGTATGGGCTGAGTTAGAAGCCCGTTCCTTGTGTGCCCTTGGACTGCAGCCGCCGCTATAGACACGTTGTCAGCTGCTTTAGCACACGCACGGCAGTTACAGCAGGTATAGTTGAGTAACATTATGGTAGTGAACTACAAACTAGTATGGGCTGAGTTAGAAGCCCTTGGACTGCAGCCGCCGCTATAGACACGTTGTCAGCTGCTTTAGCACACGCACGGCAGTTACAGCAGGTATAGTTGAGTAACATTATGGTAGTGAACTACAAACTAGTATGGGCTGAGTTAGAAGCCCGTTCCTTGTGTGCCCTTGGACTGCAGCCGCCGCTATAGACACGTTGTCAGCTGCTTTAGCACACGCGCGACAGTTACAGCAGGTATAGTTGAGTAACATTATGGTAGTGAACTACAAACTAGTATGGGCTGAGTTAGAAGCCCGTTCCTTGTGTGCCCTTGGACTGCAGCCGCCGCTATAGACACGCTGTCAGCTGCTTTAGCACACGCACGGCAGTTACAGCAGGTATAGTTGAGTAACATTATGGTAGTGAACTACAAACTAGTATGGGCTGAGTTAGAAGCCCGTTCCTTGTGTGCCCTTGGACTGCAGCCGCCGCTATAGACACGCTGTCAGCTGCTTTAGCACACGCACGGCAGTTGCAGCAGGTACGGTGGAGCCAATTTGTGAATAATACTTGTGTATAATGTATATTTTACTCTTGCAAACAGTCCAACATTCTCTGAGCTCTACTACTGGAAATTATTTGACCACTACCTATCATAATTAGATAATTATATTATGAAACTGAATTTAACTCAGTTCAATGTATTACTTGAAATTATTGGACCTCTACTTATCATGACTGCATGTACCTAGGATACGAAACAAAATTAAAATCCGTTCAGCATTCTATTCTTCTATTTTGTGCGAATACATTTATAACCATAAAAGCCACAACAGTCCTCTGCTGGACATGGGTTCACCCTATCGGGGGGTATTGCCATATTCACCACGCTTGGCAGGCGAATTGGCGAGCGCAGTGCAAGATGTTGCATTGACAGAACACTGCTGCCCATTCCCTGCATGATTAGATTCCCTTAGTCGCTTTTTACCACACCCACCGGTAGAATTGGGGTGATGCTATTCCAAGCTGGCATCACACGACAAATACATCTTTTCACTACAATGTATCAACAACTTTTTAACATTTCCAGGTTGCGTCTTTCCACAACACGCTAGGCGAGCGCATGATCCCCTCCACGCGGCCGATGATGCTTCAAGCCGCTTTGGACCTTTCTTCACTTGTACAAGATCAGAAGGCTGTGTACTGGGATGATACTGAGCAACTTACTAACTATACGGACAAGCTGAAGAAAGTTGTCATGAAGCTAGAATCACAGGTAAACTTGCTTCGCATAACTATTTTCAAATACATTTGACATCTCGGGAACATCCTGGGAACATATTGTTTTGCAACAACTTCACGAGCTTTCTCGTTGGCGGGTGAAGTTGCTGCGAAACAAATGTTTCCAAAAAATACGTACTTGTATAACAAAATTATTCCAGATACAATTTAAAGAAGAATTATTATTTCACCTATTTCTTTTCCAGTGTTTTTACGCTTCAGCCCGTGTTGCCAGCCTTCATTACATGTTCAGTTGTTCAGTTTCATGGTCTAATCACGCCTGAAAAGCTTTCGGTACACCCTGTCCCTTACACCTCGTAGATGACATTCTTACATAACTTATTTTCTTTTACAGAATTCTTATTTGACAAGTCAACATTTGGCCATCAGAAGCGTGGTGGAAAAGCTGATGGATACGGAGTTGCTAGCTAAACAATCTGACTGGAAGAAGAAAATTAAAGAAATCAGAGATATCATTGAAAAGGTACAAACTAAAAAGCCTGTTCGTTATGTGTGCTAAAACCAGTAAGTTAGTACCAGTTAGTTCCCTAATACTCCGTATTAGTAAGTCAATACAGAGTATTAGGAAAATAACGCTTTTGTGGGTTTTCAATACTCAAAAATCTAAAGACAAATTACCGGAAGTCAATGATAATTTTGCATATATTAAATTTCTCTAAAGCAGCCTTGATTACTTTCACGATGAGTAAACCTGCAAATCATGATAGAAAACGAATCTTGCCAGCCACAAATTCCAACCACACAACACAGCATGGTTACAAAATGTTACTGTTCCGATGGCGTAGTGGATAATACTCATGCTTTTTGCGCCAAGGGACGTAGGTTCGATTCCCACCTGACACAAACATTGATAAAGTAAATTTTCAAATGTTTGTGTTTAGTCTGGGTGTTTTCTTTGTATAATACGTGTATTTATTTACAAAAAGAAAAGTATGTAAGTAAGTATTATATCAGTTGTGTAGTTCCCATAGTATAAGCTTTGCTTAGTTTGAAGCTAGATGGCGCTGTGTGTCTCGTCTAGGGATATTTATTATTAGTTTATTTATTAACTGTTGTAGGTGGAAGCTGCCGGTTACAAGCATACGGAGATGTGGCGCTCGCACTGGGACTGGCAGCTGTACAAGGCTCTGGAGTGCCAGTACATCCACACTCTACTCTCCTTGCACAAACATTTCCCCCTTGTTAAAGTGGACTTGGTGCTAAGGTTAGTTTTTCCTAATGAACAATTATACGTTAATCACTTATTTATAAGGCGTTGGATTAATACAGTCATGTCAGCCTATGAATTGAAATATTATGGGCCTTACCACAATAAAGTTAGATCAGCGTTGAACGCGTTTTTATTGTATGAAGTTTTATTTTGAACACGCCTTTAACACTTGTCTAATTTTTGTGGTAAGGCCATATATACGTAAGTCGCCAATTACGATAACGGTGATAATAGGGATTTGAAATTGAAGAAATGTTCTTAAAACTTTCGACAAAAATGTATTGGATCAACATGAAAGGTATGAAAATAAACCGTCTGTCCCTTCCTTTCCAAGTTAACAGAGAATGTCGATAACTGTCAGCTTAATTTTTCCATTGAATTGAATGTAGGTATTTAGTAGCAGATATATGTAATACGTCACGGGACAACTCGGTATCAACTCGAAAAGGAGACGTATGATAAAAAATCACGTTACGGAGCCTAAATTCAAGGACCTATTTCTATAACCATTGCAGAGGTCACAAAGTGCGAGTGCAGCCCCCTCTGGAGGAGATCCGCGTGCAACACTACAACCAGCTGCGTCGCCTCGTGTCTCTGCCGGCCAACTTTGTCGGCGTGCAGAACTCTTACGACGAAAACCAGTCTATATTCGCTACTATTGTTGACAAGTAAGTTTCATTTTGTGAGCTTACATCGTAAAGAACACTATTTGACTAAATTACATGTAAACAAATGCCAATTACAAGCTTCCACATATAGAAGTTATGTATATAGTGTGTGTGTATAGGCGACCAAATGCTTTAGTCAACCAGACTATTTCAAACCAAATATACTTAGGCTGAAGGTTTAATGAAAATAACTAATAGTGGTTGGCATGTGGCGTTTGGCAGCCACAGTTTATGCACTAAAACATTGTTTTCTCAAACATGCTAGGAAATATGTTCATTTCTTTCAAAAAAAGAATACGCAAAGTTTCCAATTGTGTGTCATGTCTCCTATCGCGCCAGCATAGTTGTATGGAATTCCTTTGCTGGTGTCCGGCAAAGTAAATTCGTTACACGCTAAGCCACATAGATAATTAATTTAAAAGTAGTTATCTCTATGAATCTCATAAGAACGGAACGTAATTTTGCATGAAAAGTTAAGATAAACTAACTCAGGGCTAGGCTGTATGATTTTATAACCCTCGCCTATCCAGAATGGACAAATAAGTTATAGGATAAAAGAGGTATGAACTAAACATAGAGAATGGCTGAATAGCAATGAATAGCGTGCCTTGCTAAGGGCCTATTTATAAAAAAATACACAATTGGTGGAAAAACAAACTGGGAAAACGTGAAAATTTTCATGATTGGGGCTGTTGTATTGAAGTCTCTTTTGTTTAAAACGGAATAAAATTAGTACAGATGAGAGTAGTATCGAAATGGATTGCACGCCGCTAAATATAAGGGTGCAGCTAAACTGACCGTGGAAAACATTTTTATAAAGTACCTACTATGTTTTTTGAGAAATAGAGTTATATTTCCTAGCATTTTTTGAGAAAAGCACTATGTAAGCCTCGGGGAAAATGACTACTTGACTCGTACAATTGTAGCCAAAGCCTTGTTTTCCCGGCCTCGACAACAATGTACTATTTTCTCTTTATAGACACGGCTGGTTGGGCAACAAAGCGGTGAAACAGCTTGAAGCCGCACTATCGTCTCTTGAACGAAGTTGCGAGTCATGGACGCGCCGCGCCGCACTGGCCTGTGTTGAAGATTTAGAGGCATTGTGCTCTGAACACCTACATGAACCACAGGACTGGGAGGTCAACTTCAAAGCTTGCAAGGCTTACGGACAAGCTGTTGCTAAGATGTCTTTGTAAGTAGCTTATTTATATCAAAGCAGTGAAGCATCTGGAATTAATGGTGTCTTCTTTAGAGAGTAATAGGGAGTCGTGGCACTGCTCTAGCCTGTGTTGAAGATTTAGAGGCATTGTGCTCTGAACTACAGAACTGAGAGATCAACTTTAAAGCTTGCAAGGCTTACGGACTAGCTGTTGCTAAGATGTCTTTGTAAGTAGCTTATTTATATCAAAGCAGTGAAGCACCTGGTAGTAATGGTGTCTTCTTTAGAGAGTAATAGGGAGTCGTGGCACTGCTCTAGCCTGTGTTGTGAATATTTAGAGGCATTGTGCTCTAAATCACAGGACTGGGAGGTCAACTTCAAAGCCTGCAAGGCTTACGGACAAGCTGTTGCTAAGATGTCTTTGTAAGTAGTTTATTTATATCTAAGCAGTGAAGCACCTAGAAATATTGCTGTTTTCTTTAGAGAGTAATAGGGAGTCGTAGCACCGCTTTAGCCTGTGTTAAAGATTTAGAAGCATTGTGCTCTGAACACCTACATGAACCACAGGACTGGGAGGTCAACTTCAAAGCCTGCAAAGCTTATGGGCAAGCTGTTGCCAAGATGTCTTTGTAAGTAGTTTAGTCATAACAAAGCAATGAAGCAGCTGGAAGTAGTGCTGTTTTCTTTAGAAAGTAATAGGGACTCGTGGATGCGCTGCTCTAGCCTGAATTGAAGATTTAGAAGCATTGTGTTCTGAACACCTACATGAACCACAGGACTGGGAAGTCAATTTCAAAGTTTGCAAGGCTTACGGGCAAGCTCTTTGTAAGTGCAAAGTAATGAAAAGTAACCGTTATGTCTTGCGTCATAAATAAGCTTTCTAAAATACATATTTTGAAATTGTCAAATGATGTTTTTGCTTTCACATTGTTTTTTAAATATCTAGTAATCTACAAATCGTGATAATTCAAAATAAGGCTTGAGCAGTGCTGTTCAAAATATCAATAAATTGAAATGACAAACATGAGGCTTTTCAACTGTTGCTTTTATTTTAATTTATCTTTTTTTAATTTTTAGTGAAGACGAAAAAGTTGACTGGATAATAATCTGCACGGCGACGCTCCGGCGCGAGTTTGAGGCGCAGGCGCGTAACTTATGGGCCTGCCTCATGTCCTCTTTGCAAGCCAGTTGTCGTAATGATGCCAGTACTTTGGATACTTTCGTGGCTAATGCTATGGTCATGTTGGAGGATAAAACCCTGCCAAAGAATGCGAAGGAACTGGCTGAAGTTAGCGCTAAACAGCAAGCGCTGCAGGGAAATATGCCTGAGGTAATAATACCATTGAATATACTGCGTTCTAAGGTAATCGATTAGGTGTTTTATGACATCGCTACATACACGCCAGCAGTAGAAATGATGCCAGTACTTTGGACACTTTTGTGGCCAACGCTATGGTCATGCTGGAGAATAAAACCCTGCCAAAGAACGCCAAGGAACTGGCTGAAGTTAGCGCTAAACAGCAAGCGTTGCAGGGGAATATGCCTGAGGTGATTTTGCTACTGAACTTACTACGCATTTAATTTAGCAACAGGCTCGTATTATAGCTGGAATACCTCAATTTCTCACAAGTAAGATGACTTGGTTTAGCTTTCGCTTACCTATGTTCTTAGCTATTTTCTTGTACGCTCGTACTTTGGACACTTTTGTGGCCAACGCTATGATTATGTTGGAGGATAAAACCTTGCCGAAGAATACGAAGCAACTGGCTGAAGTCAGTGCGAAACAGCAAGCGTTGCAGGGGAACATGCCTGAGGTAATTTTACTATTAAATATACGGCGTATTAATGTTATCGATTAGGTGTCTCATGTCCTCTTTACAAGCCAGCTGTCGTAACGACGCCAGTACTTTGGATACTTTTGTAGCGAATGCCATGGTCATGTTGGAGGATAAGACCGTGCCAAAGAACGCCAAGGAACTGGCTGAAGTCAGTGCTAAACAGCAAGCGCTGCAGGGGAACATGCCTGAGGTAATTTTACTATTAAATATACGGCGTATTAATGTTATCGATTAGGTGTCTCATGTCCTCTTTACAAGCCAGCTGTCGTAACGACGCCAGTACTTTGGATACTTTTGTAGCGAATGCCATGGTCATGTTGGAGGATAAGACCGTGCCAAAGAACGCCAAGGAACTGGCTGAAGTCAGTGCTAAACAGCAAGCGCTGCAGGGGAATATGCCTGAGGTAATTTTACTATTAAGACATACTGGGTATTAATCTTATCGTTTGGGTGTCTCATGTCATCACTACAAGTCAGCAGTAGGAATGATGCCAGTACTTTGGACACTTTTGTAGCGAATGCCATGGTTATGCTGGAGGATAAGACCTTGCCGAAGAATGCGAAGGAACTGGCTGAAGTCAGTGCTAAACAACAAGCGTTGCAGGGGAATATGCCTGACGTAATTTTACCGCGTAACAACGTTACCGATTAAGTGTCTCATGACCTCCTTATGAACCAGCTGTCGCACACTTTTGTGGCTAATGCCCTGGTCATATTGATCATTCTGGAGGACACGGCTATGTGGTGATTGCGAAGGAACTAGCTGCAGTTAGTGCGTAACAGCAGACATGGCAGGGGAATTTTGAATTACCTTTTTTTTTATAAACAATGGGTAAGGGCCCTTTTCCTGTCATGCGTATTTTCGCACGCGCGCGGATCTGGTCCGCATGCGGATGATATCACGCTCCTGGTCACACGCAGGACAGGGATTTCGTTTGCTTCAATCCGCGTTCCGCGCGCGTGCTAGCCGCATGATAGGAAAAACATGTATCAAAAGATAAGATGCGTGCGGCCCGCATGCGGACCAGATCCGCGCGCGTGCGAAAATACGCATGACAGGAAAAGGGCCCTAAGCATTTGTCCGCAATCTCACCTGATGTTAAGTAACGATGCAGACGATGATGGAACATGCTCGCCCAGATAATGCCTATTCACTCTCGCCTTGAAAAGGCCCAGGTTATAACGTTCCGGAAACAGATCCGCAGGCAGGGAGTTCCACTCCTTAGCAGTTCGCATTAAAAATGTAGAAGCGAAGCGCTTTGTGCGAATTTGCGGGATGTCTACGATATAAGGGTGGAATCCCAACCGGCGTCTCGTGCACCGGAGATGGACCTTATATCCAGACAAGTAGAATGATTTCGAGAACCTTGTTCTATCGGTTCCAGTGGACCGGTTTCTATGCTATAGGTATTGTAGGTACCTATCTGATCGTTGTAGTATAAATAATCTACATCTTGGATCGGTGTGATCTTAACTTGATAAAATAATATTGTAAAATATTGTTGTTTTGTGTTTGCAGATGGATAAGTTAGTAGAATCCCTGAAACGTAAAGGGCACTTGCTACGAACATGGGGCGGAGACGCGTCGGTCGAAGGCACCATCAAAGAGTGGCAGAAGATTAGTGAACTCATGATCGGGCAGAAACAAATGTTTGAACATCAGGTATTTATCACTTTATTCTGCTGACTAAACAAGACTTGGTTTTTTTAAATGAGACCAATGGAATATCGTCACTATCAACGTACACATATAAATCAAATCTTTCTTATTTTGGAAAACTTGCAAAATTTTCACTGCAGGCAGGATTTGAACCTGTTACCTGCAGCATCGCTTTGACTACATTCAATCAGCAAAGACTTAATTACTCGCTGAGAATAAGTTGCAAAACTATCCCGGTAGATGGTGCCCTGCCACAAGTTAATTGCTTAATTCACAGGCTAGGATAGAACCGCGGTAGCCCAGTTAGTATTGGGGTTGGCAGAACAGATGCTGAAGGTAGCAGATTCAAAGCTTGCCAGCGCTAGAAAATTTAGCAACTTTTCCAAAGTTGTACCTATACCTAACAAGTAAAGTGTTTTAAAATTTGTGTAGAAGCCCCATTCTGGTGCAAGTATTTAGAAGCAAAACAGTAAACAATAATTCAAAGTTGCTATAATTTATACCCCAATTTCAGGCAGAAATAGTGAAGTCCAGTTTATCTGGCGAGTGGGAAAACCTGAACACAGTACTGGAGGCTTGGTTGTCGCGTCTGCTAAGCAATCGATCGAGATATGAGGAGACGCGTGGCGCGACGTACCGCGACATGGCGGAACGGTGCCGTGGCGTCTTCGATGCGCAACAGTTCTGGCTGCAACAACGCACAGAGAGGGACGAATTACTGTGAGTCACTAGTAACAAAAATTAGGGAATCGGCGCGCGGTGTACTAACAGATGGCTCACTCAGTACTAGCTACTATTTTGATGTTTACTGACTTTAACTAAAATAACGCGAATCTCAGGGGAACTCAATGTCACTGAGAAGATGGTTGACACGAACCTCATATTTCTTGGATTTAACTCCTACAATGGTGACAGATGATGACAGATGTGAGTAAGAAAATAGGTTCAAGAAAATGATGAAGATGGTAAGAGAAGGACAAACGTGTCCACTTACAAATGGACGAATTGCTCAGACGTTCTTTATCAAATTTTGCTGGTTTAATATTTTTATAGTTTGAGATTTTTGACAGTAGCAACCCTGGCTATATAACAATAAGTGACTTTCTGTAAACTCTTTGTTTTGTGCTGGTAACATTTAGCACATTATATAAACTAATTATATAAAATAATGACAATACTGTATTAGTGTGATTGTTCTACACACTGATATATGTGTGTGTTTGGCACATTGGAATGTGTGTAAGCCCCCGAAGTCAGAGACATGTGTGACAAGCTAGGATGTTTGTAACAATAAGAAAATTTTATTTATACAGAAAAGAATGCGAGAAATTCAATATGCCTGTCGAAATCCCTGACATATGGAACCAAGCTGAGAAACTTATCTCTGATTATGTCAAAATGTGGACTGTCATGATGGAATACAATGAAGGTAAAGTATATCTGGAAAAAGTTAGCTACATTTCCTATAAGGTCACCTTGTGGTATTGTTTCTATGTGGGTAATTCTTTCTATGTTGGAATAAATAACTCGATCAGATAAAGGAAGGCCGAAATTGCAACATTATTATGTCATATTTTTTGGTAGAGAGCAAGTAGAGAGTAGAGTGATGATAAGCAATAATTTTGGTTCTAAAGGCATTTGAGGACCCTTTCTTTATCTGATCGAGTTACGTGTCTAGAACCGCGTGAGGAGCCTCGCCCGCTTACCGCTTCGCTTCGTGCGGCATGCGTCGCAACGCACCGCAGCGCTCGGTCAGGGCCCCAAGTCTGCTAATTTTTAGCCATTGTAATGCCAGCGAGACTCAACTGTCATTCTACTGCCACTGTGATTTTCCATACTAAAAACTGTTAGCAGACTACGAAATGGCCGAAACCATCCAACTGAGATGCCATCGTGACTCGACTGAAACGATTTTCATTTAGCGGACTCGGGGCCCTGACCGCCTGCGCCGCACTTTACATTGAGAGTTTTATACAAACAAACATACATCACGCCTTTATCCCTTGCGGGGTAGGCAGAGCGTCAACGGCCGTAAAAGTACGGTCGTTATCGCCATGTCTGACACATATTTAAGGGCCGTTTTAGCTATTGTCATGTATCGCTCTAGTGACAGGTTGTCAGCCTGTCGTCGCCTAAAATTGCAATACACGTGATACCCTCGAGTATTTTAGTCGCTTCTTACGACACCCACAGGAAAGAAATGGAATGATGCTATTCTAAGCCGGTATCACACGGCAAATGAGAGTTTTATGTCCCTACAGAATACGAGTCGCTAGCGGAGCAGGAATGGATAGTGTTCCAGAAGAAACTCCACCTGATTGACGAGTTCGCGGCCAAGTGGTTGGGGCGGCTGGAACCGTACACGCCCGTCACTCTGTTCCTACAGCAAGAACTGGATAAGTTTACTGTAAGTTCACTTATATAGAGAAACTCCACATAATTGACGAGTTCGCGGCCAAGTGGTCGGGGCGGCTGGAACCGTACACGCCCGTCACTCTGTTCCTACAGCAAGAACTGAATAAGTTTACTGTAAGTGCACTTATAAAGTAACTCCATCTGATTGACGAGTTCGCGGCCAAGTGGTCGGGGCGGCTGGAACCGTACACGCCCGTCACTCTGTTCCTACAGCAAGAACTAGATAAGTTTACTGTAAGTGCACTATGTATATTTCACCCAAATAATTTGACAACCGATGTGGCGCAGTGGTTAGCATGCCTGCCTGCCACGCAAAGGTTCCGGGTTCAACTCCCGGTGGGGTCACTCACAAAGTTGATATTTATCACTTTGTGAATTTGCTCCCAGTCTGGTTAGGACATTGCAGGCTGAACCACCTGATTGTCCGCAAGTAAGATGGTTCCGTGCTTCGGATGGGCACGTTAAGCCGTCGGTCCCGGTTGCTGTCTATGATGGCGGTCGTTACACAGCCATGTCAGAGGCCTGCTACTTGTAGTAGGCGGTTGAAAAACTCTGACACCAGGGTTCATCGGGTCGTTGAACGACTCGGTGTCCCACACGAAAAAGAAAAGACCCAAATAATAACGATGCCGAAAAATATGAATTATAGAGGCAAACCATCACTTTTTAAGTGCTTTCCAAGGATCTCTTATTACTCCTAGCTAAGCATGGTTCAAGATTTCCGGCGACTGTTATTGATTCTGATCATGATTCTTGTAGTTATAATAAGTTTAGATGTAGAGATTTTATATAAGGTCCTATTAAATTCACTGCAAATATTTTAAGGGCATGCGTAAATATGTAAAAGAAAAACATCAAAGGCATTTAAAAAAAAATCGATACGTTAGATTTTTTTTTTCCTTTTTTAAACAATCTTTTTTAATTAATTATGTGAACATCCTTTGATTGACCTTCCGCCATGTAGACAGAATTCACTTACACGACACGCACACAAACGAGCGCGTAATCATCGAAGTGGTGATTGGTGCTGTGTGTTTCTAGTACATACAGGGTGCACTTTTTTCGTTTTGATTTTTTTTAGTTAAATGCAATTTTCTCGAAAACTAGCGTGTAGATATTTTGAAAATTTGCCAGGAACATACTTATATTTTATTTGATCTGCCCTTAATTTTTTTCAGTGAATTTAATAGGACCTTATATGTATACTTCTATTATTTGAACAGGACCTAACAACGTTATTGAAATACCTCCGCGGGTCTGACTTCACTGAGCGTCACTGGCGAGAGATATTTGCCCTTCTGGAAATGGAGTACAAGAAGCCTGATACATTACAAGTCAAGGATCTTTTGGATGCAGCGCTCAATATCAAGAAACAGATCAAAACTCTACAGGTAAGAATTAAGTGGAATAAATCCAAGCCTTGGATTGAACTAAACCGACTTAAATTGATTGCTCTTCGTGTGTAACACCATTGATCCGTCTGAGTTTTTCGACCACTCAATATTAATAGACCTTTGATATGGTTGTGTTGCGACCTTAATCCAAGCAGGCATGGACACTGGTCAGGCAACCTGGGCGGATAGCTTTACATAACGTGCTTTAGAAAATAGGGCACCTTTTTGATACAGAAATTTAGTTGGCACTGACTGCAGTTCTCTAATAAAACTGGAAACAAGATGAAAAAATAATAAAATTGATAAACACCATTCAAGGGCAAGAGGTTCCCTGGACAGTTCTAAAACAAAGTTACATACACGGTCGAAAGAAAAGTACCCAGACATCAGTGTTAAGATAATCCTTTACCTGCAGAAAATCTGTGCGTCAGCGTCCAGCGAGGCTGCTGTACGGACAGCCTTAAATGAACTGGAGTTGTGGTTCGCTGGAGCTCGTCTTGCCATCATCTACTACAACGACAAGGCGAAGAGACCCACGCCCATAGTCAAGGACTTCAAGGATATACTCGCTAAGGTAACTAGATCTTCTGAGACTTCAATACAGACGGTGCTAAATGAAGTGGAGTTATGGTTCGCTGGAGCTCGTCTTGCCATCATCTACTACAACGACAAGGCTAAGAGACCCACGCCCATAGTCAAGGACTTCAAAGATATACTCGCTAAGGTAAGATACACCTAGTCATCCATCAAACCCGTAAGACGGCTTGCGTTCGTAGTCATCTTGCCATTTCGTATGGTCCAGAGCTTGGTATTAACTCTTCACGATTAAAACTTATGCCAGTCATGTACATTAGTGTAATATTATCATGACTGCAAAGATGAAAAAGTCCCTAAAAGTCAATTTCTAGAGAAACATCAAAGACTTAATATCTGCAGCGCAGCCCCACAGTAATATGCTGTAGGACATGACACTTTTTAAATAATTAAAATAAACTAGTTTCATGTTAGCGCGAAGACATCAAGGTTATTAACTATATCATATCTCTAGCTCTGTTTTCCTGATACCTTTGCCATGATAACACCGGTTTTTAGATCAAATATTCCAAGACAAACTTTGTAAGTTAACCGGCTTCTATTAAAATGTAATAGGTAATGTAATAATAAACGATTAATCTAAATCTAAAAATTTCATTTAATCCTTAGATCGAAGAACAGCAGTGGGTGGTGTCTTCAGTGAGCGGGGGCGGGGGGAGCGACGCGTGCGCTGCGTGGGAGTCCCGCCTGCGCGCCGCACGTTCGCTCGTGCGAGCTGCACATCACGCACAGCGCAGGTCAGTAGTTATAGCACTTAAGGTACCAGGGCTACGCCAAGAGAACTGGATTATTTTTATCCCAGTGAAAATATAATAAAAATTAAAAACACATTCTCATAAAAGAAGCCTCTTCTTACTATTAAATATTCATTTCAAGAAAAAAATATCGCTGGGAACAAAAATGATTCAGTCCTTTTGGTGTAGCCCTGGTACCTTATGTGGTATAACCGACCGTACATACATACACACATCACGCCTTCCAGCAGCGATGGCTATAAATTGCTGACAAGGCCCATTTTGGCATACATTGCTGGTTGTTACATGGGCATCATTACACAAACTCAAGAGAAGTATCAATGTATACTGAACCGAAAGGCAGGGTAGTAGGTATAGATACCTGTGATAGCCCTTGCTGGATAGGCAGAGCGTCAACTGCCGTAAAAATGTAGGCCTACGCTTTAATTGTGTTAGTCTTCTTTGTTTTATATCAACGGTCAGCTAAACCGAACCGTATTGTAGAAGACGGGCGTTTACGAGCTGAAAACCAGGGCAAAAATTATGGTAGATTTAGAGATACTTACAAATTAGGTACTTATATTCTTTATCATAAAAATAGTCCCAAAGGGAAACAGTTCAGGCTTGTTTTTGAGATTCAAAGTAGTTTTCATTCATCAACAGTGACTTAGTATTAACATAAAATAACACAAAAAAGATGCAATTAATGATTTATAAATCCGAACAAAGATTTATTCAATAGACGCTTATGAATGAAAGTTCGTCCGTGTTTTTATGATTTGCGCGTTCGTGCGGTATATTACATGTGCGCAACAGATGTGCGTCGTTCCTGGCATTTACAAAACTGTGCCCGGCTCTAACATTCTGGTCCTTTATTTCGGACAAATGGCGGCAACCCGGGAAGTAATAGTGTAGTACCTACGCTATTTTGGTCACGTCCCCGATTTAAATTGTAACATACACATATGACACCATTATCCCTTGCAGGGTAGGCATAGCGTTAACGTTTGTAAATATACGGGCGCGATCGCCACGACTGACAAATATTTGAGGCTCATAAAAACAGGTTTTCAGCCTGTTCGCCTTTTATGTCACCTACAGAAAATATATGGGGTGATGCTATTCAAAGCCGGCATCACACGGTGGCCCTTCCTACATTTTAAGAAAATCAATATTTTGTATCGAATTAATTCGATAATATCGAGTGAATTTGCTTGCTTTAGCGAAAATCAAGCTATAAACTTACAAGTATAGGTACGGTAGATATGTGATATTTTTGGATATTGACACGTTTGCCGTGTGGTGCCTTTCCCCTACGTGTGGTAAGAAGCGTCTAAGGGATTTAAGAGTTGATGTGTATTGCAATTTTAGGCGACACGCTGACAACTTGTCACTATGCAGGCAGATACACCTGTCTTCGGCGTGACTCTCGAACTTTTGTCAGCGTGGTCTAAATGGTCGTTTACGCTCTGCCTACCACGCAAGGCATATAGATAGGCGTGATATATGTATGATGTATGTTAAATTAATGTATACTTCTTGGGATTCCCCGTTTTATTATTGATGATCATACATAGAGGTACATACATAATGAATGCCCTGCTAAGCGAAATATTTTAATTATCGTAGTTCAGTGTATTTTTTATCAGTATCCTATTCTCTTGTGTAAGAGCCGGATATTTTAATCTTCTATCACATATACTAACGTGTTTTGACAATGATAAACTTTTGAGCTTCGAAACTATGATTAGCATTAGAATTTTTACATAATCAAATTCATGAGTTTCATGACTATTTCAGTAAATGAGAACGTGCATAGTTTGATTCACAAAGTGTGTTTAGGCTGTCTCGGAATTTCCGATATCTTGATAAGTCCAAGTCTCAAAATGTCCATCCATCTCTCAAAAAGTCTAGGTATTAGATTAAATAATAAATATCTCGATAAGTACCAAGTTCTGAAGTGAAGTGAAGTCTAGGAGCAAGTACTTGTTCAAATATTCACACATAGGTAAGTTTATTTATAGCTTTCATATACAAACTGGAGACGCGACTAGCAATGCGATTGCAGTCTATATTAGGCATCTCGTCACTTCCAAACATGGTGCATTTAATTTACCCAGACCTGTATGCGCCTTCATGTGGCATGTAAAATAGCGTAATCCTACTAATATTATAAAGGCGGATGTTTGTGTGTGTGTTTGTTACGACATCACGCTAAAACGGCGGATTAGATTGACATGAAATTTTGCACAAATATAGAAGAGTATCTAGAATAACATAGGCTACTTTTTACCACGGGAAAATGTCTTATTCCTACGGGATCACGCATATTCCAATATTTTTGCAAAGGTGGCGTGACTGAGCCGATTCACGTTTTAAACGTTTTCGCCGAAAACTAACAGCGACATCTCCTGGCGAGTAATGCTTTTTTCCCGCGGAATAATAGGTTGCATGCAGCGGGTGAAACCGCTGACGGGCAGCTAGTAGCATTATAAAGCTTCAACAGCTATTTACGTCTTGTCATGTTTTTTACACCTAAAAGTAACTATTAAAACGTACATAAAGTTTTATACTCGATGTTTTTGCGTTTAATGAACATTGCTATCGGCATAGTAGATAATATCTATTCTAATGCTCATGATGTAATGCGAACAAGTACTTTCTTGTAGGCTGATATTTATTATCAGCGTAAAGCTTAGATTAGAGCGGAGAAAAGGAGTTCTAGGAGTCACTGACCTGAGATTTTAAGCTGACACACGCTACTAAAATTAGGCGACAAACTATAAAGATAGCGCGTACAATTAGCTGCTTAATTGCCTACTAAAATATAAAGCTTTGATCTTTTTCACATTTCTGTTTATAGATCCTACACAAGGCTTTAATAATTTACCTATTATTGATAGCATCTGATATTTTACGGATATCGAAAATGACTCCTACGTTTTTTAGTTTTGCTCATTAGAAAACTCTAATTTACAAATTCTAATACCTACTGTAATAAAAAAACACCTTGGAAACATAAAATAGCGAAATTTGGTTCGGATATAGGTAGCAGACGGCAACGTGGTCCTTTGGCTTCGTTCACCGGCCTGTTACAGTGGCATGATGTAATCCTTCAAAGCAGACTTTACGACCCTTCGTCGTCGCCGCCGCACCGCACGTAATTTTAGATTCCCTTCATGTACACTCGGCAAAGCAGATAGGGTACCAACAAACACAAGCATAGATTTGCTCGATACGTAAAAACAAGCACTCGCTTCTCTCTTATTGGGTAGCGCATGATATGCCGCACTCACACAATCATATGTTAAATGATGAATCACAATGATGTTGCTTGTGACTCTTAATTTCGTTACGTTAGCAACGGTTCAGGTAGCGCAGTGGTTTAGATCGACACGTCGTGTGATGTGATAAGAGTTCAAATCCCACGATGGACTTCAGTGTTTTTTACTTTTTGTATACTTTTTTAAGGAAACACCGTTTAAAATATGAACCAGTGTGAGATGCAGGACGATGGACAATATTTCGTGCATTTGGATTCTAATATACCCTCTTAACTAAATTTCAACAAAAGAATGAGTGTTTAGCTACCTACCTGTTTAGAAACTTCAGTGTATCTATTGCATCCCAGTAGTATACGTGCTTTACAACTTTCTTAATCTTTCTTTGTTTTATACACAAGTGAAAAGATTTTGTGAGCTCGACACGATGGATAATCATCTATCGAATTTGCAGCGATCCGAAATAGCTATTTTGTTTCGAGAAAATGTGTCTATTAGTGAGATTGCGCGACGATTAATGATATCGGTAAGTAACGTTTATTGTTGTTAGCTGTTAATGCTATTTTACATAGAAATATAAATTGTTAATTTTAAAATTATAGATAAAGTGTTATAATTATAATATATCGAATTCATGACATAATAAAAATATCTGGCAGGTAGGCATTTTTTATCACATTATATAGGTCGTTATTTAATTTTAAAAAAGTCTTTCTTTTTTAACAGAGGAAAACTGCTCGTTTATGGGCACATCGTTATGCAGAAGAGAGTCATGCAGACCGTCGTCGGCCTGGACCTGTGGCCACCGCATATACGAATGTTTCGCAACGTCATAGGGAGATTGTGGCTACTCATTCTGCAGACCCCTTTGCGTCGACTCACACATCTGCAGTTCAGCACGGTGTAAGTCTACAAACTGCTCCTACTAAAAGCCCAAATCTAAATCCGATTGAAAATTTATGGGGTCAGATGGTTTTAAACTGGGATTCTTCTGATGTTAGATCTAAAAATAACTTACAGGAGTTAGTGACATCAACTTGGGAGATGACGCGAAGATCTGAACTATGTCGGAATCTAGTAGCAAGTATGAATCCGCGATTGCAACTACTGCTCAATAATCAAGGTGCTAATATCAAATATTAACCAGCTTTATTAAACCCTTTACCAACTACTATTACTTGTTCATCAAAATACATTTATCTTAGTATCAAATATATTGCAAAGCATAATAAATACATTTTCATCGTGTATTCACAGCCGTTTACGCCCTGCCTACAATTTTTCTTTTTTTATAACGCAGAACAAATACAGGGTTTATTATTACAAACATTTAAGTAAGTTGGTAAAGGAATAAATTAATCTTTTGAATAAGTAGGCAAGGTTTGTGAGTGATGTTATTGTTGTTGATGTTAGAAAATTATAAATTCTAACTCTTTAACATGTTGATTCACTTCACTAATAGCTTACCTGTTTTACTAATAACTTTAATATGAACTATTAAACTGAATACTTTGTGATAGGTCGTCACATAAGGTTTTACCTAAGGCGTTAGCAAAAGAGCGTTAAAGTATTATTAAAGTTTAACTTTGAATAGTTAAATTGTTATACCTACTACTTCTCCGAAACTGTGATTAAACACATCCTAATGTATTATGTGCCGTCTACAATAAATGAAATGGAATGTGGAATCGGTAGGTAATCAACATTGTAATCGAATTTTAGCCGCTGCAGCGGCCATAGATAATAATCTTATCATAAATTTATGATATTTATAAGGATAAATAATGAGGCTGATAATGTGTAACTTTTATGTCGTTTGTTAATTTTTATACCATAATTTTAATAATAAAGTGTTATTTCATAATTATAATGTGTATTTTTTTCTTTCTATACACTATCATATTACTTATTACAGTTTTTAACAAATCTTTAAGATACCTACCTACCGAGTTTCTTTTATAGGACATTTCTTAAGTCGAGAGAGTAGGTAATTGACGTTTGTGACAATAGTCAATTCTTTCTAAACTCGGGAAAATTCATATTTCTGTACTGCTATCATAAACATCAAATTATCTACTCACTCGCTTAAAGGAATGTTCTTATTGCCAAAGAACAATTCACAAATTCACAATTCACAGAAATAAAATATTTACGAAATAAGAATAAAACGAGAATCCCGCGGAGATACGAACTGGTGTTACTTAGCTTCTTAACCTCACGACATATCCACTGCGCTATACACGCAGTTATTCATAGCGGTGAAATTGTGAATCCCAATTACGGTTCCCGCACAGCAAACACCGCCGCTCGTAACAAACAACCAATATCTTTCTCTCAACAAAAATGTCAAACAAAAAGAACTTGTTTCACGACTTGTTTGTGTGCGTCAGTGGATGTGGTTGATAAGTCTGTGTGCATTAAACTATTGTAGCAATGTGCTGTATTTACACGTAATGGGCGGTGCTTGCAAAGATCTTTGTTAGTGTTTAGCTGGTACCCTAATAGCTTTGCCGACTGTACATGTAGGTAGGTATTCTTATGCAGTTGTAGTCGTTTCATATTAGTTTTCATTCAAGAAGCCGACGAAATGTGCTGGCGAAGCGGCTTTAAACTCTAAATAAACTTCCTTACCTACTCTATCTACCGCACGCGCACCGTATCGTATGCAATGCAATTTTTCTTTAGCCTGCATTTGGTCCGGATCGTACTTAATTAACTCTACTATATTTTTTATTTGGGCTTTTACACGTGTAAAAAACGATTACTTATTTGGCACCAAATACGTTGCTATAGGTTATCGCACTCTACCTACACAAGGAAGAACCTAGTTTCAAATTAAGTCCAAATTTTTGTTATCGCTCTCCATATATTTTTGGCATAGGTACTTATTTATTTAGGTGATAATTATTCTGTATCTCTAACACAGTATAGGAGCTTGATGAGAAGAATTCTTGCGTTTATTTATCGGTACTGAACTTTGACACCATAACCGCCTTTTGAGAATGAACTCTTATCGCGCGAAACCGTTCATTCACGCGGTGACGCACGCCATGCTTAGCACAAGATTGATAATTTTGTTCGTTTTTATCACTTATTTAGAACTTCAAAGGATCTTTTATCGTTAAAATTCCTTTTGTTTCTGTATATTAAGGCGCGAGTGGTGGCGCGGATCTCATGCGGCTATAGTCGTACAGTCTCTCACAAGTCTCTCACGCTAACTCATGAACAATTCAATTTTTAAGCTTTCGATTTTCTTCTAATTGATACCGATAAGCCGGACTAAATAAAACTATGTTGCACGATTCATTAAATGTTGCTGTATATGGAAAAGAAGCAATTATTGCTATAAAAGATTACAGTCTGGAAAAATTCAAAACCTGTTGTTGTTTGATTGTTCATGAGTTAGCAGGAGTGACTGTACTGTGAAAGAGAATGGCGCCACGTTTGAGGGGTGTGACAGACGCATGCGGCCGTGCGCCATACACTTTCATATTGATTCATCACTAGGCCGTACCTACGACGCATATGATGCAGAAAGTCCAATTATTTTTTGATAAAAAGATACCTTTTAAATAGTGCTTTTTATGTTCACAGCATTAACCACCTATCTCTACCCAATAATTATCTAATTACTATTGAGGATCTCGTACACATACATTTTCTAGTCAACTTGACAGTGATAAGAGCACAAAAGGTTATCGCCTGAACTGTCGAAATTATAACAACTTACTTATGTATCGCTGTTAGAGGCCCTCATTTTGTGATGGTACTATTTGTACTACGATGACGTCAACATCTAATAGAGATAGACCATTTTGTAACATATTTAGTATTTTAATTGTTGTATCTTGATATTTTGCCTGACTTCCACTGTACATGCAAGTCACATCACATTATGCAGTAGGCATGTAATATAAAACAAGATATTAAGTTGATAGCTCTCCCTTTATAAATATTTTAAAAGAGCTATCCAACTTAACATCTTTCCTAAATAACTTTTATTTAACATTTGCATAGGAGGTCCAAGACAACCAATAGTTCAAAAATAATTCCTCATACTTAAACTTACTCCTTATCGTCAATTTTACTCATGTTAGTTACCTACCTATAGGATTACCTATTTTGTTTGAATGTAATGTCTTAGCATTTTTCTTGCCATTTGATACCCCCCAGATCTACGAGCAAAGTAGAGGTAGGTATAAACGTAACGTTACGACTTGCTAAATGCCAAACCAGCGTTCTCCAAGTGATAATTTGCCAGCTTTTTATCATCGCCGTAATAATTTTGTTTGTATTTCGTTCATTCATTTTCGCTTCGTTGGAGTGAAATGAACCGGACTTTGTCCTGTCGTCGCCACAATGGACTCTTTCAGTTCATTAGACAATGCAGCGTCCCTATGAGTTTTGCTCCTTTTGAATGAATCATTCCTGTGCCTGAGAGACCCTTTTGTTTCGTACGCCCAACGTTTTTATAGACCTCTACAGTCTACACTACAGGTTTCTAGTAAGGTACGTTCCTATTTTGTGTATTGGTTTTAATTTTTATATTGTCTAGTCTTAATTAGTTACCTGATATTTAAGGATAGCAACATTTAATTTGAAGAAGTCGAAGGCAGAACTAAAACTGTTGTTTTTATTGCGTTTGTTGGGTGGGTTGTTACCTACCTACCTAGGTATGTAGCGAACAGCTTTTAGTCATTGCAAAATGTTGAGTTGGCTTAGAATTTTGAAACAGTCAAAAATCTCGAATCCTAGAATAGAAATTCGGATTTCTTTTTCAAGGATATATTTTTGACACTAAACAAATCCAAAAGATCAAAATCATCTTTTAATAGTCGCCAGATACAGATAGCGTTTAATTATGGTTGGTCAGTTGGCCGCTGGTTATCAGCGGATGTCCAGGGCGGAAGGCTGCCAGTATCGCCCGCACCGCGTGACCAACAAACACTTTGTTCTCAATACCGAATGGAATTTAAACCCGCCAAAACTAAACTCGTTTTCTAGAGTAGTTTAGAACTCACAGTCACAGATCTAGCTATCTATATTATGTATTTCCAACAATGAAAATACATACCTAGTTAATCGCAATAATCGCAAAATTTCAGCTGCGGCAGAAACTTGAAGTTAGGGCCGTAAAATGGAATACCGTCGACTACTCTGCCAACTGAGCTACCCGAGTCCAAACATAGTTGATTTTACTTAGTTAAAAATTTTTGATTCCTATTTTTGAGATCATAAAGTTTTTAAATGATCTCCAAAAACTCTGGTTGCCTTAAACTTGCCTAAACTAAGTCACGTGAATCATGATTTCAGCTACAATATGTTAATCTTATCTTAATTAATTTAACAGAAGCTTCAAGGTAACCAGTCACTAATCCTATTTCCGGTCTAGCTCAAAATAATAGTCACTTAGGTCATAGTCCTAAATCATATCTGATCTTAGCAACCATAGAAAATCTAAAGCTTTGCAAGCTAGGTTCGTAAAGCCCAGACGATCGTGCGGGACTTTAAGGAAGCCTGTTGCGGTAATAATGACCAAAACAAAAAGCGCATCCCGAAATGCGGTGTTATTTTTGTTGCCTAGTGCCCGTTTCGGGAACGGCGCGAGCGGCGCGGGGGCGCGGGCGGGAGCGGTCGTCGCCTCGCACAGGGACGGACTCTACTACCTGCTCTACGGTCGAGTTTGAAGTTTTTCTAATTTTTTATAAGGAATTTTTATAGTCTTTTATTTCATAGTATAATTAGATGAAATGAAACCAAATTTATAAATAGGAATAAAAACTTTATACAAAACTTTATATAAAAAGTTGGATGTTGGTGTATGAAATAACCTTTTTTATAATCACATAGGTACTAGAATGTCTTTACAAGTTCGTCGTTATTTGTGAAGACTTTTTCCTTTGTTTAGGAATTACCAGTTTGTTGGAATAGCCTGTCTCAATTACATTTAGGTACCTAAGGCTGATCGTAGTTTAATCCCATTATACTCATTCAAAAGCCCACTGGCCTGCCTGTCTGTCAGACAAAAACAAAGCCTCTCTAAACCGGGTAGAGTCGGTCTCTGGCTATGTAGGGCAGGGGGGTGCGGTCGGCGGCGGGGGCGGCGGGCAGCGGCGCGGGCGCGCGAGTGGGCCGGCGGCAGTGCAGCGAGCGCCGCGCAGAGCACGCACCGCGGCATGACGCTTCGCGCCTTGTTTATCGTCGCCGCGCTTATCGCCGGCGGCGGCGCCGTCTACGACCACCGGGAGCGCGACCGCCTGCGCGCCGACCCGCGCATCCTCGAGCGTGCTTGCGAGCTCAGCTCCTGCTACCCGGCCACCGGCAACCTGCTCATCGGACGAGAATCGCGCCTCTTCGCCACCTCCACTTGCGGACTCCATGGCCGCGAGCGCTTCTGCATCGTGTCCCATTTGGAAGAACGAAAGAAATGCTTCTGGTGTGATACTAGCAATAACACCATCAACCAGCCGCTCTACAATCATCGAATACAAAACATTATTTACAAATTCCATCCGGGAACGAGAACTAAATCGTGGTGGCAGGCTGAAAACGGAAAAGAAAATGTCACTATTCAGTTGGATATGGAAGCTGAATTTCACTTTACCCATTTGATAATACAGTTTAAAACGTTTCGTCCGAAGGCTATGCTGGTGGAGAGATCTTTCGACTTCGGTAAAACATGGCGCGTTTACAGATACTTCGCACACAACTGCAACGAAGCTTTCCCGGGTGTGCCTGTACATTCACCGCGCAACTTAACGGAAGTGGTGTGCGAATCGAGGTATTCAGGAGTGGCACCATCATCTGAAGGTGAAGTTATATTCCGTGTTTTACCGCCGAACATTAACGTAGTGAACCCCTACTCCGAAGAAGTACAAAATCTTCTACGAATGACGAATCTTCGAATCAATTTTACTCAGCTTCACACGCTGGGTGACGACTACCTTGATAATAGAGGAGAAATTCAAGAAAAGTACTATTACGCCATATATGAAATGACTGTTCGTGGTTCCTGTTCTTGTTATGGCCATGCATCGAGATGTTTACCGATGCCTGGTGTCGAATCGAAAAACAATATGGTGCATGGTCGCTGCGAATGTACTCATAATACCAGAGGATTGAATTGCGAATACTGTGAAGATTTTTACAATGATCTGCCGTGGCAGCCAGCAGTAAGCAAGAATTCAAATGCTTGTAAGAGATGCACATGTAACAACCACGCGACCACTTGCCATTTCGATCCTGCTGTGTACAACAAAACGGGAAAAATAAGTGGTGGGGTGTGTGACAATTGTCAACATAACACAATGGGAGTCAATTGTGAACGCTGCCAACCAAAATTCTACCGTGACCCTAATTTAGACATTCAAAGCCCTGAAATTTGTAAACCTTGCGACTGTGATCCTCAAGGTACTACAGAACAAGATTTTCTGTGTGATGACGAAACCGATGAAGCCAACAATAAAACTGCTGGGCGGTGCCACTGTAAAACCAACATTGATGGGCCTCGATGTGATAGATGTAAAGACGGTTATTGGAATTTCGATCCCGAGAACCCAGATGGCTGCGACGCATGTACTTGCGATCCATTAGGAACCATCAATGAACGTGGGTGTGATCAGTTTTCCGGAAACTGTTTCTGCAAGCGTCATGTGACTGGAAGAAATTGTGATCAGTGTTTATCAGAATTCTACGGCTTATCAGACAGTGAAGACGGATGTTTGCCATGTGACTGTGATCCAGGTGGTTCATTGGGTCGGGATTGTGATGTGATAACTGGACAGTGTAGATGTCGCCCTAATGTTTCAGGTCGTCGATGCGATCAACCAATACAAAACTTCTTTGTAGGTGCGCTAGATAATATCGTTGTAGAGGCTGAATCAAGTCTTTGCGATTCTCAACTTGATGATAATGCTATTCAAAGTCATCTTTGCCACATTGTTATAAGGGAGCCCTTCCCTGACGGTAGGAAAGAAACTTGGACTGGACCAGGTTTCATGAAATTACCTGAAGGAAGTACACTTGTTTTTATTATTAACAACTTAAAGAAAAGTATGAATTACAATATTCTTATCCGTTATGAACCACAATCTGCTACCAACTGGGAGGAAGCTACTATTCTAGTTAAAAGACCGTTTGGTGTTGATTCTAATTCACCTTGTGCAAACGTCCGTCCAGAAGATGACACTATTTCTACTAAATTGCCATCAGACCGACGAAGCATGTTAGTTGTTCCTTCTATTTGCTTAGAAGCTGACAAAGAAACAGAAATTCGTTTTATTCTTGGTCGTCAGGATGGACAAAATTACAATCCTAGAGCGACAGTCCTGATAGACTCCATCGTACTTATTCCTTCATTTGACGATATACCATTTTTAGAACCAAATAGTCCTGGGTGGGTAGAGTTTAATCGGTATGGGTGCGGCGATCCTTATTACTTTGACTTAGGTAGAGATAATGTTCCCGAAGTATGTAAAAAATATCATGCCAGTATTGGGTTCATTGTCAGAAATGGCTCTGAGTCTTGTGATTGTGATCCCACGGGCTCTGAAAGTTTTAGGTGTGACCCATATACTGGCCAATGTACGTGTCGCAGAAATATTGTAGGAGCTAGATGTGACAGATGTCCACCAGGAACGTATGGATTCAGCCAGTTTGGTTGTGACGCTTGCGATTGTAATAGCATAGGCTCCCTAGATAATTTCTGTGACCCTACTAGTGGGCAATGCAAATGTAGAGCCAACACCTATGGTAGAGCTTGCGATCTTTGTCAACCCGGGTACTTTAATTTCCCCAACTGCCAGCAGTGCGATTGTAATGGACATGCCGTGGAATGCGATGACAAAACCGGTGCTTGTAGAGATTGTGGCGAATACACAGAAGGTCATAGATGTGAAAGATGTATTGAAGGTTATTACGGTGATCCAAGACTTGGCATTGATATTCCTTGCCGTTCTTGCCCTTGCCCTGGTGTACAAGGCGATCCCAATAAAAATAATCATGCTGACAGATGTGAACTAGATTCAGAAACCCAAGACGTCGTTTGCGACTGTAAAGAAGGCTATGCTGGCTTGCTCTGCGATGTTTGTGCTGATAATTACTATGGAGATCCAATTAAAGGGACATGTGAAAAATGCGATTGTAGTGAAAATACCGATGTGACAAAACCAGGAAACTGTGATCCTTACACTGGAGAATGTCTTAAGTGCTTACACAATACCGCTGGCCCACATTGTGAGGTATGTGAAGAAGGATACTTCGGAGACGCTCTTGCAAAATCTTGCTTTAAGTGTAATTGCTCTGTGTTAGGCACAAACTTTACACAAGGCCATTGTGATGGAATCACTGGTCAGTGCTTCTGTTTCCCTAATGTTATAGGAGTTAATTGTGATCAATGTGCTGAGAATCATTGGCGAATTGCCCGAGGTACTGGCTGTGATCCCTGTGATTGTGATCCTATTGGTTCTGTTAGTCCTCAGTGTAATCCTTACGTCGGTAATTGTGAATGTAAGCCTGGGCACGGTGGTAGACAATGTGATCAATGCCAAGAAAATCATTGGGGTAATCCTAACATAGAATGCTATGAATGTGATTGCGATCCATACGGCTCTAAGTTGACACAATGTAACAGAGAAACTGGTGCATGTGTTTGTAAGCCAGGAATGGGCGGATACAGATGTGACCAATGTGCTAGAGGCTACAGTGGTAACGCTCCTGTCTGTGAAGCTTGTGGCGAGTGCTTCGATAGCTGGGACAAAATAATAGACGATTTACGTGCACAAACTGAGTACGCAATTGGTAACGCTAGTAAAATAAAATTAGTAGGTGCCACAGGCGCGTATACAAGAGACTTTGACGAAATGACTAAAAAACTAGCTGAGATAGAAAACTTACTTCAAAGCACAGAAAACGGACAGACCACTATTCAGGAACTTTTAGGTAATGTTACAAATCTACAGGAAGATTTGAATGCTGCGGAGCAAAAGGTCAAAGACACTAAGAATAATCTTAATTCCATAACATCAAAAATTAATTTAGGTAATTCTAGTCTCGACGGACTAAAAACTAGCATAGAAAATTTGAAACTGAAAACACTTGACTTAAGTAATAATGCTACAAAATTGCAAGAAGCTAATTTAGAAGGTGCTCTGAACTTAACAAGAGAAGCTAAAGAAAGAGCAATGAAAGCATCCGACGATGCAGAAAGCGTGCAACAACTAATTGCAAATACAGACAGACAAATTAAAAACACTGACCATCTAATAGGACTGCAATATGCCAGCTTCAATAGTTCTCAAAATGACAATGACAAAAAACTGACAGATATTCAGCAGCAGTTAAATGAGTTGGAGTCACAGATGCCCAAACTAAACGACAAAATGTGTGGTTTGGAAAGTGATAGTTGCGATATCTGCGGAGGAGCAGGCTGTGGTAAATGTGGCGGCATCTCCTGCGATCAAGGAGCTGTCACTAAAGCTGAACAAGCTTTAGACTTTGCCAATAAAACTGAAAATAGAATCAAAGAACATGAGCTTTCCGCTGAAGATTTGTTCAGATCTATATCACAAGTAAAACAAGACACCGTTGCTGTCAAAGCCAGAGCTAAAGATTTGCATAACAGAGCCTCAGAATTCAAGAATAATGCAGAGAGAGTTACAAATGAAAGCCAGGAGCTAATCTCCGAATTGCGTGAATTCCTTTCAAACACTTCGAACACGCCAACTGACGTTAGAACCCTTGCGGATGATATTCTAAATATGTCGATCAGTATTGAACCACAGGAAATAACAGAACTCTCTCAACGTATTAATTCAACAGTTTCGCAACTTACTAATATCGAAAATATTATCACAGAAACAAAACCAAACTTAGAAAGAGCCAAGGAATTGAAAATAAATGCTACTGGAATTAACAAAGCTGCAAATCTAACTTTACAAATGGCTAATAAGGTCCTAGAAGCTTTAGATGAAGCACAGGCTGCGCAAGATGCTGCTGAGAATGCTATTTCTAAAGCCAACAGTGATATAGAAGCTGCTAAAAATGATTTAACGCCTATTGCAATAGAAACAGAACAGGCTCAGAAGAAAGCAAATGAGACTAAGAATAAAGTTGAAGATTTGCGGTCACAGTTGTCATCTTTACAAAGGGATATTTTGAAAATTGAAAGTGATGCGGAGCAAGTTAAGCTAGAAGCCAGTGATGTTGTAAATCGGGCAGAAAGTGCTGAAACCAAAGCAAACCAGTTAAGACAAGAATTCAAACAAACGAACATGTCCTTATCTGAACGTGCCAGCCAAACATCAAACTCCAGAGCGCGGGCACAGTTGTTGCTCAATCGAGCTACAAAGCTTGCCAGCGACACACAACAGCAACTTAAACAACTTCAAAACCTAGAAGATTTGTACAACACCCATAATGACAAACTGAAAACCCTAGAAAAAGAAGTAGGGGATTTGAACAGTCAAATGAACTTCTACGTCGAAAAGATAACTATGCGTTCAAATGAATACAGATCGTGCAGAACGTAAATGCCTTATTTTTTAATAGCAAGCGTTACTTCTGTCTTGAGTGCCATATAATAAAAATAATCATTCGTAAGTTTTCGTTCAAATGTAGTCTGACTACTATTGATTTTTCTGTAATTATAGGGTGTGAGTTAAAAAAGTAATATTATTATATTATTGTGTTGATCCCATCGGTTGATCTAAGCTCGTATACTTTCTGTTGAAACTTGCATTTATTATTTGTTTTGAAAGCGTGTCTTGTAGACTATTTCATTTCTTTTGTACTTCTCTGATTTGAAGATGTTTGATATTTAAACATGCTCTAAATGTAAAATTTTGTTAATCACGATCCCAAAGAATTGTATAGTTGTATGTGTAGTGCTACGTCTTAAACTCTAATAGGTATCATTGTAAACTATTTACTGATAAATAATTATTGTGCTAGGCTATCTGCGTCTATTGTTAAATAATTTAAGTAATTTATGTCCATTCGAAAATATGTTTCTATGTTCAGATATATTTTTATTTTAGGTAGGTATACGTGTAGTTAGATCGAAACTGCGTGTTTGTAAAAACTTAATTTTATATGATTTTTATATCTATTTCAGACAGAATAATTTTATTTTATGACTCTTGCCATGATCAGAATGTGGAAAATTAAAAAGTATGTTTAACTTTAATAAACTTACAGTGCCATATTTTATGTATGGGATGAGATTTGCATTTATTTTATATTATAATATTTTAATAGGTTTATGTATTGTAGAGTAGACCACAACTTTACCTATGATAATAGTTTAACTAATTGCCATAATCTGGACAGTCTGGTAAAATGAGGCACCAATACTTAATTATAGAACGTTGTTAATACAATTTTTATATATAAATCTGTGTTTGTTTTTCTACATCCACACACTTTTATTCTATCCTTATAGCAAGAGCTACACGGTTTTCCAAACAAGTTTTTTACTTCTATTTCAGATACAGTACGCTCGAAAATTATACACAATTATTACATTTATTACTTATAATAGCCAAAAGTGGTCGAAAAATATATAATGAGCGTAAGGACTATCGCTACCCATTAAAGGGATCAACTTATACTGGTTTATCAAACAAATACCTACTAAGAAAAACCTGTATAAGTTGATCCATTAAATAAGTAGGTGGATTTGCTGGCAATAGTACAGCCTTCCGGATCCCAAAAGGGTGCATGCAGGTGATGAAACTGAACAACTAGCCATAAAAAATATTTCAAGAAGAGTTTTTTTTTTACTTTCAATAGTAAACGCAGTCAGTGATCGCGATTTTATATGGAAGATCGAAAGTATCACTTCCAGACATATGTTCCTATGGTTAATTTTCTGTCAGCATTCACTCTTTCAGTCTTCGAAGGGCTGGCCCTTACACCCTTTATAAAATTCCTGGTGATAATTAACTTTCAGCTGAAAAAGCAGTTCTGGCCTCATGCATCATCTCATATATACAAATAGGTACGAACAAAAGGTGGGAACTATTACAAAGCTTTCATGGGCACCTAAAACTGGAGAAATCGCTAAAATTACATTTCATACTAAATCATATTGTCTCTTTCCGTGTGGGACACCGAGTCGTCCAACGGCCAGAGGAACTCTGTTGTCAGAGAGTTCAGAATCGTACTGTAATACTATCGACGGTAATTTTTCTTCTTCTAATACCTCTGCTGTTTGCCAGTCACCACTTCAAAATAACACTTGCTGCACTCAGTTCAGAACTTACGGTTGGAAACGAGTAGGTAAGATTTGATGCGGTGATGATGATGATTTGATGAGGGATCAACAAAAATATTATCACGGTAATAATCCTGTTTTAAACAATAATTTTAGTGTTAAGATTTGATGCCATGTAAAGTTCTCCGGCGGCGGCAAAAATCTACTTGAATAAGTTCGCGTCGCGACGAATTGAGAACCTCCTCCTCTTTTGTTTTTTCGTCGGTTAAAAAGAGACATACCTAGGTAGGTAGATACATAGTGAAAGTAACGATTTTGAGACTTCTTAATTAGGCCACTCCACTTGGAAACATTGCTTTTTCGAGATTTGGTTATTCCGAGCCTTACCTACATCACATGTAATGGACAATGGACATTTTGCGACCAATTATATTTACACGGGTACTTTTTACCAAAGACAAGCACTTACTTTTTTAGATGATAAAGTCTGTCGTAGAAGTTCACAAATCCGGCAAATGATAGGTGTCCCACGATTATCATCATCACCAGCCATTTTTTTGTCAGATGGCCAGGTTACCAGGCACTTACCGTGAGGTGCCAGCTTAGAATAGGATCACCCCATATTTTTCGTATGTGTGTATTACCAGCCTGAATCCACCGAGTTTATGGTATGTCTCTGTGTCCGGTGCCATATTATCTAAATATCACCACCAGAACTACAACTACATATTGTTTCCAGATGGCTCTATCTCGAGCCTATTCTCTCCAACGACGACGGAGAGCTTGGCACGAAGTTCCGCAAGGTGGACCAGGGTTTCCGTCAGGTGACGCGGATCCTGGAGTCAGACCCTCGGCTCTCGGCCCTACTGCAGTCCTCGAGACTACAGCCTATGCTTGACTCTATATCCGAGCAGCTCCTGGCCTGCCAATCGGCTTTGAATAAGTATATTGATGTAAGTATTGTGAATGGAATTCTAAAATGTGATAAGTTCAACCGGGAGTAACAAAAAGGGGATAACAAGCCGAAAGATGGTCAAGGTACTCATGAAACAGAATACCTCCCATAGCAAGTTCTTTCTTTTCCGAATGGGTCACCAAGTCGTCCAACGACCCGATGAACGCTGGTGTCAGAGTTTTACAACCGCCTACTGCAAGTAGCAGGCCTCTGACATGGTTGTGTAACGAACGACCGCCATCATAGACAGCTACCGGGATCAACGTCTTAACGTGCCCATCCGAATCACGGAACCATCTTGATTTCTCGGACAATCAGGTGGTTTAGCCTGCAACACACTTCTTCCACTGTCATATTCTAGGAAAATAGGTCGATCTTCCCTCGACTACACTTCCTAAGCGACGACGATCTCCTAGAGTTGCTCGGCCAGGCGCGCGCCGGCGCCGACGGGCGGGAGGCTGTCATGCAGACGCACTTTTTAATGCTATCCACTGTCATATTGTAGGAAAAGAGGTCGATCTTCCCTCGACTGTACTTCCTAAGCGACGATGATCTCCTAGAGTTACTCGGTCAGGCGCGCGCCGGCGCTGACGGGCGGGAGTCGGTCATGCAGACACTTTTTAATGTTATCCACTGTCATATTCTAGGAAAAGAGGTCGATCTTCGCTCGACTGTACTTCTTAAGTGACGACGATCTCTTGAGTTACTCTGGAGTTAGTCATGACGAAGCACTATTTAATGCTATCCACTGTCATATTTTAGGAAAAGAGATCGATCTTCTCTCGACTGTATTTCCTTACCGACGACGATCTCCTAGAGTTACTCGGGAGTTAGTCATGCCGACGCACTATTTAATGCTATCCACTGTCATATTCTAGGAAAAGAGGTCGATCTTCCCTCGACTGTACTTCCTAAGCGACGATGATCTCCTAGAGTTGCTCGGCCAGGCGCGCGCCGGCGCCGACGGGCGGGAGGCGGTCATGCAGACGCAGTATTTAATGCTATCCACTGCCATATTCTAGGAAAAGAGGTCGATCTTCCCTCGACTGTACTTCCTAAGCGACGACGACCTCCTAGAGTTGCTCGGCCAGGCGCGCGCCGGTGCCGACGGGCGGGAGGCGGTCATGCAGACGCACTTGTTAATGCTATCCACTGTCATATTCTAGGAAAAGCGGTCGATCTTCCCCCGTCTATACTTCCTAAGTGACGATGATCTCCTAGAGTTACTCGGCCAAGCGCGCGCCGGCGCAGACGGGCGGGAGGCGGTCATGCAGACGCACTTGAAGAAACTGTTCCCAGGTAGAAAAAGTAATTGAATAATAACAGTAGTGTAAGGTTTTACAATTTTGTCTTTTTTACAGTCATAGATATAATAGTGACGATCATCAACCAGCTTAGCAGTTTCATCCGCTGCTGACCGTTTTATTTAATAATAGGCAAGCAGCCACTACTGGCTGATGTGCCTATATCCACCCTATATCTTGGCTGGTGTGTAAAAAGTTCACTTCAGAGTTCACATTATAATCCCAGTCACATATATTGTTACGAAAGCCACAAGTCTGTGTTTAAAACTCTTAGTAGATGGAGCATCGATCATTTCGAACATCCTATCCTATGGAAATAAGATATTTGTCGTGGCAAAAAGTAGCTTACGTTACTAAGGGATTTTTTTAACTCTAATAATAAAAGAACTTGTGAAATCAGTCTAGATATTTTGGACTTAATCGATTCCTACGCCACAGCACAACAAATTTGTAATATTACTATAGACTGAATATACATTTTGACTTGACCAGGCACGACTGGGGTCCGCCTGGGGCCCGGAGGATTGTCAATCACGGCGCTGTGCAGCCATTACGGAGAGACCTTCCAGCTGGACCATCCGGTGGATATTGATTGTGCTGTTGAGGTAGATACTTTGTTTTACCACGTTTTACTAACATAGGCCTGTATTTGTCTGCTATCTCATGTGTTGGTAAGTGATGATGCAGACGATGTTGGAACATACTTGCCTAGGTAGTGAGTTCCTTCCTATTCACTATTGCCTTGAAAAGGGCCAAGTGTTCCGGAAAGAGATATTTATGTAAAAATGGAAAAAATTACATACATAAATCACGCCTATATCCCTTGCGGGGAAACGGCCATTTACACCACGAATGACAAAAGTTAGTGTTAGTTAGTAAGTTAGAGTCATTAAGAAGACTGTATCACAAAAAAGAAACAATCACAAAATTGACAAGATTAAAAAAGAAACAATCACAATATGACCAAACGGTCGTTTGAATGCTTGCTTGAATTAGTTAGCCTGTGTAAAAAGTCATGATCGTGACTGAGAATTTTCTGTCTCTTTAGTATTACTTATTTGGGTAAATAGCTAAGAACCTAAGAAAATACCTAGGCAAGAATTAGCTAAGTACGTGTCGTGTCTGAATCAAGACGACATGTTCAAATGCAGTATTACTTTATGATGCTATAATTTTCAGATGTGGCTCAAGAATCTGGAGACTGAAATGCGATCTTCTCTCAAGAACATGACCCAAAAATGCGTAGTAACAAATTCTCTACAAGAGCAGGACCCGTTCTCGTTGCCGACTCAAATACTTTGTCTAGCCCAGAACATCAGATTTACTGAACAGGCCGAAAAAGCTATAACCTCCAAAGACCTTCATAAATTAAAAGCAAATGTCGAGAAAGAGAACTTGTATTATGCGTCGGCAGAAGTTGAGGATGAAAGCGAAAAACAGAAAAGACAGGCTCTCATTTTACAGTGTGCATATTATATGTCCGTTATAAAAACTTTGATCGACAATAACGTAGCCTCTACCAACGATTGGCTCTGGAAAAAGCAACTCAGGTAAGGATCTACCTTGTTCAATACCTTTTGCCACCGGAATTGTTAGCATTTATTAGCTTATGACATTTTTTATTGAATAAATATTAAAGAACAATGTTATTAGTGAAAACCTGTTGTTGTGTATAATGTTGTTAAAAGTTGGTTTTCCAAAATAAAATTAATAACAGGTACAATATCAAAAAGTGGCAATATAGATTAGAGAATAGGTTGCTTATATATACTCTAAGATTAGAGATTACACATTGCATTCTAGGCGATGGGATTATTTTGTCTAACCATTTTCATGTCCGTTAACACTCTGCCTACCTTGTAAGGCGCTACTGTAAACATGTTCTGCTCATTAAACCGTTCACAGATTCTACTTGACGAGCACAAAAGAAGTGGTAGCAAAAATGGGCCTGGCTCAGATTTCCTACTCGTACGAATACCTCGGCGTCAACACTGGACAGTTCGTGCGCACGGAATTGGCTGACGAGTGCTTTTTAGTACTGACACAGGTCTGATTCATTCATTCATATATAAGTACCTGTTTCATGTAATTTATAATAGATATACCCCGCTTTACGCGTCTTGTTTTCGCAAAATTTACTTACTATAAAATAAAACTCGGCGGTATTTATAATTGTTTCAAACGACTTCTAGGTATAACTTAGGACTGATTTAAAACAATTTTAACCCTCCACTCGTGTCAGATTTCGCGCACCCCCATTTGTTTGGCAATTTTAGGCCAAATCTGTCCTTACACTAATCTGTCCAACAATCTGTCCTGTGTTCTATTTTCTAGTTTTAGCAAACACGAGTCGCGTAAAGCGGGGTATCCCGTATTAAATTGCTATCTACACTAATATAATAAAGAGGAAAACTTTGTTTGTTTTTTTGTTTTTTTGTTTGTTTGTATGTAATCGATAAACTCCGAAACTACTGGACCGATTTCCAAAATTCTTTCACTATTAGAAAGCTACATCATCCCTGAGTAACATAGGCTACTTTTTACCACGGGGAAATTCCTCATTCCTACGGGAAAACGGTTAGCAGCAGGAAAACGGGGAAATAAAGCAGATATTACCCAAATTAGCCAAACCGCTTTACCGATCCTCGCGAATTTTGGCACTGATATTACTATCATATAAAAGACGGCCATGGTCAGCCCTCGAGGATCTGGAGTACCTGATGAAGACCACCAGCATCCCATATTGTAAGCTAGTTTAGCTTACTCCAGATTATTTATTTATTATTTTCTCTATATTTATTAGAATTATATTTGGTGGGATTCAAAATAAAATATTATAATGAATACTTCAAGAATGTATTAATTCAATTAACTATTAATAACAGTAAAACACACAAATTATAATAATTAAATAATTAAGCTATTAAAATAATTAAAAATTACTTACATGGAATACCAGCTTACTTACATATACCAATAACACTTGTATAAACTTCCAACGAAACGCACAGCACGACTGCCAGGACAAGAATGCCGGGCCGCCCGCCGAGCGGCCGCTTTATATTTGAGCGTGCGCAAACACCACGGGCGTGTACACCACGTGAGCGTTTGCGCACGATTTATTTTGTTTATTGAATGGCATGACATTTCTTTAATTCTAAAAGGATTTTTAAGACGTTTTACATGTAAAAATAGTACATGAATAATAAATGCTGACAGTCGGCCATCCTCCTTTAAGCATGACCTCATGCTTTAATCCTACAAAGTTATATAACCATTGAACATCAATTAACTAACGCCTTTAATTTTAAGCAGCATTTTTTGCTTTTATCACTTATAACTACTATGTTACAAATACAATAAGAATACATATTGATACATCGAAACATTTTACTTATAATATAAGCACATTTTGCATCAACGTTGGCACCATTTGCCTTAATATTGGCACCATTTGCCTTAATGTTACAAATACAATAAGAATACATATTGATACATCGAAACATTTTACTTATAATATAAGCACATTTTGCATCAACGTTGGCACCATTTGCCTTAATATTGGCACCATTTGCCTTAAAACTGGCACCATTTGCCTTAAAATTGGCACCATTTGCCTTAAAATTGGCACCATTTGCCTTAAAATTGGCACCATTTGCCTTAAAATTGGCACCATTTGCCTTAAAATTGGCACCATTTGCCTTAAAATTGGCACCATTTGCCTTAAAATTGGCACCATTTGCCATGAGTGAATATAACCTGGAAGAAAGAAAAGATTAACATACCTAATTTGTCATTTGTCAAATTGCGAAACACTAGCTCTCTCAGAGAAATCTCTCAAATAATTAGTAAAGTTGTGAAACAGACTAGGAAAAGTAGCTAAAAGTGTTAATTGTGTTGTGATTAACCTCTGAAAACGTTATCTCATCAAAACAAGTGCTAAAACAGTGAAAACCCGAACTTAAAAACTAGCATCTGACAGTGAAACAAAACTAGTGAAAATTGTCCAAATTTCGTTAAAATTGTCTTTAAATATAAACAAAACTGAAAATTCCAGTAAACCGAAATGACTCCAAAAAATACCACTCCTGCAAAATGCTCTAAGTGCGGGAAAATACCAACTGGCAATAAAAGTCATTGTCAGTTACCTGCGATTGCTGCAAGATCTTTCTCTGTGGAGATTGCCATGGACTATCACCCACCGAAATTCGCGTGTTGGAATTGAAAACTGTCGCCCGTGTTATGGCCCTTTGTGCGGTGATTGTAAACTAGCAATGGCCCAAATGCCTAACATCATGAAAAGCTTGATCTGCTGACAGAGGAGGTCAAACAACTTCGTGTACGCCAGAGCGTGCTTGCCACTGAGGCAGCTGTACAGGAAATGATGGAGAGAAAACACCGAGCAACCAACATTATAATATTTGATGTGGCGGAGTCCACCTCAAAGGAACCAATTGAACGCATAGACCATGACAAGGTTGAAACATCAAAAAATATTAACAGTGTAACAAGAAATGTAGACTGCAATGGTATCAAGACATTCCGTTTGGGTGCTCTGAAAGAAAACACTGCTGGTCCCCGTCCACTGAAGGTTGTCCTGAAAAGTAAAGCCGATGCCATCCAGGTACTCAAGAACAAGGGTAAGCTACCCAACGCCAAGAAAATTAAATCAGACCTGACACCTCTACAACGTGAGTACCTAAAATATCTACGTGATGAGCTGGAAACCCGTACTAATGATGGCGAACTTAACCTAACAATTAAATATGTTCACGGGCAGCCAAAAATTGTCCAGGCTCCCTAACAAAAACCACTAAACGCTTTACCATGTGGCCCACATAGTATCTCAGGTGTGGACCACGAAAGTTCAACCGATTCTGAGATAAAAACAGAAGCACCCACACTATCCACAATTACAATACTTTGCACCAACATTCAATCATTGACATCTAAAATTGACTTATTTGCTGCACGTGTCAATTCAGTAAAACCAACAATAATAGTAGTAACAGAAATATGGTTGAAACCAAATATTCCTGATTGTCTTATCAGAATACCAAACTACAACAACATATACAGGGATGACCGGATTAACAAACGTAGTGGTGGAGTTGCGATATATGTGGCAAATACCAATGGACTGACAACCAAACTAAATTCTAGTCTTAATGTAAAACTTGATGCAACGGAATGCTTATGGATAGATATTACACTTTGTAAAAACAAGTTTGTATTATGTGGACTTTATCGGGGGCTAGACTCTACACTAGATCAAGACAACATACTGTTCCAGCAAATCTCAACAGCATCTGATGTTAACACTGTACTTGTAATGGGAGACTTCAATTACTGAGGAGTAAAATGGCCTTTGGAGAATTGTGCCTACCTCATTCCCATTGAAGTTAACTTTGTACAATGGTATTTGAACAGCAATCTTCAACAACTAGTCACCGAGCACACCAGGTTTCGACAAGGAAATCAACCCTCGTTCTTAGACCTTGTACTAAGTAATGAAGAAACACTTGTGGCGAAGGTGGATCACCAAGCTCCAATAGGCAAAAGTGACCACAACTGTATAGTAGTCACAATACAATTAGAAAACCATCAATACAGTAAAAGTACTGCATCACTGAAGTGGAATTATAAGAAAGCTGACTTTGATAAAATTAATGAGGACCTGTCAACATTACCAGCGAAGATCAATATTTATAACTGTGTGAAGGATCAATATAATAACTTGATGAGGGCTTTGAAAAAACAAGGAAATTGAATGTCCCCCAAATAAAGAATATACAATTTACATCTAATAAACCTTGGATTGGGAAAGAACTACAGGACATGATTAAAGAGAAACATATCCAATGGAATAGATACGTGCTCACTGGAATAGACAGTGTACACGAGAAATATAGAAAAATAAACAATAAAATAATCAACAAATGTCGCAATAAACGAATTAATTATGAAACAAATCTTCTCAAAGAAGGGCCGAAGAAATTCAACTCCTACATCAGACAGCAAGTGACGTCCAAAGTCAGCATTCCCACAGTGCTGCATAATAACCAAGGTCAAACTGTGACTTGTGCTAAAGGCATAGCTAAAGCATTTGCAGACCAATTTGAAGGTGTATTTGAAATGGAACCATCTGGACCATTGCCTATCCTTGACCCTAGCTTACGTATAGAACCATCTATAACAGAACTAACTTTTACAAGCACCAAAGTAGAACAAGCCATCAAAGAATTAAAACAGACTCATCGCCTGGACCAGACGTAATTCCTGCAATACTACTTCAGAAATGTAAACTAACCGATGCTCTTGTACATATCATGCAAACCTCATATGAAACTGGAATGTTGCCACCACTGTGGAAGACAGCAACAGTAACACCTATTTTCAAAAAGGAGACAAATTGGACCCTGCTAACTACAGACCAATTAGCCTAACTAGCGTCATATGTAAGGTCATGGAAAAGTTGACAGCTAAGCACATCAGAAACTTCTTACAGGAACATAGCATAATAAGCGACCAACAGCATGGTTTCTGCCCAAGTCGTTCCACCGTTTCCAACTTGCTATCATGCTTGGACTCCTGGACTGAGAGCTTCAATAACAAAGACCCAATCGACGTCATATACCTGGATTACGAAAAGGCTTTTGACAAAGTTCCAATCATATGACTTCTGCAGAAACTAGAGTTTGTCGGCAACCGCGGAAAGCTTCTTCAATGGATTGAGGCGTTCCTTCGAGAGAGAACCTTCCGTGTAAGAATTGGAGACACAGTTTCGACTTACCACGTTGTCTTCAATCTAATGTGAGCATTTTTGCTGATGATACGAAGATCTTTGCAAACCCTTTACTGGACTATGATCGCCTCCAAGCAGACCTTGAGAGAATAGCAAATTGGTCAAAAGAATGGCTCATTAAGCTTAATGCTGGGAAATGCACAGTATTACACATAGGCAGTAAGGATCCTAGGCTTGGCTACAAACTGAATGGCGTTGAGCTGGTCAAAGTCAAGACACAAACAGACTTAGGAGTCAAAATTGCTGAGGATCTGAAATGGTCTGACCACATTGAAAGTGTTGTGAAAAGAGCCAACAGCTTCATATACCTCACAAGGAAAGCCTTCGGTACCTTGACTCCAGAAATGATTGTAAAATCCATAAAACCTATGTAAGACCTATATTGAGTCTGCATTTCAAGTATGGAGCCCATACTTTGTGAAAGACATTGACCTGCTAGAAGGAGTCCAGCGTAGGTTCACAAAAGCACCTAGACAGCTTAGAAAGTTGTCCTATGAGGATAGACTGAAACAACTAAATCTCCTGCTCTTAAGGACCGCAGAGAACGTGGTGATTTGATTGCAACCTTTAAAATCATGAACGGACATTATGACCTGCAAGACTTTGAGAGTTTGTTTCATCGCGCTGGAAATTCCAACTTACGAGGTCACTCACTAAAGCTAACCAAGACAAGAGCATACAATAATCCTCGCAAGCACTTTCTGAGCAACAGGGTGGTGGAATCATGGAACAGGCTGCCAGAGCATGTGGTGGCAGATTAATAGACTGCTCAGGCCGCACCTCGCGGCGGCTCCGACTGCGCGACCGCTCGCGCACGCTGCCAGGCCGCTCCTCACGGCGGCTGCGACTGCGCGACCGCTCGCGCACGCTGCCAGGCCGTTCTTCACGGCGGCTGCGACTGCGCGACCACTCGCGCACGCTGCCAGGCCGCTCCTCACGGCGGCTGCGACTGCGCGACCGCTCGCGCACGCTGCCAGGCCGCACCTCACGGCGGCTCCGACTGCGCGACCGCTCGCGCACGCTGCCAGGCCGCTCCCCACGGCGGCTGCGACTGCGCGACCGCTGGCGCACGCTGCCAGGCCGCACCTCACGGCGGCTCCGACTGCGCGACCGCTCGCGCACGCTGCCAGGCCGCTCCTCCCGGCGGCTGCGACTGCGCGACCGCTCGCGCACGCTGCCAGGCCGCTCCTCACGGCGGCTGCGACTGCGCGACCGCTGGCGCACGCTGCCAGGCCGCACCTCACGGCGGCTCCGACTGCGCGACCGCTCGCTCTCGCTTCCAGTCAGCTCCCACGGCGGCTGCGACTGCGCGACTGCTCGCGCACGCTGCCAGGCCGCTCCTCACGGCGGCTCCGACTGCGCGACCGCTCGTGCACACCGTCAGGCTGCGCACTCCACCGGGTCGCCGGGAGCGATGTCCGTCAGCCCCGGATCTCGAGGTAGCCCTCGAAGACCTTGGTGGATTATGCGGTGTATGATCCATTGGCTGTGAACAGTTTTGAATATTATGGGCAGTGTGAAAGTTCACTTTGAGGTGTTGAGATATAATCCACTACATCATAACAAAAATCGAGAGAGAGAAAAAAAAACGTGCGTATTTTGCAGGTGTAAAAAAAAAAGCTAAAATTACCTATCATATATACCTATATATTTTTACCAAAGTAGCGGTTTCCAATCCCACTTCTGAAATGTAAGCTAGTTTAGCTTACTCCAGATTATTTATTTATTATTTTCTCTATATTTATTAGAATTATATTTGGTGGGATTCAAAATAAAATATTATAATGAATACTTCAAGAATGTATTAATTCAATTAACTATTAATAACAGTAAAACACACAAATTATAATAATTAAATAATTAAGCTATTAAAATAATTAAAAATTACTTACATGGAATACCAGCTTACTTACATATACCAATAACACTTGTATAAACTTCCAACGAAACGCACAGCACGACTGCCAGGACAAGAATGCCGGGCCGCCCGCCGAGCGGCCGCTTTATATTTGAGCGTGCGCAAACACCACGGGCGTGTACACCACGTGAGCGTTTGCGCACGATTTATTTTGTTTATTGAATGGCATGACATTTCTTTAATTCTAAAAGGATTTTTAAGACGTTTTACATGTAAAAATAGTACATGAATAATAAATGCTGAAACTATAAGAGATACGGTCATGGCTTCATAGAAAAAGTTGTTCACCATGACGGGCCGCTTCTGCTGGTACATGGTCATCGAGGATCTGGAGTACCTGATGTAGACCACAAGCATCCCATCTAAACTATAAGAGATAGGGTAATGGTTTCAAAGTAAAAGTTATTCAGCACGACAGGCTGCTTCTGCTGGCACATGGTCACGAGGGTCTGGAGTACCTGATGTAGACAACCAGCATCTCATCTAAACTATAAAAGATTCGGTAATGGCTTCAAAGTTAAAGTTATTCAGCATGACGAGCCGCTTCTGCTCGCACATGGTCACGAGGGTCTGGAGTACCTGATGTAGACCACCAGCACCCCATCTAAACTTTATTAGACTCGATAATGGCTTCAAAGTTAAAGTTATTCAGCATGACGGGCCGCTTCTACTGGCACATGGTCACGAGGGTCTGGAGTGCCTGATGTAGACCACCAGCATCCCATCAAAACTATAAGAGATACGGTAATGGCTTCAAAGTTAAAGTTATTCGCCATGACAGGCCGCCTCTGCTGGCACATGGTCATGATGAGTAACTTCTGCTAGAATGGATTAATGGACTTTTTACTACGGGCAAAGATCACATTTCTACGGGAAAACAGGTAAGTAGCAGCGAGTGAAACCGCTGGGCGGGCCGCTAGTGGTATGATATATTAACTCATGTGTTGCAATTACAAAGGATTTTCTATTTTGTTTTTAATGTATTCTACGGTAAAGTTTAAATTGTTGTTTTCAGCGATGTCCTTTTTTACTGTTTAAAAAATTGTTTGCAATGTTTTAGGCTCTACATCTGGGTTTAGTTGGTAACCCATTCGGGCCCGCTGGAACGGGGAAAACAGAGTCTGTGAAGGCTTTAGGTGGCCTCGTTGGGCGTTTGGTATTGATATTCAACTGCGATGAGGTAAGTGTCTATAGGACTTCTTATTGGCTTCAAATGAATTAGACATAAGAAGTCAAACATCATCATAAATAAATACATAGTATAAAATGAAGAAGTTTTTTGTGTTCCTCTGTCTGTCTGTCGTGGAACTCGCTAACTCCTGAATCACGCCCCGGATTTTGATGCGGTTTTTTGTGAGAAGAATGTTTATATGTATGTATAAATAAATATGCCTGGAAAATGTGTTGCAGTGGGTAAAACTGCTAACGATAATACAAAATAATTCAGTTTCTTTAGATTCCCTCACTTGATTCTGCAAGCTATTGTTAGCCTCATGTAAAAAAACTATAATACCTACTGAATTTCAGGCCATGGACGCAGAATGCATGGGTCGCCTCCTGACCGGGCTGGCTTTGAGTGGAGCTTGGGGATGCTTCGATGAGTTCAACCGACTTACAGCAGATACCTTAGCTGCGGTTTCTCACCAGTTGGCATCGTTGCTGTCTGCTATGCAGCAGCGCCGGCCTGAAGCTACTGCTACTCTTAATGGGAAGCAGGTTAGTAGAGTAGGTCGTATCTTAATTGGGCTAGGATGGTTCGATGCTTCGATAAGTTCAACCGGCCGGCTTACAGCAAATACTTTAGCAGCAGTTTCGCACCAGTTGGCATCGTTGCTGTCTGCTATGCAGCAACGACGGCCCGAAGCTACTGCCAGTCTTAATGGGAAGCAGGTTAGTAGAGTAGGTTGTATCTTGATTATGCTGGCTTTGAGTGGAGCTTGGGGATGCTTCGACGAGTTCAACCGGCTTACAGCAGATACCTTAGCTGCTGTTTCGCACCAACTGGCATCGTTGCTGTCTGCTATGCAGCAACGACGGCCCGAAGCTACTGCCAGTCTTAATGGGAAGCAGGTTAGTAGATTAGGTCGTATCTAGATTGGGCTAGGATGGAAGGAGGTTTCGACGAGTTCAACCGGCTTACAGCAGATACCTTAGCTGCGGTTTCTCATCAGTTGGCATCGTTGCTGTCTGCTATGCAGCAACGACGGCCTGAAGCTACTGCCAGTCTTAATGGGAAGCAGGTTAGTAGATTAGGTCGTATCTAGATTGGGCTAGGATGGAAGGATGTTTCGACGAGTTCAACCGGCTTACAGCAGATACCTTAGCTGCAGTTTCTCATCAGTTGGCATCGTTGCTGTCTGCTATGCAGCAACGACGGCCTGAAGCTACTGCCAGTCTTAATGGGAAGCAGGTTAGTAAAGTATCTCGTATCTTGATTGGGCTAGGATGAAAGGATTTTTCGACGAGTTCAACCGGCTTACAGCAGATACCTTAGCTGCGGTTTCTCATCAGTTGGCATCGTTGCTGTCTGCTATGCAATAACGACGGCCTGAACCTACTGCTAGTCTTAATGGGAAGCAGGTTAGTAGAGTAGCTCATATCTTGATTGAGCTAGGATGGAAGGATGTTGCGAAGAGTTCAACCGACTAACAGTAGACACCTTAGCTGCTATTTCTCATCAGTTGGCATCGTTGCTGTCTGCTATGCAGCAACGCCAGCCTGAAGCTACTGCCAGTCTTAATGGGAAGCAGGTTAGTAGAGTAGGTTGTATCTTGATTGGGATAGAATGGAAGGATGCTTCGATGATTTCAACTGGCTTACAGCAGATACCTTAGCTGCGGTTTCTCACCAGCTGGCATCGTTGCTGTCCGCTATGCAGCAACGATGGCCTGAAGCTACTGCTAGTCTTAATGGGAAGCAGGTTAGTAGAGTAGGTTGTATCTTGATTGGGCTAGGATGAAAGGATGTTTCGACAAGATCAACCGACTTACGGCAGACACTTTAGCTGCAGTTTCTCATCAGTTGGCATCGTTGCTGTCTGCTATGCAGCAACGTAGGCCTGAAGCTACTGCTACTCTTAATGGGAAGCAAGTTAGTAGAGTACGTTGTATCGTTATTGGGCTAGAATGCAAGGATATTTTGATTAGTTCAACCGGCTTACAGCAGATACCTTAGCTGCGGTTTCTCACCAGCTGGCATCGTTGCTGTCTGCTATGCAACAACGACGGCCTGAAGCTACTGCTAGTCTTAATGGGAAGCAAGTTAGTAGAGTACGTTGTATCTTGATTGGGCTAGGATGGAAGGATGCTTCGATGAGTTCAATCGGTTTACGGCAGATACCTTAGCTGCGGTTTCGCACCAGTTGGCATCGTTGCTGTCTGCTATGCAGCAACATCGGCCTGAAGCTACTGATAGTCTTAATGGAAAGCAGGTTAGTAGAGTAGGTTGTATCTTGATTGGCCTAGGATGGAAGGATGTTTCGATGAGTTCAACTGCCTTACAGCAGAGACCTTAGCTGCGGTTTCTCATCAGTTGGCATCGTTGCTGTCTGCCATGCAGCAACGCCGGCCTGAAGCTACTGCCAGTCTTAATGGTAAGCAGGTCAGTATAGTCACAGATAATATAATATACTAACGTATAGTATAGTAGGTCGTATCTTGATTAAGCTAGCTTTTAGTGGAGCTTGGGGATGTCTCGATGAGTTCAACCGGCTTACAGCAGATACCTTAGCTGCGGTTTCTCATCAGTTGGCATCCTTGCTGTCTGCTATGCAGCAACATCGGCCTGAAGCTACTGATAGTCTTAATGGAAAGCAGGTTAGTAGAGTAGGTTGTATCTTGATTGGCCTAGGATGGAAGGATGTTTCTATGAGTTCAACCGGCTTACAGCAGATACGTTAGCTGCGGTTTCTCATCAGCTGGCCTCCTTGCTGTCTGCTATGCAGCAACGCCGGCCTGAAGCTACTGCCAGTCTTAATGGGAAACAGGTTAGTATAGTAGGTTGTATCTTGATTGAGCTAGAATGGAAGGATGTTGCGATGAGTTCAACCGGCTTACAGCAGATACCTTAGCTGCGGTTTCTTATCAATTGGCATCGTTGCTGTCTGTTATGCAGCAACGTCGGCCTGAAGCTACTGATAGTCTTAATGGGAAGCAGGTTAGTAGAGTAGGTCGTATTTTGATTTTGCTAGGATGGAAGGATGTCTTGACTAGTTCAACCGTGTTGTAAATACTCCTTTTAGATAATGGCACACCCTGTCCATTCTATATTTTGAATTGACTTTGTCAATGTGATATAGAATGTTTATAAACATCACTCTAATAAAAATACCTGTCTTACAAACATCCAAAGAGTACCTTTTATATATTAGCTGAGATAGAGATATCGCTCGACGATTTCGCCATCAGCGACATCTCGTGATTTGAACTGTAAACTTTTCTTTTATTGGTCGCTTGGGAATATTTTACTAGTTTCAATTATATTTATTCAATTTTCACTGTAATGTGAGATTTAAATAAAAAAGTTCTTTTTTATTTACTCCACATTACAGTGTTTAGTTACATTTTACATTAGCTTCAATTAAACAACAACAAGTTATTAAAATTGAACCGTTTATTGTACACACGTGGAATTTTGTTTCGTTTTCTATGTAGGATAGGACAAATAATACATTAGGAACAATTTACAACAGGTCTACTTGTTTCTGAAAAGAAAATTGTAGAACACAAGAAAAACACATAGAATAAATACATTTAGGAACAATTTACAACAGGTCTACTTATTTCTAAAAAGAAATCTCTTCCATTACTCCTAGGGTAGTGAGTGATGGATGGCAGAGTGAGACAGACAATAAGGCAAATTTACTTCAATATTAACTAACTAAAGTCAATGTCTTTATCAAGTATTTATTTAGTAATTTATCAAGAATTTATTAAGTACATACTACTACTTTTTTTTACTTATTCTTTTCTTAAAACAATCTACTCACATTTTTTGTACCTCATCATTGTGATCATAGTCACTTCTCAACCCTTTTAATAATTTATTCGTATCTTTGGCCCAATTGTATAAAAATAAATTAATTGTAGTATTTTCTATTTTATTAATTATCTCTTTTTTGTGCTTTTCACATTTTATAAATCGATAGTTTATGACCACAGATAGTAAAGTTTGAATATATGTTTTAATATTGTTCATTTGACTTTTTTTCCTAAGGACATGTATAACATTGGAACTTAATCGTTTGCTTCTTGTGTAATATTTTTCCTCAAAATGATCATGGCAGACTCTCCGAAGTTTGAAGATAGCATTATGATCCATTGATGTTATTTCTTCCACGTCACAAACCTTTGCAGATCACTGTCAGGATTTGGAAAGACGTGAAGTATAGTATTCTCTGCACCTGTAAAGTAACATTAGAATTAATAACTTGAGATACATAGTACAGATTCATGTTACTAAAGCCAGGTATTCATTGGGGACTAAATCCCTGATACTTTGTCTAATAGACAATGCCCCTAACTTGCTTTTTTTCAGGAACTTTGTTCGGGGAAATTGTTCAAAATACATACACGTTGGGAACATTGTCCAGATACTTTGTGTCCTAAACAAGGTTCCTGGGATTTTGTCCCCAATGAATACCCGCATTAATAACTACAAATACTGACTAAGTATGTATAAAATATAGAAATGAAATGAAGTAAAAAAAATGAAAATAATTAAAAAGGGTTAACATTCAACTGGTAGCGACTGCATTGAGAAATTATGGCATACAAAGGGAGGCTTGTGTCCAGCAGTAAATTGCAATTGGCTGATGTACTTATATCATCATCATCTTTCTGCCCTTATCCCAATTACTTGGGATCGGTGCAACACGTTTTGTTGATCACAAAACGGCTGATGTATATGTAGGTAATCAACTTTCTGATTTGATTCTGATTAGCTTTCTGTTTGTTACAATGTTCTCAAAAATAAAAGTTATGGCACTGTGGACCAAGTTGGATCGGGAACTCGTTGATGCTAAATCTACTTATTAACAGCTTTGAAAATTGACTTGATAAGTGGTAAGTGGCACAATTTTATTTAAGGGAATAAGTGACAGTCCTACTTAGCCTGATCTTCTATGCGCTTGGCTTTGGCCTGTGGCACTTGTACCTCGGAAAGCTTGTAAGCTAATAAAAAGTTGACTTACGGCTTTTCTCGCAGTTGGGAACAGAGCATTTTTTGATGGACATGGTAACAAGAATCCAAATCAACAGCAGCAGGGTCCAGTATTTCAAGCGTATCGTTGAAGCAGTTCGGTCAGCGTCCAAAAGTTTTGCCAGGTCCAATCGTTGAAGCAGTTCTGTCGGAGTCCTAAAGTTTTGCCAAGTAGATCGTAGAGAGAATCTTCGGTGTCCAAAATAACGCCGTGTAGTAAGTAATAAATCCAAAAAACATCAACAAATTTTTTTTCAACAACCAAACCAAACGAACATTCAATACCAACGTCAAATGTCAATCAAAATAGCGGATAAAACGTTCCATTTTCCAAATTTTTGTATTGAAATTTTTTGTTTTTCTATTTTTGGGTATGATAATTTTTTATTTTATTTTAAAAAGTTGCTTGTACTAATTTACTGAAAATACATAAAAATGAAATCATAAAGATACTTGCTTTACCTGACAATAGTGGCCAAAGAGCTATATTTTTGCGTAAATAGAGACGTAATACGTCGAAGCCAAAACCAATATTGCCATTAAAAATAAATATCTACTAATTCGCTCAAAATTCGTCAGTGATACCATATTAATAAAAAAATAAACACCCGCATGAGATTTTTACAATAACGCCATCTATTGCTGAGGGCCGCAACAATTTCATGTATAACCCGACTAAAATAAATATAGTGATAGCTGCTTGCTATCACAGATGATTGGTTGTGTACTAAAATTAGTATATTAATGCTTCAACCATTTGTTCAGAGTTAAAACGCCATGCAAACATCTAAACTCGTGGTTTTAGTGGCAATATTTACATTTTGTACAGGTTATGGGCCTTCTCATGCCCCTCTAACCTAAGTTTAGATTCGAGTGTATTAAAAAGTGCTATGGAGAGCGAAAACGGCTTTCCATCGATGGGTGTATATACAGGTTGATGTAAAAGCCAATAAAAGTCGCACTGACGACAGTCTAGCGACTGGTGCAAAAGGTTCACCGTAGTCAATTCCTGCTACTTGGGTGAAGCCTTTCGCAACTAGCCTGGCTTTGTATTTTGTTATTTGACCAATGTCTTCCTATTTAAGGAACTAATAGGAATTAACAACTAATTAGGAATGATCGCACCGGAAAAGGTTGCGGTGGCGTTGCGATTTATTTGCGTGACAACATACCTTACTCAATTATCAGTAAATCTGAATCTAAGAAGACTGAATCCGCTACTGCTAAGAGGACTGAGTCTGCTGAACATTTGTTTTTAGAGATAGTTTTATCACGTGTTAAGGTATTTCTCGGTGTATTTTACCCTCCAAACAAAAACGTTAATTATTTTAAGAGCTTAGAAAACATGTTGGAGACGTTTATACCACTATATGCTCATGCCATAATAATGGGAGATTTCAATACTTGTTTAATTAAAAATGATCATCGTTCTCGCGAACTTGTCTCCTTAATAGAAAGTTCAAATCTTCATATTCTTCCTTCTAATTCTACACATCACTTTCCGAATTGCGAGCCTTCACTTCTTGATATCTGCATTGTCTCTTCTACTGCCCTTGTCGGGACCCATGGTCAGCTCAGTGCTGACGCTTTCTCCTACCATGATTTAATTTACGTTTCGTACAAAATACGTCCACCGAAGGTCAAACCAAAAGTCCTTTGGCAGCGGAATTTTAAAAACATGGACATTGATATGCTCAAACTAGACGCTGCCAATGTGAATTGGGAATTAGTTTATGAAGCTAAAACAATTGACGAGAAAACTACGGCTTTTGGCGCCTTACTAATTGGTCTTTACGATCGTCATGCGCCTAATCGTCCAATCCGCTTAAAACATTTACCATCACCTTGGCTTACTCCTGAACTTCGTAACCTTATGGCCATTAAGGATGTTGCCAAAGCGAAGTACAAGTTTAATTCGTGTGACGTAAATAGAGACAAATACAAAGCTGCTCGGAATAATTGCAACACTGCCTGCAGAGATGCCCAGCGTCGCAACATTCACGCTGCAGTATCTGATGGGGACCCCGCAAAGGTGTGGAAGTTTCTGAACTCTATTGGAGTTGGTAAGGCTAAACAAGAGTCTAAGATCGGTGTTGACTTAAATCAACTCAATGCCCACTTTACCTCTGGATTGCCTTACTTTGGTAATGCATCCAAATCTCAGACATTGCAACGCCTTGCCAACTGTAACATTAGCAAGTCCAATACTTTTTCTTTTCTTCTGTGTCGGAAAGTGATGTGAGGAAAAACATTATGGCTATTTCATCAAAAGCCGTAGGTAATGATGAAATCAGTCGCAATATGATACTTCCAATCCTCGATATTATCCTCCTGTAATAACTCATATCCTTAACTTTTCCTTGTCCTCGTCCTCCTTCCCAATTGCTTGGAAACAAGCTATTGTAGTTCCCATCCCTAAAACCAGCAATCCTACATCCCTCTCACACTATCGTCCTATATCCATTCTTCCTTTCCTATCCAAAGTTATTGAACGTCTTGTCCACTACCAATTGTACAATTTCCTCTCTGAAAACAGCCTAATGAACGCATTACAATCAGGGTTCCGACCTGGCCACAGCACGGTAACTGCCCTTGTCAAAGTCACGGACGATATTCGACTTGGCATGGAGCAACAGAAAGTTACCTTGCTTACCCTGTTGGATTTCAGTAATGCGTTCAACACTGTGGACTTTGATATTCTCTTATCCTTCCTCAAACTCCTTAATTTTTCCTCATCTGTTGTTGACTGGTTTCAGAGCTACCTCTGTGATCGTAGCCAGCGTGTCAAAGCTGATGACCACGTATCGGACTGGAGTGACGTACGGGCTGGTGTTCCTCAAGGTGGTGTTTTATCTCCTCTCCTTTTAGTATTTTTATAAACTCCATCACCCAGAACATCACCTCGTCGTACCACTTGTATGCGGATGATCTGCAGATTTATAGCTAGGATACAGTTGATAACATTGATAGTGCGATTGACTGTATGAACCGAGATCTTGAAACCATTGCATCATGGGCTGCTTCGCATGGTCTTACTGTCAACCCTATTAAATCGCAGGCTATAATTATTGGCAGCAAAAGACAAATCGCTCGGATTGACATGAATCATATTCCACCAGTGTGCTTTATGGGTATTGCAATCCCTTATTGCGAAACCGTCAAGAATCTTGGAGTCTTTTTCGACCGGTCCTTGTCTTGGGTACGGCAGGTAAATGAGGTTAGCAGGAAGATTTTTTGTTTCCCTGAAAACACTCAGACGCCTGCGCAACTTTTTACCTGTCCGGACCAAAATCTCCCTGGCTCAATCCCTTCTCCTTCCTATCCTTGATTACGCTGATGTCTGTTACCTAGATCTGAACGAAGACCTTCTAAATAAGCTGGAGCGACTACAGAATGCCGCCATTCGTTTCGCTTTTGGCTTACGTAAGTATGACCATGTCACTGAGTATCGTTCCAAGCTTAAATGGCTTCCTATAAGACATCGGCGTAATTTGCATATCCTCTCCCTTCTTTTCAACGTCCTTAATAATCCTAAAACCCCCTTTTACCTTAAGGACCTATTCCGCACTCGGGCTGATAAGCATGGACGGCAACCTCGGGCGTGCACTGAGATGCTCCTTGAGTGTCCCACCCACAAGACAGATTTTGTCAGCCAATCATTTGCCGTGCATGCTGTTCGCTTGTGGAATAGTCTACCTTCCTCTATACGAGTCTCCAGGACAATTGACAGTTTTAAAAATCAAGTTCGTTCATTCTATGAACAAAAGTGTGAATTCAAGGTGTGATTTTGTCGTAATATCATCTTATTTTTCTTTCATTTGTGTGGTATATAATGTAGTTGTGTGTATTTATTTATATAGTTATATATTTTATATATAATGGTGTATATTTTATTTATTTATTTACATATAAATATTAAGTATATTTACTATTTGTATTTTTTTTTTGTTGCACTATCCCGCATCAACTTCTTTTTTTTTGCCTACTCCTTTCTACCTGGTTGCCTGGAAGATATTGCTACTTGAGCAATAAGGCCGCCAATTGTACAATTGTTTAATTTCACTTTTTATTATACTGTTTTCCTTTGTGCAATAAAGTATATTGTATTGTATTGTATTGTATTAAGGGAGAATGGAATTATCCATCAGACCTCTGTAGCCTACAACCCTCAGAAAAACGGCGTCGCTGAACGGGTTAATCGGACGATAATAGAAAAGGCCAGAGCAATGTTGCATGACGCAAAACTTCCAAAAGCATATTGGGGTGAGGCAGTAAATACTGCAATTTACTTAAAAAATCTTTCGCCCACCCAGGCATTACATAATAAAATTCCTGACGAACTTTGGTACGGTAAACGACTTGATGTCTCACACCTTCGTGTTTTTGGCTGTGAAGCGCACTCTTTTGTACCGAAAGAAAAGCGCAGCAAACTGGATTCAAAAACCCAGTCTTGCATATTTGTTGGATACTCAACCGAGACTAAAGGCTATCGCCTTATAGATCCCCGTAACCCACGAGCGATCATATTGTCAAGGGATGTAGTCTTCATTGAAGATAAACTTGGAGTTACTGAACCGCAGCAACCCATCATCCCAAACAATAGTCTCACTTACGATTTAATCGTAAATACAGGAGTACACCAACAACAATCACAACCACCAACGACACAACAAGAGCCAAGTCCACCGCCGCCTCAGATCTCAGAAATTCCAGTTCCACTCCCCGAGTCTGAACAAGCTTACGAAGTAGATGTAGGCGCCGTAGAAGGCCGCTATCTGCGTAGGCAGTTTGTAGCTTCTTCCAGGTCTCCTGGGCTGTTGGGCAGCTCATTATTACGGGGTAGATTGACGAAGATACAGACAGGCATATTTTTGCCTTCGTCTTCGCATCAAGACGCTTGAACTGGGCTTCTCCGAGCAGTTCTTGCATTGCACTGGGGCTCTCTACGAAGTCCCATAGGTCACTCACTATGAGTATGTTCTTCATGGCGAAGCTCCAACTAGAGAAGTTCCGTGCTCCTTCTAGTTTTTCGATAATTGGCACGCCGATCTGCTGCATAGGCATAGGATGCTGCGGCTGTGCACCTGGTGAAGCTTGCGTTTGTGGTTGTGCCGACGGGTTGTTGTCCGCCGATGGAGAGTCGTTTTGGTTCTCCATAGCACTTTTGAATACACTCGAATCTAAACTTAGGTTAGAGGGGCATGAGAAGGCCCATAACCTGTACAAAATGTAAATAAATACCACTAAAACCAATGTTTAGATGTTATCAAGACAGCTATTTTTATTAGAGTGTTGTATGACTGATGTTTCTTATATTCTATTCACATTGACAAAGTCAATTCAAAATATACAATGGACAGGGTGTGCCATTATATAAAAAGAGTATTTACAACACCTCCCCGTAATGGGACATCCTGTACCTATATACAAATAGACGACATATCAAAGTTCACTGTACAAACACACGAAAAACACAACACAAAATTTACACTATACACAAACAAAATAACATCAACCTGTATATACACTCCACCAAAAAATTCATCCCAAAGTTCACTGTACAAACACACGAAAAACACAACACAAAATTTACACTATACACAAACAAAATAACATCAACCTGTATATACACTCCACCAAAAAATTCATCCTGTATATACACCTAACCTAGAGAACTATTTACATACCTACCTAACGATGATCTGAATCCTAGCCTAATCCTAATGCACATGAAAATTTACAGTGTTTGATTTTTGGGAGAGGCTTGGTGAGGATGTCTGCGATCATGTTATGTGTCGGTATGTATGAAATGATGTAGTCCTGTTCTGAGAGTAGGCGTATGAAGTGATGTCTAATGTCGATGTGTTTTGTGCGAGCGTGGAAAGTGTTGTTGCGGGTGAGTTTGATTGTGCTTTGATTGTCTGTATGAATGGTGAGTGGCTGTATGACGTTATAGACTTCTTTAATGAGAGTGTTTAGTTTCGCATCAGGTATACGCGCGTTTTATTGTTTCCCGCCATTTTCGTCTGACAGACCGTGGCCTGTGACTGACGCCAGCTAGTCGGCCGACGCCATCTTTTTTCCTTTGTCAGTTGAGTCGGTGCGATAACCACGCGGCCGTCGGCGATATAACCTTACTTTTTAGTCACTCGCGCGTCCAGTGTTAGCCACATATTTTTAAGTAATTTCTCATGCGGGAGAAGTCCTTTGGTTCGCGTATTGTACAGTAAAACGTGTTGCTGTCGCGAGCAGTGGTGTGCGGGAGAAATCTTTGTTTTTCGCATGCGCAATTGCTGCCAGGGAAGAGTTCCCTGTTCTTGGGCAGTAGTAAACCAAGTGAATAGTGGTTTTGTAGTGCGCTTTGAATGCGAACTGGGCAGGATTCTTATTGAGGGCCAACGTGGCCGAACTATGAACAACAGTGAACCCAAGTGCTTGTGAAAACTAAGGTGAAACCAAAATTGCTGAAGGGACGGAGTGCCACACGAGCTGGTGTCCGGGTGCAGTAAGTCTAGTACCTAAATTCCAATCCAAATGTCTTCCTCCAAAACCTGATACCTTTTTCCTGTCAAAACTAGACTTACAAGGAAACGGCGGCGTCATGGTTCGCACGGTAAGCAATTCGCTGCTAGGTCCTGTTTAAGTAGACTTTGGAAACAAGAATTTCTCGGCCGGAAACATTCCGGAACAAAATTCTCTCATTAAATTTATTTTATTTAGCTATAGTAAAGAGCACTACGAATCGTAGTCAAATGTTGTTCCGAGGCTGATCGACCATTTAGTTTTAGAATTTAAGATAACTTTAATTTGCTTCCACTGCGCTAAGATCAGCTTCGGAATCAAACATTTTTTGGTAGCAGAGCGTGGTTGCTTTATTGCAACATAGTTAGCCGTAATTTAGTATTAAGCGTGTTTTTTATATTACCCACATATCTTATTAATTTTGGAAAATATTGTTTCGGTTTTTTTTTGTGACTGTATTGTTTGCCTAGTGAACGGTACCTTATCGGTAAGGTCTAGGCCAGTCAACTAACATTTATTTTGTGGTACTTGTTTATTGGTTTTTCGTTTTTATTAAGTCGAGTGTGTAAAAGTTGGTACCATGGCTCCTCGATCGCCAGGTATAAGGCTGCTATAAAGACAGAATTAAGGTGGTTTACTACCACAGCGGCAATGATCGGCCGCGAGGACCGGGAGGACGCGCTCTTGAAAAGTGCACTACAGGCAGATGAACGGGTTCGGGTTGTGTCGGAACACCTCACAGAGTGCCTCATGCTCCTTGAGGAAGCTCCTAACCCTGAAGATAAGGAGCTGGTTGAGGGCGATGTAAGCCAGTGCTTGGAGCTGGCACAGGACATTGCGCAGGCAGCTGCGGACATATCTAGGCGACGTGACGGAAAGGAAAAGCCATTCCGTGGTAAAGTGGGACAAGGATTACAGGTGCCTCTTCCGCCTGTTACGGTTCCAGTCTTTGCAGGCGATTACGCCGACTGGCCGGCGTTTGAGGACCTGTATAGCAGTGTGGTCCACACACGGACGGACATAACGCCGGCGTACAAGATGGCTCAGCTGATGTCCAGGCTACATGGAGAGCCTCATGAATTGCTGACGCATTTGGCTGTCTCGGATAGCAATTATGAGGTGGCGTGGAAGATCCTTACCGACCGGTATCGAAACAAGCGCCTGATTGTAGACAGGCTGTTAGACCAGTGGCTGTCAATACCAACCATAACGCGAGGTACGGACCTCCGCGAGAAAATCTTCCACCCAGTCAGTGTCGCGGTCAGCGCACTAGAGCGACAGGGTTTGCCAGTGGCGGGCTACGGTTATATCTTGGTCCACACAGTGCTTCGCCGCCTGCCGAGCGAAATGGTCGCTCGATTCGAGCAGCTCCATGGGGCAAGTCCTCGGACCACCTCCCGACCTACGAGGATCTGAAGTCGTTCCTCGAGGCCGAAAGCAGGCGAGTGGACGTCCAGGCTGGTGAAGCCCCACGCAAGGAGACCTCTGCCCTCGCCACCCGGAACGGCCGGGTGCACCGGCGCGAGGAGGCAACAGTAGGCAACCCAGGCGGTACAACACCGCATTGGAATCAGGGTGTGCCTACTGCAGGGAGACAGGCCACGGGGTGGCAGCGTGTCAGGAGTTTGCTGCGCAGCGGGTTCAGAGCAGACGGGGTGTGGCACAGCAGAGGCGTTGGTGTTTTCGGTGCCTGGGGCCGCATCAGGTGCGAGTGCCCTTCAAGCACCAACTGTAGGTACTGCCAGGGTGCACACCATCCGCTGCTCTGCATGAATCGCTCCGGAGACGCCGGGGCAGCGCTGGATCAGGTCAGCGAAGGAGCCTGCCCACCAAGGAGGAGCAACGCTCCCCACCCCTCAAGGAGGAGCCCACCTCCGCATCAGTCACAGGGACAGGCAGGGGGACGTCAACAGTCGGAGCCCACTTACCAACGGACGTGGGGACGATCTCCACCACGGCAGCAGGTGCCGGATTGGGGAGGAACGACACGGGAACATGGCCAAGGACACCCATCCCAGGTACGGGATCAAACGGGCGGGTGTCAGGGGAGCACTAGGCAGCCACCAGGGTACATGCAGTATTCTGCGGGCTTGAGCCACCTGGTTGGGTCTCAAGACCCACGCATGCCTCCGCCTATGCCTGAGTACCCGCGGCTACAGGCGCAACCTCGGTACGGACTTTTGCCGTCGGGGTACTATAGAACTCCAGCCATGGCCTTTATGGGCAGACCTCCAACCAGCAGGAGTGGGACCCATACACGGGTTTGGGTAGCGAGGATACCCCGCGGGACGCGGCCTCACCGCGTTTAGATTCCCGCTAGGTAATCGCCGCCTACTCATCAGCTTCGGCTCCCGTCCAATCACGGTACTTTTGCCAACGGCTAAGATTTGGGTATGGGGATACGGTGGCCGGACCATTCAAGTAAGAGCCCTACTGGATACAGGGGCTCAGGGATGTATTGTATCGAGTAAGCTGGTGAGTAGGCTAGGCCTAAATGTACAGCCAAGTGCGGATGAAGCTGTAGGCATCGGGGCCTAAATGTGCCTGACATTCGGGGTCAGACGAACTTTGAGTTCGCATTAGGTAGCACATGTACAGGGTCAGCTATCAAGTCTCAGCCGTGGTGCTGGATGAAGTGGTTGGGAAACTCCTCAGGTTAGGTTACCACCAACGGTACGAGGGTTAACCACAGGGTTGGAGTTAGCTGATCCTGATTTTGATACTCCTGGTACGGTGGACGTACTTCTCGGGTCAGACGTCCTCGGGAGATTATGGTGCGGTAGGAAGAAGGTACTCCAGGAAGCTGGTTTGGTGGCCGTAGATACCACAGGGGTATGTTGTTTTCGGCCCAGTTTGGAGACCTCAGGACCTACCAGAAGGGATACGGTCCTCTATGGTAGTGTGCTGTCAGAGGTGCTGCAGAGGTTTTGGGAGTCTGAAGAGCCGCCCACGGCGGACAGACGGAAGCCAGAGGATGACGAGTGCGAGTTGTTCTATCAATACAACACTGCGAGATGCCCGTCAGGCAGATTCGTGACCAGGCTACCTTTTCTCCCAAACCGCCCCTTTAGGTAGTTCGCGACAGCTCGCGGAACGGAGACTACTCGGAATGGAGCGGAAGATGAGGCGAGACCCAGCACTTCGGCAGAAGTATATAGAATTCATGCGGGAATATATTCAATTGGGCCACATGTCGGTGTCCAGCCTGAATTGGAGGTGTGTCGAGCATTATTACATTCCACACCTGGCTGTCTTGAAGTCACCTGAGGCGAAAATACGGGTGGTGTTTGACGGTTCTGCTCCTACCTCGAATGGTGTGTCTGTGAACCAATGTTTGCACGCGGGTCCTAAATTGAACCGGGACATTGTGGACATTCTCACAGACTTTCGGTTACACCAGGTAGCGTTCGTCGCAGACGTCAAAATGATGTTTCGCCAAACCATGATACATCCGGATGACCGTCGGTATCAGCTGATTTTGTGGCGTGAGAGCCCAGATGAGCCGATGGTCACATACGAACTTAACACGGTGACGTATGGACTTAAGCCAAGTCCGTATTTGGCAGTACGTACGCTGCGAGAGTTGGCCGCACAGGAAAGGGTAAGATACCCTCGAGCCGCAGCAGTACTGGATCGCGACGTCTACGTGGACGATATCTGCACGGGTGCTGATAGCGTGGAGCAGGCGCTAATTCTACGAGACGAGCTGATCGCGATCATGGGTTCAGGAGGTTACGAGTTGCGGAAATGGTTGTCCAGTTGCCCAGAGCTCCTGGCTGGTTTGCCAGGCGAGTTCCATCAGGACCCGCACCTCTTTGAGAACCCGGACAATCCAAATACGTTGGGCATCCTCGGGGTGCAATATAGGCCAACGCATGACGTATTCACGTACAAGATCGAGCCCGACCTTTTGGAGAAAACTTGGACTAAGCGGTCGGTACTGTCGACAATCGCTAGAACGTTCGATCCTAACGGATGGATCGCCCCGGTTACGTTCATGGCGAAGTGCTTTTACAAAGGTTGTGGCTAGCCAACTTAGGATGGGACGACCAACTCTCCGGAGAGTTGTTGAAGGATTGGCTCAAGTTTGTGACCACCTTACCAGGGATTGTGCACATCGCGATACCCCGCAAGTTAGTCCCATCGGTGGGATGTAAGGCTACCCTACATGGGTTTTGTGACGCCTCGGAGCGAGGGTACGCGGCAGCTGTATACCTTCGGACAGCAAGTTCAACGGGAACTGTGCACGTGCGTCTGGTTATGGCCAAAAGTAAGGTGGCACCAGTCAGAACTAGATGGACCATCCCCAAATTGGAATTGGCAGGGGCAGCTCTTCTAGCGCGCTTGCTAAATCATGTAACCTGCAATCTGCGTGGTACCATCAACTTGGATGAAACGGTGTACGCGTGGACTGACAGTCGGATAGTTCTATGCTAGTTGCAGACGTCGGTACATACACTTGAGGTTTTCGTGGCAAATCGGGTGTCACAGATTACGGGGTCGGAAACTCCGTTAGTGTGGAGGCACGTACCGGGAGAATGGAACCCAGCGGACTGCACTTCGCGCGGGTGCAGGGCACCTGATTTGGTGAGTCACCCACTGTGGTGGGGACCTCAATGGCTGACTGAGTCGCCGCAGGAATGGCCATTCAACGAGTGCAGGGCGCCGCTTGGGCCACCTGATCGAGGTTTGCGAGTGAACGTGGGGCAACTCGTACCGAAGCCTAACCCAGCTTTCTTGCTGGAACGGTATAGCTCCCTCGACAAACTTCTTGGGGTGACAGGTTGGATCAAACGGTTCGTGAACAACTGCAGGAAGCCTCAAGCAGAACGGAACTTTGCACCAGTCCTCTCGCCTGCGGAACGGAATGCGGCTCTATGCTCATTAGTTAGAGTCGTCCAGGCGGAACATTTTGAAGAGGAGGTCAGGCTGCTCAGGGATGGACGTGGAAAGCTGAAGGGAGGAATTGTGCGCCTCAACCCATTCCTGGATGAGCAAGGTATGCTCAGGGTTGGAGGCAGACTTCGAACGCTAGCCTGCCCTTTTCGGCTCGGCATCCACTGTTACTTCCAAAAAGGGGACCCTTAGTTGAGCTCTTAGTCAGGGATCGTCATGAGAAAAACTCGCACGCGGGCTGTAATGCGCTATTGGCCATCCTACAGCGCGAGTTTTGGATCTTATCGGGACGACGAACGGTACGTAGCGTTGTGTTTAGGTGCTTGCCTTGTTACCGCTTGAAGGCAGCCACAATGCAGCCACAGATGGGAGATCTTCCACCGGACCGGGTGACGGAGGCCTGGACGTTTGCAGGTGTGGGAACGGATTTCGCAGGCCCTTTCATGGTAAAGGCATCACGCCTACGGAACGCAAAGTCTATCAAGGCGTACTTGTGCGTGTTCGTGTGCCTAGCCACCAAGGCCGTCCACTTGGAGCTCGTGGCCGACCTTTCTACGGAGGCCTTTTTTGGCAGCGCTGGAGAGATTTACGTCGCGACGAGGGCGACCAGCGCTGATCAGGTCGGATTGTGGTACCAACTTTAAGGGTGCTGATCGGTGTATGAAGGAAATTGTAACGTTCTTAAGGGAGAACGAAGAAGCCATCAGCACGGGCCTCTCCCGTCAGGGCATTACCTGGGTGTTCGATCCACCAGCGTGCCCTCACTGGGGTGGTATTTTTGAAGCGGTTGTAAAGTCCGCTAAGACGCATTTGTTTCGCGTTGTAGGGTTAACAATTTTGACTTTCGAGGAGCTGGCGACCGTGTTTTGTAAAATTGAGGCTGTACTCAATTCGCGCCCTTTGTGTCCGCTCAGCTCAGACCCAAATGATTTAGAGGCCCTGACGCCAGGGCATTTCTTAATTGGCCGCCCACTTAACGCCTTGCCGGAATATCCCTATACGGAGGTGAATAGCAATCGTTTGTCGCGTTATCAGTTGTTGCAGCAAATGACTCAAAACTTTTGGAAGCGTTGGTCGCTTGAGTACTTGCACATTCTGCAGCAACGCCTTAAGTGGACGGACAGGACTGAACCCCCCTGCATTGGGGATCTCGTTCTGGTTAAGGATGCCAACCTACCGCCACTGCGTTGGCGCCGGGGACGCATTCTCAACCTGTTTCCGGGTAGTGATGGCACTCCTCGAATTGCAGAAGTTCAGGTGGGGGATTCAGTTCTTAAGCGAGCAGTAGCTACATTATCACGCCTGCCATGCATTGAGCGGACCGATGGGTCGGTCCGGGGCGGGTGAATGTTTAGTTTCGCATCAGGTATACGCGCGTTTTATTGTTTCCCGCCATTTTCGTCTGACAGACCGTGGCCTGTGACTGACGCCAGCTAGTCGGCCGACGCCATCTTTTTTCCTTTGTCAGTTGAGTCGGTGCGATAACCACGCGGCCGTCGGCGATATAACCTTACTTTTTAGTCACTCGCGCGTCCAGTGTTAGCCACATATTTTTAAGTAATTTCTCATGCGGGAGAAGTCCTTTGGTTCGCGTATTGTACAGTAAAACGTGTTGCTGTCGCGAGCAGTGGTGTGCGGGAGAAATCTTTGTTTTTCGCATGCGCATTGCTGCCAGGGAAGAGTTCCCTGTTCTTGGGCAGTAGTAAACCAAGTGAATAGTGGTTTTGTAGTGCGCTTTGAATGCGAACTGGGCAGGATTCTTATTGAGGGCCAACGTGGCCGAACTATGAACAACAGTGAACCCAAGTGCTTGTGAAAACTAAGGTGAAACCAAAATTGCTGAAGGGACGGAGTGCCACACGAGCTGGTGTCCGGGTGCAGTAAGTCTAGTACCTAAATTCCAATCCAAATGTCTTCCTCCAAAACCTGATACCTTTTTTCCTGTCAAAAACTAGACTTACAAGGAAACGGCGGCGTCATGGTTCGCACGGTAAGCAATTCGCTGCTAGGTCCTGTTTAAGTAGACTTTGGAAACAAGAATTTCTCGGCCGGAAACATTCCGGAACAAAATTCTCTCATTAAATTTATTTTATTTAGCTATAGTAAAGAGCACTACGAATCGTAGTCAAATGTTGTTCCGAGGCTGATCGACCATTTAGTTTTAGATTTTAAGATAACTTTAATTTGCTTCCACTGCGCTAAGATCAGCTTCGGAATCAAACAGAGAGTGCGAAGGTAAATGGCTTCTTTACAGGCTTCGCCTAGAGCCATGTACTCTGCTTCTTTTGTACTTAGTGCAGGGGTGCGCTGTTTCTTGGATTCCCAAGAGATGGCAGCACTGCACATCTTAAATACGTTCCCCGTGTACGAGCGTCTATCTACAACGTTGCTGGCGTAGTCGGCGTCAGCATAGCCGGTGGGATACCCGTCACCATTTTTATAAGTTAGTTTAAGGTCCTTAGTAGCCTTCAGGTACCTTATAACCCGTTTGGCAGCCCTAAAATGCACCTCCCCGTAATGTCCATTGAACTGGCTCAGATAAGATACAGCATAGGATATATCTGGTCTGGTGCCAATTGCAATGTACATTAGAGAACCAATAAGTTGTTGGTATGGCAAATCGGGTTTCTCATCATCCTTATCAGGGATTGTGAGTTTCATACCAGGTTCTATGGGTGTTGAGACGGGGATGGCATCAGTCATACCAAACTTCTCAATCACTTTCTCAATGTATTTACAGTACGCGCGTGAGTTCTTGGCCATCGGGGAATGAGGAGGCGCGCGGGGGCGGCGCGCCCCGCGGTTACCCAACTACCCGCATTCGCCCGCAGTCGAGTGATGGGAAAAAAGTGTGTCACAAAGTTGTCGATATTTTGTCGTTGTGTTGTGTTTTGTGTAGAAACCATAAATACTTCTTTAATATTATTCATAAACAGTGAAGTTACAGTTCGAACAAACTATGGCTAAAAAGGCCCCTTTAATAAGCAAATGTCTCGAGACATACATTTTAGTTACTTTGTTTTAAAGAAACCTGCACTTAGTTTTTAAAGACCTATTCAATGATACCCTACTTACTCAATATTGTAGGAAAAACAACCCATTAACTAATAACTATGAGTAGTCTGAACTGAACTGTTCGGCAACAATTCTCGATATCGACATCAACATGAATTAGTCACAGCACTACCGCATTCCTCAACATGGTCATGAACTCATGCGCGTACTGTAGTTTGATCGAGAGATATGTTGCCAGGCTTTTGGACAACACGCATTCCGAGGCAGTCTTTGACAGGACCAAGGTCTTTGACAACAAATAGTTTCTTCAAACCGAGTTTAAAGGTGTCCTTCATGCTGTCGTTACTACAGAGGATAAAGAAATCGTCGACGAAAACCGCTACAACAAGCAGGTCGTTGCCGTCGCGTCTGTAGTATAGGCAATGCTCGTTTGATGCTTGCTGCAAGTCAAGCTTTTTCATTGCTTCGCAAACCTTCAAGTTCCATTGTCGTGGAGCTTGCTTAAGACTGCATTTTAGGGCTGCCAAACGGGTTTTAAGGTACCTGAAGGCTACCAAGGACCTTAAACTAACTTACAAAAATGGTGACGGGTATCCCACCGGCTATGCTGACGCCGACTACGCCAGCAACGTTATAGACAGACGCTCGTACACGGGGTATGTATTTAAGATGTGCAGTGCTGCCATCTCTTGGGAATCCAAGAAACAGCGCACCCCTGCACTGAGCACCACAGAAGCAGAGTACATGGCTCTAGGCGAAGCATGTAAAGAGGCCATCTACCTTCGTACTCTCATTAAAGAAGTCTATAACATCATACAGCCACTCACCATTCATACAGACAATCAAAGCACAATCAAACTCACCCGCAACAACACATTCCACGCTCGCACAAAACACATCGACATTAGACATCACTTCATACTCCTACTCTCAGAACAGGACTATATCATCACATACATACCGCTACACAACATGATCGCAGACATCCTCACCAAGCCTCTCCTAAAAATCAAACATTGTAAATTTTCATGTGCATTAGGATTAGGCTAGGATTCAGATCATCGTTATGTACAGACACTTACAAAATTCCATATAGACTTTACAGAGACATGCACATGAGCTTTAATTCTAAAGTCGTTTGAAGCCAAACTCCACTCACACATACAAAGAAGCGCGTAGTAAACCGATTGTAGCAAAAGAATAAGATGACTAATCAAGCACGTTCCAATAATGACTAATAGTGAAATGGGTAACAAAATTTCGCACTCCGTGTTAAATGTTCGGATGGCGCATTGGTAAAGACAGTGGCCTACCAATCAGGGATGTCATGGTTCGTATCCTCATGGGTCGATTCTTTTTTATTTGAACTTTTTTTCTTTAAGTATTTTTATCGTAATTAAACTAAAGACACGTGTTATGTGAAATTTTCCACCTTGACCTTTCACTATATAAAATAATGATTGACATCTGAGGACTTTTAAGCTTTCTTTAAACATTTTCAGTATTTTAATTTTTAATTTTGAAATAATGTTACTTTCACGGCTTAAAATAGCATCACTCTATTTCTACCCGAGGGTATCCAAGGGCCGGATCCAGGGAATGGGCAGCATTGTGCAGCGTTCAGCGTCATTCTATGTCGTAGTTTTTGATAAAACTAGGTTTTTGTCCAAAAAGCTAGGCGCTTGAGATAACAAAATTTTTAACGTAAGTTTTGCCAAATTTTTTATCATAATCCTAAACCAAATCAAGTTCTTAATCAAAGACTACATTATATTAATGTTTTTGGCAATAACTTTACCATATTTAATTCGAAACTACTTCAGATTCATGATCGGAAACCTATATTGTTATAGATTTTCGATCAAAATCCTAAAACAAATTAATTTTCATGATAAAATTGAATTTTACCTTTGTTATCTACTGCTCTTTGGTTTGTGGTCAAAAACCTGGTTTGATTAACATCGCTGCGACATATAGCAGTAATTTCACCGGTTATTGTAGCAATTGTTCTGAGGTTTTGAATTTAAAGCGGTTGTATTAAGAGTGAGTATCGAGGAGCGCGCATTGTTTTGCATGTGTGTGTATAAGATGTAAACACAACGTGTAAACGATTTTAAAAGTGCATAACTTCAGCGTGCCTATATCCACTTATTACTATCACTGTATGTAAATAGTTCTCTAGGTTAGGTGTATATACAGGATGAATTTTGTGATGAAGTGTATATACAGGTTGATGTTATTTCTGTTTGTGTATAGTGTTAATTTTGTGTTGTGATATCGTGTGTTTGTACAGTGAACTTTGATATGTCGTTTATTTGTATATAGGTACAGGATGTCCCATTACGGGGAGGTGTTGTAAATACTCCTTTTAGATAATGGCACACCCTGTCCATTCTATATTTTGAATTGACTTTGTCAATGTGATATACGAGAATGTTTATAAACATCACTCTAATAAAAATACCTGTCTTACAAACATCTAAACTCGTGGTTTTAGTGGCAATATTTACATTTTGTACAAACCGGCTTACAGCAGATACCTTAGCTGCGGTTTCTCATCAGTTGGCATCGTTGCTGTCTGCTATGCAGCAACGACGGCCTGAGGCTACTGCTAGTCTTAATGGGAAGCAGGTTAGTAGAGAAGGCTGTATCTTGACTGGGCTAGGATGAAAGGAGGTTTCGACTAGTTCAACCGGCTTACAGCAGACACCTTAGCTGCTGTTTCTCATCAGCTGGCATCGTTGCTGTCAGCTATGCAGCAACGCCGGCCGGAAGCTACTGCCAGTCTAAATGGGAAGCAGGTTAGTATAGTAGGTCGTATCTTGATTGGGCTAGGATGGAAGGATGTTTCGACGAGTTCAACCGTCTTACGGCAGATACCTTAGCAGCAGTTTCGCACCAGCTGGCATCGTTGCTGTCTGCTATGCAGCAACGACGACCTGAAGCTACTGCTAGTCTTAATGGGAAGCAGGTTAGTAAAGTATCTAGATTGGGCTAACTCTTAGCAGTGCATGGGGCTGTTTCGACAAGTTCAACCGACTTACAGCAGACACCTTAGCTGCTGTTTCTCATCAGCTGGCATCGTTGCTGTCTGCTATGCAGCAACGATGGCCTGAAGCCACTGCTAGTCTTAATGGGAAGCAGGTTAGTAAAGTATCTAGATTTGTTTAGCTCTTAGCGGTGCATTGAAATGTTTTGATGAGTTCAACCGGCTTACAGCAGATACTTTAGCTGCGGTTTCTTATCGGTTGCCATCGTTGCTGTCTGCTATGCAGCAACGACGGTATGAAGCTACTGTCAGTCTTAATGAACAGGTATTTTAAGGTTCCGTGGTTATCATCACTAAAACTATAACACATATTAACGGGTTTAAACTACTTATTTGAAAAAACCGGTTCATCAGAGTTAATTAACTAAACTAACTAAAAAACATCACAAGTATAACGTCAATAGTTTTCTCGCAAAACAAGATAGAAATTAGGGGGTACAATATAGCCAACTCTCCCCTATAGACTTAGTTTCAGCGATAGGCGAATTGACACTATCACAAGTCCTAAAAATCATAGCTACGTTTAATGATTAGAATATTCCTACCAAGTTATAAAGCCAAATTCTCTTCTTATTCCCAATCTTACTACAGTTTCATTAAAAATATGATTTACCATTTGTTGTCTCAACCAGGTGACAGTATCCGAATGGTGCGGAGTGGCAGCCACCATGAACCCAGTCGGGCGAGGTTACGGAGGGCGGCGCGTATTACCCGCGGCCCTAGAGCGGGTATTACGGCCCATAGCCATGACGCAGCCTCGGGGCGACCAGCTGGCCAGGCACCTGCTCGCAGCCAGGTGTATAGCAGACGCTGAGCAGCTGGCTGAACAGCTGCACATCGTGTTCATCATGGCCAGGTCAGAACGAGCTGCTTACAGCGGGTATTGCATAGTGACGCAGCCTCGGGGCGACCAGCTGGCCAGGCACCTGCTTGCAGCCAGGTGTATAGCAGACGCTGACAAATTGGCTGAACAGCTACATATAGTCTTCATCATGGCCAGGTAGGTACTTTGGTTTCTGCCTCCGCGGACGCTATTCTCAGAGTCAACTAACGGATGACTCTGGTTACCAAAATGGACAGGTGGTGACATAAAGTTAATATTTTTTATATTTAATCACTATGTCAGTGAGATTCTTCCAGTTTGCATAGGGCCTTGCTGAATGACCTGATCATCCGAAAAAGATAGATCCGAGCTTCGGAAGGCCCTATGTTTTAGTGGTCAAGTTAGTGTCCCACACGATAAACGAGTAATCGAAAACTTTGGATTTTCTTCTTTCATCTGGGTCCGCATAAATTAGGTTGTACATTTGTAGAATTCCTTTCCATTTTTATTATCTTATTTCACGTCATATTTTATTATTACAGCACACTGCTAAGCGGACAACGTCACTACGACTGGGGCTTGCGGGCGCTCAAAGCCACTATCGGTAGTTGCGGAGCGTCCCTAGGCGACCGCGGGGAGCCCAATGCTAAGAGTGCGCTTAGGAGAGCCCTGAGGCTGAATAGTGTGTCTAAACTCACGCAGCAAGACGCTGAAAGGTAAGAAGACTTATCACTTCACTTCTAAACGGTCAACGTCACTACGACTGGGGCTTGCGAGCGCTGAAAGCTACGATCGGTAGTTGCGGAGCATCCCTCGGTGACCGCGGGGAGTCCAATGCTAAGAGTGCGCTAAGGAGGGCTTTGAGGCTGAATAGTGTCTCTAAACTCACGCAGCAAGACGCTGAAAGGTAAGAAGACTTACTATTTCACTTCTAAGCAGACAAGGTCATTATGACTGGGGCTGGCGAGCGCTCAAAGCTACTATAGGCAGTTGCGGAGCATCCCTAGGCGACCGCGGAGAGTCCAATGCTAAGAGTGCGCTTAGGAGAGCTTTGAGGCTGAATAGTGTGTCTAAACTCACGCAGCAAGACGCAGAAAGGTAAGAAGACTTACTATTTCACTTCTAAGCAGACAAGGTCACTATGTCTGGGGCTTGCGGGCGCTCAAAGCTACCATCGGTAGTTGTGGAGCATCCCTAGGCGACCGCGGGGAGTCCAATGCTAAGAGTGCTCTTAGAAGAGCGTTGAGGTTGAATAGTGTGTCTAAACTCACACAGCAAGACGCTGAAAGGTAAGAAGACTTACTATTTCACTTCTAACCGGGAAACGTCACTACGACTAGGGATTACGAGCGGTCAAAGCTACCATCGGTAGTTGCGGAGCATCCCTAGGCGACCGCGGGGAGTCCAATGCTAAGAGTGCGCTTAGGAGAGCTTTGAGGCTGAATAGTGTGTCTAAACTCACGCAGCAAGACGCAGAAAGGTAAGAAGACCTACTATTTTACTTCTTAGTAGATAACGTCACTATGACTGGGGATTACGAGCGCTCAAAGCTACCATCGGTAGTTGCGGAGCATCCCTAGGCGACCGCGGGGCGTCAAATGCCAAGAGTGCGCTTAGGAGAGCTTTGAGGCTGAATAGTGTGTCTAAACTCACGCATCAAGACGCTGATAGGTAAATAGATTTAATATTTGTGTGTAACTGCTTATAAGAAACTTTTAAAAGCGTTTAAGGCACCTTGGTGACCGTGGTTAAACACATGTCAAGAATGCTTTTATAGAGCTAGATATTTAAAATTCAACAAGTGACTAAACTCGAGACTTGCAAGATTATTCAGGGCGCTGAGAGGTAACGAGTCAGTTTATCTTTCGTGATTACTTTTTTCTTCGCTCTTGTCAAAATTCTTATTACCCAATAACGAACTTATGTGCTGCAGATTCGAAAACATACTATCAACGGTATTTGCCAATCTCCCCGAAGAGGATTCATCTACCGACACACTCAGCCCAGCGCTCGAATCTTCCGTGACCACACTCGGCATCGTTCACAATAAACTGCAGGTAACTTCCTTACTTTTGTGATTTTAGGCGACAGGCTGACATCCTGTCACTTGTGATACACCGTCTTCTAAATGACTTTCAAACTTTTGACAGACGTGGTGTGAAGGGCCGTTTTTACAGCAGTTTACCCCGCAAGGGATATACCTAGGTTATTTATACAAGGTGTTCCAAAGGAAATACATTAAATTGGAGACGTTGTGTTGAAACAATTTCCATTATGGCACCAAGACTGAACAATTTCCATTATGGCACCAAGTTTGAATTCTTAAAAATTAAAAAGTTGAAATTTTCATACAAACTAAATGCCTACATTTACTACAACCATTATGTATTACCCCTTATCCAAGATTGCAACCTTGCATTTTAAATTGTTGGATTTGAATCTTCGAAAAAGTTTGGAACATAGTTGTCTATGTTTTAAATTTAAACGAAAACTTAAGACAAAATATCTCTTTCTTTGGTATTATTTTATTTTATTGCCGCCTCAAACTAAAAACTTATTTTGACTTAGAGCATCCATAGAGACGAAAAGACAAAGGGCCAATCAGAGAACCAAGTAGAGTCTGTAGTGTCAGTTATGTCAGTTTTTGACGAACATGACATTTGACCTTGGTCTACGCCACAACTATTGCCTTGGCAACTAAATTACCGCCAAAACCGTTGCCTTGGCAACAGTTGTGGCGGTAATTTCAAAAGTTTTTCCAAGACGGCAACATGACATAAATAAAGGTCATGATCAATAAAGCTTCTTTCATAATGTGGGACTCAATTAAATTTAACAAACTTAAGTTGCTAATTACTTCTAAACAAGGGGTTTTCATAACTTGGCCCCATAATGAAAATTATTCGGTACGATGGTCTACACAACGTCTCCAATTTAATGTATTTCCTTTGGAACACCTTGTATGTATGTAGGTATGTTAATTCCATATTTCTTGATTTCAACACAACAACTATCTTGGCGTGTTTGTTGGAAACAATGAATTCAGTAAATAAATACCTCCAATAAATAATTTTTCTTTTTCTATTTTTTGACTAAGCGGCACCAGTGTTTCAAAATACCAGTCGCTCTTTTTATACATAAGCACATAAGGTAAAAATATTGACATTTATTCAAACTGAATATGTGCTTTTCATTTCAGATCCAAAAATGCAAGGAGCTGTATGAGCAAATGCAACAGAGAATGGGAGTTGTGATAGTCGGCCCGCCAGGTTCGGGGAAAACAACCATTCGACAGCTGTTGAAAACCGTAAAATCTTATTATTTTCCAAACAAATATTGATCCTATGAAACTTGATTTCAATCTATCTACAGCCGATGTGGCGCAGTGGTTAGTACGACTGCCTGCGACGCAGAAGGTTCCGGGTTCAATTACCGGTGGGGTCACTCACAAAGTTGGTATTTGTCACTTTGTGAAATTGATCGCAGTCTGGTTAAGACAGTGCAGACTGAGCCACCTGATTGTCCGAAAAGCAAGATGGTTCCGTGCTTCTGATGGGCATGTTAAGCCGTTAGTCCCGGTTGCTGTCTATGTTGGCGGTCGTTACACAACCATGTCAGAGGCCTGCTACTTGCAGTAGGCGGTTGAAAAACTCTGACACCAGGTTTCGTCGGGTCGTTGCATGACTTGCGTGTCCCACTCGAAGAAGAAGAAGATTTCAATCTATCAACTTAGTTCAAAAGGCTAGGTTCTGTTGGGTATATACACCTCTTCTTCATTGCGTATTTTTTCTATCATGTCACACCTCGTCACACGCTGACTGCATGCACCTTTCCAATATGTCAGTTTTATTCATCTCTCTCTTCGTGTGGGACACCGAGTCGTCCATAAACACGATGAACCCTTTCATTTCAAAGTAGAAACATTTGATTTTCAGGCACTTATACAACAAGGCAAGAACATAGTCGAGTACATAATCTGCCCAAAGGCGATGAGTCGTAACTGCTTACTCGGACATATCGACCACGACACGCGGCAGTGGACTGACGGAGTAATTTCCTCTACAGCTCTCGAGATATCCAATCAACCTGCTGGTAAGATATTACGAGATTTACTACCCGGTTCACAAAAGAATGGGACCCGAAATGGCAACATTATTGTTTGCGTCTTTTTCATATTACATGACATTTTGAGCAAGATGTCAACAATAATGTTGCCATTTCGGGTCCCCTTCTTTTGTGAACCAGCTTATACATCATGGCTATAGTCCGAATGTTCGCGCGCGATCTTCCCTAGGGGTGACAGACGGTGGAGGGGACGAGGTATTCAAGATGTCAGCGGGTAGCAGGAGGTGTAGCGGGGAAGAAACACGCGTGCATCCGTGCCGCGCGTCATATTCATAGTCATTCTGACGTGCTTCATCGCCCTGTGCCCCGCAGGAAGGTCCCGCACGAAGTTGTCGAGCTACACTTACTTCAACTTTTAGCATACCTAAACCAGTGGTGGTCTATGCGAAAGGCGTATGTCTAGTATCCAGCAATTTAATGGGCTGGTTTATACCTTGCAATATTTTCGACATTTATTGAAGGTGCCTCTTCACCAGTAGCTGACAATGAAAGGATGTACAACTTGCGAACATTATTTTTGACATCCTGATCATGTCATATAACATGATAGATAGGCAAAACAACAATGTTACCAATTCGGGTCCATTCTGGGGGACTTTACTGGTGGACAACTTTTCCCAAGACATGAATCGTTTTTTATTGAATCTTAACTGTACTAGCCTACGTCGTGCTTCTGTACTGCTGGACTAAGGCCTCTTTCTTCTCATTTTGACACCTAACATTTTTATAGATGTTTGGTCCTGGGTGGTATGCGACGGTGATATCGACCCTGAATGGATCGAGGCTCTGAACTCAGTTCTGGACGACAACAGGCTGCTGACGCTACCGTCCGGCTGGCGGATACAGTTCGGCCCTAATGTCAACTTCATATTCGAGACGCACAGCTTGGAGCATGCCTCTCCAGCTACTGTATCCAGAATGGGGATCATCTTGTTGAGGTATTATCTGCTTCTTCTTTGTCATACACAATCGCACGTCATGTCATCCGTCTCAATAGTCCCCACCACGCCCGGCGAGTTGGCGAGTAAAATGGCAAATTTTTCCAACTCTAAAGCAAAAATCTGTTTACCACAGCTTGACAGCTTCGAAGTTCGCTTCATTAAAGAATGACGACTTTTCGGTGGGTAGTTTTTTCTCGCTCTTGAATTTATATTTTTGCTACCGATTAACAACGTTGAAGTCAGATAGCGCTCATAAAAACATACCACTTATTTTATCGTTATCTTTACCATATTTCCAGTGAAGACAGTTCCTGCGCGCCAGAGGTCTTGGAGAACTGGGCTCTCAACGCCGAGTACGAGAATGAGACAGCAAAAATGGCGCTACCGCTGCTACAGCAAACAATAAAGAAAACCTTAGCATGGCTTGCGGGACATAGATCCGACTCGTTGTTCAAACTGTATGATGTTTCTGTGGTAAGCAAATTGAACTCTATTATATTTTTTCATATTAACGTAAAATATCTTTCATTCTCTTCAACTCTTCATCATCAAATCACAGAATATGAGGCAAACATTGCAGTTGGATAAAAACCTTTAGGCTACGCTAAACTAGAAGAAGAGAGCAGCTGTGTTAGGCAGCATTCGGGAAGTTGTGCCATATTCTGGAGTCATACTCGCCATAATGTCTCTAACCCAAGGTCTTTAACCCATATAAAACGAAATAAAAGTATAATGCAAAACGTCTTCATTGCAGGTGAAACAAATCTTAACCCAGTTTGAATACGCCGTTCATAATATCGGAGTGAGTGTGATACATATTACTCCAGAAGAACTTATCTACATGGCTCTACAACGAAGCGTTATCGGGCTGCTCAAAGAAAATGCAGTCGATAGCTTTCAACAAGAGGTATGCAATTACCCAAAGGTATTATATTATTAACCCCTTGTTTTGTCAAGTATTACAGGGATTATAGCTAGATTCTGACCGACAGACAAAATATATGACGACTTCAACCCTTATTAATTACACTTCCCGGTCAGCAGGGTTCTATATTATATTGCATACATTGCGGGTTATCTTCAGATTTGAACAACCCTGTATAGGCTGAATCGTGTCCTGTTGGCAGGGCGGTATAATACTGGCTTTATAAAACCGTGACTACAGCCATTGGTGAGAAGCCATTTACACCACGTTTGAGTTCTTCAGAAGACGTGTGTATCACCATAGCAGTACCGTAATGACGGGTTTCCAGCCTGTCGCCTAAAATTGCAATACACAACTCCCAAATTGTCTTTTGTTTTGTCACCAATTAATACTACTTACATTTTTGACAAACTTTTTACAGATGTCGGCCATACTATGCCCGCCACTAACACCTCCGCTGCCGACCAGCGAGTGGGTATCAGACAACTTGTATATGTGCGCGCGTTTATCGGCGTGCGAGCCCGTCGTGCGCGCGTGCGTGCATTCTGACGACGCGCATCTACTCATTGTTGGACCGGACGCCTGTGCTAAGAAGTAAGTATAATCGAGTGGGTATCAGACAACTTGTATATGTGCGCGCGTTTAGCGGCGTGCGAGCCCGTCGTGCGTGCGTGCGTGCATTCTGATGACGCGCATCTACTCATTGTTGGACCGGACGCCTGTGCTAAGAAGTAAGTATAATGGTTGGTGCAAATAAAATTATAGACGACAAGCGAGTGGGTATCAGACAACTTGTATATGTGCGCGCGTTTATCAGCGTGCGAGCCCGTCGTGCGTGCGTGCGTGCATTCTGATGACGCGCATCTACTCATTGTTGGACCGGACGCCTGTGCTAAGAAGTAAGTATAATGAAAATAAAAGAAATTGAAAAACTGTCATGCCACCGGGGCTCGAACCCTGGCCGCATGGGTAAATATTTCTTTAAGTTGTAAATACTTTCAACAGATGTCGCTAGATCGTCGCTTGGAGACGAGAATCATGAGATTGAAATTTGGCAAGCATCAATCGGTGCATCGATAGCTCAGTGGCAGAGTGGTGGGACGTTTACCCATGCGGCCCGGGTTTGAGCCCCGGTCGATGCATGTCTTTTTTCATTTTTTTATGTTCATTTATGAGAATAATATAGCACTGTGAGTGCATAAAAATCCCAATTGAGTAAGTATACTAGTTGGCGCAAATAAAATCATAGGCAAGACAATCATTTAGATTTTATATATGATTTGCGACGCCCATTTACGTTTTGTTTTATGTACGATAGCCACAATCATTCATTACAGACATATAAAAATAAATGTAATTTCTTAACTGTTGTTCCCTTATGCCACTATTTTCGCCACTACTGGCGTAAGAGAACAAAATTTCCCATTCACTACTAGTGGCGTATAGGAAAATTTTGAAACAAGGATGTCGTTTTTCAGCTTGTTAGCAGAGTACGTGATAAAAGAGTCAAATTCAACAGTGATCACTATAGATTGCACACCTATATTGGAACCTGCCGATATCATCGCTGAGCTGAAGAGGGTAAGGAAAAGGAGTCAAATATTTAAAAAGTCTAGCAAGTTAGTAAGCTTAGACAAAAGTTTTGAATAGTTCACAACTTTTGTTGTTTGAAATCCAAAATCATATAAAGCATTGTATATTTTTATTATAGCAATGTATGAAAGTACTTTTACCAGGGATTGTATAACCGAAATAATTCCGGTTAAAACGGATAAGGGTCTGACGTCATACCGAAATCAAAAGACATCAAAAGTTAACGAACCCAAATAAATCTCTACCGCACGGTACCGCTATTTTTTACTGTAACTAACCGCTATCATAAGGGTTTTGCAAGTACATCTCTCACGATATTGTAGCGTCGTTTAAACCAGCGCAAAGTATTTTTTGGTATCGAAATTATAGCAGTTAAATAAAGTTAGCAGTAGCGCAATTTTTTACCGGTAAACCTATGATTATAACCTTTTCCCGTCTACCTCTAAAACTAATACCGGTACCGTTATTATACCGCTAGCTTAGCTCTGAACCTAAAACGATCCCTGTTTTACACCATTTCCAGAATAACGTAGTGCGTTCAACCGGTAAAGGCAGTAGACCGAAAAATGGTCGGATCACTTTACTCGTCCGCGCTCTGCATCGGGCCCGGGCAGACTCGTGGGGCTCCAGACCTGTTCAGTCTTTCTTGCTACAGGTAAGGAATAAACTACTGTCTGTCATTTTATTTATCCTGAAATGAAGGGTTTTTCCATGATCGTAAGGTATAATTTACTGTCTGGTAATCTAATTTTATTTAGCACTAGCGGCCCGCCCAGCGGTTTCACTCGCTGCTACTTACCTGTTTTCCCATAGAAATGGGATCTTTGCCCGTAGTAAAAAGTCCATTAATCAATTCTAGCAGAAGTTACTCATCATGACCATGTGCCAGCAGAGGCGGCCTGTCATGGCGAATAACTTTAACTTTGAAGCCATTACCGTATCTCTTATAGTTTTGATGGGATGCTGGTGGTCTACATCAGGCACTCCAAACCCTCGTGACCATGTGCCAGTAGAAGCGGCCCGTCATGCTGAATAACTTTAACTTTGAAGCCATTACCGAGTCTAATAAAGTTTAGATGGGGTGCTGGTGGTCTACATCAGGTACTCCAGACCCTCGTGACCATGTGCGAGCAGAAGCGGCCCGTCATGCTGAATAACTTTAACTTTGAAGCCATTACCGAATCTTTTATAGTTTAGATGAGATGCTGGTTGTCTACATCAGGTACTCCAGACCCTCGTGACCATGTGCCAGCAGAAGCAGCCTGTCGTGCTGAATAACTTTTACTTTGAAACCATTACCCTATCTCTTATAGTTTAGATGGGATGCTTGTGGTCTACATCAGGTACTCCAGATCCTCGATGACCATGTGCCAGCAGAAGCGGCCCGTCATGGTGAACAACTTTTTCTATGAAGCCATGACCGTATCTCTTATAGTTTATATGGGATGCTGGTGGTCTTCATCAGGTACTCCAGATCCTCGAGGGCTGACCATGTCCGTCTTTTATATGATAGTAATATCAGTGCCAAAATTCGCGAGGATCGGTAAAGCGGTTTGGCTAATTTGGGTAATATCTGCTTTATTTCCCCGTTTTCCTGCTGCTAACCGTTTTCCCGTAGGAATGAGGAATTTTCCCGTGGTAAAAAGTAGCCTATGTTACTCAGGGATGTTGTAGCTTTCTAATAGTGAAAGAAATTTGGAAATCGGTCCAGTAGTTTCGGAGTTTATCGATTACATACAAACAAACAAACAAACAAACAAACAAAGTTTTCCTCTTTATTATATTAGTGTAGATGAAATTAATGAAGTACTTTTCGATTATCGCTATGTAACGTAGAAAGCTTCAAGATCTCTTATATCCTCACAAGTATCACCGCGTGGTAGCGGCTAAGAATACTGCCACACCTAGTCCACTCAAGGCGCTTCGTAAAAGGCGTCGTAGAGTTTTTGACCCCGGCTGAATATCTGTCGTCTATGGTCAACTAATATTTGTTGACTATGGTCAATCGCATGGTGGCGGTGATACCACCTACAATAGCATTCCCAAAGAGGTTTGACGTCAGGCAGACGACCGGTCATAAAACATAGCCAAATCCTTTTGCTACATGATTTTGTTCTCTAACACTACCCCAATTGATTTCGGATAGGGTCAGGTAGGGATCGGTGACTCAGGCGGGTACATTGACTCACGCTTATATTTCGGAGTAGGACAGCTATATCTATCTGTATTCTTAACATAATGATAGCTCTTGACAACCAAACACATACAAACCAATCATCCGCTCATTCAAGTGCGGTTTAATTGTGAAAAAAATGTGCAATTGGTTTTGCACCTTTAAAAATGCTTTTCAAGGTACCCGACTTGTATTTTTATCGGTTAAGATTGAAAGATTTAGGGAAATGTAATTATTATGATCGAAAGTGGTGTTCAAATACTAAGTAATAAGCTAGATTTGCTAGCTATTAGAGTATTCTAGTAATAATTGTAGGCTAATTATTTCAAAATAGCGTCGGCGTCTACACTGGCTCAAATTTAAGTGGTACACAGTGACTCTAACATTCAGTACTGGCTCATATCTCTATTTTAGAAACATTAACAGACAATCGTAAAATATTTCTTATGGCAATAGTAATGATAGGAAAAGAATACTTTGACAAATATAATTGATTAAAATGCATAGTTTCAATAAATATTATACTTGCACGACAGGGTTGCCAAGTCCATATAAACTGTTAGAGTCACTGTGTACCACAGGGGTTGAGTCAGTGAAGACAGGTACAGGTACACAGTGACTCACATTTTTTTTTTTCTAGAAAATAATGTCTGATGTCCTAAGTGTCGTGTTATTGCAAAAAACGATAATGCGAAACGAAAGAGTATTAATCAATACATCTTAGATATGAATTTCAGTTTGATACTTCAAAGTTATCTATAAAATTTTATTGATTGAAGAAATCCGAGTCACTGTAGCCTACCTGACCCTAAGGGCAGGAAGATGATGATGTTGCGACTAGTACATACAGCTTAATAATCACATTACAAATATGATTTGGGGTAAGGTCAGGAAGATGGTGAAGATGAAGATGAAGATGAGATGGTGATGGTGAAGAAAAATCTTAATTTTATTAACCCTGAAATGAAGTTCTTTGCCATGATGCAATGTAACGCAGAAAGCTGCAAGATCTCTACTAATATCCTCAGAAGCACACTGGAAATAACAGGGCCTTACCACAAAAAAGTTACAGGAGCGTTAAACGCGTGTGTAGCGTTCTTTTGTATGAAGTTTTATTTTATACACGCGTTCAAAATTACTTTAACTTTTTAGTGGTAAGGCCATTTATGTTTTTTTCCAGCTAATCCAGCAAGGCGGTTTCTGGGTGCGAGGTGGCGAAGAGGAAGGTGGTATGCAGTGGTGCGGCGTGTGCGGGATCCGGGTTATAGCCACCGCTGCGTCCGTCTCCGCTCTGTGTGTGCGGACCATTGCCGCCGTTGGGATCGTTTGTGCGCAGTAAGTGCGCGGGAAGTGTTTTAAAATTTGGTATTCAGTTTATCGCGGGTTTTCTTCACTCTGGCTACTACATTCAATCTGTAAAGAATGAATCAATCGGTAGATGGAGCCCGCCACGCGTTAGTGGCCAAGATACACTTGCACTATTTCGCAGGTTAAGATTGAGCCGTTTGGAGGCATCCTCAATACAAATGCCAAAATTTACAGGTTCAAATCCTGCCTGCGGTAGAAAATATCTAAATAAGATCACTTGGTTTTTGACGGACCCGTTTTTCTGTGGGCTCTAAAATGTTTGTCATCTCTTATTTCAGAGAACCTGAAGAAGAAGAGTTGTTAGAACTGGCCCGGCATTATCTCAGGCAGAGTGTCGATAAGAATGTTCCAAAAAGAGACGTCTCAGATCTAGCATCAGCTGTTTTGTCCATGTACAAAGAGGTAAATCCTTTACTCTACAATTTGGTAAAACCTTTGTAAAACCCACTATAACTGACCTGTATACCGGGAGTAACGGATATAACAAGCCGAAAGGAGGTCAAGGTACTCATGAAACTGAACATCTTTCCCCATAGAACATAGGCCGAAATATGAAAAAAAAAATTTGGACCTCCCATAGTAAATCAATTAGCTGATCGGCGATTTTGTATGAGACGTCAAATTTTTTTTCATATTTCGACCCATGTCCCATGGGGAAAGTTGTTCAGTTTCACGAGTACCTTGACCTCCTTTCGGCTTGTTATACCCTTTCTGTTACTCCCTGTATAAGGTGTAAAAAAATCAACTGCAAATATTTTAAGGGGTGAACCAGCCCGTGAAACTGAACAACTTTCCCAAAAATTTGGACCTACCATACAAAATGTACCAGCCGGCCGAGTCAATTTGTATGGGAGGTCCAAAATTTTTTTTCATATTTCGACCTATGTTCCTTGAGGAAACTTTTTCAGTTTCATGGGCTGATTCACCCCTTAAAATATTTGCAGTTGATTTTTTTACATCCTGTATTGCTGTCTCGAGGTATGCACAGGGAAGTTATTGCGTCTCGGGAATACAAATCGATGCTTCAGAAAAGAATATTCAAAGTAAGATCCGTAAGAGTACGTACTAGGTTTGCTCAGCGCTTTGGTCGCTTCATACGGTCTCATGTCTATAATTCCGTTTTAAAATCATGTGACATTAAATGCTGTACACCGGCAGAAGCAAAACGTGTATTGCTCGACTGGCTTACACGACTTGACTATGATGAAACGGAAAACATTTTATCGATAATCATATAAATATTAAAAGTATACATATATATATTTTACACATATATATTTCTATTCGTTATATATTTACACATATATATTTCCTCCTTATCTCCTTCTTTGATTGATCTATAGTTTTAGTTTTGCATGCATGCTTTTTAAATTATTTTTATCATAACAATTTAACATCTACCGAGGGTAAAACTGTTTGGTAAAACTTATGTTGGTCTTCACGATACAGGCTTGCCTAGTGTGAAGATCACCGAAACTAGTGTGACCGGAAATATACTCTCAGCAATTTTAAGAATTTTATTTGAATTTGTAAGATTTGTAAGTTACTGTTAATTTTGCTGTAATAAAAATATTTTCATTTTCATTTTCATTTTCATTTCATTTTTCATTCATACCGCCCAGGCCTGCTGATGCGATGTCTATGGCCTTAACTCATTAGGCCTTACCACAAAAAAGTTAGATGTGTGTCGAACGCGAGTTAAAAAAATATCTCCATACAAATAAAATAACAACGCGTGTCTAACTTTTTTGTGGTAAGGCCCATTGTATTTTTATTACTAGGTCACGGAAACGTTTGACTCACGACCTCATTACAAGTGGAATGCGTCACACTTGAAGAAGTGGTGTGAAAATATAAGATGGTACTCGCCTACCAACGCTGCTGAAGTAAAAATGGTAAGTCGAGACTTTTATTTCTTGACAACATGATTTGTTTAGCCAATGAAGGAACTGTTCAAACCTGAGCGGTATCCGCGCAGTACATAGGAAGCGAGACTCAAGCGCTTGTTAATGTGCACCAATTTTCCTTGTCAAAATGTTCTGCTAGACTGCTACCCATGCAAAGCTCGGATACCGCTATTGTTTGTGGCTTAGATGTTGTAAGATTAAAGGTAGTAAAAAAAATAATGTTTTATAACAGGCCATCGCATCAGAAGCAAACATGATATTCAAAGACAGACTAGTCGACGAAGAAGAAAAATCATCGTTCTATGCCATATCAAAGAGCCATCTGAAAGGCATCAGCAATGAAGGAACGTACTTCCTTCCAAAAGTGAGAGGCGACGGAGTTTATTTAGAAGCTGTGGATCATAGGGACTGGTATCAGACTACGCAGAAGTTGATCAACCAGTGTTGTAAGTAGTTTTAAACATGGTCGAGAATTGTGTCTTTGCCTAAATTATGTAGTACTATACTACATACTATTGCCTATACTGGGCCTAAATACAACTTAATAGAGTTCATGTGCTTACTAATGCGTTGCTAAAAAAAGGTACGCATATGATGTCTTTTCGCACAGTGCTTCAGCGAAACATTTTGGCGAGTGGACATTTCGCGAAATTGACGTTCTTCATATGAATGTGTGAGTCATCATCATCATCTGCCTGCCCTGATCCTAATTTATTTGAAGTCGGCGCAAAATGTCCTTTTCTTCCATTCATCTCTATCAGCAGTCAAATTCTCATTTACGCCTTTATTTTTCATGTCGTCTTTTATACAATCCATCCAAACATTTTTAAGCCTTCCTCTCCTTCTTCGTCCATCCACATTCATGTTCATTACTTTCTTTATTACATGCTCTTCATCCCAAACACCTTACATACTAAGTTAGTATAGTATATAAAGCCCTTGCTTCATCCATCTTCATTATATGATGCCCATACCAATATAAATGATTCCTTTTCATCTTTTTCTTCACTGGCGCTACTTTTAAACTCCCTCTAATATATTCATTCTTTATTTTATCCATCCTTGTCACACCACACATCAATCGCAACATTCTCAGTTCAGCTATTATACATGCAGTCGTTTTCATCCGTCACCTTAGTGGGTCAATACTCTTATCCATACATGACGACAAGTCTCACCATCGTCTTATAGATCTCTTGCCCTTTAATTTGAGGATGATTATCGTCCTGGAACTTTCCATCCGAAAAGACGTTGAATTTCCAGTAGCTAATTTGCATGAACATTCTCTGTTAAGTTGTTAGTACGCGAATATTATATTTCAGTGACTGAGCACGAGTACAATGTGTTCGGAGAGACTGGTGCAGAAGTGTGCTCTGAAATAGCTGTCTTGTGCCCAGCCATGGCCCGAGCTGTAAGTAATTTGTTTTTATCATTTTTAGAACAATATTTAGAAAATCAATGGCGGTAACATCACCACAACGAAAGAAATTCTCATGTATCTATCTTAACATAATGAGGCCTAACAGTAGTAGGTGGTTGAAAATATATGTGTTCATCGGGTTGTTCGTTGACTCAATATAGAAAAGAAGAAGAATATAATGAGCAATAAACAGATAGATCGGTGTCCTTGGAAGCGTTGCGAGCAGCTTTTGTGGACTTTGGGAGCAACTGGCGAAAGTCTTTGTCTAGCAGTGGACGTCTTATGACTGTTAAATTATGTTTATGAATGCAATTTTTTTTGTATTTTTGGGCCTTATAAAATTTTGACGAGCTTTGAACTCTCTAGCTAGTCTAGCGGTTCTTTGTATGTAATTTAAACATGCGTTAAACACTTGTCTAATTTTTTTGTAGTACAGCTGTTAAAGTCTATTGAAATATTTTGTAGACAAACGGGGGAATAGCCGTATGCGTGGGCAGTGCAGGGCTGGGCAGACGTGCGGCGGCGCATATCGTGACCGCTGCTTTATCCGCTTCATTGTATTTCGTCAACCATCCCAAGCAGTTCAGCAATAATTTTAAGAACGTAAGTAATTGTAATAAAGGAGCCCTATTCTAACGAGTGGGTACGCGGTACTCTGATTGTTAAAAATTGTCATGTGAATTATTTAGTTCAGGATACCGCTGTTTTTCGAAAAGGGCTTTAACGAAAATATGTTGTGAACTAAATTTTGAAACGCTGACTGATATTTTCATCCATACTTCCCCAGGCTATATCTACATCAGCTGAAGGCACAAGAACTCTTCTAGTTGTAACGGAATCTGCAGCAAGTAATTCCGTTTTAGCGGCAATAGAGTCGTACACGCACGTCGCACCATCAGACCAGTTGACCACGCAAATGTTGGAAAGTAAGTTCACATCGCGTTGTATAGTATGTAAAGGAAACTAGAACCGTTACAATCGCCCCCAAATTTTAACACGATTAAATCGATTTTCGTAATTCTTCGTCCTCTTTTTCATGGTGAGTCGAGATGATCTTAACTTCATTTGACCATTATTATTAAAAAATTAAAATTAGATCTTGAATTTCATGAAAACTTTCCTACACATTTTATTCCTTATTTTTACTGTATGAGAATAGGGCTGCATATTGTAAGCAAACAAAACATTTTGTCCGCCGATGTTTCGAGAATACCAAGGATTTTGAGATTTATTCTTCTATCCCCACAATTTCTTAAAAATGCAGTTAGAAACAATTCAGATGAGTTTAAACTTTATACCAATTTTCCAGACATAAAACAAAATTTAGGCATCGTGATATGCCTTGATAAAGACCAAGAGAACCTGCCAGAGTTACTCGAGAAGTTTCCACTTCTTTACAACGAGAGTCACTTGGTTTGGCTGGAGCGCTGGTCGCAAGAGACTTTGCGGCAAATGCCTCAGCTGATTATACAGAGGTACCTGCCTATGTCTGCACTTAGGGTGTTTTTGTACGCACTGTCGCACCTTCACGACTCAGGTAGAGTATTTGCACTATATATTGTATTTCCACATTTAGCTTATTTTTGTTATTTTCACGTATATAAGGTACATCAGTAAAGTTGGTTATCATATCCTGTTACACTTGTAGATAAGGCACATTGATTTTGTCTCACTTATGAAACATATTTCCTGCAATATGAATTTAAAATTATCTGAGGCCAATGATTTAGCCTCATCATCTTCGTCTCCCATTTCAGGCTGATCAAAGAGAACGTAACACAGTCTACGAAAGATCAGCACGAGGCTATACCAGTAGAAGGCTTAATGAGCATCTACTCAAGCCTGGACGGGTCGAGGTTGCTGGCACCGTGCCGCTACGTCAGCCTCGTGAAGAGTTACTACCACATCGTGAGCAGGAAGAAGGATTCCTTACAGCAGAGGCGGGACATGCTCTCAGTGAGTATTGTGTACCAGTAGAAGGTCTATAGAGCATCTACTCAAGCCTCGTGAAGAGTTACTACCACATCGTGAGCAGGAAGAAGGCGGCCTTACTGCAGAGGCAGGACATGCTCTCTGTGAGTATTGTGTACCAGATGAAGGTTTAGCATCTACTCAAGCCTCGTGAAGAGTTACTACCACATCGTGAGCAGGAAGAAGGATTCCTTACAGCAGAGGCAGGACATGGTCTCAGTGAGTATTGTGTACCAGTAGAAGGTTTATAGAGCATCTACTCAAGCCTCGTGAAGAGTTACTACCACATCGTGAGCAGGAAGAAGGCGGCCTTACTGCAGAGGCAGGACATGGTCTCAGTGAGTAATCAGTAGAAGTCCAGTTCCAGTAGATGGAAGGCTTTCACGAGGCTCTACCAGTGGAGGGCTTAGTGAGCATCTACTCAAGCCTGGACGGGTCTCGGCTGCTGGCGCCGTGCCGCTACGTCAGCCTCGTGAAGAGTTACTACCACATCGTGAGCAGGAAGAAGGCGGCCTTACAGCAGAGGCGGGACATGCTCTCAGTGAGTATTGTGTACCAGTTGAAGGTTTATAGAGCATCTACTCAAGCCTCGTGAAGAGTTACTACCACATCGTGAGCAGGAAGAAGGCGGCCTTACAGCAGAGGCGGGACATGCTCTCAGTGAGTATTGTGTACCAGTAGAAGGTATATAGAGCATCTACTCAAGCCTCGTGAAGAGTTACTACCACATCGTGAGCAGGAAGAAGGCGGCCTTACAGCAGATCCAGGACATGCTCTCAGTGAGTATTGTGTACCAGATGAAGGTTTAGCATCTACTCAAGCCTCGTGAAGAGTTACTACCACATCGTGAGCAGGAAGAAGGCGGCCTTACAGCAGAGGCGGGACATGCTCTCAGTGAGTATTGTGTACCAGTAGAAGGTTTGGTGAGCATCTACTCAAGCCTCGTGAAGAGTTACTACCACATCGTGAGCAGGAAAAAGGCGGCCTTACAGCAGAGGCGGGACATGCTCTCAGTGAGTATTGTGTACCAGTAGAAGGTTTGGTGAGCATCTACTCAAGCCTCGTGAAGAGTTACTACCTCATCGTGAGCAGGAAGAAGGCGGCCTTACAGCAGAGGCGGGACATGCTCTCAGTGAGTATTGTGTACCAGTGGAAGGTTTAGTGAGCATCTACTCAAGCCTCGTGAAGAGTTACTACGACATCGTGAGCAGGAAGAAGGCGGCCTTAGAGGCAGGACATGGTCTCAGTGAGTATTGAGTACCAGTAGAAGGTCTATAGAGCATCTACTCAAGCCTCGTGAAGAGTTACTACCACATCGTGAGCAGGAAGAAGGCGGCCTTACAGCAGAGGCGGGACATGCTCTCAGTGAGTATTGTGTACCAGTAGAAGGTCTATAGAGCATCTACTCAAGCCTCGTCAAGAGTTACTACCACATCGTGAGCAGGAAGAAGGCAGCCTTACAGCAGAGGCAGGACATGGTCTCAGTGAGTATTGAGTACCAGTAGAAGGTCTATAGAGCATCTACTCAAGCCTCGTGAAGAGTTACTACCACATCGTGAGCAGGAAGAAGGCGGCCTTACAGCAGAGGCAGGACATGCTCTCAGTGAGTAATCAGTAGAAGTCCAGTTCCAGTAGATGGAAGGCTTTCACGAGGCTCTACCAGTGGAGGGCTTAGTGAGCATCTACTCAAGCCTGGACGGGTCTCGGCTGCTGGCGCCGTGCCGCTACGTCAGCCTCGTGAAGAGTTACTACCACATCGTGAGCAGAAAAAAGCGGCCTTACAGCAGAGGCAAGACATGCTCTCTGTAAGTAATTTGTTTCAGTAGAAGGAAGGCATCACGTCTATATAAGCTTGGACGCCGTCAGATCGCTCGTGATTATATTTTGAGTGTTTTTTTAGTACTATTATGTGCATTAGTTGCCGCAGCTTGAAAAACGATTGGTCAACAATTTGTTTGTATTGATTTTAATTTTTATACTTCTGTTAAGAGTTTTGTAAAGTCTCTTCACCATACAATACCGCCCTTTTCAGTCTGGCGTAGAAGCGCTTCGTCGCGCCCGTAGCGAGGTCGCTACCCTCCAAAAGGAAGCCGCCGAGCAAGAGATCGCTCTGTCCGACAAACAGGCGAAGGCCAACCAGGCGCTGGACCAGATAGGAGCCACCGTGCGAGCTACCACCGATAAGAAGGAAGAGATGCACGCGCTCAAGAAGAATATTGAGGTTGAGAATAAGAAGCTGCAAGTTCGGTACGTACTGTCCTCCAGTCTTGTAGAGTTTAGTAGTGTACTAGCCAAGGCCAAACAGGCGTTGTACCAGATCGGAGCCACTGTGCGAGCTACCACCGACAAGAAGGAAGAGATGCACGCGCTCAAGAAGAATATTGAGGTTGAGAACAAGAAGCTGCAAGTACGGTACGTACTGTCTTCCAGTCTTGTAGTGTTTACTAGTGAACTAGCCAAGGTCAACCAAGCGCTAGACCAGATAGGAGCCACCGTGCGAGCTACCACCGATAAGAAGGAAGAGATGCACGCGCTCAAGAAGAATATTGAGGTTGAGAACAAGAAGCTGCAAGTTCGGTACGTACTGTCCTATGGTCTAGTAGTGTTTAGTAGTGAACTAGCAAAGGCCAACCAAGCGCTGGACAAGATCGGAGCCACCGTGCGAGCTACTACCGATAAGAAGGAGGAAATGCACGCACTCAAGAAGAATATTGAGGTTGAGAATAAGAAGCTACAAGTTCGGTACGTACTGTCCTGAGGTGTAGTAGTGTTTAGTAGTGAACTAGCAAAGGCCAAACAAGCGCTGGACCAGATAGGAGCTACCTTGCGAGCTACCACCGATAAGAAGGAAGAGATGCACGCGCTCAAGAAGAATATTGAGGTTGAGAATAAGAAGCTACAAGTTCGGTACGTACTGTCCTGAGGTGTAGTAGTGTTTAGTAGTGAACTAGCAAAGGCCAAACAAGCGCTGGACCAGATAGGAGCCACCGTGCGAGCTACCACAGATAAGTAGGAAGAGATGCACGCGCTCAAGAAGAATATTGAGGTTGAGAACAAGAAGCTGCAAGTTCGGTACGTATACATAAAAGCTCCTATTAAATTCATTTAAAATACAGACGGAAGGAGAAGAGGAAGGCCCAGCAGTGGGATGACGTAGGCTAGATGAAAGAGAGTATTTACTTACGAAACTGAACAACTTTTCTTGATATATTTTTTCGAAATATGAAATAGAAATTTAACCGACTTTACACAAATGTTTTAACCCATGCCAATACGAAAACGAGTGTGTGTGTCAAGATTAGAACTATATTATTTTTCGGTGCAAAGCATATTTCCGGAAATGGGTTTATACAAACACCGAATAACCAGGTTTTTCTATTATTATGTTACAGCAAGAAAGAAATAGAAGAGGAATTGGCCTCTGTCGAACCTATTATAGCAGCAGCCCGAGCAGCCGTTGGTGACATCAAATCTGAATCACTTAGTGAGGTAATTGCGTAGATCTCTTCCTATTTCACCTATCTTTCTCTTTCTTCCTTTTTGATTTGCAATAAACGTATAACCACCCCTAGTCCGTTCAGAGTGTTTCGTAAAGGGCTACAAGTTTTTGAGTTCGGCTGCAATTATCGGGTTGACGTCAGGCAGGCGACTAGTTATAAAACATAATCAAATCTTTTTGCTACATGATTTTGTGATCTAACAAAACATGTTGCACCGACCTCAAGTGATTCGGGGTAAGGGCAGGCAGATGATGAATAAACTTGAACCCGTACAATGTTACCTACTATTTCTAGGTACGATCTCTAAGGGCGCCTCCAGACGTAGTGCGCGATGTGCTGGAAGGTGTGCTGCGTCTGATGGGCATAGCCGACACCTCGTGGCATTCCATGAAGAACTTCCTCTCCAAACGCGGCGTCAAAGAGGATATCAGGTAACATCTACATGTATAGTCCAGCATAAAACAGTAGACAATAAACGAGGGCGCCACTTTGTATGAAATTAAATGGCAACATTGACTTACACTATCTGACAAGCATAGGTCAACATCGTCTGCATCGTCATTTTCCAGTAGATGAGATAGCAGACTGCAGACAATTGCCTTGTGGTGCCGGCTTCGAATAGCATCTACCCATTTGTACTCGTAGGTTTCATAAAAGGCAACTAAGGGAATGGCAGCACTGCGCTCGCCAAATTGCCTGCCAAATTGCCTGCCAAGCCTGGTGAGTACGGCAATACCCTTCGATTGGGAGGAGGTCCATGTCCAGCTGTGGACTGTTGTGGCTTTAGTAGTAGTGGTAGATAAATGCCGACTTATTTTATATGAAAAATATTCTATCTTCTAAGATTTATTTCTATCTACAGATGCCTTGATGCAAGTCAAATCAGCCCGGAAGCCGTGCAATCGGTACAGAAGCTCCTGGAAAAGCGCGGAGCGTCGTTTGAGCAAGCCACGGCCAAGCGCGCCAGTGCGGCCTGCGCGCCACTCGCAGCGTGGGTCAAAGCTAACTTGGCATACGCTGATGCATTGGCTAGGGTGCAGCCATTGCAACAACAACAGAGACAACTGCATAAGTAAGTGATTGTATTACCTTGCTTGCATCATTTAGGATACCTATCTCATCATCATCCTAAATAGTGTTGTCGAACTATCGATACTATCGATAGTTTAGGGCAATCGATAGTCCCAAAACTATCGATACTATCGAGGTGCAATACTATCGATAGTTTTTGGACTATTGATAGTTTAAAACTATCGATACTTGAACGTTAGTAAAAACTATCGATTGTCTATCGTTTTACAATCGATAGTCCACTATCGAGCGGCAACACTAATGCTAAATCAGTTGGAGTCAGCGCAACATGTTATGCTAGAACACTGAATTATGAAGCTCCTGGAAAAGCGCGGAGCCTCGGTTGAGCAAGCCACGGCCAAGCGCGCCAGTGCGGCCTGCGCGCCACTCGCAGCGTGGGTCAAAGCTAACTTGGCATACGCTGATGCATTGGCTAGGGTGCAGCCATTGCAACAACAACAGAGACAACTGCATAAGTAAGTAATTACATAGTTTAGGATAACCATCTTATCATCTTCCTGCCCTTATCCCAAATCAGTTGGGGTCAGCGCAACATTTTTTGATAGAACACTAAATTATGAAGCTCCTGGAAAAGCACGGCGCGCCGTTTGAACAAGCGACAGCCAAGCGCGCCACTTGCAGCGTGGGTCAAAGCTAACTTGGCATACGCTGATGCATTTTTTTTTTGTTGACGAGACACACAGCGCCATCTAGCCCCAAACTAAGCAAAGCTTGTACTATGGGAACTGGACAACGGATATAATACATATATACTTTTTTTTTGTAAATAAATACATATTATACATAGAAAACACCCAGACTAAACACAAATATTTGAAAATTGACTTTACAAATATTTGTGCCTGGTGGGAATCGAACCCACGACCCTTGGCGTAGAAGGCAGGGGTACTATCCACTACGCCATCAGGACAGTCAACATTGGCTAGGGTGCAGCCATTGCAACACCAACAGAGACAACTGCATAAGTAAGTACCCACTTGTATTACTTGCATCATTTAGGAAACCTATCTTATCATCTTCCTGCCCTTATACCAAATCAGTTGGAGTCAGCGCAACATGTTTTGCTAGAACACTAAATTACGAAGCTAGCGCGGAGCCTCGTTCGAACAAGCCACGGCCAAGCGCGCCAGTGCGGCCTGCGCGCCACTCGCAGCGTGGGTCAAAGCTAACTTGGCATACGCTGATGCATTGGCTAGGGTGCAGCCATTGCAACAACAACAGAGACAACTGCATAAGTAAGTGATTGTATTACCTTTCTTTCATGGAATGACGTCATCATGATCTGATCATGATCAAACGCCAGTGACAACACTATTGAACCTCTATAGCTTCTCATACATTTGATGTCTGTATCTATAGAGCAACTGCTTACGCTTTGACAGTACGACGCGGGCCGATATGCGCACTCTATAGCTTGCTTATATATAGGTACTCTAAAGTAAGTACCTACTTTCATTACTTTGCTTGCATCATTTAGGATACCTATCTCATCATTCATTACCCCAAATCAGTTGGGGTCAGCGCAACATATTTTGCTATAACACTGAATTATGAAGCTCCGGAGCGTCGTTTGAACAAGCGACGGCCAAGCGCGCCAGTGCGGCCTGCGCGCCACTCGCAGCGTGGGTCAAAGCTAACTTGGCATACGCTGATGCATTGGCTAGGGTGCAGCCATTGCAACAACAGCAGAGACAACTGCATAAGTAAGTATTTGTATTACTTGCATCATTAAGGATACCTATCTCATCATTATCCTAAATCAGTAAAAAAGCAGTTTTGATAGAACATTAAATTATGAAGCTCCTGGAAAAGCGCGGAGCGTCGTTTGAACAAGCCACGGCCAAGCGCGCCAGTGCGGCCTGCGCGCCACTCGCAGCGTGGGTCAAAGCTAACTTGGCATACGCTGATGCATTGGCTAGAGTGCAGCCATTGCAACAACAACAGAGGAAGCTGCATAAGTAAGTAGTTGTATTACCTTGTTTGCATCATTTAGGATACCTATCTCATCATTATCCTAAATCAGTTGGGGTCAGCCTTAGAGTATATATAAGCAAGCTATAGAGTGTGCCTAAAAAGTTAGAACTATTGGCAGTTCTTAAAACACAACCCCTCTGTCTATCAGTAGCAAAACGCCAGTGACAACACTATTGAACCTCTATAGCTTCTCATTTGACGTCTGTATCTAGGGAGTAACTGCTTACGCTTTGACAGTACGACACGGGCCGATATGCGCACTCTATAGCTTGCTTATATATACTCTAAGGTAAGTACCTACTTTCATTACTTTGCTTGCATCATTTAGGTTACCTACTTACTTATCTCATCATTATCCTAAATCAGTTGGGATCAGCGCAGCATGTTTTACTAGAACACTAAATTATTAGTTCGAGAGCCCAGGGGGTAAGTGGCTATCTCATAAGGTACCACGATAGGCTAGGTTTGGATCGTTAACCAAGACTTAAACAAGTCGTATGACCCAGGTCTGCCAGAGCCAATCCTGCCGAAACATAAAAATAATCGATATTTTTCAGAGTCATTTTTTCGTAAAAAATATGTCATAAGGTACCACAATGAAAGCGCTGGCATCAGTTAACCATTGAAAAATTATGTAAAAAAAGCTTGGTCTGCCACTGCGCACCCTGCCGGAAGTGCTTGCCAGACCTCTCCAAAGATGCCCTTCCGACACCCCTAAACTATCTCATCGGGTACCACGACGCGACCACCACAACATAATAGCCAAGATCACTCTGACAATAGATCACAAGGTCTGCCAGGCCTAAACTTGCCGCATCCTAGTGTTTCAGACATTTGAAGTTGTAGGTCCAGTGTATGAAAAATGACCTATATCTTTTTCCGAATCGTGTTTGATTTTGATGGTGCCTTAATACGAAATGCTCTCCATAATGAGGAGCTTCGAGTCATATAGGACAGTTGGGTGGAGGGTTTCAGTATTGAACGCAATCCTGTCAAAAAGTTTGAAATGGAGGTTTGGTCTATGAAAACTGGCCTGTATCTTATTCCCCCCAGGTTTGATTTTGATGGCGCCTTAATATGAAATGCTCTCCATAACTAGGAGCTTTGAGTCATATAGGTCAGTGAGGAGGAGGGTCTCTGTATTGTACACAATCCTGTCAAAAAGTGTGAAATTGTAGGTAAAGTGTATGAAAACTGGCCTATATCTTTTCCCCCACTGGTTTGATTTTGATGGTGCCTTGGTATGAAATGCTCGTAATGATTAGGAGATTCGATTTGTATAGGTCAATTGGATAGAAGGTCTCTGTTCTGTGCACAATCCTCCTAAATATGACAATATTCGATAACTTCTGCAGATTTTATCAGTTAAAATTGTCATATCATAAGGAACTCGAATAAAAGTGCTTGCATCACCTTACCTTTGACAAATTATGTTTAAAAAACTTGGTCTGCCACTGCCCACTCTGCTGGAAGTCCTTAGATGAGATAGGTTAGGGGTGTCGGAAGGGTATATTTGGAGGACTCCCAAGGACTTCTGGCAGAGTGCGCAATGGCAGACCAAGTTTTCTTAACTCAATTTATCAATGGTAAGCTGATGCTGGCACTGTCATTCGGGTACCTTATGAAATTACAATGTTAACGGAAAAAATCTCAATCCTGCTAAACATGAAAATATTGGATATGTTCTGCAGATTTTTGCCGTTAATATTGTCATATCATAAGGTACCCGAATAAAAGTGCCGGCATCAGCTTACCATTGATAAATTGAGTTAAGAAAACTTGGTCTGCCATTGCGCACTCTGCCAGAAGTCCTTGGGAGACCCTCCAAATATACCCTTCCGACACCCCTAACCTATCTCATCTAAGGACTTCCAGCAGAGTGGGCAGTGGCAGACCAAGTTTTTTAAACATAATTTGTCAAAGGTAAGGTGATGCAAGCACTTTTATTCGAGTTCCTTATGATATGACAATTTTAACTGATAAAATCTGCAGAAGTTATCGAATATTTTCATATTTAGGAGGATTGTGCACAGAACAGAGACCTTCTATCCAATTGACCTATACAAATCGAATCTCCTAATCATTACGAGCATTTCATACCAAGGCACCATCAAAATCAAACCAGTGGGGGAAAAGATATAGGCCAGTTTTCATACACTTTACCTACAATTTCACACTTTTGATAGGATTGTGTACAATACAGAGACCCTCCTCCTCACTGACCTATATGCCTCAAAGCTCCTAGTTATGGAGAGCATTTCATATTAAGGCGCTATCAAAATCAAACCCGGGGGGAATAAGATATAGGCCAGTTTCCATAGACCAAACCTCAATTTCAAACTTTTTGACAGGATTGTGTTCAATACTGAAACCCACCCAACTGTCCTATATGACTCGAAGCTCCTCATTATGGAGAGCATTTCGTATTAAGGCACCATTAAAATCAAACACGGGGGGAAAAAGATATAGGTCATTTTTCATACACTGGACCTACAATTTCAAATGTCTGAAACACTAGGATGCGGCAAGTTTAGGCCTGGCAGACCTTGTGATCTATTGTCAGAGTGATCTTGGCTATTATGTTGTGGTGGTCGCGTCGTGGTACCCGATGAGATAGTTTAGGGGTGTCGGAAGGGCATCTTTGGAGAGGTCTGGCAAGCACTTCCGGCAGGGTGCGCAGTGGCAGACCAAGCTTTTTTTACATAATTTTTCAATGGTTAACTGATGCCAGCACTTTCATTGTGGTACCTTATGACATATTTTTTACGAAAAAATGATTCTGAAAAATATCGATTATTTTTATGTTTCGGCAGGATTGGCTCTGGCAGACCTGGGTCATACGACTTGTTTAAGTCTTGGTTAACGATCCAAACCTAGCCTATCGTGGTACCTTATGAGATAGCCACTTACCCCCTGGGCTCTCGAGCTATATGTAGATCCTGGAAAAGCGCGGAGCTTCCTTTGAACAAGCCACGGCCAAGCGCGCCAGTGCGGCCTGCGCGCCACTCGCAGCGTGGGTCAAAGCTAACTTGGCATACGCTGATGCATTGGCTAGAGTGCAGCCATTGCAACAACAACAGAGACAGCTGCATAAGTAAGTCATAGTCTATTAAAACAAGGTCTTACATTCCCAGAGTGACACTTGCCTACGTCACTAGTATTGCCACTTTATTTCAATAAAATGGGGTAAATTCAATCTCAGAACAATGAGTTAAAATATTTCTTAATAATTTTATAATTTAGATTTACGTGTGTAGGTATTAACTTGAACTTTACAACAACACATTTAATTTATTAGTTAACAGTATCTTATATGATTTACAAAAATAATCACAAGAGTGGGTAATTCTGATAACACCACTGGTAACACACAGCATGATGACGTAGGCATGTGTCAGTCACGTGGTTCACGAGTCTCGGAATGGAATACCTGGCTGAGTATCTTATTATACCATAAAGTAAGTACCAACTTGCATTATTTTGCTTGCATAATTTAGGATACCTATCTCATCATTATCCTAAATCAGCTGGGGTCAGCGCAACATGCTCATACTCATACTCATATATTTATTTGCATTCAAATGGTACGTACAATAAGTTCGTAGGTTAGGGTATACAATATAGTAGTATCACATTTGATGCCAGTTGTAGGCATAGCAAATGTTTTGCTAGAACACTAAATTATGAAGCTCCTGGAAAAGCGCGGAGCGTCGTTTGAACAAGCCACGGCCAAGCGCGCCAGTGCGGCCTGCGCGCCACTCGCAGCGTGGGTCAAAGCTAACTTGGCATACGCTGATGCATTGGCTAGGGTGCAGCCATTGCAACACCAACAAAGACAACTGCATAAGTAAGTGATTGTATTACTTTGCTTTCATCGAATGAGGCCATCATCATCATCATTCCAATCAGTTGGGGTGAGCGCAACATGTTTTGCTAGAACACTAAATTATGAAGCTCCTGGAAAAGCGCGGAGCGTCGTTTGAACAAGCCACAGCCAAGCGCGCCAGTGCGGCCTGCGCGCCACTCGCAGCGTGGGTCAAAGCTAACTTGGCATACGCTGATGCATTGGCTAGGGTGCAGCCATTGCAACAACAACAGAGACAACTGCATAAGTAAGTAACATAGAGTATATTAAGCAAGCTATAAAGTGCGCCTAAAAAGTTAGAACTGTTGGCAGTTCTTAGAACACAACCTCTCTGTCTAGTAGCAAAACGCCAGTGACAACACTATTGAACCTCTTCTCATACATTTGACGTCTGTATCTATGGAGCAACTGCTTACGCTTTGACAGTACGACGCGGGCCGATATGCGCACTCTATAGCTTGCTTATATATAGGTAAGTACCTACTTTCATTACTTTGCTTGCATCATTTAGGATACCTATCTCATCATCATCCTAAATAGTGTTGCCGAACTATCGATTCTATCGATAGTTTAGGCCAATCGATAGTCCCAAAACTATCGATACTATCGAGGTGCAATACTATCGATAGTTTTTGGACTATCGATAGTTTAAAACTATCGATACTTGAACGATAGTAAAAACTATCGATTGTCTATCGTTTTACAATCGATAGTCCACTATTGAGCGGCAACACTAATGTTAAATCAGTTGGAGTCAGCGCAACATGTTATGCTAGAACACTTAATTATGAAGCTCCTGGAAAAGCGCGGAGCGTCGTTTGAGCAAGCCACGGCCAAGCGCGCCAGTGCGGCCTGCGCGCCACTCGCAGCGTGGGTCAAAGCTAACTTGGCATACGCTGATGCGTTGGCTAGGGTGCAGCCATTGCAACAACAACAGAGACAGCTGCATAAGTAAGTGCTTGTGTTACCTTTCTTTCATGGAATGACGTCATTATGATCTTCTTGCCCATATAAAGCGTGGGTCAAAGCTAACTTGGCATACGCTGATGCATTGGCTAGGGTGCAGCCATTGCAACAACAACAGAGACAACTGCATAAGTAAGTGCTTGTGTTACTTTGCTTGCATCATTTAGGATACTTATCTCATCATCATCTTCCTGCCTTTATCCCAATTACTTAGGGTCCGGTCGGCGCAACACGTTTCATTGAACACAAAATCGTGTTGCAAAAGGATTTGGCTGAATTTTACTTCCGGCCTCCTACCAGACGTCAACCCTCCTTGGGAATGCTTTTGTGGTGGATTAACCGCCACCATACGGTTGGCCCTGACTGTTTGGGTCGGGTTTATCCCTCGGTCGCCTCTTACTACCCCCACGGGAAGAGAGGGGGTGGTGCTATTCTACTCTGCCGGCACTACACGGCCAGGATTTCATTTAGGATACCTATCTCATCATTATCGTAAATCAGTTGGGGTAAGCGCAACATGTTTTGCTAGAACACTAAATTATGAAGCTCCTGGAAAAGCGCGGAGCGTCGTTTGAGCAAGCCACAGCCAAGCGCGCCAGTGCGGCCTGCGCGCCACTCGCAGCGTGGGTCAAAGCTAACTTGGCATACGCTGATGCATTGGCTAGAGTGCAGCCATTGCAACAACAACAAAGACAACTGCATAAGTAAGTATTATTTTGCTTGCATCATTTAGGATACCTATCTCATCATTATCCTAAATCAGTAAAAAAGCAGTTTTGCTAGAACACTAAATTATGAATCTCCTGGAAAAGCGCGGAGCGTCGTTTGAACAAGCCACGGCCAAGCGCGCCAGTGCGGCCTGCGCGCCACTCGCAGCGTGGGTCAAAGCTAACTTGGCATACGCTGATGCATTGGCTAGGGTGCAGCCATTGCAACAGCAACAGAGACAACTGCATAAGTAAGTGCTTGTGTTACCTTTCTTTCATGGAATGACGTCATCATGACCTTGCCCATATAAAGCGTAGGTCAAAGCTAACTTGGCATACGCTGATGCATTGGCTAGGGTGCAGCCATTGCAACAACAACAAAGACAACTGCATAAGTAAGTGATTGTATTTCCTTGCTTGCGTCATTTAGGATACCTATCTCATCATTATCCGAAATCAGTTGGGGTCAGCCTTAGAGTATATATAAGCTAGCTATATAGTGCGCCTAAAAAGTTAGAACTGTCGGCAGAAGTATGGGCACTATCTCTCGGTCTGTCAGTAGCAAAACGTCAGTGACAGCACTATTGAACCTCTTTAACTTCTCATACATTTGACGTCTGTATCTAGGGAGCAACTGCTTACGCTTTGACAGTACGCCGCGGGGCCTAATGCGCACTCTATAGCTTGCTTGTATATACTCTAAGGGGTCAGCGCAACATGTTTTGCTAGAACACTAAATTATGAAGCTCCTGGAAAAGCGCGGAGCGTTGTTTGAACAAGCCACGGCCAAGCGCGCCAGTGCGGCCTGCGCGCCACTTGCAGCGTGGGTCAAAGCTAACTTGGCATACGCTAATGCATTGGCTAGAGTGCAGCCATTGCAACAACAACAGAGACAGCTGCATAAGTAAGTGGTCGTATTACCTTTCTTGGAAAGACGTCATCATCATTTTCCTGCCCTTATCCCAAATCAGTTGGGGTCGGCGCAACATGTTAGATTAGAATACAAAATCATATAGCAAAAGGATTTGGCTATTTTTTTGACGGGCCGCCTACCTGACGTCAACCCTCTTTGGGAATTCTATTGTAGGTGGTATCACTGCCACCATACTATTGGCCATAGTCAACAAATATTCAGCCGAGGTCAAGCACTCTACATTGCCTTTTACGAAACACCCTGAGTGAACTATAGGGGTGGCAGTATTCTTAGCTGCTACCACACGGACACGTATTTTCGGAGAGGTATTCTTCCCAAATGGTAGGCCCATGCGCAGCAGTGGATGAGGAGCGGCTTCCGTGCGAAAAGGTTGGCATACCTACGTATGACTATAAATCCATAAAGATGCTTGCTTGCATCATTAAGGATACCTATCTCATCATCATCCTAAATCAGTTGGGGCCAGCGCAACATGTTTTTCTAGAACACTGAATTATGAAGCAGTTAGAAAAGCGCGGAGCTTCGTTTGAACAAGCCACGGCCAAGCGCGCCAGTGCGGCCTGCGCGCCCCTCGCAGCGTGGGTCAAAGCTAACTTGGCATACGCTGATGCATTGGCTAGGGTGCAGCCATTGCAACACCAACAAAGACAATTGCATAAGTAAGTGCTTGTGTTACCTTGCTTGCATCATTTAGGATACCTATCTCATCATTATCCTAAATCAGTAAAAAAGCAGTTTTGCTAGAACACTGAATTATGAAGCTCCTGGAAAAGCGCGGAGCGTCGTTTGAGCAAGCCACAGCTAAACACTTGCAGCGTGGGTCAAAGCTAACTTGGCATACGCTGACGCATTGGCCAGAGTGCAGCCATTGCAACAACAACAGAGACAACTGCATAAGTAAGTACTTGTATTACCTTGCTTGCATCATTTAGGATACCTATCTCATCAATATCCTGGCGTGGGCCAAAGCTAACTTGGCATACGCTGATGCATTGGCTAGGGTGCAGCCATTGCAACAACAACAAAGACAACTGCATAAGTAAGTTCCCACTTGTATTACTTGCATCATTTAGGATACCTATCTCATCATCTTCCTGCCCTTGTCCCACGTCAGTTGGGATCGGCGCAACATGTTTTGTTGAACACAAAATCGTGTTGCAAAGGATTTGGCTTAATTTTACGACCGGCCGCCTACCAGACGTCAACCCTCCTTGGGAATGCTTTTGTGGTGGATTAACCGCCACCATACGGTTGGCCCTGGCTGTTTAGGTCGGGTTTATTCCTCGGTCGCCTCTTACGACCCCCACGGGAAGAGAGGGTGTGGTGCTATTCTACTCTGCCGGCACCACACGGCCAGGATTTCATTTAGGATACCTATCTCATCATTATCCTAAATCAGTTGGGGTCAGCGCAACATGTTTTGCTAGAACACTAAATTATGAAGCTCCTGGAAAAGCGCGGAGCGTCGTTTGAACAAGCCACGGCCAAGCGCGCCAGTGCGGCCTGCGCGCCACTCGCAGCGTGGGTCAAAGCTAACTTGGCATACGCTGATGCATTGGCTAGGGTGCAGCCATTGCAACAACAGCAGAGACAACTGCATAAGTAAGTGATTGTATCACCTTGCTTTCATGGTATGACGTCATCATGGTCTTCTTACCCATATAAAGCGCAGTACCTCGTTTGAGAAAGCCACGGCCAAGCGCGCCAGTGCGGCCTGCGCGCCACTCGCAGCGTGGGTCAAAGCTAACTTGGCATACGCTGATGCATTGGCTAGGGTGCAGCCATTGCAACACCAACAGAGACAACTGCATAAGTAAGTACCATAGAGTATATTAAGCAAGCTATAGAGTGCGCCCAAAAAGTTAGAACTGTTGGCAGTTCTTGGAACACAACCTCTCTGTCTATCAGTAGCAAAACGCCAGTGACAACACTATTGAACCTCCATAGCTTCTCATACATTTGACGTCTGTATCTAGGGAGCAACTGCTTACGCTTTGACAGTACGCCGCGGGGCCTAATGCGCACTCTATAGCTTGCTTATATATACTCTAAGGTAACCTACTTTCATTACTTTGCTTGCATCATTAAGGATACCTATCTCATCATTATCCTTAATCAGCTAGGGTCAGCGCACCATGTTTTGCTAGAACACTAAATTATGAAGCTCCTGGAAAAGCGCGGAGCCTCCGGAGCAGCCGTATATCCGTGATAAAATCTCACTTCCTAAGGTCTGCTGGAAGAAATTTCTATTGAAATAAGCAGTGCCTATTGTACTAATATTTTTTATGTTAAATCTGTTTGCATTTATCTGTGTACAATAAATTGTTAAATAAAATAAATAAATAAATTACGAAGCTCCTGGAAAAGCGCAGAGCCTCGTTTGAACAAGCCACGGCCAAGCGCGCCAGTGCGGCCTGCGCGCCACTCGCAGCGTGGGTCAAAGCTAACTTGGCATACGCTGATGCATTGGCTAGAGTGCAGCCATTGCAACAACAACAGAGACAACTGCATAAGTATGTACCATAGAGTATATTAACTATAGAGTATTATTAGCTATAGAGTGCGCCTAAAAAGTTAGAACTGTTGGCAGTTCTTAGAACACAACCTCTCTGTCTATCAGTAGCAAGACGCCAGTGATAACACTATTGAACCTCTATAACTTCTCATACATTTGAGTTTTGACGTCTGTATCTATGGAGCAACTGCTTACGCTTTGACAGTACGCCGCGGGGCCTAATGCGCACTCTATAGATTGCTTATTTATATATACTCTAAGGTAAGTACCTACTTTCATTACTTTGCTTGCATCATTTAGCATACCTATCTCATCATTATCCTAAATCAGTAAAAAAGCAGTTTTTGCTAGAACACTAAATTACGAAGCTCCTGGAAAAGCGCGGAGCGTCGTTTGAGCAAGCCACGGCCAAGCGCGCCAGTGCGGCCTGCGCGCCACTCGCAGCGTGGGTCAAAGCTAACTTGGCATACGCTGATGCATTGGCTAGAGTGCAGCCATTGCAACACCAACAGAGACAGCTGCATAAGTAAGTGGTTGTGTTACCTTTCTTGCATCATTTAGGATACCTATCTCATCATTATCCCAAATCAGTTGGGGTCAGTGCAACATGCTCATACTTATACTCATATATTTATTTGCATTCAAATGGTAGGTACAATAAGTTCTTAGGCTAGGGTATACAATACAGTAGTATCACATTTGATGCCAGTTGTAGGCATAGCAAATGTTTTGCTAGAACACTAAATAACGAAGCTCCTGGAAAAGCGCGGAGCGTCGTTTGAACAAGCCACGGCCAAGCGCGCCAGTGCGGCCTGCGCGCCACTCGCCGCGTGGGTCAAAGCTAACTTGGCATACGCTGATGCATTGGCTAGGGTGCAGCCATTGCAACAACAACAGAGACAACTGCATAAGTAAGTACCCACTTGTATTACTTGCATCATTTAGGATACCTATCTCATCATTATCCTAAATCAGCTGGGGTCAGTGCAATATGTTTTACTAGGACACTAAATTATGAAGCTCGTTTGAGCAAGCCACGGCCAAGCGCGCCAGTGCGGCCTGCGCGCCACTCGCAGCGTGGGTCAAAGCTAACTTGGCATACGCTGATGCATTGGCTAGGGTGCAGCCATTGCAACAACAACAAAGACAACTGCATAAGTAAGTGATTGTATTACTTTGCTTTCATCGAATGAGGCCATCATCATCATCATTCCAATCAGTTGGGGTGAGCGCAACATGTTTTGCTAGAACACTAAATTATGAAGCTGTTGGAAAAGCGCGGAGCTTCGTTTGAGCAAGCCACGGCCAAGCGCGCCAGTGCGGCCTGCGCGCCTGGGTCAAAGCTAACTTGGCATACGCTGATGCGTTGGCTAGAGTGCAGCCATTGCAACAACAGCAGAGACAACTGCATAAGTAAGCACCATAGAGTATATTAAGCATGTATAGAGTGCGCCTAAAAAGTTAGAATTGTTGGCAGTTCTTAGAACACAACCTCTCTGTCTATCAGTAGCATAACGCCAGTGACAACACTTTTGAACCTCTATAGCTTCTCATACATTTGACGTCTGTATCTATGGAGCAACTGCTTACGCTTTGACAGTACGACGCGGGCCGATATGCGCACACTAAAGCTGGCTTATTATATACTCTAAGGTAAGTACCTACTTTCATTACTTTGCTTGCATCATTTAGGATACCTATCTCATCATTATCCCAAATCAGTTGGGGTCAGCGCAACATGTTTTGCTAGAACACTAAATTACGAAGCTCCTGGAAAAGAGTGGAGCGTCGTTTGAGCAAGCCACGGCCAAGCGCGCCAGTGCGGCCTGCGCGCCACTCGCAGCGTGGGTCAAAGCTAACTTGGCATACGCTGATGCATTGGCTAGGGTGCAGCCATTGCAACAACAACAGAGACAACTGCATAAGTAAGTAATTGTATTACTTTGCTTGCATCATTTAACTATCTCATCATTATCCTAAGACAGTTGGGGTCAGCGCAACATGCTCATACTCATACTCATATATTTATTTGCATTCAAATGGTACGTACAAAAAGTTCTTAGGTTAGGGTATACAATATAGTAGTATCACATTTGATGCCAGTTGTAGGCATAGCAAATGTTTTGGTAGAACACTGAATTATGAAGCTGCTGGAAAAGCGCGGAGCGTCGTTTGAACAAGCCACGGCCAAGCGCGCCAGTGCGGCCTGCGCGCCACTTGCCGCGTGGGTCAAAGCTAACTTGGCATACGCTGATGCATTGGCTAGGGTGCAGCCATTGCAACAACAACAGAGACAACTGCATAAGTAAGTACCTACTTTCATTACCTTGCTTGCATAATTTAGGATACCTATCTCATCATTATCCTAAATCAGTTGGGGTCAGCGCAACATGTTTTGCTAGAACACTAAATTAAGAAGCTGGTGCGCCACTTGCAGCGTGGGTCAAAGCTAACTTGGCATACGCTGATGCATTGGCTAGAGTGCAGCCATTGCAACAACAACAAAGGCAACTGCATAAGTAAGTGCTTGTGTTACTTTTCTTGCATCATTTAGGATACCTATCTCATCATTATCCTAAATCAGTTGGGGTCAGCGCAACATGCTCATACTCATATATTCATTTGCATTCAAATGGTAGGTACAATAAGTTCTTAGGTTAGGGTATACAATACAGTAGTATCACATTTGATGCCAGTTGTGGGCATAGCAAATGTTTTGCTAGACCACTAAATTACGAAGCTCCTGGAAAAGCGCGGAGCGTCGTTTGAACAAGCCACGGCCAAGCGCGCCAGTGCGGCCTGCGCGCCACTCGCAGCGTGGGTCAAAGCTAACTTGGCATACGCTGATGCATTGGCTAGGGTGCAGCCATTGCAACACCAACAGAGACAACTGCATAAGTAAGTACCATAGAGTATATTAAGCAAGCTATAGCGTGCGTCTAAAAAGTTAGAACTGTTGGCAGTTCTTGGAACACAACCTCTCTGTCTATCAGTAGCAAAACGCCAGTGACAGCACTATTGATCCTCTTTAACTTCTCATACATTTGACGTCTGTATCTAGGGAGCAACTGCTTACGTTTTGACAGTACGACGCGGGCCGATATGCGCACTCTATAGCTTGCTTATATACTCTTAGGTAAGTACCTACTTTCATTACTTTGCTTGCATCATTTAGGATACCTATCTCACCATTATCCTAAATCAGTTCGGGTCAGCGCAGTATGTTTTGCTAGAACACTATATTATGAATCTCCTGGAAAAGCGCGGAGCGTCGTTTGAACAAGCCACGGCCAAGCGCGCCAGTGCGGCCTGCGCGCCACTCGCAGCGTGGGTCAAAGCTAACTTGGCATACGCTGATGCATTGGCTAGGGTGCAGCCATTGCAACAACAACAGAGACAACTGCATAAGTAAGTGATTGTGTTACCTTGCTTGCATCATTTAGGATACCTATCTCATCATTATCCTAAATCAGTAAAAAAGCAGTTTTGCTAGAACACTGAATTATGAAGCTCCTGGAAACGCGCGGAGCGTCGTTTGAACAAGCCACGGCCAAGCGCGCCAGTGCGGCCTGCGCGCCACTCGCAGCGTGGGTCAAAGCTAACTTGGCATACGCTGATGCATTGGCTAGGGTGCAGCCATTGCAACAACAGCAGAGACAACTGCATAAGTAAGTGCTTGTGTTACCTTGCTTTCATCGAATGAGGTCATCATCATCTTCCTGCCCTTATCTTATTTGGTGTCGGCGCAACACTTTTTGTTGAACACAAAATCGTGTTGCAAAGGATTTGGCTTAGTTTTACGACCGTCTGCCTACCAGACGTCAACCCTCCTTGGGAATGCTTTTGTGGTTGATTAACCGCCACCATACGGTTGGCCCTGGCTGTTTGGGTCGGGTTTATCCCTCGGTCGCCTCTAACGACCCCCACGGGAAGAGAGAGGGTAGTGCTATTCTACTCTGTCGGCACCACACGGCCAGGATTTTATTTAGGATACCTATCTCATCATTATCCTAAATCAGTTGGGGTCAGCGCAACATGTTTTGCTAGAACACTAAATTATGAAGCTCCTGGAAAAGCGCGGAGCCTCGTTTGAGCAAGCCACGGCCAAGCGCGCCAGTGCGGCCTGCGCGCCACTCGCAGCGTGGGTCAAAGCTAACTTGGCATACGCTGATGCATTGGCTAGAGTGCAGCCATTGCAACACCAACAGAGACAACTGCATAAGTAAGTACCATAGAGTATATTAAGCAAGCTATAGAGTGCGCCTAAAAAGTTAGAACTGTTGGCAGTAGTATGGGCACTACCTCTCGGTCTGTCAGTAGCAAAACGTCAGTGACAGCACTATTGAACCTCTTCAACTTCTCATACATTTGACGTCTATATCTAGGGAGCAGCTGCTTACGCTTTGACAGTACGCCGCGGGGCCTAATGCGCACTCTATAGCTTGCTTATATATACTCTAAGGGGTCAGCGCAACATGTTTTGCTAGAACACTAAATTATGAAGCTCCTGTAAAAGCGCGGAGCGTCGTTTGAACAAGCCACGGCCAAGCGCGCCAGTGCGGCCTGCGCGCCACTCGCAGCGTGGGTCAAAGCTAACTTGGCATACGCTGATGCATTGGCTAGGGTGCAGCCATTGCAACACCAACCGAGACAACTGCATAAGTAAGTAATTGTGTTACCTTGCTTACATCATTTCGGGTACCTATCTCATCATTCATTATCCTAAAACAGTTGGGGTCAGCGCAACATGTTTTGCTAGAACACTAAATTATGAAGCTGGTGCGCCACTTGCAGCGTGGGTCAAAGCTAACTTGGCATACGCTGATGCATTGGCTAGGGTGCAGCCATTGCAACACCAACAGAGACAACTGCATAAGTAAGTACCTACCAAAAAGTATAGAGTGTGTCTAAAAAATTTGAACTGTTGGCAGTTCTTAGAACACAACCTCTCTGTCTATCAGTAGCAAAACGCCAGTGACAACACTATTGAGCCTCCATAGCTTCTCATACATTTGACGTCTGTATCTAGGGAGCAACTGCTTACGCTTTGACAGTACGACGCGGGCCGATATGCGCAGTCTATAGCTTGCTTAGACATATACTCTAAGGTAAGTAGGTAGGTACCTACTTTCATTACTTTGCTTGCATCATTTAGGATACCTATCTCATCATTATCCTAGATCATTTGAGGTCAGCGCAACATATTTTGGTAGAACACTAAATTATGAAGCTCCTGGAAAAGCGCGGAGCGTCGTTTGAACAAGCCACGGCCAAGCGCGCCAGTGCGGCCTGCGCGCCACTCGCAGCGTGGGTCAAAGCTAACTTGGCATACGCTGATGCATTGGCTAGGGTGCAGCCGTTGCAACAACAACAGAGACAACTGCATAAGTAAGTGATTGTAATTACCTTGCTTGCATTGTTTGGGGTATTCTTTCTTAATGCTAAGCAGATGCGCAGCAGTGGATGAGGAGCGGTTTAGGGTTTATCCGAGCGTGCGGATAGGCTGACAGCGGGTTGGTCATCATCATCATCATCATCATCAACAGCCTACAACAGCCCACTTCTGGGCATAGGCCTCTTCTTTCTCACGCCAGTTTTTATGGTCTTGTGCCTCCCTAATCCAGTAATGTCGTTTCATCTCCCTAGTCGTTTGACCATTTAACAGGTGATCTGCCGATTGAACGTTTCACGCATCTAGGCCACATTCCGTCACCGCTTTTGTCCAGAGAGTCATCTCGTCTAGCCAAGTGTCCTGCCCACCCCCACTTTAACTTACTTATTCGCTTACCAACGTCTTCCACCTTAGTCCGGCGTCTGATTTTGGTATTGCGAATGCGATCGATTAGTTTGATGCCTAACATGGAACGTTCCATGGCTCTCCGTGCGACTTTACTTTTCTGCATAGTCTCTTTGTAAGCGTCCATGCTTCGGCACCGTAAGTAAGCATGGGCAGACACACTGATTGAACACCTTGGTCTTCAGGCATTGTGAAATCTTCCGTGACTGGAAGACGTCCTCCAATTTTCCAAAAGCAGCCCACCCGAGCTGTACACGTCTAGCGATCTCCTTTGACTGGGCCTCTTTGCCAAAGGATAAACGATGGTTGGCCATACTACCATATTCCTATAATTCCATAGGTAGAGTTTTAAGCCCACAGCAACTAGTTTGTGTGATAAGCCTGTCAAGTATTTCTTCCCATATTCATTTATGACAACACGTCTTCCTAAAACTTCCAGAAATCTAAAAGACGCCGAGGCGCAACTAGAAGCCCTATCGAGCGGCCTGGCTACAGTCGACGAGCGAGTGGCTGCTCTTAAAGACCAACTCGGGCAACATACGAGAGACGCTGCCGCCATAGAACTGAAGCTAAGCAACGCCAAGAAAACCATTGAAGCTGCACGGTCTTTACTCGATCAGCTGGCCCACGAGTACGGGGCTTGGGAGACTGATGTAAGTAATATGAAATAGTCATCAATAGAAATATGGTATATAATTCAATATCTAATTGGGCGCACTGAAGGACTAACTATGGCAACATACAAGAGACGCAGCCGCCATAGAACTGAAGCTAAACAACGCCAAGACGACCATTGAAGCTGCGAGATCCTTGCTCGATCAGCTGGCACATGAGTACGGGGCTTGGGAGACTGATGTAAGTACTACAATATGGTCATCAAGACAGATAGCTTGTAGACATTTCAGTGAATATCTAAGTGGTTGCTCAGAAGGCCTCTCTAGACCAACATACAAGAGACGCAGCTGCTATAGAACTAAAGCTAAGCAATGCCAAGAAGACCATTGAAGCTGCAAAATCCTTGCTCGATCAGCTGGCACATGAGTATGAGGCTTGGGAGACTGATGTAAGTACTACAATATTGTCATCAAGACAGCTAGTTTGTAGACATTTCAGTGGATATGGAAGTGGTTGCTCAGAAAGATTAACTAGGGCAACATACGAGAGACGCAGCCGCCATAGAACTAAAGCTAAGCAATGCCAAGAAGACCATTGAAGCTGCAAGATCCTTGCTCGATCAGCTGGCACACGAGTACGAAGCTTGGGAGACTGATGTAAGTACTACAATATGGTCCTCAAGACAGCTAGCTAGATATCTAAGTGGCTGCTCTAAAAGACCAACTCGGCCAACATACGAGAGACGCATCCGCCATAGAACTAAAGCTAAGCAATGCCAAAAAGACCATTGAAGCTGCAAGATCCTTGCTCGATCAGTTAGCACACGAGTACGGGGCTTGGGAGACTGATGTGAGTTCTATTAGCAGACTAGTTACTAAGAGATGCCTGAATTTTGCGTCAGAAGTCATTCTTCGCCTGAAAGCGATATTTGGCTATGAAGACACTGTATCTTTTCTGCTATGTTTGTTGGGGTCCTTTAAAAATATAGAATCTATATGGTAGATGATGTTTTGGCTTCGAGAGGTAGATATAAATGAAAGAGATTTAAATTGAAGAAATGGTAAAAGCCGTGTATTTTGTAATATTGGTGAAAATTTCGCTGCTGTTTATTTTTCGAAGACTTGCTTAATTTCACTTGACCCTTTTACTTTCTTTTTCAGCTGGAAAACATATCGAAAGAAATATCCGAACTGACACTTCGATCTTTACTCGCCGCTGCGTACATAGTCTACCTTCCCGACGTAACAGAACCGCAAGCCAAGGAATACATAACCAAATGGAGCTCCCTCATTGGTTTCGAGGACCCCACGTTTTCAGTCATCAACTTCCTCTCAACTACAGAGAAACAGTTGAAGTGGGACGCTGATGGGTTGCCACTGGATAAGACTGCTATCAAAAATGCTATTCTGATTGATCAGGTAAATCGCGTGTAAATGTGTTATCATTATCAATCAATCAGTGCATGCATAGTATTAAATGTAATCGCTTTTTGCGTTTCTCTGTCTGTTTTTAGTTTGTGATGAAATTAGCTAACTCCTCCTAAATTATGCAACGGGTTTTTGTAATAGATAGAGATTCAAGAGGAACGTTTTTATATGTATAAAACACGCCAGGAAAAGCCTTTTTCCCCGCGGGAAAATGGGGAATATAATTTGAAGCGGGTAAAACTGCTAACGGGCCGCTAGTTGTTGTATAAAAGTTTGGGGAGAGTCAACATTAAATTTAAGTAATTTTACCCAACTGCCTCAAAAGGTTTGCAGAAAGTGTTTGTTATTTCTTTTTTCATTTGATTTCAGATTCTAGAGGCCCAAAAGTGTGGTTTTACGCCGCTCATCATAGACCCGGACGGCGACGCTATCGGGTGGCTGAAAAACTCTTTGGCTGACATACAGTGCGACTTCGTTTCTCAGCACAGCGAGAAGCTGCACACTGCTGTGCAATATGCTGTGAGGCAAGTATACAGTACACTAAGCGCAATAGACATATACGGAATGTAAAATATCAACTGGCTGAATCACCCCATAAAATATTTGCAGAAGAACATAACAAAGAACATAGGTCGAAATATGAAAAAAAAACTTTGTTTTCATATTTCGACCTATGTTCCTTGGGGAAAGTTGTAAAGTTTCATGGGCTGGTTCACCCCATAAACATTTGCAGTTAATATTTTTACAAATAGGAAACTTTGAATTTGTTCGTTAATCTTCTAGTAGATGGCGCTGATGGCGAATCATGGAAATGCTCAGAAGCGATTTCCTTTAATTAGGAGTAATATTTTTTCATGAAATAATGTATAATTCTCGTATTTTGTAGAAATTACATAATTTAAGAAAAACAAACCATAATTTACAAAACACCTTAATTTCCGTGCCTCATATCGAGGATATACGCCAAATCTAAACTTTACAAGGACTTACAGTTACAATGAACGCACCAGATCATTTAAGTGTTAGCATTCAAATATCTATATGGTTGTCGTTGACCGTCAATTGTTACCGATAATAAACCCTCTTTTTACACGAAATAGGATGCTGATGGCAGAGGCTTCGATCTCTCTCTCTCTCTCTCTTCGTGTAGGACACCGAGTCGTTTGAACGACCCGTCGATGCTAAGTATATTGGCTAAGAAGGTATTGCCGTAAAATATGTAAGAAACAGGCGGATTCATTTTCCGTTTTTCGTTGTAGGCTTGGTCGCGTCCTGGTGGTAACAGAAGTAGACGCCATCCACGACTGTTGGTCAGCCCTGTTGTCAGGGTTGCCAGTCACCACTACCGGCGCCGCATCGCCCGTAGCTTCGAGACTGCTTCTATACAGCAGGGATACAACCCTACATACAAGGTTGCCACCGAATTATGCTGCGAGGTTGTCGATTCTGCATTTCACTGCCAGGCTTGATGGGCTGACAGGTAATTATTTCAGACTTGGTTTGTTTGTATAGGTTAGGTAGACTCTAAAGTTGTTAAAATACGGACAATAAATTCTATGAGCATTCTTTGTTAGCTTGCTATAACTAGTGAGAAAAAAATACGCACTAAAAAATAACAAATCAATTAATCGAAAATTCTTTTCTTTTTCAGACCAACTTGTCCATTACGCTTTACAACAACAAAACCCCGAAGTAAACGAGAAAGCTAAAGAAATAAAACTGAAGAAAGCTACTTTACAGAAACAACAACACGAACTTCAGGTAGAAATATTTCAAATAAGTTTAGTAATTAATTTACAGTTTATAATAATATTAGTTTCAGTTTCATGGACTAGGTCATTCCTTAAAATATTTGCAGTTTTTTTTTACGCATTTCCCATACAAAATTCACGATCAGCTGACTGACTTTGTATGGGAGGTAGGAATGTTTTTTTCTTTTCCCGCCTTTGGCTCCATAGTAAAAGTTGTTCAGTTTCATGGTCTGAGCACGCCTGCAAAGTTTTCGTTACACCGTCCCTAACACCCCGTATATCAAAAACTTTATTGTTATCAATCATTGTTCATAACAGGAAAATCTTCTGAAAGACCTCTCAACGAACAGCGACATTCTACACGACGCGAATCTCCTAGCTTCTCTGAATAAAACCCGAGCTACAAGCACCGTCATCTCCGAAGCGCTCGAAGCAGCTAAGGCTATAGAACGAGAAACTACCTCGGCTTGCGAAGCTTACGAGCCTAGTGCTTATAGAGCCGCCATACTGGCTCTGGCGGTGAAGAGCTTAGCGGCGCAAAAACCGCTCGTAGCGTTGCCTGTTGACACTATCTTGGATGTGTTCGTGGATGCTATCAGAAGAGAAACTGTAAGTTTTATCAGAATATTCCATTCTATAAACATTCATGTAAATGATGCCAATACGATCATATGGGTTACTTCATGAAAAAGGTATCAGATATAAAATAGAGCCGAGTTTCTGAATTTAGACATTCAGAAACTCGGCTCTATTTAATATCTTGCTTCTCTCAATAAATCCCGAAACCCGAGCTACAAGCACAAGCACGGTCATTTCCGAAGCTCTCGAAGCAGCTAAGGCTATACCGGGAGTAACAGAAAGGGTATTACAAGCCGAAAGGAGGTCAAGGTATTCATGAAACTGAACAACTTTCCCCATGGAACATGGGTCGAAATATGAAAAAATAAATTGGACCTCCCATACAAAATTGCCGATCAGCTAATTGATTTACTATGGGAGGTCCAAATTTTTTTTTCATATTTCGACCCATGTTCCATGGGGAAAGTTGTTCAGTTTCATGAGTACCTTGACCTCCTTTCGGCTTGTTATACCCATTCCGTTACTCCCGGTAGAGCGAGAGACTACCTCGGCTTGCGAAGCCTACGAGCCTAGTGCTTATCGAGCCGCCATATTGGCTCTGGCGGTGAAGAGTTTAGCAGCGCAGAAACCGCTTGTAGCCTTGCCCGTTCATACTATCCTGGATGTGTTCGTGGATGCTATAAGACGAGAAACTGTAAGTTTATCAGAATATTGCATCCCATACACATTTTCATGTAAATGAGGCCAATACGAACTTAAGGATTTCTCCATGAAAAGGATAAGATCTAAATCTAGATCTAAATCTAAACACAAACATTACAGTCAATATACGGTAGATGACATATCTTCTTCTGCTTTAGGCCGTGCGCTGCGTTAATTCAATAGTTTATTTAAAGACAAAATACATTTGTGTTTAAAATGTAATAAAGTCAAGCAGACTACCGGTCTGCGTACGAAGTTCACTTGACTCCAAGCAGTGTAGATGAAGTGAGTGAACTTCGCACAAGTCCTCGCATTGTGGGTACGCGCGGACGGCCTTAATTTCCATTCAAAAGCTTGTCTCTATTATAAATATCGTGCTTTCGGTATCAAAGAAAGGCCAAATATCATACCACGTTTAATAAATAGATTATTTGACTATGCAATTTACATCGAATTTTTCCGGATCAAACTTGTAAGTACTGGTATCATTTGGAACCTAATTAATTCTACATATAGATTACCTCTTCACAGGATCAAAAGAAAATCAACAATGTGGCGGTTGTGAAATACATAACGCGCCGGATCATAGAGCGCGTGCTACTTGGTTTGCACAAGAAGGACAAATACATCATCGTCTTACACTTACTCAAGCAAGTGTATGATGACTTGATGCCAGAAAAAGTAAGAGCATTTTTTTATAAAACAACACGTCGTATAGTTTTAAGAAACAAATTTTAGAAAGAATAAATTTTAAAAAAGAAATTATTCTTTTAGCTTTGGCAAATATTCGTCGGGAACTTTGACATCAGTGAAGACCAAGGCATCATAAATGAAATCAAAAATAAATATTCGTGGATACCAGAAAACTGTTTGAAGAAAATGGCTCAATTGAAGGTAACAATCGTTTTCTTCTATACTAGCGGCGCATCAGCGGTGTCACCTGCTGCATCTCAGTTTTCCACGGAAAAAGATGTTTGTGTAAATCTTTCTCTTGAATTACTCTACCTATTACAAAAACCGCATTCAAATCCGTTGCGCAGTTTAGAAGGAGTTAGCGAATTCGTCATTTAGATAGAGCTGATAAATTTGAAATCTGGCAAAAGTACGTATGACATTTGACTTTCTTATGTTCCGAAGACTACATTTTTGTATTTTTCTTTCTGTAGGCTGCAAGCGAAGATTTGTTTGAGAAATTATCCCTGAGCAACGATGGGCTATGGACAGAGTTCTTAAACTCGGGAGAGCTGGGCACACTTTCGAGGCTGAAGTTGAGCGGTTTTGAAACTGTAGCTGCAATTGCCGTTCTTCGCCCGGACAGCTTGTATAGAGCTATTGTGGCATTCGTTGATCAAATTCTAGGTAAGATGTACCATCAAAGTAGGAAGATGAAGAAAATACAACCAAATGTTTGTGTACTAAGCTTGAGCGCCTTCAAAATTTGGCAATACGATTTATCTTTGGACTTCGTAAGTTTGATCATGTATCTGAATTTCGTGCTCAGCTTAAGTGGTTACCTATCAGACTTCGCCGCGATGTGCACATCCTGACCACTCTATACAACATCCTTCACAATCCTTCCACTCCTGACTATCTCCGCTCCCGTTTCCATTATCTTCCTCCAGATTCTCGTCCTAGGCGCACCTGCATCACTAAGGTGCTGCAGTGCCCTAGAGCAAATACTAAATTTCTATTCAACTCTTTTTCTGTCAAAGCTGTTCAGCTTTGGAACAGTATGCCAAAGACCATTCAAGACAGCCCCTCAACTTTTGTTTTTAAAAAAAGAGTTAAAGAGCACTTTTTATCTCAATTACATTAATGTATTTTGTATGTATGTATTTATGTATATATGCATATTTGTATGTATGTAATGTGTATGTATGTTATATTTAGGTATGTATGTAAAGTATTATAGCATAGTTTATATCGCTGATATTTTCTCATTGTTGCATTGTATTGTCCCCCCACAAAAACATCATTTTCCTACTACTGACGGGTTGGCTGGAAGAGATCTCTTCTTAGAGATAAGCTCGCCCTTGCTCACGCTGTCTAAATTATGTTATTTCTTGTAATTTTATGCAATAAAGAATATATATACTTACAGTACGCGCATGAGTTCATGACCATGTTGAGGAATGCGGTAGTGCTGTGACTAATTCATGTTGATGTCGATATCGAGAATTGTTGCCGAACAGTTCAGTTCAGACTACTCATAGTTATTAGTTAATGGGTTGTTTTTCCTACAATATTGAGTAGGTAGGGTATCGTTGAATAGATCTTTATAAACTAAGGGCAGGTTTCTTTAAAACTTGGAGGAAGGCTAGGTATGGAGACGCTATACGAAGAGCTTCCCCTCTGTCACGGCCTATGCCCACTTGGGCTTATCTTATTACAAAAACCAGTTGCTGTCAGATCTTTTACTAGAACGAGTCCAGTCGCGCATGTCAAATGAGCTCCGATAAAAAGCCGAATTGTAGAGATAATAATGCCTTTAAAAATATGTAAAAATACAAATTTACAACAAAACAATATCACTTTTCATCTGAAAGTATTCCTCTAGTACAATATCACTAAATAATATATAAAATTAGCGATTGAAAATTGTACATAAGTGTTGCCAGTAAGTCGTACAAAATGTCTGATGTGGAGTTTTTTTGTAGGTGGATCTACAATAAAATAATTGTATTTTGTTCCTTTTGTTATTATTTTGTGTCGAACAATGGTGTTAATCATAGTATCGTTAATTTACAAATAAAGATTATAATATTCCACCATATAATAGGTAACAATTAACGATCTTAGTTTATTGATGCCTTTAAAAACAGTAAATAGCTTGCTAAGTAAGATTAGAATGTTAGTTTGGGATTGTTCTACTTATTCAATGATGGTCATTTCCAGTCGATATTCAATGAAAAAACGATAATTTTAACTTGAAGTATCGAGCCACACTCAACCCAAGCTAGTGCAGTGACCCAAGTAATACAAAACGTCGATACTTTTTAGTTACAAACCTATACTATGTAAAGACGGTCTGTACCGAAAACTTTGCAGGCATGATCAGATTATGAAATTGAACAACTTTTACTATGGATTTTGGGAAACCCTGATTTTGTTCGAGTTTCATTGAAAATTAATGTCAGTCTCAGCTGATCGGGTGACATCGGATGTCAGCCGACGTGGCGCAATGGCTAGTCCGACTGCCTGTTCAATTCCTTTCGCTCACAAAGTTGATATTTATCACTTTGTGAATATGTTCCTAGACTGGTCAGGACACCACACAGGCTGAATCACGTGATTGTCCGAGAAGCAAGATGGTTCCGTGCTTTGGAGCCATGTTCAGCCGTCGGTCCCGGTTGCTGTCTATGGTCACTTAGACGGCTGTCGTTACACAACTATTTCAAAGGCCTGCTTCATGCAGTAGGTGGTTGAAAAGCACTGGCACCAGGGTTCATCAGGTCGTTGGACGTTTTGGTGTCCTTTAAACTGTTTAAACTTAAGTGCGACATTTTAACTTTAATTACATATATAAAAAGGATTTCGCACTTAACTACTTCTTATTACATCGCGGTTTCGCGACCGTTTCGGACCAGTCGGTGGTCTTTTATCAGCCGAAGTGCTCAGACAAAACACAAATATTTGAAAATTTACTTTATAAATATTTGTGTCCGGTGGAAATCAAACCCACGAGCCTCGGCGTAGAAGACAGATAGATAGTCGAAGTTATTATGTATGACTTGTTGTATAGATGGTTTTTTAGTAAATTTCCCTTACATAATATCCTATGATACTTAATGATCAGTAAATAGAAGGTAGGTATTGCATTGATTGTACCTACATAATTGTATTATCTGGTCTATGGGGAAAGAAATTCATATTTTGGTTAATTTATACCTTATGCAATATTTAAAATGATGTTATTGCGCCTATATTTCTATTTACTACAAAATCCTATTCTCAAGAACTAAGTTGCTTTTGAAAATGCAATAATATGACACAATATTGAGTAGACTGATGTAATTAATCGAAAGGTCAAGTATCGATATTGTCGATTCCAACACTAGCTTGATTTGACAGCTTTACCTCTCCCCCCGCAAAAAATGGCAGAAATATTTGTATAGAGTAAAGTAGCTATAACGACTCCCCTCGGGCCGGAACGGGACGGAAGATGCTCGAAGCTTTAAAACAAAGTAACTAAAATGTATATGTCTCGAGACATTTGCTTATTAAAGGGGCCTTTTTAACCATAGTTTGTTCGAACTGTAACTTCACTGTTTGTCAATAATATTAAAGAAGTATTTATGGTTTCTACACAAAACACAACATAACGACAAAATATCGACAACTTTGTGACACACTTTTTTCCCATCACTCGACTGCGGGCGAATGCGGGTAGTTGGGTATCCGCGGGGCGCGCCGCCCTCGCGCGCCTCCTCATTCCCCGATGGCCAAGAACTCATGCGCGTACTGTATATTATAATTATAACCGAAGCGTAACATAAAGGGATCGCCTTGTATTTTCATAAAAACCATAGACTAGGATCGAACTATTCCGCATTCTTGACGGTATGTTTGATAATGCGAATTCTTTGCATTACGTTTTATGTGCACAGGTTTTAACATAGTAATAACGCAAATAATGTTCAGAAATTAGCTCATCATCATCATCATCTGCCTGCCCTTATCGCAATTTATTTGGGGTCGGCGCAACATGTCTTTTCCTTCCATTCATCTCTATCAGCAGTCAAATCCTCACTTAGGCCTTTATTTTTCATATCGTCTTTTATACAATCCATCCAAACTATTATGGGCCAAGTTCAGAAAGCAGCTCAATCTTGCCTTAAAAGTGTCAACAAGCTAACACAGATTTCTCACTCATACAACTTTCTATTCCCAGGAACGGGGGTGGTATCAGCGGGGGACGCCATCCAGCGCGCGGCCCGGTGGGGTGCGGGGCGGCGGGGCGGGGGAAGTGGAGGGGGGGCGCGCGGCGTCCGGCCCGTGCTGCTACTGGGCGCGCACGCTACGGACGTGCTCGCCGCGCATGCGCATTCACTTACACAGGTGAAAAACAATATCCTACTTACAGATTATTTACTTAGCTGCAGTTCGCGCGAGTGGTAATTGACCATTGGGGCTAATTGAGGCTAGAGTGTCCGCCTGTACTCACTAGCGTTTAATGCCAGTAGCGTTTTGGTCACAGTGGAAGACTCTTAGAAAAAAAGTTAAAAGGAGCATTTACAAATCAAATCTAATTTAATTATATAGGTGACGATTGTACGATGCTTGTTACAATTGAAACTCTCATTACAAAAACAAGAGTAGAGTAGAGAGAGTTAAGTAGAGTCAAATTTTGTTTTCTTACAGGTGGGAATAGAAGAGGGTACAGTCGCTTGGGAGGCGGCGGTAGAATCAGCGCGCGGCGGCGGCTGGCTGGCACTCGTCGTCGGCGCTTCGCCCTTCACGCAGGACTTGCACACGTTCCTGGTCAACTTCGGACAGAGATCGGTAAATACACATAGACATATAAGACATACCTCTTATGTTACACAGGTGGGAATAGAAGAGGGCATAGTCGCTTGGGAGACGGCGGTAGAATCAGCTCGCGGCGGCGGCTGGCTGGCACTCGTCGTCGGCGCTTCGCCCTTCACGCAGGACTTGCACACGTTCCTGGTCAACTTCGGGCAGAGATCGGTAAATACACATAGAGTACCTATTATGTTACACAGGTGGGAATAAAAGAGGCCATAGTCGCTTGGGAGGCGGCGGTAGAATCAGCTCGCGGCGGCGGCTGGCTGGCACTCGTCGTCGGCGCTTCGCCCTTCACGCAGGACTTGCACACGTTCCTGGTCAACTTCGGGCAGAGATCGGTAAATACACATAGAGTACCTATTATGTTACACAGGTGGGAATAAAAGAGGCCATAGTCGCTTGGGAGGCGGCGGTAGAATCAGCTCGCGGCGGCGGCTGGCTGGCACTCGTCGTCGGCGCTTCGCCCTTCACGCAGGACTTGCACACGTTCCTGGTCAACTTCGGGCAGAGATCGGTAAATACACATAGACATAGACATACCTATGATGTTACACAGGTGGGAATAGAAGAGGGCATAGTCGCTTGGGAGGCGGCGGTAGAATCAGCTCGCGGCGGCGGCTGGCTGGCACTCGTCGTCGGCGCTTCGCCCTTCACGCAGGACTTGCACACCTTCCTGGTCAACTTCGGACAGAGATCGGTAAATACACATAGACATATAAGACATACCTCTTATGTTACACAGGTGGGAATAGAAGAGGGCATAGTCGCTTGGGAGACGGCGGTAGAATCAGCTCGCGGCGGCGGCTGGCTGGCACTCGTCGTCGGCGCTTCGCCCTTCACGCAGGACTTGCACACGTTCCTGGTCAACTTCGGGCAGAGATCGGTAAATACACATAGAGTACCTATTATGTTACACAGGTGGGAATAAAAGAGGCCATAGTCGCTTGGGAGGCGGCGGTAGAATCAGCTCGCGGCGGCGGCTGGCTGGCACTCGTCGTCGGCGCTTCGCCCTTCACGCAGGACTTGCACACGTTCCTGGTCAACTTCGGGCAGAGATCGGTAAATACACATAGAGTACCTATTATGTTACACAGGTGGGAATAAAAGAGGCCATAGTCGCTTGGGAGGCGGCGGTAGAATCAGCTCGCGGCGGCGGCTGGCTGGCACTCGTCGTCGGCGCTTCGCCCTTCACGCAGGACTTGCACACGTTCCTGGTCAACTTCGGGCAGAGATCGGTAAATACACATAGACATAGACATACCTATGATGTTACACAGGTGGGAATAGAAGAGGGCATAGTCGCTTGGGAGGCGGCGGTAGAATCAGCTCGCGGCGGCGGCTGGCTGGCACTCGTCGTCGGCGCTTCGCCCTTCACGCAGGACTTGCACACCTTCCTGGTCAACTTCGGACAGAGATCGGTAAGTAAACTTACTTATGAATTTTTTTTCTATTTCTTATTTTTATTTATAAGAATAATTATAGCACTTTGAGTGCATTAAAAATCCCAATAGATTAATTAAGCAATAGCTTAATGGTATAGTTTGAATTCCTGCTGTATGTGGACTAACCAGGTAGCGAAATTGGTAATACTTTCAACGGTTGTCGATAGATCGTCACTTGGAGACGAGCATCAAGAGATTGAAAAATTTGGCAGACATCTACCGGTGCATCAGTGCTCAGTGGCAGAGTGGCGGGGCGTTGACCCATGTGGCCCGGGTTCGAGCCCCGATCGATGCATGACAATTTTTTCAATTTCTTATTTTCATTTACTTTGTAAGAGTCCATGTAAAAAAAAACACAACACGCAAATCGTCCAAGTTCCAAACGTATTCCGTCTAATACACAAATAGCATCCCTGTACTTTATTCGTTTATCTATAAAATTTCAAAGAACGCAATAAGACAAAGCACGAAATGTGAAATGGAGCAAAAGCAAAACTATTTTGGCCAGTGATCTGTAAATTACCTTTCTTTTCTAGAGTCAAGACTTCAATGATGAATTCCGACTGTGGATTGTGTCCGAAGACCGCGAAATACCGCCGCTTATTTCCAATGCTTGCGTAAACGTTATACTCGAGGTAAGTGCGAGTTTTAAACATTTTCCATTTTGATATGGACTAATCTGGAATATCCTTTCACTTTGTCAATAAGTTTCTCAATGTAGAACATACCTAATACTTAATGTAAAAAAAATTAAGGGTTAACAACTTTAGAAAAATTTGTTAGGTACTTCCTTTTTTTAGGGTTTCGTAGTCTACTAGAAACCCTTATCATTTCGGTAAGTCTGTCTGTCTGTCTGTCTGTCTGTCTGTCTGTCTGTCTGTATGCCGCGCCATCATAACTTCGTCAGTTTTGGAGCAATCGACATCAAATTTGGTGTGAAAATAGATCGTGTTGACCCAAATTTAGAAATGTTGAGAAAAAAATATTATATTTAATTTTTGGACCCCCTTCCCATACATGTGAAAGGAGGGCAAAAATTTTTTTTCTATCTTTAATATTGAGTAGGGTATCGTTGAATAGGTCTTTTAAAACTAAGGGGAGGTTTCTTTGAAACAAGTTCTCTAAAATGTTTCTGTCTCAAAATATTTGCTTTTAAAAGGGGCGTTTTTGAGCCATAATTTGTTCCAGCTGTAACTTCTAAAGAATGCATGTTAAAAAATTGAAAAAAATATGGAATATAGTTCTTAATATGAAGTTACCATGAAAACTATAACGAATACTGTACCACTTAAGATTAAAGAAATATTAAAGTTTTTCAATTTGCGGTTGGTAACCATACAGCTGCAAACAAACGAGCAACAAAATTAACTTTGTAACGCTGAAAGAAACGTTGACTGACTACGAAACCCTATTTGTGAGCGTGTCTGACACGCTCTTGGCCGCTTTTTTCATATTACCACCTATGTTCCTCGGGGAATATTTTTAGTTTCAAGGGCTGTTTTACCTGTTACATTTATTTTTTTAAAGAAAGTATTATTTCTAAGTATCAGAAAAAGTGATTATCTCATCCCTATTTGCAGGCCCCAGAAGGTGTAAAGCAGAACATGATCGGCACGCTGTCTGCTTGGGGCCAGTACGAGGCGGAGCCGAAGCAAGTTCGCCTGCACGCCTGCCTCGCGCTGTTCCATGCAGTGGTGCAAGAGCGGCGCGCATACATACCGCAAGGTAAACTTAAGATCGCAATCTAGCTGGACTTCGCAAAATCTCGACTCCTTAGCGAGATTAATCTCGGCTGAAGAATGGAGATCTCACGAGATTAACGAGATTGCGCTACCTAAACACTCTTGGATTTCACGAAACGTAATGATGTTTTGAAATATCAGACTGATATGGAAATGATTAAGTAGATTTCTTTAACAATCTTTGATAACTTGGTACCTCAACATTAACCAAATTGAACCTCAACATTAACCAAATTGAATTTTGAATCAAGCTATTTTGATTTTACTTTCTGTATACTTCTTAACCTCTGCACCCAAATTTTCAGGTTGGAGCCGTTGGTACTCGTGGGAATGGGGCGAGATATCAGCTTGTACCAGCGTCATTCGCTCAAACAGTTCTAACATACAAACCGCGCGGGCTTTGAGCCTGGTGTTGTATACCGCTAGAGTGGGGACAGAACCTGACAGGAAACTGCTAGCAGCTCTGATGATGGACTGCCTCGGAGACCAGGCGTTGGGACATTCTTGGAAGCCTAGGGGTTTGGATATACAACTGCCCTTCGCTAAGCAGCTTCAGGTGAGGAATCTTCTGTCTTGCTTGTATAACGCTAGAGAGGGGAAAGAACCTGATAGGAAACTGCTAGCAGCTCTTATGATGGACTGCCTTGGAGACCAAGCGTTGGGCCATTCTTGGAAGCCTAGGGGGTTGGATATACAACTGCCTTTCGCTAAGCAGCTTCAGGTGAGGAATATTCTGTCTTGTATACCGCTATAGTGGGCACAGAACCTGATAGGAAACTGCTAGCAGCTCTGATGATGAACTGCCTCGGAGACCAAGCACTAGGGCACTCGTGTAAGCCTAGAGGATTGGATATACAACTGTCTTTCGCTAAGCAGCTTCAGGTGAGGAATCTTCTGTCTTGTATAACGCCAGAGTGGGGACAGAACCTGATAGGAAACTGCTGGCAGCTCTAATGATGAACTGCCTCGGAGACCAGGCCCTGGGCCACTCTTGGAAGCCAAGGGGTTTGGATATACAACTGCCCTTCGCTAAACAGCTTCAGGTGAGGAATCTTCTGTATTGTATAACGTTAGAGTGGAGACAGAACCTGAAAGAAACTGCTAGCAGCTCCGATGATGGACTGCCTCGGAGACCAAGCGTTGGGACATTCTTGGAAGCCAAGGGGGTTGGATATACAACTGTCTTTCGCTAAACAGCTTCAGGTAAGAAATTCTCATCTATTTTTACCTGACTGCCTCAGTAGGATATAGATTTTCGAGAGTATGTATGTTTGTATACATAAATTCGTTTTCACGTGCCACAGCCCAAACGGATGGGCGGATCTTGACATGTGAGGTGTCGTTAGATTCGTCTTAGCAGCGTGAGTGACACTGGCTATATTAAAAATTCATAAATTCAAGATGGCAGATTTTAATCACAAAATACAACTTTGAAATTACCACAGTTGGGTTTTTGTTTTTATACAACTGCTTGTGTATAATTTGTTAAACAGTCTTGTGTTCACCAGCACAGAATGTAAGAGCTTTTCCTTCTACTATATTTACTGCAAATGTTTCCTGTTCCTATTTCGATTTCTGAATTACAGGCGTATGCGTCAGCGTTCGCAGCTATGCCCGACATAGACTCGGCACAACTTCTGGGTCTACCAGCCAACTGCCGCGCGGCCTGGGAGAAGAACGCCACTACTGACATACAGGCTGGCCTTAGAGGTAAACTCTATCGCTATCTATAAGTACAAAATCTGGGCTTTATTTTTGGCCATTGTAATTTCCAGCTACACCGAACTGCCATTCTATTTACACTATGAGACACTTATTTTAGACAAACACGAAACGACGAAAACTATCCATTTGACATCATTTATAGAGCCTTTTATAACTCTCAAACCGCTCGTATGTTCCCAAACCGCTAGTCGATACGGCACATAGAGGCGTCCTGAACTAAGTACTATGGTGCACTTTTAGGAGTCTTAGGCTTGCCGCACACGACCGGAATACTAGCTCGATTTCCCCATGCGGGTGCCGGATTGCTATTTTTTCATACAAAATGTTCTAAATGCACACGAACGGTCGATTTCCGGCCGGAATGAAAACCGATCTCCCGGGACGGAAACAAACCGGGCGCACGCTGGAACCGGCCGGAAAAAAACCGTTGATGACGTCACTCCAGATGCCATAGATTTTGTTCGAATCGCCGCGCACGCCCGGAAGTTTCCGACCAGAATCGTGCCGGGGCATCACTTTTTTTCTTATTCAGCGCCAGTAGTAGTAGTAATGCAATTGCAATTAATTCGTCGTCCTCCATGAACTCCATGATAACGTGCTATGACAGCCGCGTCACTCAGAGCAATGGCGGTAAATATTGAAAAGACCGGGCGTCAGCAGCAGGTTCCCGGAATTCCGGATGGAGAACCGGGCCCGGAAAGGGGTTAGCATTTAGCTAGAATTTGCTAGAATTCCGGGAGCCTCCGCACACGCCCGGTCTTTTCTGACCTTTCTTTTCTACATTATTGTGTGTTGTTATAGAGCTGGGTTCGACGGTGAGCGTGCACGTAGCAACAGACAGCGCGGCGCCGATGAAGACTCTGCTAGCGCTGTGGAGGAAACTCATGGCGAACAACCCGCTCATCAAGGGAGGATTTAATCCGGTACCATACGCTGTTTTATTATTTACTTTAGATTTAATTGCTCTTGTGGAAAAGATTGATGAAAACAGACTTGACGTGTAAAAAGATCTGCTTGCATCTACTGCACTGCGGGTCAAAGGCACCCCTTTCCCTTTTGTCGTTTTCCTGGTTTTAAGCAGCCTCCAGTGTTATTTTGTTTACGAGTTCATGGCTTTCCATCTCTTAATAGGAACATGTCGTCGCTTTACATTAGAAGGAGGCTGAAACTAAATAGCTGTTTTTAGGATTCCGTAAACCCACAGAGTAAAAATGGAAACCCTATTACTGAGAATTCGCTATATGTACAAACAAATACCAAAAGTAGAAGAAATAAATTAATTTGAGGGGACTCCCATACAGCAAACCTAACGTTGATGCCATTTTTATTCATTCGATTCGAACTTGGCCGATTTTCTTCTCTTCTTGGATATCCTTCATGTATTTCACACAACTATCGTTTATTTACGAGATGCGGGGGTACTAAGTGTACCTCGGGCTTGTAATTACTATGGGCAAAGAACAAGGAGGTTTATCATAGCAAAGGTTTATAATGAGTTACCTAACTATATAAAGAAAACATGTACTACAAAAAATAGCTTCAAATACCATGTAAAGAAATATTTACTGGATAAATTTAAAAAATACCTACAATCGCAACAAAATACTATGTAACTATTTGTCGAATATTGTTATTTATAAATGCATGTTAAAAGCGCAAAACAACATATTTAGTTATTGTAAAACACATACTTAGTTAATGTGGGAGTATACCTACTGCCTACAAACTATTCTGTAGTTTGGCAGAGTAAAAATCTTTATGTAAAAGTGTGTTTAACAAAATAAACGCTTTATTTATTTATTTATTTTTTTATTTATTTTATTTATATTGTGTATGTTTCTCGTCAGCCTGCCTCAGCGCGTGGTTGGTGGGGCTGCGTGTGCGGGGGCGAAGTCTTAGAGGCGTGGCGCGCCGCCCGCGCGATACACCACTACTTGGGGCAGAGAGCGCGCAAGCTGGGGCAGCCTATGCATAAGGTGAGCTTTGTTCTGTATGTAACCCTACAGGCTTCCTCTAGCTGGTTGGTGGGTCTGTGTGTAATCCTACAGACATTCAATCGAAAAACAAAGTCGCCAAATGCACGAAAAACCCGCTAAATCTATCGACAAAGTTGCTCAAACGGCTACATATTGAAAGCTTGCATACTCGGGTCTACAAGGTAAGAAGTTGTCGTCTGTATGTAACCCTACAGCCTTCCTCTAGCCGTGGTTGGTGGGGCTGCGTGTGCGGGGGCGAAGTCTTAGAGGCGTGGCGCGCCGCCCGCGCGATACACCACTACTTGGGGCAGAGAGCGCGCAAGCTGGGGCAGCCTATGCATAAGGTAAGTTGTCTTCTATAAGGTCCTATTAAATTCACTGCAAATATTTTAGGGGCAGATCAAATAAAATATAAGCATGTACTAGGCAAATTTTTAAAGAAATCTACACGCTAGTTTTCGAGAAAATTGCATTTTACTAAAAAAACACAAAACGAAAAAAGTGCACCCTGTTTGTCCTAGAAACTCACACATCGATGAATTTAAATTACGCGCCAAAAAAGAAGTTGCTGTGATTGGTTGGTTGTTAGTGTGCGTGCCGTGTAAGTGAATCCTGTCAATGTCAGTCGGGTCAGTCAAAGGATGTTCACATAATTAATTAAAAAGTTTGTTTGAAAATGAAAAATAAAAACTAGCGTGTAGATTTTTTTTAAAATGCCTTAAATGTTTTTCTTATACATATTTACGCATGCCCTTAAAATATTTGCAGTGAATTTAATAGGACCTTATATATGTAATCCTACAGTCTTCCTCTAGCCGTGGTTGGTGGGGCTGCGTGTGCGGGGGCGAAGTCCTGGAGGCGTGGCGCGCCGCCCGCGCGATACACCACTACTTGGGGCAGAGAGCTCGCAGGCTGGGGCAGCCTATGCATAAGGTAAGCTTTGTTCTGTGTGTCCTACATCCTTCAAACGAAGAAAAGTCGCCAAATGCACGAAAAATCCGCTATAACTACCGACAAAGTTGCTAATACTCGGATAATTTATAAGGTAAGTTGTCTTCTGTATGTAATCCTACAGTCTTTCTCTAGCCGTGGTTGGTGGGGCTGCGTGTGCGGGGGCGAAGTCTTAGAGGCGTGGCGCGCCGCCCGCGCGATACACCACTACTTGGGGCAGAGAGCTCGCAAGTTGGGGCAGCCTATGCATAAGGTGAGCTTTGTTCTGTACGTCCTATAGCCATACAATCGAAAAAAGTCGACAAATACACGAAAAATCCGCTAGATCTAGCAACAAAGTCACTAAACGGCAACATTGAGAGTTCACATACTCGGGTCTATAAGGTAAGTTGTCTTCTGTATGTAACCCTACAGCCTAACTCCTCTCGTGGTTGGTGGGGCTGCGTGTGCGGGGGCGAAGTCTTGGAGGCGTGGCGCGCCGCCCGCGCGATACACCACTACTTGGGGCAGAGAGCGCGCAAGCTGGGGCAGCCTATGCATAAGGTAAGCTTTGTTCTGTATGTCCTACAGTCATACAATCGAAAAAAGTCGACAAATACACGAAAAATCCGCTAGAACTATCGGCAAAGTTGCTCAAACGGCTGCATATTGAAAGCTTGCATATTCGGGTCTATAAGGTAAGTTGTCTTCTGTATGTAGTCCCACAGGCTTCCTCTAGCTGTGGTTGGTGGGGCATCGTGTGCGGGGGCGAAGTCTTAGAGGCGTGGCGCGCCGCCCGCGCGATACACCACTACTTGGGGCAGAGAGCGCGCAAGCTGGGGCAGCCTATGCATAAGGTCAGCTTTGTTCTGTATGTGATCCTACCAGGGTTCCTCTAGCCGTGGTTGGTGGGGCTGCGTGTGCGGGGGCGAAGTCTTAGAGGCGTGGCGCGCCGCCCGCGCGATACACCACTACTTGGGGCAGAGAGCGCGCAAGCTGGGGCAGCCTATGCATAAGGTCAGCTTTGTTCTGTATGTGATCCTACCAGGGTTCCTCTAGCTGTGGTTGGTGGGGCATCGTGTGCGGGGGCGAAGTCTTAGAGGCGTGGCGCGCCGCCCGCGCGATATACCACTACCTGGGGCAGAGAGCGCGCAAGCTGGGGCAGCCTATGCATAAGGTCAGCTTTGTTCTGTATGTGATCCTACCAGGGTTCCTCTAGCCGTGGTTGGTGGGGCTGCGTGTGCGGGGGCGAAGTCCTGGAGGCGTGGCGCGCCGCCCGCGCGATACACCACTACTTGGGGCAGAGAGCGCGCAAGCTGGGGCAGCCTATGCATAAGGTGAGCTTTGTTTTGTGTAATCCTACAGGCTGCCTCTAGCCGTGGTTGGTTGGGGCTGCGTATGCGGGGGCGAAGTCCTGGAGGCGTGGCGCGCCGCCCGCTCGATACACCACTACTTGGGGCAGAGAGCTCGCAGGCTGGGGCAGCCTATGCATAAGGTGAGCTTAGTTCTGTGTGTCCTACATCCATTCAAACGAAGAAAAGTCGCCAAATACACTTAAAATCCATCCGCTATGATGCCGTTTCTTAAACGGCATCATTGAGAACTCGCATGGTTCGAATACTCGGGTAATCTATATATGTAATATAAGGTAAGGTAATATAAGGTAAGTTTTTTTCTGTGTTTAATCCTACGACGGCGCCTTCGTAGATCATCACATCACCCACGAGCGCTGTGCAACAATCATCCACATAGGTAAATGCTGTGGCCAATGATGAGTCGAGAATTCGAGAATGTTCTAGTCTTCTTTCTGATTTCGAATTTCAAAGACCTTGAGGTTTGTCAGTGGCCAGTTTTCTTGCAAGTTGCCAGTGTTGCTGGTGGAGGTTTGTCGCCCTGATGATGTAGTGGTTTGTCCAGGCGACGAGGGCAGTCCTGTGGCTTCGGAGGGCTCGGAGGTCTCGTTTCCAGGAGGAGTGAAAGAGTGCCAGCGCGAGATAAATTTAGAATCAAGTACCAGGAGGTCAGAAATAAGAAAGAGGTAAAGGGCTATAGTCAACGAATTATAGATGTTCAGGAAAAGTAACTCTCTAACAAAGCCCGCTAAAATATGGACCCATAACTCACACATAACAACGCAAATGACAACGTAGCGCAATGCACACACCGATACAAAAATTCTGCAAAAATAAATATTTATCAACTCATTTTAATATGTTTACCTAAAGCCTACTCTAAAACTTGGTAGAATAATAAAGTATTAGAGAACCAGCGAGAGTGAACGAAAGAGGTGACCACGCGTCATTCTAATATGGACGGTGTTATGCCAAAGGTAGTCATGAATTCAACAACCCGTAATTAAAAAGAGTTTCTTGGGGAACTATTATAAAAATTCAAATGTATTTTTTTTCCTTAATTTTCTTTTCGTGTGGGAAACTGAGTTGTCAAACGGCCCGATAAACCCTGTGGAACGTCCATGCTTACATCAGGGGTAATAAAAGGGTATAAGGAGTAAAACAAACCTTGCAAAGGAGGTCAAGGTACTCCTAAAACTGAATAACTTTCTCCATGGAACATGCGTCGAAATATGAAAAGAACATTGAACCTCCCACAAAATTACCAATAGCAATTCCAAGCAAAGCAATAGCTAGCTCCTTATTCGCAATTATGTTTACCTAATAAATAATTTTAATTTGATTTAAAAATTGCCTATCAGCTATTTCATTTACTATGGGAGGTCCAATTTTTTTTTCCATGATATATGCATGAGGAAAGTTGTTCAATTGACGATGGCTTAACGTGCCTTTTGAAGTTTTTAGGACAATCAGGTCGTTTAGCCGGTAATGTCTTATCCAGACTGGGAAGAAATTCATAAAGTGATAAATTTAGTGAGTGTCCCACCGCGAATCGAACACGGAACCTTCACACCGCAGGCAGTCGTACTACCACATCGCTACAACTTATTTTCTTCGGATATGATTTTTTTTAACGCTTAAATGATTATTATAACAAAATTTTATTTTCAGTCAAAAAAATGTTTTGACGGTTTCAACTTAACAGTGATTCTGTTTTTGCCATGTTTGGTGGAAATGTGACGAAGTAAAAGAGAGACTCAGTAGTTTATGTTGTATTCACGCACATTTCTTAATTACATACCTATTATATAAACTGCAACTAGCCTAAACATAGGTCCTAGCTAATATAATGAAGCTAATATAATATTTTGAAGCGTAGATAACTTGGTACTCAAGGGACACGAGGGGTGTCCTCAATGAGAGTCAGAGCCAGAATTATGGATAAACGAGGATCGTGACAGGCGATGGATTTGAAATGATATTATTTCGATATTCCAAAGAGAAACAAGCAAAGAGGAACATCTTCGCCACACATGTAATAAGATAGGAAACTGGACGACTACCTAAAGGTGTCACTTCCGAGTGTGCCTCTGATTTCTGTGATTGGTCGAAAATGTGTCCATGTCAAAGTTTTGTTACTTCTTATTGGTGTCGTAATGTCATTTAGGCACGCACACGAAGCTTAAAATATCGCGTCTTTCAGGGTTTTCTAAAGTCTTAGTTTAAACCATCTACTGAAAACCTTGGCACCTACTGCGTTTCTTCAGTACCTACCTATTAATATTTTGTCATTTAAGATAGCAATTATTATTAATTCTTAATTCATGATAAAATTACAGTAAGTCTTTTCATAATAAAAAAAAAGCATTTAATTTGGAGATGAACCTTTTGCAAATACCGTCCCAAAATTTCAAGAACCATGTCAAAGCACGGCGACAGACGTCACTGCTGAACATTGAAGTTTACATTCGAAGTTCTGACCACACAAGAGATACAAAAGCATCAATGTACCGCGAATTTGAATTTCGTCGTGCGCAGCTGCATTAAATATGAAATTATTTGTTTTACTCGCCCGTGAAACATTTTACCGATACTTTTTAAACTCGCATAGCTTCTACCGCATTTTACTACACATTTAGGCATAATTATAATACGAAGTCGCAATTATTATAAATAATTTCTGAATTTTTCGAATCAACAAAATGACATTTCACTCGTCGCGCAGGGCGACCAGTCACGGGGGTACTAACACTGCGGATTGGCTCTCATTTTTTTCCCCGCCCATTTTGGCTTCCATTTCGTGGGGTCAAGTTTGAAGCTTAGTTACATTTCTAGACCATCTATAATTCGTTGGCTATAGTATAATAACTTTTTAATAGAGAACTACGCGGCTCTATGAGATAGCCGTCAAAGTTGGGAGGCTGACGTAGATTGACATCTTGTCACTATGTAAACAAACGTGCCATGGAATGAACGAGCAAAGAAAATATCAATGATATTTCAGAACCTACATATAATATCATTGGATATTTCTGGAGATTTATAAGGTAAATAGCGCATAACGCTATAATTTTACCTATACATGTATTGATTGATTGATAATTTATACTTTATAATTATCCAGGTGCCGGACGAATGGCAGATGCAGTGGGCGGGGCCAGACGCCGTCGACGCCTACATCCGCGAGTTCTGCCACCGCGCGCGCGCCGCACTCGCTCGCCTCGACAACAGCGTCGCGGACGACTACATGCCCGCAGGTAACTGACAGGTGGCGGACGAATGGCAGATGCAGTGGGCGTGGCCGGACGCTACAGACGGCTACACTCGCCTTTATAACAGCGTCGCGGACGACTACATGCCCGCAGGTAACACTCCCAGGTGCCGGACGAATGGCACATGCAGTGGGCGGGGCCGGACGCCTACACACGCCTTGTTGATAACAGCGTCGCGGACGACTACATGCCCGCAGGTAACACTCCCAGGTGCCGGACGAATGGCACATGCAGTGGGCGGGGCCGGACGCCTACACACGCCTTGTTGATAACAGCGTCGCGGACGACTACATGCCCGCAGGTAACACTACCAGGTGCCGGACGAATGGCAGATGCAGTGGGCGGGGCCGGACGCCGCGGACGCCTACATCCGCGGGTTCTGCCACCGCGCGCGCGCCGCACTCGCTCGCCTCGACAACAGCGTCGCGGACGACTACATGCCCGCAGGTAACCTACAGGTGCCGGACGAATGGCAGGTGCAGTGGGCGGGGCCGGACGCCGCGGACGCCTACATCCGCCTCGACAACAGCGTCGCGGACGACTACATGCCCGCAGGTAACTTCCAGGTGCCGGACGAATGGCAGATGCTATGGGCGCCTCTATAACAGCGTCGCGGAGGACTACATGCCCGCAGGTAACTTACAGGTGCCGGACGAATGGCAGATGTTGCAGGCGGACGCCGCGGACGCCTACATCCGCGAGTTCTGCCACCGCGCGCGCGCCGCACTCGCTCGCCTCGACAACAGCGTCGCGGACGACTACATGCCCGCAGGTAACTTCCAGGTGCCGGACGAATGGCAGATGCTATGGGCGCCTCTATAACAGCGTCGCGGAGGACTACATGCCCGCAGGTAACTTACAGGTGCCGGACGAATGGCAGATGTTGCAGGCGGACGCCGCGGACGCCTACATCCGCGAGTTCTGCCACCGCGCGCGCGCCGCACTCGCTCGCCTCGACAACAGCGTCGCGGACGACTACATGCCCGCAGGTAACCTACAGGTGCCGGACGAATGGCAGGTGCAGTGGGCGGGGCCGGACGCCGCGGACGCCTACATCCGCCTCGACAACAGCGTCGCGGACGACTACATGCCCGCAGGTAACTTACAGGTGCCGGACGAATGGCAGTTGCAGTGGGCGGGGCCGGACGCCGCGGACGCCTACATCCGCCTCGACAACAGCGTCGCGGACGACTACATGCCCGCAGGTAACCTACAGGTGCCGGACGAATGGCAGATGCAGTAGGCGGGGCCAGACGCCGTCGACGCCTACATCCGCGAGTTCTGCCACCGCGCGCGCGCCGCACTCGCTCGCCTCGACAACAGCGTCGCGGACGACTACATGCCCGCAGGTAACTTACAGGTGCCGGGCCAATGGCAGATGCTATGACCGGACGCCGCGGACGCCTACATCCGCGAGTTCTGCCACCGCGCGCGCGCCGCACTCGCTCGCCTCGACAACAGCGTCGCGGACGACTACATGCCCGCAGGTAACTTACAGGTGCCGGACGAATGGCAGATACTGCAGGCGGACGCAGCGGACGCCTACATCCGCGAGTTCTGCCACCGCGCGCGCGCCGCACTCGCTCGCCTCGACAACAGCGTCGCGGACGACTACATGCCCGCAGGTAACTTACAGGTGCCGGACGAATGGCAGAGGCAGTGGGCGGGGCCGGACGCCGCGGACGCCTACATCCGCGAGTTCTGCCACCGCGCGCGCGCCGCACTCGCTCGCCTCGACAACAGCGTCGCGGACGACTACATGCCCGCAGGTAACTTACAGGTGCCGGACGAATGGCAGATGGTATAGGCGGACGCAGCGGACGCCTACATCCGCGAGTTCTGCCACCGCGCGCACGCCGCACTCGCTCGCCTCGACAGCAGCGTCGGTGATGACTACATGCCCGCAGGTAACACTTGCAGGTGCCGGACGAATGGCAAATGCTATAGGCGGACGCAGCGGACGCCTACATCCGCGAGTTCTGCCACCGCGCGCGCGCCGCACTCGCTCTCCTCGACAACAGCGTCGCGGACGACTACATGCCCGCAGGTAACTTACAGGTGCCGGACGAATGGCAGAGGCAGTGGGCGGGGCCGGACGCCCCGTGGACTCCTACACTCGCCTCGACAACAGCGTCGCGGACGACTACATGCCCGCAGGTAACTTACAGGTGCCGGACGAATGGCAGCAGCTGTGGGCGGGGCCGGACGCCGCGGACGCCTACATCCGCGAGTTCTGCCACCGCGCGCGCGCCGCACTCGCTCGCCTCGACAACAGCGTCGCGGACGACTACATGCCCGCAGGTAACACTTGCAGGTGCCGGACGAATGGCAAATGCAGTGGGCGGGGCCGGACGCTGTAGACGCCTACATCCGCGAGTTCTGCCACCGCGCGCGCGCCTCATTCGCTCGCCTTGACAATAATGTTGCGGACGATTATATACTCACTCGCCTTGATAATAATGTCGCGGACGATTATATACCCACAGGTGGACACCCAACTCTTATATTCAAATGTCTTAAAATTGACTGAGAACGAGGCTTTTACTTTGGCAGTTATGAAAAGAAACCCAGAACTTAGTAAAATCGCCAAAGACTTGGCTATGTTTTATTACCGACCAGTTGACGTCAACCCTCTTCGGGAATACTATTGTAGGTGGAATCACCGCCACCATGCGATTGACCATAGTCGACAGATGTTTAACGGAGATCAAAAACTCTACGTTTTACGAAAAATCCGAAGTGGATTAGGGGTAGTATTCTTAGCCGCTACCATACGGAAATAAGAAGCAAATATTCATATTTATCTTTTTCAGAGCTGGACCTTCGCTCGCTATTTCGTCCGGAGCGCGCTATATGGGCGCTGCGTGTGCGCACGGCCGCGCGCTTGAACTGTGACGTCACCGCACTCGCGCCGAGCGTCAAGTGGGATGCAGGTCAGATACATATATTTATTAAAGTGTTGTTTGCTTAGTGTATGAGAAATGGAGTCGCCGGAAAACCCGATAAGTTAGCCTAGCTAGACTTTAGAGCTGGACCTTTGCTCGCTGTTTCGGACAAAGCGCGCTATATGGGCGCTGCGTGTGCGCACGGCCGCGCGCTTGAACTGTGACGTCACCGCACTCGCGCCCAGCGTCAAGTAGGATGCAGGTGAGATACGTATATTTATTAAAGTGTTGTTTGCTTAGTGTATGAGAAATGGAGTCGCCGGAAAACCCGATAAGTTAGCCTAGCTAGACTTTAGAGCTGGACCTTTGCTCGCTGTTTCGGACAAAGCGCGCTATATGGGCGCTGCGTGTGCGCACGGCCGCGCGCTTGAACTGTGACGTCACCGCACTCGCGCCGAGCGTCAAGTGGGATGCAGGTCAGATACATATATTTATTAAAGTGTTGTTTGCTTAGTGTGCGGCGAGATAATATAGAGTCGCCGGAAAACCCGATAAGTTAGAGTATACCTTAGAACTGGACCTTCGCTCGCTATTCCGGCCAGAGCGCGCTATATGGGCGCTGCGTGTGCGCACGGCCGCGCGTTTGAACTGCGACGTCACCGCCCAATAAGCATATTACTCCATTTAAGAGTACACATTTAGTGTACAGGTGTACTTGAAGCAGTATTTCAGTTCACTCGCAATCTATAAGCTGCATTATTGGAATTGATTACACCTTTACCTATATAAGGGACTTATAGGAGTGTAGATTTGTACTTATATACGACAATCGGTGTTATAATAGTCTAAGAACGATCCCTTAGTCAGTCGTCTGACTAAGAGCATTATAGGGGGGTAGAGTTACGGCAACAGCTGTTTAACGGGCTACTTGTGGGATTTTATAGAGCTAGCAAATGACAGTTGGTGTTATAATAGTCTAAAAACGATCCCTTAGTCAGCCACCTGACTAAGAGCATTATAGGGGGGTAGAGTTACGGCAACAGCTGTTTAACGGGCTACTTGTGGGATGTTATAGAGCTAGCATTTAATAGAACACATGTGGACTGTTATACAGCTAAAGGCTGTTATGTTAACCCATTTTGGACTGTTATACAGCTATTACCTGTAGTAGGAAGTGTTTGTGTACATTAAAATAACCTTTTTTTGACTTCTGCATAGAAGTGTACAATAGACCCTGAAGTACATCTTAAAGCTGTACAAAGGTTCACATCAGAATTAATGTATAGACCTTGGCTCCGTAGTGGTACAGATGTGGGACTACACACAGACAACGGCATTCTAACGGAACACATGTGAACCCTTATACAGCTCAATGCGTTATATCGGAATTACAACAGTTCACTTAGCCGTATTTCATTTCCACCATTTTGTTCTACTAACCTAAAATATTTACCAAAGAAATTTCCAAAATTATCATGTAGATTTAACGCAAAAAACGCAAATTGACTGGTTGAGTTTTGATTTTATGTTATTACTAATTGCCATGGAATGAATTTAAAGCCCAATATATCAAAAACGTAAAATAATAGTTTTCCCCTCAGTGATTTAAATAGGTACTTTAAATTAAATATCGCGTTTTTACCGAGGCGCGTGAATATTTTAGCTATAAATATGTATGTATTTCACAGTAAATTTGCATTTCCTTGGCATTTAACACTATTTATTAACTTAACTGGTGTAAACAGGTACACCAGTAATAGCAATGAATTTTATCCAATTTAATGTCCGCCGGAGATATTTATATTGTGTTTCCTGTGGCACTGACAATTCAAACTAATAATAATGAGGGAATAAAATAAAATTAGCAATATAAAAGACACACCGTGGTTCTTAGGAAGCCTAGGGGTACAATTGTAGAATTTTATAACTGTGAAGGCTGTGTAATTGGCCACTTGTTACTATTTATTACACTCATGGAGTTTGTATGGTTCACACTGGGTCCACTATAGTACCGTAAGTCAGCCTTAAGTTCGGCGTTACCGCTTAAACTACTATTATAATGCTATTGTACTGCTATTGTACAGCCATAATGGAACCTAAAGCTGTCTAATTTGTGCCCAAACGGGTTCTATAAGGGAGTTATAGCAAGCTATACAGGCCTTGTACAACTTACTTATACAGCTTCAGGAGTACATGTGAACCACTATACATCTTTTATAGAACCCCGGATGCCACTTGGGCGCACTCGCGCCCAGCGTCAAGTGGGATGCAGGTGAGATAGATAGATACGAGTACAAATATACAATACAAAACATTAAAACAACAATAAAGAAAAATTTAGAGGCGGCCTTATCGTTTGCAACAATCTCTTCTCTTGAGATATTCATACAAAGAGTATAATAAATCAACGCGCCTCAGAAATTTGCGTATTAGTTTATTTAGGCGTTTAAATTGAGCCGAAATTGCCGCGCGAGGCAGCGAGCGCCCTAGCAGCCTCGGGCAGTGTGGATGCACCAAATAACTCACTAAGGGGCACTACATTAAAAATTTGTTTGTTTAAACCAATGTAATTTTCAGACGTGAACTCAGCTAAATCTTCAGAGGGGATACTGCTGACCGGTCTTCGGCTGAGTGGCTGTTCCTGGTCGGACGGCGCGCTGTCCCCCTGCGCCCCGCGCGCCGCCGCCGCCCCCGCGCCGCCTATGCTACTCACGTACCGCGTGCAGGTACATATTCATTTTTTTTACTCGAAAGTTACATAAATTTTTGCAGCACGTGCTCTCTCTGCACTTTTTGAACTGTGATATGCCGAACTCACATCGCTCGCGTAACCTCTTTCCGTTTCGAGCTCGTATCGTTTGCAATATGTATGAGCCGTTAAATCTTATTGGAACGCCTTTTTACGCTACTGGATGACAACACTGCAATGTTACGTAACTTCATTTCTTCCAGAACAAGGAGTCGTCTCTGGAGCCGGAGGGCACAATATCCGTCCCAGTGTATAGCAACTATACTCGCGAAGAGATAGTGTTCGAAGCGCGCGCGACGCTGCACCGCGCGTACACCAAACACACCGCCACGCTGCATGCTGTAGCACTTTACATTGCGCCATTGGAGTAATGTTGAGTTGAATACAACTGTACCTACTTAGTGAGGCTTATTCTGTAACACACCCCTTCTTCAAGAGCAAGGAGTCGTCTCTGGAGCCGGAGGGCACAATATCCGTCCCAGTGTATAGCAACTATACTCGCGAAGAGATAGTGTTCGAAGCGCGCGCGACGCTGCACCGCGCGTACACCAAACACACCGCCACGCTGCATGCTGTAGCACTTTACATTGCGCCATTGGAGTAATGTTGAGTTGAATACAACTGTACCTACTTAGTGAGGCTTATTCTGTAACACACCCCTTCTTCAAGAGCAAGGAGTCGTCTCTGGAGCCAGAGGGCACAATATCCGTCCCAGTATACAGCAACATGTTGAGTTCAATACAACTGTACCTAATTAGTGAGGCTTATTCTGTAACACACCCCTTCTTCAAGAACAAGGAGTCGTCTCTGGAGCCAGAGGGCACAATATCCGTCCCAGTATACTGGGTGTTACAAAACAACCAATAAAGCTGAAAGGAGGTCAAGGTACACGTAAATCTGAACAACTTTCCCTATGGAACATGGGTCGAAATATGAAAAAAAATAATTGGACCTCCCATACAAAATGAATTCCATTTGTATGGGAGTTTTTATGGGTTGTTTTGTAACACGTTGTATAGTAACTACACTCGCGAAGAGATAGTGTTCGAGGCGCGCGCGACGCTGCACCGCGCGTACACCAAACACACCGCCACGCTGCATGCTGTAGCACTCTATATTGCACCATTGGAGTGATGTAGTTCAATACAAGTGTTCCTACTAAGTGAGGCTTATATTGCGGCATTGGAGTAATGTTGAGTTGAATACAACTGTACCTACTTAGTGAGGCAACACACCCCTTCTTCAAGAGCAAGGAGTCATCCCTGGAGCCGGAGGGCACAATATCCGTCCCATGGTATAATAAGATACTCCGCCTGGTATTTCTTTCCGAGACTCGTGAACCACGTGACCAACACAAGACTACGTCATCATGCTTGTGGGTTACCAGAATTACCCACTCTTATGATGTTTTTTGTAAATCATATAAGATACTGTTAACTAATAAATAAAATTTAAGTGTTGCTGTAAAGTTAAAGTACACACGTAAATCTAAATTATAAAATTATTAAGAAATATTTTAACCCATTGTTCTGAGATTGAATTTACCCCATAACGTATTTTATTGAAATAAAGTGGCAATACTAAGTGACGTTGACTTGTGTTTCTCTGGGAAGGAAAGACCATGTTTTATTAGACTATGATCCGTCCCAATATACAGCAACTACACTCGCGAAGAGATAGTGTTCGAAGCGCGCGCGACGCTGCACCGCGCCTACACCAAACACACCGCCACGCTGCATGCTGTAGCACTCTACGTATATTGCGGCATTGGAGTAATGTTGAGTTATCATAGACACGGAATCTGATCTCGTATGCAGAAACACAGAATCTTTCCCTAAATTTAAATAAACACTCTATATCATATAGATTAAAACTAAAGTTAACTAAGCAATACTGTTGCTCACAAGTGCTCTTTACATCGCGCCCAAACAGTGATGTAGTTCAATACAAGTGTACCTACTTAGTGAGTCGGTAGTACAATATCTGTACTAAAGTGTACAGCAACTACTATTGCGAGCAAGTGGTGTTTGTAGCGCGCGCGCATTATTGCAAAATGCCAAATACGGGGTTATTTTTTATTCAGTGCGCAAACTTTGCAGGGTGTTTCTACTCGTAATATGATAAATTTTTACTATGGAACCACCGGCGAATTCGCAAAAAAAAATTTGGTTGTTCATACCTACTCGGCAAAAATGTATGGAACACCCGAAAAAAAATCTTTTTTAACTCAGGTGGCCACATAGTAAAAGTTGTTCAGAATCACGAGTAGAAACATCCTGCAAAGTAACCAAAAATAACCCTGTTGTATAAAGAAAATACTTACAGAATATCATTCAAGTCACTTTGCACAATATTCGATGTTATCGATATCACTTAACTGTTAGCTCTATATTGAATACTTTCTCGCGATTTAGACTAAAAATTTAAGAATACCTAATTATTGCGTCATGCTAGTCATGTCTAGTCCTTATAATTTGCATTAGAATAAATTGTTTGAATTGCGTAATGTATATTTTTTTTCTTTAATTAAGTTTATCTATTAAAATTTTCATAAATTCATTTCTCGTGGATACCTATAACTTTTCGTTTTATCTTCTAAATTTTAAATTCGAATTGATACCTGTACCTATAATATAGATTGAAACTAAAGTTAATTGCAATAATGTTTATTAAAACAACTGTTAACTTATTTATGCTAACTTATTTCTAGTGCTTAGAAACTAGTAATCAAAAACTTGGAAAATAATCTAATTTACGGTCTACTTTATCAAATTGCGAACATTACTCTCCTTCATCTTCTTAAAACTAAGAGATCAAATCATTTTGGTTTATGTGAAACAAAATAAGATTAACTTTAAAATGATAATTATATAGCAAGCAGGTATATTACATTATTCGCTGGCAAAATCAGGGCAAACTGCGAATTTTAGATGATGATTAGGATGATCAAATCATGCAATCGATGAAATCAGCCAACATCATTAACAGTCAGAGAAAGAATCACTTTTGATTGATCACCACCTATGACGATAACTGCGGATTTTTTCAAAGAAAACGTCGTCAGAGACTAAAAGGTGCATTTGTGAACGCGGCCATAAGGTGCAAGTTCGTAATGTGCGGCCGATGCAGCTATATTCGTATTATGAAAGTGTATGGCGTTTGAGGGGTTATGGTACAAACGTGGTCGGCCGTGCGCCATGGATTTCTAGGAGACGGTTGTGGTTTGAGAACGTAGACCAGCCTTACGTGACGAACTTGCACCTTTACAGTTCTGACAAAAGCTAACTACTTCGAGCACTTAAGACCTGCTATAGGTTCAGCTGGTTGGCTTGCTGAGCCGAGGTGTTATTCGAGAAAACATTGATGACGAAGGCGGTGCCGGTGCCGCCGAGCGAGTGTCGCTGCTTCGTTTCTTCGCCGCAGTCCGAGTGAGTATCGCTGTTGTTGTTGCCGTCCTGAAATAAGAGGTATACATATGTTCATACATATTAATGAGTTCTCATTTAAGGCCTACACTATATCAAAAGAAACCTCATACAGGATGTAAAAAAATCTACTGCAAATATTTTGAGGGGTGAACAGCCCATGAAACTGACAACTGTCCCCAAGGAACATAGCTCGAAAATGAAAAATTTTTTGGTCCTCCTATACAAAATGTACCAACCGACTGAATTAATTTGTAGACTGGTCCAATTTTTTTTCATATTTCGTATTATGTTCCTTGGGCAAATTGTTTTTTTACACCTTAGGTATACAATAAAACTCCTCCATAAGCACACAATGATTTTTGCATTTTGGAGGCGTTATAAAAAACGTGTGTCCATGACAAACAGACACACAGATAAATTTCATCTTATACTATGTATTCATATGAGCGCTCACTTTTTAAAAACATGTATTCTAAGTTCTAGTTCGAGAGCCCAGGGGGTAAGTGGCTATCTCATAAGGTATCACGATAGGCTAGGTTTGGATCGTTAACCAAGACTTAAACAAGTCGTATGACCCAGGTCTGCCAGAGCCAATCCTGCCGAAACATAAAAATAATCGATATTTTTCAGAGTCATTTTTTCGTAAAAAATATGTCATAAGGTACCACAATGAAAGTGCTGGCATCAGTTAACCATTGAAAAATTATGTAAAAAAAGCTTGGTCTGCCACTGCGTACCCTGCCGGAAGTGCTTGCCAGACCTCTCCAAAGATGCCCTTCCGACACCCCTAAACTATCTCATCGGGTACCACGACGCGTCCACCACAACATAATAGCCAAGATCACTCTGACAATAGATCACAAGGTCTGCCAGGCCTAAACTTGCCGCATCCCAGTGTTTCAGACATTTGAAGTTGTAGGTCCAGTGTATGAAAAATGACCTATATATTTTTCCCCCCGTGTTTGATTTTGATGGTGCCTTAATACGAAATGCTCTCCATAATGAGGAGCTTCGAGTCATATAGGACAGTTGGGTGGAGGGTTTCAGTATTGAACGCAATCCTGTCAAAAAGTTTGAAATGGAGGTTTGGTCTATGAAAACTGGCCTGTATCTTATTCCCCCCGGGTTTGATTTTGATGGCGCCTTAATAGGAAATGCTCTCCATAACTAGGAGCTTTGAGTCATATAGGTCAGTGAGGAGGAGGGTCTCTGTATTGTACACAATCCTGTCAAAAAGTGTGAAATTGTAGGTAAAGTGTATGAAAACTGGCCTATATCTTTTTCCCCACTGGTTTGATTTTGATGGTGCCTTGGTATGAAATGCTCGTAATGATTAGGAGATTCGATTTGTATAGGTCAATTGGATAGAAGGTCTCTGTTCTGTGCACAATCCTCCTAAATATGAAAATATTCGATAACTTCTGCAGATTTTATCAGTTAAAATTGTCATATCATAAGGAACTCGAATAAAAGTGCTTGCATCACCTTACCTTCGACAAATTATGTTTAAAAAACTTGGTCTGCCACTGCCCACTCTGCTGGAAGTCCTTAGATGAGATAGGTTAGGGGTGTCGGAAGGGTATATTTGGAGGGGTCTCCCAAGGACTTCTGGCAGAGTGCGCAATGGCAGACCAAGTTTTCTTAACTCAATTTATCAATGGTAAGGTAAGCTGATGCTGGCACTGTCATTCGGGTACCTTATGAAATTACAATGTTAACGGAAAAAATCTCAATCCTGCTAAACATGAAAATATTGGATATGTTCTGCAGATTTTTGCCGTTAATATTGTCATATCATAAGGTACCCGAATAAAAGTGCCGGCATCAGCTTACCATTGATAAATTGAGTTAAGAAAACTTGGTCTGCCATTGCGCACTCTGCCGGAAGTCCTTGTCAGACCCCTCCGAATATGCACTTCCAACACCCCTAACCTATCTCACCCCTACCTAACCACTGGTTTGATTTTGATGGTGCCTTAATACGAAATGCTCTCCATAATGAGGAGCTTCGAGTCATATAGGACAGTTGGGTGGAGGGTTTCAGTATTGAACACAATCCTGTCAAAAAGTTTGAAATGGAGGTTTGGTCTATGGAAACTGGCCTATATCTTATTCCCCCCGGGTTTGATTTTGATGGCGCCTTAATATGAAATGCTCTCCATAACTAGGAGCTTTGAGTCATATAGGTCAGTGAGGAGGAGGGTCTCTGTATTGTACACAATCCTGTCAAAAAGTGTGAAATTGTAGGTAAAGTGTATGAAAACTGGCCTATATCTTTTCCCCCACTGGTTTGATTTTGATGGTGCCTTGGTATGAAATGCTCGTAATGATTAGGAGATTCGATTTGTATAGGTCAATTGGATAGAAGGTCTCTGTTCTGTGCACAATCCTCCTAAATATGAAAATATTCGATAACTTCTGCAGATTTTATCAGTTAAAATTGTCATATCATAAGGAACTCGAATAAAAGTGCTTGCATCACCTTACCTTTGACAAATTATGTTTAAAAAACTTGGTCTGCCACTGCCCACTCTGCTGGACGTCCTTAGATGAGATAGGTTAGGGTGTCGGAAGGGTATATTTGGAGGGTCTGCCAAGGACTTCTGGCAGAGTGCGCAATGGCAGACCAAGTTTTCTTAACTCAATTTATCAATGGTAAGCTGATGCTGGCACTGTCATTCGGGTACCTTATGATATGACAATATTAACGGCAAAAATCTGCAGAACATATCCAATATTTTCATGTTTAGCAGGATTGAGATTTTTTCCGTTAACATTGTAATTTTATAAGGTACCCGAATGACAGTGCCAGCATCAGCTTACCTTACCATTGATAAATTGAGTTAAGAAAACTTGGTCTGCCATTGCGCACTCTGCCAGAAGTCCTTGGGAGACCCCTCCAAATATACCCTTCCGACACCCCTAACCTATCTCATCTAAGGACTTCCGGCTGAGTGCGCAGTGGCAGACCAAGTTTTTTTAACATAATTTGTCAATGGTAAGCTGATGCAAGCACTTTTATTCGAGTTCCTTATGATATGACAATTTTAACTGATAAAATCTGCAGAAGTTATCGAATATTTTCATATTTAGGAGGATTGTGCACAGAACAGAGACCTTCTATCCAATTGACCTATACAAATCGAATCTCCTAATCATTACGAGCATTTCATACCAAGGCACCATCAAAATCAAACCAGTGGTTAGGTAGGGTGAGGGGTCTGACAAGGACTTCCGGCAGAGTGCGCAATGGCAGACTAAGTTTTTTAACTCAATTTATCAATGGTAAGCTGATGCCGGCACTTTTATTCGGGTACCTTATGATATGACAATATTAACGGCAAAAATCTGCAGAACATATCCAATATTTTCATGTTTAGCAGGATTGAGATTTTTCCGTTAACATTGTAATTTCATAAGGTACCCGAATGACAGTGCCAGCATCAGCTAACCATTGATAAATTGAGTTAAGAAAACTTGGTCTGCCATTGCGCACTCTGCCAGAAGTCCTTGGGAGACCCCTCCAAATATACCCTTCCGACACCCCTAACCTATCTCATCTAAGGACTTCCAGCAGAGTGGGCAGTGGCAGACCAAGTTTTTTAAACATAATTTGTCGAAGGTAAGGTGATGCAAGCACTTTTATTCGAGTTCCTTATGATATGACAATTTTAACTGATAAAATCTGCAGAAGTTATCGAATATTGTCATATTTAGGAGGATTGTGCACAGAACAGAGACCTTCTATCCAATTGACCTATACAAATCGAATCTCCTAATCATTACGAGCATTTCATACCAAGGCACCATCAAAATCAAACCAGTGGGGGAAAAGATATAGGCCAGTTTTCATACACTTTACCTACAATTTCACACTTTTGACAGGATTGTGTACAATACAGAGACCCTCCTCCTCACTGACCTATATGACTCAAAGCTCCTAGTTATGGAGAGCATTTCCTATTAAGGCGCCATCAAAATCAAACCCGGGGGGAATAAGATACAGGCCAGTTTTCATAGACCAAACCTCCATTTCAAACTTTTTGACAGGATTGCGTTCAATACTGAAACCCTCCACCCAACTGTCCTATATGACTCGAAGCTCCTCATTATGGAGAGCATTTCGTATTAAGGCACCATCAAAATCAAACACGGGGGGAAAAAGATATAGGTCATTTTTCATACACTGGACCTACAACTTCAAATGTCTGAAACACTAGGATGCGGCAAGTTTAGGCCTGGCAGACCTTGTGATCTATTGTCAGAGTGATCTTGGCTATTATGTTGTGGTGGACGCGTCGTGGTACCCGATGAGATAGTTTAGGGGTGTCGGAAGGGCATCTTTGGAGAGGTCTGGCAAGCACTTCCGGCAGGGTGCGCAGTGGCAGACCAAGCTTTTTTTACATAATTTTTCAATGGTTAACTGATGCCAGCACTTTCATTGTGGTACCTTATGACATATTTTTACGAAAAAATGACTCTGAAAAATATCGATTATTTTTATGTTTCGGCAGGATTGGCTCTGGCAGACCTGGGTCACACGACTTGTTTAAGTCTTGGTTAACGATCCAAACCTAGCCTATCGTGGTACCTTATGAGATAGCCACTTACCCCCTGGGCTCTCGAACTATTCTAACTGCTACTTTTTACTGCATGCATTCTACCATAGCAACTATAAAACAAGAAGTTACAGTATTAACCTGCATATTTTGCAATATCTTCGCGGATGGAGTTTGGATTTCTTGTCTCCCGTTTTCAATAGATTCTTCTATTTCTGGTGGTATCGTATTTGTGCTACAGACAAGAGATAAAGAAAACAAAAATGTGAGAATAGCGTGCGACTGAAACAGGTTTTCAGATACAATTTTAGGTTGATGGAAATTGGATGTCTCGACAGAAAAGCTATGCTGTAAGAGATAATCAACTGTAAGCAGTCTGATATAAAAGATGAGCTACCTGTTAACAGGATCTTCGTTGCTAATGTCCGAGGCGGTTTCTTGGATTGGCGGTAAAGTTTCTCGCACATTAGGGAGATCAATATCCTCCAAGCTGAAAAAAAAAACACCTTTCTTACTTTCACACCTATATCTATGAAACTACGGTTACGCTTGGCAGGGTGATACGAGCACTCTACAGCTTGCTTATTTATCTATACTGTATGGTGGTGGGGTGATACCACCTTAAATAGTATTCGCAAAGAGGGTTGACGTAAGGCAGGCGGCCAGACATAAAACACTGCTAAGTAACTATTTGCTATATGATTTCGTGCTCTAACAAAACTTGCACGCACCGACCCCAACTGATTTGGGATAGGTAAGCCTCTAAGGCAGATGAGGTTGAATAAAAATATTATGTGTTTCAAGGACGAAGAAATTTTTACCTCGGCATTTGCTCGTATTGCGGAGGTTTTGAGGCGATTGCCGCTTGACGTCTATCAGACTCGGGCACAACGTTCGCGCGTGGTGATATCGGCTTTATAAACGGTGCTCTTTCTGCGAATAAAGGAAAACACATATACTTGATTCTATAGACTGGTCAATGATTGATTCTAGCTGGAAAATTCGGACCACCAATTTCACGACGGAACTCTGTTTGGGCTCTTAGGGAGACAAACATACTGCATACTAAAATACCCCACCCCAATTTGTGGTCCGGATTTTCCAACAAGATTCATTCACTGACTACTTAATTCCCCTTCATCCCCATACTCATTTTAGTAGGTAGGTTTAATTATACAGATAAAACATGCTGAATATATTTCAAGGGACTGCCCGGCTTATGAAACTGAATAACATTTCCTAAAAAAATATTGTTTGAAACATTGTATAAAGTTGGACCGGGATGAATTTTATATGGGAGGTAGTTGTTCCGTAACAGCCACAATATTCCACTGCTAGACATGGGCCTACCCCTATCGGAGGGTATTGCCGCACTTACAACGCTTAGCAGGCGAATCGGCGAGTGCAGAATTTACAGGGTGCAAGATTGGAACGATGCTGCCCATTCCCTGGATGATTATCCCTTAGTCGCTTTTTACGACACTCACGGGTAACCAATTCTAGTAGGTGATGCCGTTCCATTTTGTCACGGAAGTTGTTCAGTTCCATTTTAGTCTAATGCGCATATGGTTTAAATCTAAGGCAATACCACTAAAACAATAAGACATTTTAAGTTTTTAATCACGGTAGGGTTATTTTGAGCACCCAATATTTCGGCGATGTTATAATCGCCATGATCACGGGTAAACCTACCGTGAGTAAAAACCCGTTAAAATGTCTTATAGTTTTAGTGATAAGATAATAACCACGGAACCTTAAAATTAAGGTCATACCATCTTCGTGGTGTTGTGAATGAGGATGTAGCGGCAGCACTGCAATGTCGTTGTAGGCGGGCGGAGGCGGCGACTGAGGGGCGCACGCTTCCACATCCACTGGGGTGAGAACTGATGTCCGAGTGTCTGGAAAAACAATGATTAAAGAATATATTAAGCGTTTATTTCCAAATAAAAGAGGTATCCATATATAGAATCCTTCACATTACAGTACGGTCATTCGAATAGGCCATATTTGACAGCTGTCAAACCTATACTAAGAACATGTCAACAAAGAAAAATAGACCTTATGTATAGCATTAACATGATTTTTACAGCTGTCAAATATGGCTTATTCGAATGACCGTACTATACATGGATCTAGGAAGTACTCCCTTCGGTGAATATAAACATAAATCTGCCTGTTCTAAAATGGCCGGAAGTACTAGGTCGACGGTAGAGTCTGGCTAGCGAGTCTTTGGACGTCAAATAATTCAAATATTTCAAATGGCAACATGTTAACACTGAAAAACTACAATAAAACAATTTTGATACTTACTATTTTTTTGTTTTCTGCTCTTTAGTTTGTGTTTACCTTGCCTGCCGGTATGTATGTATGATGTATCTACCGGGAGTAACAGAAAGGGTATAACAAGCCGAAAGGAGGTCAAGGTACTCATGAAACTGAACAACTTTCCCCATGGAACATGGGACGAAATATGAAAAAAAAAATGGACCTCTCAGAGTAAATCAATCAGCTGATCTGCGATTTTGTATGGGAGGTCCAAATATTTTTTTCATATATCGACCCATGTTTCATGGGGAAAGTTGTTCAGTTTCATGAGTACCTTGACCTCCTTTCGACTTGTTATACCTTTTCTGTTACTCCCGGTAGATACATCATACATACATACCGGTAGGCAAGGTAAACACAAACTAAAGAGCAGAAAACAAAAAAATAGTAAGTATCAAAATTGTTTTATTGTAGTTTTTAAGTGTTAACATGTGAAAGATTTTTAAAATTGGCGCCATTTCCGTGTCCAAAGACTCGCTGGCCAGACTCTATTAACATTTTATTTGTTTTATCACCTTCTGCCAAGTAGGTACTTCCGGTCATTTTAGAAAAGGTAGAGTTATGTTTATTTTCTTTACTATAAAAGCTCTAAGTAAATACTGCCACGAGTTTTGTCACGATGTCGTATCACGCACCATAAAAATTTATACCGGAAGTCACAGATTTTACAACTTCCGGCCGATTCCGGATTCTGATTATTTCTTGCTTAGCACAACTCTTCTGACCTGCTGCCACGCTCACGCGTCTCATCTTGCGACAAAGAGCAGCTGCTGGTCGGAGGGGGACAATAAACCATAAGTGAGAGAAGAAGGAGAACTTACAAAGCTTGAAGGCGTCGAAGTGTCGCAGCACGTAGACGGCGAGCGCGCAGATGATCACAGCCAGCAGCAAGCCGACGGCTATCACCGCCCACTCGTACGGCAGGAGCAGTTGCTGGTCGGAGGGAGACAAACTACACTTAAACCGCCAGAGAGAGAAGAAGGAGAACTTACACAGTTTGAAGGAGTCGAAGTGTCGCAGCACGTAGACGGCGAGCGCGCAGATGATCACAGCCAGCAGCAAGCCGACGGCTATCACCGCCCACTCGTACGGCAGCAGCAGTTGCTGGTCGGAGGGAGACAAACTATACACATAAACCGCCAGAGAGAGAAGGAGAACTTACACAGCTTGAAGGCGTCGAAGTGTCTCAGCACGTAGACGGCGAGCGCGCAGATGATCACAGCCAGCAGCAAGCCGACGGCTATCACCGCCCACTCGTACGGCAGGAGCAGTTGCTGGTCGGAGGGAGACAAACTACACTTAAACCGCCAGAGAGAGAAGAAGGAGAACTTACACAGCTTGAAGGCGTCGAAGTGTCGCAGCACGTAGACTGCGAGCGCGCAGATGATCACAGCCAGCAGCAAGCCGACGGCTATCACCGCCCTCTCGTACGGCAGCAGCAGTTGCTGGTCGGAGGGAGACAAACTATACCTACACATAAACCACCAGAGAGACAAGGACAACTTACACAGCTTGAAGGCGTCGAAGTGTCGCAGCACGTAGACGGCGAGCGCGCAGATGATCACAGCCAGCAGCAAGCCGACGGCTATCACCGCCCACTCGTACGGCAGTAGCAGTTGCTAGTCGGAGGGAGACAAACTATATACATAAACCGCCCGAGAGAGAGAGAGAGAGAAGGAGAACTTACACAGCTTGAAGGCGTCGAAGTGTCGCAGCACGTAGACTGCGAGCGCGCAGATGATCACAGCCAGCAGCAAGCCGACGGCTATCACCGCCCACTCGTACCTACCTACGGCAGGAGCAGTTGCCGGTCGGAGGGGGACAAACTATACATAAACCACCAGAGAGACAAGGAGAACTTACACAGCTTGAAGCCGTCAAAGTGGCGTAGCACGTAGACCGCGAACGCGCAGATGATCACAGCCAGCAGCAAGCCGACGGCTATCACCGCCCACTCGTACGGCAGGAGCAGTTGCTGGTCGGAGGGAGACAAACTACACTTAAACCGCCAGAGAGAGAAGAAGGAGAACTTACACAGCTTGAAGGCGTCGAAGTGTCGCAGCACGTAGACTGCGAGCGCGCAGATGATCACAGCCAGCAGCAAGCCGACGGCTATCACCGCCCTCTCGTACGGCAGCAGCAGTTGCTGGTCGGAGGGAGACAAACTATACCTACACATAAACCACCAGAGAGACAAGGACAACTTACACAGCTTGAAGGCGTCGAAGTGTCGCAGCACGTAGACGGCGAGCGCGCAGATGATCACAGCCAGCAGCAAGCCGACGGCTATCACCGCCCACTCGTACGGCAGTAGCAGTTGCTAGTCGGAGGGAGACAAACTATATACATAAACCGCCCGAGAGAGAGAGAGAGAGAAGGAGAACTTACACAGCTTGAAGGCGTCGAAGTGTCGCAGCACGTAGACTGCGAGCGCGCAGATGATCACAGCCAGCAGCAAGCCGACGGCTATCACCGCCCACTCGTACCTACCTACGGCAGGAGCAGTTGCCGGTCGGAGGGGGACAAACTATACATAAACCACCAGAGAGACAAGGAGAACTTACACAGCTTGAAGCCGTCAAAGTGGCGTAGCACGTAGACCGCGAACGCGCAGATGATCACAGCCAGCAGCAAGCCGACGGCTATCACCGCCCACTCGTACGGCAGGAGCAGTTGCTGGTCGGAGGGAGACAGACATTTGTTGTCGGACGGTGATGGCACCAGTCTGGAAATATGAGCGCGGCAAGCTATTATAAAATGAGTCGAGTTCGAGTATATGGCCGTTTTTTACAGCCGATCGCTCTCAGCTCAGCCTACCCCGCAAGGGTTATAGGCGTGATATTATTTTTGTATGTATTTACCAAAAACAAGGTGACAATTCCTGTTCAAGTTCCTGTTTCCTATGTTTAAGTAGGTATGTATGTTTAGGTGATATTTGCAAATAACTTCTCTTCGATCGAAAAGAACAAGATCATGTGTGACACCAAGTCGAACGACCAGATGAACCCCGGTATCGTATCAGCGTTCAGCGGCCCTTCGGCGCCGAAGGCTCCGAAGCACGGAACTTATTCTGAATAAAGGCTGAGATATAAAAGTAAAGGCAGAAGATTAAAGGGCGGCATAAATAGGACACTTTTTTGTGCCAGAGCATGGTAAACTCACCCAGGAAGACAAGCTCCGCAAGCCGTAATGGATGTGACACACGAGGTCTGGTTGACACGCGGCTGTCGTTTGAGATCCTCACAGCTTTGACACTGGCGGCACGAGAGCCTGGACTCGTCGCAGTAGAAGCCGGTGGGACATTGGTGGTCCTCTCTGCAGCCCACGGCGCGGACTACACGACGTATTTTATAACGACGATGCGGAGTCCTGAAAGTTTTGCAATGAAAACCAGAGACGATTTAAAACGCTAAACTTTCATAGCATTTTATGCCTTATTATGTAGGTAACTTAACACCAAGAATTTTAACAGGCACATAACTTTACACACGCACTTTTAATTAAAAATTTACCTAGCTACATCACGCCTATGGAAGGTATCCCTTGCGGGCTAAGCAGAGCGTTACCGTCCGTTGAGAGACAAAACGGTCGATATTGCCACGTCTGCGTTTAGCGTTAGATTTTCGGATTTACTTAACTACCTATTTAGCTTCATGAATGATTATCGCAAAGACTTAGGACCTAAATAGGTACAGTAAAACATGTTTTCTGAATACTTGGCAACTTCGCAAGGCTTAAACTTGTTCGGTTCTCTAACTTTACAAAATATAACGTAGGTTTCATAAACTACTTAATAAATTAGGGATTATAGAGGTTAGTAACTCACCCGCTCATATTTTACACAATTTTCAAAATCTTCACTAGAGCACTAAACGAACGACAAAACTCTTCGTAACGTCCCGGCCTTGTGTATGGAAAGAAAGGACACAAACAAACCAAGACAGCTCCGTCGACCGCGAACATGTCTCAACACGTTCGGATCCCGTAACCTGTGCGCGCGCTGCGCGTTCAAAAAAAATTACGCGCGCTCAGCGCTGGCGGCGGCGGCCTGCGGAGCTTTTGATCACGACAGGTACCTAGGTAACAACGAACGGGCTCAGCTTTCGTTATTGTTTCGTGGTACTATTAGCTATCGAATTGCGTATGATAGGTAGGTACTGGTAGGAACGATCTTCGGCTGTAGTTAGTACTTAGTACGGTAAGGTATAGGTATCCTTTGTTCTTTCTGATGTTTGGGATTAAATGAAATAGCATAGCAAATATTTTCAGGGTGTGTTCTACGGTTCTACTCGGTTTATTTGCACTGAATTTAATGGGACCTTATACAGGTGTGAAAAAATCAACTGTTAATATTTTAAAGGGTGAATCACCCCATTAAACTAAACAGCTTTCCCTAAGGAACACCCTACTAGGTCGAAATATGAAAAAACTTTTGGACCTCCCATGCAAATTGACTCGGCCGGTTGGTTTAGTACATTTTCGTTTTTCGACCTATGTTTCTTGGGGAAAGTTGTTTAGTTTCATGGGATGGTTCACTCCTTAAATATATGCAATTGATTTTTTCGCACCTATTTGTAGGTACTAACTAAATCCAATTTTCGATGCCTGAATCCTAGGACATGCGGAATGTAGAGTTTGAACTTATTTTTTCAGGCACATGTTCGTGCCCTGATTTCCTAGAGCAACAGAGAGGTTGAATTCCTGTTTTTGAACCCTTCTTTCCTAGAGGTGAAGAGCTGCTTTACTTCATAAATAAATTCACTATTTTATCTAACAGCTCGTATATTCCCACATACTCAAGTCATACTGCCTGCCATGGAGAAGCACAAAAAGGGCACCTGTACTATATTTTTACAGTACAAAGAATCAAGCAAGGGTATTTAAAAAATACAAAATCATATAATAATCAATTGCTTTATTTGTAAAAAAGTTCCTCCTAAACAAACAATGATCTTTGTTTGATACATTTATTGACCTTGACTAGAAGTGATGGTCACTCATAACTTGACTCTCATCGGATAAAAAAGGAAGTTTTTTACAGTAGTAATAATAATATTAACATACTCTAGTAGGTATCAACAACACAACTGCGAGCTAACAAGTGCATCACAGCCTGATCTTAGTTAGCCATTTTGCTTCGGTTTGGTAAAGAGTAAAATAATGTAATACGCGAGCTATAAAACTAAAATTATACACTAAAATAGGTACTACCAACAATAAAGGTAATTCTATATAATTGAGTAAATACATACTATTATAGCTGTACTATAATTGGCGCTGAATGTAGGTACAGTACGCGCCCGAGTTCATGATCATTCTGAAATATACACCTCCTCCTTGTCACATATGCCAGTAGTACGACAAAGAGGTGCATATTTCAGGATAGTCACGCGCGCGTACTGTAGGTACCAGGTACCTACTATCAGCATCACATATTCACATCGCCCTCGAGTTACCATTGGAGGGATAAACGTAATCCTAGTTAACCAATCTACAAGAGTAACCAGTATTGGTGGTTAGCTCGAGGGGCTGTTTGTATACTTGCGAAATGTCATAATTAGAGTTATAAAGAAACTAAGTTTTAATTTAGAATTCTTGCCTTTTTGATAATTAACATATACAAACCTTGTGATCATCGCATTCTGCAATTAATAAACAACCAATCAATATAAACTAAAATAAAGTTCAATACTTTTAAAATCATAAGCTTGAGCTGCATGCGAAGTCTGTTTACAAAAAAGTGTAAGTATTACAAGATTAGAATATTTATTACAATATTTTACCTAAAATATAATTTTACTACTTAGATACTTATTTTAAAATGCAATGTTGTGTTGTGATGTTAAAAAAAATAGGTCTGGTATATGTTTTTTAATTATAAAATACGAAATGCATTTTGAACTGAAAATAATAGATCCTTATAGTGTAAGTACGAGCATATAAAAAATAAAACAAAACTTCATAATAACACAAATTAAACGAAATTCCGAACATCACGTGTTGGTTAATTTGATTAGTACCATTATTCAGAAAAAATAAGACCTTATATACTTACCAATTTATCACAGAATATATTTAAAATAGATATTTTTAATAGTATTTTGGAAGACACAAAAATCCTAACTTGGCCTTTTATCGTAAATATTATTCTTTTATAATAATTGATCAAATCATCTTCGCCAATGTTAGTCAGATCCGATCATTAGATCCAAAAATAATGTAACAATATTTTTTTATATATATTTTGATGATTCATACACAATCTTAATAATCGAACTGGGTTATAGGTAAAAATTGGAATTTTTGTTTTATTAATCAACAAAAAATCGATACACTTAAAAGAAAAATTGAGTACATACTTATTTTTAATTCATTATGCTGTAATCACGGATTTGTCATTAATATTCCTAAGGTCCATTGGCTGTAAATTTGAACCTGTAGTAAATTAGGATGACAATACAATGGAGGAATACTGGGTGTTACAAAACAACAAATTATTAACTGAATAACTTTCTCCATGCAACATAGGTCGAAAAAAAAATTGGACCGCCCATACAAAATGTCGTCCAAGTCAATTTATATGGGAGATCCAAAATTCTTTTTTCTCGTGTTTCTATCTATGTTCCATGGAGAAAGTTGTTCAGTTTCATGAATACCTTGCGCTCCTTTCGGCTTTATTTCTTGTTTTGTAACACGTTGTATAAAACACTAACTTAATATCCGTATGACTGGCAGTCCTGCTTTTAATATTAAATGTAAAGTATTTTAAAAATAAGCTTATTCAAGTTAGCATTTTATATATTACACAGAAAGTTGAGAACCAATGTGAATTAATATTACTAGCGTTCTTACGACTATAGCACATTAACTAAATATATTTTACACTACATTAAGTAACATTGGCGAGATCTCAACATAAAATACTAATGTGAGAAAACTAAGGGCCCATCTTCAAACGTAAGACGTGAGACGTGCGACATCGCGACGCTAGAAACCGTTACCATATAAAATGTAAAGAAACAGAAGAGACGCCGTCTACACATGAGAGACGCGCGTCGCATCGTAGACGGCCGACGATCACTTTTCTAACAGATGTCATCTTAACACGTTCGCTGCTGAGCGATTTTTAGTACAAAGCCCGCCGTGCTGACGAATCGCGCCTTGTAGGTGCGCCCGCACGGCCGTCGCGTCTAAATCAAGATTTTGCTACAGCTGTGCGGGCGCACCTACCAGGCGAGGCCACTTGTATTACACCAGTGCGGCGCACCTACCGGGTGCTATTACCTACATTGCCCAGTCAATGTGCAGTGTGTACCATAATACATAATTATAATGCATTACACGGCATGCTGTTTTCGATTAAAATCCGATAACAGTCCGATAAGTGTCAGTGGATAAGTCCGAATACCAAAAAAAAGTCCGTATAATAGGTTTAGGCGGTTTTATTCAAGTATTTTTTACACAGTTTTTTTTACGGACCGTAAAAATAACTTTAACAAAAGAGTTGGAAAATCATAAGTACCGATGCGAAGTGAGGTGACCGCATTAAACGAAAATAATAGATCTAGGTAGTTAATTTTGCTGCTGTATTATGTTTGGACTTACACGTACTAATTTGAGCGATTAAACATTTTTTTAATAAACTATATTGATTGGCTCCCAATCCCAGCTCGACATGCAGCTTTTTCTAGTTAAAGTGGTGAAACGCGCTTGGCGAGTGCATGCGCACTGGCGTATATCTGCGAGAACTCGCGCTGCGAGTGCGCCGTACAGTCGTTACTGGAACGCCAGGCGGGTGCGGCAGTATGGTCGTCACCGTAAGCTCCACCTACCTGGCGCGTTTTCAGCAGTGAACGTGTTAAGTCATGCGTCGCACGTCCTATGTATGAAGACAGCGCCTAAGCCCGCGTGCTGCTTTTTTGTTGAAACTCATTTTCATTACATACTTATTTATTACTTCTAGTTTCTCACACTAATATCAATAAATATAAGGACAACTACAACGAAAATTGCTGGGATAAGTAAAAGTAACAATAAATTATTTAAAAAAACACAGTTTATGCATCACTGCACATTCTCGTCTCACTGCAAATTCTCGTATACAAGTGACTCGAACATCGTAAATGCACTGAAACATTACTATGGCAACAACATACCATGACTTCGATTAGGACAGGACACTTCCCTAGCTAAAGTAGCAATAAAAAAAACTAAGACAGGACCTGGTTTGGCATACATTATAATGTGGGCGCAGAGGGTTCAAGTATCGGCATTTAATTTCCAAGATATTTGCATTTTTATCAAGTTGGGTTTTATGGGGTTACAACTTTGGATGTCTGTAAACATTAAGGTGGTTCGTTACGTCATACAAACGAAAAACTGCATTTCAGTCGGGTTACACATGAGCTGTAGAGTTTCTTTTTAAAGAAACTTTATTCTGAATGATGAAGGCACACGTAAATTTGTCGCAAAACTACTTATAGTTAAAAGATAATCAGTATTTTCTGCACAATAAAATTAAACGTATTTATTGCAGCAGTAGCTCCATCTATTTTCGTAAAGTGGCGACTCGCTTTTTACGGGGAAATCTGATGATTTAAAAATTCTTTTTAGTGTTTTGCGACAATCTTATATACCCACGGGACTCCCCATCAAGTTTTTTAAACCGACTCTTGTCTCCTTTACATACATAACTCCATTGAACTTTTGTATGGAAAACGGAACGCCTTAAGGCCCTTACCACAAAAAAGTTAGACCAGAGTCGAACGCGTGTTTAAAATAAAACTTCATACAAAAAAAACGCTAGACACGCGTTCAACGCTGGTCTAACTTTTTTGTGGTAAGGCCCTAAAGGTTTCAAGAAATATATTGGTTTTTATAGTCAGTCAGTATGATAGATCAGTACGAAACTGATCTTAATACCCCACTGTTAGACCTTTTTTGGCGGAAGCCCACATATGAATTACAATACAATAACCTCAAGACAGCTAACCAGATGTGCGGAATTGGGCCTTGTCAGCAGGGTAAGTTATATAAAATAGCCATTTACTTCTTAGCACTCTTATAAATAAAGAATAGGAGACAGGAAATCCTCGCCACTCACACTTTTCCTTGACTTGACGTTTGATTTGTTTTGGCACATGAATAAAGAAAAAGAGTTTCTAACTCCATTCACGAATGAGAGAATTGCTAAGAATAAGCAAAGGAAATGTCCTGCCAAAATCGAGAGCACCTAAACACTACATCTCCCTACTTCGCTAGTTTATTACGAAGATAGATCTAATATCACTCGTTGAGCACTCGACTACTAATTATAACAATAAAATTACGTAAAATAAATGCACAACAATCTCGTTTTGCATAAATTGAGCAAAGTCCGTAACGCGAAACCAGTCCTCGGGAACATTGCACCGCACTACCCTTAATACCACGACTATGCCAATACTGGGTGAAATTTTACTAGTGACCGATAGCGAAAACTCAGAACCGGCTGGTGATAAGTAACATTAAAAAAAATGGGTCTTCCTTAAAAAAATCCGATTAGCTGATCTGAATTGCTATGGGAAGGGAAGTCCAATTTTTTTTCATATGTCGACCCATGGTCCTTAGGGAAAAAGTTGTTTCTTATCACCCCGGTTCTGAGCTTTCGCTATCGGTCACTAGTCAAATTTTACCTATAGTATGGTATGGGTATGGGTATCTTAGCAATATTTACTACTGACACATACTATAAATACATAATTATCAGCAATGTATGCCAAGTTGGGTCCTGTTGGTAGGGTCGTGAAATATGGGGTTTTCCGTACATTTAAGCACCTCAATTCGCTAAGCACACCCATTTTTACCTTTTAGTTTTCATAACAGTCACCCAAATTCAAAATATTTTGGTCAGATCGGAATTCTCAATGAAAAATAAATATGTAGATGACTTTATCAATTTGAACAAAGAGGAGTACGATATTCGTAATTTGCACGGGTGTGCGTGTGCGAGTGGGACGGGTGTATGAGTTAGAGCGAGAGGTCGTTCCGCTGGTGCAGCTGGTTGACGTTGAGCACGTTGATGACTACGTGGGGGACTGCGGGGGTTGCGGTGGGGGCGGGTGCGGGGCCAGGGGGTGAGGGGGGCTGCCCGCTGCCGCCCGGCGACCCGTCGCGGTTGTGGTTGTTGTTTGAATCCTGAGGAAAAACGACCTTCCGATCAGTAGGTGGGACATACATACTCATAGTAGGTACAATACTCCGTCAGCCACTTGTTCCTGTCGGGGTCGTAAAACGTGAGCGGCGGGGGAGGGGATAGCGAGTTGTTTTACTTCCTAACACGATTTTAGGAAAGGGACAACACTCGCTATACCTATTGCGACCGTTTTACGACCCCGACTGCAGCGAGTGGTAGTGATCTGTGTTCATTTGCATTTTCTTCTAAAAGTGAGAAAGATCGGGTGCTATAATGTAAAGTTGTACAAAATACCGCGGTGGTAGATGTGTCCAAATAAATATTTATCCTTCAAATACTAAAATAATAAACGAATTGCTGATACTGAATTACTTTCACCGAGGAACATAATAATTTTTAGAAAGCCAGTAATTTTATATCGGAAATCCATGTAAAACTTGGAGAGTTGTTCGGTAGGTACTCAGGTCTAAATCACACTTTGATTTTTTTAAACTACCCGCTGCAACTCATTTTCCTGCGGAAAAAAGGCATTTTTTAGGGTTTCGTAGTCTACTAGAAACCCTTATCATTTCGGTAAGTCTGTCTGTCTGTCTGTCTGTCTGTATGCCGCGCCCTCATAACTTCGTCAGTTTTAGAGCTATCGACATCAAATTTGGAGTGAAGATAAATCGTGTTGACCCAAACTTAGAAATGTTGAGAAAAAAATAATTTAATTGTTTTTTGGACCCCCTTCCTACACATGTGAAAGGGGGGCAAATTTTTTTTTTCTCCTGTAATATTGAGTAGGGTATCGTTGAATAGGTCTTTTAAAACTAAGGGAAGGTTTCTTAAAAACAAAGTCTCTAAAATGTTTCTGTCTCGAGATATTTGCTTTTAAAAGTTGCGTTTTTGTGCCATAATTTGTTCCAGCTGTAACTCCTAAACTAGGCATGCTAAAAATTTGAAAAAAATTTGGATTATAGTTCTTAATATAAAGTTACCATGAAAACTATAACGAATACTGTACCACTTAAGATTGAGGAAATATTAAAGTTTTTCTATTTGCGGTTGGTCACCATACAGCTGTAAACAAACCAGCAACAAAATTAACTTTGTAACGCCCAAAAACCCGATATTTAAACGTTGACTACGAAACCCTATTTGTGAGCGTATCTGGCACGCTCTTGGCCGCTTTTTTTTAAAATGTGTTCATTTAAACTATCCTCTTGAATCACTTTGCTTTATCATATTACTAATATGTATGTATGTATATTGATACTTTAACCGACCTCTACGCAGCGCATCTTGTTGGGCGGCGGGGAGGAGTCTTCACTGCGCTCGCCGGTCCGCCGCAGCGCCGGCACCGTCACGCCGCTCGCTACTGCGCCGTCGCCACCGCCCGTCGTAGGATTCGGGCTGCAAAACAAAATATATTGGTTCACTTAAAAAGTCAAAATAAATAGTACCTACTGAATACCAAATTTTTAAACACTTCCCCTGTAAAGTATACAATATTTGAATTTCTTATTGTAGTACGGCTTGTTAGTCGTGAGTACAGTCCCATCCGGAAGATGGCGTGAAACTTGGCATGCACGTAGCTTTGACACGTATAATTAGTAATTTCGGGGGGGACAGGCTGTCAAATGAATGTTTCCCCCCCTCCCCCCCCCTTTTGTGTCCCTTATTTCAGTTATTTTGCTTTAATTCGAAAACGGTTAAAGTTACAGGAAAACTTCCAAAGAGTAAAATATTCTTCATTAAATTCTGCACCACAATTGTCTTTAAAGTACGTTAATAGGACTTATAGTTTACAAGTTATGCTTCTGTGAAATTCATCATTTTTTTGAAGTTGACCTCCAGCTCTGAATTAGCCATAAGTACTTTGTGACAGAATATTCTATAAAACTTGGTATTGGCGTTTGTTAGTTAAGTAGTCTTCAAAGGAAATCCATAGACACTACACTTCATTCGTGCCTGTGAGGGTGGGGGGAGGGGGGCAAAGTTTATTTTTTTGGAGCTGAACTTGAGGACTTCTGACTACGAAGGTACATATGAGAGATAACTTTGGTATCATTTTCGGTAAACCAAGGACGAGGTATTTATTTTTGGAAGGACTTTGGTACCTCCCATACAAAAATATGTATATATTAAGCAAAATAGAAAAACGACATTATTTTCATTTAAACGCTGTTTTTCCTGACCTTGGGACATATTCATAAGAAAATAGCACATGCTGGAAGCCACACTCACCCAAATTACAAAACCATATTTGATTTTCGAAATAGTAAGAAAATGCTTAGCCTACAGGAGCCTAAAAATTTTTACAAAGTTATGTTTGTAGCTGCTAAACTCTCAAGCTCATTGATTTTATATGGAACAATAAGATTACCAACCGCAAAACATATTTCTCAATTGTCAAACCATACCAGATAGGAAATGCCTTCATAGCAAAGTTGTTCATAATGCTGAGTTGTCTTTGTTGGCATATAGAACTTGAGGATCTGGAGTACCTGATGTGGAACATCAATAGCCCACCTGTTACATAGTTTAACTGGACTGTTGATGTTCCACATCAGGTACTCCAGATCCTCAATTTCTATATGCCAGCAAAGACAACCTATCACTATGAACACTTTTTGATATGAAGGCATTTCCCTATCTGGTATGGTTTAGCGACAATTGAGAAATATGTTTTTGCGGTTGGTAATCTTATTTTTCCATATAAAATCAATAAGCTTGTTTTTTTCTGTTTTGCCTAATATATACATATTTTTGTATGGGAGGTACCAAAATCCTTCCCAAAAATAAATACCTCGTCCTTGGTTTACCCGAAAATGATACCAAAGTTATCCTCTCATATGTACCGTCGTAGTCAGAAGTCCTCAAGTTCAGCTCCAAAATAAACTTTGCCCCCCCCCACCCTCACAGGCACGAATGAAGTGTAGTGTCTATGGATTTCCTTTGAAGACTACTTAACTAACAAACGTCAATACCAAGTTTTATAGAATATTCTGTCACAAAGTACTTATGGCTAATTCAGAGCTGGAGGTCAACTTAAAAAAAATGATGAATTTCACAGAAGCATAACTTGTAAACTATAAGTCCTATTAACGTACTTTAAAGACAATTGTGGTGCAGAATTTAATGAAGAATATTTTACTCTTTGGAAGTTTTCCTGTAACTTTAACCGTTTTCGAATTAAAGCAAAATAACTGAAATTAGGGACACAAAAGGGGGGGGGAGGGGGGGAAACATTCATTTGACAGCCTGTCCCCCCCGAAATTATTAATTATACGTGTCAAAGCTACGTGCATGCCAAGTTTCACGCCATCTTCCGGATGGGACCGTACCTTCATACAAGCTCTAGGCTAAGAAGCCGTACTATTGGAAAACTTAATTTTCAACCCGAGGCAGGATTTGAACCTGCGTCTTTTAGCATTAGTAGGCATCGGCAGTACTTTATTCACTCCAAACAACAATACGGATAACCTAAGACTTTATTTAGCAGAACGTAGACCTAAGGCATGTTAGGCCAGCCGCGAACTAGAAATCTGATAAACACGAAGAAAATCAAGACATTTCCGTTTCCATAGTTAAACAATATATGAAATTAGAATTTCAATATAAAATACTGACAGTAGGATTTAGAAACCTCGTAATACACACTATTGAAAGATATTAGACATTTTATCCTAAATAAAAATATTTTTCTGATAAAACGATCCATACAAAACATACACTTGCTACAATCGTTCCAAGCGTTTATTTGATTTTTGACAGCAGGACACCATATACAAGGAGTAACAGAAAGGGTATAACAAGCCGAAAGGAGGGCAAGATACTCATGAAACTGAACAACTTTCCCCATGGAACTTGGGTCGAAATATGAAAAAAAAATTTGGACCTCCCATACAAAATCGCTGATCAGCTAATTGATTTACTATGGGAGGTCCAGATTTTTTTTTCTTATTTCGACCCATGTTCCATGGGGAAAGTTGTTCAGTTTCATGAGTACCTTGACATCCTTTCGGCTTGTTATACCCTTTCCGTTACTCCCGGTATAGAAATCTAAATAATGTCTAAATTTAGATTTGTATGACATTATTAAGGACATAAAAGACATTATTAAGATTTCTATATGGCGGCCGTAAAAGGACAAAACAAAAATTGTATTCGCCTGAAAGCTACCAAAAGGCAAATAAATGATTGAAAAGTGTCGCTTATTTCACTAAGGGCCTTACCACAAAAAAGATAGACCAGCGTTCAACGCGTGTCTAGCGTTTTATTTGTATGAAGTTTTATTTTAAACACGCGTTCGACTCGCGCCTAACTTTTTTTGTGGTTAGGTCATTTAGTGTTTCGATTTTTCTGTAGTGAAGTGTATCTGCGCGCTGTGCGTTGCCCGCGGCATAAGAATGGTCCAAAGGCAAAAATGACTGACACAGACGTGACCGGAACCACCCGGAACGTACACGTTCATGGCGTTTCAAAGACGAAACTTTTTTGGACTAGAATTAATTAAGCGTTTTGAGTGCCCGCAGTACCCGCCCACAGATCATCAATGGTTGGACGTATTTCCATTTTCATTAATTGGATCATCGTATTATTAATATCGATAGGTACTCACTTCCCATTCTCATCGTTGTGTGTCTGGGGCGTCCAAGGACTCGGTATGGTGTCCTCGTCCTGAGGTACGAATGGTCCCTCGTGGTCCGACTCGTCACTGATCGCCGAGTCATAGCTGTGGAATAAAACGTGTGAAGCTATAGACTAGTAAAATTTTGAATACCCTAATCAATTTTACTTTTAAATTGCTGGTGTAAAAAACTTTGCTCCCATTCCAAACAAAGAAGATATTATGATAAACGAAAATAAGAAATTGTATAGTAGTTTTTATAACAAGGGAATAAAGTGATATATTTAGGGCGAGGGCGCTATTTTGAATCATGAGCGGAACGAGGGATTCTAGAGTAAAATCCCGAGCGTAGCGAGGGATTTTAAAGTAGAATCGTGAGTGAAGCGAGGGATTCAATGTAAGTCGCCCGAGAATAAATAACTTTATACCCGAGTGATACATACTACTTTTCATCCCCCTCTATGAGAAAAACAATAAATACTTACTTAATCTACGAAGTTCTTTAAATATTGCTTGCTATTATCCATTATTTTACAATACATCCTATAAATTGCGTTATAAACATCCAATATTTACAAAACCATTATCAAACATTAATTTCATTTCATATTATTGCAATATAATTGTGAGGTTATAATATTGTTGTTGCCCATTGCCGGCCAGTTATCGCGCCAAAAGAAAAATAAAATTTGACACATAACTTTTTAATTTCAAATTTTTCTAGGAATTAGGTCTTTTATGAGCAACATACTAGGTGTAAAATACTCAATAAAATAACAGATAACAGGTAGTGTTGCAGAGAAAAAACCTATCTGTAGTAAATTTTCGATTGATTGGCTGCAAATATTTTGTTCTAAATTCAAATGAATTTTAATCCCTTGGGATTAAATGACCTATTTTAATCCCACTTAAGTGCGACTAAAGTGTAGTTTTTTGAATAGAGGGGATGAAAAAATATTCATGCATCGACCGGGTCTCAAACCCGGGGCCGCATCAACGCGCCACACGAATACACGAACGATGCTCGCCAAATTCAATATCTTGATGCTCGTCTAGTGACATCTGGAAGAAAGTACTTACAACTTTATTTTCAATTTCTTATTTTAATTTATGAGAATAATATAGCACTGGGATGTGAGTGCATTTAAAATCGCAAAAGATATTATGAGTTGTTTAGTTTCATGGGCTGGTCCCGCTGATATTTTAAGTCCATGAGAATGAAACTGAACAACAACAGCCAACCAACAAAATTCCGTCATTCGAAATATGTTCATCGTTCCTTGAGGAAGGCTGTTTAGTTTTATGCACTGCTTCACTCCTTGAAATGATTACCTTATTTTAGCAGTTGGTGCGCCGTGTGATACCGGGTTAAAATAGCATCACCCCATAACTCTCCCGTGGGTATCGTAAGAAGCGACTAAGGGATTTGAGACTTGAAGAGTATGTCAATTTTAGGTAACTAGGTCACTATGGTGATACACAGTCTTCTGAATGACTCTTAAACTATTATCGTGCTCATAGACAAATGAAACCTCTTTCGCGCAGCGCTAATGACATTTTGGTGCCCTGTGGTTTTGCTAATGACGTTCTTTACAACCGTTTACGCTGTATACCCCGCAAGGGATACAGGCGTGATATATGTATGTATATTCACCTGGGCGGGGGCACGTTGCGCACGTAGGCCGGGTTGGTGTACACGCGCGCGCTCTGGCTGCCGGCGGACTCGCGCGGGGCGCCGCCGCGGGTCGAGGGCAGCCGCTTCACCAGGGGCACCGACGGGTCTGCAATGTACAACACGACAATCAATCATACGTACCATACACACAATACGGTTTCATCTCTTGCATACCGCAGAGCGTAAATAGCCTCAAAAAGTTTCTAAACCCCTATACAGGGTGTTAATTTAAATGCTTAGTATCGATAAAGGATGCCTTAAAAATAATGAAAAAATCCTAGTCACAAAATTTTATGGCATCCTTAATCGATACTTAACCTACCCTGAACCTATGGCACGCATTTAAATTAACACCTTGTATATTACCTTTAACATAGATACCTTGGTTAGATAGGAAACTAAATTGAGTTTTAGCATCGTTTAAATTACTTACCAATCCAATCACTTTAGCAGCAAGAAAATTTACAATTAGTATAGTTATTCAGTAAGTTAAATGACTCAGTTTATCTTATGATATCAATTAATTTAAAAGTTTACAATTTGAAATTGAATGCAGTACAGACAACTTCAGACAAGACAAGTGCATATGGCTTAAATTCAACAAAGTTTTAATTCAATCTGTCTGAGTTGCCACTGATCACATCAAAACATTAAGCCTTAACGGCGCGGCGTTGATTTTGTAATTTTATGCGTTAACTATGGGTCCAAGACTTGTATCCGATCCAATAATCCTGTTTTCGATTCTCAGACTGACTTCTCGGAAGACAACAAAGTATGACGCATACAGTCTCGTTCTCGTATACGAGGTAAGGTAACTCTGCACCTTGCAAAAAGGCTACCTAATTTGATCGGTTGTTACGGACTTATATCAGCGTGCAGCGGATGATCGAACAGTTTGGATCAACCGGCAAATTTTGATAGGCACCAGTGAGTTGCAGATTCAATTCGAACAGACAGCAGACACAATTTATTTTTAGTAAAAAATATACAACTTTCTTGTTTATTCTATTCAGTATTTGTTATACGTGCAATCTACATACGGGGTGTAAGGGACGGTGTAACCAGTGTAACGAAAACTTTGCAGGCGTGCTCAGACGATGAAACTGAACAACTTTCCCCATGGAACATATGGTGGTAAACGAATAAAAGATCATGCCTTCAAAGTTTTCGTTACACCGTCCCTTACACCCTGTATAGAGGATTGTTTTGTAAAATTATGATCTTGCTTTGTCTATTTTAGTTATGATACTAGAGAGAATAATAAAAAGTAGTGCTGGAAATAAAAAGAAGTACCAGAGCCTCCGTAGGGCGTCGGTATCTGCTCGGGGGAGGCTGGCCGCGCTGGCTCATACGGCTCGCTGTAGTTGTAGTTGTAAGGGGGAGGTTGGGGCGCGGTGGGTGACACCGCTTTACCCGGCACGGGGGCCTCCACTGATGTCGCCGTTGCTGTAAAAGAAGAAACGTTTACGTCAGCAATGAAAAACTTGTTGAAATTAAGACAAAGGAAGATTAAAATAAGAAATGACTGGGTTTTATTCTGTCAGGACACTTCCTTGGCTAATTCTTATGTTTTAGATAGGACCATAAATATTTTATGCCTTATTATTTTTATAGAAACTAAACCCCACCTTAGCATGCAAACGCATAAGGGGCAAACTTCTCAAGCGATCATCAGCCGTTATCGATTGGACGCATTTCTCACGTGTGTAGCTTTGTTTCTTCTGTTCCATAAATATGTATATGGAAACACGCACGTCTCATGTCATGTCTTCGACGATCACTTGCTTGACAGATACCATCTTACGTCTCACGTTTACTCTGTGGAGTTTGCGCCTTAGATTTCTTATCGATTGACTTGCTAGCCAGATTCTAAAGCTACATTGTGAGTAAAAAAATATCCAAAAATAAACACGTTGAGTCGAGTTTAAGGAAAATGAATCAATTTATCTGAATAACTGAACTTAACTTATGCACGGACTATTCATAACAAGCAGGTAGGTTCGTTGACCGCAGAAGGTGGTCGAACTCGTTTTCGGGTCATGTTTGCATATTTGGTTGCGATTTGAAGGTCGTCTCGAGGCCACGGAAGATGCACTTTTTTTGGGTGAAGGTTGAAAACGGAATCCTGTAACTGAGACTTCACTGTCTGTCTGTCTGTCTATCACCATGCTGTATTTTATAAACCATAATTTCTGGAGAGATGAATTTTTTACAGATTTTCACATATTTCTGTTGCGGCTATAATAACAAATATTAAAAAATTAAAATAAATGTTAGGCATCCTACGTGCGCTAGTACGTCTCGCACTTGGCCGTTTTTTTGCTCGCAATACTTACTTGTCTAGTGTTGGTGTGACTCTACACGTCTTTTTTTATTAATTCGTTATTTAGTAGGTATCTGGCCACGTATCTGTTTTGTCTGAGATTGTTAAATTTTTACATGCCGGAGAACCAAGCCGAAAAATCCACTGTAGAAAAAATCTTAAAGTTACTTACTGCTCCAGACGCGGAAGGTGTCCGTATTCCGCAGCGCGTACACCACGACTCCAGCTGCGCAAGCCAGCAGGCAAGCAATCAGCAGGAATCCCAGCACCCAGATGTACCACGCCACGGACGGGGCGTTCTCCGGCTTGATGCAGCCGGCGCCGTCGCCGATCAGGTCGTCCACGTATCTGATATAATAAATTACAGGATTATTAGGATTATTATTAATAATATGGGTGCCAACTTCGTTCATGATTCAGAATCAGATCAACTGCACATTCATTGCGGACTGATTCTTGTGTACCTCTTTCTAAAAGTCCGGTATGAGAGGCTTAAACTATCCCTTTCTTAAATTTTATTTTGATTTTATTAATGTTTCCGACCAAGCGGAAAATTTGTGAAATATCAATTCCCAACTTTTATTGGGAAATCCGCTCTTTGTAATAGGTAAATCAAAGACGGAAAAAGGTAGGATTTAGCAGGTTATTTGAAGTGCTATAACTAAAACCGTTCGAAACACAGATAGATATGTCAGGGGTACTCATCTCAGTTCTTGGATCGAAAGCTGAGATGTGGTATACGGGTACGCGAACCCGGCTTCCCGAGCTTCTACTGTCTTTGACTACCTTCCGGGCAGTAGTATCCTACTACCTGTACTCCTGCCCCAATCTCACCACATTCCTCCCCACTCCTATTCCTACTTTCCTATCTCTCCTAGATCCAACAAAAGCAGCTCCCTCCTGCTTAACAAACAAAGTCTGTCTCGGCGAGAATGGCAACCCAATGCAGATAGTGCGAACGGGCTTGGCGGACTCGGCGATTCAGCAAGGCAATGTGGATGGCCTAGGGCGACGGTAGAGGGCGCGTGTAGTTACTGTCGGCCAGACACAGCATCCGACCTTTCCTTCAGTTGTAACGGTTCTCCGTTCCACTGAACTGGGGAGGAAGGAAAAAGCAGCTCCCTCCTGCTTAACAAACAAAGTCTGTTTCGGCGAGAATGGCAACCCAATGCAGATAGTGCGAATGGGCTTGGCGGACTCGGCGATTCAGCGAGGCAAGGTGGATGGCCTAGGGCGACGGTAGAGGGCGCGGGTAGTTACTGTCGGCCAGACACTGCATCCGACCTCTCCTTCAGTCGTAGCGGTTCTCCGTTCCACTGAACCGGGGAGGGGAAGGACTAAGTGTGTGCGCTTGCGTTTGCGCGAACGTCTGCGCACCCTAATATATCCTGCGCAACTGACCGCTTCCGAATAATGGACTCCGATGACGCTAAGTCCTGCGGCGATGGGTTGAAGTAGAGAGGTCTAGCGTGGTGCAAGCTGGGCTTTGTCTGATTCCTGCACGCAGGCGGTCCCAGGGTGTGAGTACACGCCGTGGTCGCTTTTGCATTGAAAAATCGGGACGACAATGCGAATTCGGCAGCACCTGGGATGACAAGAGCAGCCCTATTTAGGGAAGCACTGCTCTCCTCGCTCAGTCGAGGGGGGGGCTAGAAAAGGTGCCCTAAACAAATGCTCGTCCCTTTCTGGAAGGTGGTAGTAACCACGGCTGCCATCGCATCACTTAACACGTGGTCGACGCAACAAAAAAATAAAATAAATAACACACCATCTATAATGACATTTGGCGCATGGAACGTGAGAACGCTCATTGATAGAGATGGCAACGCCTGTCCTGAACGTAAAACCGCTATAGTAGCTCGGGAACTTCATCGCTATAACGTGGATGTGGCTGCACTCAGCGAAACACATCTTGCCGATGAAGGAGAACTAGTGGAAGATGGAGGGGGATACACTTTCTTCTGGAAAGGTACATCCGTATCTGAACCTCGACGTTCAGGGGTAGGATTTGCCATCAAAAATCATTTAGTAAAGCGACTTGAAGAATGTCCTGTTCACATCTCGGACCGCGTTACCACACTGCGCCTTCACTTGGACAAAGACAACTACCTTAATGTTATCAGTGTCTATGCTCCAACGCTAGACAAGTCTGATGACATTAAGGACAAATTCTATGAGGAACTATCTCAATGCCTTGACAGCATAAACGCCAGAGAGCAGATACTATTGCTGGGCGATTTCAATGCTAGAGTTGGTCGGGACTATGAGGCTTGGCCTGGAGTTCTGGGGCGACACGGAGTCGGCAACATGAACAGCAATGGTCAGTTGCTACTCAGTCTCTGTGCTCAATACGATCTAGCGATATCGAACACTATGTTCAGACTTGCCGCTAAGTACAAGACGACGTGGATGCACCCTCGATCCAAACACTGGCATTTGATCGATTATGCTATTATGCGGCAAAGAGACATCAGTCAAGTCCAAGTCACCCGCGTCATGCGCGGTGCTCACTGCTGGACTGACCACCGACACTTATTGTCACAAAACTGCGACTCCGCCTTCGTCGACCTCGTAGATCCATGATAAAAAAGCCTGCGTCTTTGAACGTGGATAGGCTGCAAGATCGCGAGATGAGAGAAAAGTATGCTGAAACCTTAACCGAAAATCTGTTGCCAACAAATGAGACAGTTGATGTCAATGCTGCTTGGCGAAATTTGTCATGTCATCTCATAGAAGCCGCTACCGCTACTTTAGGTACAAAAGACCGGCGTAGTGAAGATTGGTTCGATGACAATGACGAAGTTCTCAGGGCAGCATTCGACAAACATCGAGAGCTCCTGCGACAGCATCATCGGAGAGGTGGAAGTGTAGCGGCATTCAAAGAAAGTGACCAAGAATTACGTAGGCTGTCTCGGCAAATAAAAGACAAGTGGTGGCAGGAAAAAGCTTGTCAGATGCAGTGGCTTGCCGATACAAACCAGCTTGGGGAGTTCTACTGCGAGGTGCGTAAACTGACAGGTACGCCCCATAGAGCAAAAGTGCCTTGAGGTCTCTGGATGGCTCGCAACTCTTGACCAGCAAAGAGGATGTGCTCAAACGGTGGGCTGAACATTTTAACGATCTGCTTAACGTAGATCGATCAGCTAACCTGCATCACATCAGTTTATTACCTCAACTCCCCCTAGCCACCGAGCTGGACGAGCCCCTGTCGTGTGATGAGGTTGTTACTGCCATCAGACAGCAGCATAATAAACGGGCGGTTGGCATTGACCTTATACCAGGCGAAATACTTAAATATGGCGGTGCGGAGCTGCACTCGATGGTATGGAAACTTTTGTTCGAATGTGGGAGGAGGAGCGAGTCCCGGACGATTTTAAAGTGTCTCGCATTAGTGCCCTCTACAAGAACAAAGGTGACCGTTCTGACTGCAACTCGTACCGCGGTATTTCGTTATTATCGGTCCCCGGAAAGGCCTTTGCAAGAGTCCTATTAAACCGCTTGAAGGACTTATCAGAAAAGATTCTGCCCGAAACCCAGTTTGGCTTCCGACCTGACCGAGGCACATGTGAAGCTATTTTCTCGGTACGTCAACTGCAGGAAAAAAGCAGAGAACAAGGTCGTCAGTTGTACCTCTGCTTTGTTGACCTGGAGAAAGCGTTCGACAGTGTGCCTCGTGAGGCTCTCTGGATGGTGCTAGGAAAACTGGGGTGCACGGAGAAGTTTGTGCGCCTCCTGAGACTCCTGCATGACAATATGCAGTGCTGCGTCTCTGTAGACGGTGAACAGTCTGATTTTTTCCCCGTCACCTGTGGGGTGAAACAAGGGTGCGTTCTAGCGCCCACACTGTTCGCCTTATACTTTGCGGTAGTAGTCAAGGAGGTCCTAAATACTGTCTCCGAAGGAGTCCGCATCCGCTTCCGCACTGATGGCAGTCTTTTCAATTTGGCTAGACTTAAGGCGCGCACCAAAGTCTCGCATGCACTTATTACTGAAATTATGTATGCCGATGACTTGTGCTTTCTTGCAGAATCCCCAGAAGGCCTACAACAACTGATGACCGTTTTTCACTAAGCATGCTGCAAATTCGGCCTAAAGATTAGTGTCAAAAAGACGGAAGTGATGTCCCTGGATACACAAGGTCGTGAGACACTGACAATTAAGCTTGGTGAAGATATGTTGAAACAGGTTGACAAGTTCCGATATCTGGGGAACACTATTACAGCTAAGTGTGACCTTGATGCTGAGATCAATAGCAGAATCAGTGCTGCAGCTGCAGCATTTGGGAAGCTGCGTTCCAAGGTTTTCTGCTCGCACGACCTTAAACTAGCCACAAAAATATCTGTATATATGGCGATTGTACTGCCAAACCTTCTGTACTCTTCCGAGACCTGGTGTGTATCGTCACCACATACGCACTTTGGATCGATTCCACCTCAAATGCCTTCGCACCATCATGAAGATCAGATGGTCCGACCGAGTGCGAAACACCGAAGTTCTAAGACGAGCCAATGTTGGTGGCATTGAAGCCTACTTAATGCGTCGACAGCTTCGGTGGTGCGGTCACGTATCCCGGATGGCGGATGAGCGAGTGGCGAAGCGCATCTTCTATTCTGAGCTAGAGGAGGGCAAGCGAAAGCATGGCGGTCAACTCCTCCGATTTAAAGATGTTCAGAAGAGACACATGAAAAGATGCAATATCGAACCCTCTCAATTTGAGGTTTTGGAAGCACAACGGCCAGAATGGCGCGGTCTTGTAAAGAGGCGAATCCGCGACTTCGAGGAGCAGCGTAAAGCAGACCTTGACGCTAAACGCGATGAACTGAAGGCCCGTCCTCCCGCCGCCATTAACTACAATTATATCAATGGCAAACTCACGTGCCCACACTGTGCACGGGAGTTTACTGCCAAAATAGGCTACAATAGCCACATACGAGCGCATCAGCGCCGACTTGATTAGGAGTAGAAGTGGTCGCCATGGCCGAAACCGGCCGGAAAGATCATCAGATATTACAGCATTTCATACTCACCCCTCTAAGCAGAGTCCGCACGTGGACACGAGTTTGACACAGGGAACATAGTTTAGAGGCGGGTGTCACCTCCAATCGGACCACTAGCGGGGAGTGGTGAAGTATAATCTTAGTATAATGAAGCACACTCACCCCTCCAAGCAGGGCCCGCACGTGGACACGAGTTTGACACAGGGAACATAGTTTAGCGGAGGGTGTCTTTTCCAGTCGAAGCACTGTAAGCATTCACTGCAGAACTCAGCGTCGCAGAAGTAGCGCGCGGGGCAATCGTAAAGTATGATGATAGTAAAGCACACTCACCCCTCCAAGCAGGGCCCGCACGTGGACACTAGTTTGACACAGGGCACGTAGTTTAGCGGAGGGTGTCTCCTCCAGTCGGAGCACTGTAAGCATTCTCTGCAGAACTCTGCGTCGCAGAAATAGCCCGCGGGGCAATGGTAAAGTATATAACCTCTCCTCTGTGGCGCCATTTTTTATAGGTAGGCCTTGTCTGTGGCAAAGTCCCATATGGGACTTCATACTTTAACGAGCGAATAATAATGAAGCACACTTACCCCTCCAAGCAGGGCCCGCACGTGGAGACGAGTTTGACACAGGGAACATAGTTTAGCGGAGGGTGTCTCCTCCAGTCGGAGCACTGTAGGCATTCACTGCAGAACTCTGCGTCGCAGAAATAGCCCGCGGGGCAATGGTTCTCTTCGGTGCAAGCAGTGGGCTGACCCAGCCCGGCCGTCAGCGTGCAAGACGCTACGGCTATCACCAAAAACCTGTAAACAAATATACAAAAGTTCAATGGAGTTATGACACAAGTCTGATTAAAAAACTTGATGGGGAATCCCGTGGGTACATAACATTTTCGCAAAACACTAAAAATAATTTTTATACCATCAGATTTCCCCGTAAAAACAGAATCGCCACTTTACGAAAATAGATGGAGCTACTGCTGCAATAAATACATTTAATTTTATTGCGCAGAAAATACTTATTATATTTAACCATACGTAGTTTTGCGACAAGTTTACGTGTGCCTTCATCAATTCACATGAAGTTTTTTCAAAAATTTGCTCTGCTACTCATGTGTAACTCGACTGAAGTGCAGTTTTTCGTTTGTATGACGTAACGATTCACCTTAAGGAAAGGCCGGCCTGGGACTTTCCCCCATTTTTCCATAATACGAAACTACCTTGAAAAGTTGTTCAGCTTGATTGAAAGGGTTAATTTAAAGAAGTACAAAGCCAAATTTCACCTTTTAAAAAAGAAGCAAATCTTTTCCTAACGACCTCCAGTAATAATACTTCTCGAACAAAGCTTTTTACATGTGCGCATAATAAAGTTACCTATAACAGAGACTACGCAACGTTGTTGTGTTGTGATTGATGTAGTAGCGCAGTATTACCCTATTAGCTAAAGCACAGACGACGATTCGAACCTAGGTACCAAATACCTATGTGCCTATACGTAGGTTCATTACATCATCGTCACAATGATAAGAAAACTTTAAAGTCTTAATTAACCTGATGTTTGTCTGCCTGTAAAATGATCTTTTAAAAATATCCTCTTTTAGAAGAAAGAGAAAAACTTAACCGCGTAAAATATTTCAATGTTACCCTACCACAAATTAAATAGAATTTGATGAGTATAGCCAAAACCGCAGTTAATTATAAAATCTAACCGATTGGTTTGACTTATTCACAAGAAGACTAAGGAAAATGCAATAAGTTATTCAAGTTTAAATTATCATTACCACTTAGTTTGGTGCATTTACGAAGATACCTACCGACTATTTTTTAGCTTTTGAACTGGTTTTAATACCTACAAACAACGTCATTTGTTCCGAGAAAGTTCGTAATGTGCGTTTTGTCCTTCAACAAAGATAATGTCATGCTCTGTTGCATTGATGATTTGGCTCTGTACTGTTTCATATGAAAAAAACTTGGAAAATCCCAATGCGATGTATCTACGCATCGCGCAGAAATGAATTTCACTGAGTTATTCGTAGACTATGAAAACGTTTCAGAAATCACAACAGTTTACTGGGTAGACCGTCGGCATGGTGGGAACTTACGCCTTTGTGGATTTGAAACCCAATGTGAATTTTCAATCTTTTGATGCTCGTCTATAAGCGACATCTTTATCTTATTGCGACTGTCGACGCTTTAATTTTTTCAATTTCTCATTTTCATTTAATAACTGAGACTGACTATATAGAGCACAAAAAAGCATGTAGGTACCTACAGGGATAAAGGAAATAAAATAACTCTACAACCGACTTTAAGTTGTACACTACAGTAGTCTACATACATACAAGCTTGATGAGATAAAGTCGGCAAACTCAACGCAAAATCTCGCATGCGCATAATAATAGAAGCGGTAACTGTTGGTAATAAAGAATTCAAACAGACGCGTAATAGAGGCATTGAGCTGGGTAAGGTCATAAGGACCGTAGCGTAGACTAAGTTAGAATAATTACAACAACACAAGAAAGAAATACTTAGGGCCGACGATCATCTAGCGCCATTTGACGCGAGTTGTTTTAACCCTACACCCGCCGCTGGCTCCCCAAAGAGACATTTTTAAAAGTGCCGGGATAAGTTAAGTTTTAAAATCGTTGACTAAGGTAAAAATTAACTGTATCGTAACTAATAAAATAACATCAATGGAACAGCTATCTGGTGCCGAAGTCTTCTAAATAAATATCGTTTCAGTTGCGTGTCGATGGCATGTCAGTTTTAGTTTTAGTAGTTTTGGTTTTAGTAGTTTCATATTCTGCTTATAGTTTTTAGTATGTAAAATCACAGTGGCAATGGAATGACAGTTGAGTGTCGCTGGCATTACAATGATGGCAAAATGGTTGGATGGTTCTAGATATGCGGTGTAACTAAGATGTAGGTACATAGCTTGGACGCATGCCTTCTATGACGTGGAGCTACGTGATATGGCCTGATCTTCAATACCGACCGCCTTATCTGTCAATTACTACATCACTACGCACCTACTTACTGTCCGCAAGTGCGATAGCAATTTTGCAATCATCATAACGAGGGCAGCTGTGACACTTGTTCATGTATGTACCCGTAAAGCACTTGTGTATGTACCCATAGAACACTTGTTCCATAGTAAACAAACAATCGTAAGCCTATGGCGATGCAATTGCAACTTCTAGATAAAACAAGTACCTACGTATCTACTTGGCTTTGATGACTGTTGTTTATTTATGATCCTTGCGAGCTTTTATCCACTACGCAGAGTGACACCTGCTACGTAGATAAAAGATACATACCTACTTATATACTTCCTATATTGTTTTAAAACAATTAGGTACCCATTAGACATTAAATAATATTGTAGCTTAAGATAAGTCAAAAGTTCTCTCTAGATTAAAATACTAACTGCCTCATTTCTATTCCAACGAGCACCATAAAATTATAATAACTTATTTTTAACCGAAACGAAACCCGAGTCCTTGAAGAGCCTCAATAACAAAACGACCAAAAACAAAAGATCACAATCGCGAGATATAACGGTAATGGTCTCAGACATATCCTATTGGGCTTCGTCGTAGTGTCAAAAAGAGAACAAAACATAAGTGAAATAAACGGACAAAATACCTACACACACCGAAGGAAAACATGAGTAATACGGTTCGAGATAGGTGTGCAAAAAGAGGAAAGGATAATGAGAAGGATGAAAATATAAACGGTGTGCGAGAGCGAAGAGAGCGCACAATGAGTCGTCGATCTGCTTATTCACTGCACTATTTTAATTTACTCTAAATCCACACGTGTCCTCGGGATCTTGAGCGCTACGAAACAGGAGGTGATGCAATCAGACTAAGCTCTAGCAATAGATACCTACTACTTAGGTGCTACAGTTAAATAGAAGCTTTGAAATTAAGAACAATTTCCTGTAGATTAGAGTTGGAACGTAGAGATTCGGTGAGTTCTAAGGAAGAATCGGTAGATAGGTATTAGTAGTCTAGTTCTTGGTTCTATTTCCTAGAAGTGGCTTGGTTCTATTTGCGGGGACACAACGTTAATACCTAACCTACCTATATGGCTAGTTTATTTGTTTTTAGTCTCATTAGGAATATTGCAGTATGAGCTGTTTTTTAGCTAGAAAAGTTCCGTTAAACATGAACATTTTCAAAAGCGTCATCGGTATTGGTACACAACTAATAATTACAACAGATCCTAAAATAAGCCTCGACTACCGCCACTATTTACCTATACTTATGTTACCTTATCAAAACTGAATCATCATTTAAATCGATAGATAAAGGCAGCTTACCCAAACATGTTGCTGGAATGAAGAAACCACTATTAGATTAAAACTGCAATCTGATATTTACGGATAGATAAAAACTGCAATCGAAATTGATGGTCTTGCTAATGCGCACGCACAACCACAAATGAAGCAGCCGATCACTAGAAAAAAGCTGTGATAAAAGAGAGGGGATCAGGACAAAAACAATAAGGTCCTTCAAGTTTGGACACGTCAGATGAAAAATTGCATGGGCACCTGTTCCTACTTGTCCCATGCACTTCACAGGTTCATGAATGGAAGTCGAGAGCTTTGAATGCTGATAACAGGTTTCGTTCGCGTGCCGCTCTTATAAAAACAGATACAATTCAAAGTAAAAACACAATGCGTGCCGTTTTAAGCTCAAAGATCTTTGTAGTTTTCATAATAGGCCAAACAGGTGATTAGCTAATGATGTATTCGGGGGCTAGTTTTGTTTAGGTAAGCATCTAAAAATACAAGTAAAATAAAAAAACGTTTTTTACGCTCAAAGACCCTCGTACGTAAAGAACGTACCTAGTTGTCATAATAGGCCAATACCTACAGGTGATTAGCTAATGAGGTATTCAAAGGAATCCTTATTTCATGCAGGTAGAGATTAGTTTTCCTTTTTACGAAACATATCGGCTAGGTAAGTTAAGGTGGTTCGTTACGTCATACAAACGAAAAACTGCACTTCAGTCGGGTTACACATGAGCTGTAGAGTTTCTTTTTAAAGAAACTTTATTCTGAATGATGAAGGCACACGTAAATTTGTCGCAAAACTACTTATAGTTAAAAGATAATCAGTATTTTCTGCACAATAAAATTAAACGTATTTATTGCAGCAGTAGCTCCATCTATTTTCGTAAAGTGGCGACTCGTTTTTTACGGGGAAATCTGATGATTTAAAAATTCTTTTTAGTGTTTTGCGACAATCTTATATACCCACGGGACTCCCCATCAAGTTTTTTAAACCGACTTTTGTCTCCTTTACATACATAACTCCATTGAACTTTTGTATGGAAAACGGAACGCCTTAAAGATACAACACTATAATTTGAACCATTTTAGGCTCAACCAATACCTTTACAGCTTTTAACAGGCCAATACTGGTGATTTAAATAACGATGTATTAAAATGATAATTTTTCATTTCGGGCTAGTTTACGAAACATCTTCTAGATATGTAACTAAAGATACAAACAAGCTGTGCCATTTTTGGCTTAACCTGTACAGATAGCAAGCTATAGTTTTCATAATAGGCCAATCTAGTTGATTATTTTATGCGTAATTCAGACTATGCACAAAATCTATTTTCGGGGCTATAATTCACAGAAAATAAGTCATCCAAGTCCGCACCACACACCATAAAGCAAAGGACAATAATGTTCACGTCATTTAGGTATTACGCATACCATAAAATACAAAACAACACCAATAAGATGAACGGAGTGAGACGTTTTTAAACAGTCATCGAGAAACGACCTTCACGATTGCTTCCAACGCTGCCCGAATATATTATGCGTATTACGTGTACAAATAAAACCAATGTGGGAGGGCATACTTGTACAAAAAATCTTATTATAAAAGTAAAATACATATAGACGAAAAGCATTTTCACGTATTGTTTTATAGCTTCATATGAAATAGTGAGTGTAGCTTGTTTTATTAATGTCTTGAATATTAAATACCTATAACAATAATATTTCCAAAACATCCTGTCTCATAATGTCCGAACCGATCCCATTTTTTTACTATAAATGTTAATTGGCTAAGTAACTGAAATGTTTTTAAATGCCAAATATTTCATTGAAACCGTGCGAGGTAGGTAGGTATATCGTTCTGAAGAAAGGATATTTTGCGAAAGGAACATTAAGGTTTTTTAATAATTTGTAATGTGACCTTTGCAACCTCAGTTAAGGGTTAATACTTTAAAAAATTACAATAAGTTTCGTTCGAAGATGTATCAAACAAAATCTATGTTAAGAACAACTTGCATAATAAGCTGTTTACAATTACCTAAAATAAACAAAACCTAAAAAAACTACGTCCGTAAACCCTACGTACCTCATTTTTTTATAACAACTCTTTCATTGTTGTTGTAGTAACTTGGAACATTACCTACATAACGACATATTTAATACAAAATAACAACAATCAAAATTCTTGCTAACCGCTCTGCTCTTGACTCGATCACGCGAAACCGAAAGGTAACCAATCCGGTTAGGATACGAATTCCAATTCTCCCAGCGAGTTTACGTCGGGTTTGCCGAGACGAGGTTCAGATGAGTCATCTTTCCTCGAGCCGCCGCCGTCGTAGGAGCACTATTTTTGAATTTTCGCATGCGAAAGTCTGATGCTAAAAATTGTGCTTGTATCACACGTTCAGCTAGCCAAATCTATTCACATATAGGCGCCATAACATAATCAACTCCAACATATCTCACATCCTAGACAACAACAAGTTCGAGTAGAAGAAAGTGTTGGGAGACCAGTCGTTGCAGCGTGCCTTCCTGCTACTACTATTACAGCCGCTGGACATGGACTACTACTACAGCCTCCCCGTTTTGGTGCACGATTTCAGATATCACACTCTAAAAAATCAAGCTCCTGGGAAGGTGGATCGCTGCGTTGCTAACCGAGTGCCAAGCACGGGGTGATACTGCCGGCGGCGGCGGCAGGCTAGCGGCAAAACGAAAACAACCGCGCCAATTTTATTTAGCCGGAGCTGGGCTCCTTTTTGTATGCGAGAAAAATGTAGTAGATTATTTTATTTTCATTTGATTTGGTATTTTTTGTTGAGGTAATTTTTGTGTATCTTTTAGGCTGAATATTTTTAGTGCTGCTGGCTGGATTTATAAAATCTTTATTTATTTTGTAGTTCCTGGTAGCACTCAGTTGGTACCTATGTAATGACGACATTTCGGTGGTTTTACTTACCCACCCATAGGATTTTCTTCTTTTTCTGTGTTGTATAAATTGGTACTACCTATGTAGTTTTATTAACTTATCGGATTTAGACAGGTACCTACCTATTTACTACTACTACCTATGATTTACAATTAATAAGAAAATCTATGAATTAATAATTATTAAGATTATGATATGGTACCTATAAATTATACTCGTAGGTAGGAGTTTACAGTAGTGTAAAAATTAAAATATGAACAAGAAAACTGTCAGCCAAAGACTTAACTTTTGTAAAACTAAACATTCACAATAAATATACATTCACAGCATGAGAAAAAATTATTCACGCCCTTCATACGTTGTCGCGGAAAGCTAGCCACCTGCAAGTAATACCTATTTCTTTTTATGTTAAGTTGCCCTGGCCAGGCAGCTTCATTGGGCATTACTGAGTTGCTATGCGCAAACTGCTAGGAACAGGGTCAGATGATGCAATATTATGCAATAGTTATGTTGTTAAACGCAAATAAAGATTATAAGAATGAAGATGGTCAATGACCTTTCATTTTGTTGATAACATGTTGGAAAAGGACATTTTCAAAATGAAGCATTTTGAGAAAGTACCATTTTGGAAAGGATTGTATTAAGCTTTACTAATGGCAAAATCAGTCGAGTTTGCTGGAGGAATAGGGAGAACGGGAATTACATATACTTATTTATTTAGATATTAGGGTAATGGACATGTGAGGCATAAAAAATAATATTTAATAGGCCGCGAGAATACAAACCCTGATGCAACACTTATCAATATGTAAGTCGCAAAATGTCCAAACTCGCAAAATGTGAAACGTCGCGAAATGTCCTAAGTCGCTAAATGTCTAAAGCCGCAAAAGATCCTAAGTCGCAAAATGTCCAAAGTCACAAAATATGCTCTAAACACTTCAATAAAAAATAATTGTAAACTAGTTTTATTTAATAATTTTTTATACTTTAAAACCATACAACTATGGTCCTAGCTTGCAAATATGGTCCAAACAAACATGTTTTTTTATTTAACTCCTCCTGTTTGGGGAGTACTGTATAGGACCCATAATGTATGGTTAACACTGACTTAACAACTGTCACCACACACGAGATACACATACGTAACATATACTTTAAATGCTGGTTTGTTCGGACCATAGTTGCAAGCTAGGACCATAGTTGTATGGTTTTACCAGTACCTGTGCCAGTACATGCTTAAGATACTTTTTTATGCATATAACCTTTTAAGCACTCGTAATTACTTTCACACATTATAGTTACTTTATTGGGTCTCATAGAGTATATTAAAATATGGGTCTTATCACGATTAACTTTGTTATACCTACCTACCCACAGAACTTGTGGTTTAAAGGAACATTTTGTATGTATGTAATCGATAAACTCCGAAACTACTGGACCAATTTCCAAAATTCTTTCACCATTAGAAAGCTACAACATTCCTGAGTAACATAGGCTACTTTTTACCACGGGAAAATTCCTCATTTCCACAGGAAAATGGTTAACAGTTGGAAAAGCGGGAAATATAGCGGATATTACCCAAATTAGCAACACCGCTTTACCGATCTCCGCGAATTTTGGCACTGATGTTACTAGCATACTAAAGAAGGACATGGACTACTTTTTGTCAGCCCTCGAGGATCTGGAGTACCTAATGAAGACCACCAGCATCCCATCTAAACTATAAGAGATACGGTAATAGCTTCGAAGTAAAAGTTACTCAGCATTGTGGGCCGCTTCTGCTGGTACATGGTCATAGAGGATCTGGAGTACCTGATGTAGACAACCAGCATTCCAAATAAACTGTCAGAGATATGGTAATGCTTTCAAAGTAAAATTTATTGAGCATGACGGGCCGCTTCTGTTGGCACATGGTCTCGAGGGTCTGAAGTACCTGATGTAAACTACCAGCACCCCATATAAACTATAAGAGATATGGTAATGGCTTCAAAGTAAAAGTTATTCAGCATGACGGGCCGCTTTTGCTGGCACATTTACCTCTGCTGGAACGGAGTAATGGACGTTTTACTACGGACAAAAATCCAATTACTACGGGAAAACAGGTAAGTAGCAGCGGGTGAAACCGCTGGGCGGGCCGCTAGTACACTAATAAATATACCTCATCGTCTGAACATGCCTCCTTTACTACAAGTGACTAAGAACTATTCGTCAACATGATTCTGTTGTTCTATCTAACCCTCTGGTTGTGTTACTATCATAGGTTAGCCGAAAAGTTATTCAAGTAAGTTATTCAAATGTTTATAGTTGAAGCTATAAATTTGGTAAAACTAGTATAGCAAAAGATAAACTTACAACATGTTGATCTCTTGCTGTCGATACCGCTGTCTGAAACTGCTACACTATCACTTCATTTCCAGTGTACACTGCACTGTTGTTCTTATAGTCATAAGCACAGGTCATAAGTAATTTTACTAAACCTGACGCACTAGTAGGAAGGCACAAGAAAAGCACTGAATATTTGAAACGGACAGAGCCGGACGGACCAAGCACAAGCACGACACGACCGCACGCAGTAGCACAATTTGCTTTGTGTTTCTTGATTTCTTCTTTCATCAAAGTTTACTTCACGTTGTTGGTTGACCAGCTGATCGCTTGCGGTTTGCCGTGTGTGAATGAAAGAAAAATACGATTTTTTGAAAGGAAGAAAGAAACAGAAATTATTACATGACGTCACTGAACTGAACATGTTTCAACTCGACGTGAGCTTTGTTGAGTCTATAGCTATCTTTGTCTATTTTTACTCAGGAAAATGAAATAAAAAATCGTAGAAGCATGGTCTTTGACGTTTTCTCAACCAATCAAATTAAAAATCCATGGCTATTGGCTGTGCAACTGAATGAATGAATTTATAAAAATATTATGGTCTAGGGATGTGCCAAAACTGAATGAATGAAAATATAATCGATTCAAAATTCTCGCTAACGATTGCTACCGAGTTTGTGCTGCAAAGTCTAAATTATTAGAGAGGTATCTGACAAATTTTGCTTCCGAGTGGATGACATGATGACACTTCTGATAATAAAAAAAAACGAGACACTTGTGTTTGCAGAGCTAAACAAAAACATGAAAGCTATAAAATTTTGAGTTGAATTTAGTACATTGACTTGAACGACATTAGACATTTATTCCTAAATAAACACATTTCTTAGATAATGTGATCCCTGCAAAAAGTAAACTTGCTAAGTGTCTCGATTTCTCTGATGAAAAGTGTATTTTATAGATTAATCATGTGTCTACTCTGCCCTCATCCCAAATCTCTTGGAGTCGGCGCAACATGTTTCATGTTAGAGCACAAAATCATGTAGCAAAAGGATTAGGGAAAGTTTAATACCGGCCGCCTACCTGGCGTCAAACCTCTTTGGGAATGCTATTGTAGGTCGCCTTGTATTACGAATAGATTACAGTAATAATTACGACTATCAAATGTTTAATAGGGAACTGTCAGGGCTACGTTCTTTGAATCGTGTATAGATGGCGCGTTGCAATCACGACCACAGATTAATATATATGTCCCTATAGAGACTCGGTAGATCGTGATGTAGGTATTACAAACTTTTAAGATAAGAACTTTTTGAATTATAAACACTATGAGCTGGTCAAAGAGTTTACATTGAAATAATACCAAAGAATTTGTAAATCAAATAGGTAGGTACCTAAACGATGAACTATGTAGAGGGCATACAATTTCAACTTATTGGACATTTACAAACAGTAGTCGAACAGGACAGGACATCGCTTACCTTTCAATCGATATCAAAACAAACATAACTTATCCGCTGCTTGGTGCCGCGCGTATTGTATCCAGTACAGAGATTTGTATTCAAAACTATCGCTACTGCCCTTTCGCAGGGTAATAGGCTGATGGTATTCTAAGTCGGTGACCCCTTAGAGGCGACCGAGGGATAAATCCGACCCAAGTGAATCAGGGTCCTGGAGAAGGAAAATTCCACACCACACACAAAGCCGGAACGGGGTCTCCGTTAGGCGCGAGTGACTGGTAATATATCGTGCGGCAGACTCCTGCAGCCGACCTGGCTCCACACGTATCGACTCTTCGTTCCTGTGGAGTCAGCCAGGAAGGCCGAGAGAATGGCGTAGGTCCTGGGCAGCTCTGCGCTTTCTATAATTGCGTCCCAAGCAACGCAGAGTCTGTGGAGAGGAAACTTTACCCACGTCACGCGGATAACAATATCCCCGCTTATCAATGCGATTTGCAACATGGAATGTCCGTACTATGAGGACAGGCCTCCCTGACACCTGTGCAGGTTCTTCTACTGACGCACAAGATCTGCGTAAAACTGCCGTAATCGACGCCGAACTACACAGACTGAACATTGCTGTTTGTGCTTTACAAGAGACCAGACCCCCTAACGAGGGTTCCTTGCGTGAGACACATTGTACATTCTACTGGACAAGAACGTCGACTCAACAGATTTCATATGCCCTGCGTAAGAAACATCTTGCATAATTATAACCTGGCAAGACAGGGTAACAAATGAGCAAGTTCTAAAGACTGCACAGCTGCCTAGCTTCACCGCTTTGCTTAAGCAGAGACGATTGCGGTGGCTAGGGCATGCATGTGCACCGCATGGAACCTTCCCGACTACCGCGGTGTGTTCTGCTTGGCGCCATAGCTAACGCTAAAAGAGGAGTTGGAAGACCGATGCTACGTTTCAAAGATTGCGCCAAACGGGACATGACTACGTTTGACATCGACCTTCAAAGCTGGGAGAAGCTTGTTGAGAATAGGGATGAATGGAGAAAGCGTGAGTTTGATGGACGTAGAACTCATGATGATGCCTGGTGCGCTGGTCTCGCAAACAAAAGGCAAAAACGACATCTAAACATGCATGTGCTAGTCTCCGATTCCACCTTCACTTGTAGAGCGTGCGGAACGTCATGCCGCTCCCGTATTGGCTTATACAGTTATGAAAAATCTTGCCTCAGACACTGAATAAATAAATCGTCTATCACAGACGTATGAGGTCAATGATGTTTTTTTTTTATATATAAATAATGGGTAAGCATTTGTCCGCAATCTCACCTGATGTTAAGTGACGATGCAGACGATAATGGAACATGCTCGCCCAGATAATGCCTATTCACTCTCGCCTTGAAAAGGCCCAGGTTACAACGTTCCGGAAACAGATCCGCAGGCAGGGAGTTCCACTCCTTAGCAGTTCGCATTAAAAATGTAGAAGCGAAGCGCTTTGTGCGAATTTGCGGGATGTCTACGATATAAGGGTGGAATCCCAACCGGCGTCTCGTGCACCGGAGATGGAATGGTGACGGAGGTATCAGGTCATGGAGAGACTGTGCACACTCCCCGAAATGTATCCTGTAGAATACCGACAAGCAAGCTACTTTGCGACGGTGTTCGAGGCTCTGTAACTTTGCGTCAATGAGTGCCCTATCAGCGATGAGTTTCTTAGCGCGCTTCTCAATCGAGTTCAGGGCTGCCAGCTGGTATTTGGCAGACCCGTCCCACAGGTGACAGCAATACTCCATGCAGGAACGGACTTGAGCTTGGTATAGTTGTAAAAGCTGTACTGGTGTGAAGTATCGCCTGACCTTCGAGAGAATTCCGAGTCTTTTTGCTGCAGTCGTGGCCAAAGATGATGATGATTCTAAGTCAGTACCACGCGTGCCGCTTGTAGATATAAAGTACCTAGTACTCTTTTCTGTTTTCTGTGGTTTTATATCTACAATCAGTTTCCAATATAGCAAAAAAATTCGAAGAGTATATATTTTATTGAGACCTCTTTGGTGAATATTAATAAGGATGTTTTTCAAACAACGTGTTTGTTATTCAACAAAGACCTTGTTGTAGTGTTGTAGTTGTAATCAAGCTGTGATTGATATAAATAATAAAACTCCGATTTTCCTGTGCGCCTAGCTACAAAGATTAGACATGGTCAATAAATGCGTTGTACCGGGATGTATTAATTCAGGACAACATGTTATCTATTGATTGCGCTAGCCAATACTTACTTTGTGATGTTATTCCCAAAGACCGATGCCTTTGGATAGAAGCAATTTGTAAGACTCGAACTACAATGATAACATTGTTGATCCCCTGCGTTGCGTAAGTGATTACACTTACACTATAACTACTTAAATTAGGTACTGACATTTGTATTTAAGTATAAGAGTTTGCTTTGCTGGTAATCGTTATTTTATAAATTAATCAAAATACACATCTTATTGCAGTTCTAAAAAGAATAATTTTTTAAAGGCATGATGTTCCCTTGATTATTTCATTGAGTGGAGCACCACAAACGAAATCATGTGTATTTATAACTCAAAAGAAATTGAACTAAAGCTTATCAGAATCTGAAATGGAAAGTGAAGATCCTCTGCTTGCAGATCCTCAAACTTCAGAAGATTTACAAATTCCTTGGTATTATTACATTGGGACTCTTTGATCGGCCCATAGTGTTAATCATTTAAAAAGCTCATAAATTAAAAGTTTGTAATACCTACATCATCACTATCTTCCGAGTCTGGACCATGGACCTAGGAAATACTCCCTTTGGTCCGTAGGGAGCAAATAAAACCTCCTTGATAGGGACATAGGTATAGGAACGCGCCATCTATACACGATTTGAAGAACGAAGTCCTGACAGTTCCTCATTGATATCAAATTCGTTTATATGTCGTGAACCATTTTTTTAAACCCTTCATATAATCATCCAAATTTAAAATGTCTCAACCCATAGAAGACAGAAGATCAAGATTTAGCAATTTAATAATTTCAAGCTATCTATTGGGATTTTAATGCACTCACAGTGCTATATTATTCTCACAAGTGAAAATAAGAAATAGAAAAAATGTCATACATCGACCGGGAATCGAACCCGGGCCGCATGGGTAAACGCCCCACCGCTCTGCCACTGAGCTATCGATGCACCGTCGATGAATGGCAAATTTTCTATCTCTTTTTGCTCGTCTTGAAGCGACGATCCAGCGACATCTAAATACTTACTTACTATAGATGTAAGTTAAGTTAGTAAGTTCTAAATACTTACTATAGATGACGCTGGATCGTCGCTTCAAGACGAGCATCAAGAGATAGAAAATATCAAGCTAATTAAAAATATCTAAATTTAAATGTCTTTATCCCCATTCCGTGTCACACAGCAACGCGAACCAAATATATTCAAACAGATAATACACTATTAACTACGCCAACAGGGCACGATTTGGCATACATTGCTGGTATTCAAATAGGAAAAATAAAATTTAATTGACCGCGACTTGCAAGAAGAAGAATTATATGGAGTGGAGATAAATAACAAGTTAAGAAGCAATGTGTGCCATTTTTATCCTGGCCAACAGGGCAGGATAGTGCATAGTAGCCGTATGGGATCATTCCCACCATTCTTAAAATTGACCAGCTGGTGGACCGAGCTCGCTCGGTTTTTGTTTTTTATACGTTAGTTTCATACGGTTATACCTACCGGCTTACTCATCAACAGATGTCGTTGTTAGTTTTAAATCGACTTACAAAAAAAATGTGGAGCATCGATTTTTGGGAAATGTAGGTAACTAATCTAGATCAATTTATCGCCCCCAAAAATCTCTATTTACAAAATTTTGGGAAAATTGTTGGAGCCGTTTCCGAGATGCCGAAAATATATATATTTATATATATACAATTCTTGTTCGTTCAAAGGTACCCAAATACCGAGCTCATTTATATCATTATTTTCATTTCCATTCTTGTTAACTATCATAGGGTTTGTAGCACTGAGTGACTGACAACGAGCACGGAACTCGGATGACTCGGTGGGGTGGGTTGCTGGCAAAGGTGCTGGTTGGCACTCTACTCAACAATAAATAAGATTGACGTAGAATGTAACGTTGTAATTTTGTAAGGGTGTGTTTTCATGTAGTCTGTGCTCTAGTATTTGGAGGTAACCTGCAGTAGTTATTATAAAACCTACGGGAATTTAAATTTTAATAATACAGTGCGAGTGACATCTTGACTTTGTGTATCTACGTTGGACTATATCGACTTTTTGGAATAACGTACCTGTTGAACAGGTTCTGAAGGTTCTGCATCGCATAAATGGAAACTTTGGATAGAGATAGCCCTGCAGGTGAAATGGCATCTTCAGAAAAGAATTCTGAAACATCTCGTCTTGTCGGTCCAAGTCCATCAGCAAAGCCAAGCTACATAAATTTAGCGAGTAATATATGCGCTATTATATTCGTCGGAATTCTAATATACTGCTGCTTCAAGGATGGGGCCACATTGTTTTCATTCCACCCAACATTGATGGCATTGGGGGTAAGCATTTACCTAGTTAGTTATATATATTTATTTATCGAATTGCGTGTTGTCTTTCCATTGTATTTGTTGAGCTTAACTTTCCGACTTTATTTTGTTTGACGTATTATCTGAAGTATGGAATTATGAATTGTATAAATCTGTAAGTTGTGGTAGTCCTCAATTTATCCAGATGCGTTTTAGACTTTTCCGATGATGTCATGATTTCTTTTTAGGGTTTCGTAGTCTACAAACTCTTATCATTTTGTTTAGTCTGTCTGTATATGTCTGTGTATTTTAAGGTTGCACCCGCCGCTGTTTTTTTTTAGCAAAACATGTGTTATAGATAGATGGGAATGCGAACGACTAAAAGACGCACTACGCTCGAAAAATATTGAAAATATGTCATTAATATGCATGATAACAAGATTTTAGAGAAAATGCATACCTATGCTATTTGCGATGAAAATGGCTCAAAAATGCAAATGCATATACGGTCTATAATTATTATTGTAGGTATAATTTTATTATTGAAACATTTATTGACTCCGTTGAGCCGGATTCCCCATTCCATAGAAGATTTTTCTTTATGAAAAAAGTAAATCTTATAACAAAATCATTGAGAACAGTAAGCAAACAGATATTTTGGCTAAGGCTTCCGTAATTTGACGAAATGAAAAATAAGTAAAATCCGATAGGAATACCTACGTAACATTAAACTCCACCGTGCCAAAAATAATCCATTTTGATGTTCATCTGTCCTTATCATAGTTAATAACTATCTGTACAAGTTTATCTAAGCCCAATCAAATCAAAACAATTAAAGCTTCTTTGTTTCTCCATTAATTCTCTCTTACCGCGTTATTTTATCTTGGTATTTTTACCTACTGAAAAAAAGTACGGAAAAGGCTGGCTAAGCTTATGAAAGGCATTCACAATCTAAATAATGTATTTACCTTTAAGTAATAATTTAGCTATTTGTGCTACGATGAGTATCGTATCACTTGACTGTGCACACACACACAGCAATGTTTGACTGCATAGGTAATAATAATTTATAATGATCCGACCAGAAATTTTACCTGCTATAGGCCATGTTTCCGTGATTTGATAATATTATGTCCTTTTTTTTCAGTGGATGGTCTTCATGACTTCAGCTGTAAATGCAATAACTCCAGGTGATTTAGCAACAGAATGGATGCCAATACGTCTACGGAGCGCTCGTCATTGGGTTATTCAATTATTTGGATGTACCATTATCCTTGTCGGCTTTTTAATAATCCTCTCTAATAAAATAATTCACGAAAAGTCACACTTCGTCACATTACACGCTAAATTTGGATTGGCTTCGTTAATTTTTATGTTTATAACTATGATGGGTGGATTAGGGGCACTGTATAGTTTAAAATTAAAGTACTATCTTGCTCCAATTTATACCAAGCTACTTCATGCCGCCTTTGGATTGACCACTTTTTGCTTGGGAGTTATTACGATTTTGTTAGGAATTTTCTCTAGCTGGTGGACCTTTGGAGACATTTTACGTTACACGAATTTGGTGCTTGTTTTGACAGTTATGCTTTTTACAATATTACGTCCTTGCTTGAAAATTTATTTCCGACTCAAAGAAAGACTTGAAAACACAAACTAAATATATTGCATGGGTAAAAGAAGAAAAAAATACATATAATAAAATCTGCACTATAGGTGCACCGCGCACCGTTAATAATTTGTGTCTGTAGGCAGGCACTATACCATTTCTGGTCTAATATGTTTATCATAGAGTCAGGTCAGATGCCACTACCAAAATAAAATTTATGGAGCTTTCAAAGTACTTACATGGTCTTAATGTATTTGTGTGTTGTCTATACGTTTGAAATTTAAGTATATGTAATGTAATCCTAAATATGTAAAGTAACATATATCAAGTGGCATGTAGCTACAAGATAAAAGCGTACAAATAGTCGGCATATTCCTTTGCAAAATTGAGTATGTGTTTAAGTTCTCCTTCAGACAGAAGTCTTCCCATAAATGAATAAAGTACTTTATAGTATATTATAGTTTGTTAAGATCTGCAAATAAATGAATAGGCACATAAATAATACGTTGCAGTCATTGAGATATATATCTACACCTTATGCTTGTTATTGTTGTTTAATGTTGATTATACAATGTTATGTTATTTTTAGCTGATCTCTATTTTACTTATTAAGTTATTTTAATAAATTTAAGTGTATTAATAGATACAAATATAGTTGGGTAATTAAATTGCTTATAAATGATTTTCAATGTTATTGGGTGATTAAGTAATATGTAGTTAGGTAACAGGATACAATACAATCTGCAAAACTAATACGTGTTTGGATTATGAGAACAATCATGGCAAGATGACGTCACTGGACTATCAAGAAAATAAATTGCTGATTTATAATTCATTCTAGATTACCAAAAATTGCGGATTTTTTTTAAACATATTTTAGCGTATTGCATTTAAACAATTACAGGAATACATGATCAAAGGAAAAATAGCTACGTCGTATTTCAAGTCATTATTAGGACACGTTATCACGCAGTTCTCAAATGAGTTCACAATACCTAGCTTTGACTAGGTTTTATGTTGGTATCTTGTTAGTTTTCAGAAAATATTTAACTCGGTGTCATAAAGTCATGCATGGAAAATACCTCTAACTCGAAGCAAAATGTCTCAATATGATTAGTGAAATTAGTTAAGAAGTGTTTTACTTAGTTCCTGAAACGGAAAAAGTGTTTAGAATTTCGTACGGGCTATTTTCTAAAACCGGTAACACAAAATATTTTTTGGTTTATGGGCCAAGTAAACATATCATTAAAAGATTCGCTATGTTTTCGTTTAATACTAAACTAACCCAGTATAGTAATGAGATGAAAAAAGTAAATAATATCAGCCAAAGATATCGTTATCGTAATGTGTATTGTGTAGGTTGTCCGTTTCGTAGATTCATATAAGCAATTATTTATTTACGTTAGGAAAAATATATATTATTTCACAATGATTACCCATACTTGCAAATGATTATACCCTCTGCATATCATACTTAATGTGCTTACCGAAATTAATTTACTGCTAATAATATTTATAGTAATAATTTTTAGAATTAATTATATTGTATATTACAAATAATCTTACTAAGTGCTTATGGTCCAAAATATTTTCCTTTTTTATAATTTGGAAAATATAAAACTAAAATAAACAATGTATGGTCTCGCATCGAGGCACCTATCTAACATCCGTCTGAGTATTTTGATTATAATATGACTTTTTGAGAAAATGAGAATCTATTTACAAAGTAAGTGAAATAGAATTTGCAAACATTTGTAAAAGCAAAAAAATATATTTATTTATTTTCAGAATATTTATAAATAGTTAAATATTGTGAGATCTATAAATACTGTGCCAAAGAATATGCATTCAAAATGTCAAAATTTTATGTCTGTAATTTAAGTAGGTACGTACGCTGTAGGAACAATCATTCACCCTTAGGTGAGGTAAAAGTAAAAAAATATGTATCGTCTTCTTAAACGCATGTAGTTTCATTTTTATTTGAGTTCGTAGCAATTTTAATACAAAGTCATTTATTCAATAGATGAAAATAAGATAACTTAGTAGTTGTTTATTTACCTAAGTTAAGATTTTTAGGTATTAAAAATCTATTTACACTCTTATTACATTGTAATGTATTGCGTTTATGAGAAATAATAATTACAATACAAAGATACATTTATAATGGGTGAAATTTTACTAGTGACTGATAGCGAAAACTCAGAACTAGCTGGTGATATAGAACAACTTTTCCTAAGGAACATAGGTCAAAATACGAAAAAAAAAATTGACCTCCCATACTAACTTAAATTAGCTGAACGGCAATTTTGTATGGGAGGTCCAAAAATATTTTTCGTATTTCGACCTATGTTCCTTGGGGAAAGTTGTTCCTTGTTTTCGCTATCGGTCACTAGTAAAATTTCACTCAATATAAGTTAATATATTATAAAGAATAGATGCAATATTTAAAATAATTTTGAATGCATGTATAAATTATTGATAATACATTCAGGCCTACTGTAAGAGTATTTTATGAATATTTATGGTAAATTTAGATGCCTATTTAATCCAATACATGGTATAGCAATGCTTTTTGTATTTTATTTATACCTACAAGATACCTACCTACCAAAATGCGCTTTTGTATAATGGTATTGAAAGTACTTTTGCGAACAAATCCAAATATAAAAATAAAATAACTAGACAGGCACGAAACATTCTTTGATTTTCTTACTTTATTTTTTTATTCAATTCAATTCAAGTGTAATTTTACAAAAACAAAACTACTAATCCCCGTGCATTGAAATTATGTTTTTACACTGCCGAGGGCCTATAAATTAGCCAGAAGTATCTCTGTTTTACCTACTATATCTGTCATTGTCATAGTGTTGTCATAAAATAATTACGAGTATTTTTTGTGTTAATAAAGCCAGGTATTAATTGGGGACAAAATCCCAGATACTTTGTATCATACATATCATATACAATGTATATGGACAATGTCCCCAGTGTGTATGTTTTTTTCGGGAACTTTGTTCGGGAACATTGTTCAAAATACGTCCACATTGGGAACATTTGTTGGGAACTTTATGTCATATACAAAGTTCTGGGATTTTTTCCCCAATGAATACCCGCCTTAAAGTTATAGGTATTTTGCTTTTTCTCTGTTGTGTGAAATATATGTAGGTAATTAATCACAACAACAACAATGAACATAAATAATGAACAAACCTAAAGAATCAAACTGTGGGTTGTTGAGTTTAATTAATTTAAATTTGTATTTTGGGTTACTGATAGTGTAGTGATAACCTTGATAAAATAAATAATCACGATCCCATCAAGTGAGCCAACTCTTGAAAATATAAAACTTTCCTCTTAGCCGACATCTCTTTAAAAAAAACTGTAGGTAATATGCCTTAAAAATATTAATTAAATTTCGTATGTGCAGTTCAGTTTTGTATGTGATGTGACAAAAATATTTTTTCTAGCTTATGTATGTTTTTTAGCCAATCTTCACAGATGGCGCTAAGCTCTTTTGTTTTGCTACGATGTGAAAACTGTCACTTAAAAAATTCCTTATTTGATTTGGATTCGATTATAAGGATTGTTAAGGCACAACACTAATTGCAGCTCAGTTTCATTCGTTCTGTTCATTCAATATCATTCATTCATTTGTCTGTCATGTCATTCGTCGGTTTTGCGCTTCCTTTCTTCTTTCGTTTGTGAATTTGTGAAAATATCTTGTGTTGATTCCATCCATCTAAACTATTATAATAAAAACCGTGGGGGTGATAAAACGTGAGTTTAGTTATATTAATTTTCCTTGGTTGTTGTTGAATAGTTCGCAGTTTTGGTACAATCACGTTTACTATTTTTGTAATAAGATGGCGTCAGGTTTTTAGAAATTAATTCAAAATATATCACGTTACAGAAGATGCCGAACATAAAGCTTCAGTCGTCAGACAACGAAATATTCGACGTTGATGTTGAGATTGCGAAATGCTCCGTCACGATAAAGACCATGTTGGAAGACTTGGGAATGGATGACGACGAGGAAGAAGTGGTTCCTCTACCTAACGTGAACTCGGCTATTCTGAAGAAAGTCATCCAGTGGGCCACGTACCACAAGGACGACCCTCCTCTGCCAGAGGACGACGAGAACAAAGAGAAAAGAACAGATGACATCTCATCATGGGATGCAGATTTCTTGAAAGTGGACCAAGGCACATTATTCGAACTTATATTAGCTGCGAATTACCTGGACATCAAGGGTTTGTTGGATGTAACCTGTAAGACAGTAGCCAATATGATCAAAGGTAAGACGCCTGAAGAGATTCGCAAAACATTCAATATAAAGAATGATTTCACAGCTGCAGAAGAGGAACAGGTCCGCAAAGAGAACGAATGGTGTGAAGAGAAGTAATTTGATCTGGTTTGGTGATTTATTCATAAGCAGCTCATAAATAATTGATTATTTGAACATTCTTGACTTCTGGAGTGAGAGATTTTCTACTTGTTATTCCACACATGACTATAGTTGGAGTGTGCTGTGGGCCTTGTAAGTGCACCCCAACATTCTGCATTGTATAAAAAATTATATGTTAGTAATAAACTATTCTCTAACATAAATAAATGTGATATCATTTTGCTATCAAGATTTAGTAGAATGTACAATAGTGGTACTATTACTAGTCTAAAACTTGCTTCCAAATTCACCCTCATGCCATTCTGGTTACACAAAACTTATTTTCCAAACTTAAGTTGCTTTTTTAACTGGTTATGAGTTGCCATTCTCTATCTACCAGTCTAAAATAATAGCTAAAGAAAGGGCGCGTAAAAAAAGCAGCACTAGTTAGCTATTTATTGTGTAATCCAAGTTTAAGTCATACTTTTTATAACTAAATATTAAAATCGCACAGTCCAGAGGTCAAGTAATCATTTTTATAAGGTTTAGTCCAAGAGTAATTAATGTAGGTAAGGCTTGGCATACCAATTTTAAATTTCTACAAGGCCTCTTATGATAATACCTAATTTATTATTTAATTCTTGACAAAAAGTTAGTCCTGTTCTGTATGATTTACAGTGTAAGTTGGTATTTTGTTGGTTAAATATTTTTCAATGAACAAGGCTAACATTTCCCTAACAATAAGCAGGTTAGCCTGTAGGCCTGTAGCTAAGTAAAGATCTAATTTAGGAACAGACTAGAGTGGCAGTAGTTGATGAGATGACAATGTTTGTGTTGTATTGTATGGTAAATCTAAAGGACATGTCAATGCAGCAGACCACAATGCCCGTGTGGTGCATTCTGGCCATGTTGCTAATATATCAGTGCTGTCATTTGGTATTGGTCTGGTCCCAACTCATACAAGTCTGTAGAATTCTACTATATGTAATTTTATTGAGTGTATATGTAATAAAATAGTATAAATGATATAATTTGCTTTTGCATTTATATGCAAATGACCAGAATACATAGTGCTGATGTGGTAAAACATGTTTTGTCTACCAATTTTCTTATATGTATTGTATGTCAATAACCTGTCTAAAACTTTTAGAGTTCTGTTTATCTGTTTCCAAGTTTATTTCTTTATATGTTCTGGTCTTTATCTATAAAACAGCACTATATATTCCAATGTGTAAAAATCACTTGGACAGTATCATTATGCAGTGTACAAATAAGCCTAATCTAATCACTTTTTATTTCAATATTTTGTTAGATGTCTTATGATAAAGGAATGTTATTTTCTGTTTATTTGCTTTGATAAATAATATTAATGAAATACTCAGGTGGACCACATTATCATCTTCCTGCCCTCATGATGCATAATAAATGAACATTAAAAAACAGATGGGAACCCAGAACACAAACCTATGTTCCAAATAGCAAAACTGCTTTGCCACTATTGTTGTGCACAGAATAGTGTGGCACCATTATACTTACTAAAATGGTTCCCTTTTCTTCAATTTTATGTAACTACATTGGTTGTTTTTTCAAATTAAATTTAAGTACTTACAGTAAAGACATGTATTTTAATTTTAAACTTTTGAGCCTATTTTTTGTTAATTACACTCCAAAATGTTTTCTTATGAGAAATGTAGTATACCACTTCAAAAACAAGTACCTAGTAGGAGTAAAAAAGTCTGTAGTAGGAAGGAGGTGGATGTAGCAATGATATCAGGCATTGCATCATGCATGATTTATGTTATGATCATGATCATGATGTTATACCTAATGCAGATTACAAAAGAGCATCAGTGCCCCAAAAAGGTAGTTTGGTCAGAGGGTGTACCTAAGAACAGAAGACAGCAACAAGGCACTATTTGTGGGTAATGATTGTGTAGCCATAGCTTTCTTGTTTTGCCAAAATATTTATCTACTTGCTTATATGTAGCCACCTCTTAAGACTATACAGAAAAACATTCAGTTAAATCAACTGATCTTTATTTTACAAAAGGCTAAAAATAATAATATAAATTATCAGAATAAGAACATAATCGTAACGTCTGTAATTATAAGTAAATAATAATAATTACTGTATTGCCTACCTTAAAATAAAAGTGACTCCTACAAAAGTCTCAAACAATGCTCCGAAAAGATTCTTGTATAGTTGGGAACGTATCTGGCACGAAGTAATCGTCGATGCAGCTCAGGATGGGGCTCTCGAGGCGGCCCAGCTTGGAGCCGCAGGACGCCGCCCCCAACAGCAACCCCACGAGAAACGCCACGCAAATCAGGACGCACAAGGCACATTGGGCCTTGTTCTGAGACGTTACCAGGTCCTTGCATATGCACATGAAATCGTACACTGACCTGAAAAATCAAACAGTAAGAACTTCGACTGGAAACTAGGACTAAGGTACGAATTATTATTATTTCTGACGTTTCTTAAAATGGCAGTAGGTAGGTACACAGGGGAGGACATGAGGGCACATCAGGTCATTGGACGACTCGGCAACCATATGATCAGCTGTTCCCAAGGTACCGACCTATGCATGACCTATGAAAAGCGAAGCTACCCGAAAGCACCCACCTACCTGCAGCGTCTCGTATTTTCGTACAGTATTCTATCCGTGCCATCCAGCAGCCTCTGCAGCTGCTGCTGAGCGAGGGAGATGACGGGGCACTTCTTGTGCAGGATGCTGGCTATCTCGGCCTCCGGGTCGGTGTCGCAGCTGCAGGCCGCGATGTCCACGTGACCCGCATGGTACCAGTCAGTGCCGCGGTCGCTACGAGCAGACTCAGGTTCAATATTGATGTTAGGGGACTCCTCGCGAGGACTGGTGTCGTCGTGCCTGCGGACTTTCTTGTACGTCTTCCGGGAGTACCGGTAGATGTTCTGAACCTGGTTCTGGATGTGGTAATCGTCGGACGACATCGGAACCCTGTACAAATTCTGGTGCTAACGTCCTATCTGTGCAGTTTTGCAAAATATGTAGGTACAGCGTTTACAATAAAGAACAATCAAACAAAAGTAAACAACTTGGTAAACAAACAACACACCAATTCAATTCAATTTTTTTTAGATGGCTTCTGTCCATAAGGACAATTCTGCCAGTGTCAGGGTTTGGAAGATTATACGGGTTTCAAGAATAGCCAGATGATCGGTCTCTCTAAATAATTACAATACAAAAGTAGTCACCCAGAATAAAAGGGGATATCTAAGAACCTTGGAGTGAGTAGAATGAAAGATATTAGGAGTTGTAAACTAGCGAGGGGCTATAGCTTAATTTTAAATCTTTGAATGAACTTTAAGAGGGTAAGAAAGATAGGGGGATCCAGGGAGGAGAGAATGAAGCTCATGTTGACTGGGCGAGGGACAGAGAGAGGGAGAACGTCGTAGAGTGAGGAGGAGTAGCGGGGGCAGTCGAAGAAGATATGGTCGGCTGTGCCTTCTGCCAGACCACATTCGCAGAGAGAGTGGTCCCGAACCCTTATCTTAGCTAAAAAGGAGGGAGTGCAGTTATGGCCAAGTCTCAAGCGGATTGCAGTCGAGGTCGAAAATTTTGAAAAGTCGCGATATTTAAAAAACCAGGGTTTGGTGGGAATATAAGGCTGTAGACCACCGTAATGCTTGAACTTCTCACGACACACATCAGTCCACTCTTCAGACCATTTCACTTTCAAATCGTTATTAGCTATAAAACTGAGATCTCTCGAAAAGCTGTTATAATAAACCTCCGTGCCATTATGGACAGACCATTTAGCAAATGAATCTGCCTGTTCATTTCCAGAAATACCCGAATGGCCTGGGATCCAAGCGAGAACGACTTCTATGTCAGATAGGGAGCATTTGAATAAAAGGTCTCTGGATTTCAGGTTGATAGGGTGAACAGGTTTTGATCGGAGGGGAAATTTCTGTAGGTCCTCCAGGCAGCTGCGACAGTCAGTGAGTATAATAGTTTTGTTTAGTTTGTGGGACTCAACTAGTGAAATGGCTTCAAAGATGGCAATGGCTTCACCCGAGAATACCGAGGATTTAGGGGGGCACTTGAAGCTCAGAACAAGGTTCATCCGGGGGACCCAGACGGCAGAGCCCACCGGGTCATCAGGGGAATTTTTGGAAGAGTCTGTAAACATGGTTAGCCAGTCAGGAAACTTTTCGGCGATGATTCGGTTGAAATGGGAATTAGCGCCAGGGTCGTCTTTTTCGACGCCTAAAAAGGTTAGGATTCGAGGGCGGTACACTAGAGCCTTGAATGGGATTGAAAATAGGGGATTGCCAGGGCATTGGAATACAGGGGAGGAATCCAAGAACTTTTGGTAGCTTTTGTATAGGCAGGGGGAAGCTTTATGGGTCCAGTATTGTGAGGAAGGAATCAGGTTTGACAGTTGGCAGATAGAGGTTAGCAATGGATGGGAAGAGTCCTGCGCAATTTTAAAGAAGAAGCGGTCACAGAGTAGTTGGCGCCGAAGAAAGAGAGGGGGATCAAGGCATTCAACTTGGAGTGCTTTGGAGGGAGAAGATTTCATTGCGCCACAGACAATACGAAGACATTTTGCCTGGATTTTGTCCCAGCACGATAGGGCTGCCTTGTTACAGGGCTCGAGAAGGAATGACCCGTAGTCGAAAAGGCTGCGAATTAAGGCGTTGTAGAGAAGTTTTTGGGTGAAAGGGTGAGCGCCCCACCATACTCCTGAGAGGGCTCTCAGTACGTTAATGCCTTTCTCGCATTTATCCCTTATATAATTGAGGTGGGTAGTGCCTGAAAGACGAGAATCCAGAAACATGCCCAGGAATTTGACATTATCTTGTACTTCAATAATTTCACTATTTATTACAATATTAACGTCAGGAATTATCTTTTACGTGTGAAGACCACGACAGAGCTTTTGGGGCGGATAGGGAAAGACCATGATCAGATAGCCAGAAGTTGAGATTATCTAGGGCACAGTTCAGGCGAATGGCGCATTCAGAGCTGGAGTGGGAAGACGTATAAGGCTATGTCGTCAGCATACTGAAGGATGTTACAGTCCGAGGAACATGCGGCTTCCAGCTCGGAAGTATATAGGCTGTATAGAATGGGGCTTAGTACAGAGCCTTGAGGTAAACCTTTCCAAATGGTTCTAGGAGGCAGTAAAGCGCCCTGGAAGCGAACAGAGATGCACCGATCCATCAATAGGTTACATATAACATTCACTATCCTCGCTGGGAGGTTGAGCTGAAGCATTTTCAACTTGAGTACTGACAGTATGACATTGTCATATGCCGACGTAATGTCGAGGAAGACTCCTACTAAATACTGGCCTCTTGAAAAGGCAAGACGGATGTCAGATGTCAGAATACTCAGGCTGTCCATGGTTCCCATACCTCTCCTAAACCCAAACTGAAATCTAGATAGGATGCCTCTGCTTTCCAAAATCCACTCTAGGCGGTTTTTAATGAGATGTTCCATGATTTTTGCGAGAACCGACGATAGAGCGATGGGCCTATATGAAGAAGGGTCCGCAGGGTCTTTTTGGGGTTTTAAAATAGGGATAACAATTTGTTGCTTCCAGGAGTCTGGAATAACACCAGTTTCGTAAATTTTATTAAGGATATGTAGGAGGACACTTTTGAAGATTCGAGCATTTTTTATGAATGAGTAGGGATTCCATCAATGCCTGGGGTAGAGTCCTGGAGGTGTGAGAGGACAGATGCGAGTTCATTGAAGGAGAAAGGCTCATCCATACCGTCATAGGAGAGGGGTGGGGGGGAAGAGGAGGGGAGGCAACTTTCGGGGGGGACAAAAGGGGGGGCCAGTCTGTCCAGGAAACCTTCTAACCAGGAGGGAGGGACATTAGAGGTAGGGTTGTTGTCCCTCAATGACCCTCGGAATCTATTTATGTTTTTCCAGACGAGCGAAGGAGGGAAACGGGGAGAAAGGCTTTCACAAAATTTAAACCATCCGCTGCGCTTTTTCTGTGACAGTTCCTTTTTTGATTTGGCACAGGTTTTTTTAAAATTAATATAGTTTTCCGTGGAAGGGTTGGCTAAAAATATCTCTTCTTGTTCATCACGGCTGCGGACGGCATCGGTACAATCTGAATCCCACCATGGCGGGGAGGGGATAAAGTCTTTAGGGGACTTTTTGAGGGGAATAAACTTGTTGGCGGATGAGATTAGGGTAGAAACGAAGTCGAGGTAGAGTTGGATAAAATTATCCTGTGTGATTGCTGGAAATTTATCTGTTTCGGCTGTAACAGATAGTCTGAAGTCGTCCCATTTAGCTTTGGACAAGCGGAACTTTAGAAGGGGAGGGACAGAAACAGGGTAGGGAGACACATTGGGTGAAGGTTACGAGGATGGGGAGATGGTCGCTACCATGAGAGTGAGTTAGAACTCTCCAGGATGTTTGGGAGACCAAGTTAGGCGAGATTAAGGACAAGTCCACGCAACTTGGGTTCTGAGTGGGGGAAGTTCTCCTGGTGGGGCTGCCATCGTTCAGTATGCAGAGGTTATTATTGTCCATAAGGTCGATGAGAGAGGAAGATGGGGAATCGCAGTGAACCGATCCCCACATAGAGTGATGGCAGTTGAAGTCACCAACAACAACTAAGGGGGCAGGAAGAGATGTAAGAATGGAGTCCAGTTCAGACAGAATGGAGGCATTAGGGGAAGGGATATAAACAGAAACAAAAGTCATATTCAGAGTTCTTACAGCAACCACATTTAAGGATGGAGAATGGGGAGGAAGGGGAATTAAGGAAAATATTAACGATCTTTTTATCAGGAGGGCGCAACCGTCCCATCCACCATCATGATCATCCCGAAGGCATGAAAATCCAGGCACCCGAAAGCGAGAGCCCGGACGTAGCCATGTCTCCGAGATGGCCAAGACAGAGGGATGATAGGTATTTATTAGGTTGAAAATTTCTGTTTTTTTATGCCGAATGCTCTTACAGTTCCATTGGAGCAGAACCGTGGCCATTGTAGAGGGGTAAAGGTGTAAGAGTTTTCAGTGTTTCTGTGACGTTGTTCGGTATTGCGATTTTGTTTTCAGATAGGAGTTGTAAAAGAGAGCTCAGAACTTCGAGGATTTTGGCTAGGGATGCATCAATTGGAGGACTGTTGAGAGCACATCCATTAGGTTGGACGGATTTAGGGGAGTTGACAATGGAGTAGTGGGCCTCATTGTCATATCCTTTGCCGAGAGGGGGCGAGGGTCTGCGGGGTTTGTAAATAGTCTTCCAATGTGAGACTGGTGATGAAGAGGGGGAAGAGTTAGCAATATAGCGAGGAGTCAAAGGACTCATTGGGGGACGAGGTGGGGAGCCCGAAGTAGACCCGCATTCAGCTAGTTCGAATTCATCATCCACAGAGTTAGCGCGGATGGTGTCAGCGAAGTTCCGACGGACAGGTCGGAAGCGGAGTGATGCCTCAGAGTAAGGAATGTTTTCCTCGGACATGACAATTTTTATGGATTTTTGTCTCATATGTTCTGGACAGTTAGGGCTTGTAGCATAGTGAGAGCCGGAGCAGTAAAGACACGAGGCATCCTTGTCTCTAATAGAACAAGAGTCACCTGTATGAGGTTGACAGCATTTAAAGCAGCGGGGTTTCGAGCGACATTTGTCCTGGACGTGTCCAAAGCGGCAGCAACGATTGCACTGGATGGTTGGAAGAGTGTATATGCCAACTGGGAGCGACGTATAGCAGCAGAAAACCCTTTCAGGTAATTTTTGGCCCAGGAAAGTTACGACAACTGTCTGGGTGGGAAGCCATTCCGCCTTGCCATCCTTATAGTTCTTTCTGTTAAGACGCCTGGCTTTGATGGGTCGGGAGGAGTTTGAGCACTCCAGAGAGGTAAGGAATTCCTCCATGGTCCACTCAACAGGGATATTTCTGACTATGCCCATTCGAGTTAAGTGATAATTTGGGATTACCGCTTTGTAGTTATTTTGCTTCAAAAGAGGATGGTCCAGAAATGAATTGGCATAATTTGCATTTTCGAATTCCACTACAACCCGGTTGCGGCCTGCCGGCTTAATGCCGTCCTTTTTAACGATACCTGGGACATTGTTTTTGTAGATGGTTTGCGCAAATCTGAGAAGTCTGATTGAAAGGCCGGCAGAAGGGTCCACCACACACCAACAAACACAAACGTAAAACTTCAATCAAAGAGCTGACAGAATTTGACAGAAACTTGGTTTTTAAAATGGTGACAGCAAAACATCGCAGTAAGAGATTTTAATCAGCCAATCTGCCAGGTTTGAGTTGATGGTGGTTTGGTTCGTCGACTCCTTCGAGCAACGCATCTTCCGTCCCGTTCCAGTAGTCTAGCGTTCCTCCAAGGTTTGTCTAAGGTCAACTTCCACACGATAAAAGAAGGGAAGTGACAGTGGGTCGCACTCGGAGTAGTGGGTAGGGTAGTGTAAAGTTTGGTAAAAGGGCTAACCTCCGCGACTCACTACCTCTTAAGACTAGGCAAGAAACACTCAATATGATAACGAAAATATTCTATATATTTACAATAAAAAATATGTATAACTAAATAACAATATAAAAGCATATAAAATGTCAGTCTCCAAAGTATTTGTGCATGAACTTCTTGGAATATTCGTAGACGACGAAGAGCGCGGCCGTGGCGGGGATCGTGCGAACCAGCGTCGGCTTCAGACCGTTGTACAGCGCACCGATACCTGCAAATAAACCAGAAGGTATTATATTTAAGGTCGTTACAGTTACACACCCATGTTCCTTTCATGGGGCAAGCTCCACATGACATGACATCTGTCAGACAAACGATCGTTAGCGATTGCAACGCGCGTCTCACGTGCTTTGTCACTTCTGTTTTATATTGAAACGGTTTAAAGTGTTGGTTTAAAGCGTCGCGATATGCCTTGTTTGACAGATGCCATCTTACGCCTTACGTCTCCTCTATGGAGCGTGTGCCTTAGTTGGTTGAAAAACCTTGGCAGCAGGGTTCATCGGGTGCGGTTGTTCGTCGACAGACACCTACATATTTAGCTTATCTTAAAGAATATTAAAATAACAAGTTAACAGGGAATAGGTATGCAGAACACGTAACCGATTTTTCGCAACTTGGCGGCTTTAAAACCTTACCGTAACCTTAACAGCCACAACAATCCACTGCTGGACATGAGCCTTCCCCTGGGTATTGCCATAATCACTCACGTTTAAAAAATGTTGCATTTCAAAGAGAACGCTGCACATTTCCTGGATGAATGTATCCCTAAGCTGCATTTTACGACACCCACGATGCACCCACGGGTTGACTTCTCACTTTCTCTTCGTGTGGGACACAGACACACACCTTGAGATTGTTAGGAATATCTTGAAAAGGTACGTAACAAGTTAACAGAGATTGTGTGGAACATCGAAATTATATAGGTAAGTACCGGTTGATAATTGCTTTAGTCCTACGAAGGACAAACAGACATCGTCCAGAGAATAATCGGTCAGGTAACGGATCCGACTGATAAAAAATATCGCCGTAGAAAATTTCTCATTTTCATTTATGTCTTACGATAATTATTATAATCTAGCGTTGTTTGTAATTTCACGGTGACATATACTTAATCGTCGCTCCGAGACGAGCATCAAGAGATCGATAATTTGGCATTGTTAGTCGAGATGCCGGCAGCTCAGTTGGCAGAGCAGTAAGCCGGTACCACGATGCCGCTATATGTTTTGAATTTCTTATTTTGATGTATACCTTCCTTCCTAACGAGCTGCATGGTGACATCTATGAACTGCTGTTTCTCCTTGGAGATCTGCATGCGCGACTTGATGACGTCGGTGGGGAAGATGACCGTCCACAGCACCAGCCCCCCGACAGCTCCGGATATCATGGTCCGGATGAGGCCGGTGTACAATACCCACGATAGAAAAACAAATAGGAACTCTGCTATAGATGAGAAGACTTCTCGCTGCAGTAGTATAGCGCTCCTTTTCTTACTTGAGTATACTTTCCTAATCTAATACCCATGATTAAAAACAAATAGGAACTCTACTAACTACGTTTCTGTAACCATCTACTAACAGACCTATGTCAAGACCATACAAACGATGAAAAAAAAAGGGAACTCAACATACCTTCTTCAATGTATTGGAGTGCTTTACATAACTAACCACTAGGTGTCGCTAAATCGTCGCTTAGAGACGAGCATGAAGAGATTGAAAATTTGGCATTATTGATCGAGACGCTGACAGCTCAGTTGGCAGAGCAGTAAGCCGGTACCCTGAGGTCCCGGGTTCAAGTCTCGGCCGCCGCTATAAGTTTTCGAATTTCTTATTTCGATTTATACCTTCCTTCCTGACGAGCTGCATGGTGACATCTATGAACTGCTGTTTCTCCTTGGAGATCTGCATGCGCGACTTGACGACGTCGGTGGGGAAGATGACCGTCCACAGCACCAGCCCCCCTACAGCTCCGGATATCATGGTGCGGATGAGGCCGATGTACAATACCCACGATAGAAAAACAAATAGGAACTCTACTATAGGTAGTTGAGAAGACTAGTCGCTGCAATAGTATGGCGCTCGCTTTCTTACTTGAGTTTACCTTCCTAAAAGCCACGATTAAAAACAAATAGGAACTCTACTTACGGCATTTCTGGCAGTCCTGTGTCAAGAACATTCAAACGATGAAAAACAAAAAGGAAACTCAACATACCTACCTTCCTTCACTACTAGGTGTCGCTGATACGTCGCTTCAAAACGAGCATCAAGAGATTGAAAATTTGGCAGTGTCGATTGAAACGTCGACAGCACAGTTGGCAGAGCAGTGAGACGGTACCTTACGATCCCGGGTTCAAGCCTCAGCTTTCGCTATAAGATTTTGCACAATACCCACGATGAAAAATAAACAAAACTGGCGAGGAGTGTGTCAAATATGCCCACACATAGGGTTTCGTAGTCAATGTAACATTTCTAGCAAATAGGAGCTCTGCTATAGTACCGTCATTCGAATAGGCCATAATTGACAGCTGTCAAACCCATACTACGAAACAAGTCAACAAAGAAAAATACTAGTACCCCGAGGTCCCAGGTTCAAGTCTCGGCCGCCGCTATAAGTATTTGAATTTCTTATTTTAATGCATACCTTCCTTCCTGACGAGCTGCATGGTGACATCTATGAACTGTTGTTTCTCCTTGGAGATCTGCATGCGCGACTTGATGACGTCGGTGGGGAAGATGACCGTCCACAGCACCAGCCCCCCTACGGCTCCGGATATCATGGTGCGGATGAGGCCGATGTCGTCCTTTGATTGGCCCGGTTTTGTCAGTAATGCTCGCGTGCCTGAAAATATGTTTTTTAAAGGAATATCAAATAGGGTGCACTGTGCAGAGAGTGAACAGCTTTACTTGCTATACTTAGTTGATCGTGTGGTAGGAAGCATGGAGTCGGGCTTTTACCGAATTCAAAGATTTACTCAACCATTACTCTTTAAAAAAAAGAATTTCTTGAATCGTTCCGTGTGCTTGCTTTTTTAGATAATGCGGAAGCGTAGGCAATATAGCTTCAAAGAAAAGTGGATAAGAAAAGTTTGTTTCTAGCAGTGGATATCTTATGCATGTTAATTGGAGGTGATATACAGATTAGTGCAAACCAAAATACTTCTTAACACTCATAATCTTAATCAAATAAAATAAAACTGCTAATTGGAGGACAACTCAGAGCTCATTGCAGATGGCGATTGGCGTCTGGCGCGAGGAGTATGTATCTTATACCTTCAAACGAGCAAAAATTGTGTAGGTAAGTATAATACATAATCGGGATCTCAAAAACGGCTACAACGATTTTTACGAAATTTCGTAAATCGTAAATTCTAGCTCGGTCCTCCAGATGGTATTTATTTATATTATACTTCTAGCGTTATAGCATTGGCTAGTGGAATTAAAGACGTAGAAGAAGTACCTTCATATCCTCCAAAGAAAAAGAAGTATCCAGGCATTTCTCTCATCATAGTCGGCGTCAGTCCTTTGAACAGTCCTCGTATGCCGCTATCTCTGAATATTTGTTGCGTTAGTTGAAAAGGCGATATTTTGACCTGGAAGGGCAGAAGACATATTTGAATTAGCGAATATTGGGTAATTATTTGTAATAGCTTCTACTGATAAATCGCTGAGAGAATAAAACTTGAGCTGAGATGAGCATTAAATTAAGAAATCGCTGAATACAGGCACCTAGGTCATATGGCAGAGTGGTGGAAGAATATCCACAGTCGCGGGTTCAAGTCCCGCCCGGCCACAGTTTTATTTTTCTAATTCCCTATAACTGGCCTCAGTGATCAAATTTATCGAAGGTCATCCAGTGACCCTTTAAAGTTATTAGCAGAGTTAATCATAAAGATAATGGTCATACGTCGGTTATGGTGTATCTAACTCTGATGAAGTTGATAAGATAAAATTGATTGGGCACTGCATTCATTATAGTAAGGTACCTACACAGAAACAAATATTAACATTCAATCTTGATAACAGGCAGATAATACGTAGGTATTTCGGGCAGAAAAGCAATGAAAATAGGTACAACCTATCGATTAGATATAATTATCCTACACATTATCTGTATATTTTTAAGTAAGAATGAGAAAATGATGATTAATGATTTTAGTTACTAAGTGATAAAATTCAATTGAAGTTTTAAGAGACTTTATTTTCATAGAGTGTGGTTCGAAATTACGCCCGCCACCCAGAGCAGCAGGAAGGGGGAACTATCTACATCCACTACACTAGCAGACCACTTAATAAATTTATCAATAGTCTTGTGGCTCTGTGCTTCGGAAGGCACGTTAAGCCATCGAACCCCGTTGCGTTCAAGGATACCTAACCTAGGGCCGCCGCAGAGAAGCGAGAGCATTTTTCAAGTAATTGAAATAAAGTTGACATCGGCTAAACTGAAGAAACGTCTCATCGTCGTCGCCCGCGGCATTTAGACGGCGGCCATTATACAACCATGTCAGACGCTCGATTGTAATAGTCAGCTGTTTTATTGGTTCGTCCGAAGAATAAGAAGTAGTGCAGACTTACTGCAGCCGCGCCGCTCTGCACAGCGACCTCCCGCATGGCCTGCAGCTGGCACTTGACCAGCTCCGTCGGGCACAGGGTGAATGTTGAGAAGAACGCGGCCAGGAATCCCGCTGATGCATTCCCCAATGCAGACAGGAAAGAGGGAGGCATGGACAGTGGACTACTGTGGCTGTAGTAGTAGTAGTAGTAGAAGACTTACTGCAGCCGCGCCGCTCTGCACGGCGACCTCCCGCATGGCCTGCAGCTGGCACTTGACCAGCTCCGTCGGGCACAGGGTGAATGTTGAGAAGAACGCAGCTAAGAATCCCGCTGATGCATTCCCGAATGCTGACAGGAAAGACGGAGGCATGGACATTAGTCCAGCGGTGGTCTGTTGTGGCTGTAGTAGTTCTAGTAGTAGTAGAAGACTTACTGCAGCGGCGCCGCTCTGCACGGCGACCTCCCGCATGGCCTGCAGCTGGCACTTGACCAGCTCCGTCGGGCACAGGGTGAATGTTGAGAAGAACGCGGCTAAGAATCCCGCTGATGCATTCCCGAACGCAGACAGTTGATCTACTTTCTGGAATAATTAAAATAAGATATGATTATTAAATTGAATAAAATTTAAAGCAAAATGTTTAGGTACTTTCAAAGAATTGCATAAAGATAGCTCTGGTCTGAAATAGACCCATGACTCATAACATAAAATAATACTTGAGAAAACATAAAATGGGAAAATCTATGGAGGAGAAACTTAGATTTTGCATGCTTTTCTTTATAGTTTGTCATTTATTCATATCATGATAAATCATATTTTATGTTTAAAAAAATATATTAGATGCTATCTCAGTTTTTCTTCTATGAGTATGTGAGGAACAATTATACAATACAATAGTAATTTTGCAGCACTACATAGTGAAAAGAATTATGTAAAATAACAAAATTACTCAAAGAAAATAAATAAAAATAATTACCTCAACACCAGTTACAGTACAAACAAATTTCTGGCAGTAGCCATAAGCTGCGAAGAGAACTGAATTCTCAGCGACATTAGCTATGATGGCCGGAGTGGTGCCCGCGTACAATCCTCGCACTACTCCGTCATGTCTAAGTGTCTGTTTTAGACAATCCCACATCCCTTTGTATAAATGTGGGAAAGTCTGCATTTTAACTTTTACTGTGTCAAGCGGCTGGCCGACATAAACTACTGCTACACCACCTAAACAATAAAAAACATACATAATAAAAATAAGTTCTAAATTTATAAGAAAATGAAAAAATACAATTTTAATTTTTTATTTACCTAGTGATCCTGCAATAAAATCTATAACACCGCTCTTAAAATTTGAAGATTCCGTCAATTCCATTCCTTGCTTTTTCAAAGTATCAACTTCTGTAACACCACTCTTAAAATTTGAAGATTCCGTCGTATTAATTCCTTGCTTTTTCAAAGAGCCGGCCTCCGTTTCTTCCCCCATAGTGAAAGCAAATCTGAAATTAAAGATAATTATTGGTACGCTAATCTTTTATGTTAGCCCTTATTTAAACAAATATAAATTTGGTGATGCAATTTTGCTGAAAGTTAGGGATAACCTAAAGTTATTTTTCTATCATCCGAATATACATTAAAATGTGATTTCAACTAACCTTTATTGGAAATATTATATTGAGATCATCAGAACTTTAGATAAGACGGACAAACAAGTTCTATTTAGTGTTAAATACCGATAAGAAAATTGATATCACAATTTCGACGGAAACTCTTGAAGACATGCAACATACGTAACTAAATAGTTCCAAAGTAATTTAACTATGTTAAAGAACTTACAGCTTCACTTAAGTACACAGGAATTTAAGTAAAAACACGCGATAGCGTTTTTAAAATTAAATATTTCCGCCACTAAACCAAAGCACATCCACACGCCTGATTTTGACACTTTGACAGTTGTTATTTCTAGTGATGTGCGTGCAAATATCGAAGTTTTAACCAGCTTATCCTATCTATGGGTTTCCAGGCAATCTCAAGTGTCATGTAGAGGGCGCTGTGCTAATTTGAAATAAGTTTTCTTTATATAAATAGTCCAAAATTACTCTTTGTATTGTGTTTTTCATATTGTTTCAAATAGTCATTGATTTTCTGTTCACTAGACAATTATTATTAGCAGGATTACTTTAATTCATAACAAATCAAACGAACATAGGTAAACAATTAGACTGACATAACGTGAAACGGACGGAACCTGATAGAATAGTTGAAGCCAGATAAGGGGTACGTTCACGCAACCTTCTTTCGAAGCTCTTTTTCTTACTTTGACTGTTCATAAACCCGCAAGAGTTACCGGAAATAAATTCTCTAGACAGACGTGCTAAAATGCGGTTCTAAGAACTGTCATCGGAGGAACAACTAGTGGAAACAACATTAAAGTGCCCTTGAATTTTGTTGATTGGATCGTATATTGACTATTTTTTAAGTTAGCTCTACACTCTCTGGTTTTACATCAACACCCATTCGCGGGGAGGGGACGGCGACAGAGACTAAAAAACCGCGTCAGAAAAAAGTCGCATAAGTAAACGCGACCTTACTTATCGATAGCTGTGACAAGCTGGACATCCCTATTGAAATATATTTGTGAAGATAGTTACGAAATTTACTATTTTAATACCAAACCAATTTAATTTCAAACAAACAGCCCGAATTATGGTTTATTCGCAATTTCGACTACACAAAACTTAGTTTCAAATGTTGTTTTTGATTTGTTTTCTTAGAACAGTAGAAAATATGATAAACCAGAAATATTTTTTGATTTGGTATAGCTTTCTTCATAAATGTAACAGAATAATGAAACAGAATGGGTTCACGAAACATGGTTGTTTTTCAGCTTTTCCAGTAGTCCTTTTTGAATAGAATTTAGTTTGATTGAGACTAACTTATATTAAGTTATAATGAAGAAGATTAAAGATCCATTAATCTAGCACAATATTGTTAAGTTTGATATATGTAAATAACCTAGCTGTTAGCGTCTAAAAGTGGTTCCGTACAGCAAAGTTGTTATTGGAAATAAACATGAATTTCGTGTATTTTCAATGATTTAAGTAAGTTCTATCAATCGTGAAATTAATGTACTATAGGATTATTGTATTATTCAAAAGATTCTTGCATGCATAATTAAGAAAAACAGCGTTAATTTTTGACGTGTCTTTTTTTTGGGTTTCGTGTTCGGCCGCCATGTTTGTCCTTTTATAATCTAAAAATTCTAAATGATTGTTATTGTGTTGTGGACAGCGTTCTATCAGTTATTTTATCAATAAACGTGTATGGGTAAATAAACGTAATGATATTATGCTATAGGATTTTGTCGGTGGTGTTTTGAGTGATGTGTGTAACGATCGCGTCTTTGTTCAGGTGTTCAGGATGGTTGTTGGATCTACGGCGGCGTATCCTGGCAGGCAGGTGCTCCACAAGATGCAGCCGATGGGCATGACTCCGCGGGAGTTGTCGGAGTACGATGACTTGGCGACAGCTCTCATAGTGGACCCCTATCTGGGCATTACTACACACAAAATGAATATTCGCTACAGACCTCTCAAAACAAACAAGGAAGAACTGAAAAACATTATCAAAGAATTTATACAAACACAAGACTACAACAAGGCATACACTAAATTGGCTAATGGTGAATGGATGCCAAGACACTTTAGCAAAAATAAACATCAACAGAGTAAACTGAGAGAGCATGTAAGTAATCTTCAATGTTTACTTGTCCATTGTTTATTTACTACCTATTTATTCAACTGAAAGAGTTTGGTATGGTTTAATTTCTAATAAATTAAAATTTGTTTTCAGATTTATCGCTATTTGAGAGTATTTGACAAAAAGGCTGGATTTGTTATTGAGCCTTGCTACAGATATTCATTAGAAGGTAGAGTTGGAGCAAAGATTTCAACAACAAAGAAGTTTTTGAAACATGAGAGAATAGATTTTTTGGTGGGCTGCATTGCGGAGATGACAGAGGAAGAAGAAAAGCAACTTCTTCATACTGGGAAAAATGATTTTTCTGTTATGTATAGTTGTAGGAAAAATTGTGCACAGTTGTGGTTAGGGCCTGCAGCATACATCAATCATGATTGTAGGCCAACTTGTACCTTTGAAGCCACTGATAGAGGTAAGGCTTTTGTGCGTGTGCTGAGAGATATAGATGTGGGAGAAGAGATTACTTGTTATTATGGAGAAGACTTTTTTGGCAATGGAAATTGTTATTGTGAATGTGAGACTTGTGAAAGACGAGGTAAAGGTGCATTTTCTGTAAAGAGCCCTGAAAATAAAGATGAAGAGGGAAAGCGGTACAGGTTTAGAGAAACTGATAACAGAATAAACAGAACAAAGGCAAAACAAACACAAAAAACTGTAAATGGAAAAAATATTGAAAAGACTCGAATATCATCCAGACTTGATTCTAGTATTGTATCTCCTCTAAGTATGAAAGAAATGAAACAAAAAGGCTTGACAAAGTATGATGCGGAACTTTTGATAGCACAAGGTTGTATTGCTGATGTGATGGATGGCCCTGTTGTCAAAGAAGCACAAGGTAGTAGAGAATCATCCGCGTCGAGTCGAGGAGGGCGGCTGCGGCGGCGCACCGACAGCTGTCGTGCGGCGAACGGCAGCACCGCCCCGACGCCGGCCAGCGGCACGCAGCGCCGCGTCGCGTCCTCGCGCTGCTGCAGCACCACCAGCTCGCGCAGCAGCCACGACTCACACTCAGGAATAGTATTGAGAAGTCACAAGCGTCTGTTGGACAGTTGCCCCCCCACTACTTACACTAAAACCAGAAGTAACTCCAAAGGACGCACTGAAGCCAAAACAGGGAGAAATCTAATCACGCCTAAGTCTGATACTGATTCTCCAGTTGATCAGGATAAACTAGATATCAAAACAGAACCTACAATAAATGACTCAAAAGAAAACTGTGTAGCAGATACTTCTGCAGGTACCCAGCAGGATATTGCTGTGAGTACTAATTGTGATACCAAGGAGACATTTCAACAGAATCCTGAAACGAACACTAGCACACCTGTACATACATCAGTAGAAAGTTCAGAAAATTCTTCCACTAACAAAAATGAACAAAATATCCAGGACAATGAAAATTTAGTTGATAAGGCAAGTTTGAAAAGTGAGATTTATGACTTTAGAGAAAATGTTAACCCAAGTGAATGTAAAGATAGTAAACCGATCAAAAATCATAATAAGGTAGATGTAGGAAGTCGAAGTGATGAATCCAAAAAGGAGGCGGATTCGGGTCCGCCATGGTTGGCAGACAACTCGAATAAGAGCAGCGACTGTCCGTGCACGCCGCCGCGGCTCAAGCTGACGTTGCGCGTGAAGCGCAGCCCCGCCATGGAGGACGTGTCGGACGCGGGCGGCCCGCCAGACCCGCCCGAGTACGAGGTGCTGCGGCTGGAGGGCGTCGACCCCGAGACGGCGCGCCGCCTCAAGAAGCGGCGCCGCTCCAAGGAGCGCCACCGCAAGCACAGCCCTATCCGTCCTCTGCCTCCTATGAAACGTCTAAGATTAATTTTCGGCAATGAAAGTCGGACCATCGACCTGCCGGCCGGACTCTCGGCTGACTGACGGCCGCAATTTAACTTACGGTTTTGTTTCCACCGTTATTATTCAATTATTAGTTTAAATTGTCACTGATTAGGATTATTTTACCTAGTATTTATTACTGTAACGTGAAGCTTGTTTTAAGTATTGTGTGATAGGCATCATATTTTAATTGATGATTCCATGGAATATTTATTAAACATGAATGCGGATGATTTGGTATTTTATTAACATAATTATTTATTTTCTTATCCTTCAATTTTACAGGATTTAGTTAAATACAACATTGTGGTAATTACTCAATAGAAACTCTGTATACCTTTTTAAATTGTTGTTTTTAATTTATTACAAAATACTTGTAAATTATAATTAACATTTTCATTAGAAATACTTTATATGATTGATGATGATTATGTATGTTAAAAAAATTTAATGTTTTGACTGTTTCTCATGTAAAAAGGAATGCAATTTAATAAAATGTAAAGAACAAAAATTAATTTGTAATTTGTAGTGTAGTTAAATCTTAGACAAAGGAAAGGATACCTTACCTAGGTGTATAAATAATTATGTGGATAATTTAGATAAAATTGTGGTGATAATATGAACTGCCAATTTAAATAATTACTGGCTTACTTACTACAAGCAATAAATATTGCATATTCTTGGTTGTACTGCATCAGCAAGTGTTCAAAGGTTCATCTTCATTTCATGTCATAAACCATCATACATCATATCATCCCAATTAGGGAAACGGCGCCATCAAGTAATAATTTCTGAATTTCGAGATTCTGTTCTGACACATAAACTGCGATTCTTAACAATTCCTTTGCTGTGTATCTCCATCAAGTTTGGGAGGAAACATACTTACTAGAAGTATTTAAAGGGTTTTAAATCGTCCTTAACAGGGGGTATTTTATAATAGGTAGAGTAGGATGAGCAGTTGAGCAGATTTGATATCTACACAGTAGGAAGAGCAGTCTTTTCTGAAATGGAATATGCTACTCATTTACGACAAATTGAATTATATCTGTGAGCAGCTGAACACTAGGTACACTATGGATACAAATAAGCTCCAAGTTAGCACAGAATGTCATGTCCTTACCAATTCCGCTAGATGGCGCACGAGGAAAGGCATATCTGGGATCAACCTGTAATCTTTAACTTGCGCGGATAAAAAAAATGTTTCGATGATTTTTTGATTTTCTACTATGGGGACAACTTGCCCCAAGTGTAGTATGTGTTTGGGGAATCGGTGGACTGGTTACGGTGTTAGCTGTAGGGTTTGCCTCCAGGCCCTGATGTGTGCAGGCAAGTGATAGGCAACACAAAGACCTACAAGTTGCAAATCAACCCGATCTTTATAGTTTCCCTGTCTTTTGTAGCGAGTTTCCATCATTATCATCAGGCGCGTCCACGCTGAGCGAGGCTGCTCGGGTGCTCATTGCCTCGCGCGGCAAACGATCAAAAATCACGAGGCTCACCCGAGCTATCGCATGCTCGTGTGCGGGCCGATCCAAAATTAAAGAAGTTTGCTTATTAATTTATTTAGGCATCCAAATTGGGCTGAACTTTGCTCGCCTGCGGTGCACGAGCGTATGCCGCGCGAGGCACCGAGCTGAGCAACCTCGCTCAGTGTGGACCTATTTTAGGCAAGATATTTCTCAGCTTATGATCATGCATGAGTTATTATCTAATAAATTCATTTATAAATATTCCAGTATAAAATTGTTGCTTACATCCTGTAAGATATGTAATTATATAAGAATAGACCTATGTCAGGTTTAAAAATAATTAGGATCACAATAAACTGCCTCACATTTTTATGGTAATGTTTTCATTTCAATAGTTTTCCTTTATTTGTGCAGGTTTTTAAAATCATATCTCTAAAAAATAAACATTAATATTGGGCTGGTAGAATATTTACTATTTTTATGTTGTTTCCTAATTAATACAAGAAACACTTTTCAATTTTACATTGTTTGCCAAAATTAATAACGATTTTTCTGTAGAGAGTTATTTTATTAAAAACTTATTATGAATGAAATATGACATTTGTAAGCCAAGTGTGCAGTGGAGATCCACATTGGGCAGGAAAGAAGTGCCTGCTCTAGTGACCATACCTGAAAATAATCAAAAATGTGTTATAAACAACTGCATTCAATTAAAATTAATAGTATGTACAAAGAAAATTATATAATACCAGAATGTAAAGAAGAACACAACAGGATACTGCTGACATAACTACATTAAATTAAAGGTCTTTAGCTCGCAGTTATCAGCAAATATTATTATAATAAAAATGAATAACATGTAGCCTTTCTGGGATATAAAAAAATGTTTTGAAATGTAAGATGATGAGAAACAAAGATAATGAACACTCACTTTTGGAATTCCCATTCTCTGTTGTCTAATGGGCATACTTGACGAGTCTTGAGCCAACGTGAAATACAGTGGAAGTGGAATGCATGCTGAAAATAAATCATAATATTAATCTTAAAAACTAACTTAATTTGCTGAGTGCGCAAATCTGTGACAACATTGTGGCACTAGCCAAGAATGGAGTTAATAACTTAATTGCTCAATAAATAGGTATGTCTAGAAACATAAGAGAAAATTGCGCTACATTTTGAAGGTATGAAATCCTATAATACATACATTGCAAACACCCCAAGCCACTGTGCACTCCTCGCTGGTAGCAGATGCCTGGTTAGCCTGGCATTCTATACACAGATCCATGATGTGGTTGCGGCAGATAGCACAATTGTCCACCACGATATCTGAACAAAACAAAACACAGTAAGACAAAAGTTTTGTAAAGGTTATACAAAAGGCTATAAAAAATAAATTGTACATACCCCAGGCCCACAGAGCGACAGCATTCCACTGCGAACAAATTCAAAATATCAACAAACAAGCCTTCAAATGTGAAGAAGCATCTGTAATGGGACAATGATGCTGCACAATCATTTTTTACCTTCTTTACTTCGAACCGTTTTTTCTCGCCTTTGCCGCTGCTGGACGACGCCATTTCGATTTCTTCTTCATCTATATCCATAGCTGAAGCCATTATTATTTTGAATTACCTTACTTTTTTGGTCTAAAATTAATAAAAACTGCACAAATCACAATTTATTGACGGGAGGAAAGCGGACAATTTTGGGTTTTTGACAGTGACAGTTCCGTAAAAACAGTTTTTTTTACCTGATTTTAGCGCTATACGATAAGCAAGAATGAAAAGCAATTTTTAAAAATCATTGATTATTATGGATGAAAGTTATATTTAAATACTGCATTGATTTGACAAGAAGATATTTAAGAATTGAAAAGATTTTGTCTTTTGAATTGAATTCATTTTTAAGTATTTTTTTTCTCTTTTTTGCATTTTAACTAGCGCGAAAAAAACTTTTTCTTTATCCTTCCCGCCAGGTTAAGGCCTGTGATCATACTGCCTATTCGTTTTTTTCTACTTAGTGTATTGAAATCGCATCAATCATTTTGAGTACTGTGGCTGGCCTACAGTTACGTTAATTATTGGGTAGACCAGGGCCGGTTTAGAAGAGCATCACCCCAATTCTACCCGTAGGTGTCGTAAGCTACTCAGGGCAGGGATAAATATCCAGGGAATAGGCAACAGCGTACCTTGTGAATCAAAAATCTTGCACTGTACTGCGCTCGCCAATCCGCCTGACGAGCGTGGTGAGTAGGTATGGTAATACTTACCCCCTGATAGGAAGAGGCCCGTGTCTAGCAGTGGACTGTTGTGTCTGTTTAGTAGGTATTGGGTTGACGGATCTGCTCTATTCAGCAGATTAGGTAAGTAAGTACCTACTGTACCTAACTAAAGTATTCTTTGGAGCAATAGGGATTGGATGGAGAAGAAAACCGAATAAACATAGGTATCAATAAAACAAGTACTACGCTACATGATGATTTTTTAATTCAAACTCTACTTGGTCATCAGTTCTGTCTTTGCTAGTTTTATACGAATTCTTCCAAATTTCATAGAAGCACACTGTTGCTTGAAACCTGTAGCAGACGAGGAGCGGCACCGATATGTGTGTGATGAGAGTCCAGGCCCATACGCCGAAGAAATCCATCTGTCGAATAAAAAATACGATTTGAATTGTGATAGATAGGTACCTACGTTGGTTTTATGCTATTTCTATAGAGGAAACACACCAAATTTAGTTCGATAACTTTATATGGAAAAAACGCTCTTATTAACAAAAGTTGGTCAAGACATATTTGACACAATAGGGATGAGGTACATCACTACGCCTACTACTGCTAGTGTTGTGCCTGTATCACACATCCTCCTTTTTCAAAACAAACAATACATTTTTAAGTTACAGAGCAAATAAACAATTTAGCAAATAAAATATAAACATATCAAAGGTCCAGTCTCTTCGGTATAGTATAAATCCTTTCTTTGTTGTAAGATTTATTCGTTTCTCATAATATGGTTTCATTCTTCTTCTATATTTTCTTTCGTCCATTTTTCTTTTATGCATCTGTAAACTTCCTTACATTCTTTGTCTTCCTATGCTCTCTTTATTACATTTACATTTAAACGTTGGTTTGAGAAGCTCGAAGATAACTCATTTGACACTTGCATATCTTGGGCTTCTTCATGCCACTTGATAATGCCAAAGGCGTCACACTCTGTTAATCCCAATAACGGAGTTTCTTGGTCCTTCAATATATAAATATTGGTTGCTTTGGTGCGTCTCTGCCATGACATTTGAACATCTTGGCATACGCCTCTTCCTGGTAGCAACATCTTGCACGGGCCCCAAAGTTTTTCATCAACAGGCATTGGATCTGGTAAGTTCAATGATTTGTGCAGTTCAGGGCTGATAACAGTATCGGAGGCTCCTGTATCTACTTTAAATCTGACAAATTGATCATTTACCTTAATGTTGACAAACTTGGCTTTATTTTTCTTGTTCAATACGGAATCTATCTTTCTATCTATAGTTCCGAAGAAAAATTCGTCTTCGTTATTCTGAATTTCGACTTGATGGACGTTTCTCGGTGCTCTCCCCTCTTTTTCCGATTTATTATACCGGCAGACTGTCATCCAATGGCCTTTTATACCACAGGTCTTACAATTTGAATTTGCAGCCTCGCATTCGGCGAATCTGTGTTTAGGGGTCTTACCGCACTTTCGGCATGAGAACTGTTGCGGAGGTGGTGTAGATGTTCCTGCTATAGGCTGCCGTGACTCTTCAGTGAGCCGCTTTATGGCTTCTTGCTGCAAGCGCATCTGCTCCCGCAGTTTATTCAGTTCCTCCTCCATTTGGGTTCCTTATGCTGTCACCATGTATGTTTTGTACGTGATGGAGCTTTCCTACGTTGGTTTTATGCTATTTCTATAGAGGAAACACACCAAATTTAGTTCGATAACTTTATATGGAAAAAACGCTCTTCATCTTATTAACAAAAGTTGGTCAAGACATATTTGACACAATAGGGATGAGGTACATCACTACGCCTACTACTGCTAGTGTTGTGCCTGTATCACACATATAACAGTTCCAGCTGTTTTAAATAAAAAGCAAAAAACCGACAGTGGTAATTACAAACTTGTTTTTTTGCAATAATAATCCGCCTTTTTGAATTGATGAATTTTATTACAGCTAGTGTCACTAGCGCTGCTAACACGAATCTAACGACACCACAAATGTCAAGGTCCATCCAGCCGATTGGGCTGTAGCCCGTGAAAACGAATTTCTTGCCTACTTACTTACATACTCACATACATAGTACTCTCGACTCGAAAGGTAGGTACTAGATAAGACAGGACTAAAATCAAATATAGTTATTTCCAATTTGACTTTTAAATTGTAGAATTCCAGCTTCTGAAACCCCTACTAAGATAAAACAGCAATAAAGGTGGCAAGCGGAACCATGCACTTAGCACGTAGTATTTCACAGGAAACTTAAAGAAGAGCTTTGTATTTGTAACATGGATTTAACAGCACAAGAGAACATCGCACCTGTTGCGGGTGGAACTCGGCTCTAGCATTCTTCACTCGGTTGAGCAGCCAGAGCGCAAAGTTCCCCACGAGCAGGAATGTGACAAGCTGTCGTCCCGGCCGCCGCTTGCCTCCAGGACACCGTCGAGACCACGCGTCAAGCACCAACAGAGTTTGGCAGGAGCTCTGTATCACCGCACACAGGGGGGATATGATCCTGAAAAAGATTTAACACATATGTAAAGAGAGGTGCAGCAAAGACTAGCCTCCCATGTGGTGCCAGCTTAGAATAGCTTCACTCTGTTTACACCCGTCGGTATCGTAAATATTGCCGAGAGTATGCCACCGAGTGTGGTAAGTAAGTAGGGGAGACCGAGGGGAATTGGATCAGAGGGGTGTTGGATCAGCTTTGTTTTCTCGAAAAGTAGAACCGTTAGCGAGCAGACTACAATGCAAGTGTTCCTATTTCTGCCCCTTGTTGACCCCTTAGTAAGCGTCCCTGACCAATCGCGCGCCATTTTGTTTTTATTGGATCATCGTCAAAAAAATTGACAAAAGTAAGTTTTCTGCTGTTTTTTGATAGTCTAATATTTTGGAGGTGCTTTCATATTTTCATTTAAGATTGATACGAAATGAAACCTTACAAATTAAGGATTCAAATGGTACCACTGGTACGTCTTGGTTCTCTGTGGTTTTATCTCAGTTTAATTTTTTTTTCAAATTGGCACGATTTTTCGTACCGAGGGCTGTTGGATCAGACCGATCCAACACACCTCGGTAAAATTTTGTATGGTTAATTTAATAGGAGTACATGAACACTACGCGTGTTGTCGGCCGGGTGTTAATAGGTGTTCAGAGGCACCACGCGCTGTGACTATGGTAACCGAATATGTTATTAATAACCTCAACCGCATCCTCGGACTTCCTCATCCTAGGACTCGGACTCGGACTCGGACTCGGACTCGGACTCGGACTCGGACTCGGACTCGGACTCGGACTCGGACTCGGACTCGGACTCGGACTCGGACTCGGACTCGGACTCGGACTCAGACTCAGACTCAGACTCAGACTCAGACTCAGACTCAGACTCGACTCAGACTCAGACTCAGACTCAGACTCAGACTCAGACTCAGACTCGGACTCGACTCAGACTCAGACTCGACTCAGACTCGGACTCGGACTCGGACTCGGACTCGGACTCGGACTCGGACTCGGACTCGGACTCGGACTCGGACTCGGACTCGGACTCGGACTCGGACTCGGACTCGGACTCCGACTCTCCGACTTTCACTTGCTCTCGTTTTCACTATCATTTTTACCAAATTTCACTTCAGGTTGTAACCGAACATTTTGATGATCATCGGTGAGTGAGAGAGTCAGTAAGTAAAGAAATCGGCGTTTTTTTAGATATCCATAAATTCAAAAGTATTAAAGCTATGTAATTAAAAATTTGCATGTTTAATAAGGTTACTATCTACAAGATATCCTGAGGATTTGATCGATCTGGTATATCGAAAACTAAAGTAATGAGAGTTCAAAAAAACGACAAACCACTTCAAAGAAAGGTAGTTAATGCCCTCGCGCTTCGCTTGGCTCGACTTGGAGGGGGCACTACCGTGCCCCTAGATAATTCTTCACACTTAATTGTTTGGCTAATTTTTAGTAAATACACTTCAATTATCAAGTAAGCCTTTATTGAAATGACATTAACATGAGGCCGTGTGATGCCGGCTTAGAATAGCATCACCCCATTTCTTTCCTGTGGGTGTCGTAAGAAGCGACTAAAGGACTCGAGGGTATCATGTGTATTGCAATTTTAGGCGACAGGCTGACAACCTGTCACTATAGCGATACACGACAATAGCTAAAACGGCCCTCAAATATGTGTCAGACGTGGCGATAACGACCGTACTTTTACGGTCGTTGACGCTCTGCCTACCCCGCAAGGGATAAAGGCGTGATGTATGTATGTATGTATGTATGTATTAACATGAAATGATCCAACACTCTTCTGTACCTGATCCATCACCCCTCGGTATGAGGGGTGTTGGATCAAAATGACTTGCTCGACTAAAGTTGAGTTTTTATTAAAGGATTTATACTTATATTTATAACGTGTATATCATTTGAAAGCTAATGAAATTTGCTATCGATTGGTGTAAACAAAAACGATTTATCTTTACAGAATTTTGTGTTACGAAGCAAAATGTTGAAAATGATCTAACACCCCTCGGTCTCCCTTACTTTAAAAATTTCATCATTTTAGCGTAAAAAGGCTTTATAATGAAGGTCTATACCTAATCTCTATTGTTTTCCTCGGATTGTTTTCCCACAAGACCACAAAAAGCTTATTGCGTCACAGATTCGCACCAGACGTTCACATGAAATGGACGCTAATAATAATGATTTGAAAAAGTTTTCGTCAGCAATTTTTTCTCACTCTACAAAGTTTCGTGCTATTCGAAAAGGAAATAAAGGATTATCACAAGATGATCACCTGGTAGCTCTACGTCCTTCCGGAAACTCTTGTAACACGAACCCGGCTCCGATAATTTGGAACAGGTAGTAGAGATACACTCCGCACTGCGTGAACAATACTCGTAGCAGCGCGTGTTCCATTGGCATGCCAGTAGCTCGCCGCCGGACCGTGAGGCTCCTCATTCTTTGTATGCACGCCGCTGAACCAACTGACATATAGTCAGCATTTTACTTTATCTAGCTAGATATTACTAAAGGAAAATAAAGGATTGAGTATTAATTTATTACCTAGTTGCTCTACGTCCTTCCGGAAACTCTTGCAACACGAACCCGGCTCCGATAATTTGGAACAGGTAGTAGAGATACACTCCGCACTGCGTGAACACCAGCAACGCGTGTTCCAGGGGCATGCCAGTGGCTCGCCGCCGGACCGTGAGGCTCCGCATTCTTTGTATGCACGCTGCTGAGCCAACTGACATAAAGTCAGCATTTTACTTTATCAAGCTAAAGGAAAATAAAGGATTGAGTATTAATTTATTACCTAGTAGCTCTACGTCCTTCCGGAAACTCTTGCAACACGAACCCGGCTCCAATGATTTGGAACAGGTAGTAGAGATACACTCCGCACTGCGTGAACAGCAGCAGCGCGTGTTCCAGTGGCATGCCAGTGGCTCGCCGCCGGACCGTGAGACTCCTCATTCTTTGTATGCACGCCGCTGAACCAACTGACATATAGTCAGCATTTTATCTAGCCTAGCTAGATAGGTACTAAAAGAAAAGAAAGGAATAAGATTTATTACCTAGTAGCTCTACGTCCTTCCGGAAACTCTTGTAACACGAACCCGGCTCCAATGATTTGGAACAGGTAGTAGAGATACACTCCGCACTGTGTGAACAGCAGCAGCGCGTGTTCCAGTGGCATGCCAGTGGCTCGCCGCCGGACCGTGAGGCTCCTCATCCTTTGTATGCACGCCGCTGAGCCAACCGTCATCAGGATGAAGAGAATCGTCTCCCAAATGTTTATCTGTGTAACAAAACGTTGAGATATAAATTGTGTCTGTTGTAACGATACATTGACACTCTTGTGGCAATGTTCATTACGTCACAAATAATTTGAGTAAAAGAAAGACAGGAAACTATTTATTATGTCTACATCATCAATAATAGATTAAATATAAATATTAATTGAAGGATGAATAAGAGGGTTATCTTTGGTCAAATAGAAAAAGTTAAATCACTCTTGACATTGGCAAAACTTTGAAAAAAATTAAATGCCAAAATAAATTAAGAGAAAATTATAACAGATGGGAACCGTCGGATTTGCATGAAAATATGATCTGTATTACTATGTACATAATGCTCAAAATTGCTTAGCAGTTTTGTAGAGCATTCCAAGGTCATCTAAGTGCACGTGTACCGAGACAATCTCAAGGGCGTTTGAAACAAATATTTTGAAGGGCGATTCAAGGTCAAGCTATTATAGAATTTCTCAAGGCCATCTAAGTGCACGTGTACCGAGACAAATTCAAGGACGTTTAGTTACATACATTGTGAAGGGCGATTCAAGGTCAAGCTATGATAGATTTTCTCAAGGCCGTCTGAGTGCACATGCACTGAGACCATTTCAATGATAAAGAGCGTTCCAAGGTCACGCGACTATAGAGCTTTTCAAGGCCAACTGAGTGCAGATGCACTAAGAACTATCTAGGTCGGTTTAAAGTAGGTAGGTAAGGCATCTCAAGGGCATGTCAATGTCACGCGATTGCAATACGATTCAAGGTCGTGGATCGGGTTCAAAGTCCGAATTGTACTGAGAGGCATGTCAAGGACGTTTAGTTGCAAATATTTTGAAGGGCATTTCAAGGTCATTGGGACTTGTATGTCTCAAGGTCATTGAGTTTGGTTCAAAACTTAGTGCTAATAGTTTCAAGGGCAACTCAAGGTCGTCTTCAAGGCCATATTTGGATTTGGAACGGAAAAATAGTATATAAGCCATACAAACCTGGTACGCAGGATCCATTCAGCATTGAGCTGCCGTCGCATACACACTCTACTCGTCTTAGAGTACAGGTAGTTTTCTGGGATTTGTTTTGCATTGGGTTTTATTATTTTGGAAGACATGATAGATGTTGCGATAGCAATCTCAACACTATCAATTTCATGTTGTAAATTCAGTAAATTTAGAGTCTAATTCATATTACCTAGTCTTTGACTTTTACTTGTAAAAAGGTTTAACCCTGAAGTGGTTCTGACATTTTTATAGTAAATTCTTTATAATTTTTCTTGTCATAAGTTTCTATTGGGGTTCTACCGGCAGTGTGTATGTCATTATATTTCTATTCGAATGTCTTTATCTCTGATCAGCGTATAACGGTGCCAATTGATTAGAGAAACTGGCATTTTGATAGCCCCCATCTTCGATCCTGATTCTTGAGCGGGAACAGGAGGCCTTGTTTACGGAAGGCTTACAGCTCTTGACTTAGATATTTCAGTGCGCTCGGAAGGAGGTTACGATAGCGATAAGATATTCGCTACGTTGAACCTGCGGTGGCTCTGCTTAGTAAAGCGGCCCATCCCCTTCAGCGGCTCATTGAGATTTTTGAGATCAATCTTTGCACAACCGAGATTACCTCTGTTCCATCCCCATCGAATCAACCTTCGGGTTAACCGGAACATGTAATTCTCAACCGCTAGATTCCTCCGGAGTCTTACAGCGGGGTCAACATAGGTGATAGGACGAGTCTTGGGTGACGCCAAGCAATAGGGAATTTAACCTAGGGATGGAAGTTCTGGAGCTGCGGAGCTTTCATCAACCACAACACACACACTACACGATTAAATGTAAATGAGGCTCTCGCCCAGCTTTGTATCTTCACAGTAGATTAGGGCTTAAAACATGAATAGGCGCGAATTAGCTTGTTAGGATTTACCAGTAGGGAGGGACAACTCACTACTTAGGTTGTGTATAATCTGGTAGTGAGCAGCTTAGGTTTTTGACTAAATTTTATTTCAAATTTTAAACTTTTAATAATGGGGTTGAATATTTGGAACCTTTTTAAATTCATTTAATTTTCATTTTAAGGAAACAAAATAATAATGGTTTCTTGTCTTTCTAGAGTTCATATTAAAGCAGTCTAATATTTGAAGATGTTCATTATCAGCCTTCTAGATTCATTCAATTAAATTTTGAAATCTTTTAACAAAACAGATGGCTTGTTTAGTTTTTGTAAGTAAACAAATAGAAGTTTCTTACTTGATTGTGATGAGGAAGTTAGTCTTACTTTGGCCAAGCAATGCCGTGCCTAGATGAAGTTCTCTACCTAAAATGGGACGAGTCTTTGTCATACAGTGGGTTAAAATTTCCATTACCTGAATAAAGTCATTTATGGTAAAAGAAAAACCATATTGTTTTACAATTTAAATATACACAGTTTTGGTAAAATTTATGCCAAACTATTTTACAGTTGAATAATATAACTGGAAGGTTGAAAATAAATGCATGAATACTTACACTGCTGAAGGAAAATTATTAATTCAGTAGAGTTTGTTTTGAGTACTTAACTTAATACCTACCTAAAAGTTTAATGGGATTTGAGTTCTAGTACTTTGACGTTGACGGACTTATCAGTTTGTTTTCCCTAAATAGAGTCTGTAGAGTCATTTGTGTTACAAATAAATAATAATTAAATAATAAAAAAAGGAAGTTATCCATTTCACTTGGCTACAATTTAGAATCATTTGCTATTCTCAAAGTACCTTCAACAGTAAACTTGCTGCCATTGACCATAATATGACATGGAAATAAAATAATTACAAAGCTGCATTTCTTATAAACTATATATATTTATATACACTAACGCCCTCTTTTAGTTTTGAGTTGCATAAAGAAGGTGCTTTTAAATGTAAATTAGGAGCAAGAAATGGATATTGGCTGGACTCTTGACCAGTATGGAGACGAGAGAGACAAGGTTCGGAAGCTTAGTTTAGCAGCACAAAGAGGTATTACAATAAAGAGAAACCTCTATTTAAAATTTTATTACTAAGTTTCTGCGGAATAAGGAAAAATAACCTATTTCGAGCGGGGAGTCTTGGGCTGACCTTTTAAGCCAAACACCAAAATGCTGTATATTTATTTTATTGTCTGACAACTTGAACTCATATTCCCATTGATTTTTGATTTTATTAACTTATGACATGATATGTCATTATGAAACTTTTGTCCATTTAAGGGTTAATCAGAATGAAATTGATAGTAGAGAACAATTCAAAATTACCTAGTTTTTGGGGATAGAGTTTGTTTATATAAATGCTTTCATTGTATGAGCAAGATGAATAAAATTCAATACAAATCCATCATCTTGTTCTCCATAGTAAGAATTTAAATTTAGCCATTTAAATTCAGACTTTGTATTCCTGTAGTAGAGGAAATCAAATAAGCATTCTTCTCTATAATAAATAGATCCTATTAGCGCAGAGTCTTCAGGTATAATAGAATAATTGAACCAACCTTTACTTATTTGTTTTTATAAAGGAAGTTTCTAAATAATTTTCATAAAGTTTCATGCTGAATTATAGTTTTGAATTCATAGAACAATTCAGTCATTAGTAAAGTATCTTTTGGGTTAGATAGACAACTGAATTAAACTACAATACAAAGAAACTATCATTATAGTTCAGTTTGAACAAAACTAGTTCTTACTTGCGGCTTCACTCATAGTAGTTTTATATTTTTCACATGAGAGAGTTTTAATATTCATAGTTTAAATAACCTATTTTCCATCAGTCATGTTTTAAAAAGCTCATAGGAAAAATAAATTTAAAAACTAGAAATATTTTCATTTTTACAAACAAAATGACAAACATTTTGAACCTAATATTAGGAGTTTTTAGTAAATTTCTCAATATTCTTCTATCATCCAATTTTCTACTTATTTCCTAAAATTAAAGTAGACACAAATAGATTCTTTATTATAACAACTTCATAAAAGTAGGAAAGAATGATTTCTCTTCTTAGATATTTGATCTTTTAAAACAAACGGACTTACACTTTCTTTTCTATAAAGATTGATAAGCAAATTCACATAAAATTAGAACATTGAAGTATTTTTCTTTCAAGTAGCAAGTTCACGTTGTATTCATAGAATAGGTTTTCTTTCATGTCCACAAGGCTCGTACTAGAAGGTCGTTGAGGGTTCTAGGTATTCGCAGATCAATCTGTAAAGAAATATCATACATTTCATTGCAATACATCTGGACGTTAATATTGTTTTCATCTTGTATAACATAAGACTCTCTAATGGGAATTAGAGTTATTAGAGAAACAGAATCTTAGGGTTCTGTATGTAGAAGTTAAAATTAACTGATAGTATCATAATCTATTATTACTTTTTTTTTAGTACCAACCGGTTCCGAATGAAGTTGTAGTTCATATTTAGCGAAGGTTCAAATCTTGAGCATCATAGTAATATTGTTCTGCTAGGCTGGATAATCATGGTTTGATCTGAAAAGAAGAGATTTCACATTAGTGGTCGGTCTTACTTTCTTATAATAGTCTTTATAGTTCACAAACCGAGCAAGATTTTATTATCTTAACTAAGATATTCGCCCAACTTGTAATATGGAATACACTAACAGTATTTTGGTTCTGTTTACATTGAAATAAATATCTATAAATTACCTTAAATTTTGATTGTTGTTGAGAACGGAGTATTCGAGTGGTTTTGCATATGTAGTAAATTTCATTCTCCACAGAAAGTATTGGCTTGTTGTTGCAATAGAGTTCAATTTGCTTTGTAGTAGTTCAACACTCCTGCATAAATCTTTCTTGAAATCTGTAAAAGGCCACATTTTGTATGAGATCTTTAATGGGAAATTTTGAGTTCAAATCATAAAATAGCGAAAGAATGATGCTTGGGACTTAAGGTAGTTAACATCTAGATTGTATTTTAGCAAAACAATAAAGGAAAAGGTTCTTTTGAAAGAGTTACATTGATATTTCTATAGTGAACCAATAGGCTGAGAATTTACATCAAACTTACTGGACTTTTATTTTTATGTCTGTATCCGGAGAGCAGTGGGTTAAAACACTATTAAAATTATTATTTCAGCTCAATTAGGCTCTTAATAAATAAATTTAAGGAATAATCTTTGATTTGGGCGGAATTTCGTTGAAGTTTGAGATTTCTTTTTATGAATACTGTTCCAAAAGAATAGGCACGCGAATAAGTCCATGCTGCTTCATTTTTAATTTCTTTATTTTCTCTGCTCGAAAATTGGTTATAGGTATTTCTAGAGTTTATTTCCTTATTATCTAAATTATTTGTAGGTAATTGAGTGTTATCCTTTCAAATAAAAGATTGTAGTTTCATTTTAATTCTTTATTTTCGTATGCTTTCAACGTTTCTGAATTGGTTTAGTTTGAGTTGTCAAAGGTAGCGTTTTGTAGTGCTCATATCAAGTCGTAGATAAATTAGGTAAAACTACTTATGTAAACAGTTCTTTCAGGGTTATAGCGAAAACAACGTACGGGTCTCCACTAGATGAATCACGCTGGCCAAAAACAGATAAGATGTTAGGGTTCTTTAGGTTTTCGTTTTGGGCTTTTTCTTTTAGGTTCCTTTAGGTTCCTTTAGGGCTTTTAGGGACTTCATTTTGTAGGGTCCATCATCACCTTCATTAATAATAGGGGGTAGGCGGGTACAATTCTGTGGTGCCTTTACCAGGATCAGGACTATTTTATCTAACCAGGATCAGGACTTTTATTTTATGTTGCAGGATCAGTACTTTTATTTTATGTTGCAGGTTCAGGATTATTGTATATTTTGTTAGATTAGGACTACGGATTTATTACGGAGGGATTGTTAGTATGCTAGGAAGTGCCATTTTTAGTGGCACAATTTTGTTGCTGTGAGAGTGGTCGAATTTAGAATTGTTTACATGAGTTAGTGCTGTTGTTTATTAAGGATTAAGGTGATCAGAGATAATAGGAAAATAAAAGTCGAGGGGGTGTTTAAAGGTTAAGGAATTTAATTTAGATTGGGTTATGGTCGGTGAACAGTTTTAGTATTTTATGACTATTTCACTAATTTACCAATTATTTTAAGGGGCAGAAGATATCAACATAATCAAAGATAATAAAATCACTCATAATGCAAAAACCTAAGTCAAATAGGAAGCGCAAGCTACCAGCAAGATTAGGGGATGAGGATATTTTATTGGATACGCAAACAACAGTGGAATCGGATGAATTGTCGCAACACGCAGAACAGACTGAAACAAGTTTATTAAATGTTGAAGTAGCATCGTCAATAAATAAAAATCCAGATAGACCAGTAATGGAAGGAGAAGGAATAACCAAACAAAATGTTCAAACAACAATGAAAGTTAGAAAAAATAATACAGGGTTGGGTTTTAGAATGTTGAGAAGGACCATATACAGTCTAGCTTCCAAAGTGAGCGATTTAGCTAAAGAGTTAGACAATTCAAAGCAAACAAATCATAAAGAAACATTGAATCAAGAAAAAGATAATGGCATTAATCAGATTAATGTGGAGTTGAGAATAATAAACAGAACGAGAATCAAATAATTGAACTTCCAATTCAAGAAGTAAACTCACAGACTCCGACTCAGGATAAAACTTCAGGAGGAGACTTTGATCATAGACAAATCATATATAATATCAGAAACATAAATATGGAACGTCCGAAGTTTGAAGGATTGACAGGAAGTCATCCAGTAACTTTTCTGGAAGAATTAGAGGCTTATTTAAGGAAGTCAGTGAAAGAGGGACAGAACGAAGTGGAGTTGATTTTAGAATGTTTACAAGGAGATGCAAGAGACTTTGCTCGGGTATATTGCAAGCGATGGAAGAATTTAAATGATTTTAAGAGGGATTTTCTTTCCACTTATTGGGGAGATAAAGAACAGAATGAACTACGCCGGAAAATAGTATATGGGACGTGGGATCGCCAGTATTCACCATCGATGCTAAATTATTTCTTACGTATTACCGGGAAGGCTCAAATGCTTACACATCAGATACCAGAAAATCAGATGGTTTCTGATATTATTCGACATTTTCCGAGACATGTGCAACAAGTATGGTTTTCATTACAAAAAGGGACAGTAATTGAAACAGCTGAATTTCTTAGGGGAATGGATGAAATTAGCAAACAGGAACAACATATATATAATACTGGAGGGACAAAGACAACAACTAGGAACTTTGACAACAAGAAGAATGAATTAAGGCAATCCTATAGGAACTGGCAAAAACCTGTAGCTACGTCAAAGGCAAAGGGAGTCAATGTTGTTTTTACAGAAGATGCATCAAAATCTTCAGAAGGGAGTCCTACTATAGCGTTAAACTAATGGAGGTTGATTCTCTAATCCCCAAATCAACCTCAACTACAGGGGATAAAGCTTTACAGATTATGTTAAAAATGGGTTGGAGTCCGGGACAAGTTTTGGGGAAAAATAATGTAGGATTGCAAAAACCTTTAGTAGGAATAATGACAACGCGTGAAGGAAAAGAAGGATTAGGATATAGGGAAAATGAAGAGAAAATTTTACAAATTCCTGAATTGATAGTAGATGTTATAAAATTAAAGTCAGAACAGTTAGAATTAAAAGGGGTTTGTTCAGGGAATATTATGACAGTTTTTGAAGAAGAACTAGAACCAGTGGTAGAGAAAAACTTTAAGTCAGAAATTCTAGTGCAATGTTATGAATTTGAAATTGAATGTTTGATAGATACAGGAAGTGATATAACATGCATTTCCAAGAATCTTTGGGAGGAGATTAACCACAAAGAAAGAAATATACCAGTAATGCCAATAAAATCAATGCAGATTAAAACAGCAGTAGGACAAAAAAGTTCAGAAATACAACAATTAACCATATTACCAATTAAAATTGGTTCTGTGTTTCATGAAATAGCGTTTTTGATAGTGCCGGGATTGGTAGCTCCATTAATATTGGGGTTTGATTGGCTAAAAACTAATAGAGTTACAATAAATAGAATTTATTAAGGGGAGGAACAATATAGCGGCCGATATTCTTTCTCGTTATCTACCGCAAACAGAATTATTACAGGAGGAAAAATTGCCATTACTGGAAATAAGATACATGGAAACAAAAATCAATAAAGATTTATTAAAGAAACTACAGGAGATGACAAAGATGCAGAAAGAAGATAAAGGAATTCAAGAATTGCGAAAGAAATTGGTTGAAAATGAGAAAACTGGGAAGGATTGCAATAAAACTAAGGGCGAATTTGTAGTAAACAATGATGTTTTATATTTTGTTCCACCAGGAACAAAAACAAAACTGATTTATTTACCAGAAAAGATAAGGAAGAAAGTTATAATACAAACACATTTGGAAATGGGCCATCAAGGGGCATATAAAGTAATAAAATATATTAAAGATAGATTCTATTGGAGAGGGATTACACGAATGGTAAAAACATTGTTAAGAAGTTGCCATGATTGTCAAATCACCAAAAGTAATAACGTAAAATACGTAGGGCCGTGTCAATCTATTATTAGAGAAAATATAGGAGATTTAGTCTCAGTAGATTTGTTTGGACCACTACCTTCAGGGGAATTTGGAATGTCATATATTCTGGTGGTTCAGGATTCATTCAGTAAGTTTGCTAAATTTTATGCACTACGAAAAGCTACGGCTCGAACAGTATTAGGAAAGATGAAGAAATTTTTTGAATTGATAAAACCAAAAGTAATTTTGTCGGACAATGGATCACAATTCTCTAGCAAACTTTGGCAGGAAGAGATGTCAAGAGCAGGTATAAAAGTTTCTTATACAACTGTGAGAAACCCTCGTCCAAATACAGTTGAGCGAGTAAATAAGGAATTAGGAAGATTATTTAGGACTTATTGCAGACAGAACCATAAAAGTTGGGTGTCAATTTTGCCAAGGATAGAAGAATTGTACAACCATACATATCATGAGTCTAGTAAATTTACACCATGTGAAATAATGTACGGAGAAACAACTCAGTTATCTTTTGATTCTATAATCAGTTCAGAAGAGAGGAATTTAAATGTAGATAAGATAAGGAGTGAGGCCAGGGGAAAATCTAATAAAAGCAAGTCAAAATAGGCAAGGAAAATTCAACCAGCGTTATCGTATAATACAATATCAGATAGGTGACACGGTGAAGATAAGGCGGTTAAATAGGTCAGATGCACAACAGAAAATAACAAAAAAATTTGAGCCTTTGTATGAGGGACCTTATGTCATTGCTTCAAATCCATTTAAGAACGTCTATGTATTAATGGATCCAAAGACTAAGAAGATTAGGGGAAAATTTAATACTATTCATCTATCTAGATATTACTTGTAATTGAGGTTGATTAGGGGAGACTTAGTAAGAATGTTTGTTTTGTATAAATAATTTTAATTATTAATTTTTGTAGAATGAAAAAATGTTAGACTTGAGGATGCACTACCGTGCGCCCTAATTTTGTTAATTTGGAGGAATTTAATTTCATTACTTATTTTGGTTGTTGAGATGTTCTTATATTTTTAATTTTATGAATGTAAAGCTAGACAACATATTAATTGTAAATAGATGTGTTTTGCTCTAGTAAGCATGAGGTAGTATGTATATTCTTATTGTGTAAAATTGTTAGCAAAACTAAAATTAAATCCATTGTAACTATTACTAATAAACTGATTGAAAGTCTAATAAAGTTATAAAAAAATAGAAAGGAATCTAAACAAAACAATTTAAAGAAAACAAAATTTTGTCTAGATTTCTAGCGAGGTTCGGGATGAGTCGTTTTGAGCTACTTTTGATAACGTATCTTTCATTTAGAGAAAATAATAATAAAGGCTATTTAAAGCTTTACAAAGTATTAAGAAATATTTGACTTTACAGTAAAAATTAGAGAGGTTTGTTTTAACTACAATGTTATTAATTTTAGCCCAAAACGTGGGGAGGAAAGGAGACTCATCTTAGTTAAGAAAAAAATATTCTAATAAATAAAACAGACATGTTTAACTTTAAAAGTTTATTCTAAAATGTATGAATAGAGAGGAAAACCAATGCAAGTTAAACGTGAAAATCCTTAATGAAACATTTTTAAGGAAAAATTATTAGAATGTTTTAATTATTTTATAAAAATAACATGGAAAGTTCTAGTATGAGGTAGTTAGCCTATACACATACAAGTTAAATGTGAAAACCGCCTTGGTACAAATTTTCAAGAAAAATCTAAAGATATTTTAGTTACAAATATATCATGAAATTCAGTCTATGAATCTTGTTCATAATAAAAGAAAGTAGTTTGTTCTAAAGAAGTAAGAATTGTAAGGATACATTGTTTAGCTTGTTGTTGAAGATGTAATGGTAAACTAGTAATAACATGTTCAACATAGCGGAGGAAGTGATTTAAATTGGAAGCGCTGGATTGAAAAGCAAGGGAATGATTTACATCATTGAAAATTTGTTGTTCAACGGCTTGAACAGGATTTTGTGGTATTTTGTAAATATGTTGAGTTGAACAATAAGGAAGGCCAGGGGTTGCTGCAGCAGTTGAAGTCAAAACATTTGAAGATTGAGCAGAGGTATTATCTTTGGAAGATTGTTCACTAGAAGTAGAGCATAGAAATTGTTCATGTGCAGAGACAACTGTTGTACTAGTAGAAGTTTGAGTTTGAGTTAACGGGGCAGCGATAGTTACCTTAGGAAAGGGCTGAACATCTATGATGGAAACTTTAGGTATTTTAGAAGAAGTCATTTGAGAATTATCATTATGGGGACGTTTGATAAGCAGAGAATGTAGAATTGAGTTTTTGCAGGATCCCTTGGTGAAGTGTCGGTTTGATTTTTAGCAACTATGGAGTCTCTCAGGCTATTATTAGTTCGGGAACAGTCTGCTTTTTCTAAGTTAGATCCTTTTCCAGATTGATTAGCGGTCGAAGGTTTCTTCGGATTTTTATTCTTTATAAGTAGAGGATTGGAAGTTTTCTTAGATGGTTTCCAGTTTTCAGGGGTCTTCAGTACTTCAGGTGTAAATTGAGGTTCGAACGGGGATGTAGCTGAAACTTCTTGAAGGTTTGCTGATTTTACATAACCAGGATCAAGCAAAAGAATCAGCGGCAGCAGCTCTTCTTCATAATCGATGATTTCGTGTGGATTGGCAGTCTTCTTAAAGTTCAACTGGTTGTTTAGAGTTTGACGAATTGAACACCAGCGATTTTTAATTTCAGATACTGTGAACAAGGAAAGGAAAGAAGTTGTGAAATCGAAAGATTGGTGAAAGATTTTCATAGTTTTAATAGATGAAAGTTTGAAAAGATACTAAACCAAACTTACCATCTTGTTTGAGATTGTTGGCGATTTTTGTCCAAGTGGTCTTTTGATACTCATTATTTTTGAAAAGATTATTACTTGCATCAAAGAGAGCAGGGAAAGCATTATTTGAGTGATGATCTCTTTGTCCGTCATCATTTGAGTTTGCTTGATTATTTCATCAAGAAAATCTAGATTAGGCAGCATTTTGAGATGCGAATAAAAGCCGCCAAAAATGTTTTTCTTCAGGAAAATAATCATTCTAAATTTAAAATTTTCCCACTAATTTGATTTCCCGCTCTTTCCATACATTTTAGTTTAAAAAAAATTAACTTAGTTCAAATTCTGAAATTAAGTAAGAAAAACACAATGAATGAAAGAAAAAACATAGATATAAACATAAAAACATTACAACTAAGTAAATAATTCTTACCATTTTAAATTGGAATCTTGGGTTGTGAAATGAAAGGTTAGAACCTTCCTTTTGGTTGCTAGAAGAATAAAAGGAAATTTATATTAGTAGGGAATTAGAAAGGATTGCTATACGCCGAAGAAAGTAGAGTCTAAAACTTACAAGTATTTCAAAGACTAGAATAAAAATATTAGAATTATCTGGAGACATCATCTTGAATGGATCTGCAAACACAAACATCACACATGAAAAAAATGATAAAGATGAACACATAAATAGAGAACATTAATTCCTAGTAATAAAACATGAACTTACGTTGGTTTGGTCAAGAAAAACCAGCAATATAATAAATATTTGTTGAGTCGTCAGTGAACGTAACAAATAACAGTAGTAGAGTTGCCAAATTATGGAGACAAATTAGATAAAACTTTATTTAAAAAAAAAAAAAAAAAATGATGACTAAATCTGAATTGGATTTGTATTCATAGTAAAGGGGTTGGTTCAATAAATTTAAAAGTTAGGTAGAACATGGGAGCATCCAATTTTAGTTATTAGTAAATATTGAATAGGTGGAAATAGAGATTCGACATAATTGGGAGTTTCAACTTTTAACTATTGAGATTTGTGAGAAGCAAGTGGAGGATTTCCGTGTTAGTTTATCAACATACGGTATTCTAAAATTTGAATGATCTAAGTGCAAGACAATAAATTAGGGAAATTTCATATAAACAGTTTTTATATAAATAACTAAAGCATTTTTTCCACTTTATTATTTTATAACTTATCCTGAAACAAAAATAAGCAGTCAGAGAAAAATATCAACATTAGTACAATTATTTCATCATAGGCAACACTGGGACATAAAGACTAGTATTCAAGTCGGAAATTTATTAATAAAAAAAAAATACCTTCAAATAGATTAGCCAATGAACGTTGAGTGATGTTGCCATATTAGATATTTTTATTAAAGGCATCTAAAGGGGACTATTCACGGAGTGGTAGAAAAATGGGGAAATAATAGTTCATCATTAAATTTGTTAGTGGCAGCTAGAAATTTGTTAAGAAATTAAAGCAGTCTATTCACAGCACGATTTAAAGTAGAGGGTTTAGCCGAGTGAATAAAGGGGGATCGTTCTAAAAAAAAATTAAAATAAGAAGATTATTAGGGCAAAATGAAATAAATATTAATTGGTAACTGAAATTTATCTTGTTTTATTGTAGAAATAGAAAAAAAGGTACAGAATGAACTTACAAAAAAATGGAGTATATTAAAGTCTTTTGGAATTTATTAGATGTTGTAGAATGTTTAATAAAATGAAGGGGTCAGTAAAGGGGTCGAGATAATTTTGAGATTTCTTTTAGATGTAATAAAAAGGGGGTGATTCAAAATCATCATTTTGAGACTTTCATTATTTTGTAATTTCAGTCTATTTAGTGCAAATAAGGCGTAGTTTTGCAAATAAGCGTAGTTTTCAGCAACTCATTAAGGCGTAAATTTAAGAGATAAAGCATACAAGCAATTTGGCATAATTTTGTAGAGTTGCATTGCATTTTGCGTAACTTCTAGTATGGTAGAAAAGTAGTTAATTAGATGTTATAGATAAAAAATTTAAGATAAAACAAAGGTACAAGGAGAACATCCAGGTTCAAGAGGACTTGCTTTTTCTTCTTTAATTAGAAATAAGAGTTTGCTTTGTGATTGTTTTAAAGTGTATTATTTATTTAACATTACAAATACGGTGGGGTTGCTGATAATGATATAAATTCAAAAATAATTAAGATTAATTTTTAATGTCATCCACGAATAGTACGGCTTTGAGTTTCTGAGTGAGTGAGCGAATCAGAGATTGAGGAAGGAAGGAATTTAAGAATGTGTCCACAAGATCATTATACAATTTATTTATATTATTGGGAAATATTTATGTTATGTATATTATTTTACATTTACACAGGTATGAGGCTCATTCAGTTTTTCAAAGGCCACCTATTAGTGAATGAAGGTATTGCTGAATCTTTAGAAAACACTACTCACACAAGAAGGTGATATAAAAATTTGAAGTTAGGAGTAAGACAGCAGTCATTTCTGTGTTTAACAGATGTTTTATATCAAATTCTGACTCTACACGTAGCCTACAAGCGAAGAGCGAAAGGCTAAAGCTAATTTTCCCCTACACACCATCTTTAATTTTAAAGATGACACACATTATTCGGAGTTTTAGTTGTGTAAGTTTGACAAAGGATTTAGAGAGATAATTTTGAACTATGCACAATTAGATTTCGGCAACTAGGAGCACTGTTGTTATACGTAGGGTTGTATGAAGGTTCACGTTTCAAAAAAGCATAAGAACGAGTTTTGGCGTGTAAGTGGATTGCAATGTTCTTCTAACTGACGGAATTCACAACTCCGTTCCTTGCGTAAAATTTCGGTTTAATCCGCTGATTATATATTTGTTCATTTTCTTAAAATTATTAAAGATTCTGGATCACAAGTTAAATTCATGCAGACTAAAACTTTTGAATAGTCACACACCACACCACATAAAATGCATATTCATAAAGATAAAGCAATATCTATTAAAATCATTTGTGACAAATTTATCTCTTTGGGGCAATAAAATCCTTAATTTTTATTGACATACGGATTTATTGAGGGGGTGAAAATGTAACGATACATTGACACTCTTGTGGCAATGTTCATTACGTCACAAATAATTTGAGTAAAAGAAAGACAGGAAACTATTTATTATGTCTACATCATCAATAATAGATTAAATATAAATATTAATTGAAGGATGAATAAGAGGGTTATCTTTGGTCAAATAGAAAAAGTTAAATCACTCTTGACATTGGCAAAACTTTGAAAAAAATTAAATGCCAAAATAAATTAAGAGAAAATTATAACAGATGGGAACCGTCGGATTTGCATGAAAATATGATCTGTATTACTATGTACATAATGCTCAAAATTGCTTAGCAGTTTTGTAGAGCATTCCAAGGTCATCTAAGTGCACGTGTACCGAGACAATCTCAAGGGCGTTTGAAACAAATATTTTGAAGGGCGATTCAAGGTCAAGCTATTATAGAATTTCTCAAGGCCATCTAAGTGCACGTGTACCGAGACAAATTCAAGGACGTTTAGTTACATACATTGTGAAGGGCGATTCAAGGTCAAGCTATGATAGATTTTCTCAAGGCCGTCTGAGTGCACATGCACTGAGACCATTTCAATGATAAAGAGCGTTCCAAGGTCACGCGACTATAGAGCTTTTCAAGGCCAACTGAGTGCAGATGCACTAAGAACTATCTAGGTCGGTTTAAAGTAGGTAGGTAAGGCATCTCAAGGGCATGTCAATGTCACGCGATTGCAATACGATTCAAGGTCGTGGATCGGGTTCAAAGTCCGAATTGTACTGAGAGGCATGTCAAGGACGTTTAGTTGCAAATATTTTGAAGGGCATTTCAAGGTCATTGGGACTTGTATGTCTCAAGGTCATTGAGTTTGGTTCAAAACTTAGTGCTAATAGTTTCAAGGGCAACTCAAGGTCGTCTTCAAGGCCATATTTGGATTTGGAACGGAAAAATAGTATATAAGCCATACAAACCTGGTACGCAGGATCCATTCAGCATTGAGCTGCCGTCGCATACACACTCTACTCGTCTTAGAGTACAGGTAGTTTTCTGGGATTTGTTTTGCATTGGGTTTTATTATTTTGGAAGACATGATAGATGTTGCGATAGCAATCTCAACACTATCAATTTCATGTTGTAAATTCAGTAAATTTAGAGTCTAATTCATATTACCTAGTCTTTGACTTTTACTTGTAAAAAGGTTTAACCCTGAAGTGGTTCTGACATTTTTATAGTAAATTCTTTATAATTTTTCTTGTCATAAGTTTCTATTGGGGTTCTACCGGCAGTGTGTATGTCATTATATTTCTATTCGAATGTCTTTATCTCTGATCAGCGTATAACGGTGCCAATTGATTAGAGAAACTGGCATTTTGATAGCCCCCATCTTCGATCCTGATTCTTGAGCGGGAACAGGAGGCCTTGTTTACGGAAGGCTTACAGCTCTTGACTTAGATATTTCAGTGCGCTCGGAAGGAGGTTACGATAGCGATAAGATATTCGCTACGTTGAACCTGCGGTGGCTCTGCTTAGTAAAGCGGCCCATCCCTTCAGCGGCTCATTGAGATTTTGAGATCAATCTTTGCACAACCGAGATTACCTCTGTTCCATCCCCATCGAATCAACCTTCGGGTTAACCGGAACATGTAATTCTCAACCGCTAGATTCCTCCGGAGTCTTACAGCGGGGTCAACATAGGTGATAGGACGAGTCTTGGGTGACGCCAAGCAATAGGAATTTAACCTAGGATGGAAGTTCTGGAGCTGCGGAGCTTTCATCAACCACAACACACACACTACACGATTAAATGTAAATGAGGCTCTCGCCCAGCTTTGTATCTTCACAGTAGATTAGGGCTTAAAACATGAATAGGCGCGAATTAGCTTGTTAGGATTTACCAGTAGGGAGGGACAACTCACTACTTAGGTTGTGTATAATCTGGTAGTGAGCAGCTTAGGTTTTTGACTAAATTTTATTTCAAATTTTAAACTTTTAATAATGGGGTTGAATATTTGGAACCTTTTTAAATTCATTTAATTTTCATTTTAAGGAAACAAAATAATAATGGTTTCTTGTCTTTCTAGAGTTCATATTAAAGCAGTCTAATATTTGAAGATGTTCATTATCAGCCTTCTAGATTCATTCAATTAAATTTTGAAATCTTTTAACAAAACAGATGGCTTGTTTAGTTTTTGTAAGTAAACAAATAGAAGTTTCTTACTTGATTGTGATGAGGAAGTTAGTCTTACTTTGGCCAAGCAATGCCGTGCCTAGATGAAGTTCTCTACCTAAAATGGGACGAGTCTTTGTCATACAGTGGGTTAAAATTTCCATTACCTGAATAAAGTCATTTATGGTAAAAGAAAAACCATATTGTTTTACAATTTAAATATACACAGTTTTGGTAAAATTTATGCCAAACTATTTTACAGTTGAATAATATAACTGGAAGGTTGAAAATAAATGCATGAATACTTACACTGCTGAAGGAAAATTATTAATTCAGTAGAGTTTGTTTTGAGTACTTAACTTAATACCTACCTAAAAGTTTAATGGGATTTGAGTTCTAGTACTTTGACGTTGACGGACTTATCAGTTTGTTTTCCCTAAATAGAGTCTGTAGAGTCATTTGTGTTACAAATAAATAATAATTAAATAATAAAAAAAGGAAGTTATCCATTTCACTTGGCTACAATTTAGAATCATTTGCTATTCTCAAAGTACCTTCAACAGTAAACTTGCTGCCATTGACCATAATATGACATGGAAATAAAATAATTACAAAGCTGCATTTCTTATAAACTATATATATTTATATACACTAACGCCCTCTTTTAGTTTTGAGTTGCATAAAGAAGGTGCTTTTAAATGTAAATTAGGAGCAAGAAATGGATATTGGCTGGACTCTTGACCAGTATGGAGACGAGAGAGACAAGGTTCGGAAGCTTAGTTTAGCAGCACAAAGAGGTATTACAATAAAGAGAAACCTCTATTTAAAATTTTATTACTAAGTTTCTGCGGAATAAGGAAAAATAACCTATTTCGAGCGGGGAGTCTTGGGCTGACCTTTTAAGCCAAACACCAAAATGCTGTATATTTATTTTATTGTCTGACAACTTGAACTCATATTCCCATTGATTTTTGATTTTATTAACTTATGACATGATATGTCATTATGAAACTTTGTCCATTTAAGGGTTAATCAGAATGAAATTGATAGTAGAGAACAATTCAAAATTACCTAGTTTTTGGGGATAGAGTTTGTTTATATAAATGCTTTCATTGTATGAGCAAGATGAATAAAATTCAATACAAATCCATCATCTTGTTCTCCATAGTAAGAATTTAAATTTAGCCATTTAAATTCAGACTTTGTATTCCTGTAGTAGAGGAAATCAAATAAGCATTCTTCTCTATAATAAATAGATCCTATTAGCGCAGAGTCTTCAGGTATAATAGAATAATTGAACCAACCTTTACTTATTTGTTTTTATAAAGGAAGTTTCTAAATAATTTTCATAAAGTTTCATGCTGAATTATAGTTTTGAATTCATAGAACAATTCAGTCATTAGTAAAGTATCTTTTGGGTTAGATAGACAACTGAATTAAACTACAATACAAAGAAACTATCATTATAGTTCAGTTTGAACAAAACTAGTTCTTACTTGCGGCTTCACTCATAGTAGTTTTATATTTTTCACATGAGAGAGTTTTAATATTCATAGTTTAAATAACCTATTTTCCATCAGTCATGTTTTAAAAAGCTCATAGGAAAAATAAATTTAAAAACTAGAAATATTTTCATTTTTACAAACAAAATGACAAACATTTTGAACCTAATATTAGTTTAGGTTCAACCTCGTAACGCAGTTTGCGTTCAACCGCGTTCTATTACGTGCGTGCGAAAGGTACTACCTAACGTTACGATAATGTCGAGCGAGTCATCTGGGTTCGTAAAGTGTGCTACGTGTAATATTATCATTAATGAAGTGTTAGCATACATTAGTAACAAACTGGATGTAATGGATAATGAATCCATCATAAGAATCTGTGCATCAGGTTTTACTGCGAGTGACGTAGAAAGTGCTAAAAAGCTGCTGTTTGAAGCCCTGCAACCCAGTGCACGAAACATAAAAAGAAAACGTGATGGCAAAATACTTCGTGACCTGGAGGATATTATTCTAGTAATGCGAGGCGCAGATCCTGATAAAATCCCAATATTTGCGGCCAAAGAACTAGAAAAACTACCTCCTATCTCGTTTGATCATGTAGATGTGACGCCACTGTTAAAAATTGTCAAGCGATTGGAATTGGACGTGCACGATATTAAGTTAAATTATGCTACGACCAAACAACTTGATGATCTTGAAAATAAATGGCATGAGTTTAGATACGACTCCCTTGTGAATGTAGACACTAATCGCCTGGTGAATACGAACTGTAGGGTAAACTCAAAACAAAGAACCTGTTTTAGAGATAGTGGTCCGATGGGTTTGTTTACACCACTAAACAAAGAACAATCTTTCAGCGGGTTAGACTTTGAAGATAAAGCGGGCGGTCAAAATACCAACACGGAAACAACTCGAGGATCATTCGTGATGCATACTCATGACGGCAGTACGGGAGCGCAAGCGCACGCCGCGCAGTCCTCGTTTCAACTGAGTCCACTGCGCGAGCCCGACTACCACAGCGCAGGAGACGATAACAGCGGCAGTGTGGAGCGCAAAAGTAAGGAGACTAGTGGCGGGGGCGAGTCCGGGCAGCCGTCTTCCTCTCGCACGGCGGGCGAGCGCATCCTTGGGAACACCGATGTCTCGCTTTTGCAAGATCCGGCAGCACAGTATACTGAACCTGCTCCAGCATGTGTACTTAGCGGCGGCGGTAGTAAGAACGAGACGTCGGATGAAACAACTGCAGGAACGAATTTGCCTTTTCGTAATCAGCTGCCTTTCAACCGGCGGAGCGATATGGCCTATTCTCACTTACCTACGCGAAATATTACCTACAACAAAACAGCTGTTTCGAAAGTATTAAATAATGAACCGAACCGCTCCTTTGCGGATCTGCTTATCAATGGAGGTGAATGGAGTAGCCAGAAAGCGAATGAAGAGTGGAAATTAGTGGAATTTCGTAGAAAACACTGTAATAGGTTCATTGGTAGTAAAGGTAAAGCGGAATCTAGTTCTACTTGTAAGTTTAAAGCCGCTGATACGAAAATTCCATTGTTTATCTCCAATGTTCACACAGATGTCACGGAGTCAGATATAGTGGAGTACATATTTGAGAAAACAAAAGAAAAAGTATCTTTGTTAAAAATTAATATGAAGAGAAGTAAGGACTACAATGCGTATAAAGTATGGGTCACAAAACATAATTTAGATACTTTCTTAGATAATAATTTGTGGCCAGCGGGAATCTCGTTCAGACGTTTTGTAAATTTCCTAGGAAAAGAAAAAACGCAGAAAAGTAGGTCGAGTACTTAGAACGTTGCATTGATTTTATTACTTTTATATGGATAAGTTGAGTAAATTAATAAGTTTTAATTGTAAATCTTTTAAAAGATCGATCGAAGCTGTACGTAAGTTGTGTAAACTAGCTGACGTTGTGTGTCTGCAGGAGACGTGGTTATGTCCTTACGACTTACCACTTCTTAACTCGGTAGATAGTGAGTTCGGATGTACGGGCACCTCAGCAGTAGATATCTCGGCAGGCCCACTTGTAGGCAGACCGTACGGTGGGGTCGCGTTGTTATGGCGAAAAAGTGCTTTTGAGTCCGTCTCAATAATTGAATGTAACAATCCCCGTGTAGCGGCTATCAGAATACGTGTTAACGCGGGCCTTTCTATTATTATATTCAGTGTGTATATGCCGTGTGATGAGATTTGTAACCTACCTATTTTTACTGAAATTATGGGTATTATGAAAACAATTATTGGAGAAAATGACGATGTTCAGGCTGTGTTTATGTTGGGTGATTATAACGCTCACCCAGGGGAACCTTTTTGTATTGAAATGCTTAATTTCTGCGCAGAGGAAAACTGGTACTGTGCGGATTTCGATGTTTTGGGGTACTTATCGAACACATTCACATTTACAAGCGAGGTTACAGGTGGGCGATCGTGGTTGGACCACTGCATTGTTACTGAAGCTGCTAATAGAGTTATTAGAAATGTAAATGTGCTAAACGACGTGTATTGGTCTGACCATGATCCTCTTGTGATAGAATGTGATCTAGGTGTTATTTATGCGAGTTTTGATTTGCCTCCCCCACCTATTCAGAAAAATATTGTTTGGGGTGAAAGAGAAAGTTCTCAAACACAGCTATACCATGATTTTTGTCACCCGAGCTTGAAAGAGGTAGACTTTCCGCAGGAAATGAGCCGTTGTGCTGATAAGATGTGTTCCAATAGTAAGCATTTTATGATAATAGATAATTTATATGATACTATTGTGTCAATATTACGTAAAGCTGCGATAGCGTCTGCAAAAAAGGTTACGCATCGTAAGCGGGGGTATATAGCGGGGTGGAATAAATTTGTTGCTCCAGTTCACAAAACTGCTCGGCTTAAGTACCTTATGTGGTTGGAAGGGGGTAAACCAAGAGGGGGATCTCTTTATTCTGAAATGTGTCACAGTCGAAAAGTTTTTAAAGCCAAACTTAAATGGTGCCAAGATCGACAAGATCAGATTAAAATGGACATCTTGGCCTCCAATCATTCGGCAAATGACTTTAAAAGCTTTTGGAAAAATACCAATAAAATGAATGTTAAACCGGGAGTCCCAATAAGCGTGGGCGGAGCAACGGATAAAAGCACCATTGCTAACAACTTTAAGGACCTATTTACTGTTTGTTCGCCCTTGGGACCGTCTACGTCTACGTCAGAGGTGGGCAATGGTGAGGCCATTGTGTCGGATCGATTTTCTGCGAAGGAAATAAAATCAGTTATTAAAAAAATGAGTAGAGGCAAATCTCCTGGACACGATGGCCTCAGCATTGAACATCTCAAATATGCTGGTGTACATCTGCCTCGTGTTCTCGCATTGCTGTTTAACCTATGTCTGAGTCATTCCTATCTGCCACAGGCCATGATGAGGACTATAGTAGCGCCGATTGTTAAAAACAAGACTGGGGATGTTTCAGACATGTCGAATTATAGGCCTATATCGCTGGCCACGGTTATCTCGAAAGTACTGGACAGTATGCTTAACAGTCGCCTCAGTAGGCACATAGATTTGCACGATGCTCAGTTTGGGTTTAGGCAGGGTTTGTCTACTGAGAGTGCAATCTTAAGTCTTAAGCATACTGTTCAGTATTACACCTCCAGGAAAACACCAGTGTACGCTTGCTTCCTGGACCTTTCTAAGGCGTTCGACCTGGTCAATTATGATCTGCTTTGGGAGAAACTTGGTCGAACGAGTATGCCAGATGAATGTATCAGATTGCTGCAGTTCTGGTATGGCGGTCAGGTGAATCAGGTCAGGTGGGCAGGTACTCTATCTGAAGAGTATAAGCTGGAATGCGGAGTAAGACAGGGAGGACTTAGCTCACCGACCTTATTCAACCTGTATATCAACGATTTGATGGAGGAGTTTAGCAGCACACATGTTGGCTGTTATATTGACGGTGTTTGTGTTAATAATATAAGTTATGCAGACGACATGGTGCTGCTGAGCCCCTCCATCGCCGCTATCAGAAAACTGACAGCAATCTGTGAAAATTATGCTCGGAGACATGGCCTCAAGTACAACTCGAGAAAAAGCGAGATAATGGTTTTCGAGGCAGGAAAGTTTACGCCCAAGACCATGCCTCCAGTTGTACTTGATGGTAATGAGCTCAATTATGTCAAAAAATTTAAATACTTGGGGCATCTAGTCTCTAGTGACTTGAAAGATGATCTCGATATAGACAGAGAGCGCAGAGGTTTAGCGGTCCGAGGAAATATGCTGGCCCGCAGATTTGCTAAATGTACAAGAGAAGTGAAACTAACACTATTCCGAGCGTATTGTCAATCTTTCTATGCTAGCAGTCTGTGGGTACGGTATACCAATCGGGCATGCTCGGCTCTGCGTGTTCTGTACAATAACATGTTTAGGGTGCTGTTGGGACTGCCACGACGCTGCAGCGCCTCGGGAATGTTCGCGGAGGCGCGAGTTGACGACTTCCACGCAATTATGCGAAAAAGAGCGGTGTCAATGCTGCAGCGTACGCGCTCCAGTCGCAACAGCATTCTGAGCATGATAGCAGAAAGGCTGGACGGTCCCATAGTCCAACACTGGATCGCTGTGGCAACGGGCAATTATAGGTTTAAGTGATTTTATAATGTATAATACTAATATAGCTTTGTAAGGTCAAATTGTACTAACATAACTATGGAGAAATCTGAAATAAATGAATTAATAATTAGGAGTTTTTAGTAAATTTCTCAATATTCTTCTATCATCCAATTTTCTACTTATTTCCTAAAATTAAAGTAGACACAAATAGATTCTTTATTATAACAACTTCATAAAAGTAGGAAAGAATGATTTCTCTTCTTAGATATTTGATCTTTTAAAACAAACGGACTTACACTTTCTTTTCTATAAAGATTGATAAGCAAATTCACATAAAATTAGAACATTGAAGTATTTTTCTTTCAAGTAGCAAGTTCACGTTGTATTCATAGAATAGGTTTTCTTTCATGTCCACAAGGCTCGTACTAGAAGGTCGTTGAGGGTTCTAGGTATTCGCAGATCAATCTGTAAAGAAATATCATACATTTCATTGCAATACATCTGGACGTTAATATTGTTTTCATCTTGTATAACATAAGACTCTCTAATGGGAATTAGAGTTATTAGAGAAACAGAATCTTAGGGGTTCTGTATGTAGAAGTTAAAATTAACTGATAGTATCATAATCTATTATTACTTTTTTTTTAGTACCAACCGGTTCCGAATGAAGTTGTAGTTCATATTTAGCGAAGGTTCAAATCTTGAGCATCATAGTAATATTGTTCTGCTAGGCTGGATAATCATGGTTTGATCTGAAAAGAAGAGATTTCACATTAGTGGTCGGTCTTACTTTCTTATAATAGTCTTTATAGTTCACAAACCGAGCAAGATTTTATTATCTTAACTAAGATATTCGCCCAACTTGTAATATGGAATACACTAACAGTATTTTGGTTCTGTTTACATTGAAATAAATATCTATAAATTACCTTAAATTTTGATTGTTGTTGAGAACGGAGTATTCGAGTGGTTTTGTATATGTAGTAAATTTCATTCTCCACAGAAAGTATTGGCTTGTTGTTGCAATAGAGTTCAATTTGCTTTGTAGTAGTTCAACACTCCTGCATAAATCTTTCTTGAAATCTGTAAAAGGCCACATTTTGTATGAGATCTTTAATGGGAAATTTTGAGTTCAAATCATAAAATAGCGAAAGAATGATGCTTGGGACTTAAGGTAGTTAACATCTAGATTGTATTTTAGCAAAAACAATAAAGGAAAAGGTTCTTTTGAAAGAGTTACATTGATATTTCTATAGTGAACCAATAGGCTGAGAATTTACATCAAACTTACTGGACTTTTATTTTTATGTCTGTATCCGGAGAGCAGTGGGTTAAAACACTATTAAAATTATTATTTCAGCTCAATTAGGCTCTTAATAAATAAATTTAAGGAATAATCTTTGATTTGGGCGGAATTTCGTTGAAGTTTGAGATTTCTTTTTTTTATGAATACTGTTCCAAAAGAATAGGCACGCGAATAAGTCCATGCTGCTTCATTTTTAATTTCTTTATTTTCTCTGCTCGAAAATTGGTTATAGGTATTTCTAGAGTTTATTTCCTTATTATCTAAATTATTTGTAGGTAATTGAGTGTTATCCTTTCAAATAAAAGATTGTAGTTTCATTTTAATTCTTTATTTTCGTATGCTTTCAACGTTTCTGAATTGGTTTAGTTTGAGTTGTCAAAGGTAGCGTTTTGTAGTGCTCATATCAAGTCGTAGATAAATTAGGTAAAACTACTTATGTAAACAGTTCTTTCAGGGTTATAGCGAAAACAACGTACGGGTCTCCACTAGATGAATCACGCTGGCCAAAAACAGATAAGATGTTAGGGTTCTTTAGGTTTTCGTTTTGGGCTTTTTCTTTTAGGTTCCTTTAGGTTCCTTTAGGGCTTTTAGGGACTTCATTTTGTAGGGTCCATCATCACCTTCATTAATAATAGGGGGTAGGCGGGTACACTGTGTGATGTCGACTCTGTGTAGCATCACCTCATTTTTAGCCGAAGGTCAAAAAAGCGACCAAGGGAAAAATTTCATACAGAGAACGGGCAGCAGCTTTCCCTGTAAATACAGCATCTTCCACTGCGCTCGCCAATGCGTCTACCTAGTGTAGTCTAAGCGGGTACGGTCAAATATCACCCGAAAGCTGTTTTGTCGGCACAGTTGATGCCGCTTTGCTCAGCGATACTAGGGACCATTGTGAATGATTCCATCCGAGGAAATGAAAAATCCATCCACTGGATTTCAAGATGGCGGACCTTCGTTTTTTTGTATGGCACTAAAAAAAATATTCTTTTGGAGCCCATCGTGTGGGGTATCAAATGAAAGCGCTACACGAGACGATTTCAATAATATATCGTTGTAATACATTTCATTTACCATTTTAGAGAAAAATCAAGTTACATTTTTAAAAGTAGTCAAAACATGCCAAGTTTGAGGTCCAGTAGATACAAAATGACTGACATAAAGTTTGTTAAAAGTATGCCAAATGATCCACCATATCCTTGAAACTAACGTCAGGAAAGCAATTTCGAAAATAATAAGATTTAATGTATATTTTGCAATGGAAAGTAGATCATTGGAAACTGCAGTAGATTAGTAAGAACTGCTTGTGTACCTCCAAAAATGTTTTAGAATCAATTCTTCTCATGATTACTTTTATACTCAAAGCTAGATAATGATGTGCTGGATCATTTTGAATTTGCGGGCACGGTTGTGCCCCCGCCAAGTCGAGTAAAAAGCGAATTTTCCATAGGTATCTACTATGTTTTTCTCTACTCGTGAAATCGTGAAATCTCACTTCTGTAGGCCTACTGTGACAAATATTGCTGTAAAAATCTTACAGTACTCTGGGTCAATATTTTATTTACAAAAATCTCACATTTTATTTTTAAGAGGCGCACAACGCCTCCATATATGTTTTAGATCTAATTCTTCTCATGATTGCTTTCATACTCAAAGCTAGATTGTGATGTGTCGGATTATTTTGAATCTGCGGTTGCACGATTGTGCCCCCGCCAAGTCGAGTAAAAATTGGGTTTGACATAGAACCTCGTTTTTCTCTACTCATGAATGCTATCTGACTTCTTAGCTGCTGTAACAAATTTCTTATTAGAAATAAGTAGTGCTTGTTGTGTAATTTTTATTTTTGTATTTGTTCTGTTTGCTTTTTGTGCAATAAATGGTTAACTTGATTAAAAATGTTTCTCTCCAAACAGTTCAGGCTAATTTCAGGATATTTTGGATAACATCTAAGTCCTGAGTTTTGAAAACCCAAACAGTCATTAAATAAACATCGCATATTTCATTTTCATTCAATTCCTTTGAAGCTGTTGCTCATAAGACCGACCATCAAACTTCTAGAGCACTTTTAGAAGACATGTATCTATATGAAGCGACGTATGTAAAGATATGAGATACCATCAAAACATAACTTTAAAAAAAGTGTCACTTCACTACTCATTACCGCTACCGTAAAAAAATGTGAATGCTTACTATTTTGTAGAAATTTTCCACAAGATAGTAATTTTTTGAACACTTAGTGTTTTATTCAAACATTAGATATTGATACTAACTTATTGGTAATAGTATTAACTTTGTAACCAAAACCTATTAGGTAATAGTATTAACTTTGTAACCAAAAAGTTAGTAATAAAATGTGAGATTTTCGTAAATAAAATATTGATCTAGAGCACTGTCGTTATAATAGAAAAAATTTGACAGCTTTCAAACCCATACTAAAAGATTTTTACAGCAATATTTGTCACAGTAGGTAGGCCTACAGAAGTGAGATTTCACGATTTCACGAGTAGAGAAAAACATAGATACCTATGGAAAATTCGCCTTTTACTCGACTTGGCGGGGGCACAACCGTGCCCGCAAATTCAAAATGATCCAGCACATCATTATCTAGCTTTGAGTATAAAAGTAATCATGAGAAGAATTTATTGATTCTAAAACATTTTTGGAGGCACACAAGCAGTTCTTACTAATCTACTGCAGTTTCCAATGATCTACTTTCCATTGCAAAATATACATTAAATCTTATTATTTTCGAAATTCCTTTCCTGACGTTAGTTTTAAGGATATGGTGGATCATTTGGCATACTTTTAACAAACTTTATGTCAGCCATTTTGTACCTACTGGACCTCAAACTTGGCATGTTTTGACTACTTTTAAAAATTTAATTTGATTTTTCTCTAAAATGGTAAATGAAATGTATTACAACGATATATTATGGAAATCGTCTCGTGTAGCGCTTTCATTTGATACCCCACACGATGGACTCCAAAAGAATATTTTTTTTAGTGCCATACAAAAAAACGAAGGTCCGCCATCTTGAAATCCAGTGGATGGATTTTTCATTTCCTCGGATGGAATCATTCACAATAGTCCCTAGTATCGCTGAGCAAAGCGGCATCAACTGTGCCGGCAAAACAGTATTTTTTTGCTAAGGACCATGACTAGTGTGATGCGAGGAAAGCTTATGTCCTGTAGTGATCTGTGTGTAAATTAGTCAGTTTTTTTTTATTTCGGTTTGTACGCAGCTCTGTGCTACGCTACGGCGTAGAGGTCTTCTACCAACCAGCTGAATAGTTAATATTTTCATCTTATTAACTTTTCGGTATTGTATTATCTTATCACGTTTTATTAGTTACATAGGTACATCAACCAACACAAATAAATATATTACGCCTACATCCCTTATGTAGAATTGTGCTACGGCAGCGTAGCATTTTGCTACGAAACAACTAGATAGTTTTTTCAAAGTGTTTTGCCATTTCACTGTACCACTTTACCTGAAGTAAAGCCAGTTCCACATGTTTCTTTTTCTGAAACAGTCCGTTGAACAGCATCAAACTGACGATGGTGGCCGCTAGCACGGCGACTCCCATGAAAAGCCCCTTATGGGCGCTCCCGCAATCCACTGAGAAATGATTATGGGATTTGACTTTCGCGCAGCAGTTTTTATCTGCCGCCCGGTTCGTTGTATCCTTCCCCGTTTTCTGAAAAGGAAAACCATCTTTTGTTTTATCAGTCATGATTACCACGGGATTAAACAAATTTAATTTACGTCAACCTTGCGCCAATGAACTGGATTTCGTTTGTTGCAAAAGACGGATTTGCTAAATTCATTGAATAAGTAGAAATACTTTGTATACTTATTTACCTAACTACTTAACGTATTATTTATTTCCTTAATTAATTTTGCATTGGTGATCAAACTGGATATTTTGATTCTGTAGTCATTCAGACCTAGTAGGGATTTTGATACTGTGGTAATTTTTTGCAGTGGTCACTTTGAGATAGTAGAAGGATAGTAGATATTTTTATATTGCAGTCATACTGCGGCCAAAAGCTTATTTTCAATGACCCAATCACCGTATTAGCAGGGACTATTTAGTTTAAAGAAGGCACGAATAGGAACTACTACGCCATCTATTAGCTAACACATTTCATGATTTTCATTTCACAAGAGCAATCAATAATTACCGAACCAGGAACAGTGCAGATGTCATTCCAGATGACGGCAATGATGACGGAACACAGCAAACTGTACTCGACCCCGCACGGCCGCAAATACGGCTTCACCGTCCTTATCAACGGAGTGATCATATCCGACACATTACAAGTCGCAACTACTACTTACCGAACCAGGAACAGTGCAGATATCATTCCAGATGACGGCAATGATGACGGAACACAGCAAGCTGTACTCGACCCCGCACGGCCTCAGATACGGCTTCACCGTCCTTATCAATGGAGTAATCATATCCGATACATTACAAGTCGCAACTACTACTTACCGAACCAGGAACAGTGCAGATATCATTCCAGATGACGGCAATGATGACGGAACACAGCAAGCTGTACTCGACCCCGCACGGCCTCAGATACGGCTTCACTGTCCTTATCAGCGGGGTGATCATATCCGACACATTACAAGTCGCAACTATTACTTACCGAACCAGGAACAGTGCAGATATCATTCCAGATGACGGCAATGATGACGGAACACAGCAAGCTGTACTCGACCCCGCACGGCCTCAGATACGGCTTCACCGTCCTTATCAATGGAGTAATCATATCCGATACATTACAAGTCGCAACTACTACTTACCGAACCAGGAACAGTGCAGATATCATTCCAGATGACGGCAATGATGACGGAACACAGCAAGCTGTACTCGACCCCGCACGGCCTCAGATACGGCTTCACCGTCCTTATCAATGGAATAATCATATCCGATACATTACAAGTCGCAACTACTACTTACCGAACCAGGAACAGTGCAGATATCATTCCAGATGACGGCAATGATGACGGAACACAGCAAGCTGTACTCGACCCCGCACGGCCTCAGATACGGCTTCATCGTCCTTATCAATGGAGTAATCATATCCGATACATTACAAGTCGCAACTACTACTTACCGAACCAGGAACAGTGCAGATATCATTCCAGATGACGGCAATGATGACGGAACACAGCAAGCTGTACTCGACCCCGCACGGCCTCAGATACGGCTTCACTGTCCTTATCAATGGCGTGATCATGTCCGAAACATTACAAGTCCAGCTTCTATTCTCCACTGTAGTATTAATTATTATATTCGTGAAATTCAGGACACTATCCGGGCCTTCCTCAAACATAGTAACGTTGTCTACAATCTCAGTGATGATCAGTTTCGAAGGGCCGGTTATGTTGGCGTATCTCAGCAGGACTGGGCGGTCGTAAGCGACAGCGTTTATGTCGTCTTGCGTCTCTTGTATGACCACGTTCAGCCACTCGCAAACGTTTGTTGCTATTAAATGCATGAGTCCAAATCTGTCCAGTACCACTCCTCGCATCGGATCTAGTATCTGGAAAGAAGATAATATCGGGTGAATTTTTACTAGTGACCGATAGCGAAAACTTAGAACCGGCCGGTGATAAGGAAAATTTTCCCCAAGAAACAAAGGTCGAAATATGAAAAAGAAAATTTAGACCTACTTTAGTGACACAAATCAGTTGATCGGTAATTTTGTATAGGAGGTCCAAATGGATCGAAACTTTTTTTCATAGTTCGATCAAAATTTGTTCCTTATTACCAGCAGCGGGTTCTAAGTTTTTGCTATCAGCCACTAGTAAAATTTCACCCAGTATGTTTTTGAACTACCAAGCAGGTTTTCCTTCGGATCATGCCACATTTTGTTTAATACCTACAGAAAAAAAGACACTTCCTGATTTTATTTTTAGCATTTTTGATTAAGGAAAACATTCACCTTTGCGCATTTAGCACCCTTCAGAATAAAGTGTGCATAAAATATAACAGGGACGTGATCTTCCATTAGCCGTGTCACTTATACAGAGTGTTAGATTTAGTATACTGGGTGAAATTTTACTAGTGACCGATAGCGAAAACACAGAACCAGCTGCTGCTAAGTAACAAATAGGGACGTTGTTCGAAATATGAAGAAAAATAATTTGACCTCCCATACAAAATTCTCGATCAGCTTATTTGAGTTACTATGGGAGGTCCAAATTTTTCTTTTCATTTTTCGGCCTATGTTCCTTGGGGAAAGTAGTTCCTTATCACCAGCTTTGAGTTTTCGTTATCGGTCTCTAGTAAAATTTCATCCTATATTTTGTTTGGTCAGAATCACAATTTTTGTATTTTCATGTTCTGTAATATGATGTAAATGTGTTCTGTCGAAGTGAAGTTTATCAAAACGAAAATGTAAAAAAAATATTGTAAAGCAGACGCTTTTTTTAACTTTAAAAAGTTGTCCTGGATTTCCAATTCACAACGTAAGTTTTATTCATAACTTACGACTATGTACTAGTATTCATAGTTTTAACAACAGCCTGTATGTAGGTAATGTGTAGTTTATATACAGCACATTATGGATGCTACGGACGTACCTACACGTAGTTAATGTAATAAGGCGTCATATTCGTGCCACTAAACTACCTGCAGTATACTAGATATGGTGTATATGATTTGGGTAGTTAGATACTAGGCTAACATACAATAGGTATAACATGTGTGTTGATTCCTGTTTTGGCTCATAGCAGGACTTCAAAGTAAGTATTTCTGTAGTTATTCAAAATATTGAGTTTTAAATTATCACGTCCTTTTACTCCATTTGCTAGTCAAGGCTGTCTACAGCTTCAATGTGCTCAACATACTTTTAAATACACACGATTCCGAGAAATATGTAATATTAAAAATATGTTTTACTTGATTACTCAAAAAATACAAAAGTAGATGATGCAGCCACTTAAATACTCTGTAGTTTGGCAGAGTAAAAATGTTTATGTAAAAGTGTGTTTAACGAAATAAACGCTTTATTTATTTTTATTTATTTATTTATTTACATCAGTGTGGGAGAAGATTATGCAGCCACTTACATCAGAGTGGAAGAAGATGATGCATCAACTTACATCAGAGTGGAAGAAGATGATGCAGCCTCTTACATCAGAGTAGGAAAAAATGATTGAGCCACTTACATCAAAGTAGGAGAGGATGATGCAGCCACATAAATCAGAGTAGGAGAAGATAATAAAGCCACTTACATCAGAGTAGGAGAAGATGATGGAGCCACTTACATCAGAGTAAAAGAAGATGAAGACAGTCTACGCCACCATGAAGAGGATCCTCAGCTCAGGGGCTTGAGCGCGACGATGGCCGCCGGCCAGGTCGAAGTACCATACGAACTGCAGGCTGGAGTAGATAATGGAGCCACCTACATCAGAGTAGGAGTCGATGATGGAGCCACATACATCAGAGTAGGAGAAGATGATGGAGCCACATACATCAGAGTAAGAGAAGATGATGGAGCCACTTACATCAGAGTAGGAGAAGATGAAGACAGTCTGCGCAACCATGAAGAGGATCCTGAGCAGGGGCTTGAGCGCGACGATGGCCAGCTGACATTCGCCCTGAGGCTGGAGTAGGTGATAGAGCCACTTACATCAGAGTAGGAGTAGATGATGGAGCCACTTACATCAGAGTAGGAGAAGATGAAGACAGTCTGCGCCACCATGAAGAGAATCCTCAGCAGGGGCTTGAGACGATGGCCAGCTAGCAGTCGCTTTCAGGCTGAAGTTGATGATGGAGCCACTTACATCAGAGTAGGAGAAGATGAAGACAGTCTGCGCCACCATGAAGAGGATCCTCAGCAGGGACTTGAGCGCGACGACGGCCAGCTGGCAGTCTCCGGCCAGGTCGAAGTACCAGCCGAACTGCAGGCTGGAGTAGATGATGGAGCCACTTACATCAGAGTAGGAGTAGATGATGGAGCCACTTACATCAGAGTAGGAGAAGATGATGGAGCCCACTTACATCAGAGTAGGAGAAGATGATGGAGCCCACTTACATCAGAGTAGGAGAAGATGATGGAGCCCACTTACATCAGAGTAGGAAAAGATGATGGAGCCCACTTACATCAGAGTAGGAGAAGATGATGCAGCCACTTACATCAGAGTGGAAGAAGATGATGGAGCCATTTATATTAGAGTAGGAGAAGATGATTGAGCCACTTCTATCAGAGTGAGAGAAGATGATGGAGCCACTTACATCAGAGTAGGAGAAGATGAAGACAGTCTGCGCCACCATGAACAGGATCCTGAGCAGGGGCTTGAGCGCGACGATGGCCAGCTGGCAGTCGCCTTCAGGCTGGAGTAGATGATGGAGCCACTTACCTTCATCAGAATAGGAGAAGATGATGGAGCAACTAACATCAGAGTGGGAGAAGATGATGGAGCCACTTACTGTAAGTGACTTACATCAGAGTAGGAGAAGATGAAGACAGTCTGCGCCACCATGAAGAGGATCCTCAGCAGGGGCTTGAGCGCGACGATGGCCAGCTGGCAGTCGCCGGCCAGGTCGAAGTACCAGCCGAACTGCAGGCTGGAGAAGATGATGGAGCCACTTACATCAGAGTAAGAGAAGATGATGGAGCCACTTACATCAGAGTAGGAGAAGATGATGGAGCCACTAACATCAGAGTAGGAGAAGATGCTGCAACCACTTACATCAGAGTAGGAGACGATGATGGAGCCACTTACATCAGAGTAGGAGAAGATGAAGACAGTCTGCGCCACCATGAAGAGGATCCTCAGCAGCGGCTTGAGCGCGATGATGGCCAGTTGGCAGTCTCCGGCCAGGTCGAAGTACCAGCCGAACTGCAGGCTGGAGTAGATGATGGAGCCACTTACATCAGAGTAAGAGAAGATAACGGAGCCACTTACATCAGAGTAGGAGAAGATGAAGACAGTCTGCGCCACCATGAAGAGGATCCTCAGCAGGGGCTTGAGCGCGACGATGGCCAGTTGACAGTCGCCGGCCAGGTCGAAGTACCAGCCGAACTGCAGGCTGGAGTAGATGATGGAGCCACTTACATCAGAGTAGGAGAAGATGAAGACAGTCTGCGCCACCATGAAGAGGATCCTCAGCAGCGGCTTGAGCGCCACGATGGCCAGCTGGCAGTCTCCGGCCAGGTCGAAGTACCAGCCGAACTGCAGGCTGGAGTAGATGATGGAACCCACGCTGAACCCGGCCACTCCCATGTGCAGGTAGAAGCTGCCGTAGCGGGTGCGTATCACGTTTTCTATTGAAAATGTTTTGTTTTTTTATTCAATTGAAAAAGTATTTCTTTATTCAATGTTGGATAACAACAAATTACCGCTTATTGATAGGCATAGTAAAAAAGCATGCGAGGAGACACACCGTACCGTGCTGCACCATCACTACAAGTTTTGCGAGCGCGAGTTATAGTTGCATGCAAGAAGCCACACCGCATGCGAGAATCACCATCCTAAATCACTACTATACTACAAGTAGGTATTGCGAGCGAAGCGAACTCGACATATAGCATAGCAAGTATAGCAACAGTGCTAACAGATAAGATGTGCTTTGAAATTGCTTTGAAATGAATTCGTTATATAGACCAGGGTAGTATTTACAAACGCCACGTTTTATGACCCCGGCTTCAGCGAGTCGCTGACTATCATCATTGGTCTCATACGTCTGAAACAGACGATTTATTCAGTGTCTGAGGCAAGACTTTATATGGCTGTATAAGCCGATACGGGAGCGACGTGACTTTTTGCACGCTCACTACAGACGCTGACTATAGTACCTATAGTATTAATTTGAATGAATTCACTCACCAAGAATTCTTCTAATGCTATCGCTGATATAATCTCCACGCTAATCCGGCGGTTATTATATTAAGTACTACTATTTCCAGGGGCGGATTAAGACCACTTGGTGCCCCAAGCAATCCATGCCTGTGGGCCCCCTTATCTGTAGGAACAGCTTTGATTTTTTATCATCTCAGAACATTTTTTTTAGTGCAGTAATATGACGGACTTTTCAACATTATAAGTCACGCAGATAAAGATGTAAAATCGCCTGGGTTGTTATGTAAGAGCCTGAGTGCGAGTAAGTATAACTCTCTGCAGCCATTTACGGGTCTTTTCCTTATCAGCGCGCCTTATAGGTACTTACTTGGGATGTGATGGGGTGTGATGACAAGATATGGATACCTACTTACACTATTTATTGAATGACACTTTGCGGTTTTTCCGCGCATTAAATTCTCGCACAATACTTTTGATGTCTAATGTCTTTAAAAAATCAGATTCTATGTACAAAATTGACAATTTGTCCAGCCGTTCTTGGAGCATGGTGGGTCTTCGCTCATATTTTAAAATTTTTAATTTTGAGAAGGATCTTTCTGCGGAGCAATTAGTGATCATTAAAGTTAAAAAAATACGAAGTGCTGTCTCAACATTTGGAAACGCTGACACTAAGTTGTCTTGGTATATTATTTTATATAAATGTGCATGAGTTTGGTTGTTTAGACTGGGTGTCAAACTATGAAGTGAAGAAGTGGGAGTGGAAATTATTATTATGTTTGTGACGTATGAATGAAATTGCTCTATTTCTGTGATTAAATCGTTATTCAAATCTTGTGGCTACCTATTTGCACAGAATATATAATAGTACTAGCTATTTGTCAATTATTTTGTTGCAATGCTGGCGGTAGTAGTCTGTAGTTTGATGAGGATTGGGTATTTTATTTAAAAATGAGAAAGTATCAGCTATTTTGTTGTACTTTTGACCTCTTTTTTGCATTTCTGAAATTAATTTATCTATTATGCTGAAATAAGTATTGATTTTAAATTGCTCTCTGGGGCTGAATATTACTTCTTGAGCTGCGCCATCATTTGGCATTTTCTTCCTCCGTCTATGACGGGTCTCTTTATACCCCATATCAGGTAATTTTTTTCTTTGCGCAGGCTTCTACATCATCAAAACGACTCCTCAATTTTTCTAAAAAATCGGCTAAAGATTTATAAAGGTTTGAACTAGTTTCCAAAGTCACCTGTGGGTCCTGTAAAACCTTACTGGTTTTCCGAAATGTTTGCAGAATTTCGTCCCACATCACCAACAAGGTATAGCTAAAGTATTAACGACAAAAAAAATGGTGCTTCTTCTGGTGCCCCCCAAGACGTGATGCCCCAAGCAGTTGCTTATTTTGCTTAAGGGTTAATCCGCCACTGACTATTTCTAATGTGAAATGAAATATTACAGTTATGGTAAGTACCTACGTTCGTTTGAAACATGGTATGAAGTTGTCATACAAACTGAGGAGAGTCACTGAACTTTTCCCCGAATTCAAAACACACCAACCATATCACATACAATGGTTAACATAACCTGACCTATACGTTATTAAAATTATCAACGGGCTCTAGATTTTTGCTCGATGTCAGAATAGAGTTATCAGATTTCAGTTTCGAAGAAGATATTCTTTCTTTAGAAAATGTGATGAAATGGGTTATACATTACAATGGGTTGGAATTACTAACTTACCATCTTTGTCTTTATTCTTAGCAATCCGGAGGTGACAAAATGTGTAGGCAAGGAACAACATGCTCACGATGTAGAGATACATGTTAAAAATCTGCAATGAATAAAAAGTGTAATTTTTTGAGATACTTACAATAAATATACAGTTATAATACCTATATTCTACCCATAGACTTATATATTATAAACTATTCTACCTTTGCTAGAAAAAATGTCCCACTTTGGTGTCCCAGATAAAGAGACAGTTTGCATTAGTAACTCTAGTCAAAGAAATGCAGTTTAGCGTAGAAACCCTTGCCACCCCTTGCGTACATAGTTCAGAAGCGACGTTTTGGTTTATTTATAGATGATATCAAAGATTTGATGTAAAAGTTGTCATTTGTCATATATTCTTAACTTTCGTCATATTTTTAAAATCTTTCGCTTTTGTCAATAGCTTTTAAAAACACGTATATTATTATCTACTTACGTCAGATGTGATGCTGGTGTAGAGTTCATTTTGAATCGTGCTCGTTATAGGCAAAGCTGCTCCTAGCACAATTAATAATTTTGCGTAAAATGCTGACAATACCACTGTCATTGATTCACTGAAACAAAAAATAATTAAAAATGCATCCGACTACCGTAGCACTTAACAAAATATGACAAGTTTTAATTTATAGCTGCTGAGAAGTTTATAAGATGTAGGTCATTTAAATTAGCTGAGCGTTTTTGTTTGACGATTTGAAAATTTTACACTTTTCTACAATCCGCCCGGGGTTTTGAGTTTCTAGTTACATTACGTTACATTCCGTCCAATATACCCAAAGTTTTATCAATGAAATCTGTTGTTACAATTGCAATGCATGTAGGTAGATATGTTTATTTAAGTACCTACAACATAACCATATGTAAATATTTATTTATCGCGTTTTCACACAAACTCTAATGAAAGCCGATACCATTTCTCATTTTGCATAATAGGTAATGTTATTTAGTAGCAATTGTTGCACAATTTGAAATACGAAACCTAATGAAAATATTCAATATCTAAAATGATTACTAAATTAATGTCAAATGTTTTGCTGACTCAATGCGGTTTTCCACGTGCGATAAATTTCCGATGTGGAAAATCCGTGTCTCATCTAATTTTACACAATTTGCGATTTTGTAGGACATTAGTGTAGGTACTTTTGCATACTGGCTTGTACCTAATTAGGTTTTCAGTAGTTTATTAGTAAGAAAACTATTATTGGCTACACTTGCCTAACAAGTATACCTAAACAAAGATTTTTATTTTATACATCAATTTATTTTTCTTTCTGGGCCCCAAGTCTGCTAATTTTTAACCATATACCTAGTACTCAACTGTTATTCTAGCCACTGTGATTTTCTGTACTAAAAACTGTTAGTAGAATACGAAACTACCAAAACTATCCAACCACCTGTTACCACCTTATTTACAAATGTTTTAGGCAAATAAAATATCTTGTATCCAATTGACATGCAATCGACCCGCGAAACGATTTTTATTTAGCAGACTTCGGTCCCAGGCTACTTGTTGTCGAAAGTATCATCCTGTGAGAAGAGTATAGTGTGCTACTTACTCTCCTAAAGAAAGTGGCTTCCTGGCTGGCTCAGGAGGTGGTGCTATGTGGTCTGTACTTGAGCTGCTGCTGCAAGGAGGCAACACGCTGAGGTGTGGTAGAGTGTGAGGTGACAGTTCACTGCAAATATGTACAAATTAGTTACCTATGTAGGTATGACAAAAATACGACATTAAATTACACGATCACGCTCATATGAAAAACACGAATTTTGTTCGTAGTTTGGACTAGTTCGCTACGCAGATTTCAATGTTCATTTTTAGGGTTTCGTAGTCTACTAGAAACCCTTATAGTTTCGTCAAGTCTGTCTGTCTGTCTTTCTGTCTGGCTGTCTGTCTGTCTGTCTGTCTGTATGCCGCGCCCTCATATCTTCGTCAGTTTTAGAGCTATCGTCATGAAATTTGGTGAGAAGATAGATCGTGTTGACCCAAATATCGACATGTTAAGAAAAAAATATATTAAATGTTTTTTGGACCCCCTCCCATACAAGTGAAAAGGGGGAAAAAAAAAATTTTTTCTTTTGTAATATTGAGTAGGGTATCGTTGAATAGGTCTTTTAAAACTAAGGTGAGGTTTCTTTGAAACAAAGTCACTAAAATGTTTCTGTCACGAGATATTTGCTTTTAAAAAGGGCGTTTTTGACCCATAATTTGTTCCAGCTGTAACTTCTAAAGTATAAACGCTAAAAATTTGAAATAAATATGGAATATAGCTTAGAATGAAAACTATAACGGATATTGAACCCTTAAAGGTTTCAGAAAAAATTGAGTTTTTCTATTTGCGGTTGGTCATCATACTGCTCCTAACAAACCAGCAACAAAATTAAGTTTGTAATGCTGAAAAACCTGATATTTAAACGTTGACTACGAAACCCTATTTGTGGGCGTGTCTGACACGCTCTTGGCCGGTTTTTATTTACATAATTTAGGTATCTCCCACGATTTTGCAATATTTTATCTCTTTCTATTTACTCCTATTCTGTACCTATTGACTGAAACTTTGAACATTAGAGACCTTTTACAAAAAAGACTGGTTGTAATGACATAAGTATGTAGGTACTTTATAGCAATTAATTATTAAACACTTGCTAGCCTGCTACCATTAGATCGGTTTAGCCTAGCGGTGGCTGTCGATGATTTATCTAAATCGTGGTGAAGTTAAATTTAAAAGCTCGCGTTTACGGGCCAGAAGATGCGGCGGGGTCGTTTTGTTCAGGTGCTTATCGTCTAATAGTCGGTTTAATGAAGCCGCCTCACCTTTCATCCTCAGGCACGGAGAGGAGCGGCTCGGACCGCTCCCTGCTACCCTCCTTCACGATTTGTTTTTCTTTATTTTTCGCCATCAACCGCCTTGCACGACCGCTTTAGCTCTCATCCGAGAGAGATCATAAAGTACGAGATATATCTTTTTTCGTAAATTCTTCAAGATTTATCAATGTGCTACGGATATAACCAATGCTCAAAGATAAACAACACTGGCTGGTAGGATTATCCAGTGTACTGTAGGTCAACACGCGGGCAATGAGATTATTTCACAATAATAACTTTGCTCGTAGATGTGGTCTCTTACGGCGTTCTTTGCGAACTGTAGTCCGAGGCGATAACTGCTTCTACACACGCTCATGTAAATAATTATCGAAGGATTTGCAGGGTTCGTATTGAATCTTATTCTGAACGACCTTAATTTATGGGTCATTTTTGTCATGTAGCTAATTCGTTATGGTAATTTTGTTTTCTTAAGTCGTGTTTTCATTTGGTGATTTAATTTGATGGGTTAATTTGTGGGTATAATAATGACCCTACATTTTTTCAGGCAAGCCATGTTGTACGCAAGTTAAGTTTTCATAATAGATAGTGGTAATTTAGAGCATACACGAGGCAGGCTTATTTGAGTGATTTGTGAGCTGTAATAATAGCTAAGTGAAATTTTCTCTCATAAATAGTGCCAGGTTTGAAAGAAAAATCAACAAAGTAGGTGCTTGGTATCTATACTAACGAGAGAAAGTAAATATTACGTTTGTCTCTAGGTAGAAATTACATATCCGCAGGATAATTTTCCTATCTTCATGAAGTTATATGACATCATTCGACCTGTTGGGTATTTGTCAAAGACTTCATGATATAACTTTTATACAACGTGTTACAAAACAACCAATAAAGCTGAAAGGGTGTGGAAAGGTCCGTTGCAAAGAGTCGATTCACAAAAAATTAGAGCCGTAGTATCGTTTTTGAAAACAACGAAAAAAATATTTTTTTATTAAATAACACTTATTTTTAATCGTGGCATCGCAGCACTAATTTTGACAGCTCAAAGTTCAAATGAAGTTACCGACGCGGCGAAACGCAGTTCGGTCTACATTGCTGGCTATTACATGAATGTCATCAATACAAAAAACTAAGTCAACCAGCAATGTACGCCGAAGCGGACTTTGTTCGCCAGGTAGTGTAGCACCTACCCTAGACTAGTGATGTGATTATTTTATCGACTGATGATAATGAAAAATATTCTTTTTTTTGGTTAGTTTTGTAACAGGTTGTATATGACGTTGCAAAATCTACTACTTATTGGTATTGATCTTGATCTAACTTTTTTTATGTCTCTGGGCAACAAGTACAACAAGCGAATTAATACTTTTTTTAATTAAGTACTTAATTTTGGAAACCATAAATCTTTTAACGCTTTTCAATTATGAGACGAGAAACTGCTATTTCGCAAAATACGCAAACTGAGATTTGCCACCTTATTTTCTTACGAATACTGTTTAAGTTATACGGTTTGACAGACGCATCCGTCGACGCAGCGTTGTGCGATGCCGTTTGATATAAGCCGTATTTCGTATGAAGGTATGGTGGGGAATCGAATGAATAACGCACAAACGGACGCTCCGTGTGTTTCTTGCCTTATTTTGACAGTCGGGCTATTTCAATTAAGTGTCAATTAGTCTAGAAATCTGCAGTAAACTGCCAAGGAAATCTCGCGGCACATCTTATATTTCCTGCTTATTTTATTTCTCGTTGCACTAAATCTGCATCGCCGGTGTCCTCGGGCAATTAGCGTCATGGTGTCAGTTTCAGGCACCGTAACGAGCCACACACACCCCCCACCCCCTCTCTGCCAGGCTGGGGGGGTCACCTGAACCCCCCAAGTCCTTAGGCCACCGCGATTAATTAGGTGTCTCGAAATATGACTAAAGTTTTCTAGACATCTTAATCGCTCGTCAAGACAAGGCCTACCTATAAAAAATGGCGCCACAGAGGAGAGGTTAAAGCGGAAGTAAGCTTTTGTTTTTAGGTATTTGCTGCACGGTTAGTTCGTTGTAGCTACTTACTCTAAAATTATTAGTAGTAGGTAGTGCCTTTGAAGCACCTTCCTATTCGAGTTTGTACACCATGTTAGGCTGCCTTCAGTTACACTACTGCTTGCTAGCCTATGCACGTCTCTCACCGCATACCGCACCGGATATAATTTTGGTGTGACAGATATTAGATTCTTTTTTTACATTACATTTGAAATCCTAAATAATAATGAACTTACCGATTATGCCGCAGCTTCCTTTCTAAGCTGGTAAGGCTTTGCCTCGCGGGGTGGTAATGGTGGATGCCATGTTCATAGTGCTCGTGATGACCACTCCTGGCATGGTGGTCAGGACTGCTTTGAGTGCGTCTGATCGTATCCTGACTTCTTCTTCTTTCACTGGCGTCATGTTCATTGCTTCTTAAACTTTGCCTGGAAGTATGATGGTGGTCCGGGCTGTTCAGACTGTTTCTTGACGTAAAGTGGTGGTCATGGCTGTTCACGCTGTGTTTGGAATGGTGATGGTCTTGACTTGCCCATTTCGAAAGCCTTTCGCCTGTCCTTGAAGAAAATAAATATTAATGAAATTTTTATTATTTTTATTGTTATTTACCTACACACCTATTACTTATTCATACCGAAACTTTTAATAAAATATTATTTTTTTGCAGATGTTTTATTCTGATAAGTTTAATATTTCACGTCACTCACCATTCTGTATCTTCTTCGATAACGTCTTCCATGTTCGTTTTTTGTTCGCATAATAAGTGTTTAGCTTTTGTTATCTACGACAAATTTCACTTTAGCCTTATCAGTAACTATCTTAAAATATTCTACGATCTTTTTATATCGTCTGGGTTTAGTTAGTCAAATGACGTAGATCAAAGATCATGCCGCAAAGTGGCATTCAGAAGGCCTCGATTTCGATCGCATCTCGTATAAAACATTTTGTCCTAAACGTACGAGCACACGACACCAACTCGGCATACTGAGATGAAGTCTAGGTTTAAATTTATCAAAATCTATAAGGTCTTTAGCTATCTCTACCTCCTGTCCGATATTTAATGCTAATAATCTCATATAATCACACATAATCTCATAAACACTATAACAAAGACGTAGCGTCTACGGACTCTACGGTGTTTCCATTGTTTTTTAAGGCGAGAAACATTCTTTACGTTCGTTTACCACAGCGCTATCGCATGCGTTAGGAAAATGCGATCTTCCAGCATATTTTTTACATATAAGGTTTATTTCAAACTGTTTGACTGACGCAGCGCATTGCAAAAATCTTCGTCGACGGATGCGTCTGTCAAACCTATTGACGTAAATCATATTTGAATTCGATCGAAATTCGTATTGTCCTAACGCTTGCGTTTTGTAGTACAATAATAACGCACTAACGAACGTTTCGTATGTTTCTCGCCTTACTAGCATTTACTAGGTACGAGGAGTCTTGTATCCTAAGCTTGCACCCATGAAGTATCACACGGTTCTTGCGAACCCACCTCTCTAGCTTCGTATCCATTGAGTTAATATTCAATACTGAGTTAATATCCAATACTGAGGCGCTTTACATACACAACGACCGTTGGTGCGTTATTTTTGCGCAACGCTATTCATTGCTTTTAAGAAATACGATTCACCTTATTTTCATACAAATACGTACGGTTTATGTGAAACAATTTGAAAGACGCATCCGTTCAAAAATAACTACGCTCAAAGCTGCGTTGACGGAAGCATTTTTCAAATAATTTGACATAGGTACCTAAACCATATTTTTATGAAAATTAAGTCAAATTTCGTATTGTACCAACGCATGTGTTGCACAGCGCAAAAATAACGCACAAACGGAAGTTGCATTTGTTTCTCGCCTGAATATTTGTATTATTATAATGGCTCTTAAACTACTTCCACAATCAGTCATTCATTTCGATCCTTTAAAATTCCCTAACTAGTCAAAATAAGCCGAAATCATCTCTACTTTTTACTATCTCTACAATCGGAATGAATTTATCATCTCATCATCTGCACGTAACCAGCCAAGAATTTCAAGTGCGAGGCGACGGTCAGTGCTTTGTTTGCATTTGTTTAATGGAGTCACTTTCAGCCGTCTGTTGTTTTAATGATAGTTCTTGGCTAGAGGTGACTAAGTAGCCCAATAATTAGTAGCCACTGTCCTTCAGAAGTATCATGTCACGCGTCCGAGTTGACCAAAACAAACAAACATATATATTTACAGGGAAATATGTTTGCTGATGTCATTTCGGAACATTGTTTATATTAGGAATCTACTTGATTGCGTCGTCCAAAATTGAGCCGGATTTGAACCCGACTGCCTAGGAGGATTTGTTTTTCGAGAGTACTCGTATGTAGTTCTTTTTATCCAACTTGAAAAACTAATTTATTTTCCACAAATTACATCAAATGGCTCTACCGTTCGAAACGTTCATCTAAGGAGACACCTATGGAGATTAGAACTCGCTATGGTTACCAGCTCCAACTCTGGCAGTTTCCATGGCCAGCCACATTTTAAGGGCAAAAGATATATGTGTGTAAGTACCTATGCTTGGCCCTATTATAGACATCTTAACTTTGTTTGGTCCAGACCAAATCGTAAAAAAACGAATTAGACCTAGTTTTATGTCAAGTAACATTTTTGTAGGTTAAATCCGTTTTATGAAATTACCTGAAAGTAAAGTCGTAGATTCAAAGTAAAGCAAGTAAGTAACTTTGGACTAATTAAACTTTAGCAAAACTGGGCGAGTCTGTTTGGCAAACTCGCTACTTACATAAACATATTTTAAGCTAAGACAAGTTACACGATACATTTTACATAACTTTGTTTTCATTTGTGTGTGGTTGTGTAGTGTAGTTAGCAAAATGCTTATTTCCACCTTATAGTCTGGAGGCGATTGAGCAGTTTGAGATTTTCTGTGCCACTCTTCTATAAATGGCTAAAACTGGTATCAATGGATTCCTTGTGCTCTACAGAACTCGGATATGCCTGTCTTAGTTAGAGAAAATGGTGCGTTTGACATCTGTGACGTCACAAAGATGGCCGCTAAGCGTTTTATGATTTTGTCAATATCTCAAGTTTTAGGACGTCGATTTTAGTGTTTGATATGTCATATAAAAGGTATTTATATTGTCTCCAATTATTTCTTGGATACCTTCTGCCTAAGTGTTGTGGTTCTAAAAATATTTACAAAAGTATGTGTTTTTTTTACACATTTGCACTTTATTAGGAAATGTGGCCACTATACCTCAATTATGAGATACTTTGCGTGATACATTATTATTTAAAATAAAAACCTGTATCATTACCTTTTCAAAAACATATGCAACATTACTGTAGGAAACCAAACAAACGATTTATGCCTATTACAATGAATCAAGTGCCTGCGCCGCGAATGATTAAAATGCGGCCGAGTGTTTTACATTTTTGTTAATATCTCGCTTTTTAAGATATGCATTTCAATGTTTGATATGTCATATAAAAGGTATTTATATTGTCTACAATTGCTTCTTGGATACCTTCTACCTAAGTGTTGTGATTGTAAAAATATTTACAAAAGCATGTGATTTTTTTGTCACAGTTGCACTATATTAGGAAATGTGGCTACTATAACTAAATTATTAGATACTTTGCGAGATACAATATTATTTAACATAAAAGCCTGTATCATTACCTTTTCAAAAATATATGCAACACTGTTGTAGAAAACCAAACAAACGATTTATGACTATTACAATGAATCAAGTGCCTGCACCGCGAATGATTAAAGTGCGGCCCAGTGTTTTACGTTTTTGTTAATATCTCGCTTTTTAAGATATGGAGTTCAATGTTTGATATGTCATATTAAAGGTATTTATATTGTCTACAATTACTTTTCACATACCTACTGCTTAAGTTTAGTGGTTTATGAAATATTGAAAGAAGTAAATGTTTGTTTTTTTATTTGTTTAATACTTAACTAAAGTTACAAAAGTAAATAAAGATACATGGGCGTAAATTCCTATAAAATAACCGGCCAAGAGTGTGTCAGACACGTTCACAAATAGGGTATCATAGTCAAAGTGTAACAGGTTTTTCAGCGTTACAAAATTAACTCTGTTGCTGGTTTGTTTACAGCTGTAGGTATGGTTACCAACCGCATATTGAAAAACTTAAATTTTTCTTTATACTTGAGTAGTACAGGCAGGATCTGTTATAGTTTTCATGGTAACTTCGGGTTGAGAACTATATTCCATATTTTTTTCAAATTTTTAGCGTTAATATCTACTTTAGCAGTAAGCTGAAACAAATATATATCTTTGAAAAGGTACGTCTAATGTACCTTTTCAAAGCAAATATCACAAGACAGAAACATTTTATTGAGTTTTCTTTTAATTATAATTCCCTTCACACGTATGGTAAGGGGTCCAAAAAACATTTAATTTGATTTTTGATAAAATTTCTAAATTCGGGACAATACGATCTATCTTCACAGCAATTTTGATGTTGATAGGTATAAAACTGACAAAGTTATGAATGCGGGCCATACAAACAGACAGATAGACAGACAGACTTAACGAAATACCTGACAAGACAAACGTAGTAGTCTACGAATCCCTAAAAATATTGAACGACTTTATATCTTACCAATAACAAACATTGAAATCGATTTCTTAAAACTTGAGATATTAAGAAAATCATAAACAGCTCAACCGCGTTTTTCATCATACCCGGAGCAGGCACTTGATTAACTCTCATAGTCATAAATCGTTTATTTGATTTTGTACAACAGTGATATATATTTTTTTGAAAAGATAATGTAACAGACTTTCATTTGAAATCATAATGTATCCGATAAAATATCTCACAGTTGAGTCATAGTGGCCATATTTTCTAATAAAGTGCAACTGTGAAAAGAAATAGCACATGGTTTTATAAATATTTTTCAACCCCTACACTTAGGTAGTAGGTATCAAAGAAGTGATTGTAAACAATACAAATACCTTTTATATGACATATCAAACATTGAAATCTATTTCTTAAAACTTGAGATATTAACAAAATCATAAACCGCTCGACCGCGTTTTTAATCATACGCGGAGCAGGCACTTGGTTTACTCTAATAGTCATAAATCGTGTATTTCATATTGTACAACAATGTTATTTATATTTTTGAAAAGGTAATGAAACAGACTTTCATTTGAATTAATATTGTATCAGATAAAGTATCTCACAATTGAGTCATAGTGGCCATATTTTCTAATAAAGCGCAACTGTGACGAGAAACAACACATAGTGTTATAAATATTTTTCAACCCCTACACTTAGGTAGTAGGTATCAAAAAGCGATTGTAGACAATATAAATACCTATAATATGACATATCAAACATTGAAACCGATGCCTTAAAACTTTATATATTATCAAAATCATAAAACGCTCAACCGTGTTTTTAATCATTCATGGAGCAGGCACTTTATTCACTGTAATAGTCATAAATCGTTTATTTGAATTTGTACAACAGTGTTACATATATTTTTGGAAAGGTAATGAAACAAGCTTTTATTTGAAATAATAATGTATCAGGTAAAGCATCTCATAATTAAGTTATAGTGGCCATATTTTCTAATAAAGTGCAACTGTGACAAGAAAAAGCACATACTTTTATAAATATTTTTACAACCCCTACACTTAGGTAGTAGGTATCAAAGAAGTGATTGTAGTTAGTAATAATACCTTTTATATGACATATCAAATATTTAAATCGATGCCTTAAAACTTGAGATATTTACAAAAACATAAAACGGTCGGCCGCCATCTTTGTGACGTCACAGATGTCAAACGCACCATTTTCTTCAACTAAGACAGGCATATCCGAGTTCTGTAGAGCACAAGGAATCTATCGATACCAGTCTTAGCCATTTATAAGAGGGTGGCACAGAATTCAAGAAGGAGACGACTTTTCAATATTTCGCCTACAGTCTATTAATTCCATATAAATACGGCGCCGCATCGGTGGTGCGTTCGAATGCGTCTGTCCTGTCAGGCCGGAGAAAGTTGTTTCTTTGCGTTACAAAAACGGATACCACATTTCAACGCAGCAAAGGACGTTGCATGTGTTTCTGGCCATAACATCATGTTCTCATTGTTTCATCAAATTGAGTCTCAAATTATGTACGACATGAGCTACGCATAGAAGAATATGCCGAATAGGAAGTGAATATACTTTTTGGATTGTGATAATTCACAATCAACTCTCAGAACACATCAACTCTCATAAAGAACTGATATTGATATCACATAGGTAATACCTATTTTAGGCGAAAGGCTGACAACTATGGTGTGTACATGTCATTATGTTATACAGTCTTCTGAATGACTCAAACTTTTGTCAGACGCGGTGTAAATGGCCGTTTTTTTTACAGCCGTTTACGCTCTGCCTACCCCGCAAGCAGGATATATGTATGTTTGTACATTTCTAATGATTGACATTGAGCACGGATACATCGAATAATGAAGCTAATTGCTTGCACACTATAATTAGTGGTGATATGTGAGCAGCCACGATTGGCGAGCGCGGTGACAAAGGACGGCGAGATCGTGATAATTGCCAAGTCACGGTCGGGACTTCTCTAAGGCGCTATCTTCATACATGAGACGAGCGACGCAAGACGTAAGATGACATCTGTCAGACAAGTGATCGTTAGGAGTGCCGTGACAAAGGACGGCGAGATCGTGATAATTGCCGAATCACGGTCGAGACTTCACTAAGGCGCTATCTTCATACATGAGACGAGCGACGCAAGACGTAAGATGACATCTGTCAGACAAGTGATCGTTAGGAGTGCCGTGACAAAGGACGGCGAGATCGTGATAATTGCCGAATCACGGTCGAGACTTCACTAAGGCGCTATCTTCATACATGAGACGAGCGACGTAAGACGTAAGATGACATCTGTCAGACAAGCGATCGTTAGGAGTGCCGTGACAAAGGACGGCGAGATCGCGATAATTGCCAAGTCACGGTCGGGACTTCTCTAAGGCGCTATCTTCACAGATGAAACGTGCGACGCAAGACGTAGGATGACATCTGTCAGACAAGTGCTCGTCAGGAGTGCGGTGACAAAGGACGGCGAGATCGTGATAATTGCCAAGTCACGGTCGGGACTTCTCTAAGGCGCTATCTTCGCAGATGAGACGTGCGACGCAAGTCGTAAGATGACATCTGTCAGACAAGTGATCGTCAGGAGTGCTGTGACAAAGGACGGCGAGATCGTGATAATTGCCAAGTCATGTTCGGGACTTCTGTAAGGAGCTGTCTTCACAGATGAGACGTGTGACGCAAGACGTAAGATGACATGTGTCAGACAAGTGATCGTCGGGAGTGCCGTGACAAAGGACGGCGAGATCGTGATAATTGCCAAGTCACGGTCGGGACTTCTCTAAGGCGCTACCTTCACAGATGAGACGTGTGGCGCAAGACGTAATATAACATCTGTCAGATCTGTCAGAAAAGTGACATTGTCACGTCGCATGCATCTCACGTGTTTAGACGGCGTCTATTCTGTTTCATATTTTTTTTCCGACTGCCTTACAAGTATGTATGTTTAAGTATGTTTGTATGTATCTTGATTACAAAATACTTTTTACGGGCCTTAAGAGGGATCTATAGTCATTATTTTTCATACAAACTCTTTCAACGTATCCCTCTGCCAATTCGCAACCGATCGACTCAATTTTTGGCTCGGTAACTCTTCTGGACTAGATCTATGCTTCATATTCTTTTTCTGGTTGTAATAATGTATTTAAAAAAAGATATGGCCGTGGCAAAGTGCTCTAAAATTATCACCAAGTTTACGCCTTGGTTTCTTCTAAATATGACAATAATTTCAGCAAAACAAATGATACGGGCATAGAATATTATATTGGCAGCAAAATAATGCCACTATCAACAAATTTGGTGGCGATTTCGAACGGGGAACCTGGTAAACCCAGAACGCAAATTTTCCGGTAGCGAACTATAACTGTCTCTTTTACGGCTGCGCGACGGGTGGGATGCATAAATGAGATAGAAATATTTTTATCAACTGACAACTCACGAACTTTCAGCTCGGTATAGTAGCCTCTTAAGGGCTAGTCGAGTTACTACAAATGAGGTGTCGTTTGATTTGTCTCATAAGCGCGAGTGACATTGGCTGTATTTAAAACTTCATAAATTCAAAATAGCTGATTTTAAACGCAAAAAAGCTACTTTCATGGTACCGCAGTCGGGTCTTTGTTTTTTAATAATTATGCTTGTATATGAAAAGGGTTTCGAACGTCGAAATGTCTCAAATCTCGTCTTTCACGTCTCATGCACAGCAAAAAAATGGCTTCGTGTCTTATGTGTGGAGATAGGCCCTGAGGTGATCTCAATATGACACTAACACAGTTTAAATGATCATTTTGTACAGGATTGGGAACCTACTGTTCAGTCACGGAATTTGGAGTACTTTGAATATGACACCAAAGATTTGGTTATTAAAGAGAATTTATGTAAGTAGGTAATAATAATAATAAATAAATCACAACATAAATCATTTGAGTTTTATGTGTCTGACTAAGTACAGCTATAGAATAGAACTCTGGTTTAATCCAATAGGCGTCATGTATGCAGATTTTGTGAAAGCGTAGTCATCGTAGCACTGTGCTACGAAGTTACCTACATAATTATAAGTTTATTTTTATTTTCCTTATTCTTATTTTTAGATAAAAACCGTATGGACCAATTCAACATTTAGGGACTACAGTGTGGTCGCTCGAATGGGCCATATCGGACGGCTGTCAAAATCATGTTAATACTATGACAAGAAGGTCTATTTTTTTGTTGACTTCGAGAATGGGTATTAACTGCCAAATATGGCCTATTCAAGCGGCAGTACTTGAATAAAACAACAACATGTATTCAAAAGCTTTAACTACACTGAACATTATCGCTACTATACATTCAAATAAATGGGCTTGTTCTTGAAAGAGTTCTTCCATATCTCGAAGAGGCAGATGGTCGAGTGGAACCGGTAGAAGATCGCCAGCGGCATGGAGACGTGCGTGATGATGGTCCACGCCCACGGGCCGTAGAACTGCAGGTGGGCGGGCCGGAACTCTGCTCGGTTCTGGAAACGGACATAAGAAACATGGAAATAAGAATCTACTTTCCAAACTGCGGAAAATCAAGTGTGCATTCCTGTAACTATTTTTAACTGAGGTCTGTGTATGGAACTTGGTACTTATTTAGATCTCACTTCTTTTATAGGCGAAGCATTCCAATATTATCAAACTTGGCAGCCTTTCACATTTATGTTTTGGGTGGGATTTCATTTATTTTTGTAAGGTTTATTTTCTTTTTTTCTTATGATTAAGTTAGGTAAGGAAATGTCTCATTTATACTTTACTTTGACTAAATACAAACCTTCGTAACGAATTTTAGGTCGGTACGACGATTGGAAGATATAGATAAATTTTTTGTTTTAGGTCCTTAGGGGTATGAATTTACACCTTCATTATTTTTAAAACCGACTCACACTTGGCCATTTTCAGATTTTTTCCTTTACCTTGACCTAAAGACCTACCTTCATGCCAAATTTCAAGTCAATACGACCATTGGAAGTGGTCTAGGTTTTTGATGAGTGAGTGAGTCAGTCAGTCAGTCAGTCAGTCAGTGAGTGTATAGTAAAAATAGCGATTTTCTGACGTCAATATCTCAAGACCTACAATAGGTACATTAATGAAATTTTGTATTTTAGATCAGTAAGTAGATCTCAACAGATACTAGAAATTTCATATGCGTAGATAAAATAGATTTTGAGTTATAGGTGGGTCGAACTTGGCCCGAAATGGTTCGTGTAATATAACCCACGGCCGGTGTGTCGCTTTTTTTGCTCGAACTTGGCGGACACACTGCCGTGTGTCTAGATTAGAAAGATGGCGTAAAGTTATATGGAATATCTGCTTATTAAAAAATACGTCTATTAAGGCTGCATTTAGCTCATGCTACCTATCACCTAAAGATAATAGTATTATACAGGGAGTAACAAAAAGGAAATGACAGGTCAAAAAGAGGTCAAGGTAACCTTATTCATGAACCTGAACGATGGAACATGGCTAAAAATATAATAAGCTAATTTTATTTTTTTCATATTTTGACCCATGTTCAATGGGAAAAGTCGTTCAGTTTCATACATAAGTATGAATGTATGCTGTAAATACCTTCTCCAGTGTGTTGATGGCCCACATGGCCATGTTTGCTACCAGTAGGAAAGTGACCAGCTGTCTGCCAGGCTTCTTCCGCCGCTGTTCCGACGTGGAACATCTCCGCCACCATGCGTCGATTATGAACAAAGACTGCAGTATGGTCTGCAAAGATTATGAAGAATCCTACTTAATATTATAAAGGCGGATGTTTGTGTGTGTGTTTGTTACGACATCACGCAAAAACGGCTGATTAGATTGACATGAAACTTTGCAGAAATATAAAAGGGCATCTGGAATAACACATAGGATACTTTTTACCATGGAAAAATGTCTTATTCCCACGGGATCACGCATTTTCCAATATTTTTGAAATAGGTGGCGTGACTGAGCCGATTCGCGTTTTAAATGTTTTCGCCGAAAACTAACTGCGACATCTCTTGGCGAATAATGCTTTCTTCCCGCGGTTGCAGCGGGTGAAACCGCTGACGGGCAGCTAGTAGAATATAATATTATATTGCACATCTTTGACCCAAGTAATTTTTTTCATGTTAAATTTTTTTTCATTTCAATCGAGTTGGTTGTACAGTTTTCTCCGAACTGATTTCTCCTCTGAACATAAATTAATATACTCAGTACTCTGCGAATCCGCCAATGCGCCGTTTCTTCTCAGTACATTACGCAAGGCGTACACGCTTCATTTCATATAGGGTGTCCCTGTTTTAGAGGTCCAAATAAAAAAAATAAAAAAAACATAGATTGTAGACATCCTTAGGTTCGAATCGAAGAAAGAAATTGGACCTTCCATAGCAGGTATAGTCCATTCGCATTCATACTGTCATGAAATAACGTGACAAGCCAGCCTAAGTGGGAGGCCAAGTAACGCTAGTTGCAATACTTAGATACTACGCGGCCAGCGTAACTTGGCCTCCCGCTTAGGCAGGTCATGACACTATGATTTTGAATGGACTATAATAACATTTTGTGAAGATAAACATTTTTTTTAAATATTAAAAACCAATATTCTAGATTAGTAGGTCCAGAGTCTAGATTTTTTCTTTGGACCACACCCTGGGAGACCCTGTAAAAAGTAAGCGACTGTTAAAAGAGCAAATAATTTCATCACAAATGCAGTTCCTTTTGATTTCTTCTCAACCATTTTAATATTGATTCATACTTCACTTTTCCTAGAAGCTACTTAACCGAGACTCGTATTGAAAATTCTCTACATCGACAGGATCGTAAGTATAATAATAAGTATACTTACATGTTAGTCTACGTTTTTTTATATTACATTTTCATGCACCAGTTTTTGCTAATGACAAGTTACGTTATTTCTTATATTTTAACCCATTACTTTGGTACATTATGTTGCGTTATAGCACTCATCGCGCACGCCCCTACATAAGTAACTTTTTTATTTCTTTGCACTTAAGTCTAAAGTGCATCAGGCCAGGGTGTGATGGATGAGCTCCCATCAGGCTGAACATGCAGTAAGTAAGTATAAATCACGTGATTCCTTGGTAGTACACGAAGATTCCTTGCACAAATCAGCATACCCTTACCTGGTTGAGGGAGATGAACAATGGGAAGAAGCCAGTGAGCCCAGCGCTCGAGTCATAGGCCGGGGTGTGATGAGCTCCAATTGGGCTGAACATGCAGTACACGATCATTCCTTGCTAAAATCAGCATACCCTTACCTGGTTGAGGGAGAGGAATTCTGAGAAGAAGCCAGTTAATCCAGCGCTCGAGTCATAGGCCAGGGTGTGATGCGCGCCGATCAGGCTGAACATGCAGTACACGAACATGCCGGTCTGTGCCAGGATCAGCAAAGAAGTATCCAACCCCAGAACAGCTGTGTAAATAATAATGGACAGCAGTTCAGAGAAATGGCAAATTATTAAAGCCAAACGCATCTGTGGGGTAAGTGCGTCAAGCACATTAATTTAAAAAGCGTTTTTAAAAGATAGCATGAATCTGCTACTGTTGTCGTTTGCCAAAATTAAACGTTAATACCTTATTGAATTAAGGATCTGTTTTTATTATAAACAGATAAAACTAGTCTACTGCTAGGTTCTGTTTCTCTCATATACTCATAATGGGTTATTGATAATAGTCATCATCATCACTATACCTAAACTTCTGCAATGGAAATATCCGGTAATTCATTATCTACGCAAACATTGTACTTGTTCACTTTACGTGTTGTAAAATTCTGAGAAACACAAGAGCTCGTTACTTTGAGATTATGAAATATGTTGTCTCGAACAAAGTATGTAAGTATTTTAAATTAAAAGCGTAGCTAATTTTCTTACCTCGAGACTTCCTTTTGTACGGCAGCACCCTCATTTGTAATAAGGCCGCCACCACTACTAGTATGGTTGTGCTGTATAGAATAAGTTCGCATATGTTGACTTGGAAAATTGCATCCTGGAACAAATGGTTCACTTATGAATAGAAGCCTAGGAAATATTCAATAGACTATAATGAAACTGATGTATGATACAGGGAACTGGATTTGAATATTTTTGTATAGATCGAAAAGAGGGTTACATATTTGTGAATTATTTGATGTTATTGAATCTTGCGCGGAAAATATTTGATTAATATAATCAAGCAATCCAAAATTTCCGCGATTTAACGGTAGGTTGCTGCCCATAGCATACCTACTCCTATATCTGATGAAATTTTGAAAATCCGCAACTGGGATGATAGAGTTCGACGAATTGTAGTGCAGGGCTTGCCTACTCCCAGCATTCCCAATAGATACTAGTTGCGCACATAGCTACAGTAGCAAGTTAACCAGCACGTGTTGAAGATATAGCTACTCACGTTGATGGTATTGGGGTTGTGGGCCAGCACGAAGAACATGATGAGGCTGATGATGGTGAATACGATGAGCAGCACCCCCGCGAACAGCCCCCGGAGCGCTCGGGAGCAGTCCACGGAGAAGAGGTGCAGGGCTTGCCTACTCCCAGCATTCCCAATATATACTAGTTGCGCACATAGCTACAGTAGCAAGTAAACCAGCACATGTTGAAGATATAGCTACTGACGTTGATGGTGTTGGGGTTGTGGGCCAGCACGAAGAACATGATGAGGCTGATGATGGTGAAGACGATGAGCAGCACCCCCGCGAAAAGCCCACGGTGCGCTCGCGAGCAGTCCACGGAGAAGTGGTGCAGGGCTTGCTTGCTGCCGTACGGGGAACCCACGCCCAGCATACCAGCTAAAAGTGACAAGAGAAAAAAATAAGAAAACAGTACGTAAAAGAAGTTATACATATATCTATTGGGATTATAATGCATGCACAATATATTATTCTCATAAATAAATTTAGAAATTGAAAAAATTACAAGCATTGACCGGGGATCGAACCCGGGACTCGTGGGGTACCGTCCCAAAGTTCAGAGCGGAAATATACTTCAAGGAACGAACACAGTCCTTGAAACTGGAAAACAATCCCCAGTATGGAAACAATAAATTTGTGTAACCAACCATGTAGGTAGGTGCTATTAATTTAATTATTTCAATGCGAGGCAGAAAAAAAACAAACGTCTTGTATCCTTCTTGTGAAGATATTACGTGCAATATGTTTCTGGCCGAGGGAAGGAGGTACTTCCTATAAAAGTCTATCTACGGCAATTTGAACCGCAGTAAATAGATTTGTTTAAATATAATATGATAAGTTTATTTTTCGTCTAGAGGATGTCTGTCATATTACTATTTCATACTTACAAAAAAATGTATGGAATACATGCGACCAAAATTAAGGAATTACTAGAAATATCCAGATTTTGCTTGTGAAGTAGGTTCACCGGGTTTTTTAATATCGGATTTTTAATCACGGAAAAAAGGGCGACACAGTGCTCCGTTACCAGATGCACTGGATAATTTATTCTTCACATTAATATTCAGTACGAAACTGTTTTACAGATACGTTACCAAATTGCTGAAGTATTTTTTCAGGCGTGACGGAATTGCTGCGGGACTTGTTTTTCGAGTAATGGAATTTTTTGTTGTCGAAGTCCTCAGCCGTACATTTGACCTGTAAAATTTATTCAGTTAATTTATCACTCAGCTCATTTCAGTTATTGAGGTAATTTGGTTAATTAATTTGGGTATTACCTCTTTCCACATTTCGTATAAAATGACGCATAAAATCAGGGAGTATTCGATGGTGCAAGGGAAAAGAAACGGTGAAGCATTGTGTAGTAAGTTTCCCATAATGCTTGATCTTTTGCAGGCGTCTGTACTATTGCTATGTGTTGTTCCGTTTATGTTTTCAGCCACTAAAGTACTCTCAAGATGGTGAATCTCATGTTTCGTTTCTTCGACGAGGACGTGTAGCCATTCGCAAAGGTTTGTAGCTACTAGATGCATGAAGCCGAATCTCTGTATCCTCTTGTACTTGCCGACTTCTATGTCCTTGTTGGTGAGGAAGATGAATTGCATCTGCAGTAAGGTGAGTGCCATGCGCAGCGCTGGCGTTATGGCTGATAAGATGCTCCGGCAGTGGCCATTTTTTTCAAAGTACTCTCCGAATTCTAGGCCACTATATACCATGGAACCGATCCCGAAAGCTGTAAATACCAAGTAATAAAGCAAATTTTAAGTTTGTTAAATATAAATCTGCTCAAATCTCCATGTACTTAATTGCTTTTTGGAATTGAGTATCTAAGCATCTATAACTTACTTATAGAAGTGTATGTATTCGAAGCTATGTATTTGTTAATTTAATTAACCAACTTACCGATGGCTCCCAGCCTCAAATAAAAACTACCGTAGCGAGAAATAGTTTCTTTCTTTTTTCCAGTTGCAGGTTTCCCATTTTTATCCTTCTCGTCTTTCTCGGCGTTAGCTGAAACAAAAATTGCCTTTTACTTCGACATCGGTCATTAAAGAGCACATGTATGGAATAATTTTCCACAACATTTATACGAATGGCTGAAACGCAGAATACCAACTGAAAGAAGGAATATTTGCTTTTCTTGCGGTCGCAATTATGTAAACTAGATGTGATTTTAATGCCGCATTTTGTTAAGCAAATGTGGCTAATTACTGTAGGTAGGAAGTCTGCCTTGGATATAGTTTACGGAATAGTAAGATTTTTCTAGTGTTCGTTATATTCTGAAAGGAGAAAAGGGAGGCCTTTTTCCAGCAGTGGGATGAAGTAGGATATATGAGAGAGAGATAGAGATGTTTTATTCTTACCGACATCTTGAATGAGCAGGCTGACGGCCTTCTGACGCATCAGGTTTGCGTATTGGAACACGATGAACATCACCGATACCAAGTACAGGTACAGATAGAAACCCTGAAATGCGGAAGACAGTGTATTACCGACAAGCGGGCATTCATTCAGACGGTGATTCTAGGCATCTTTAAGGACTTCTTTTACTACGTAGCCATCTTTGAAATAACAAAATAAAGACGGCTGTTTCATAGAAAAGGAGTTCCGTTAACATATGCTGTATGCGAACCTTAGTAAATACGACACCGCATGCCTCGGTGCGTTGACGGATGCGAAAGTCAAACCGTTTTACAAAAACCAAACCGTTTGACAGACGCATCGTCAACGCACTGTTAGTAGGTATAGAACAGCTATTGCGTGTAGTATTTGTTGTCATATCATTCCCAAATACAAGCAACTAATGTTGTCAAATTATTCCCACGCTGTCGCAATAACCGGCGATTGTCACAAAAAAAAAGGGGATCACCCTTGCACTTATGCAGATGCTATTAGACACAATACTAGCGGTAGCATTTCAATAAACGCAGAGCCTTTTGGTCTCATGCAGAGAAAATTGACGGAAGTGTTTGCACCTGAAGTCCGTTGGTGCAAAAGAGAGTGTTTTGCATCTACCATAATTTATAGGGACTGATGCATCTGTCAAACAACACAAGATTTATGCGTCATCGTCCGCTTTTATTACAGAATTCGATAATATAGATACGCTAAAATTACGCAGCAACGGACGTCAAGTGTGGGAACCTTCTATACGTACCTAGGTACGGTTTTGGTTACCTGGTAATATCCGTCTGGGACTCCGTTGGCGATGACCTCAGTCACGGGGAAAGCCAGTCCGAGCACCACCAACAGCTTCGCATACAATGCAGACAGAGCCTTCGAGAGCGCATCACTGGAAAAATAGTTATTTCTTTTTATCGAAATTCGGGAATATCAGCAAAGCAAATGAAACCTTACCACGCAGGCAACCAAAGGGAACATTTACTTAATAAATCCCTCTTTTACTTTAAGCTTATAAACTGCTTTCGTTTTATAATAAAGTGAAATTGTCGTTATACCTCCGTTGGCAATGTAAACCTGTCTATCTGTTGAATAAAGGGCGCGTTTTCTATGCCGTCGACGCGAGGCGGCGCATTGTAGTCAGCACAAAGCCTGTTGACGCTGTCCTATTCAATATAACTCCCTGCACTAAATAGCTACGCAATCTGGTCGTTCGTGGATCGAGAATGACCTTCTTGAAATTATACCACAAAGTGTGTAAGTAAGTAGTAGTCAAATGTCTTGGTATGCTGGAAATGCAGTTAGGGAGAGAAGGGTACATGTGGAGCTTATACTATATGATGTATATGATGGTCCATCAGTGATACGCGTTCCAAGTGTATGTCGGAAACGGGATGTTCTGCGTCCCTGCGCATAGTGCCAGCGCAACCTAATCAGACGGATGTACGGGAATCTGGTATCATTTAAGGGTGACTCTTCGATAATCTAGTACTTACTAGCCCATGATATCTTCTTCTGACGGTGGCTCCACGTGTATTGAGGACATGGATGTGTGGGAACCAGGTGTCATCCTGGACATGAACCGCTTCTGCGTCTCCGCGCATAGTGCCAACGCTTACGACGGTCGACGGAACGCTGCGATAATAGGCGATGGCTTTAAAACAGTACTGTACTTACTAGCCCATAATGTCGTCTTCTGAAGGCGGCTCCACGTGTATTGAGGACATGGATGTGTGGGAGCCAGGTGTCATCCTGGACATGAACCGCTTCTGCGTCTCCGCGCATAGTGCCAGCGCTTGCGACGGTCGCCGGAACGCTGCGATAATGGCCGATGGCTTTAAAACAATATAGTGCTTACTAGCCCATGATATCTTCTTCTGACGGTGGCTCCACGTGTATGGAAGACATGGATGTGTGGGAGCCAGGTGTCATCCTGGACATGAACCGCTTCTGCGTCTCCGCGCATAGTGCCAACGCTTGCGACGGCCGCCGGAACGCTGCGATAATGGCCGATGGCCGTCTGTGGGAAGAGATTTTTTGGAATATTGATAAATAAATGTGGTAGAGAAAGTGGCAAGCTAACATATCGGTAGGTAGAGATGGAGATAGAAACAATAAATCTGGATCTGAAAATGTAATAAATCTACTGAATAAAATCAGTGAACATTATTCTTTTTTGTAGATTCTACGAAAGACGTTAAGGATTCCGCTGCTTGTAGGTTACGTGGCTCACGATTTGGAACCTCTGCAAATCACAGTATCTACAGGGGCTCTTTGCTGAGTCAGTACCTACTAGTATCCTACCTTGTGTTAAGGTTAGCAGTGATCTTGCTCTCTATATCATTGGACTTGGAGGTGCGGCGACTGCTGGGCTGCGAGTGTGAGGAGATCAGGGGTTCCGAAGTTGCTGCTGCTGCTGCAGGACTCAGCATGGCTCGTGTCCTGTCCCGCAGGTGGACCACGTCGGAGTAGGAAGAGTCGTCACTGATAAAAAACAAGATATTAAAATATGTTTGATTAGAAATGATCACTTTAGTAAGTAGGTATACTAGGTATAGGTATGTTAGCAAAAGTCATCGCATAGGACCGCCATGCGGTGCGTAAGCAATTTGACAATGATTTTGACGAAAAGTCAAAGATAATTGTAGATATAATCAAAGATATTGCTATGTATGGCATGGCATGCTAGTCGGGATACGGGAACAATTTACTCAATCAGTGTTGTAAGCAGATATACCTATACTCAAAGTATGAACAGTATTAGTAGAAAAATACTAGACCAAATTATTTTATTACCCACCTACGTACGCTTAATAAGCATTCAGAGACCGAGCCAAACTGAAACCGATATGAAACTATTGAATACCTGCTTAGTGAATGAAGGTGTTGCATGCATACAGAGGAGATACTCGCAGCGACACAGAACGTCGATCAAAAGTCATAAATACGTGGGGGGAGCAAGTATTTCCCACTTCCCCTCCCTCCCCTTTTTGCTCACCCTATCCCCCTTTGTGCATGATTCCACAATACACGCCTTTCATACTGCGAGTATTCAACTTCATATGAACTTTTACAGATCAATGAATATTTTGAAGTATCTATTTATTAAAGTTTTGTCGGTTATGATTATTCACATAAATATGAAATAAATTATACATTGTTAAAAAACACAAGGTTTTTTGTACACACTTTTTTAACGTCTTCAATAACATCAGAAAGTCAAGAATGCATTCGCATCATGGATCACGGAACGATGATGCGTCAAATTTTAATTGTTATTTTATTTTATCACAATAACTTTTAGATGGTATTTATCTAATAATGTGGTTGTTTACTCCAAAGTAAAGCTGTTTGATTGTCTTCGGCACCAAGGTTCATTAATTGCATTACTAGCTCGATCTTTCCCGCTCAGGAAATTATGGAGAGTCTTATGGCGCTCCAAAACCAAAAAGGTTGTAGGTAAAACTGGAGGGAGGACTCGGGATTGACAAGTGAAGTAAGATTATTTGACCGATTCGCAAGAAGAGCAAGGGCCGAGCATTCGTAGTCTCTTTCTAAGCTACCGAGATACGTACCACGAGTTACCCCGAGTGTTTCCGAACTTTTTCCTCCATCACTTTTAGAAAGAGATGGCGGAACCTAGACTACAGGTTTAGAGGTTTAGAGGTCAAATTTCTTGACTGCACTTCTTGTTTCCGAGTGCCCCCTCCAGTTTCACCTATAAGCTTCTTGTCCAAAACCGATAGTTCTATAGTCAAAGGTGATTCTTTGAAATAAGTATACTATTTGCATACTGGTTAATATACTTTTACGTCTACTCCATTTGAGATAAGTTTATAATAATGCAAGTATCCAAACCCTACATACTATAAAAGTAAACTACCAAGGCGATAAAGAAAAAGTTTAGTTATGATATGAGCACTATAAATACGTCATCTTCTTTAACACGTCAAAGAAATAGTGTGCTCTCGAGAAGATATTTCTAAACATGGGATTATTTTATATTTTTACCTATAGCCCGGTCAATATCGACATCAAACATTGCAAACGCGCATGTAACTACGATTTTATTATATATTGTTAGGTCCCTTAAGAGTAGTTAACACCCAAGTTTGCAACACTGAAAACCCTGTGCTGCCAATGTCAACGTCAAATCAAAATTTGTTCAAAAAATTTTGCGCGTGTATCTCATGAACCGTGATAGCTAGAGAGTTGAAATTTTTACAGGTGATGTATGTCTATTGCTGCTATAACAAAAAATACTAAAAACTAGAATACAATAAATATTAAGGGGGGCTCCCATACAAGAAACGTGTTTTTTTTGCTCGTTTTTGTGGATAATGTTTCGAAGGCTGTTTCTCGTAAACCGTGATAGTTAGATGGTTGAAATTTTCACAGATGCTGTATGTCTATTACTACTATTACAAAAAATACCAAAAACTAGTCAAGTGCGAGTCGGGCAACAGATATGATATTTCTGTCATTTTTATAAATGATGGTACGGAATCCTTTGTGCGCGAGTACGACTCGCACTTGGCCAGTTTTTTTGTATTTGTTGTTATAGCGGCAATAAACATACATTATCTGTATAAATTTAAAAGATCTAACTGTCACGGTTCATGAGAAACAGCCTCCGAAACATTATTTACAAAAACCAACAAAGAAACACGTTTCTTGTATGGAAGCCCCCCTTACTATTTATTGTATTCTGGTTTTTAGTATTTTTTGTAATAGCGGTAACAGAAATACATCACCTGTGAAAATTTCAACTCTCTTGCTATCACGGTTAATGAGATATACGCGAAAAAACTACTGAACGGATTTTGATATGCATCATCTGCGAAAATTTTAACTCTGTAGCTATCACGATTCATGAGATACAGCCTGGTGACAGACGGATGGACGAACAGACAGCGAAGTCTTAGTAATAGGGTCCCGTTTTTTACCCTATTGGGTACGGAACCCTAAAAACTGGCTAAGTGCAGGTCGGACAACATAATATGATTTTTTGAAAAAAAAAAAATGTAACAAGAGCTGTTACATCGGAAATTCTGTAATTTCACAGCCTTCTTAGCACTGCGGAAGAATTGCCCATCTTTGACTTGCAGTATCTTTGCAACCAAAAGACATAGTGTGCTCAGGTTTCGCTGAAATTGTAGCAAATTTAGTTATCTTTAATAAAGTTCTATGAAACGTACTTGAAAAAATCTTTGTTATGGTAGATTTTTATAAAAAACTGAAATATGGGCCAAAATTTCGCAGTTTATTGAGCACCGTGGAGGCAGCACAAGGTTTTCAGTGTTGAAAACTTGGGTATTAACTACTCTCAAGGGACCTTACAACATATAAAAAAATCGTAGTTACATGCGCGTTTGCAATGTTTATTTATTTTTATGTCGATATTGACGGGGCTACTACCCATGTCCGTTGTGATAATTAATTTCAACCTTGTCATTGTGTGAAACAAATATAAGTAGGTAGAGCAAATATTTGATATCTATCATGCACGATGCATCTATTTAAAGGGTCACCTGTCTGTCAAAGAAATAGTTATTGCAGAATGCTAGATTGTAGAAATAGACTGAATCATACTCAAATTCCGGCCCCAATAAATTTTTACAATAATTAAGTACCTACTTAGTTTTTGTTTCAATAGAAAAAGTAGACGAACTTTACTGCTTACGACTGCAAAAAAGACCTTGCTTGTTTTAAGTCTTATTTAATTTTCATACCTACTTGTCCTAAACATGTACTCGTTTCTCTTTTCTAAATATTTATTAGATGCACGTCTTGTAGGTATTCAAAGCAATGTGATTTCAATATTTGAAGAAAGTCTGGTGTACAGAACCTTGTGGACCGAGGCGGGTCCTGAGCGCGAAATCTCCTAAATGTGCATCCGTCTGCCGGAAATGTCTCCGTAAAGCCGCTCACATCCTCCTCACACATTCAGAATATCGAAATATAACACTTTATTCCCTATGCTAACTTTCTTTGTACAAAGATATTTGGTACCTAGGTTCTAAGAAATCTACATACCTACTACACACTCTATCTATACAGACTCTTGCTTTACGGACTCAAGTATGTGAATGAATGGGCAAGACCATTGGGCAAAACGCGTTACAACACAGCATAAAAAGCCGTAAGGAGGTCAAGAAACTGAAAAACTTTCCCCATAAACATGGGCCGAAATATGAAAAAATAATAAATTGAGTCTTCAGTAACTCAAATCAGCTGATTGGCAATTTTGTATAGACGTCCGATTTTATTACACATTTCAACCCATGTTCTATGGTTTCTTTTTCAGTTTCATGAGTCCCTTGACCTCTGTTCGGTACTATTTGTTGTTCTGTAACACCCAACTATTATTAAAGTACCTACTCTGTAGCAGAAACTCTACTTGCCTACCGTGTTTAGGTACATTTTCAGCACACGTGAAAGAAATGTGCCTATTTTGGTCTTCTCCTTAAACTTCCCAAAATGTAATAAACTATCAAGATACAAACTAAAGGAACAGCTTAACACGACTGAGTCATCCTTTAGCAAATATTTTCCCAGACTAAACTGTCATATAGTGTAAGTAACCACTTTAAACATTTTGATCCTGTATCGAGATAAAAGATAAAACTAAGCCGCGAGACAAAGAAACGCCATTTAAAAGAAAGTTTAATTAAATCGCAGGCTTTTGTTTATAGCCGCTGGGTGGCGCTGTCTGTAGTGACACGCTTTCATTTCCCATGCTGCGGGATACGGGAAGGCGCATCATTTTATGTAAGTACCTACCATTGAATCGTGCGTGTTTTATGCAAAAGGAAAATGGTTTGCTTTTTGCTTTTGCAATCGTGTACCTGTATTAATCATTCAAAACTTTTGGAAAAGTGTTTTGTTTTACACGCCTGAAGAATGATAATATATTATTACTAGCTTTCCGCCCGCGGTTTCACTCGCGGTATTATCTGTTTGGTCTAATAAAAAAGTTTTAAATACACATTATATTATATTCAAAATCCAAAGTTTTGAAACAGATTGCATCAAAGATCACGAACGGTGGATTTCGATTACTCGACAATAGATGGCGCCACTACTTGAGGGATTGGAAAAGCCCTTATATCTTTAAAAATACGCCCTTTAAGTTAAAACGGGAACTTTCTTGCTCGAGGGGAGATAAAGGGCTATTGCACTATATAGGGTGTATTTTTATTAGTGGCGGATCCGTTAAGGGTGTGTTCTGTCAATGAAACTGAACAACTTTCCCCAAGGAACATAGGTCCAAATACGAAAAAAAATTTTGGTCTTCCCATACTAAGTGTGTTGGCCGGCCGGGTCAATTTGTATGGGAGGGCCAAATTTTTTTTTCATATTTCGACCTATGTTCCTTGGGGTAAGTTGTTCAGTTTCATTGACAGAACACACCCTTAACGGATCCGCCACTAATAAAAATACACCCTATATAAGTCCCTATATCGTACCGAGAATCCTTTTAAAGTTTTATCGGCACGTATACATTTTATCAACTTAGTTTTATTATATATAATGATGTAAGACACAAACTGCCTATTTTTTTTGGGTGGGTATTTTTATTTATTTGTGTTTAATTCTTAATTATTGATAGGTTACACACCGCCAACAATGGTTAAATTAACTGAAGTAGGTAAGTTTCATCCGCTATCCTTATGTGATGACAATACTAAGCGTGACTCCTGTCATGTCACCTAGGCTGGTCATGACTCATGTCATAACACTATGCTAGCGGATGGACTTTACCTAAAGTACGAAAATACGACGTACTTACACATGTTTCTGGTAATCAACAAAACATAAAAATAATATAGGTATCTAAGTAAGGTTAATCACTCACCTCTCGTTGTCATATTCCTCCTGCACGGTGTCCATGTCTGTGACGGTGACTGACACCCCTGCGCCTTGCTTGCACGCCTTACCTGGACTCATCTACACACAACCTTCACACTGATGTTAATAGCTATTAGTATTCACCTCTCATTGTCGTTTTCCTCCTGCACGGTGTCCATGTCTGTGACGGTGACTGACACCCCTGCGCGTGCGTCTGCGTCCCCTAACGCGCCTGCGCTCCGCCTGCTCGCCTTAGCTAGACTCATCTACACACAACCTTCACACTGATGTTAATAGCTATTAGTATTCACCTCTCATTGTCGTTTTCCTCCTGCACGGTGTCCATGTCTGTGACGGTGACTGACACCCCTGCGCGTGCGTCTGCGTCCCCTAACGCGCCTGCGCTCCGCCTGCTCGCCTTAGCTAGACTCATCTACATAAAACCTCCACATTGATGATAATAGCTACTAGTACTGACCTCTCGTTGTCGTTTTCCTCCTGTACGGTGTCCATGTCGGTGACGGTGACTGACACCCCTGCGCGTGCGTCTGCGTCTCCCAACGCGCCTGCGCTCCGCCTGCCCGCCTTAGCCGGACTCATCTACACACAACCTCCACACTGATGATAATAGCTACTATTTACCTCTCGTTGTCGTTTTCCTCCTGTACGGTGTCCATGTCGGTTACGGTGACTGACACCCCTGCGCGTGCGTCTGCGTCTCCCAACGCGCCTGCGCTCCGCCTGCCCGCCTTAGCCGGACTCATCTACACACAACCTCCACACTGATGATAATAGCTACTATTTACCTCTCGTTGTCGTTTTCCTCCTGTACGGTGTCCATGTCGGTTACGGTGACTGACACCCCTGCGCGTGCGTCTGCGTCTCCCAACGCGCCTGCGCTCCGCCTGCCCGCCTTAGCCGGACTCATCTACACACAACCTCCACACTGATGATAATAGCTACTATTTACCTCTCGTTGTCGTTTTCCTCCTGTACGGTGTCCATGTCGGTTACGGTGACTGACACCCCTGCGCGTGCGTCTGCGTCTCCCAACGCGCCTGCGCTCCGCCTGCCCGCCTTAGCCGGACTCATCTACACACAACCTCCACACTGATGATAATAGCTACTATTTACCTCTCGTTGTCGTTTTCCTCCTGTACGGTGTCCATGTCGGTTACGGTGACTGACACCCCTGCGCGTGCGTCTGCGTCTCCCAACGCGCCTGCGCTCCGCCTGCCCGCCTTAGCCGGACTCATCTACACACAACCTCCACACTGATGATAATAGCTACTATTTACCTCTCGTTGTCGTTTTCCTCCTGTACGGTGTCCATGTCGGTGACGGTGACTGACACCCCTGCGCTTGCGTCGCTCGCGTCTCCCAACGCGCCTGCGCTCCGCCTGCCCGCCTTAGTCGGACTCATCTACGCACAACCTCCACACTGATGATAATATCTATTACTCACCTTTCGTTGTCGTTTTCCTCCTGTACGGTGTCCATGTCTGTGACGGTGACTGACACCCCTGCGCGTGCGTCGCTTGTGTCCCCTAACGCGCCTGCGCTCCGCCTGCCCGCCTTAGCCGGACTCATCTATGAACACAACCTTCACACTGATGATAAGCATAATTATTAGAAAAGAAAGAACCCGACTGGGGTAATTTCAAAGTTATATTTTGCGTTTAAAGTCGGAAATTTTGATTTTATGATCCACAGCCAGCATCTCTCGCGCTGCTGAGACGAATCTAACGCTACTAGCTCCCTGCTTAGGCAGCGTTTTGTGAAATAGGACCTACATACATTCATACTCTTGAAATACACAACCCTTCTTAAGCGGTAGTCGGGTAATAATAGCTACCCATTTTCCAAACAGAACCATTCTAAATCAGCAATTTTTCCGTCACTAAGCTTTGTTTCCTGAATACTATGAACACATAGAAAATAAATTAGAGAGATTACGTAAACAAACAAGTTTAAACGATGGACTCCTTGTGTAATTAATTTAATGCTTGCAAATGACGGCTGAATGGTTCACGACTGTGGATTGTAAACATCGGCTACTGAAACCTTTGTGAAAATTGTAACTAATAGTTTAACTCACTATTGGATATTGAAAACGTTAGTTTTAGTGATGTATAGTCGGCCATTTCGCAAATTGGAGGGTTTAAAACGCACCTGTCTATAAAATGCTTGTTAGATTTTTTCCTGGAATATTTTTTCATTGCCCTAATCTTCGGCGCGGCAGTGGGGCGCTCGACGTAGGTAATTGAATTGACACGGTACATCCAAATGGCTGACGGTAAATGTTTTTATTTTATTTTCCCATTTTGCGAGCGAAATCAGTAGGATGGGAGGAGGACCGCGCCTTGCCGCCGCGCTACAGGCTGATACTAATCGCGTCGCTTGGCGTGGCTCGCGATCACAAAATAGAAAGTTTACAGAAGGTTCACTCGACCCTATTCAGCGATTTTGCGATTGTCACTTGTTACATGGCCAGGGTTGCTAGGTACTGTCAGAAATCTCAAAGTATAAGAATATTAAAACAGCAAAATCTGATACAAGAACGTCATATGATTCCGAGCTTTAAATCTAAGAAATATGACGTTCGTGCCAACCATTTTCTTAGTTACCTTGAGTTCCCATGAGATTCCAGTTAAAGTCAGTAAGCGCCAAAATAGTCGCTAGTACAGAGCGAGCCATCTGTACAGGCGCCCCGTTCGCCATTTCCCTAATTTGTTTCGCGATTGTTTCATGTTTACCGCGGCTGATACCAAATGGTACACATTATGCTACACTATCAGATAATCCTGTGAACGTCTGTTTGTCTCGAGTCGAGGGTTGCTAGACTGTCAAAAATCTCAAAGTACAAGAATATCAAAACAGCTAAATCGGATACAAGAACGTCGTATGATTCTGAACCAATTTTAATCCAAGGAATATGACGTTCGTGCCAACTATCTTCTTATTTCCTTGCGATTACAGTTATTTCCAGTTAAGTCAGTACACGTCAAAATAGTCGCTAGTACTGAGTGAGCCATCTGTATAGGCCCCGCGCACCGTTTCCCTAATTTATTTCGCGATTGTTTCATGTTTACCGCGGCTGATACCGTACTGGTACACATTATGCTACACTATCAGATAATCCTGTAAACGTCTGTTTGTCTCGCGTCGAGTGTCCGCGCACTTGAGCACTACTTCGCCACAAAATAGAGAGTTTACAGAAGGTTCACTCAGCCCTATTTCAGATTATTGCGATTGTCACTGTCTTGTTACATAGCCAGGGTTGTTACTGTCAAAAATCACAAAGTATAAAAATATCAAACCGCAAAATTTGACAAAGTACGTCATATGATTCTGAGCCAATTTTAAATCCAATACATATGACGTTCGTGTCAACCACCATGTTATTTACCTTGACTTCCCCTGAGATTATGTTTTTTAGTTTTTGTCAGTTAGCGTCAAAATCGTCGATAGTACTGGGGGAACCATCTGGTTAGGCGCACCGCGCGCCTTTTCCCTAATTTGTCACTTCACGCTGTCAACTACTAGGTAATTAAATTGATATGATCAACACGACGGCAGACACGCGCTAATATGCTAGTTAGGTTTGACCGATATGACTGACAAGTCAAGTCAAATTACTTTTACGTAGAAAATCTCGTACCTTAAAGCCTGATACTACCTGATACTTGCTACAGTAGTTTGATATTCGACAGCCGATGTGGCGCAGTGGTTAGTATGACTGCCTGCCACGCAGAAGGTTCCGGGTCCAATTCCCGGTGGGGTCACTCACAAAGTTGTTATTTATTACTTTGTGAGTCTGTTCCCAGTCTGGTTAGGTCATTGCAGGCTGAACCACTTGATTATCCGAAAAGAAAGATGGTTCCGTGCAGTGTTGGGCAAATTGTAATTGACTACTAATTACAAAATTACAATTACTGTATGTAATTGCAGTTACCAATTACGAATTAATAATTTTAAAAAGTAATTTCAATTACCAATTACTTTGATGTAATTGTAATTAGAATTACTAAATTACTCAATTACATATGAACAAGGGCCATATAAATAACAGCTATAAGGATTTTTAACTATGTTTTTATTTCTAAATAATGACCCATACAAAACAATATGATGATATAAAAAGGTGTTTTTATCATCTCTATTCAAAAACAAAAACAGTAATGTATCAAGGATAGGTTGATGTGCTGCTGATAGTACATGAATCAATACTTAGAATTGCTTGGCCTTTTGCACTCCTAGAACCTTTCGTTTTTTTAATGTAAGTATATCGGGTTGTAAGGGATCATCGCGTTGTAAGAGTTCATCAGGTCGTACGGGTTCATCGGGTCGTAAGAGTTCATCGGGTTGTTAAAGTTTATCGGGTCGTAAGGTTTCATTGTTCTTGTCGAAAGGGTTCTTATGGTCGTAATGGTTCTTCGGGTCGTCACGGTTCGTCGGGTCGTAAGAGTTCATCGGGTCGTAAGAGTTCATCGGGTCGTAACGGTTCTTCGTGTCGTAAGTGTTCTTCTGGTCGTAAGGGTTCTTCGTGAACTCTTAGGACCCGTTGAACACTTACGACCCGTTGAATCCTTACGACCCGATGAACCCTTACGACCCGAAGAATCCTTGCAACTAGCTGAACCCGTTGAACCATTACAAACCTAACAACCCTTACGACCCGATGGCTGACCTCTAAAGACCCATTGACAAGCAATTCGAAGGGCCGAGCCGGCCGAGTCATTATGTACTTATACCTACCTTATACCTACAAATTATTTTAAGTTTTGACTCAAAAATTAGCGATTGAATACTTAATAATCACCACAAAAACTAGATTTTCAGTCATCACTAATTTAGTGACAAAATTATAAGTTTTAATCGTCAAAATTTGTGATTATGCCAATACTGCAATGTATCATACTACAAAATGTAATTGAGTAATTGAATTACGAATTATAATTACTTAATTACATAATTGGAAAAGTAATTGCAATTACTGTTAATTTCAATTACATGTAATTTCAATTACATAACATTGAATTAAAAGTAGTTCAATTATTAATTAAATTACAAAAGTAATTAATTACGCCCAACACTGGTTCCGTGCTTCGGATGGGCACGTTAAGACGTCGGTCCCGGTTGCTGTCTGTATGGTGCTCGTTACACAACCATGTCAGAGGCCTGCTAGCTGCTACTTGCAGTAGGCGGTTGAAAAACTCTGACACCAGGATTCATCGGGTCGTTGAACGACTAGGTGTCCCACACGAAGAGAGAGAGAGAGAGATTGATATTACCGTACGACTCTTCTTACATAAAAACGGTTATAATCGCTCTATCAATCTTTAATTAAAACTTATTGGATACATTGTATCTCGTACGATCCGTCGTCGATCGTTAGAAAGTCTCAAATATTTTGAATGTACAAAGAGTGAGATTAAAGGGTGGGCGGATAAGTTTGTTTGCTTGGTGTCCGCCGGTCCGCTGTAAGGTTGTTAGGTTGTTGAATAAGTTTCTGAATTAAGAGAACTGAAAGTTTTCTCATCTCGAGATTACAGCAAAGTGTTTACCGTTTGGCTGCGGACGGGCCGCGACGAGACTCGCCGCCACCACGCGCCGTCTAGTCACGGCTATGTTTTACTCGATACCGGCTAATTTGGTTTTTTAATTGCCTTTTTAAAAGTCTCAGACTAATTTAGCTCACTTTTACTTTCATAGTGCACCTATTGTTCTTTTTCGGAAGGCTTAAAAGACAGCCAGACGGTATAGGTAGGCAACAATCGTTTATCGTCGCAGCCTTTCGCTAAATATTTACCACACTTCCATTGCATATTTCAGTTGAATAGATGAGTGAATATTTAAAAATATTATTTAAAATAGCATTTGCTTGACATTTATATACCAAATATTTGCAGCCTAATTTAATAATCCTGGGCGGAATATGACTATATATATACCCGGAGATACTTGGATGATCATTCATCGTGTTTTTTTAGCAGTTTAGATACTGAAAGAAATATCTAATATATGGGGTTGGAGTATTTCAAAGGAATATGTTTCTATGCATATTTAAATGCCTTATCGATAAAGAGCTCATCTCTAGCGGCGACATTCTGCTATTTTCATAAAATATTTGCGCGAGTGTTCCGCACCTGAGCCTGCGGCGCTAGCGTCGGCGTCGCTGCACTCTAACTCCAGCTCACAGTGATTTATAAACAAAAACCCATACACAAATATTATACGGAAAACAACTTTCCATGTTTGTTTTGCGGGTTGTGTCGTTTTGATCAAGGAATATATCTTGATGATTTTCTTGGAGGCTCACTGCGGAAGGGTACTGATATTATTGTATAAATAATTGGGCTAGAGGATATTCGCGCTCGCCAATCCGCCTGCCAAGCGTGGAGAGTATGGCAATACTCCCCCCGATAGGGGAAGGCTCATGTCCAGCAGTGGACTGTTGTGGCTGTTATGGACGGATGGCTTTCATAAAAAGTTCGTTAAGTAATTAAAAATATTAAGTAAGTATCGCAGTCATATTTGATAGGCTTAATTTACTTTGAACCACTTAAATTTTACTTAGGTAAGTACTTCACTAAAACTTTCAAAATCTTTATAGTGCTGGCAATGATTAGTAAATAGATGTACAATATTCAACATATTGGTATTTGTTTCGATAATAAATGGTGATAAATGTGCAAAGTGTTTCAGCCTGTAGCGCTCCTTTCTCGTTAGCAAGTCAAGTCGTGATCCATAACAATTTGAGCCATAAACATATATTGTACAAATATGAAAAACATACCTAATGAATCGTTATATTATCGACCTTTGTTGTAGGTAGGTAGGAGTTAATTTTTCGAATGTAGAGGCTGATGGGTTAGGCAGAAAAAGACCCTACTACTTGTCAATAAACCTACCCATTAAAAGACTTTTCTTAAGCAATAAATCCATTTAGCAAGTTATCATGGTAAAAATAAACTCTTAACTGGAAAAACTAAGATTATAAAAGTAAGAAAAGTAATTATAAAATTAATTCTACGTAGCTAACGTTGTTAGACTAATCTAGAGAGCATTTTCTTTGGGTTTTGTTTGAAGGTAATTCTTTAAACAAAGTCAAGCTTTATAAGCACTGACTCTACAGTCGCGGAACTTATAGGTAGATGTTTCTATGAATTGATAAAAGTTGCGTGAAAAATCTTTTAATCTGTACATATTTATTTTAAACTTCATGTTATACATACATCATACCTAGTCGCGAAATGATAAAGTATGAAATATGACAACTCGCATGAATATCGTTGATGTCATATTTAAGCACAGATCGCCGGCAAAGTTGCCTACGTCCACATTTTAGGGACCAACTTTACTGGTTTTTCATGCAAATACTAAGAAAATCCGGTATAACTTGGCGCCTAAACGGTAGTTGCATTTGCTGGCGATAGTTTTTACTGAACAAGTATGCATCAGTGCTTCAACCTAAAATAACTCTATATAAAATGTTGATTGTAAAAGGCATATTGTACGCAAGTGAAATCCTATCTTTCAGTAAGATAAATAACAATAACTATGTTCGCAAATTTCAGCAGAAAGATACTCACCGTTCAGGCAGTCTTATATTTTTCCTGAAAACTTGTTGTTGCTTGTCTTGATGTTATACACTTCGAAGAAGACTGCGTTTTTTTGTCTCTAAAACACTTTTCGTATTGTCAAATCGTAAGATTCGCCTATAATCGTAAATCAATATGCGGCGACCATCCTCGCTCGTCCCTCGAGAGATATTTGGCAAAATATCGAAGGTGGAAAACCTGCTAATTGTATGGTCAGTTTTTCGCATGATTTTGTATACATGCGGCATGATCGTGTCTGGTTTATTTTACACTAGCTGCCCGTCAGCGGTTTCACCCTTGCAACCTATTATTCCGCGGGAAAAAAGCATTATTCGCCATGAGATGTCGCTGTTAGTTTTCGGCGAAAACGTTTAAAACGCGAATCGGCTCAGTCACGCCACCTATTTCAAAAATATTGGAAAATGCGTGATCCCGTGGGAATGAGACATTTTTCCGTGGTAAAAAGTATCCTATGTGTTATTCCAGATGCCCTTTTATATTTCTGCAAAGTTTCATGTCAATCTAATCAACCGTTTTTGCGTGATGTCGTAACAAACACACACACAAACATCTGCCTTTATAATATTAGTAGGAAGGATAATGGAGGTATACAATATTTGAATAAACAATTGTGTTTTAAACTGGATCCACCGAAACATTCACAATTGCTCAGGATATTTTTCAATATTTTTTACGACATCCTTTATCGATACTAAACCTACTCTAAAGCTATGGCACGCATTTAAATCAACACCCTGTATAGTTCTCTCATGTATAGTCTACGCGCAATCGAAAGTGCAGCTATTCATGATAGTAGGTTAGAATTTCTATACAAAAAAATTTTGGGAGTTCCCGTGCGTGTTCCAGGTCGGTTCCGCTTTGGAAACTAATCTTTAGGCTATTCTCTACCTATGCCGAACTGGGGATTTGCTGGCCTACTTACAAAAAAAATGGCAACCGTTGCCCAGCGGTTTTACCCGCTGATATATTTTGAAGTAAACAAGTTAATTTTATACAAATTTTCGTCCTCTGTTTTACCACCTTAGGTGATGAATTTTTTGGAATCCTTTCTTGATATTAATCAAGATTATTCAAATAACCTCTGTGCAAAATTTCAGGGTCCTAGGTCCAGTAGTATTGCCTGTGCGTGGTATACAATTTGTATGAAAAAAGTAGAGTTTGTTCGTTGTTGCCACATTTTGTTCTTTTTTGCTATCCTAACAGGACCTTGGGTCAGAACTATTAAAGAACAGCCTCAAGGGATTGCAAAAAAATAAAAATGTGGCAACTACGAACAAATTTAATATTTTTTTTACAAATTGTAAATCTATGCACAGGCAACACCACTGGACCTAGGTTCTTGAAATTTTGCGCAGAGGTTATTTTGGTTGGGTGAATTAACACCAGGAAAGGAATTTAAGAAAATCATCTCATAAGGTGGTAAAACTCAGAGTGTAAATTGGCAAAAAAATTTCTTGTTTACTTGAAAATATATTAGCGGGTAAAACCTCTGGGCAGAAAGCTTGTTACTAAGTATCAGTCAGGATACCGTAGCAAGGTCTACCTACACAGTAAGTAATTCTTAATCCCCAACTTCACTACTTAATTCATATTTTAGATTTGGTGAGTTTTTAGAAAAAACTGCCATGTATTAAAGCGTTTTTTTCGCGAACTATTAGATTATCAAAAAAGTTATTAGAGCAAGGTTGTGCAGAAATTTACGCGTAACATTTCTTCTATACCATGTTCATTTATAGCACTTACCAGTTTTGAGTTATTACAAAATAACAAAATTTTGGCCAATAAAAAAAGTTTGAAATGGTTGCCATTTTTTTTTTGTAAGTATGCTAGCAAGGCCCCGGCTCGGAATAGCTAAAGAATAGCCTAAAGATTCATTTCCAAGGTGGGGCCAAACTCGGGAAAAAACGGGAACTCTCACTTAAGCGATCTTGCCTACTATGACATGTGACTGTCATCAGATCGCGCGAAGAAAGTATTTTTTATGTTTGTATATGACGTCAAACATTTTCCATGCAAGTCGATACAATCTAAAAATCCCCAACTGATCTCGCCTGGTTCTACCTATACCCAGCCGAACCAAGTTTGGTACACTTACGCATGCTGTCAGTTAACTCACAGGATTGATCCCGGCGTGCACGCACAGCACTGACAGGACCACGGCACTGACAGCGTCGAGTGCACAAAGAGCGCGTTTTTCCCGGAAGTCTGTTAGTTTCGTCAGCGGACGCTTTCAAAGGCTTTGCTGTCCGCAGCACTATGCGCCGTCACACCTTTTCGAGTACACCGCCCGGGTTATTGAAGGCTCGGCTGGTGCGTTGGGGTTTTTTGTCCCCGTTTCCTAGAAGCGCTGAAATCCATTCCAATATTTTTTTTTAATCAAAGCAGCTCATGAATGGGGCTGCACTACCAATACAATCATTAGTAGGTATTAACTTTTACGTGCGTAATGCTATACCTGTACAAAATTTGAAATATAAATTACCTAAAAACAAGGCCCAGGCGGCCACTAGATTGAAAGTAATGTACGCTAACCGCCGCAAATGTCGTAATTATAATGACATCTCCCTTTTTGCGGGCATTCGAGGCACTGGTTTGCGTAAATATTATCAGAGCAACACAAAGGGAGGCGCGCTGATGCCGCGTGAAATTATGTTCCGTAAAATGAAGTTGAATTTTTTTACTCTCCTTTGATGCTCAAAGTTACCGGAGTTAATTCAATTTATTGTCTCTCTTAAAACGAGACTCCGCCGTAATGATATTTGTAAGGCTCACCTACGTTGTTGATATGCTCCAAAAAGCGAGTGCAGGAGCGCACCGGGCCTAAGTGATTCGATACACGTTCAATATGTTTCATTAGGCGGCCCTGTGCTCGTTTATTCAATCACGGAGCGAGCGCGCGCGCCGTCACTGCCTGCGCTGTCATCCCGCTGCTGTGCCGCTGCCGCTCCGTAGCCGCCGCGAAACGAAACCATCTCCCTCCCTGTGCTCCACTCACTTTATTCTTCTATAATCAATTTTTCCGGCTCAGTAATGGTATCACTCAATTTGTAACCTACGAGTAGACGTGTGCGCCGCGCCGCCGCGCCGCCGCCGCCGACGATTTCGGTCACGCCGCCGCCGCCGATGGATAGACCGGCGTGAAATCGGCGTGGACTTAAATGTAACTTTTATACTGGGTGTTACAAAACAACCAATAAAGCTTGAAGGAGGTCAAGGTACTCGTAAAACTGAACAACTTTCCCTATGGAACATGGGTCGAAATATGAAAAAAAAAAATTTGGACCTCCCATACAGAATGAACCTCATTTGTATGGGAGTTTTTATGGGTTGTTTTGTAACACGTTGTATATAATTTGTATCGGAAGTCCTTTAATTGGCGGAATAATGTATTAAAATAACTTTGTTTTCTAAGATTATGGCATGCTGACTACAAGGACAGTCAAAATGGACCTCATGGGCACGACTATTGAAGTCAGGGTGAACAGCGGCTGCCCTCAGGAAGGTGTCCTGTCTTCCCTGCTCTGGTCGATTTGGAGTGGCTGTCTGCTCAACGAGCTGAACTCGGCTAACCTTCCCACGCAAGGGTACGCCGACGACCTAGTCATTCATATTGTGGGCAGAGCCCCCATATGATGTCAGATCTCATGCAGAATGCTCTAACGGTAACTTGTTTAACGGTGGTGCAAGGAAAACCGACTTTCGCTTAATGCCGGCAAAACCGTTATAGTTCCTTTCACGAGGAGGAGGAATTTGGAAGGACTGCGGCCTACCACACTCTTCAACAGAACGGTAGAATTTTCATATGAGGTTAAATACCTGGGCATGCACATGGACCACACGCTCATATGGAACAAACGCATAGACAAGACGGTCAAGAAAATAAAGTCTGCGCTAGGCACAAGATGTCGCCTGGCAGGGTCCAGATGGGGTATTAAGCCATAATACACGATGTGGCTGTACACCGCCGTGGTGAGGCCTATGATCACCTACGGCTGTGTAATATGGGCCAAAAAGATGTCCATGACCACCTACATCAATACCCTAAATGGACTCCAGAGACTTGCTTGCTTGATAATAACTGGGGCCATCTCCTCGACGGCGTTGCTTAACCTGCCGACACTACACATTTTTGTGCAGAAAGAAGCTAGATCGTCCATGGTTAGAGCGATTGAGATGGGAAGGGAGAGCTGGCACTCAAGTGTCATGAGAAACCTGAGGGATAGTGTCATGAATAATCCGCTCATGACAATGTCATCTGATACGATGACGTTAACGCATGACTTTGTGAGGTTCTTCAAAGTTATAATACCCGAAATGGCTGAATGAAAGGAAGACACTATTCCTCCCATTTTCAGAAAGGCTGAACTAGTATGGGTTCACGGATCAATCCAGGAGAGAGGGAAGTGCTGGCTCTGGAGTGTTCTGTCAGAAACCCAAGGTCCCGGTGACCTATCTATCAGCCTGGGAACATTCGCAACCATCTTCCAGGCTGAGATGTACGCTATCATTGAATCTTTGCATCTCAGCCTGAAATACGAAGGCAAAAGGATACTCATCCTATCGGACAGTCAGGCCGCGCTAAAGAAATTACAATCCGATAACGTGTGTTCCAAGCTGACCATGGAGACCATTGCGCTCCTGAAACATCTCGGCACCCGAAATTATGTGACTTTGGGCTGGGTCCTAGGTTACTCAAACATAGGAGGAAATGAGACAGCAGACGAACTGGCTGGGAAAGCCTCCGGTCACGACCTGTGGGGCCGGAGCTCAACCTGGGCAACAATAAGCCTGCACTTCGGAGAGTCCTAAACATATGGGTGAATCAGCGAGCCCAAGAGCTCTGGAAGAGATCAGCAGGCCTAACACACTCTAAGCTGCTGATACGGGGATTCTCCCAGACGTATACTTCCGTGATGCTATCAATGAACCGGAATAACCTCACGATGTATACAAGGGCCTACTTGACGATGGTTTCTTACGCGAACCAGGAGAATGAAGTGCTAATATTTTTCTAAAATTATTAGTAAACACATAAAACTCCTGATCAAATTAAGGAATCTTGACGTATTTCATCGATTTTACTATGTAATAAGTGCTGGCTTTCCAGTCTAATTTTTTTTTCTATACGTTCAACAGTTTCAGCACAAAAAGTGTGGTTATTTGGGATTTATTGTTTAAAAATATTAAATTTATACCCACGCCGATTTCACGCCGATTACGCCGCCGCCGCCGGTCTTTTTTCGACCGGACGCCGCCGCCGATCATTTTATCATCGGCGCACATGTCTACCTACGAGTCTCCTGAAAAGCCCGAAAGCTTTTATGTAAAATGTACCGACAAACAATATTCCGTATCCTGGTTATACAAGTGTTTCACCCTTTGTCGATATCCGCTCAACCGAGAATGCGAGATAATTACAATAGCAATGTTTCTTACATCGAGGAAGGAATTGCGAGGATTTTTCCTTCCTCGGCTGAGCAGCAGAATGTTTCCGTTGTTCTGTGGCGTCTGCCGGCAGTCGGCAGCTCCTCGACGTCGTCTGCATCCTCTGTCACCGGAAATGGTAATTACCGCCTAATCTCGCCCGAAGCGCAGGGCGGCCCGACGCCCGGATATGAACTTCCGTTATGAACAATTTAGCACGCGAAATTGGACGACGGCACGGTCTGTATTCAGGCTATCGCAGGTGAATCGAGCTGCACACACGCGCTCGCAGTCATTGCGCGCCATTCATCCGCCGTGATTTGCGCCCACTACTAGCCTAAGCCGCCCCCACTGAATACGAATCGCATGAAACCTTTTAGACTCTAGGAAATTGCATTTTTATCCAATTTGAAAAAGTTAAGTGTGGAAAATTGTGTATTTTCAGGTAGCGCCATATTTAAAAGAGAGACGACAGTTTAAAATGCTTTTCCTTTGAAAACTTTCAGACATCTCTTTTCATATTTTTATAAATCATGGCGAGTCTATATTTCCAAGTCCAATTAGTTTATACAACATTACCAACTTATAGGAGCCAGTAGGCAAAGTATACATTCGCCATGCTTGGCCATGCTTAGGTTAGCATAAGATATAATTACATAACGATCTGAATCCGACAATTGTAATAGGATATCTGTGTCGTCTTTGATGGACAAGTCCTATGATTAGACGTTAACACCTGACATTGATGTCGGCTGACCAATGGCTGAATAGCGAACGGCAGTGGTGCTCAAAGTTTGAGTCGCGATGTTTTAAAAGTATTCGCAGCTTAAGACTTACTAACCTTATGTGTTTACTAACCTACCGACCGGTGCAGTTATTTGATTACTGCGTAAGTATCGAAACAGACCTGCGAATAGTTCAATCAAAGATTTTTAGCAATAGTTTTCATATCCTGTTGATTTTAAAACTGATAGAGAGAGATAGAAATTTAACCCCTATGGGTCGGAATCCATCAACGTATTACTCGGATTATCTATTACCAATTACGTTAAATAAAACATTCGAAATTAGATCCTCATGTTACCATCTCAACAGACAGAGAAAACAAAACGTCACCTCGACTGACCGTCAGCTCTAGATCCGTACTTTAATCCATTACACTCAAACATTCAATTTAATTTAATTTTGTACAATAAAAAACATTAAAATATTGTTTATTAATCAATAATCTTACAGATAAATGTTACCATTTTGAAATCAATTTATTGCATTTTACATCCAATAAGAATTTCACAACCAAATAATCAGTGAGTTAAACTACCTACTGTTAGAAATAATAATAGGTACAGGAATAATTTCCACCGTTTAACACAACTTTATTCTCCAGAGTCCTAATACAGAATGTGAGAGGGTACCGTTAGGTACCTTTTTAACTTTGACAATTATTAAACTTTACTACATCGCCGCGTATTCGATTGGTACTGCGTTTCGATTCATATTTGGACAAGGTTGTATAGTCAACTTGGTAGTGCTATCTTTGTTTGTTAATAAACAAACCGAAGGGATTGATCATGTTTGTCCGTCATTCGACAAGACACAGTATTCATTCCTTTTCAACATGTTATTTAAAAAGTGCAACGATTGAATGTACAATCAACAGTGTAAAAATCAACAAGTAACACTACTTATGTGTAAAATATTTCTTCAAGCGCACCGCATCGAGGCAACTTCCCCAGCGCGTTACTATGAATAAATAGAGGCTTTTAATAATTTCTCAAACTAACTTTTTTTTTGTGAGTAGACACACATTTTGAGTACCGCTGGTCTGTAACGTTGTCCAGCGCTTGTAGTCGGGTAATAGCTCTATATGCATGCAGATCACGATGAATACCATCATTAGCTGCCGGACTAACGCTCAACTGCCATTATCATTTGTGTCCGCTGGACATTTACACATTTCACATACGATTTGACAAGTGTTTGTTTAGAATTACATTAGTTAACACAATTAGTTTAACATTACAGTAATCAATAGGTTTTCTGAAATGAAGCACAAATACGAGACGAGACTTGTATTATATTACACACCTATTTTTCTTGGTGAAAGTTGTTTTTTATCACCAGCTGTAGCCTATGCAACGAAACTACAGGCGTTGACGGTAATAGCTCTATATGCATGCAGATCACGATGAATGCCATCATTAGCTGCCGGACTAACGCTCAACTGCCATTATCATTTGTGTCCGCTGGAATTTACACATTTCACATGCGATTTGACAAGTGTTTGTTTAGAAAATCTGTCTACATGAATACGATGAGACAATTTATTCACAATCGGTTCTAATGTTTCTTTTTTCTACAATCGTTTCTAATGTTTTTTATCTACAATCGGTTCCAATATTTGTATTACAAATTCATTGGCAGTTGCATAAACCACTAGTAATCATTTCTCAAACTAACATTTTTTTATTCTTTTGATACTAGACTTACATTTTGAGTACCGCTGGCCTGTAACGTCGTCCAGCGCTTGTAGTCGGGTAATAGCTCTATATGCATGCAGATCACGATGAATGCCATCATTAGCCACCGGACTAACGCTCAACTGCCATTATCATTTGTGTCCGCTGGAATTTACACATTTCACGTGCGATTTGACAAGTGTTTGTTTAGAATATCTGTCTACATGAATACGGCGAGAGACAATTTTTATCTACAATCGGTTCTAATGATGCGTTCCTATTACAAATTCATTGGCAGTTGAATAAGCCACTGGTTTAAAGGCATTCTGTCTCTTAAAATATTTTCTTTCTCAGAATATGTTAAAAAAAGAGTTGTTTTACTTTATTTTTTTTTGAAATGAAACGAATATTACAGTAATTAATAGGTTTTCTGAAATGAAGCACAAATGCGAGACGAGACTTGTATTACATTACACACCAATTTTTCTTTGTGAAAGTTGTTTTTTTCACCAGCTGGTCCTGCATTTTCGCTATCGGTCACTAGTAACATTTCATCCTATATAAATAAATAGCAGGCTTTATAATAATTTCTCAAACTATTTTTTTTTTATTCTTTTGATAGTAGACTTACATTTTGAGTACCGCTGGCCTGTAACGTCGTCCAACGCTTGTAGTCGGGTAATAGCTCTATATGCATGCAGATCACGAACGATGAATGCCATCATTAGCTGCCGGACTAACGCTCAACTGCCATTATCATTTGTGTCCGCTGGAATTTACACATTTCACATGCGATTTGACAAGTGTTTGTTTAGAAAATCTGTCTACATGAATACGATGAGACAATTTATTCACAATCGGTTCTAATGTTTCTTTTTTCTACAATCGTTTCTAATGTTTTTTATCTACAATCGGTTCCAATATTTCTATTACAAATTCATTGGCAGTTGCATAAACCACTAGTAATCATTTCTCAAACTAACATTTTTTTATTCTTTTGATACTAGACTTACATTTTGAGTACCGCTGGTCTGTAACGTTGCCCAGCGCTTGTAGTCGGGTAATAGCTCTATATGCATGCAGATCACGATGAATGCCATCATTAGCCACCGGACTAACGCTCAACTGCCATTATCATTTGTGTCCGCTGGAATTTACACATTTCACGTGCGATTTGACAAGTGTTTGTTTAGAATATCTGTCTACATGAATACGGCGAGAGACAATTTTTATCTACAATCGGTTCTAATGATGCGTTCCTATTACAAATTCATTGGCAGTTGAATAAGCCACTGGTTTAAAGGCATTCTGTCTCTTAAAATATTTTCTTTCTCAGAATATGTTAAAAAAAGAGTTGTTTTACTTTATTTTTTTTTGAAATGAAACGAATATTACAGTAATTAATAGGTTTTCTGAAATGAAGCACAAATGCGAGACGAGACTTGTATTACATTACACACCAATTTTTCTTTGTGAAAGTTGTTTTTTTCACCAGCTGGTCCTGCATTTTCGCTATCGGTCACTAGTAACATTTCATCCTATATAAATAAATAGCAGGCTTTATAATAATTTCTCAAACTATTTTTTTTTTATTCTTTTGATAGTAGACTTACATTTTGAGTACCGCTGGCCTGTAACGTCGTCCAACGCTTGTAGTCGGGTAATAGCTCTATATGCATGCAGATCACGAACGATGAATGCCATCATTAGCTGCCGGACTAACGCTCAACTGCCATTATCATTTGTGTCCGCTGGAATTTACACATTTCACATGCGATTTCGCCGTGTGATGCCGGCTTAGAATAGCATCACCCCAATTCATCCCGTGGGTGTCGTAAAAAGCGACTAAGGGGTATTCATCCAGGGAATGGGCAGCAGCGTTCCCTGTAAATGTAACATCTTGGCACTGCGCTCGCCAATCCGCCTGCCAAGCGTGGTGAGTATGGCAATACCCCCTGATAGGGGGAGGCCCATGTCTAGCAGTGGACTGTTGTGGCTGTTATGGTTATGGTATGGTTACATTCGATTTGACAAGTGTATGTGTAGAAAATCTGTCTTCATGAATACGGCGAGTGAATAGGAGGCTTTATAATCATTTCTCTAACAAAAATTTTTTTTATAGTAGACTCATATTTTGAGCATTGCTGGCCTGTAACGTCGTCCAGCGCTTGTAGTCGGGTAATAGCTCTATATGCATGCAGATCACGATGAATGCCATCATTAGCTACCGGACTAACGCTTAACTGCCATTATCATTTGTGTCCGCTGGAATTTACACATTTCACATGCGATTTGACAAGTGTTTGTTTAGAAAATCTGTCCACATGAATACGATGAGAGACAATTTTTGTTCACAATCGGTTCTAATGTTTCTTTTTTCTACAATCGTTTCTAATGTTTTTTATCTACAATCGGTTCCAATATTTCTATTACATATTCATTGGCAGTTGAATAAGCTGGTTTAAAGGCATTCTGCCTCTTAAAATATTTTCTTTCTCAGAATATGTTAAAAAAAGAGTTGTAGTACTTTATATTTTTTGAAATTAAATGAATATTACAGTAACTGTAATTAATAGGTTTTCTGAAATGAAGCACAAATGCGAGACGAGACTTGTATTATATTACACACCTGTTTTCTTGGTGAAAGTTGTTTTTATCACCATTTTCGCTATCGGTCACTAGTAACACTTCATCCTATACAAGGTGTTCCAAAGGAAATACATTAAATTGGAGACGTTGTGTAGACCATTGTACTGAACAATTTCCATTATGGCACCAAGTTTGAATTCTTAACAATTAAGAACTTGAAATTTTCATACAAAGTAAATGCCTACATTTACTACAACCATTATGTAATACCCCTTATCCAAGATTGCAACCTTGCAATTTTAACTTGTTGGATTTGAATCGTCGAAAAAGTTTGGAACATAGTTGTCTATGTTTTAAATTTAAACGAAAACTTAAGATAAACGATCTTTTTCTTGCTGTTAACTTTATTTTATTGCCGCCTCAAACTAAAAACTTCTTTTGACTTAGAGCACCCATAGAGACGCAAAAACAAAGGGCCAATCAGAGAACCCAGTAGAGTCTGTAGTGTCAGTTGTGTCAGTTTTTGACGAACATTACATTTGACCTTGGTCTACGCCACAAATGTTGCCTTGGCAACCAAATTACCGCCAAAACCGTTGCCTTGGCAACAGTTGTGGCGGTAATTTCAAAAGTTTTTCCAAGACGGCAACATGACATAAATAAAGGTCATAATTAATAAAGCTTCTTTCATAATGTGGCACTGAATTAAATTTAACAAATTTAAGTTGCTAATTACTTCTAAACGAGGGGTTTTCATAACTTGGTTCCATAGTGAAAATTATTCGGTACGATGGCCTACACAACGTCTCCAATTTAATGTATTTACATTGGAACACCTTGTATAAATAAATAGGAGCTTTATAATCATTTCTCAAACTAACAACATTTTTTTATTCTTTAGAAAGTAGACTTACATTTTGAGTACCGCTGGTCTGTAACGTCGTCCAGCGCTTGTAGTCGGGTAATAGCTCTATATGCAGCAGATCACGATGAATGCCATCATTAGCCACCGGACCAACGCTCAACTGCCATTATCATTTGTGTCCGCTGGACATTTACACATTTCACATGCTATTTGACAAGTGTTTGTTTAGAAAATCTGTCTACATGAATACGACGAGAGACAATGATTTTCATCTACAATCGGTTCTAATGATCATATTACAAATTCATTGGCAGATGTATAAGCCACTGCTTTAAATCAGTCCCTTAAAATTTTTTCTCTCTCAGAATATTTTAAAAAAAGTTGTATTATTTTATCTTATTTTTTGAAATGAAACGAATATTATACATATTACAGTAATTAAGTTTTTCTGAAATGAAGCACAATTGCGAGACGGGTCTTGTATTATATTACACACCTATTTCTCTTGGTGAAAGTTGTTTTTTTATCACCAGCTGGTCCTGCATTTTCGCTATCGGTCACTAGTAACATTTCATCCTATATAAATAAATAGGAGGCTTTTTAATAATTTCTCACACTAACATTTTTTTGTGAGTGTACACACATTTTGAGTACCGCTGGTCTGTAACGTCGTCCAGCGCTTGTAAAGTACGGCCAACGAAACGAGATAATTAATGTAAACAACTTTTGTATGACTCGGTGACAGTTATTACAATCTGTCTTTATCTGTCATATGGTAAATGTCAGCTGTCTCTTTCAGATTTTGTTTACACTTTTTATCTCGTCTGGTTGGCCTTACTTTAGACGGGTAATAGCTCTATATGCATGCAGATCACGATGAATGTCATCATTAGCTGCCGGACTAACGCTCAACTGCCATTATCATTTGTGTCCGCTGGAATTTACACATTTCACATGCGATTTGACAAGTGTTTGTTTAGAAAATCCGTCTACGTGATTACTACGGCTAGAGACAATTTTTATCTACAATCGGTTCTAATGTTCCTATTATAAATGCAGTGGCAGTTGTATTGTAAGAGCCATTTAAAGGCATTTAGTCTCCTAAAATAATTTATCTACACTCATTCAGTAATATTCGTTATACAAAATCGAAGGCAGTTTCATAATGAACTTCTTTAAAAATATGCAGCCTTAAAAAATAACTTCCCTATCAAAATCTGTATCATAAAGTAACTCGATGACAAACACTTCTCAAAAAATAAAACAAATATGCTGCTTTTTTATTTTCTGTGCCAACAGTAAGTCAATTAAAAAAACAAATGTCACCGGGGCGGGACGAGACTTGAAATTATGAGGACTTATTTATTTTTAATATCTTTGCTTCAATCATTTTTCGAATTAGAATATACCGATAAATGCTTATTAATTTTATAAGTTGTTCAGTTTTTATGAGCCTCCATTTTAACATTTGGTTGGAAAGTTACTTTATGTATAAAAGACGTGAAATTTGGTGTGAAGATAGATCGTGTTGACTCAAACTTAGAAATGATGAAAAAAAAATACCACAAAAACATTCATTTGTAAAAAGAACCAAGTCTCGCCTCTCAGTTCTTCTACTGTAAAAAGTTACGAGATCCATGTGATGCCAAGTCGGTTATTGATTTATTCAAGGACTACTTCAGGGAACTTTCATCTTAAGCTACTGCGTAATTAGGTAACAGACATCATCTTATAGTAACCATATCGAAATTTAAAAACTTTTATATTTACAATAACTAGAATGACTCGGCAATCGCACCAGACCATCGTATCTCACAAGCAAAAAACATCTTGTACATTGAATATTTACTTATCTAACCTACTACTTTATTAGTGAAAGTGCGATTTCCCGTGCTAAGAAACCTAGTATTAAGAAAAAGCATGTATTTCTAATAGGTTAAGTGAATTATATTCTTTTTTATGAGAAATATATATCTTAAACCGTAAACCGTAAAACTAAGGGGAGGTTTCTTTGGAACAGTCACTAAAATGTTTCTATGTCGAGATATTTGCTTTTAAAAGGGGCGTTTTTGAGCCATAATTTGTTCCTGAAGTATAAACGCTAAAAATTTGAAAAAAATATTGGATATACTTCTCAATCTGAAGTTACCATGAAAACTATAACGGATACTGTATCACTAAAGTTTTAAGAGAAATAAAAGTTTTCAATTTGCGTTTGGTAACCATACAGCTGCAAACAAACCAGCAACAAAATTAAGTTTGTTACTCTGAAAAACCTGATATTTAAACGTTGAATACGAAACCCTATTTGTGGGCGTGTCTGACACGCTCTTGGTCGCTTTTTATTTATCTTTCATAGTGTTTTTGTACAGCGTTGATAAAATAGTGTGTGCAACTGGATATCATTAATTAGGCATTAGAATGCTCGTGTCAAACTTTAATCAACAGACGCTCTCATTCGGTTGCCCTCTTTATAAAAAAGTTGCATTTACATTTTATAAATGTCGTAAGACACTCATAAGACCGATGCCTCGCAGATTCGCGCCAGTAGTTTGTATGCACGCGGTTTCTAATTCCTGTATTAAGGTCACTTTCTTACCTGAACAGAAGAACTGAAATCAAAACAGTTGTCTACTTATTTTGCAAATATACTTTTCGTCTTTCGTTCTCTTTTACTAGTTCAGTGGAAAAACCGAACTCAGCTAAATACAGTTTAGCGATTACCCCGCTTGGGTACAAGAAGCTTATCGTAGAGGACGAAACTCATAGGTACCGAGTTGTCGTGAGACACTCATGATGAGACCGATGCCTCGCAGATTCGCACCAGTAGTCCGCAGTTTCGAATTACTATTATAAAATGTCACAGATATAAGACTTACTCAGAACTTTATTTTATAAATTAAAAAACAAATGGCCAAAAATAAAGTACGAAATAACGCTAAAACTATGAATAAAGCACTTGGATTTTTAATAAACATGCTCATCTTCACACTTCTCAATTTCGTAGAGTGTTCTGTGTTATATTACACACATCACGTCTTTATCCCTTACGGGGTAGGCAGAGCGTCTTATTAGAGATTAGAATAGTAGCATCACCCCATATCTTTCCCGTGGGTATCGTAAGAAGCGACTAAGAGATTTGAGAGTTGATATGTATTGTAGTTTTAGGCGACAGGCTAACAACCTGTCATTATAGTGATTATTGGTGATCCACTGAATGACTTTCAAACTTTTGTCAGACGTGGTGTATTTACTTAATGGCCGTTTACTGCAGCTGTTTGCGCTCTGCCTACCCCGCAAGGGTCATAGGCGTGATGTATTTGTGTTCTTATAAAACAAGTCAGGTTTTCAGCTTCGATTTTAAAAATTTATCGTAAAGTAATCGACAATACAACAGTCACAAAATCCCCAATGAATGCGGATCGAACATTAATACGTCAGATAACTCGTGTAATTAACTTATCGCGGTGACAGTCAACTTGTAAAGGCTCGCTTTGAAAATCGCAGACAGCGAGCGAAATGCAATGAATTCGAGGAAAAATCATTCGGACATTCGGCCATTCATACGCGGATGGAAATGGCGAGCGGTTATTGTCGGACTGTACACCACACTTATACCACCTCTATACAGCTTCCAAATGGACTCGCGTCCAATTTCGATACTTTCACAACACAATAGGCGGGAGTAAGGCGTGTGCGCTCACCTGTCAAATTAAAAAGCACTTGCATATTCAAAATAACACGTACTGGCCATCTACACAATACGGCCGGTTTAAGTTTTTTGTTTTTTTTTGCGTTTTAAATTGTTCTGTAGAAATTGATTTCAATGAGCACGTTTTCTGACTTTGTTTAAGATCTTAGAAAGTGAAGTAATGGCGTTTAAGTTATTTTTCAAACAAAGAGTTAGATAGGCTTGATTCGTGTAGGTGACAAAAAACACATGCAGGCCATCTTTTTTGTTTTTTGCGTTTTAAATTGTTGTAAAAATTTATTTCGAGAAGCACGTCTTCAGATTTCGTTAAAAATCTTATAGGGGTAAGGATATGGGAAGTAAAGTAATGAAGTTTCCGTTATTTTTTAAACAATGAGTTAAATAGGCGTATTTTGTGTAGGTGAAGAAACATCAGTATTTCTATTTTTAAACGTTTGAAGGGTTGGAAGCGTGTGTCAAAGAATATAATGATATAATGTATTGGAAGTCAAAAAGCTTTTATCCAAGACACTGAAAATGTTTTAAATGTTGGACACAAGTGAGTAATAATTTTAATATGCGGATAGACCTACCTCTTAGAAAAGCTATTTATTGCTATTTAGAAAAGTTTCTTATACAAATATCATATACTCGTACAGACAGTTTGAAAAAATAAGGTGTAATTTATTGCAAATACCTATTTTATGGGACACCACTTTTTTGGACCTCTCATACAAATTGACCTGATCCACTGGTACATTTTGTATGAGAGGGCCTTATATTTTTCATATTTCTTCCTACGTTCCTCAAGGAAAATTGTTCAGTTTCTATGCCTGGTTCACCACTTAAAAAAAATTGTTGTAAATGTTTCACAACCTGTATTTTTAAAACAATACATAAATACAATAAAATTTTGATTGTCCTTCCGTCGCTGACGCTTCAATCCTGCCGCGTTGATTTTCAAATACTGTGGGAACCTTCTCTGATCGTAGTATTTTCTTGCATTGATCTTCTTGTTTCTTCAACAGTCTTCTTCTTCTTCTACAGTTGAGCTATCGGCACATTTTGCAGGTTTCGTCGACAACGAACCAGAACTACAACGGTTGCATTGACGCGAAACCCGAATTATGTACCGTTTCTTCTTTATACATATCTTCTTCTTCTTTTTGCTTCAGTCTTCAACATCGCAAGGTTCATCGGGTCGTTGGAATACTCGGTGTCCCGCACGAAGAGAGAGAGAACACCACAAGGAACTCTGTCCAGTTTGGTGGTAGAACTTTTGCCATAGATTTGAGCTGTAACGCTGTCGATTCAATAATAAGCAGAAGTCTTCGCTGGAATCCAACAAATAAAGAATAAGGAAATCCAATTTATTCTGCAAAATCATCAAGGGTAGGATAAAATAAATATGACATATTTTATAATATCTTAGCAGTTGAAGAAAGCGACCATAGGGTATTATGGGATATGGAACTAATGATACCTGCAATCAATTTTTACCTAACACGTGACATCTTGGTTTCCATAGTTAATAAATACTAAAGTTTGAAATAATTTTCTTACCAAGTTAACGAATTCCTCTATCAAACTTTTCTTTCTCCAGATAATCAAGAGAAAATTGTAAGAAAATTATTATACCTGAGACTTCGTCATCACAGCGAAAGTTAAGTAAGCAACTTACCCTAATTTAATTAGAGGAATGGATGGGCAATTAATTACTTAGGCGGTGGCCTCGCATAATAAACAAACGGCTTGATGCCACGCCGGAGTCGCTTCTTCATGAAAATTCAACACAAACTTTGCTGCTAATCGGTTTTCTCATTTTTTACAACGGCGGTGTCACTGTTTCTTAAATGACTTGCAGTGCAGTCGATGTATCTACACAAGAAACTCAACATCAGTACAAGCAACGATATAAGTAGGCACATCTCTACAAAAGAAAACAAAAGTAGAGCAACAGTTTATCTGGCGTGTTGTTCCCATCACCGCCTGCCGCGGGAGATTAACGCACGCTTAAGCATTCGTTCACTCAACAGATGACCAATTGTTCGTTCTCCCATAACGGCGGCTAAAAGTTTTCCCATTTATTCAGTGCTCATACGTCAAGTCGCGGCGCGGGCGAGGCAGGGGTGCGTGGCGGGGGAGGGGGCGGCCGACGCGTTCCGGCGCGATAAGGCGGGCGGCGCTATTGTACCGGCGTCGGCGCACGTTTCCTCCGCGCGCGTCGAGCCTACCGCTTTGTTCCCGCTCGTAATGAACAAACTTATTCCAGAGGCTAATGCAGCAAAAGCGAGACTGCCGAATTCTACACGTTATCTGCTCGAATTGTCAACAGCTCGCTACTGTTCACGTTACAGGCGCGACACGACAATGGCTCTATAATAGTCCGAACCCATCGGCCCAGTTTTGTTTGAATAGTGTTAGCTGGGTATTGGATGTGTACTCACATTAGCACAATGTAGCGAGGGTTGTTTGACGAAGGACCCTGATTCTATTAGGAGACAAGGCAACATCTTATTATGTAATTGATGTCATGTTTGTTTTATTAACTTTAACGCGTCAGAGAGCAGCCTTCTGTTCCTATGAATTCAGCTTTGTGTTTCAGTAGTGCGACTAGTTTCTTGGTAGTCCTATAACTTGTCTTTTATAAATCCATTATCAATAGGATTCTATGTAAAAATATATTTATCTGAACGGCTCCAGTATCGGAAGGAAATAATTAATTGGCATCTATTCCGGGAAACTAATTGATGGTATCTATTTTCACTAAACAAACGATACTTCGAAACGTAAATACGATACAGCGTCTGCATCAAAAGACATTTTTGCCAAGTATTTTTGTCTTTCTTGGCGCTACGTTCTCAAATGTCAAATAGCAAATTGTTAACTTCTACAACGATCTGGCACTTACTCTAGCAAGTTTTGTTTTGATAGGTATTAAAAACAAATATACTAAAATTTATTAAAATAATTGACGGACTGGACTGATCCAGTAAACTATACCGTTTACATGATAAGTTGATTTTAAGTAAAGAACTATTACGTTTTGAAAAAAGCTTCACTAGCAGCCGCTATTACCACGACCCACTATGAAACAACCCCTCGTCCCTTCACCAATGTATTATACATTCTCTGCGGCGCCAAAATTTCTTATTCATTCGAATACATTAAAAAAATTTCCATAGTACCAAGCACTCCATTTTCAATAGCGACAAAAATTCGAGACGACCCGGCAATAACTCTGAAGGGAGAAAATCGCATTTCGATCGAAAAGAGGGCAAATCTTTTATGTAATATGAGATTGTCACCGCGATTATTACAGGCAAATAGAATACGCCGGATCAGTAAGTAGGTTATCTCCCTGCTTCCTTTGGCCGGAATTACTTTATTGGATGTTGCGAGGTACTTTGCTGCCTATTGCATTGTCACCTTTAAATTTATTTGATCGAGCACCGTGGGTATCTTCACAAGTGGTGGGTTGGTTAAAGTAAATCAATCTTGAGCACTTGGGGAAAAGATAATGAACTTTAAAAGGTAAGGCCTACTAAGACTGTTCGACACTCAGTTTTTAAAAGTGTTCAAAGAAAAGCGTACCTATTTAGCTTTTATAAAACCATGCGCCGCCGGTAAAACTTTTCACATTATGGAGTTACCCAAATCTTGAAAGTGCTACACACTTACAAAAAGGCTGCAAAAATGTGTATTCTTCTCTCTCCGTAAAAGGATATGAATCAAAACTTTTATCGCGCGAGGGGAGACGTCAATTTAGGAGAAATGCTTTCCCAGTGACTCGAATTACTCCCAAACAAATGTCTGTCACGGGGTTGTTATCAAGTTCATAAGAAATCTTGTACAGTAGCAAAAAACTTTCAAACTACACGAATGAACACGAGTAAAAAATATACTGTAAACGTCGAGCCGTGCCGTAAAAGCAGCAAATGGAATTATTGAAAGTCGATCTCGCTAGTTAGTCGCGCAAGCAGTTACACGGCAGCGCCAGCGTAACTAGCTACCTGGAGCAATTTCTGCGGAAAATTCTCACTTCAACAGTTGCTAAGCAACTATTAATGAAGTGATGTGCATAGCATCTTGTGTGCAGCGATGCCTTAATTGCTAGTCGAGTTGCAAGGCTGCTGTCGGGAGCAGATGCGCGGAAAAATCAGAGATTATTAGCCGGCTTACGGCACACACGACGACGACATATTCATATTTAAATGTCACACTGCGAACACTGGCAAAGTTGGAGTTTGCTCATGCGTGTGCTAGTTATGGTGTAGGTAGTGCAGTGCATTCGCGCACGCAGTTGCTAGCTCGGAGGCGATGTAAAGTAGCTTGCTTGCGTTTTATGTTTGTCTTTTTTAAGTTATTCACTTGTTATTTTAAAAGTTACTAAAATATATTATTTATTTTGCGCTCTGCCTACCCCGCAGGGGATATAGGCGTGATATATGTGTGTATGTATTATTGTCATATTTTTTCGCTTTCTTTTTCCTCCGATGACATTAATTCGATCTATTTTGAGCAAGACAGCATTTTGTTTCTTGTTCCGGTTGCGGATGGCGCAAAATCTCCAAGGGACGGATTTGCGAAACCTTATGGAGTACGGATTAAATTTTTCATCAGCTCTTTTCAAGAGCGCTTTTTACTTACATTTCATGTAATATCTTAGCGGACAGTACAGCTCAATGATACGAGCAGGTTTTGTATTTAATTACGGGCATGTTCTTATTTAATATCGATAGACAATAAAATTTGAAGTAACAAAATCTCACTCGCAGAGTTTCATATTGCTATGCAAGAGATATGACAGCTAGCGTAAAACAATCTTTTACATAGGTACTTAAACATCATCATTGACAATCTGTACTTTACATAACATACAAGAACAAAAATGATTATAGTTCTTTGCACGAAATATTATGGTGATTTATAAACATTTTACTGTGAAGATTTTTCGTGTTCTCAAATGAAGAACTCAATCTTTTTATTTTATTTTATTTGGGAGATTAACAGTTTTGTACAATATACATGATAACTATAATCGAACTCGAACTCGAACTAATATCAAATCTCTACCTGTAGTGTAGGTATTTGTAGTGTAGGTTTTTAGGTGCTTTGAACATGTTTGTTACAAAGCAAGAAAATTGAAGTTTTGAATACATTTTTTACCAAGAATAATATTCAGGAGTGAAAAAAAGAGTAATAGAAAAACTTGCGAAAATAGAAAATGCACGTAAAAACAGCGCGATGTAAATAGAGTTACTTCCCCGAAGATAAATTGTTCACACAAATTTAATTTTGGAGGAGAGGGGGAGCTTTTCATATGCTTAGCAGACGACTATGAAACAGTTTCAAGTCTTCCGTATTAAATGATAATATGGGCACACACTATTATTAGACGGTGTACTTAAATATGAGACAGTACACATTTTACTTTTGTAATTATTAATTTTACTGCAAATGAAATAAAATAAAGAAATTTATATTTGTTTTACGATAAAATTAATTCAAACCGTATAGATGGATATGAGTATCTAATCTGGTTCTTCCTACTACGGTTGTTATGAGTTTGCTACAAGGGTGGTAGGTAAATGCTACGGTGCTACGAACCATAATCGTAGGCGCGGACTTGCACTTTTGTCTAAAATTACGACAATTGATAGAAACCTTACTTATTTATTACTAAATGTTTTAGGGGATTTTGTTAGAAGTAGTAAAAATATTCCAAAAGTTCCAAATGATTTCAAATCTTATTGACCAAAGAGAAAATGAAAATAACAAGCGAAAATATTTCGGAAGTGCCGCAATATCCGGGTCTGTCGACCGCAAGAGCATTGCCTTTCGTTTCATTGGTACACAATCAAAACGAGATACAAATTACAAAGACTAAAGGGACCCGGTTCGCAACTACGAGAAGTACAAAGGGACAGGAAGTGGCTAAGTGGGACGATTTAGTGGATGGTAAGGGTTCCATATTGGGATAAACTTTTTCTTTAGTCATAAGTCATAGTTTCGATTGGACTAACAGATTCAACTGCCTTTTTGATTGAATTTGACGACGCATGTTGCTAAAAGTATGTACTTTAATTCTATTATTGCCGAAGCATGATGCTGAACGTTTTTTACTGTTACGTTTTTTGACGATGCTTGTTTGATTCCGAAGCTGATCTTAGCGCAGTGGAAGCAAATTAAAGTTATCTTAAATTCTAAAACTAAATGGTCGATCAGCCTCGGAACAACATTTGACTACGATTCGTAGTGCTCTTTACTATAGCTAAATAAAATAAATTTAATGAGAGAATTCTGCTCCGGAAAGTTTCCGACCGAGAAATTCTTGTTTCCAAAATCTACTTAAACAGGGCCCAGCAACGAATTGCTTACCGAGCGAACGATGACGCCGTCGTTTCCTTGTAAGTCTAGTTTTTGACAGGAAAAATAGGTATCAGGTTTGAGGAAGACTTTTGGATTGGGACTTAGGTACTAGACTTACTGCACCCGGGCACCAGCTCGTGTGGCACTCCGTCCCTCCGACAGTTTTGGCTTCACCTCAGTTCATCACTCCACCATTCACCAGTTCACAGTTCGACATCAACAATGTTTTCAACACAAAACAACTAAAGATTCCTCTCCGCCCGGAACCAAAAATCACTTGGTTCACTTCCCCACCGAACAGGGAAAACCACACGAGAAAACCGAAAGCACACTAAATTACTTATTTATAATTAAACTTCGCATCCACGATGCGGGCGACGGCAGAGGACGTCAAGATGACAGAGCAGTGTTGCCAGCACCGCGCGCCCATTTTATACGAAAACTAAACATTCACCCGCCCCGGACCGACCCATCGGTCCGCTCTATGCATGGCAGGCGTGATAATGTAGCTACTGCTCGCTTAAGGACTGAATCCCCACCTGAACTTCTGCAACTCGAGGAGTGCCATCACTACCCGGAAACAGGTTGAGAATGCGCCCCGGCGCCAACGCAGTGGCGGTAGGTTGGCATCCTTAACCAGAACGAGATCCCCAATGCAGGGGTTCAGTCCTGTCCGTCCACTAAGGCGTTGCTGCAGAATGTGCAAGTACTCAAGCGACCAACGCTTCCAAAAGTTTTGAGTCATTTGCTGCAACAACTGATAACGCGACAAACGATTGCTATTCACCTCCGTATAGGGATATTCCGGCAAGGCGTTAAGTGGGCGGCCAATTAAGAAATGCCCTGGCGTCAGGGCCTCTAAATCATTTGGGTCTGAGCTGAGCGGACACAAAGGACGCGAATTGAGTACAGCCTCAATTTTACAAAACACGGTCGCCAGCTCCTCGAAAGTCAAAATTGTTAACCCTACAACGCGCAACAAATGCGTCTTAGCGGACTTTACAACCGCTTCAAAAATACCACCCCAGTGAGGGCACGCTGGTGGATCGAACACCCAGGTAATCCCCTGACGGGAGGCCCGTGCTGATGGCTTCTTCGTTCTTCCTTAAGAACGTTACAATTTCCTTCATACACCGATCAGCACCCTTAAAGTTGGTACCACAATCCGACCTGATCAGCGCTGGTCGCCCTCGTCGCGACGTAAATCTCTCCAGCGCTGCCAAAAAGGCCTCCGTAGATAGGTCGGCCACGAGCTCCAAGTGGACGGCCTTGGTGGCTAGGCACACGAACACGCACAAGTACGCCTTGATAGACTTTGCGTTCCGTAGGCGTGATGCCTTTACCATGAAAGGGCCTGCAAAATCCGTTCCCACACCTGCAAACGTCCAGGCCTCCGTCACCCGGTCCGGTGGGAGATCTCCCATCTGTGGCTGCATTGTGGCTGCCTTCAAGCGGTAACAAGGCAAGCACCTAAACACAACGCTACGTACCGTTCGTCGTCCCGATAAGATCCAGAACTCGCGCTGTAGGATGGCCAATAGCGCATTACAGCCCGCGTGCGAGTTTTTCTCATGACGATCCCTGACTAAGAGCTCAACTAAGGGTCCCCTTTTGGAAGTAACAGTGGATGCCGAGCCGAAAAGGGCAGGCTAGCGTTCCGAAGTCTGCCTCCAACCCTGAGCATACCTTGCTCATCCAGGAATGGGTTGAGGCGCACAATTCCTCCCTTCAGCTTTCCACGTCCATCCCTGAGCAGCCTGACCTCCTCTTCAAAATGTTCCGCCTGGACGACTCTAACCAATGAGCATAGAGCCGCATTCCGCTCCGCAGGCGAGAGGACAGGTGTAAAGTTCCGTTCTGCTTGAGGCTTCCTGCAGTTGTTCACGAACCGCTTGATCCAACCTGTCACCCCAAGAAGTTTGTCGAGGGAGCTATACCGTTCCAGCAAGAAAGCTGGGTTAGGCTTCGGTACGAGTTGCCCCACGTTCACTCGCAAACCTCGATCCGGTGGCCCAAGCGGCGCCCTGCACTCGTTGAATGGCCATTCCTGCGGCGACTCAGTCAGCCATTGAGGTCCCCACCACAGTGGGTGACTCACCAAATCAGGTGCCCTGCACCCGCGCGAAGCGCAGTCCGCTGGGTTCCATTCTCCCGGTACGTGCCTCCCCACTAACGGAGTTTCCGACCCCGTAATCTGTGACACCCGATTTGCCACGAAAACCTCAAGTGTATGTACCGACGTCTGCAACCAGCACAGAACTATCCGACTGTCAGTCCACGCGTACACCGTTTCATCCAAGTTGATGGTACCACGCAGATTGCAGGTTACATGATTTAGCAAGCGCGCTAGAAGAGCTGCCCTGCCAATTCCAATTTGGGGATGGTCCATCTAGTTCTGACTGGTGCCACCTTACTTTTGGCCATAACCAGACGCACGTGCACAGTTCCCGTTGAACTTGCTGTCCGAAGGTATACAGCTGCCGCGTACCCTCGCTCCGAGGCGTCACAAAACCCATGTAGGGTAGCCTTACATCCCACCGATGGGACTAACTTGCGGGGTATCGCGATGTGCACAATCCCTGGTAAGGTGGTCACAAACTTGAGCCAATCCTTCAACAACTCTCCGGAGAGTTGGTCGTCCCATCCTAAGTTGGCTAGCCACAACCTTTGTAAAAGCACTTCGCCATGAACGTAACCGGGGCGATCCATCCGCTAGGATCGAACGTTCTAGCGATTGTCGACAGTACCGACCGCTTAGTCCAAGTTTTCTCCAAAAGGTCGGGCTCGATCTTGTACGTGAATACGTCATGCGTTGGCCTATATTGCACCCCGAGGATGCCCAACGTGTTTGGATTGTCCGGGTTCTCAAAGAGGTGCGGGTCCTGATGGAACTCGCCTGGCAAACCGGCCAGGAGCTCTGGGCAACTGGACAACCATTTCCGCAACTCGTAACCTCCTGAACCCATGATCGCGATCAGCTCGTCTCGTAGAATTAGCGCCTGCTCCACGCTATCAGCACCCGTGCAGATATCGTCCACGTAGACGTCGCGATCCAGTACTGCTGCGGCTCGAGGGTATCTTACCCTTTCCTGTGCGGCCCACTCGCAGCGTACGTACTGCCAAATACGGACTTGGCTTAAGTCCATACGTCACCGTGTTAAGTTCGTATGTGACCATCGGCTCATCTGGGCTCTCACGCCACAAAATCAGCTGATACCGACGGTCATCCGGATGTATCATGGTTTGGCGAAACATCATTTTGACGTCTGCGACGAACGCTACCTGGTGTAACCGAAAGTCTGTGAGAATGTCCACAATGTCCCGGTTCAATTTAGGACCCGCGTGCAAACATTGGTTCACAGACACACCATTCGAGGTAGGAGCAGAACCGTCAAACACCACCCGTATTTTCGCCTCAGGTGACTTCAAGACAGCCAGGTGTGGAATGTAATAATGCTCGACACACCTCCAATCCAGGCTGGACACCGACATGTGGCCCAATTGAATATATTCCCGCATGAATTCTATATACTTCTGCCGAAGTGCTGGGTCTCGCCTCATCTTCCGCTCCATTCCGAGTAGTCTCCGTTCCGCGAGCTGTCGCGAACTACCTAAAGCGGGGCGGTTTGGGAGAAAAGGTAGCTTGGTCACGAATCTGCCTGACGGGCATCTCGCAGTGTTGTATTGATAGAACAACTCGCACTCGTCATCCTCTGGCTTCCGTCTGTCCGCCGTGGGCGGCTCTTCAGACTCCCAAAACCTCTGCAGCACCTCTGACAGCACACTACCATAGAGGACCGGATCCCCTTCTGGTAGGTCCTGAGGTCTCCAAACTGGGCCGAAAACAACATACCCCCCTGTGGTATCTACGGCCACCAAACCAGTTTCCTGGAGTACCTTCTTCCTACCGCACCATAATCTCCCGAGGACGTCTGACCCGAGAAGTACGTCCACCGTACCAGGAGTATCAAAATCAGGATCAGCTAACTCCAACCCTGTGGTTAACCCTCGTACCGTTGGTGGTAACCTAACCTGAGGGAGTTTCCCAACCACTTCATCCAGCACCACGGCTGAGACTTGATAGCTGACCCTGTACATGTGCTACCTAATGCGAACTCAAAGTTCGTCTGACCCCGAATGTCAGGCACATTTAGGCCCCGATGCCTACAGCTTCATCCTCACTTGGCCGTACATTTAGGCCTAGCCTACTCACCAGCTTACTCGATACAATACATCCCTGAGCCCCTGTATCCAGTAGGGCTCTTACTTGAATGGTCCGGCCACCGTATCCCCATACCCAAATCTTAGCCGTTGGCAAAAGTACCGTGATTGGACGGGGAGCCGAAGCTGATGAGTAGGCGGCGATTACCGAGCGGGAATCTAAACGCGGTGAGGCCGCGTCCCGCGGGGTATCCTCACTACCCAAACCTGTGTATGGGTCCCACTCCTGCTGGTAGGGAGGTCTGCCCATAAAGGCCATGGCTGGAGTTCTATAGTACCCCGACGGCAAACGTCCGTACCGAGGTTGCGCCTGTAGCCGCGGGTACTCAGGCATAGGCGGGGGCATGCGTGGGTCTTGAGACCCAACCAGGTGGCTCAAGCCCGCAGAATACTGCATGTACCCTGGTGGCTGCCTAGTGCTCCCTGACACCCGCCCGTTGAATCCCGTACCTGGGATGGGTGTCCTTGGCCACGTTCCTGTGCCGCTCTTCCCAATCCGGCACCTGCTGCCGTGGTGGGGATTGTCCCCACGTCCTTGGGTAAGTGGGCTCCGTCTGTTGACGTCCCCTGCCTGTCCCTGTGACCGATGCGGAGGTGGGCTCCTCCTTGGAGGGGGGGAGCGTTGCTCCCTCCCTTGGTGGGCAGGCTCCTTCGCTGATCCGATCCAGCGCTGCCCCAGCGCCTCCGGAGCGATTCATGCAGAGCAGCGGATGGTGTGCACCCTGGCAGTACCTACAGTTGGTGCTTGAAGGGCACTCGCACCTGATGCGGCCCCAGGCACCGAAAACACCAACGCCTCTGCTGTGCCACACCCCGTCTCCTCTGAATCCGCTGCGCAGCAAACTCCTGACACGCCGTTACCCTGTGGCCTGTCTCCTGCAGTAGGCACACCCTGATTCCAATGCGGTGTTGTACCGCCTGGGTTGCCCACTGTTGCCTCCTCGCGCCGGTGCACCCGGCCGTTCCGGGTGGCGAGGGGCAGAGGTCTCCTTGCGAGGGGCTTCACCAGCCTGGACGTCCACTCGCCTGCTTTCGGCCTCGAGGAACGACTTCAGATCCTCGTAGGTCGGGAGGTGGTCCGAGGACTTGCCCCATGTAGCTGCTCGAATCGAGCGACCATTTCGCTCGGCAGGCGGCGAAGCACTGTGTGGACCAAGATATAACCGTAGCCCGCCACTGGCAAACCCTGTCGCTCTAGTGCGCTGACCGCGACACTGACTGGGTGGAAGATTTTCTCGCGGAGGTCCGTACCTCGCGTTATGGTTGGTATTGACAGCCACTGGTCTAACAGCCTGTCTACAATCAGGCGCTTGTTTCGATACCGGTCGGTAAGGATCTTCCACGCCACCTCATAATTGCTATCCGAGACAGCCAAATGCGTCAGCAATTCATGAGGCTCTCCATGTAGCCTGGACATCAGCTGAGCCATCTTGTACGCCGGCGTTATGTCCGTCCGTGTGTGGACCACACTGCTATACAGGTCCTCAAACGCCGGCCAGTCGGCGTAATCGCCTGCAAAGACTGGAACCGTAACAGGCGGAAGAGGCACCTGTAATCCTTGTCCCACTTTACCACGGAATGGCTTTTCCTTTCCGTCACGTCGCCTAGATATGTCCGCAGCTGCCTGCGCAATGTCCTGTGCCAGCTCCAAGCACTGGCTTACATCGCCCTCAACCAGCTCCTTATCTTCAGGGTTAGGAGCTTCCTCAAGGAGCATGAGGCACTCTGTGAGGTGTTCCGACACAACCCGAACCCGTTCATCTGCCTGTAGTGCACTTTTCAAGAGCGCGTCCTCCCGGTCCTCGCGGCCGATCATTGCCGCTGTGGTAGTAAACCACCTTAATTCTGTCTTTATAGCAGCCTTATACCTGGCGATCGAGGAGCCATGGTACCAACTTTTACACACTCGACTTAATAAAAACGAAAACCAATAAACAAATACCACAAAATATATGTTATTTGACTGTCCTATAACTTACCGATAAGTTACAGTTCAATATGCAATCAATACATTCACTAAAAAAACCGAAACAATATTTTCCAAAATTAATAAAATATGTGGGTAATATAAAAAACACGCTTAATACTAAATTACGGCTAACTATGTTGCAATAAAGCAACCACGATCTGCTACCAAAAAATGTTTGATTCCGAAGCTGATCTTAGCGCAGTGGAAGCAAATTAAAGTTATCTTAAATTCTAAAACTAAATGGTCGATCAGCCTCGGAACAACATTTGACTACGATTCGTAGTGCTCTTTACTATAGCTAAATAAAATAAATTTAATGAGAGAATTCTGCTCCGGAAAGTTTCCGACCGAGAAATTCTTGTTTCCAAAATCTACTTAAACAGGGCCCAGCAACGAATTGCTTACCGAGCGAACGATGACGCCGTCGTTTCCTTGTAAGTCTAGTTTTGACAGGAAAAATAGGTATCAGGTTTGAGGAAGACTTTTGGATTGGGACTTAGGTACTAGACTTACTGCAACCGGGCACCAGCTCGTGTGGCACTCCGTCCCTCCGACAGTTTTGGCTTCACCTCAGTTCATCACTCCACCATTCACCAGTTCACAGTTCGACATCAACAATGTTTTCAACACAAAAACAACTAAAGATTCCTCTCCGAATGAGGAATCGGCCCCGTTGGCCCCCAATCAAGAAAACAATCAAAAAATATATGGCTATCGGCAGCCGCGACGCGAGCGACGACTCAAAGTGAGGTTATGTTACCGGCGACCACGTTGGCCTCAATCAAAAAGCCGGAACCAAAAATCACTTGGTTCACTTCCCCACCGAACAGGGAAAACCACACGAGAAAACCGAAAGCACACTAAATTACTTATTTATAATTAAACTTCGCATCCACGATGCGGGCGACGGCAGAGGACGTCAAGATGACAGAGCAGTGTTGCCAGCACCGCGCGCCCATTTTATACGAAAACTAAACAATGCTTGTTGCAGTTTATTTCTGTATCGTTAATATCTGACGGTGCTTATTGCGGATTACCCTTTTCTTGAAATTATATATGCTTTAAAAATCTAGATTAAGGTGTGCTATGTCAATATTGTGTATGTGAAACTTGAGTCATTATAGTTAGTACCTCTATATTGTCAGATGAGTGTTTTTATTTCAATGGGATCCATCTACTGAAGACACAGCTACAAAAAGTTACAAACACAACGCTACAAGTTTCGTAGCACGGTGCTACGAACTATAGTAATCATCTTCCTGCCCTTATCCTAATTACTCAGGGTCGTCGCAACACGTCTTGTTGAACACAAAATCGTGTTGCAAAGGATTTGGCTTAATTTTACGACCGGCCGCCTACCAGTCGTCAACCCTCCTTGGGAATGCTTTTGTGGTCGATTAACCGCCACCATACGGTTGGCCCTACGAACTATAGTAATAAATAAAATAGGTAAATCTTTCGGTATCTCAGTATTGCGTACAACGTCAATTATCGAGGATCATGATATTTATTTAATACGCGAGTGAAAGCAGAAATGGTTTTCTGTCTGCGTGCTAGCGAACGCTCTACAGGTGGGTTTGTCTTCTCTTAGGAAACATAAGCACCGCATGATACGCCTGTTTTTTGACCAAAGAAGTTTGCAGTAGCATGGAACATGTCAACGTATAAAATTGCAGCTGTCATAGATTGTCACATGCTTGGTGGCAGTGGTGGCAGATACCAACAGAAATTGCCGGTGCGTGTGCGGTTCACCTTACTCAGACGGAACCCTATAAACGTTGGTGGCAATTTCGCGGAGAGTCACAGACTCAATCCCGCGACGCTCCGGGGAGCTAAACCGAATTTATGCTTTGAAAATTAAACTTAAATTGGATATCCTTGGGTTATTTTTAAGCATTTGCATTTAGCGATTAATTACGCTGTGATAAATTTCATGGTAATTTATTGGAGGGCGAAGAAGATTTTCTCATCTTCATTTAGGCCGCAATATGCAACGAGGTTATGGTGCGTTAATCAACATCATTTTTGTAATTCCGTTAGTTACCCACTTACTGATAAATTCTTGATACCTTTTAAAGTTTAAGTAAATAAAAAGAAGTTCTTTGCATGTTCACATCTGGTTCGTTAGTTTTTTGGACTACTTTAGTTCCATTCTAAGAGCAAATAGAAGACTCTGGTTCAAACACTTTTTTTAAGCACACCAAACAACATCAGTATGACCGAAGTAGTTCGTAACGAAGCTATCATAATAAGAAAGTTACAAAAATGAAATAAAAGAATGTATTTTGCCAAACATAGTACAAAACATTGTAGAAGTTAGAGAAGCTTTCACGCTAGTTTGTGAGTAAATTGAAGCAGAGAGAGCCACTTATGTGCATCTATGCAAATACCATAGTTATGCCACTAAAACAAGGCTTCCGCTGGACTCATTATGGGGCATCTAGGTCAGTATGCTGTTGATGTGACGTCATCCTGAATCTATATGGGACAGGCCCTTCGGTTTTTTAGCAAGGAAGAGCAACCTCATTCACTGCCTGACACTACAAATGCTAGTTTGTAGTGTATGTATGTTGTATCAATCAACATGTATATTGGCATTCTTACTTCTTTTTTAGTCTGCCAAAAAGACCACCAAATTTAAGTCGAAACCAGAAGAAAACGTACCAAAAAACCTTTATTTATCCGATAAAAGAAAAGAAAATACGATCTTGAAAGCCTAAAAACACATAGTTGAGCAACCGTTAAAATTTAGCAGCGCGGGAAAAGAATCGCGGATAGGGAAAAACTGCAGATTACTTTTGTACAGCATGTTGACATTGAAGGCTTTTATCACCCTTTCTGGGGGAAAAAACCTCGACACGTATTTAAATAGACAAACAATACTCGGTAAGAACAAAAAAACAGAAAAGGGGAAGAGAAAATAAGCTAAATGGATTGGTGTCGATTTCCACAATTTGTTGCGTATAAAAATGTAGGTAGGTAAAGCTAAAAATGGTTAGCTATAAAGCCGATGATAATAATGTAAAAAAAATATTTATATAATTTATGACTTGCGACGGGAAAACTTGCATTTTTATTTTTGCCCAATTAGTTTTGGCTAAATAAGCACAAGATACTGTTCAATGCTGGATAGTTTGTTCGCCCAGAAGCTTCGAGTTACAAACAGATTTTCGCGGAACAACCATCGAACAAATCTCGTTGTACAAACGAGTAAGCTGAGCCGCGAAGATGACACGCCATATTTTAAGTATCGGAAGAAAGTCGACACGGAGGCGACTGAGCGCCGGGGCCCCCCGAGCGGGCCCCCGGACAGGTAGGGGGCCCTATCTACCCCTCTTTATTGATATTACGGTCGGCGCATTAACCACTCCGCGCGTTGTGTATTGGCTTCCACATGAGAGCCACTACAATAAAACCGGGCTAGTGGATCGTGCGTTAGAATAAAAACAGCTTTGTTAAATTCTCTCTCAAGTGCGCTCCCTTTATATGCAATGCTTTGTGCAAACGAGGAGAAACGTGTGGTATTTCTCTGAACGACTGTGACTCTATTAGGACAGAAGTAAAAAAAAAGCTGAAAGACTTCTAAACAACAATAACATAATATTTATAACTAAATTGAATTTAATGCAAAAATGCTTTCTAAAGCTAGTCATAAACGAGGACGTGAAAATACGTTCTCAAGTGTGCTAGAGTTAAAGTGAAACGCTCGCATTGTCGCCGGACTGCAATTATAAGAAAGCTTCTCCATTGCCAGTAAAAGCTTAACTGCGCTTGGCCACCGACGATTGCCGGCTGTAATTGTGTCCGGTCATCCGGACCGGTCACACCCAGCACCCAGCACGCTTAAGAATGCACACCACTAGCCACCGGCAAACGCCCATCCAGACCCCTCATTTACTTAAAGATAGTCTCCCACACAAACAGCTATGCAATTTATCGCATAATGTCAGACAAAGTGGTATTATAGAAACCATCATCCCCTTACTTCGGAACTCTGTTCCGGGACAGGATAAAAGTTCGCAAATGTCGTCGTCTGACCGAGCCACAACTGCCGAACTTTCCAACACTTTAATTAGTATTTGCTCTCCTTTACTTCAGTCATTAAGTTGTGGATTCTCCGTGTCGAAATCTGACATCGAGCGGAATTTTTCCACTGTGAAAAATAACAAAGTTCGGTAAAATTATGAAAGTATTTCGCCCATTGTTTTAATTACAGTGAAGTATTCGCTTAGCGAAAAATAGGCCGCTGTTGATTGCTGGTATTTACAAATTAATAAGTGAGTTTGTTCTAATTTATCGTAATTTAATGTACCGTCGATATAGAAAACTTATGAATGAAATGCTTAACTTTCCGATTGTTTTAACCACTGTGCATCAGTGTTCTTCGACTCAGTGTTTTATACGACAAGAAAGCAAGCCTTGTTTAAATAATTATACCCGCGTTGGTATTTATGTCAAAATTTGTAGCTAGTAAAGAGTCACCTTTACAAGGTGCCCATACGAGTTGCTTAAGAAAGGTTTTAAGAAACGTTCCCTCTCAGCTCGTAATATTGTTATGAAAGTAGAAAATACGCTCCAATATAAAGTTGAGCGTAGACTACCAACCTATTCGGGATTTCCGTGTAAAGCCGTTCTCAATAGATGGCGTTGGCGTCGAGTAATAAGCTCCATGGACTATTACGGCGCTACGAGGGAGATTTCGTATCATAGAAAGAGTACGGCTATTACACCAGGTACACTCACAATCGATTAGAAATTGTCTGTCCGCAAATCGCAACGATTGCAGCGTATTGCTACTATGTGCCACAATAATGCTCGAATTGGCTGGATTTTATTATTATTGCCCATTAAACATTTTATTGGAGCATGTATGGAAAAGGTCCTTTTCAACATGCATTCTCACATGCAGCGTAATATTTGTCAATGTATTATTTATATTTACTTGTTCCTGAAACTGTAATTTTTTACATTTTGTAACAACGGATAGCGCTAAGCGGCATGGTGTTTGGTCATATGCGTTTTAAATTGCTTTAAAATTTATGGTACGTGATATGTCAAAGATATTGCATAGGTACTCATAAATAACGTCAATGGCATTTCCAGTTTACAAAATATTTGTTCATTTATTATTAAAACTCAAAAAATACCTGCAGAAAGTTTTAAGTCCCACTATCTAAGTAATTGTATAAAATATGACAACTTACGCGTAAAATCTTAAGTCAAATTGGAAATAGCGTAAATAGGAGATATCTTTAATTTGTAGTTAAATTTTTATCTATGATATTTTATGTACTATGAATCTAAAATATTTTCATAGTAAGTAGCGTGATCTCTGTTCCGGTAATATTTCCTCTTAACCCGTGTGACATCACAGTACACTATCGTGCGTGTCATCTTCCCATTTCCTTGACTCGATTAAATCAAGACGTGACTAATTGCTCTAAGGACTACCACAGGTTAATATTGATAAGGAGATGAACTAAGATTATAATGTAGTGTTCAGTTGATTTCAGACAGGCAGAGAAATATAAAAAATACTATATTAAGTCAATTAATTTCTACTTATTTGTAAAACTCTGACATCAGGTTTAATCGGCTCGTTGGCAACTATACACATTGTATTTATAAACCAAATACTCCCCATCCGTCTAAGCATCCGTCTGCTTAGTTTTTATTAACTAAGATCGTAAAAACAGTATAAAAACATCAATCTTTCTGTACATGGAAGTCTCCAATTGTTTTTGTTGTTAGATAGGCGCTCAAAAATATTGTGCCTCTAAGTAAATTAGCAAAATCGACATTGATACACCAGTAACTGCAATTTAGTCGAGTTTGGCGGTCAATAGGCTTTCCATTATCAACAAGCGTGCCGCCGTTCCCGCCCAATCGGCTACTAAACGAACACGAGCAGCGCTCAATGAGTAAATCGGCGTGAAACATCGTATCACAACATTATCACGAGTGAAAATTCAATGATACCATCCTTTATGTAACACGCCCATAATAACCCATCTATCTCCTTTTAATCAGTTTCCGAGATTGTTATAATGTCGCTAAATTTAATTGAATAAGGCTCGCTCACATTTTACGACGGCGAGGTTAAAGCCACAACGTTAATCTCTCGGCTAAAATCAATTGCCAAAAATTGTATTTAGCTAAGCGTGTACCGGTATGATTCGCGACCCTCTTGCGAGGCGTTAAGTGATGTTTTCCTGTGCGGAAGGAGAATCATATCAAAGTAAATTATTTCCTCGTTTACCGTCATTTACGAAAGTGCACATCTCCCGCGGTTAGTTTGCGGCGGGTATTGTGTTAAGGTCGGTCGTGTGAGGGTTTATTTTCCCGTGGCCGGTTCTGGGCGAGTTTTTATTGAGAAATTTATAGAGCGTCAGTGGTTGCCGCCGCCGCCGCCGTGAAGACGTCGCTGCCCCTTTATTGCTTGCTTCAAATTAATGTCCCGACCTCGGAGAAGGATTCGTTACTTTGTGAAAAGGTTTGTCGGGTTTTATTAAGTAAATATTTTATGAAAGAAAATGCATTTAACTCTTCCAATTTTGTAGAATGACTTAGAATTTAATTCTGATTTAAACGGCCTAGCTTAGTAACCGAAGCTTAGTAATGAGGTAAAGCGGTAACAGGGTGTTTTGTCAATGTTTTGACCGGCTCGCCGTAGGGCGGGCGGGGCGGTCGGGGCGCGCGGGGGCGGGCGGCGTGTAATTTTCAGATTAGTTTGTTTAGTAAGCGCCGGCAGCCGCCCGCAAATATGTGGCCAATAATACGCAGCCCGACGCCCGGCCAGCCACGATCTGCCACCGCTCATAAAACTGTGCAAATTTTCTAATTATTTGGCTTAAGTTCCAGACTACAGAGGTTTATAAAAAATTTAAACTATATATAAAGTATTGGCTGAATTCACATTTTTGTGTTAAATTATGAAAGTGGTTTCAATCCAGACTTTTAACATTGACTTGATTATTATTTAGTACGCTGCCATTTCACACTGCTTCTTGAGTTAAATTAAAGTCATTCTTTAAAATCTGTATGTACCTAACTACACTGTTTTATAAAACTGGCACAACTTACCAATTTCGTAAAGAAAAAAAACTCTAATCATCATCATCTTCCTGTTCTTATCCCAATTACTTGGGGACGGCGCAACACGTTTTGTTGAACACAAAATAAGTAGTGTTGCAAAGGATTTGGCTTAATTTTACGACCGGCCGCCAACCAGACGTCAACCCTCCTTGAGAAAAAAAAACTCGAATAAATACAAGAAACCACCGTAACTACGTTGAAAGACGAAACCACTTGTTTCAAGCGAATAGTTCTTCAAATATAAATCAGCGTCCCCCAGATGTTTATTATCAGTTTCGCTGGCAATAAATAAAGTCGTATTATATTCTTGAGCGGGCGATCTCGGTGGTCTATAAATCATTTTTATTGTGCCGTCGAAGGGTCGGCAATACTGGCTCAAGGCAATGACTACACAACCTACTAGACGCTATGTCAGTGATGTTCCAATGAGAAAAAAAAATCAGAGCGTAAGTGTGTAGACACATTACGACCGAAATCACGCAACCGAAATTCGGCGGCTGAATACCATTCCGTCAGTTTTTGGTGTTTTCGGTTGAAATGACACTATACGGAATGGCTGAAGTGTGTCAGCCGCAATGCAAATAACATTGCTGGCGTAATTGCGCGGAATTCCTTCGCGTAATTACAGTCGTAGTGTGTCGAGACAGTAAGTATTGCAGATGCGCAAAAGCACCAATAACAAGTAAGTATTGAGTGAGAGCTGCTTAATTTCTCCAAGCAAATAATTCTGTCTACAAGCTGAGGTATGCGGTTCGGGGGAAGCATAATGCGAGCAAGTTAATTGATCAGTGGAAGGCCGTGTCATCTCACAAATCACCACTGGCTGACCAATGCGCGTGAGCTTACTCCAAATCTGATTCCGATGCCTTGTCAGAAAGAGTTACCTTTAGTGTGCCGTCTAGTAGGCAATGTGGTCGTAGGGTTGGCAATACGGGGCTCTGGGTAAATTGGGTCGACGGTCGACTGTCGACTCCGGCAAATAGATGGCGCTCACAATGCGATCGCGACCAGACAAGTACCAGGGTAACCACTCGTAACTTGTAGGCTAATGAACTGGCGTTCTAAAGGATTATCTTTTCTTACATAATATGAGTATAGTAGAACGATTTTCACATCTTCGAATTATCATATTTGTGCTTTTTTGTGAGAATGTATAAGAGATCATGGGTCCTACATGGGGGACCTACAGTATCTCACGCTAAATCATGAACAATTATATTTTTGAGGCTTCGATTTTCTTTTGATTGATAGCGACAAGCCGGACAAAACTATGTTGCACGACTCAATAAATGATGTTGCATCTAGAAAAGTAACAAATTATTTCTGTAAAATGTTACAGTCTGAAAAAAAAACGAAACCTCACATTTTGGATTGTTCATCTCATGAGCGAGCAGGAGAGATTGTACCATACGAAATGGGGGATATAAATTTTAGTCTTTTGAGGCCTATGAGCGGTTTCACGACAAAAGTAAGATCTAGCTCACATGTGAACCTCGCAATAGAACAAAGCAATATATTTCATAGATCCAAAAAGAAACCATGCTCCGTTAGTTCTGTTCAATTAAGATCAGCTCCCAATAATGTCCAGAAAGCTCGCGCGTGCGCCTGCGACGCTCCGGTGCCCCGGCGTCGCGGAAACAATGAAGCTGCGACATGGCTGCGACATTACTTCCGGCTGTTGGGTGCTCGCTACCCGCCACGCCTCATTTCGTTTCCGCGTTCACAATGCACAGCGCACACGGCTGCAGACGTCTAGGTGCTCAACTGGTTAGAAAATTTGAAGAGCTGCGACCTTTTGGAAGAGGTTTTGGGAACTGTAACGGTCAAAGGAAGACGCGAGAATTTTACGGACACGCAAACAAGAGGTACCCATTGAGGTATGTTTAAATTCCTTAGGTACATCTTCTATAGCTACGTTTCAGTCTTCTTCTTTTCGAGTGGGACACCGAGTCATCAAACGTCTCGATGAACCCTGGTATCGGTGTTTTTCAACGACCTACTACTTGGGTAACGATCGCTTAACGTGCCCTCCGAAGCACGGTACCCTCTTGCTTCCAGACAATCAGGTGATTCAGCCTGCAATACTAACCGGACTGGGAACAAATTTACAAAGTGATGAATATCAATTTTGTGAAGTGACCCATTGAGAATCGAACCCGTAACCTTCTGTGTCGCCAGCACTCGCAATACCACTGAAAACGCCACATCGGCAGTCATTGCTGTCTTTTTCAGAGTTCCATCGCACGATATTGCGGTCCGTAACTGCTACCACACAAATGACAAAGTGTCACAATGTCACGTCGCATCATCCATCATATCGTAAGCTCCTTTCGCCAAAAAACCAAATACCTAGTAAAACACCGGAAAATCATGCAGTGCGTGTGGCAACCCTGTATATCAGATTAAACACAAAATAATGGAATATTTTGCGGGCAATTGTTTTGTGTAATTCAATAGCTGCGTGCCGGTCGACCACTTAATGTTTGTGGAAGACCGCTAAATGTAGTGGACTGTTTTACAAGCTTTTTCCTTCCCCGCGGACTTCAGAAATGCCTCACTCAATTCTGTTGCTTATTTTTGTACTCATAATAGATGTGCGTACAGGGATTTGAAAAAATTACTTAGGTTAAGTTTTGGTTTAAGTAAATTCTAAATGACACTAATATAAGAGAATATATTATAGTCGTGTGTCGTGCAGGACCATTTTAATTTAAATACTTTAACTAGGATATTTCCAAAAAGCTCTCTCTCTTTTTGGAAATATCGTAGTTAAAGTATTAGCAACAGCTTTTATCACAATTTTTGTGATAATTTTGATTCTGTCAAAGATATGCGTTGATTCATGTACCTGTGTTCTGAACATAGTTGCCTAGACTACTAAAGTTAGGTAAAGTGGCAGGATTGATGGGCATATCATAAAGTTTATTACAGAGCCTCAAATGGTCACCTAAGTGTTTGTGTTTATTGGGCAATAACACATTACATTTACCAATAAGTATCTACTTACAACGTATCACGTGAATGGTTGGTCTGTTCGTTTGAATATAAGAGCCTTTTGTGAAATAATAAATTGACTAAAAATTCAGACCTATTTTACTGAATGAAGAGCCGAAAGAATAAAGGAATAAATAAGCAGATGTATTAAAAAACAAAAACCCGACCGCGGGAATTTCAAAGTTTTATTTTGTGATAAAAATCCGCCATCTTTTTATGAAATTTTAATATGCCACACACCTCAAATGTCAAGATCCGCTCAGCCGTTTGGACAGTAGCCCGTGAAAACCTTTTTTTGTCTACATACAACACATACATACTTTTGAAAAACATGACCCTCCTGAGGCAGTCGGGTGAAAAAAAACCCTTATGAGTAACTTCAAAATTCTCTATTCACGTAAAAATGGAAGCTAAATCTAAACATGCAAAGGATTTCAAAATCTTTTAGGCTTACATACTCGGGCCAACCGTGATAGAATATAGATATTATGTAAATCGGATGTCCTCGAAGTGCTGAGAGCGGTGCGCCGAGTTCGCAATAAGCGTCTTGATATAAAACCGACATAAAAGCAAGTTATTTGGTTTCGCAGGCAATAAAGCGGTATTCCCGCAGGACAATGAAAACTGCACTACCGACGGACGTTATTTTGGTCCAGGTGGCTTGGAGGGATCGTGGGGACACTTAGAATGTTTCTCGAAAAGGATTGTCTCGACCGAACGTGCCGACTTAAATAAAGTGGGATTAGATGGACACAGCTTTTCGCGGACGACTTTCCGGTTTTTGGGTTGTGAAGTGTTTACACTGCTACGGCGTAGCGGGTTCGTAGCCAAATCGTAGCTATGGTCATGCGATCGATTGATTTGCTTTGCTCAAGACAGCTAAAGGAAGTTACTCCCAATAAATTAAGCTGAAGTCAAAGTGAAGTGCAAGAGCTGTTGCAGAGGCGCAGTGGCGGCACAATACAAAGGGAGGCACGACTAGCTCGTTAGTAGGCTAGCGGCCGGACGGACTCAAACAATCACCCGACCCTCGATCGCCGAGATTTTAGCAAACAACGATCAAATTTACTATCCGATCTTGAGAGTGTCACCTATAATTGTGTATAGCCGAGGGTAGAAACTAAGGAAGGGACTGAAGTATACGAGATAGCGATCTTGAACGGCGGCCGTGAAGACAATCAGTGGCGAACAACACAAAACACGGCAGCAGCGAAATAGTCTGTTTGTGGCTTAATTTTGCACCTATAAAGCCAGTTTATTTACGGAAACTGATGCCATAGGTATTTAAAATCGAAACTTTGAATAAACATGGAACTGTGGGTGGAAAAAGCGCAGTAACAATAATTCGTTTGTGAGCAATCCCAATAACGGAGCGCACGGTTACCTTTATTGAGAGGATTAAAGCGCAGCGTACGTGTAACGAAGTTCATTTCGTACGAGGGGAAATCTTAAAAATCCTTTGAATGCAGACTGGTCTTCTTATTAAGCGTAGGCGTATCCCATACCTAACGTCCGTTTGTGCAAAAGAGATAGATATATTGCATCTACCATATAAGTGTAATAGATAGCATCAACTCAATTCAACCCGTGGGTGTCGTAAAAACCGCCTAAGGGATATTTATCCAGGGAATGGGCAGCAGCGTTCTCTGTAAATGCAACATCTTACACTGCGCTCGCCAATCCGCCTACTAAGCGTGGTGAGTATGGCAATATACTCCCTGATATGGGGAGGCCCATGTCCAGCAGTGGACTGTTGTCGTTGTTATGGTTGGTTGATTGGCGTCTGTCAAACAACGCACCTTTTTGCTTTTGCGTCGACGTCGGTTGTTAGTATCGCAGACGCATGCGTTACGGATGCACTAAAAATGCGCGGCACGGCAACGTACGCCAAGTGTGGGGACCGCCTCAGCCAGGCAGACTTAGGAAGTTAAGCGGCGGTAAGCCGGTGGCCGCCTTACCTCGTAATCGTTATTTCGTCTGCAGACTTTATGAAATGTAACCGAGGCCTTCCGGCTCTAATGATTAGCCCCCGGGGCACGGAATTTGCGCTCAAATCCCGAGGCGAGCATGTCAGTTTTACTAATTGGTCTGATTTCGTCTATAAAATTTGGTGGACATTGATATAAATTGCTTAGTTATTCTAAAATCTTTGAATTTGATTATATGCATGTGAAGAAGTTTTTTTTATGTAGCCTGTTCTATGTCCCACTGCAGAGCAAAGGTCGCTCCTTATTTATAAAATTGTAGAAGAGAATGCAAAGAATGATAAGGATTCCTCAGAATTCATATGCAAACAAGAGCAGACATTTCTTTAAGTGCAGTAAAGTACTTCTAGGTAAGAACAGAACTTTTCAAATAACTTGACAAGAAATAACGCGAGTTTCTTCGTGGGTAGTTAAATGAGATAAGCAATCATATCTATGGCAAAAGTTCATTTAACTACAAGAAATATTGGAAATGTTTTTTCTAATCTTCATTTTTAAATAACGTAGGAGTTCTGTAGGCAGAAATGATGTGATCAAAGGACCTTCTATTGCCTGCACTTGGACAAAATTTCTATAAAATACCGTTTCTTTTTTCAACCGATTGAGCTACAGAAGTTTATCAGGAGTTTATCTGATAAATTGTCCATTGCGTCAATTTCTTCTTACATTTTACTGTAGTGAACGTTTACTAGGAGCGAATCAACGAATTATAGATAGGAGCGAATACAACACGAAACTAGGTCTATTTTGTAGGAACGATTCAAAATCAAGCCAGTCCAACAGGTGTTACGGCAGCAAAACGTAACATGCATTCTCAAAGGATCCGTGTTCGGAACAGCGACAGCCCTGGTGAATGGAGAGACGTGTGACTGTAGCAGCCAGCAGCCAGCAGCCAGCAGCCAACATGTCACAGTGCATGCCTTGACAGTTTACGCCTATTCACGTGACAGTGCCACGCCTATTCACGTCGACACGTCACGGAGCTGGAGGCCTGTCACGGCAATGGTGCGGTCCGACATCATACGTGCGTGTTCTTAATGAACGAATTATGCAAGACGAAATTCATCTTTTCTGAAAGTAATCAGCTGGGGAACTTAGTTCAGCGCTGGCAAATATTGACAGCAGTTTTGAAAAAATCTGATGTTAATTATATGGAAACACACTTGCTGACTGTAGAAGTCTTTAAGGTGAAAACTTTGGACCTACTGATTTTTAAGTGATAAAATAACATCGTCAAGAAGCTGATTTATCTAATATATAAAAAAACCTTGGGAACATTAACTTTATTATCTTTTTTACATAAGAAATGAAAAACTAGACAAGGAAGTTATACATAATCAAATGTTTCATGACGAAATGTAAATTAATTATATATTAAGCCAGGGTAAAGTAGGTAGCCGACAGAAAAAAGTTTTATTGGCTCTAATTTGGTTTCAAATTATACGACGCTGAGGAATCTTCGGAAGTCATTAAAAAGTAAACAGAAAATGTCGAAACACCGATCAAATATGGCATAATATCTCAATCTCATATATTCCGCAATGTTTGTGTTGCCAACTTCAATAAAACATCATGTCATATCTTCAAGCGCGTATTAAATTCTGAAGCTGTGTCAAGACTAAAATATTTTTTCATAGTTTTGTGTTATAGGTATGCATATAATGTTACTATCATTGAAATCTATTGACAATGAAATTTTCGTATAGTTGGTCATATCGTACCAACTATACGAAATGTTTTTAAAAAATATATATTTTAGGACACAAATAAAAAAAAATACCATCTGAAAGTAAGAGGTAAATAAACATATTTTTTAATATTATTTAGTAAAACGACTAACCCTGTAGTATAGATTCGGGGCTTATAGAGTCTCGACGTTTCGATGCAATAAGTGCACTATCATCGGGAGTCCATAAAACATAAGTTATATTTTTTATTTTTTCATTTATATTACTATTCAATTCAGTTCTTTCTTAGATATCGATCCCACCACTGGCGTTACAAAACAAAGCCACAGACGGAACCGCAGCTACACAGGGATAAAAATAAAACTAGGGCAAGTGTGCTGCGTGCGGAGATGAACAGTGACCACCCTCTCATTAGCCGCACGAGGGTCAGACGAAACCTACAGGATCGAAACCGATGATCAGGGGCAGTAGCAAGGGGTAGAATCAGGTCACAGGATATCTTTACACTGTTGTGTAGTTCGTAGTAGCAAAATTTTGGTAACAGCCACTACGTATCATTTTCTTCTACTTATTTTTTTGTGGCTCACTACCTATACTAGAGCTAGCGTGTCAGTGACCACCCTCTCATCAGCCACACGAGGGTCAGGCGAAACCTGCAGGATCGAAACCGATGATCAGGGGCAGAAGCAGCTAGGGTCGGAATCAAATCACGCTGGTATATCTTAAAACCATTGTGTAACCAAAATTTAGATAACACCCGCTATTATTATATTCTTCTTTTTACCCTACTGCCTCAGAAGGAGGGTTATGTTTTTCGAGAGTATGTATGTGGGTATTTAACTCGTTTTCACGGACTACAGCCTAAACTGCTGGGCGCAGCCTAAACTTAGATTTATCTCAGCAGCGTGAGTGACACTGGCTATATTAAAAATTCATAAATTGAAGATGGCGGATTATTATCGCAAAATACAACTTTGATATTATTATAATCTCCTAGTTAGTTTGTGGTTTTTACATTAAATCTCCTTCCAAATGCCCTTTCTATAAAGTCAATACGTAGATTTTGTTGGGTGTTTTAACTCCAGTTATTAAGATTGAATTGAATTAAGCCTGTTTGTTTTCTGATTTTGAGAATGGCCTAATGTTTTATTTTAAGCCAATTCTAACTCATCAGTCTCATCACTTAGAAGTAGATTTGAGAAATCTTGTAGACGTTTTTAAAATGTATGGTAGTTTACATTCTCGGACAATGTATATTGAAATTGAAAGTCAATCTCACGTCATATTTATTTATTTTAATCTTCGTAGCAGATTGACATACCTACCCACGTCCTATGATGATAATTCTAAGTAAAAAAACACAATACTAGCTGTAAAATGCGTACTAAAAGGAAGATACGATGTAAAGTGGGATTGTCCATCCCTTTAAAAATAAGAAAATTCGACCGTGGTAGAAAATAGCACTGGCGATCCTCAATCGAATTCCATATAAAACTACATCAATCATTCTTTCATTTGACTGAAAAATATCAAAAAGAATAAACGGAATATCTCCACTTCTATCAAATAATCTAAAAGTAAAATGCACTATTCGTAGCTAATTCATCGGGTCGTTGAACGACTCGGTGCCCCACATGAAGAGAGAGAGTTGAGAATATTACGACTGAATGAATATGTAAAAATGTAAACTTTTGTAAAATGATACGCACAGTAACATCAAATATGTCCGAGTTGGAAAATGATGGACGGATAAAACTGGGTTGTTGGAAACCGAGTGGCTTAATGACGACCGACGTTACGGAGGCTTGTAAAACACATAGCATTAACATACTCGACCAGGGTAACTTTAAATTAGTTTTGCGATTCATGAGGGGGCGATGTGATGTCCTGGTTTTGTGTAAAATTACTGGCTTATGTTACGCTTATTTCGATTTTTAAAAGCTTTTATTTAACTTGCAGTGTATGTATGTAAGTAAAAATGTTTGTTCGGGTCAAATCTTGCAACTCAATTTTGAAGCAGATATCCTCAACCGATTGAGCTGAAATTTTGTAAACACGTTTAATTCAGATGACAATGCATGTTAAATTGCGTGTGGTTATTCTAAATCCAAAATAGCGGAATATCCAAGATGGCCGATAAGTAATTTTTGACGCAATCCTACAATATGGGTGTCAAATGAAAGGGCTTGCTGAGTACAATTCAGACAATAATATGGCAGACATCTAAAGATGGCCACCTATGATAATTTACAATATAAGTGTCAAATGAAAGGGCTTGCTGAGAATACCCTATTCGAATTACAAGTTGACGTCATTCTTATTTAACTATGGTGAACTTCTTAAGATGGCAGAATAACATTTTTATGCTTTTTTACAATATGGATGTCAAATGAAAGGAATTTTTCAGAATAACTCGAAAAATAAAGTGACGTTTACGTCACTCAAAACAAAACCAGATATGACGGACTAAAGGTTAGATGACGTATTAAGTTTGCTATGTTTTCTTACTAAATGGGTGAAAAACATAGACAAATGAAAGATAAATAATAGTGTGAGGTAAATGACGTCGCTTTGCACAGATTTGTTGGGGTTTTTAGTCTTCTGTTCATGGCACTGTCAATGAAGAAGCTACATAAAGTTCAGCGATTGCCCCGCTTGGGTACAAGAAGCTTATCGTAGAGGACGAAACTCATACCGAGTTGTCGTAAGACACTCATGAGACCGATGCCTCGCAGATTCGCACCAGTAGACCGTATGGACGCAGTTTCAAAGTCAATGAAGAATGCTGTAATTTTTTTTTCAGAGATTACTAAAAAGCAAAAAATAAATTATAAGTAAAAAACATTTTAAAACAAGCTTTTATTTGGGTGCGCTAAAAAGTATAAAATAATCTATTTACTAAAACTTTAACTTGTAACTTTTAATAGCATTAAATCTACCTACGTCTTCACAATTTATACGATATAAAAGCTTGTCGCGAGATTTGACCTGTGTCTAAATCAATAAATAAATTAGAAAACCAGTGTAAATGATCTTGAATAAACTTTTAAACTAAGTCACGCCACACGAATACCTACTTAAATCTCGCGACAAGCTTTTATGTCGTATAAATTGTGAAGACGTAGGTAGATTTAATGCTATTAAAAGTTACAAGTTAAAGTTTTAGTAAATAGATTATTTTATACTTTTTAGCGCACCCAAATAAAAGCTTGTTTTAAAATGTTTTTTACTTATAATTTTTGGATAGATAAAATTACCGGGTAATGCCGGTTTATATCACCCCAATCCTACCCATGGCGTGGCTGTTGCAAAATGCGACTACAGGATAGGTAATCATCCAAGGAACGGGCAGTAGCGTTCCTTATAAATGAAACATCTTTGAACTGCACTCGCTAATCCGCCTGCCAAGCATGGTGAGTATGACAATATCATCTGATAGGGGAAGGGAACAGTTGTGGCTGTTATGGTTAGGTAAATAGGTACAACGATAATTTTGGCGTAATATTATTAATTTTAGTTTCATCGTGCCTGTTTTTTTGCTAGTAGTGTTAGGTTGACTACGAAACTCTGTTTGTGTGTGCGTGTGTGACACGTTTGAGAATGTTGCATATTTTTCAGTTCTTTTAGTAAAATTGTTGGTTACCACTAAAAAAAGGCTCAGCATTATCGAATAAATTCATTTTTCAATTTGAATAGAAGTGGGCTGTGATGCGTGAGCGTGAGTGAGAAGAGCCGGAGTGACCATTGTTTAATTACAAGAAGACATAAGAAAATCACGGTTTGTTATAAACAGCTTCGTATTCTTCGCTCTTCGAATTTCAATTTGAATATCGAATAAAGAGTTTTCAGAATGCATCAATTAAAAAATATAGCAAACCTTGTTGCGTACGCGATGCGGGCTTGAGTTGCCAGTGTTTCATTACTAGATGACATCTTGATTATAAAGAACTCTTTGAATGTTAAGTAAATAGTTTTCAAAATGCAGAGATTAAAAAATTAAGTACCTGAGCTGCGTAGCGAGAGCGATGCGAGCCGGAGTGGCCAGAGTTTCATTAATATGATTTAAACATCTTCCTGTTTCAATTTGAATATTGAATAAAGAATATTCAGAATGCAACAAATAAAAAATAAAGTAGGCCTTGTTGTGTGCGCGAGGCGGGCCTGAGTGGCTTGTGTTTCATTATTAGATAACATCGTGATATTATAAATTTCATATTTCTATTTTGAATATCGAATAAAGAGTTTTCAGAATGCAGCGAATAAAAAATAAAGTAGACCTTGTTGCGTGCGCGAGGCGGGCCTGAGTGGCCAGTGTTTCATTACTAGATGACATCTTGATATAAAGAACTTCATATTTCAATTTGAATATCGAATAAAGAGTTTTCAGAATGCAGCGAATAAAAAATAAAGTAGGCCTCGTTGCGTGCGCGAGGCGGGCCTGAGTGGCCAGTGTTTCATTACTAGATGACATCTTGATATAAAGAACTTCATATTTCAATTTGAATATCGAATAAAGAGTTTTCAGAATGCAGCAAATAAAAAATAAAGTAGGCCTTGTTGCGTGCGCGAGGCGAGCCTGAGTGGCCAGTGTTTCATTACTAGATGACATCTTGATATAAAGAACTTCATATTTCAATTTGAATATCGAATAAAGAGTTTTCAGAATGCAGCGAATAAAAAAAAAGTAGGCCTTGCGTGCGCGAGGCGGGCGTGAGTGGCCAGTGTTTCATTCATTACTAGATGACATCTTGATATAAAGAACTTCAATTTCAATTTGAATATCAAGTAAAGAGTTAGCGATTAAAAAATTAAGTATCTAAGCTGCGAGCCGGAATGGCCAGTGTTTCATTACTAAATTAATTATGACATAAAAACCTCTTGTTTCAATTTGAATATCGAATGAAGAGTTTTCAGAATGCAGCAAATAAAAAATAAAGTCGGCCTTGTTGCGTGCGCGAGGCGGGCCTGAGTGGCCAGTGTTTCATTACGAGATGACATGACAGAGCATGACGGCTGGACGCTGGCCGTTGCAAACTAGATGCCTTTGTTGAGTATTGTGCATGAAAACAACGTTGAAATACACGGATATTATCTCGTGCTGCGGTAAAGCAGATTTTCATAAATGCGTTTGAATCGCTTATAATAATTTTGTTTTGTATTTGTATCACGAGTGTCACAATTTTGGTGACAAATCTAAATAACAATTTTGTAACTGATATAAACAGCCCGGACAAAAAAAGTTATAATTTATGTTTAACTTATTATGTTCTTCCCTTGTTTGACCAATTCATGTTTTAATTTATTGATAAAATGACGCTTAGACAGATAAAGTTCAAAGGCGGAAAGTTTAGTTGCCTATTTCCAATTTGTATGAATATTATGATACCAAAGATTTTAGGTATACCCAAGTTGTCATATTTTATTCATATTAAAAATTCTTGTTTCTTAACATAATTGAAATTCATACATGTGAATTAATTTGAATTACTTTTATTCCCAGAAAATCTTGCTTTTATATGAAACCACGCATTTGCGGTAACAGGTTAAAATTTATGTAAAAAGGCGTCCTCCTTAAGTCTTATAGGTATTCTGTTTTCAAAATTAGAACAAATGAGGGTTTTGAATATGATTACAGGTTACAGATAGGCAGGAGATGAGTCCCTATCCGGCTGCTTATGAATCGGCATACGCGCCGCGGCCGCCCGCCGCCCGCCCCGGACAAATTGCAAGCCTTTGAAGATTAATGTTCATACAAATTTAATACACGGGATATCACGGGAAAGATATCAATTTGGAACGAACAAATATTAAAATATTTGATTAAATACTTTATTTTTCATATAGAAAACATAGAAAATCTCAAATGAAAGGAAAGCCAACCAACATTTGAACTATAAATTCTTATTAAATTCAGTGCAATTTTTTTCAGTGCGTGGTCTTCTTGCGAAATTGAATAACTTTCCCGAAGGATCACCTCGAAAAAACAAATGGATCTCCCATACAAATTGTCATTCGGGGAAGTTGTTCAGTTTCACGAGAAGAACATAGGTACCATGAAAATATTTGCAGTGAATTTAATAAGACTTTATGTATCTTTTAGTATGTATCTACCATATTCAGAAATAAATTCTTAGGTATACACAAAAAAACGTACTCAGAATTACTTCTTAATATTAACTGATTTTTTATAAATCAGTGTAGTACCAAACTGATATATTAATTGAGTATTTTCAATATAAAAACGAACCGCAGCATAAAATAAAGTTGCTAGACTTGCAAATTAATGAACCACGAAAATTATACCGGAAAATAAGCTGATGTTTTCCAATATTAATAAAGTCAATATAGTGCCAAGCCGGGCAATATAATTTAATGGATATGTAACCGCAACAATTAGTCGGAAAATACGCCGCTCACTTAAAATAATACACTTAAAAGGTAATTAACAGAAATATAATTAATGAATGATTTTAACAGGAACAAAATTGAAATGTGTAAACTTCGATAGTATTTGCAAGAGTAAAGCAAACATACCAACAATTTTAATCCTGTAAAAAAACAATATCTGTAAAACGTGGTGAATCTTATTGCTCACAAAACTTACAGAATCGTAAGACGTTTATCGGGTAACGGCCAGGTATATTTAGATCACCGGTGAAATTGCTTTTTAATCGAATGAAATATTGACTTACCCTCGAGGCGGACGGCTTGCGACGGCGAGGGCGGCGGCGGCTGTTCGCGGCGCGCGACCACCGCGCTCAACCCCACGACTACAACTGATTCTCCAGCGCGAAAACTTCCCTCGAGCGCGTCATCACTCACCCCGTTTCCCAACCGGCCAATCAGGAGCCGCCTTCCCTGCCGAGGTGGGCCGACAGCATACGACGGCCGCCGACTCCATAGGGTGGCGATTGGATCTTTTAATCTGAAACGTAAATGCATACAAAAAGAAAATGAGTGGGCTGTAAAGCTTCCGGCGCGGATGTAGGCCACAGCGAGCGGCGCGAGCAACAGGTAACGCTTTGCCGGCGAGCTTTAGACACTACTACGAACTACTGTTACGACTAAAACTACGTAATATTGGTAATATGTAGTCCGACTGTGGGCTTCCTGAGTACAATTTCTTTACTGAATATAACTTTATTCATAAACTAATGAATTATCTACCTCTCAACTAAATAAATAAGTCACTGAATAATATACTGGCCCAAATGAGGAGTCAGTGAATTTGACAAATTATAAGTTGGATACCTAATTTACAATTCTAATTATCTGTTTCGAAGGAGTGTCGAGTGAATTAAATTGTTAATTTATTCCACGGGGAGCTTTTTTGTTTAATTGGTCTCTGGATTTTATTTTCCTTGATAATTTGTGGGACTCTTATAAACATGACAATATTTTTCCTTATTATAGGGTCTTGTTCCCGAAGAATGTCAATGGTATATTTTATATACGAATCTGTCGGTCTGTTTGTTTCACTAAATGACGATATATTTCACAAACATAGATAGCCAGATATATTTTTAAATTGTAAATTCTAAACATACCTACATTTGTCTATATTTAACACCTTGTATCTATATACCCGCCTATTCTATTTTTCTTTTAATATAATTTTAAGAAACAACGTGTAAAAGTTTTTGCTATTTATGTATTGGTTTATAAACTGCAAACATAACTTAGGAGCCGAGTGCCACATTTATTTGTGGAAATACATGTTCGGATTCATATTTACATAATTCGGTCCTGCGGTGGCGGCAGAATCATTCCGTGTTAGTTCTGTTATACGCGAAATGAACGTATCCCAAGATCCCGGTTACAAATTGAACCCACAGAAAGGGTTATTCTGCTAATCTCCCAGCTTAGAATGAAGTACGTTTTAAGATTACTAAGCTGGTGTGTTGCTGATTTCATATTATGCCATTTATGGATCTGAGTTTGAGCTACGACGTAGACAACAGCTACGACGCAGGAATGCTACGAGTGTTTTCGTGCTGAGTTATTAAGTATGGATATTTTTTTTTTGTAGCCATCTTCGCACTCGTTTCCTTCGTTTCATAGTCCTACTTAAATATACCAAAAATAACTTAATGTTAATCATGTGACGGTAAATATGTATGAATATAAGCTCTATGGATCAAAGCTGCTTGTAAGCTAGCAATAATGTAAGTATTCAGTAATTGCAGATACGTCCAGAATAAGCTTAGGGCCCGCGGGAGCCGTGGGGCGAATGGAGCGCGCATACTAATTCGTGGTCGTTCAGAGCATTCAAATACCACTGGCGGCTTACGGGATATGTGGGGCCACCGCCCTAAGATTTACTCCAAACTAAGATTATGGTCAAGAATTAAACAAGTCTAATTGGCCACGTAACCTGCCCAAATAACATAAGGCGTACTTCCAATTAGAATCACGATGTAGTTTGGGCGCGTGCCGGGTTTGAATTTGTGGCCATAACTGTCTGCAGTAAAATTATTATTGCAACGTTTATAAACATAGTAAATGAAATAAATAAGCATACATAACGAAATTGGGAAAAGTTTAATATTATAAAACAGTGGCAGAAATCTTTGAATTGCACTATCAGCACCACCTCAGATTGCCAAGTTATGGAACCGTTAGGCGGGGATCACACGTGACGTACGTTGCTGCATTTTTTTGAAACAACATAATGCTTAACGCTGCGTCGACGAATGCGTCTGTCGAAACATTTGACAGTACGTACTTGCATAGATTTAAGGTGGAAATCCACCTAATGCATACGTTTAAAAACGCAGCAACCTAAAATTCACAAAGAAAGCCGTCGGAGACAGATTATTTCTCTTTTCATGCCAAAAAGTGGAAAAAGCGAATAGGCCTATGCCCAGCAGTAGAATCTAGACCCCTCATTAAGATAAGATTTTATTCAAGTATTATCAACTTTAGGAAGTGAAGCAGCAAACAGCAGAAGAACAAGAAGTGACATTCCAATCAGTGTAACTATTCAAAGCCGGTCTCAAATGCCTGCGTCCTGTAGTTTTCCAACTGCAAGTTTGCAACTCCGGCTGCGAGGACGACCACATATTATCTTGATGTAGTTCCCTTATCTCTGATACCCGCTGTGGCTCAACTAAGAACGGAATTGTTTCGTGTTGTGGACTATTGTTTCCGAGTTGGACTATTTTGCGTGGTACATTTGTAGGTAGAGTATTCCCCGAGCGGATAAAAAGATTTCGTGTGACATGAGTATGACACAACATTACAAAAGGTATGATCATGATCATATGAAATTGGGCATAGGTACCATCTGACATTACGGTATGACCAATATATTCGACGGGTTTTGTTCTACCTACGAAAATCAAATAAGATAACTTGGACAGTGAAAAAGTGACTTATGTAATTGAATTGAATACGCTTTACCGAGAAAAATTTAATAGATAGGTAAGCAACTTCACAGATGCAGGGTATAAAAAATTAAACTTTTGTTCACGTTTTATACCAATTATCTCTATACCTACTGTAATCGGAAAGTATGTACATACATATAACAAAAATACAGTGCTCATGTTGCAACACTTCTTGGAATAAAATATGAATATTGTGCGCTTACTAAATAAAAAGGAAAGAGATTATTCAGATTGAGAAGTTTTACAAAACGGCCTTAAGTGGGTTGGGTTGAAACTTGAAAGTGTATACTGTGCAGGCGGATGCGGGCGCGGGCGCTAGGCAATCGCGTCAATAAACATGACAAAATAGGCCCATAATAAATATGGAATAGGGTTTCCAATCAAGTCCGCGTCCGCCCTTATACTAGCGGCGGAAAAGGGATTTGTATTACGTTGCTATCAGGTACAAGAAGTACTGTTTTGTTATACTAAAACTGGTGATCATATTACCTTCCACCGTATTATCATGACATTTTAAATAGTATGGAATATGACAATTTTTTATTATGAACTGTACGCACGCAGTTAAGTTTTAAGTGAGTACATAATTTTGTACAATGGCATTGCTCCATCACTTTGCTCTATGATAACTACGCATCTTCATGACGTTATCTTAAATGTTGTAAAAATCTCCGATTATAATCATAGAATATTTTCTTATGAGGAGTTGTTTAGTTCAAGGGTTTGAATTCATCCTATCAGTATTCGGAGAGCTGTCCCTCATACTGCGTATATTTCTGGGACTTTGGGTTGGGTTTGGGTTCCAAACCATAGACTAAAACACAAACATGTTTAAAGGTTTGCCTCTGTACAAATGCTTTTACTGGGAATCAACCGAGCCCGAACTGGGATATCTTGCAGACTTTAATACGAGTAGACAGTGACAACGCAATCGAATGACAGAAAAATATAGGAAAAGGATTACCTGTAATATACCTATATTACCTATGTGAATCATATAACTAGTTTGTTTTTATATATTGTATTTTTAATAATTGAATACTGAAACAAATCAAAACAGCGTAAGAGATGAACGTGAATTCAGCAATAATTGAGAGATTAATTAACTGAAGTAATTATAAACATAATTGAATAGTTACATTACAAAGCTATTACAAAAAATAGAAGATTAGCTAATTACTTACTTATGATATTTTAAATTACTTACTTAGGTATTTTGTTCAGTCAACTGAAAACACTGAAAAAACGCGACAAGAATAACAATTTATCTTGCAAGACGTAAAGTATCGTTGTAGCAATTCTCGTAGCACTGCGGGCTACGACGCGGGCTACGCGGCTCGTTGGGTAGATAGCTTGCTGTAGTAAGTACTAGACACCTTCAGGACAAATTTTCAAATAAGCTCTTTGCCCTGTAGTATACTTATGTAATGCGCTAATATTTTGTATGCTCATTAAAGATTTTTAGATATCTGAATGAAGAAAAATACTTTTGTGTTAGTGTAGTTTTTGGAACGTACTTTATTTCTTTTGTATTACTGTTAATACAAGTTAAATTTTGAAGAAGAAATGCAAAAACGTCATTATTAAACATTTGCCTCGGCTTATGTTATACCTATTGAATAGATTTTAAAACATTTATGTCCCATTTATTGTCCTCCGGTGATCGAGGTCTATTCCCGTTCCCCTCTCGCCCATAAACAAGCGGAACCACCCATCGAGCGAGCCGGGCGAGCCGAACGGGCGCCGAGGACCATGTGTCGGTGTAATGAAGATTTGAGGATAATCGAAAGAGCTCGACGCGCCGACGGCAGACGATTTATTTGCAGCGCGACCGGCCGGATAATAATGCCTTTTAAAACGCTTCGGCCGCACTAGGCACGTTTGTCCGAGATTTTTTACTGGAAGACAGAATAAGATGCACGAAATGCAGTGATCGGGCGTTATTTGCAGCGCGACCGGCCGGATAATAATACATTTAACAACGCTTCCGGCCGCACTGGGCACGTTTGTCGAAGACACTTTACTGGAAGACAGAATAAGATGCTCGATATGCAGCAATCGGGCATTATTTGCAGCGCGACCGGCCGGATAATAATGCCTTTAAGAATCACAGTGGGCACGTTTGTCCGAGACACTTTACTGGAAGTCTGGAAGACAGAATAAGTTGCGCGAAATGCAGTGATCGGGCGTTGTTTGTCGAGCGACTGGCCGGATAATAATGCCTTTAAGAGGCTACTATACCGAGCTGAAAGTTCGTGAGCTGACAGTTGATAAAAATATTTCTATCTCATTTATGCATCCCACCCGTCCCGCAACCGTAAAAAAGACAGTTATAGCTCGCTACCGGAAAATTTGCGTTCTGGGTTTACCAGGTTCCCCGTCCGAAATCTCCACCAAATTTGTTGAAAGTGGCATTATTTTGCTGCCAATAAAATATTATATGCCCGTATCATTTGTTTTGCTGAAATTATTGTCATATGTAGAAGATACCAAGGCGTAAACTTGGTGATAATTTTAGAGCATTTTGCCACGGCCATATCTTTTATTGAATGCATTATTACAACCAGAAAAAGAAAAAATTGGGCATAGATCTAGTCCAGAAGAGCTACCGTGCCAAAAAATTAGTCGATCGGTTGCGAATTGGCAGGTTTGTATGAAAAATAATGACTATAGATCCCTCTTAACAACGCTTACGCCAACGGCCGCACTGGGCGTGTTTTTCCGAGACACTTTACTGGAAGGGAGAATAAGATGCACTATATGCAGTGATCGGGCATAATTTGCAGCGCGGCCGGCCGGATAATAATGCCTTTAACAACGCTTCCGGCCACTGAGCACGTTTGTCGAAGACTCTTTACTGGCAGACAGAATACATACATATATCACGCCTATATCCCTTGCGGGGTAGGCAGATCGTAAACAGCTGTAAAAATTGCCATTCACACCACGTGTCACAAAATTTTAAGAGTCATTCAGTAGACGTCACCATAGTGACAGATTTCAGCCTGTTCCCTAAAATTGCAATACACATCAACTCTCAAATCCCTTAGTCGCCTCCTAAGACACCCACGGGAACCACAGACATTAACATAAGACAGAATAAGATGCACTTTATGCAGTGATCGGGCATTATTTGCAGTTCGACCTGCCGGATAATAATGCCTTTACAAACGCTTCCGGCCGCACTAGGCACGTTTGTTTGAGACACTTTACTGGAAGACAGAATTACGAGTAGATGCACGAAATGCGATGATCGGGAATTATTTGCAGCGTGACTGGCCGGATAATAATACTTCGCACTAGGCACGGCTGTCTAGTGAACTATTTCGAAAACAAAACGGACATACCTAGACCTTTTACTGGACGAACAAATTAGACGATGTAAAATTTAGTTTTCCTCAGCGTATAATGTACAGTTCTCAAAATGACCAATTCGCAAAATGTCTAATGAAACGTAATTTTTTGACGTTAAATTTTTTGGTGATGTTTATTATTATATTCTTTATTGTGCTTAAATTACAATTAACAAAATTAACACTTAAACTTAGTTTACAAAGGTGAGCTTATCTCTATAAAGAGATCTCTTCCAGCCAACCTGTACAGCTGAATATGAGATGATATATATACGGTGACAAGATTGCACAAAGAGAAAAAATATATACATGTACATGTACCTAACCTAATATCTTAAAATATAAAAATATATATAAATACATCTACATATATAAAATAGATACAAATACATACATACATACATACATACATATATATCAAGGGACTTGAGATAGATAGTGCTAGTGTAGTGTTTAGTGATAACTCAGATAAAAATTATACTTTAGTAACTAAAGATAATATCTAGAGACGTAGTAAATATTATTTTAAAACATAGCAGTCACAAAAAAATGTTTTGTCGTGAGTAGCCTACATGGATTGTACCTACAAGAGATGCTATAATTAACGCGGTCAGCCGCATTTAACGCATTTGTTGATGACAGAGAGAAGAGAACTAGAAGCTATTGAATTCTGTAATTTTGATAGTCAACTGAACGAGGCATAAAATCTTTACACCTTCTAGTCATGCTGCTCACTCGTTGATAGATTTTCTACCTCGTATTAGTTATATGCACCACATGGCTATCAAAATATTCTTGTTATCAAAAGAAAATTTCTTTTTAAAAGGTACTTTTGTCGTAGCTAGTTAATTTAGTTTTTTATTTGTTTATGAAAGCTTTCGTGTTATTTAACGTTTTTATTTCAAGGAAAATTATACCTAGGTATTTCATGCTAGAAATAATGCTAGGTTTATTACCTACTTATTACTGTAACTGTCATGGAGAATTTACAATTGCTGATGTCGAAACCTACATAAAGCTATTCTACTTACCTAATTAAAACTAAAATTAAAATAACGAAAAACTAAATATATACTTTCATAGTACTAAATCAAAAGAAAAATATTTGTTGTGTGATTTGAATCAGCTTTCATAGATCTTTTAAAAAATAGTAACATGTGTGTGTTCTTACTTACCTACTGCGTATTGAATAATTTCACAAAATTTTGTCAGATTTACCTTTGACAAGTTAGCCAGTCGTCATTAGAGCTCACGTTACGAATTCATCCGACCACTGCAATTGAAAATAGCAAGAAATTTTCATCCGACATGTTGGAAACTCTATGAAGCAATGAAACTTTGCGCAATAACAAACTTTTAATGAAACCTGTTAGTTGATCTCCCTGCGATGTTTTCGTTCGAGGAAAAACTGGAAATACTCATTGAACTTCAAATTATTGGAATACCATGTTATAAAACATTTTTACCAATGTTTACACAATCATCAAGGCAGGAATATCAATATGATTAAAACATGTTTTGTTTTATTTCATTATTATTTCAGTCATTTGCTTGTCAAGCGAGTGCCATAATTAAAGACGTGGATGTCCTTTATTTGCACCAATGACTGAAATTATGAGATTGGATTCATATCGCCCTCTCGGACCGCTCCGGATTGAAAAACTGACCACCTATATTTAGAGTAAATTGATTACAGACTAAGATAACTAAGACAATAAATAACTTCTGTGATTGAATTTATGAAAGTATTTCTCTGAAGCTTGCTAATAATCTAATTCAGGTGAAAGCCGTGTAACTTAGCGAAGCTAGCCCACTCTGAACCTCGTTACGCTCATAACCTTATTTCACTTTGACCTCAAAATTAATTACACACAACATAGTCACAAAGCCTATGTGGTATCAGAGGTTGGGAGGCTGCACCGGAAGTGGGCCCAATGCCCTCGGTGAATCAATATCCGGGCTCGCCCACCTATCGCTAACAGAGTTACTGTTGTAAAACTCTATGATAGAGCCGATGCATGCTGCGAAGCACCTTGGATGCCTAGACTATCTAGACTTCTTTTTTGATACGTCATCAGAAAGTTACTGATGCTACTATTTTGGCTAATAAAATATCTGTCCCGTATAGTTCACTGCTGTATTTGTTTCTGTAACTTATCTACTTATCCAAAAGATGTTAAGAAAATTGTGTTTTTTTCTATTCCTTGTACAAAGTCATTTAAATCAATGTTTTTTTTTTATCAATTCAACTAATCAATCTTTCTATTAATAGTGAAGACCCTTATTATATCAAACCTGTAATGAAGGTTTAAGTTTAATTTGAACTCATCTATAAAATATGATTACATAGAAAGCTTAGAAGCACGGAAATGCTTTGTAACAATATTATTACCAGTTACCCACCAATGACCTAGTTATCAGCAGCTATGGTCCAGTTAGATTATTGTAATAGGATCAAGTACATAATATGTGTACCAAGCTGTGCAAATAAAATAGATAGGTAAGGTTAAATTATTAAAAACTGATCGACATTGAAACTAAATAATGGTGTGTGTGTAGTGCCGGCTTAGAAAAGCATCACCCTATATTCTTTCCGTAGTCGTAAAAAGCAACTAAGGGATTTGAGAGTTGATGTGTATTGCAATTTTAGGCGACAGGCTGACAACCTGGCACTTGTGATACACAGTTATCTGAATGACTCTCATCATCTTTTGTCAGACGTGATGCAAATGGCTGTTTTCCTACAGCCTCTTATGATCTGCCTACCCCTCAAGGGATATAGGTGTGATATATGTCGATAGGTATGTATATAGGGTGTATTTTTATTAGTGGCGGATCCGTTAAGGGTGTGTTCTGTCAATGATACTGAACAACTTTCCCCAAGGAACATAGGTCGAAATATGAAAAATAAATTTGGCCCTCCCATACAAATTGACCCGGCCGGCCAACACACTTAGTATGGGAAGACCAAATTTTTTTTTCGTATTTCGACCTATGTTCCTTGTGGAAAGTTGTTCAGTATCATTGACAGAACACACCCTTAACGGATCCGCCACTAATAAAAATACACCCTATATAGTGTGTTAGAATCTGCTCTGCTTTAGTTCAGAACCAAAATACACACAAACACAACAGTTCTATCAATCGCAATGCTACCTATCCTATCCATGCAGAGAAACAGGTGTATATGTTAGCTCAAACAGTGGGAACCGACTAATCCTCTAACCAGTTGATATGGCATGAATAACATCAGAGCTACAAAACCTGTGATTTCACCTGGATGAGCTAGTTTATTGGGTTTTCAAATGGATGCGGTATTTAATAAATGATTTATTTAACTGAATCGGAATCTCTTGCAAGATATAGATGTCCGAGGGCAATGTTATGTAATGTAAGATTCTTCTTCTTTTCCGTCGATTCCTCATGACTGAGGGCCGTGACCACCGTAAGTCGCACTATTCTGAAGGGCTCTCCACGTTAGCCGATCTTCTGCTAAATGTATAGACCCTTGGAGATTAAGGCGGGTAACTGCTACTATAGCGTCGGTCCAGCGAGATGGTATTCTACCTCTGCTCCTCTTCCCTTCCACATTAATGTAAGATTATTCCAATTAAAATTACCACTTTGTTACTTTGACAACTTAGCAAGCTATTTGATGGCTGCATTGCCATATCATAGTTCGTACCATGATTTCAAAGTCAAATTAATATACACTCATATCAAAAGCCATTTAAATTGGTTATGAGAAAAAATAAAGAAGTGCCTATATTGCCCCCGACCCCTTTACCTAGATATGATGCACGTACCTAAACAAGTTGTATAAAACTAGGAAATGAAAATAAATACAAACTATTGAGTCACACGTATTCATGATCATTTACTATGCCGTAGATGAGCACCAAAAATCCAATAACATTAACATTATTTTTATGGCTCTGCAATATCCGGTCGGGGGTAACGCGGGCGCGGGCGGGCGCCGGGCGCGATTCTCTCACTCCACAGATCACCTGAAAGTGTACCACTTAATAACTCACATCCTCTGCCGGTTCAGTGGGCATTCGCTGGGTCGTCACATATCTCTAAATATGGCCGGCGGAGCGTGCAGCGAGCGCGCGCGTCGGGCACACAAAATAGAGAATTTACAGAAGGACAGCTCGGCTCTTTTTCCGATCATTTATACCTACGCTCCAGGGTTGTAATTTTTCCCTCTGAATTTTTTGAAATGCGATACCTGGGTTAAACATACATATGTACATTACATACTTTTTAACAAACTTGTACTATAACACACTAAACATAAATTTTAGCACTTGCGAGTCATCCGCCCGCTCACACCGAACGCTGTTTTTACTCGCGGTTAGCCGATGGAAACCGCTCGAGATAGCGCGTAAACGACGGCGTGTAGATGTGTGTGTGAGTGTAGTGACGGTTCCTTGTAGCAGTCTCTCTGTATGGGGCGCCCACTAATACTTACTTTGCGGTGGGCACCAGTAAGCGGTGTACTACACTCTACCTGTACTGTGGTAGGGTTTGCGTACTCGCTTTTCAAAAACTACTAGCTACAAAAGCAGAATTTTAGCTAGGTAGATAATTTGTCTAGCAATACCACATTGGTAAAGCGAGTTGATGATTACCAAAGCAGTGGCCGATTGAGGCCGGGGAACAAAAAGCGAGAAGTTGACAGATTAGCTCGATGTGGTACAGTATTGGACAGAATCGCACAATAAAGAAGGCCTATGTTATTAGAGTAAATAAATAATATATACTTTATGTACTAGCACATGTAAAAAAGCAATCCTAGGAGTAACTTTACGTTTTGGCTGACGTGCGGAATGAATACAAACTAAAACTATTATTTTACAATTTAAAATATTATCGGGACGAGGTAATGCGTGTGACAGCCCTACGCTCTCCCATCTCCCATACAACACTTTACACGGGGCTCATGTATGCGATTTACTGGGAGTTATCTGTGTTTCTCTTTTATCTTTCGTCGAGTGCGATTACCTTCATTTGTGTACGTGTTTGTAGTCAATTAAGCGCACTAATGTGATTAAACACTAGGGTCAATAATGTTATATTAGTACGTTTGGATTAATGATTGATTGGTAAACAGATTAGCCAAACCAGCCGTGATAAATTGAAACATTAAGTACCTACTTTTAATTTTGTATAAAAAGTAATAAATTATAGAACAAATTTTAATACTGAAAAAGATCTTGGAGGAAAATATCTGACAGCCCTCTATTATTGTTATACCTAAATAAATTATTGTCATATTTATTGGAAATTAAACTAACAGACTGTCTGATATATTTTACCTAGTAACGTTAAACAACGAAGAAATCAGACGGTTAACTTTTTAATACTTCTAATTATATTTTGATAAATTCTTCTATATTTACTGCACGATGATCACAGTGATATTTTATTCTCATAAATGAAAATAAGAAATTTAAAAAATAAGGGATTATTTGATCATCAAGAGATTAAAATTTCGCATGCATCGATCGGTGCATCATATTATATAGCTCAGAGGCAAAGCGAAGGGGATTTGAGCCTTGCGGCCCGAGTTCGAATCTCAGTCGATGTATGTCATTTTTTCCAGGCGGCGGGTTAAATTGACTTTTTTCAACTATTTTCCCTCGACGCTTCACTACCAAGTATTTAAAGCTTTAAGTTTATTTTTGCATAGTGTGTAGTGTACCAATTTGAGTATCCTTCCCGGGCTGATCAAAGACGGGCCCATTGAGGCGGAAAATTGCCGGGCCCAATGAATATTATTAAACCCCCCGATAGTTTCTCACTTTATATTCCTTGGATAAACTTTACGCAGATTTTTAAGTAAACTATCACAGTAAGGGTATGAATAATTAATTAACTTGGAAGTTTATTTTGTCTTAAAACATAATTTTAGGAAGCTTACTTGACCAAATCTTTTCTAACCTAACCTACCTCTAAAATTCGGATGTCTGACCGGCCGGAGGGAGAGATTGCCACGTCCCCTAACCTAACCGACATGTTGGTCTAGAATTTCGTACGGAATAGGGCTAAAATACTTTTTCAAACTTCAGACAATGATCCTTGGATCCTTCCCTTTCACTGGTCTATCCTCCCTCAGTTTTCAGTCTCGGTAAAATTTTAGGCTACAAGTTGTATATAACAGAAAGGATAATCGATTAATCTCAGGCCACTCCAATAAGACCCATTTGACAGTTGTGAGTTCCAACTAAAAGATGTGTCAACAAAGGAAAATAGACTTTATGTCAATGCATTAACATGATTTTGTAGCTGTCTAATAGGACTTAATGGAGTGGCCCGAGATTGTAGACAGCGAAGTTAAGCTACCTACTTGTTGTAAGTATTTGAACAACTTTTTTCAAAGGTCTCATTTTGTATAGGTGTATGAGAGCGCATTTTTGTGCGTATTGTATTTCGTTGTATGTATGTTAGTTGGTGAAAGATTTTCTGTTTGTTGAATATCTTCATCCTCATTTCACATTTATTGTAACCTTTTCGTTACACGTTGTAAATGTACATCTTCTATACCCGTATAACATTACCTCCACATGCGGTACCTTCAAAAAGGGCAAGGGTTTAGCGTCTTGGTCCCTTTCGGGTACCTTTTAACATTACTTCCAGTGTGTTAAGATAATTATGCATACCACAGCGATCAAAATATGAGTGCTTCTACTTGGGCGGCTTCGGAGCTTTGATGAGCTTCGTAAATGCTTTTGTTACAATCCTTGCGTTTGAGTAATAAAATTACGGTGGCTAAATTTAAACATGTCTTGTGTCACGGTTTATTGACTGCACCGCTTTTTATGAAAAAAGCCTAGTTTAATGTGATTTTAATGTAGGTAATATAATGTCAAACAAAATGTCTCGTACTATTTCGAATGGAAGGTTCATTTGCTTTGATTTTAGGCGTGTTTTTTGGTAAAATGATTTCAGCTTTCATCCCTTGAAATATTGCCAACCCGTAAATGTGAGTGCGTGAAAATCCCAACACATTGCCAACTCATTTCTTGGCGACAATAAAAAATACAACCTTCTAAAATAAAAGCTATCTGTCTTTTCCTTTCATCAGCGCTACATTTACAGGCTTTTAAAATCCAATAGAAAGGCGTTTCTTGCGAGGGAATTCGGTTAGCTCAGTGGATTACGTGTAAACGCAATTGGATGTGGCTCGGCATTTTGATTCCCGGCTTACCGCCGATGGACCGGTCAATATAGCTTTTAGGGGACTTGCCGTGAAATATATTGAATCTGTTATCCATCACGTGAAGTTGGTAAAAGTTGGGCTACGGGAGCTGCAGCTTTTTGAGGTTTTTTATGATACCTATAGCAGTACATGTTATAAATTATAGCATCACGTGAACACTACAAAATAATGTTAAATAATGAAGTCACATGTGGTAGTGTCACTACTTTTCGTTACAGCGAAAAGTAGTTTTACCACATGTGACTTCAGCATCTAAACTAATAATGTGGACGACCCCCGATTGCACTCCAGCAAGACAGCAGATTAATGCTTACAAAGCACTATCAGAACTACTTCATCACTAAGAAAAGAGATCTACAAATTCACTTACCATTTTCATTCCCACTTGAAAGGTGTCCGCGATTGCCACTCGACGTCTGTTGGGCCGAGGGTCTGTAGGGTCTGGAGTACACTCGACAGCAGCACTGATATTTCACTAATCAACCCGCAAGTGTCCGGACTCCGGATGAGCACCACTCGCTGTGACGTCGAGTGCCGTAAACCACCCGTAAACTGTGTTTTATTGACTTCTTACACGAGTTTCGGGCAAACACTGAACATTAGTGGACTGTTTGCGAGCGAGCGGGAAAAGTTTCCGTTGAGTGTACTTTTAGTGCGGTGATTTATTGGATTATTTTTAAGATAGTCAGGAAGAACTGAAGTTGATATAAAGTACGGAAAATGAAAAGATTAGGAAATGTATTGATAAGAATTGAAAAAAATAACTAATAAAAAGACCCTCTTTTGAAACTTGAAACTAAATTGTCATTTTGTTTTTCGAGTTGTTCTATAATAATTTTGTGGCTGTAGTAATCTATTCCAAATACTTAGTAGACGGATGTACCGCGTGTTCGATGCGCGAGTGACAGAGCGCGTGTGCACGCGCAGGCGCAGGTCACGGGTCGCGGGGACGCTTCCGGTGGCGCATGGCGCATGGCGTCGCGCCCTTCCGGTGCGGCCTGCGCGCGCGCACCGCGGCTCCTAGACCGTGACGGCCATAGCTGTACTGGTTATAGTAAAAGTACAATCAATTGCTCACAAAATGCTGAGATATAATTTTATTTGTTGACGTTACAATCAAAACTGACAAATAGATTTATGGGTATATTGAAAACTTTCAATCGATCAACAACGGGCCTCTGGCGGGCCAGAACGGGACGGAAAATTCACGATGCCCAAAGCTTAAAATATGATAAGAAAATTCTATGTTCCACACGATACGACAGAAAGAGAAAAAATACATGACATTATTGAATAAACAAAACATATTTTTGGAAAACCTCCAAAATTTTCACCGCAGGCAGGATTTGAACCTGCGACCTTCGGCATCAGTACTGCCAACGCCCTAACCAACTGGGCTACCGCGGTTCTAATCGATCCCGCGAAATTATGGAAGTATATCTTGTCCACTATCGCGTGGATGGGCTCCATCTACCGGGATAGTTTTGCATAATTTCGCGGGCTCGATTAGAACCACGGTAGCCCAGTTGGTTAGGGCGTCGGCAGTACTGATGCCGAAGGTCGCAGGTTCAAATCCTGCCTGCGGTGAAAATTTTAGAGGTTTTCCAAAAATTGTTTACCTAACACGAGAAGTGTTTTAAAATTTGGTATTCAATTTATCGCGGGTTTTCATTGCTTTAACTACATTCAATCTGTAAAGAATGAATTAGTCGCTGGGAATTAGTTGCAAAACTATCGCGAGCGCGAAGACTTACGAGGAACTTAATAGTAAGATCTGTCGAGTATGCGAGCAGCTGCAGTGTTGGTTCTCGGCGAACGGACTCATTCTAAACGTAACAAAATCAAAAATAATTCTACTCTCTGCAAGCTATCGACCATCTCCTGCACTAAACTGTCCCATGCCAATTAGTAATGAGTGCAAATTTTTAGGCTTTACACTCGATAGTCACGCAGATTGGAAAAACCACATCGATGCTCTTTGTGATAAGTTGAGTAGTGCAGTATTTGCCTTGCGCAAGTTAAAGCCACTCATATCCAGCGATGCACTGCGGCAAACATATTTTGCATACTTTCATTCAATACTGTCTTACGGTTCCATCCTGTGGGGTAACTCGACTGACTCACTGAGAGTGTTGAGGATGCAAAAACGTGCGCTTCGTGTTATGGCTGGAATACAACCACCCCACACGTGCAAGGGCTTGTTTGTAAAGTACGGTATATTGACGCACTTTTCCCAATATTTATTTGATGTAATTTTATACGTACGCTATAATCTCGCGAGTTTTGAGCGAGTAGACATTCCTGGAAGAAACCTGCGTCGAACCGGGTGCCTTAGAACAGTTAGGCGTCGCACCAATCTCGCTGAGAAGAACCCGCGAGTTATAGGGCCAACCCTGTACGAAGCACTACCCACGGACATAAAAACAGAACCATCTGACGAAGCGTTTCGATCCCGACTGAAAAACCTTTTATTGGAAAATGAATTTTATTCCGTGAAAGAGTATACCGACTGTAAATTTACATAATGTAAGGATTTATATAACTATGTGTGATTTCAAATCACTTCTTTTTATTATTATTATATGACATTTTGTTTTTATTTTATTTTTTATACTTTTGACATTTTGTTTTTTATTTTAATTGATTAATTGTTTACTTTGTATACTTTGACATTTTGTTTTTTATTTGAATTGTTTATTATTGATTTTTTGACGAACACATTGTGAAAACTTATGATTTGACTGATTATGTAATTCTGTAATTTTATAATGTTCTTTCCACTGTGTGATAAATAAAACTAAACTAAACTAAACTATCCCGGTAGATGGAGCCCATCTACGCGATAGTGGACAAGATATACTTCCATAATTTCGCGGGCTCGATTAGAACCGCGGTAGCCCAGTTGGTTAGGGCGTCGGCAGTACTGATGCCGAAGGTCGCAGGTTCAAATCCTGCCTACGGTGAAAATTTTGGAGGTTTTCCGAAAATTGTTTACCTAACACGAGAAGTGTTTTAAAATTTGGTATTCAAAACATATTTTATGAACCCCTTCTATTAAATTCACAGTTTAGATGAGAAACATATAAAATTTAATGAAAATCTGCTGTGTCAGTAATATTTTTATCGTCGAATGTACCGTGTACCACATACCTTGATTCTAATGCGCTATTGTGCTCCGGTACGTACAGACAAATTGTATAAATAACTGTTCTATCGTGGACTCGTCATCAATGTCACCAATTCACCATTTTATAAAAGCTATAGCATGAACCCATAGGGCAGGCAAATATACGATAGAATTTTATTAGTACCTGCTGCAAAGATTTTCAGTGCAATACAGTTATAGTTTTATGTTATGACTAAAAAGAAATGATTGTAGAAGGATAGTAGATTAAACTTTGGTACTAGTTAGTATATGTGCATGTATAAAATTATTGGATGCAAACTGTAAAAGTGCAATAAAATTTGAAAGTCCTCGTGAAAGCCAACGTAAATGCGATTATCCCTCATTATTATTAATGGAGACAAATTAACTAGTGTTTATTACAAGGCCAATATTGTATACCAATTAGCCGGCCAGGATTCCCGGAAAAGGCTTTTGGAAAAGGCTATTATGATCCAATTACTGCAACCGGTTAAAGTATCGCGAGAAATAAAAGGGTATTAATTTTATAGCGACATGCTAATGGACAATAGCCATCTGAGCCTCAGTTTTAAACTATCGGAAAATGTTTTCATACAATGTTAATTGGATTGCTTTAAGTGTTGAATTAATTTAATGCCGTTTCCAAAATTCTTTTTTGTATATCACTACCGTTACCCGAGAATATAAAATTAATAAAGATACAAATAGGTCGCTTTCATATATTAATGCAACAAAATATCACCTCGCAATTTACATTTTGTCGTGACGCCATTTCAAAGGAAAATGTAAATTTCGTTCCAATAGCAGAGCGTTTGTATAGCGCGGTGACCAGCAAAATTTGCTGGAACGCTGTCGCACCAACAGGGGCTATTGGGGCATTGAAAATACCTTTATCGGGTACCATTCACGTGTTCACATTTCGTCAGTCCAACGCGCGGTTATTCAGGGATCGGAAACAATTAGACAACAGTGGCATTGGGCAGCCGAGCGCGCTTCCGCACTCGCCCATTTGCCCTACTGCTTCGCGGATCATATTTTTTCTGTGCCATACTGATCTACCAACCATTTCAAACGAATGAACAATCCGCACATGAATTCAGAAAAATCAACCGTATTTGCGCAAAGCTACAGTGGACATTACACCAGCAACTTCGATGAATTTCTGTGTTCAGTCAATACGGACATTATTTTGTATCATTGACTATTTTTTCTGGCTCAATGACCGTAACGTACGAGAGTACGTAAATTGTAATTGGGAAAGTTTCATATTTTTGTTCCATATTTCGATTTTCCTTTTACATTTTAAACAAGCTACCTACTAATATGTGCCGTTATTGTGTCCGAAGTACAGTAGCCAAGTTCGTCGTAGGTGGAAGCTTGTCCTTAGGAGACTGTAGTAACTAGTTTGTATCTCGGACGCGGACTAAGTGCGCCTGCTGGACCGTAGTACTTAACCTAATATTCGGTAATTGCATTAGGGGGCACCAGGCCTAATTAAGTGCTCTCGGAGTTGGTCAGCTAAGGCAGGTGGGGTATTGATACGTGCTTTGTGGCTGTGTTCCTGTGGCCACGACTTGATGTTGTACACTTTGAGATAAATGTGTGCTGACGTAGGCATATAGAGTCAACAGCAATGTAAGGCCCACTTTTCGTCTTACGGTAATGGCTACTGAAGAACGCCTTGATATGTCAGGCCATACAACGAGATACGTTTTTGATTTATGGATGACATTTTAACGTATTTTCGAAATATTAAGGGCCACTTAAAGTACGTTCCCTTCGCTAAACTGGGCGTAAAATTCATCTCAAATGCATAAAAGTATTACCTACTTCACTACAAAGTTAAGTTTTTCTTTATCGTAGGCAGTTGCATATTTTATGTTTATTTTGAGAGCACATAGGTAAACTTGAACTAACTTCAAGTTGTTAAATCAAGGGAAATTGTGAAATCATGATTGATAGACATTAAATTTACAATAATACTGAATGAAGATTATTTGTTTGCAACTTTGATAATGAATTGCAATTTTTATATGTTTCACGCTACGCACGCAATCAGCACTGGCCGTTAAAAATCTAATCTTGCTCATTATTAGGTATATCATTACTTTTTACAAAACATGATAAAGTAACTACATAAAGTTTGAGTCCTCTGTAGATTTGGTTGTTAAAACTACCGTTGTAAATACAAACACTAACACTACATAGAAGAACAGACTAATACGTTTTTCTTAGAAATTGTCATGCAATCATTTGTGCCCTGTGGGGATCAAACCCACGACTCTTGACGTGGCTGGCTGGCAGGACTATTCCGTTATTCTGCTAAGCCATCGGGTATCATCGTTTGTGATTTAGACAGGAGTTCATGAAACTGAGCATATGATATTGAGGTGTAAATAATTTATTGTTTAACAAATATCTTACTTCTTTTGATTAAGGCTTACAAATATAAAAATATTATTACATACCTACTTAGTTATCAAATAGTTACCTATGTTACTTACTAATATAAATGCATTTTACATTTTAATTTTAATTACGCTAGTTACACACTAAGACTAGACTACATAAGCACAGTAGTATTACTTATACCTAAATAAAGCTAGCTTTTTCTACTTTATTAATACAATTTTTAAATTTTACTGTAAACCGTACTGAACGAACATGAACATAATATGAGATGTTGGATTGGCAGTCCTTGAAGTAGACAGAATTCAAAAAGACCTGCACTAGCTTGGTTCTTTATCTGAAAGAAACCTAAAGCTGGCCCACTTCATTAAGCCTTTCTTGTTTATTTAGAAACGAGCCGGGTAATTTTTAGATAAATTAACTATATTTACAATCATTATCTTCTGCTAACTTCATGGAATGGCAGTCTTAAAAATATTACATGTGTATTGTTTTTCAAGATCAAGATGGCAAATCTAATTTAACTAAAAACTAACTCCGCTGGATCAGCGACCCAAAATTGATCTTGGCCTCCGAAACGAGCCTTCGCCACGTGCTTCATGTGCAAATCTAATTTAGTTTTTCATTTTAATAAAATATGTTTTAGTGCTCAGAACCTGGTTTGTAGGCGGAGGTCCAAATATCAGCAAAGCACACACTAGAATGGAATCTGTAGAACATAATCAAAGGCAAACTAACGTGTCCGAGAATGGTCCATAGCACTTTCCCGTAAAACTCATATCTTTCGTCTAGACTGTCTGGAGACTTGTAGGAGAAGGTGTAGAAGAGCCACATGCCCACGTTGGTGATGAGCAGGAACATGATGAGCTCGCGTGCTGGTTTCCTGCGACGGAGTTTCTTGGCGTTGCTGCAGCGACGGAGAGCATCCATAATCAGTGGGGTTTGGACGAGTACTTGAATCACCTAAATGAAAAGAACAGATTAGTAACAGATATAATTTCAGATATTTGATTTGTGATATTTGAAATGATAACGCATAAAACAACAATCGGCAGAACATCAATAACTACAAAATACGATATGTTCAAGAAGACACGTTAGAAATGCCATTGCGTGCTGTTCAGCACGGTCAAATAGGATTTCCTTACCATAACGACAAAATCAATGCTATTAACGACATTCAGAATCGTAATGGTGGCGACCAGGGAGAAAACTGCTTCCATGAAGAAGGGTGGTAGGCAGATGAACAGCAAGATATCATCCAGTAGTGAGATGGGGTGCTCGTTGATGTCCAGCTTGGTGGTCTGCGTGAAGGCCAGGATTGCAGCGAACAGCATGATGCTGTGCAAACCAAGCTTGGTGATGTTGTTCACTAAGTATCCCGTTTGTAGGAACTCCCTGTGAAAAATAATTAAAATGAGAAGAGTGAATCTTGAGAACAATTAATTGCATGCATAAATAACTTTGAAAAGCGATGTGTTTTTTAAACTTTGTTCGTATGCTAGGTGATAAATGAACTATGTCATTTAGTGGACTAAACGTATATTTTTGAACTTTGTTTGTATGCTGGGTGATAAATGAACTATGTTATTTAGTGGCCTAAGATTACGTACCCGCCAACGCTGCTAAAAACGAAGCCGATGATGAGACTGCCCACGATGATGACGACGATCATGAGACCCAGAAACATTCCCTTGTTGGAGGCATGGCAGTCCGCGTAGATCACCATGTTGCTGGTAAAGTCATTCTCCTCGCTTGCAGTAGGGATCCTGGAAAACATTGTTAATGAAATATAAATACTGCGCATTGGACAGTTAAGTGGTCAATTATTAGCAGGCAGGCAAATATGGCCACGTTTTGGCACGAAGTATAAGGGAAACTGCTGATAGCGAAAATAAGATGATAGGTTCAAATCCTGCATCCATAAGAATTTAACAATTTTACCATAATCAGGTTTATTATTGACAGAGAAAATTACTGATACTTTTTTTACATTAGAGTAGTCTACTAACTTGCATATGGAATATGCCTCGTCAAATGATTCTTGATTTCCATCGTAACTGCTAGCACTCGACTCCTCGTTGTGGCAGTGCCCGATGTTGCTCCAGATGATGTAATAGACTGCCACTAAAATATAACGTGCGTTGTGTTAAAATTGATTAATTCAATTACTTAAAAAATACTATTTAGTAGAAATACTTTTTTTTTTACTATATTGTAGAAATTTTCCACAAGATAGTAATTCCAAATACTTGGTGTTTTAATCAAACAAAAGATATTGATATTGATATTACGGTAATACAAACGAAACAAGTGGAAAAAGTCGCCACCTCGGGTAGAGACTAAAGTGGTGTAACCGTTAACACGACGGACCCGGCTTATCAGAAGTATGGCGGGTAGAAGTACGGCGTGTGTTGTATTAACATAATATCAACTACTTAATTATAAAAAAACTCAATTACAAGGTACTATAAGTAATCCCTTACCTATTAGAATGTTGAATTCAACGCTGAATGGGTACAAGTAAGGTGAGAAGTTTTCAAAGATGCTCGTGAAAGCTGGTGCGCCAGTGCATTCTTCATCAATAAACGCGTCGACTTCAAAAATCCTGCTCATTGTTCCTAAAAAGTATAAAGACATCAAATGAATGATAGATTTTTATTGATGAATACATATAATTTATTAAAGCATAACTTAATTATCTGTTATCATTCCATATGAATAACTGACAAACTTGCCAAAATTAAACCAGAAAACAACAACAAAGATTATGGTGATGCCGAACCCTATACGATGTTCTTAACTGACTTACTTTTTACATTCCATTATTACATTAACAGTTAATAGAGGCTCTGTTTACCTGTATATGTTTCATCAATAGGTGTTGTTGTAGTAGCATTGTCAGTTTCAATGCCATTGTCCCCGTAACCATTTTCATTGGCGTAAGATGCGTAGATAGCCAGACTTAAGACCGTCTCTCGGACTATTGCTGAGATCCAGAAACACAAACTGCTTCCGATGATGTGCATGAATGCGAAATGAGCCACGCCCTGAAAAAAATAACCGCAATTTTCTTTTAAGAGTTGAAATCTACAAAATATTTTTGTTTTCTAAGATTGTTTTCTAAGCACAGATTGGATTAAAACAAGGTTTGACAGTTCGTTACTACACGCTCGCCACAAAATGTAAAATTCATAAACTTACTGTTAGTAAATACTAAAAATATAAAACATCATACCTGAGCTTTTAAGATAATGACGTTGGAGTACTTGAAGATGAAGTAGAGTTGCAAGAAGCAGTACATGGGGAAGAGGAAGTCACACGCGACCCTGGTGTACTCCACGCACTGGTTGTTGTCGATGTTCTCATCTAGGAGGTAGCCCACCTGAACTACTATCAGGAGGACGCTGTGTACCAGGTTTCCCATGGCAAAACCTAAAAAATATACACACATCTTTGGTTATTTTCATTAAACCATCATAACAGCCGGAAGTATATAAGCATATTTTTTCAAATGTAGTTTACGAAACATAACTGTATCTATCTACATCAAAGAGTTTCATCTACATTTTAGAGATCACCTTGCATTGGCATGGCATCACATTGCCATGTTCCATCGTCGTGTGGCAGGCAACACCTTTAGTAGAAAAATTGGCTTGATCCATCATCTCTGTGAGTCTTGTCTAGCACCAGACTAGCAAATCAGTTCACTATAAAATACTGTTTTATGTTTTACCTGCGGCACCCAACTTGAGGTAGAAGCTGCCGGAGTGGCGTCCCTGGCTGAAGCAGTAGTTATGTGATAGAGGTGCGAGGACCGGAGGAGGAATGCCTGTTGCTTTATACCAGTCTGCTGGTGATCGCTGCTCGTCTTTTATTTCATTTTCACATCCGTATTCTTCCTGTAAAACCGAATTAAGATTTTGTGAAATCTCTACTTCAGCATGTGTTATTAGGTCTAGAGAGATAAATCAATTTCAACCCTGAATTACAAAAATAAAAGTCACACCCAGGAGATTGAGATTATCACTGCCAGGACAGACGGAATAGGAAAAACGTGCCAAAATGTGATTTTTGTTCCCAAAGTTGAAAATCAAATGGTACTCATAAATGAAACAGAAACTGTTACTTGTAATGTTGGTTTGGTATAGTATGGTTACCCACCTCCTGTATCCTAAAGTATTCTTGAACTTTTTCTTCGTACTGAGATCTTATCTTCTGGTTTCTTAACGCGGTTCTCTTATATCTCGCTATATCGATGATTAAGTATATGTGGTAGAGAAATCCGATAGAAACCAAAATTAATGAGTAAATCTGAAAAGATAAAACAGAGTTTAAACAAACACACATTTCACAACTATTGAATCAAGATTAATACAGTGTTATTTTCTTACTCGGTATTTTTATATTCCGGCCTAGTTGCATGGGCCACCGTGAAAGTTAAAAACAGAGTATTATCATTATAAATCGTACATTTTAATACTCGTACTTGAGTATAAAATCAAAAGATACTTAAACTTACGGAAGATATAGGCGGATCAATGATGGTGTCTGCTATGTGTATCATTAACCCCAATGTAACGAGTAGGACAGCGTATATACTGCTCATAACTAAGGTTAGGTATTTTCTGCAAAAGATAAAAATACAGGAATAAAGTAATCATAATATGTATCCGAGGATGAGATTCATACTACGATATTATCTTGGGCGTTTTCCACGTCACCCACTGGAAGGAATAGGATTATCTATGGCGTTATGTCATCATCTAGGTTGAAGAGGAATATTTTGAGGTATGCTTTTAGTTCAGGATCGACTCTCCCATGCCCCAGGTAAATAATAATCAAGCTTTACCTAGTCTGTTTGACATTGTCTTTCGGGTCAGTAGGCGGGGGAGCTTGCGTGTCCACCGACCGAATAGATTGTGCGTCCAGTGAAAATACCCCAGTCCTCTTTGGAGGCGTACCCGGCGACATTCTATAATTAGAATTACTATCTGAAAAGAAGAATAAAATATTCATCGTTTTCATCATCTTCCTGCCCTCATCCCAATTACTTGGGGTCAGCGCAACACGTATTGTTTGAACACAAAATCAAAAGGATCTGGCAAAATTTTACGACCGGCCGCTTGCCTGACGTCAACCCTCTTTGGGAATAATCTTTTATTTATCGTTTTATTAGATTTTATTGTGCGCATTTTGTTATCTTACTACATGATTCGTTCTTCAGTACATGTATAAAATGAAATCGTTTTTTTTTGCGTTTCTCATTCATTGACACTGCTAATTCCTCCTACAAAACGGATTTGAAGCGTCATTCTTTAATAGTTTGAGTGATCCAAGAGGAAGGTTTCTATGTAGGTATATTATATGGCTGAAAAGGCTTATTCCCACGGGAAAACGATTAGCAGTTAGACTAGTGATCAAATCAAACCCACCTACATTGCAAGTCAGTCATTACACCAAAACGATTCCAGTCAAAACTAGTTTTAATTTAATCAATATTGGTGTCGATTGTTTTATCAATTGTTATTCAATATAATATAAACGAATTTTCCATGACCCAAAACATATCTACTTATAAATCCTATTTCGTAATAAAAAGATAGATAATAATTAATGGATATCTTGCTTATTCCAACGAATAAACGATATTAGTTTTGACGCGTGCTGTAGACTTGTTTCCACAATATTGTTTCAAATGTGAAAATAAGTTTTTTATGCATTTTATTTTATTTCGCGGAATAATATTTACATTATTAAACTAAATTGGACAGAAAATAGTTAGGTAAGGTAAGCTAAAACTTGCTATAACGGTATTTCTATCATATACAAAGAACCTGTCTCTACATTCCTCTGATCTTTTTTATTGTGCGTACTTTGTAACTTTAGCTTACCTTTATCTTATTGGTAACTTTCTCAAACTATCTTAGACCAGTGTCAGTTGTTACATTGCTCGTGTCATCGGGATCAGTTATAAAAGTAAAAAATAAATCTTTTAAACAACTTACAAAGTGATTTTACGTCCGCGTTTCTTTGGAAGTTTCCATTCATCATGTTCGGATTGTTCGGCAAGCTCCCTCGAACTCCTGTACGAATAAAACACAGCCAATAATAATATGGGCCTATAGAATAAACAACTGAATGTCTAATAGGTACACAATGATACTATTTCAATACAGGTATTTTTAACTCAGCCACAATAGTCTACTGCTAGACATGGGCCTCCCGCGCATTGGGAAGTATTGCCATACTCACCACGCTTGGTAGGCGGAATGGCAAACGCAGTGCAAAATGTTAAAATTCCCCGGGAACGCTGCTGCCCATTCCCTGGATAATTTATCCATTAGTCTTTTTTTACGACACCCACGCGTAGAGTTGGGGTGATGCTATTCTAAGCCATGCCTATGCTATTCTACACGGCAATATAGGTAACCTACGTATTATTCAGGAAGTTATTCGGTCTCTTTGAAAAGTCAACTTTATTTTTTATAAAATAGAATATGATTTTAAAACTAACCTGTTGGTGAAACTGTGCCAGAACCACTGCCATTTCCATTTGGTATCAAGGGTTTTGGAAAATCCTGTAAATACAAGAAAAAATATTACCAAGATACTTCCAAAATTACATAGATTGGATAAAAGGATTCCTCATATGATTATAGATTAATTTTAATATGTGAGGAAATTGTTATTTTTGTAACAAGTGGCTTCATTATTTCATTATCCTTAGCAGGATGTATAATTTAAATGTTCCATTAAATTTTTCCATAAATAAAACAAACACAAATTTCGTTACTGCACTTTGCAGGCTAATAGTCGTAAAAGCTAGTTAGTCTGTCAATAAAGTTACAACGTAAATTGGTTTCGTGTAAAGCATGAAAATGCAGTTTTTTATAAAAAGCAAAGCGCAGCCGGCGGAGAGCATCGAAAGCCGTTTAAAATCGGATTAATAACTTCATTAGTTGCTTGTTTCTCTCGATCGACACCACCCTGTATTTCACTTTAATCCCATTAGAGGGCGCTGCGTTTTTCTGCCGGGAATTTTGACCGTGCCGCCCGTCGGTCGTAGCGCATTGAAAATATTGCGCTGGGCCTGCAAAGTCATTGGCATCATACAGCTAGCGATGTACCTACCTACCTACGTGCATCTTTGTTATTATTATTAGCTGGATACCGAAAATCTGGCTCTCATTACCTCACAAAGAATCATCACGTTAAGGCGCATCGTTACGTTATACAAACGAAAATCTGAACATCAACCGAGTTAAACATGAGCTTAACAACAATTGTATCAAAAAATCTTTATGTGAAATGATGAAGGCAAACGTAAATTTGTCGCAAAACTACTTATGGTAAAAAATATTAAGTATTTTCTCCACAATAAAATTCAACGTGATAATTGCAGCAGTAGTTCCATCTATGTTTATAAAGTAGCGAAACTGTTTTTACAGAGAAATCTGATGGTTAAAAAAGTATTTGTTTTATTTTTCGAAAATATTATAAAAGCAAGGGACTTCAGCTATCAAATATTTTAATCATATTTTGGTCTCACTTTTAGACGTAACTCCATTTAACTTTTGTATAGAAAACGATCCACCTTAATAAGGATTGACACAGCTTACATTAATATTGGTGTTGTTTGGAATTTATTAAAGTATTGAACCGCTTTAAAAAATATTTCAAAGTAAAAAAAATATGAAACATATCCAACAGGACTATAGGCGCAAGCTCCACAGAGTAGATGTAAGACGTGAGACGTAAGATGACATCTGTCAAACAAGTGATCGTCGGAATCGTTAGATGAGCGACATCGCAATGATTGAAACCATTTCCATATAAAATGTATGAAACAGAAGAGACAAAGCTACACACGTGAAACGCGTGTTGCATCTATAACGGCTGACGAACTCTTTCAGACAGAATGTCTATTCTGTGAAGCTTGCCACATAGAGACTGGAGAATTTTGTCAGAGCAGCAACTCCCTACGGAAAAGTCCTTTAGGAGAAGAAAAATCCTACGGGAAACCAGGAAACTGGTAAGTAGGATGAAACCACTGAAAGGATAAAGGAAGTTTTTAATTACGAAATAAATTACGGATTAATAAAACGCAAATCACGTTATTAAAGATTAATATAGGTATCTACACTATAATAAAAAATCAGGACAATTATGTTTGTTTAATTTCCTTATATTTTTATTTTTATTATCTATTATGTTTCGTCGCTCTGTTTTTCAGATGTAATTCTAGTTAACCATGTAGTTTAAATTCAAGCTACTGGCATTCATCTTCGAACAGAGCGACTCATCATATAATATTGATCGAACTTCACTTGGTAAGTTCGTTGATCTTTTAATAATCGGTAAACTTGACAGAACAAAACCATTTTAAATGATCATTTCTAATCTTAAGCTAAAGGTAAAAGTTATTACCAAATGTTGTATCTTATGTAGTTTTATGGCGATGTGTGCTGAAAACTGGGCAAAACCGCTGAACAGCTAGCCTGTTGAAATTGCATCATAATCAGAATTCATAATCCACGGATTAGAAAAAACCAATCAACGTTGTTAAAGATTAACTTTACTAAAGGGATTGAGCCTGATCAATCTATTTACACATAACGCATTATGTGGATAATGTGGCGATAGCTCGCTTTTGAAACTCGATCTTTCATAATTTTCGCCTGATATCAGGTGTCTGCTGTTTGGCATAATGCGATTAATCGATTATCGGTAGCGCAGGTCGAATTGATATCGCATTTAATGCTTCGATTCATTCATTATGACGTCATGATAAATATAGCAGTGACGTTAGTACAGTAAAGGTATCTACTATTGCCAGCACAATAATTAAGGGACCAATTTATACTGGGTCTTCATGCAAATACAGAGAAAAACCAGCGTGACCAGGGTAAGTCTATCCCTCAAATGAATGGGTTGAAGGGCAAGCGAAAAAAACTACCTAAAGAAAGAAGAAACCAAAGCAATGTTCAATGTTGCACCATAATTTCCATGCCAAAGGTTTATTTGCATTATGTAGTGCAATAATTATTTATAAGTATTTAATTTTGATCTAATCAAAAGAGGCAAATTTTATCAGACATGATATTATTCACTGGTGATTAAGATGAGTCTTTATTATTTATTTTTTTAGCAGTAGTTTTAATATTTCCGCAAAGTTTTCTCTCTTCTGAGTTTTTTGGAAGATACAGAACAAAAACGCTTTCCTGCCTTATAACATACCCTTAAATTTCAACATGTTTAGTTAAGTAAATAAAACGATTTGTTTTGATTGCATTTTGCATGGACAACTACAAACGACGCTGGTTAGCCGGAAGCCAGTATTGAAAATCTATTTAAACTGTTTGGCCCTGTTTTCAAAGTAAATTTATTTTAAGCGGTGCCCGTAGTTTAAACACTGAATTCGTATACATGGAAGCAATGGGTTGTAATGATTTTTTCCGTTGGCAATGAGTGGATATGACTTTGGTTTATTTATCGGGTAGTAAAAATTAACGAGGACATCAAAATTATTATGAACTGTTGATCTATATAATAAAAAATAGATATAGGTATCATATAAGGGAAAGTCCGCAAAATTGAAGGTAATTTAATATTTATTGCAAAAAAGGGCAAATGATTTTATCTATATCACATTGCAAATTTCTGAGAAAATTTTGATTTGATTGATTATTCGAAATTCATGTGTGTTTGTTGTTAATATAGTACAGTTCGTGATACCGATCGGCAAGTTCATTAAAAAGATATAGATCATTCACCCATTCAAAGTGTGTAAATAACCTACTTGTTAATGCTTATTTGTGTGAGCATAATGAATGAATATGAAATGCCACAAAACAGTTCCATAGCGTCTGCCGGAGCGCGGGCCGTGTTTGTGAGGCGGGTCACTCTCGCGCAGCCAACTGTAAACCTTTTGAGTCCAGCGGGCCGCGAGCCGCCGCTCCCCTCAACCCCTCGACCCCCCAATTTCCCCCCTCCCCCCACCCCCCAGCCCCCTGTAAATACCGTTCGCGGACACCGTGCCGCCCCAACGCGCCGGCTAATGAAAACTCGATCTCTTTATTTTTTATTCCTCTACATTGGCTGTTAACCGGCCGCGTCATAAATACTCAATCGAAAAGTTCATTTGGCGCACCTGCCCTGTCTTTATTCAGTCGTGAATGTGTCTAGAATGAATCCCTATGTAAGAATGAATCATTTTTATAGCAGTATCGGCACTTTTCAGGAATCAGGAAATGCTTTCACCGATTTAGGGATACCTGGACATTATAGAGGTAATTTTAACGTTAGACGCTATTTCTAATCTTTATAAGTTTAGTAAGTAATACTTACTAAACAAATAGCCCAAGGTTATAAAATCTTCATTGTTTAAATGTAAATTAAGTATGCGCAATCTCTGTGCGGTGTGATTTCAAGATTATCATCCGTTTACAACACAAATAAATAAATAAAATGAAAATTGTGGGAAATGATAAACTTTCGGTATAGTCACATACAGCTGTGCGACCATTGCCTTCCTCTTTTTGGAGACATTCAGGCAGGCAGGTTGGCGAGCACAGTACAATGTGTTGCGTTCACGGGGAACACGTTTTGTTGATTAATTATAACTTAATAACCCACTTGTGACACCCACTGATAGAAATGGGATGATGCACACAAGTTCTAGAATCTACAACTATACAGAATTTTACCGTATAATATTAACGAAACAAAAAAATATTATGGATATCAGAGTAATAAATATGAATAATCAACTCATTGCGCATTTTTCTTTTATAGGTTAATAATATACCTACCTATCATCACGACACTAATTGGAACCGGTAGTTTCCTCAGTATCTATTTTTGAACGTTTTATCTGATTGCAGCCATAAACAAACAACTCCATTAAACTAACACAATGTAATAAAAGCAATAATAAAATTAGTCACTGGTTGCGGAAATAGGGGCAGTTAAATACAGAAATTTAGATTTTTTTTTGCCATTTCATTATTATTCGATATCGATGAAATGTTATATGGGTCAAAGAATATGAAAATAGAGTTCCTAAAGTGATCTTCCAGATTGTGGCCCTGTATGTCTAGAGAAAGCTGCCACAGCTGAAATAAGCTTTCTCGACAGGAAAGATTTGATTAAAATTATACCTAAAGAATATTCTGAAAAAGGAGAAGTCAAAGTCTGAATTTACTGGTAACGAAGATATCAGACGTAGTCCTATAAAAGTAGAAACTATATTTTTGGATTATGCAAAATTTAAGTCATGTTTGTCAACATTACTCTTTTAATGAACGTGATAAGATGGGTATGTTTACATTTTAATATTAATCAGAATTAATCATTTTAAGACTAGTTAATCTGCCTAATTATCTAAAATGTCACTCAGTTGTCTCACAACATGTTTTATTCAACCTGTCAATAGCAATATGATTGATTCTTGATCGATTTGCATACCTAATCGGTTAAGTACCGAGAAATTGGCAAGTTTTAAGCTGATAAAAGGTTACACATGTACATGCTATTTACGACTGAGTAAAAAGTCACGGCACAAAACACCTACTCAGCAGCGGAAAATGGGGAGGAAAACTCAAAACCGCAGGGCAGTAAATGCAATTGTGCCTAAATGACGGATCGACATCCAATAAGAAGTAACTAAACTTTGACCGTAAATTTCAAAGTTTAGTTACTACTCTTACTACTAGAGTCGTCTCCTTATTACGTCTTGTTTCTCTAATAACTTAGTTTATACTTACATTAGGTGGTGCATAGTTGACGTTCTTCTTCCTAGCAGCGCGAGCAGCAGTGGCCGTCAGGAAGCTCCCTGACACCGGCCCTGGCTGGGAGTGGGTCTCCTTATTACGTCACCTTTATCTTAGTTTATACTTACATCAGGTGGTGCATAGTTGACGTTCTTCTTCCTAGCAGCGCGAGCAGCAGTGGCTGTTAGGAAGCTCCCTGACACCGGCCCTGGCTGGGAGTGGGTCTCCTTATTACGTCACCTTTGTTTATACTTACATTGGGTGGTGCATAGTTGACGTTCTTCTTCCTAGCAGCGCGAGCAGCAGTCAGGAAGCTCCCTGACACCGGCCCTGGCTGGGAGTGGGTCTCCTTATTACGTCACCTTTGTTTATACTTACATTAGGTGGTGCATAGTTGACGTTCTTCTTCCTAGCAGCGCGAGCAGCAGTCAGGAAGCTCCCTGACACCGGCCCTGGCTGGGAGTGGGTCTCCTTATTACGTCATCTTTAACTTAGTTTACACTTACATTAGGTGGTGCATAGTTGACGTTCTTCTTCCTAGCAGCGCGAGCAGCAGTCAGGAAGCTGTCTGCCAGCCCTGGCTGGGAGTGGGTCTCCTTATGACGTCATCTTTAACTTAGTTTACACTTACATTAGGTGGTGCATAGTTGACGTTCTTCTTCCTAGCAGCGCGAGCAGCAGTCAGGAAGCTGTCTGCCAGCCCTGGCTGGGAGTGGGTCTCCTTATGACGTCATCTTTAACTTAGTTTACACTTACATTAGGTGGTGCATAGTTGACGTTCTTCTTCCTAGCAGCGCGAGCAGCAGTGGCCGTCAAGAAGCTCCCTGACACCGGCCCTGGCTGGGAGTGTGGTCGTCTTCTTATTACGTCATCTTCGTATTTCAAATCGTTTATTGTGGCGTTCTGGACCTAAAACGTAGGTAAAATGTTAGCTGTTTCATCAACTGAAACTTTTTTGCGGAATTAGTTATAAATATAAACCTATTTCTCTAATCACTCTGTCTATTACAAAAATCCACCACAAAATGTGTTACGTAATTTAGGAGTTAACGAAAACCACAACATACAGAGAGAAAAACGCAAATAACGACTTAATTTTTTAATGTTTGTATTGAATAATAGTTTACACACACAACTTAGGTATTGATTTTAACTTCACATAGCAAAATAAATTTCATTTCCAATGTGCTGTAACTTTCTTTATTTTACCACTAATAAAAACAATTTGCAAGACCAGTATATTTTTAGTAACAAAAACAAACATTTTGAACTATTGGTTGGGATTGGATGGGAAAAAAAGAATTATTGCTCTAATGCATAATTCGGGAAGGAAACAGGGGAATACGTTTGTATGAAAAACGCCGCTCAAGAATCGTCTAAATGCCACGTACATTGTCATTGATAAAATAAAATAATAGAATGGTGACGTGGTGATGATAAAATATGTTGGTATGTAAGATAATCTGAGCATGACGTCAGGGAATTCCTTGTACAGGGCAGACTAAAAACTGCCTACCATAAAATTTATTGTAGGTAATTGATGTAGGCTCACTAAAAATAATATCGACAAGTCATCAACCACCCATTTAAGGTTTAAGGGATCAATTTATACTGGTTTTTCTTGCATAACTACGGTAATAGTATGTATAAGGGCATTTCTACAGAAACAGTATTTTTTTGTCTGGCTTCATAAATCGCCTTGCAAGACTATATAAAAATTACAAAAAAAATACACATACTCCCATATGTATATACTTGTTGGAGAACATACATTTTTTTCCGTAGTTATATTCGTTTTTACAAAAAAAAAATTGAATTCAAGAAATTGGTGAAATTTTGTTAGTTTACCCCTGTCCCGTTGCCGAAATTGAATGAATTTTGTTTTGTAAAATAATAAATCACCCAGTTTTTTTAAATGTTTTACTGTTCACGTATGGAGAGAAATATAGTGAAGAGGTGTAGCCCATGAAAATTTCATTAAATGTATATTTGGATATCCTTTCAGATATTCAAAAATCTGTCCCACGCTTTAGCTTTTTTCAGTGTTTCTAATATTACTTTGAATATTTCATAAAATATATACAATTTGCATGTTGTCAATAGATTCACGTGAACAAGGCATTGTTCTCATGAGGTTTTATTGAGTAAAATTGCGTAAATTTAGAGATTTTTACGATTTTCAATAGTTTGAATATGGTGCCGATTTTTGGTGCAGGGTGTTTTCTCAACTCCGGATCGTCAATATTTTCTAAACTATTTATGTTTATGAGTTTATTCTTTGTCTAAATATAGTTCGCCTGAATATAAGTACAGAGGTCGTAATACGTTTGTCTTAAGTTAAAAAGAAAATGAGATTTTCCTGATAGTACAACATTTTCTCAACTCCGTAACCTCAACTCCGTGTACATTTTGTATTCGGAGTTGAGAAAATTGCACACGGAGTTGAGACTTTAAAACTTAAATACAGTTTTTTTAGCACTTGATATTCTAACAACGGTTTATATAGTATAATAATGCACTGGAATATATCTTTGCCGTTTCCTGATAGTTTACTTCACGATTTTACATAATCTACTTTAAATTAACAAAACAGCAAAAACAATTAACCAAGTGTTTGCAAATGTGCTATTTGTACCTTGTACCTACTTTCAATATTTTTTTACTTGCTATTTCTGTGAAAACCCTGAAAAAATTAACAAATATCGAAAATTCTCAACTCCGTGACCAATTTTCTCAACTCCGTGACCATACAAATTCTAAATCTGATTCTCGTAAAGCAATTAGTGGCAAATTAGCACCATTTTATCAAACACATTTTTTGGCATTATTTCATTCTATTTTACACCAGAAAAGGTGATAAAAAAAATTGGTCACGGAGTTGAGAAAATTTCACCATAGCTGTAGAAGTGCCCATAATATTGATCCATTAAAAGCATAGCTCGTTGACATGTGCTCTTGATAGAACACAACTATATCTACTTCAAACTGTAACAAACGTGACTCCAAAATCCCTAAAATCTGTACCAACAATCTTTATTTTTCAAATTATCATGATCAGATAGAAGGCATTTATATGACAAATGAGTAGCATGCATAAATAATTGTTTGAATTAAAAATAGATTATAATCTCGTAAAATGTTTGAAATTCTCTTTGTGTGGGTATTTACGCGGTGTAAGGACGATGTAATGAAAACTTTGTAGGCGTGCTCAAACCATTATACTGAATAACACTGTTCCCCGTGGAACAAAATGATGGTAAGTGAAAACGAAAATTTACTTCCCATACAAAGTCAGTCGGTTGATCATGAATTTTGTATAGACAGTCGGAAAACACGTTTTCCATCATTGGCTCTATAGTAAAACTTTTTCAGTTTCATGGTCTAATCATGCCTAAAAAGTTATCGGTACATCGTCTCTTATACCCTGTATATTGACAAATCAGTCATTGATCAGCTTACATGATCATCATTTGGTAAATTAAGTTATCCACTTTTAGGTATTTCCCATGGGAATGTTATGTTTTCTTATTCTCATGGGACCCTGCAATTCGAAACGGTTTGTTTTGATCATAGGCATGTAGTTCGTTACAGTACCTAAATTAGTAATTTAGATCCAACAAATATCGGTACTTAAATGTAATGTATAGCAGAAACTGTTATTAGTCGAATTAGATACTCTAATGTAATCTCTATTAAGTTTATTTACAGTTTCCATTATCTCGTTCGCAAGTGATTAGTATAAACAAACCTATTCATTTATTATAACTGTACTAACTGTAGTAGAAAACCTTTGTTATTTAAAATTTCATGAAAACTGTAAGTTTTAAAATACATTATTTTGTTAAGTACCTATTACGAATTCTTTGGAAAAATCTGATTCTATTAAATAAAAATAATGCTCGTCGTAGAAAATTACGCTCACAACTTGTTACGTTCTTTTTTGTCAACTTGCAGTTGCAAGTTTAAAATTCTAGGGCAAAAAAATGCTCGCTCACGTCATTTTTACCACCCATATCTTACCCCATTTTTTCGATCGTACATGCTAAATCTACTGTGTTTTTAATGAACAAAACGAAACAAACAAAAAAGGTACGTACCCCTGGATCTTTAGGATGGTCTTCTGTAGGTGTGTTTGTGACTGCGTCTGCTTCAAAATTCTGCAGAGAACTCTCTGAATGGAACTTTTTATCTCCCATGTTCCTTCTATTTATTATTTCTTCGATTAACGAAATTGTAGGTACACTTTGTTGTTCTGCCATCTTTTTAGTTTATTTAACTTGTCCACTTGTCCAAATTGGATAATGAGTAATGACTTATTGCATCTTATTTCGTAAACGTGTTTTCTTTCTTTGTTATATTGTAAATTTTATATTTGCACAAACAATATTAGATTTTAATGTTTAGTGCGTGAGATTCGCAAAGCAAATGATTAACGAATACTTAAATACACTAATTTGCTATCAGTTATCAAACGCATATCTTATTATTTATTGTAAATTTATTATCTATCAATCATTCCACGACTTCCCCTTGTGAATCTTTATAAAGCAACGAGTTCAAGTATTTTTAAAATAAACATTTACACAAAAGTAATGCCGATCGCAGAGAAAAAGTAAAACTAAATTAAATGATAGCTAATATTACATTTTTAAGCGTGTATGGTAAGATTTACCAAGGATTTACCTTATTGTAATCGCAGGTATTTTATCGTGACTAATATCAAAAACTTACTAAACGCAATAGAAATCCTACCATACGCGGTGATGAGTCTTTTCTTGGGGAAGTATAGCGAGATTCCCAAGGACGTTGGACGCTCCGAAACTATATCTTGATCGTGGATATGATTATACCTGTGTGACGTCATAATAATAGTTTTTCCTATGTTCGAATGGAACGGATTTAAATAGGCTTGCTGTTATTTATTTATTACATTAGGTAGCTCGTTACATAATCATTCTTTCATCTGTCATCATTATCATCAAAAAAGTCCATCACTCATCATCATATTTAGTTTTTATTTACCTTAGTTTGGGACGATATGATATCAGGTGAGTAATTTGGACATAAAATCAATTAGGTAGCCGTAGAAAGTGATAGAATGATTCTTTTAATCTTAACTTTATAGACATAATGAAACGATAAAAATATAAGAATAGTACTTAATTTCAAGTAAATACAATACCTACTGCTGTGATGTAGTGATGATGAGCCACAACTAGGGGAAGCATAATTATCAGGAAATCAGTTCAAAGACTTTAGATTGTTGATAGTGATAAATGATTATAAATAGATACAGATCAAAGTTATTTGTATACAAAATTCACTACGTATATCTATAAAGGCAATAACAACAATTGCTGGGGGCTTAACCACACCCACAGTATAATTATCATCATGAAAACAAAAATACCAGCCTACTAAGTGCCATTTGTTATCGCCATTTTGAATCAACAATCAAACTGGTACACTTGTACAAACAATGTAGGTATACTTCAGTTAGGCAATGAAAAAAAAATACCATAATAATTTACTTTTGTATTATTAATTACCCGGCAAGTAGGTATCTAAATAGAAAATGATAACATAATACTAAAACAGGTATTAAATGGGCTAATGCATAATTTTCTACATTATCTTTACTGCTGAACGGGTGTGAAAAAATCTATTATTTTATTTCTTGTATGCTATATTTTAGAACAGAGTCAAAGCTGCTGCAAACTCTGAAGCATTATTTTAAAGGCTGGGGAATGTATTTAAAAGAAATCTAAAGGCTAACATTTTTTTGAAAGTCATGTATAAGAGCATCTTGCTAAATACGTCCTTGATTTCAAGGAGGAATTCAATATTGTGAATTTCAGTTTATTGCCATTTTTTTGCTTTTCACAATAAACTCCTAATAATTTCAAAGTGGTGCTTTTAAGGATAATTAGACAATAAACTTCGTAATAGCTTGTCTAGCAGCACCTTGCTTCTGAAAATTCTGTTGTATGTATTATCAAAGAATTAGTTTTGGTGCATTATGCTTGCATAACATCCTTAATTTCGAAAGCGAATTCTGTTATTGAGATTTTAAGCTCGTCATCAAATGATTCGCTTTCTTCTTTTTTCGCTCAGCCATCACGTAGTCTAACTGTTGCTCGAACAGCCCTTTTCTACCATAAACATAATATAACAGAAAAAAAGGAGATTGTTGATACTCGTATTTGGAAATACTAGTCTTGAAGCATTTTGCTGATAACCTCCTTGATTTCGAGAGAGAATTCCGATATAGGGATGTTGAGCTCGTTGTCGAATGATTCGCTTTTCTGTTCTCTCAGTATGAAGTCTGATGGCTGCACAAACAGCTGCTTCTTCTCACCCGGCTGCTCTAGCTCTTTGAGGCAAGGCGGCATGGGCAGGTAGGGGCGCTGCTGTAGCCACTTCGCGAACGCTTTTGTAGACCTGGTACAGAAGAAAGCAGGGATTGGGATTGATGAAAAAAGAAAAAGAATATTGGCAACTAAGTGGCAACATTTCCATGCGGATGATACTTTTCACTAACACGTGAGTAAAGAGCTTGCTTTGTTGCTCGCAAATACTTAAATCTACCATTTTCGGAAGATTCCAAACCGCTTTGAAAATAATGGGTGGACGTCAACCGTAAATAAAGTGCTCTATCTACTTACGTAAGATGTGAGATGTCCCCCCATACGGCTGTCATGGACTTGAGATCCTCCGGGATGTCGACAGGCTTCCACATCTCTGCTGTTTTGTTCTGCGGTGGAATGTGTTTCAGCTTTTGCGGTAGCGAGGAGTTGAATGCTCGTGTGTGAGCTGGGCTGGTCTCTGCATGGATGTCCCAAGCGATTTGTCTCTTCAAAGCGTTGGGACATGAAGCCTGGGGAGGAGAATTTGAATTCAAACATGGAGTGCATGTGACAAGCCTCGTATAGATATGTTATCGCCTCAACTTTTGAATTAAGTACGTTGACCGATCGTGTGAATAATTCTTGAACCCTATCTAAAAATTAACACATTCAGTGTCCGATTATTTGGTATTATTTTTAAGTAACATTAGTAATTCAAACCCTGGTCTAAACTTAAGATTTTAACATAGCTATATGAACTAACATTAGGCACTCCACAATAATCCGCGATAGTTTGAAGCACACATGGCAACAGCTTCGGATCGAGCACCAGACCACGAGATGCGTGCTCGTCGAACCATATCTGAAAGTGAATAATAAATGTAAGTATTAAAATGATCATCTTGCAATTTTTCTTAAACCGTTCTGGAGAACGTCGTCGCAGCGTCACTTGTGTACTTATAACTTTCGCAAACTGCGCCGCCGTAGACGCCATAATCGTGTATTTCGTAAAGATCCTTGTGCAGAAAATTATGATTGTAACGTTCCCATTTATTTTTTATGATAATTTTTAACCCATCAGACTCTCCCGGGCATATTTTGAAATTATGAATTCGATAAAAATACCTTTCACGTGAACAGAGTAGAAGAAAATGTGGCGACCGACAGACTAGACAAGAATACAAAACTGATAGTTTTGCCAAATCCAAATCCAAACTAAAAAAATACACGCAGTATTGTAAAAAAAAGGAACATACTTGAAACAGAGATTCTAGGTCTTCGGGACATTTGATCTCGCTCTTGTAGTCGGCACTACCGACACTTATCCACCACGAATAGAACTCGCCAGCAATCTACGATAAAACAGTTTTTTTTTAATAAACCTAGGTATACATAATATAGAGTGTGGTGCACGAGGTGGTGCATAATAGGGACGTGATTAACCCGGTGGTCTGTTGACATCACCAGTCGACAGGATCTCTATGGATGAGATTAGCACAGGACCATGACAAACGGCGCAATAGAGAAGAGACTTATCTATACCCTGCAGTGGGTAGATCTAGCTAGGCTGATAGTTATGACGACGTATCAGTAAATAAATAGGAATTCAAAATAAAATAGTAAATAAATAAGTATTATAGAGCTGTGTAGTGGGACTCAATAGTTACATGCTTAGTCAACAATTCAGCTTTGTTGTGGTACTCTTCAGAAGCAGAAACTTCTTGAGTTTTTTTCCTGTATTTAGACTCCCATTTGATCATGTCCGTCTCCGACTCGGCGCAGTACAGTAGCTCGAAATGAGGGTTATATATTAGACCGCCTTTCAAACGTTGTCTGTAAATCACAAAAACTTAGCAATTTCACACATATTCAATTGTACAAAAGCATTGTAACAGGTCTTATAGAGCGATGGCTTAATGAGAGCTGCTGCTGTAGCGAATGGGTGACGAAAACGAAAGATCGTGTTTTGTAGTGAATTCTGGAGGAGGGTGCCGTCCAGCAGTTGACTGCTATAGGCTGATATCATTATAATCATTGTTTAATGCAGATATTTGGTCAACAGCCGACATGGCGCAGTGCTAGGGCGACTGCTTGCGACGCAGAAGATTCCGGTTTCAGTTCCCGGTGGGGTCACTCACAATATTTATCATTTTGTTTCCAGTCTGTTCAGGACATTGCAGTATAGGCTGAACCACCTGATTGATCAGAAAGAAAAATGGTTCCGTGCTTCGGAGGGCACGGTAACCGTCGGTCCCGGTTGCTGCCTATGATCAATCACCTCGATGGCGGTCATTACACAATACACAACCATGTCAGACACTTGGTATTCGCAGTAGGCGGTTGAATAACTCTGACACCATGATTCATCGGGTCGTTGGATATCCCACTGGAAGAAAAGAATGCAGATATTCTGAACTTATATGGAACTTACATCTGCGGTCTCTCTTTGTGACTCCTGGCGTGGACCGCAACATCGTCAGCACTGTGGGCAGTGCCCATGGTACTTGGCTCGCTGATTTTCTCCATGTATTTGTTCGAGAAAGATTTATCGACCCCTCGGTGGAACACTCTGGACATTATCATAGACTTGGACATAGACGGGAGTTTATGGGCGGACAAGGCTAACGACTTCGCACTCTTAGATACAGATAATCTTGATTTGGATTTCGCAACATTAATTTTGGACTTGGACTTTTTGACCTTTTCGTCTTGCATTGTAGAAATAGCATCCAATTTTGTAGACGTGCTCCAGCTATAGTCTAACGAGGTTGCTTCCTCTTCTTCGCCCTCCTCGTCTATGTTATCAGAGTCACTAAGAGAATCCAGCGATCGATGGATTAGACCAGATCTTGACTGCAATAAATATTTTGATTTTTATCGTACTAATTCAACAATTATTTTAGATCATTATTATTCGGAAAAGGCGAATTGGCGAGCGTATTGCAAGATGGTAGGTACATCCACAGCTACTGCCCCCTTCTTGGATGGATTTATCTCTTAGTCGCTTTTAGACATCCAGAAGTTGACAAGTGATGCTATCCTAGCGAGCATCACACGGCTACAGCTTACCATGGCTACAGTGGATTTGATGTAATACTGCTCTGAGGGAATGATGATGGAGGGCTCCGACGCGGGCTGGTAGGGTGCGTCGAGCTTCGGCAAGCTGAAGATCTTGGTCAGCCGCTGGAAGATCACGGGGCCCACCAAGTCTCGCACCAAATGCGATTGCGTCTCCCAGAACTAAAACAAAAGTGATATAGTTAATAGATATACATGAATTTACTGACATGCTGTTCTGATGTACTATCGCCAGCACATCAGCCTGGGTGTTCAAGGGATCAACTTATATTGGTTTTCGTTGTAGGCATTTGTATGCAAAACCAATACATACGTGCTGGCGACAATACTTATTATTCTGCGACACCCTGTAGAGACACCACTTGCCAAAAAAGGGTAGATGAAAATACTTTTGTTCTTGTACCTTTTTTATCTAAGGCTCACCGACTTCGACGTCTCGGCCACGTAGAGGGGGAGGGAGGACTGGGAAGCAAAAAGAGCGTACGTGGGCCACACGTTTTTTGGAGAAATGTAGTAGAGGCTGGCCTGCGTGATCTTCGAATCAGCAGTTGGCAGGATATCGTGCAGGACAGCGACAGGGTCAGCGAACTTAGTTAGTCAGTTATTTATCTTTTCATCCTTATAGCCCAACTTCAGATCCCTCATGTATTTCTTCCAATGCTGTTTGATGGAGGCTCGTTCTTAGTATTTGTGCTGGCGATAATACCTACTATTCTGCAACACAATTTGCCAAAAGTGGTAGATGAAAAGGCTTTTTGTTCATTAGCGGTAAGTGAAAATACTTTTTATCCGACTGCCTCAGAAGGAGGGTTATGTTTTCGAGAGTAGGTATGTATGTAAGTATGTATGTATGTAAGTATGTATGTATGTAAGTATGTATGTATGTAAGTATGTATGTATGTAAGTATGTATGTATGTATTTATGTGGACAAGAAAATTATTTTTCACGGACTACAGCCCAAACGGATTGTTGGATTTTGACATATGAGGTGTTGTTAGATTCGTCTCAGCAGCGCGAGTGACACTGGCTATATTAAAAAATTATAGATTCAAGATGGCAAATTTTTACAGCAAAATACTACTTCAAAATTACCGCAGTTGGGTATTTTGTTTTTTAACACATCTAGTTGTTTTCACTTACCTTTTCGTCTTGATAAAACCAACTGTCGATCCCGCTGCTTTTGCGATCCCGCTTCTTTCAGTGCTGTTTTAGCGATACAATACCTACTAATACAAATACAAATAAATACAAATACAAATACAAAATCATTATTTATTACTATTCTGCGACTCCACTCGCCATAAAAGGGTAGGTATCTGAAAATACTTTTGTTCATGTACCTTTTCATCTTTATAGCCCAATTCCATATCTCTCATGTATTTCTTCCAGTGCTGTTTGACTGAGGGCTCGTTCTGCTGGTAGCGCGACGGCTTTACCGTCCGGATGTCTCTGGGCTCGTCCCAGGTCTTCACCAGGGGTCTCTTTCCACAAGGCATGGCTTAGATTTTTGTATTCAGAACCAGTATTTGATTGGTGATACCTACTATTCTGCGACACTGTTTGCCAAAAAGGGGTAGATGTAAATACTTTTGTTCATGTACCTTTTCATCTTTATAGCCCAATTCCAGATCTCTCATGTATGTTCTGCTGGTAGCGCGACGGTTTCACCGTCCGGATGTCTCTGGGCTGGTCCCAGGTCCTCACCAGGGGCCTCTTTCCACAATGCATGGCTTGGATTTTTGTATTCAGAACCAGTATATTTTGTCTTGGCGATACCTACTATTCTGCGATACTATTTGCCAAAATGAGGTAGATGAAAATACTTTTGTTCACGTACCTTTTCATCTTTATAGCCCAATTCCAGATCTCTCATGTATTTCTTCCAGTGTTGTTTGACGGACGGCTCGTTCTGCTGGTAGCGCGACGGCTTCACCGTCCGGATGTCTCTGGACTCGTCCGAGGTCTTCACCAGGGGTCAGGCATGGCTTGGATTTTTGTATTCAGAACCAGTATATTTTGTCTTGGCGATACCTACTATTCTGCGACACCACTCGCCATAAAAGGGTAGGTATATGAAAATACTTTAGTTCATGTACCTTTTCATCTTTATAGCCCAATTCCAGATCTCTCATGTATTTCTTCCAGTGCTGTTTGACGGACGGCTCGTTCTGCTGGTAGCGCGATGGCTTTACCGTTCGGATGTCTCTGGGCTCGTCCCAGGTCTTCACCAGGGGTCTCTTTCCACAAGGCATGGCTTGGCTTTTTGGTCTTTGGCGTGAGCTTGATTAACTAACAAGTTATACAAGTATTATGTAGCTACGATACGCGATTGAGTTGTTTTTACAGCAGAAGGATTTGTGCAAAGTATGTAAATAAAATTCAAAATCAATAGTAGCCTTTATAACCGCTGTTGTTCACCTTCATAGAGTAAAAAATCTGTCACCAGACCGTCAGACTAATATACTCTTTGGAGAAAGCAGCTTTGAAGTGGCTTTGAAGGAGATTTTAAACTTATTATCGGTTATGAAAGGGTATAACAAGCCGAAAGGAGGTCAAGCTACTCATGAAACTGAACAACTTTCCCCAAAGAACATGGGTCGAAATGTGAAAAAACAAAATTTGGCCGCCCATACAAAATTGCCGATCAGTTGGTTGCCGAGGTTGGTTGATTTACTATTGGGATGTCCAATTTTTTTTTCATATTTCGACCCATGTTTCATAGGGAAAGTTGTTCAGTTTTATGAGTACCTTGACCTCCTTTCGGCTAGTTATACCCTTTCTGTTACTCCCGGTATTTGTACTTTTTGATAACATGGTTATTTTACTGGTTTATTAAATTAATACAAAAGACAAAAGTATATCTAAGCGGCCTCTACCGAATATTTTCCGAACTACGCGTAGCTGCGTGAGTTTCCTTCTCTACAGCTACAACCCCCGTAGACACTCCGTAGGTAGTAGAGTCGAGCAATCAATTCCTGCTTCCGTACACAGATGGCTCTACTCCGCAGATATATATTTTTTTTGTTCGACATGAAAGCAACAATAAAATATCGTTAATTGGAGGTAACGAAGAGAAGTAATATCTCTTGAAGTATACTACTAAAGTGATATCATTACAAAAAAATAGTTAAACTATTTACTTACACATTCTTTTGAGATTCATCGCCAAATTCTTTTGCAACATGATTTTGTGTTCAACAAAACGTGTTGCGCTGACACCAAGTAGACCATTGAGATAAGAGCAGGAAATGATGATGATGAGTAACGAAGGACAATTTTAAGTTAAAGAGCAGATTGTATAAAAATAATTATAATGCGTTTATGGTAGTATCAAGATTTATTTCTGAACCCCAGACTCCGCCAGTTGCGAGAGCCTCCTCCTCAGGCTTTTAATCGGCTGCGGCTTCACGTCATCCGGTAAACGCATGTAGCTGGCCACCTTTTTGCCTTGCTCGAAGGTGGCCCTCGCCTGCAGCACTGCTGGGTTGAACATTGATTCAGTTCTGATCTCCAGACTCCGCCGTTGCGAGAGCCTCCTCCTCAGGTTTTCAATCGGCTGCGGCTTCACGTCATCCGGTATGCGCATGTAGCTGGCTTCCTTGTTACCGTGCTCGAAGGTGGCCCTCGCCTGCAGCACTGCTGGGTTAAACATAGATTTAGTTCTGATCTCCAGACTCCGCCAGTTGCGAGAGCCTCCTTCTCAGGTTTTCAATCGGCTGTGGCTTCACGTCATCCGGTATGCGCATGTAGCTGGCCTCTTTGTTACCATGCTCGAAGGTGGCCCTTGCATGCAGCACTGCAGGGTCGAACATGCCCAGGCTGCGCAGGTATGGCGCCCGACGGTGCTCGGGGTGCTCGATCATCCAGCGACAATATTCACGGACGCTCCTGGGGGAGAATTTATTGTCATAGAGCGAAGGACATGTGCAAGGGGTATTCAGCAATATAACGAAATGCCTGGTGTGCCCCTTTTACTTTGGAACTTTTAAGCCTTCAGGGTCATTACAATAAAAAACTTGGCATCATATTGATAATGCTAAATAAGTACCGTTAAATCAATCCACTGCCAGTCTGCAAGTGTGAATCGGATTCATACACTATTACTTACAGTTAAAATATCAACAAATCTAAAACATAAAAATAGGTAGTACCTGAGATTAGTTATACCCTCCCAGACAGTCTTCATAGATACAAGGTCCTTTGGCACATATCGAGATGATTTCCATGTTTTCTGAGTGTTATTCTGTGGAGTATGCCATTGTTCTTTGCTAGGCAAAGCCGTGCCAAACGCCATTACTTTATCTGGTCGAGTTTCTATCTTTATATCTTTAGAAACTTCCCGCTCTAAAACTGCTAGTTGAGAACTCTGGAAAAATATTTCTTAGTTCAAAAATCAAATTAAAAACTCCCCGAAAATAGTGTCGGCAGAGCGTGGTGGCGATGATACTACTTAAAGAGAGTTGACGTCCTGCAGGCGACTGGTCATAAAACGTACACCAAACGTATATTCCTACATATTTCTTTGGTCTAACAAATCATTGTAGTGCCGGACGTAACTGATATGGAATAAGGACAGGAAGATGATGATCAAACAAACCTCTGGACTTTCTGCAGCAAGAGCAATCTTCTCCAATACTGCTGGAATTTCTTTTGGCACTACTTGCAGTCCTCTTGCGATATGAGTGTTGAACTCAACCTAAAATGCAACCAATTTAGATATGATATCAAAGTAAATAAAATATTTCAGTAGTTGGTAGGTAGATATTTTGTTTTTGTAGCTAATAAAGTGATGATAAGAGTATAATTAAAGAGCGTGCGAAGTTATGTTAATTCATCATGACACAATTGTGATGCTTGAATATAAACTCTTTATCACATAAATATGACGTCATGAACTTATACATCTCATCAACAAAATCGAGACACTTTCGTTTTCATAGTTAAACATAATTGTGAAATCTATAAAATTAAAATTTGAATTTAGAACATTGACATTACGATTTAGAAACCTCGTAACACACTATTAAACAATATTAGACATTCATTCCTAAATAAACATGTTTCTCAGATAATGTTATTTCGTACAAAACGCAAACTTGCTAAGTGTTTCGATTTTTCTGATGGGAACATGTCAAACCTGAAATAACTCCTTTACTGCTTGTGGTGTAAAGAGCTGTGATTGTTGATTTCCACCCAACTCTTTCATGTATTGACAAAATTCTTTAGCAATCTGTAAGAAATATAAGAAATATATTTATTGTTGTGAAGTGAAACTAATGAAATTATACAGTTCGAACCAGTGCCTGTAAGTTTAAATTTGTAATTTTAATAGTTTTGACAGCTTGATTATACGGGGTGTAAAAGACGGTGTAACGAAAACTTTGCAGGCATTTTCAGACCATGAAATTGAACACCTTTTTCCATGGAACATATGGTGGCACGTTTCGTTAAACACGGTTTCTTACACCCTGTATAGTAGGTCTATTTTAGAATTTTATTTATGTACAAAACTAGCCCGAATCTGAACCCAACCAAGTATAGCTTTTCCCAGTATAAACTGATGAAAGTAAATGAAAATCTAGTCTAGGATCTAGGTAGATAGTTCAATGCAAGTACGTAGCCAAGACTTATATATGCTACAGCAATACGTATATTAATCAGTTTACTACTGATAACACAAGTACCCGATCTGTGACGTCATCGGCCTTAGTAATAAGACTCTTTTCCTCTTCCTTCTCCGGTTCCAGGTACCGGGTCGCCCAAGTGATCTGCTCACGAACTGGTTTTTTCAGCAGCTCCCAGTGACAGTTTGGAACTTCTTCTTCGCTATAATATTTTTTTGATCAATATTTTTTGTCAAGAGTTTAATTTTAAGATAGCTACGCAAGTTTCGCAACACACTTGCGATATTTGACGGAGGAACGTTCTTAGGTAAGTACCTAGTACATACAGTGACAACTCACGCAGAAATATTTGTCGTAAAAATACTGATAGCAAACAAATTATTCTAAAAGAATTTCTATTCAAGAACTTGTACCTGGAGCTGTATTCAACGTCAGTATCGGAATCCATTTCTCTGTCTATATGCAATTGGGTCCTAAAAGATATAAACGGCTCTTTTTGTACTCTACGAGGTGATTCTTCTAAAACAGAAAATAATTTTTACAAAATTTTATAAACTAATATATCTTTTAAGTACGTTCAAATTTTAACTAGCATACAGGTTTGTTACTATGGGACTTGATCCTGATAATCTTGAAATCCTCTTTTGATCCTTGTTTTTAAAGTACCTTTTTGAACTGTAGGCTCACTGCTTGGTAGTTCACTCTTCGGAATCTTCAAAGTATCGCAAACCTTATCACACAAATCTTGCGGAAGAACATCAACAATATGTTTTATTTGTGTAATTTCCTTCTGAAAATACAAACCCTCTTTTTAGACATCTCTTTAATATAAAAAAAAACTTCATCATCAAATTAAAGGTACGTACTGGTGTCCGATGTTCTGCGTCAACTTTCTCCAACACAGTCTTCCAATATTTTTTATTTGCATGGAGTGCTTCACTAGCCTCATACTTAGATCCTTTTATCCTCAGTATTCTACGCGGTTTTCTGGGATATTTATCATTCATTTTTTATATAGATATCAAAAGGAAAGTTGGAGGGACGGCGTGACCAAATAGATTTGAAATATACCATAAAAAATGAAAAATGAGAGTAAAGTTTAAAACACACGACTTGTTTTTTCTCGCACTGGCTACGTGTGGCGTAGGGTTTCTGACTTCTCGAGCTTTTTCATTTCCCGGGAATCGAGAATTCTCGAGCGTCACTTCTCGGGTCTTCTCGGGTCACTCGAGAAATTTTATTTTATGTATATTTTTCCATACAAATCACGAAAAAGTTCGCAAATTCACATTGAATTTTATAATGAAATTTTTACATTAGAAATCCTTGTTACCAAAAACTTTAACTGTGCATAAACACAGAGATTATCAGCCGTCTAACAAAATATGAGATAAAGACGAAATCGAGGACGCTCTCAGGCCTCTGAGCTACTCAAAGAGCTGATGAAAGTTATGTCCTTGAAGGGCTGAAAAGGCCTTTCGATTCCGTAATAGCCAATGGGACAACCTTGAAGGTTATACAACCTAATGGGGTCGTAGTGTTGTTGCTGTATTTTTCAAGAATGAAAAATAAACGCTCAACGAAAAACTGTAGTGCTGTAGTGCTGTCCAGTCTAGATGTGGTCTCGAGGCGCATTGGACTTGGGATGAACTTTGACAAGACCAAGGTCATGCATATTCAATCTACATGTAGTCCCTAAGCCAGTGTCCGTCGACTGTGTAGATCATGAAGTTGTCCAGAAGTATGTAAGCCTCGCCTTGGGCAAACATAGCAGTTAGGATAAGCATTATCTGGGAAGTTACGTCATATTTTGGAGTTAAACTTGCCACAATGCCACAAGACCAAGGTCTAACCAGTTATGAGTTGTGGGGCCGAATCGCGGAACCTGACAGTAAATCTGGCCCACCGGCTGGCTACATGTCAAGCAGAGGGCTATAGAAAGCGCTATGCTGGTGATCTCGCTAATGATAAAGTCTCGAACGAAATTGTTCACCAAAAAACCAAAGTGACGGACATGATGACCCACTTCAGCAGAGGGCTGGTCACATCGGTCGTAGAATCAGTGGACAGTGGAGTAAGTGGGTCCTCAAGTGGAAACCACGCCTCAGCAAGCGTAGCGCTGGGCATTCTCCGAACAGATAGACCAATAACTTAAAGAGAGCGACTGGAAGGTGAAGAAGGAAGATCGTGCCTTGTGGCGTACCCTAGGGGGCCTTCCCCGTCCCTCGTCCAGTAGTAAACTACTATGCCGCACTCTGAGGCCGCACTGCTATCAGAGGACAACGCCGGTTGTTTACGAGTAAAGGCCTAACAGCAAATAGTCCAGCAAATAGTAGTGAGGTAATCAAAATTATCTCATTTAAAAATGTAGATGCCTTGTAATGATTTCTCGACTTCTCGATTTTTCTCGACATTAATTTCCCGGGAACGAATCCTAGAAAGTTCCCGGGAATTCTCGCCTCGAGACTTCCCGGGCAGAAACCCTAGTGTGGCGGTAGACTTTGTTAGGTACTTTTAACACCCGAACAAGCTTTCGATTAAACATAAATCCTGTTGTCATAGATATTGGATACGGTCGGATGGAGAAAGTGATGTTCTTTGCTATCTTCATGGCTGGTGACTCTCATAGTGATTGATAAGTTAAGAATTAAATGAAACAAAATAAAAATAGAACAGATTCCAGAAGTAAAACAATCTTGTATGTGTATATATCTATCAGTTTACAGTTTAAATAAAATACCTAAATAGTTGATTCACGATTTAGGTTCTTCTACAGAAAGATTTTATTTCACCTCTTTTTGTTTGCTGCACAGGTTTGCTGGCATACAATTGACATCAATTCGAGTTTGAAGATAGCACTAAATAAAGTTTTAAAACTTGAAACTGCGTCGTGATTACAAACGCCCTCTTCTTAGTACAATCCTTACTAAGTCCTAATAGAGCATCCAAGGGTAGATCTCAGCCCAAGGGTTCACTACAAGGGTTGGCGACAAAGCGAGACCGAGAACGAGGGCCCATATAGTAATTAGTTCAGTTTCGCTGAACACAGATGGCTCCGCCGCACGCACTGAAAAAAGATTGTAAGAAAAAACTAACCTAAAGACTGTGATGAAAAATATACAAAATATACAAATTTAAGTTTTTTCAAGTCTTTTTTGTTTATTCGATTTTTTTAAATAACATATTGTGTAAGTTCTTTTTCTTCTGCTACAAGCACAACAGTCTACTGCTGGACATGGGCTTCCCTAATTGGCGGTACTGCCATACTCACCACGCTTGGCAGGCGGATTGGCGAGCGCAGTGTAAGATTCACAAGGCACGCTGGATATTAAGGAACGCCCTTAGTTGCTTTTTACGACACCCAGGGGTAGAAATGCGGTGATGCTAACTAAAGTTAAGGTGTTGCAGATATTTACAGAGAACGCTACTGCCTATTCCCAGTCGGTAAGGTGCGGTTGGTGCCTAATTTCATTTGTGTAAAAGAAGGAAGATACAAAAATATTAAATAAAATATCTTTGACAGAAAACAGAATTAACAAGAAAGATGTTGTGTGTGATTGATACCGTTGATACCTATTAGTAGGTATATGACACTGGTTAAGAATTGGATATTACTGTATGTAATGCAAAATGTATTGTCTTTTTGACCAACCATATTATATACCGATACATATTTTACCAAAGATAACTTACGATTAACAATAGGTCTCTTTATAAAGAAATAGTTTAATTTAATAGGTACCTACCTAATTTTAATAATTTGGTATCCGCTGTATCGTTTGATCAATATTTTTCTTGTCTCTGTGTCGTTCTGGATTAGGTGTTGTGCCCCTGACTTTGACTTGCCAGTGCAGTCAGCAATGAACTGGGCCTCGAATCTGTCGACGCATCTTGGACATTTGTTGACGTATCGCTAAAGCGATATGACGCTTCTGGCTTCGGTTACTATTTTTGCCGTTTTGGGAACGGTCCATTACGGCATTTGTTACCAAAATCATGCTCGTCTTGCTTAGAGCCAGCAATGTAGGGCTCTGTACGCGCGTTTTAAAACACTGTCATTTAATTGCCAAAAAAATGATATGTCAAAAAGCGATAAAAAAAAATTGTGTCCGCCATCTCTTTCACTTTTTATGGCAACAGTAGAAACAGAAAATATGTTTCAAATATCGTTCATTCCATTCATTCATATATCTGTCAGATTCAGCATTGTTTGTTTACAAAACAATATTTTTTTAGAAATCCATCTAATTTAGAATAAACAATTTTCAAGAATATTTTGAAAAGAATGGGTAACAGCGTCCCTTGCGTGTTTAACATCCTACAATGTGCTCGCCAACACATCTACCAAGAGTGTGGTGAGTTAGACGATACACCGTCTATAGATATGGAGTTGATATGGAGTATGGACCCAGCAGTGGACTATTGTAAGTGTAATAAATTATTCATTTAGCTTCTACTTTCTGTTTGGATTCTTTGGAAAACGTAGAGTCATTCGGGGTAAAATTGCGCACTTTTGGATATTTCACTTCATAACTCCCAAACTACTGCGATTTAAAACACATTGTATGTGCTGTCTTATATCTTGGTTAATGGACTCTCAAATACAAACAAACAACTTGCGATGTAATCTGCGGTTTTTCATATATTTAAAAACAGTGACTAAGTCGGGTGCGCACTTCTTCCCGTGATGCGGGTAAAACTACGCGGTGTGTTGGGTAAAATTGCGCACAAGGGTTTCACAATAATTAAAGTCTTAACGGATGTTTATATTTTATCAATACGAGGCATTTTATAGTCTAAAACAATAAAAAAAGAATGATTTAATATAATGTAGGTATTTCTGTACAGAAATGCGTTTTAAATATCACTATAGTGGGGTAAAACTGCGCACATCTAGCCACATACGTCATATGCGCACTATTACCCCGCAGTTTTACCCCATTCAATGAGTACTCAAAACAATTCATCGTAACTTTGACACTTTAGAGGCACGGTTGAAATGTTTTACTGAAAAAGAACTTCAATATGTATAGAAAATTAAAAAGTAGAAGCAAGCTCTTCATGATCAATATCCACACTCCCACAAACTTTTCCTTGCACCGAATAAAGTCCGAATTAAACCACGTTTTGGTGTTTTTGGTTATAATAGGTAGGAAATCGACCCGCACTGCACACAGTGTCTGGACCTAAAATGGTGGTTCAGGTACACGTGTTCCCAGCAAATCAGCGTCCCTGCCCCTGCGCCCTATTCCGTAATATCGACGGTGCGCAGTTTTACCCGCTGCGCACTTTTACCCCGAATGACTCTATACCTTACGCAATAACAGTAGTAAAACAATAATGTAAACTATTATCTATCATAGGTACGACGTTGTTGGATGACTCCGTGCGTGTCCCACTCGAAAGAAAAAAGACAAGATGTATTATGTCATGTATACTATGATCATCATCGTGCGGCAGACTCCTGCAGCCGACCTGGCTCCGCGCGTATCGACCCGTCGTTCCTGTGGATTCAGCCAGGAAGGCCGTAGAAGGGTGGCGCAGGTCCTGGGTAGCCATGCGTTTTCCATAATTGCCTCCCAGGCAACGCAGTGTCTGTAAAGAGTGTGCAAAAAGGCATGCCGCTCCCGCATCGGCTTATACAGCCATTAAAAATCTCGCCTCAGCCACTGAATAAATCGTCTAACACAGACGTATGAGGCCAATGATGATGACGATTATTGCAATAGTAATGAGCTGAGCTGAGCGTCGCGTTTGTGTGTGATTCAAAAGAGTGGACTCTGCTTCCGACCGCCTGTAATACCAAAACACTTCGCCTGCCTCCCTGGAAGAAGTTGCACAGAGAAAGCGAAGAGACACATGATGATGTCGTCTTGAGAGGAATGACATAACCACCAGCACATAAATCAACACCGTAAGTTATTTAGATAAAGACTCACAATACACCACGTTAAGTACGATTCTAGATTCGCTGCCGGGTATCTACACACCGCCAGTCAGTGTGCTTTCTAAGTTACAGTATTTTAGTTTTAGTTGCATTTTAAAGTTCTTTTTAGGGTTTCGTAGTCTACTAGAAACCCTTATCATTTCGGCAAGTCTGTCTGTCTGTCTGTCTGTCTGTCTGTATGCCGCGCCCTCATAACTTCGTCAGTTTTAGAGCTATCGACATGAAATTTGGTGTGAAGATAGATCGTGTTGAAAACTAAGAGATGTTGAGAAAAAATAATATTTTGAATACCAAATTTTAAAATATTTCTCGTGTTAGGTAAACAATTTTTGGAAGTTTTCCAAAAATATTTTAATTGTTTATTGAACCCCTTCCCATACATGTGAAAGAGGAAAAAAATTCCTGTAATATTTAGTAGGGTATCGTTGAATAGGTCTTTTAAAAGTAAGGGAGGTTTCTTTGAAACAATGTCTCTAAACTGTTTCTTTCTCGAGATATTTGCTTTAAAAGGGCGTTTTGAGCCTTAATTTGTTCCAGCTGTAACTTCTAAAGTACGCAAACTAAAAATTTGAAAAATATGGAATATAGTTCTTATTATAAAGTTACCATGAAAACTATAACGAATACTTTGCCACTTAAGATTAAGAAAATATTAAAGTTTTTCAATTTGCGGTTGGTCACCATACAGTTGCAAACAAACCATGAAACCAGCAACAAAATTAACTTTGTAACGCCGAAAGACCTGATATTTAAACGTTGACTACGAAACCCTATTTGTGAGCGTGTCTGACACGCTCTTGGCCGCTTTTAGTAGTAGCTATTTGAAGGATAATACTAGACATAACTATGTAGGTAAGTAAGTATTCTATTTTGAATAACTTTAACCACTTCAATGTCTAAATAGCGATTCTCAGTCACATTAGTCTGATTAGTGATGTCTACACTATCCCTATTGACTACTTTAGTCAGGCATCTATTTTCAATTGACTGTTGTTGTGGTTGTTGATGATGATTGATTGATGTGATGATTTAAGAGTATTGTTGTACAAGCAGAGTATTGCTGGCGTGTGATGCCGGCTTAGAATAGCATCACCCCAATTCTACCCGTGGGTGTAGTAAAAAGCGACAAAGGGATAATCATCCAGGGAATAGGCAGCAGCGTTCCCTGTCAACGCAACATCTTGCGCTGCGCTCGCCAATTCGCCTGCCAAGCGTGGTGAGTATTGCAATACCCCCCGATAGGGGGGAGGCCCATGTCCAGCAGTGGACTGTTGTGGCTGTTATGGTTATGGTCATGGTTGTATAAGATGGTATAAGTACAACCAGTCTAGCTTGACTCGACTAGCTGAAACATTTCATGTGGGAGATCCTATTTGTTTATACATATTTCGATGTATGCTCCTAGGGAAAAGCGGTTCAGTTTAACGGACTGTAAGACCCTTAAAATAATTGCAGTTTGTTTTTATTTTTACATTTTCTTACATCCCTGTATTGAAAAATTACAAACAATAACAATGATAATTTCTGATTATATTCTAGTTCTCATAAAGCAACACCAGATTGAGAAGTGTGTGCCAGTTCAGTGCAACGCAGTATACCATGCAGAATAAGGACACTTGAAGCACAGAAGACTCGCCGCCCACGCCGAGCCCGAACCAAACGAAAAGCAGTGCTTTCAATCGATTTAAAGGAGAAACACCAGAGAAACCTAGTGGCCATTGATACACAAGCATCTAAAGCATTTTTGGCTGGGATTTGCATGCATGGTAAAATAAATCAGAAAGTAAAGACACCCGGCGCGTCACGATTCCAGTAAACATAGCTACATTAGCTACTACATAATATGTTCGTTTCCTTTTCTTGATCTGTAAAATGATAAATAAATTGTGCTGCTGAAACCAGGGCCTTTCTATTTTGCAAATAAACAACAAAAGCGAGCATTATAACAATGTCCTTATTAAAATAATCCATAATGATATGTATAGATCATATTCATAAGATAATTATCAACAAAGACAAAATAGCGATACTGACGATCAATAGATGGCGCTTTTTATTGTTGAAATAGGGTACCTATTACCTAAATAAATCGTGGTGTACTTGCAAAACCTAGAAATCGCATGAGACATTTGCTCAAATATATCGCAATAGGTAGGTAGCTACATTTCGGCAGCTCATTTAGAAAAACACGAAGTTACATTTTTAAATGATTTACAACAAGCCAAGCTTGGAGCCCTTTAGCACCCTCTAGGTACAAAATTGCTGACATATTATATTTGTTAAAAATACGCCTAATGATTCACCATATCCTAAATATCACCATAACACCACAGTTTAAACTAACCTTTTAACCTTTTGAACGCCAACGACAACTATAGTTGCTAAACGATCGCGTGCTTACGACGCCACTGACAACTAAAGTAGTCTAAATTTTGCTATATTTATAACTTCAATTCTGTATTGTTTAAGACACCTGACTGCTTGTCGCATCACTAGCCGATCTTCATATTTTTGTATGCTTGGCGTCGGGGTGAGGCGACGTAAAAACTGTGGCGTGCAAAGGTTAATAGATTTTAGCGGTTGTCTACAACAGTCAAAATATCGAAAAATTTATAAAATTTGTAATGATTTTATAATCGAATCCCAAAATATTGCAATACTCGTACAATACAAAACAATATATTGTACTTTTACATCATAAGATAATAATAACTAAGTTAAAATTTCGAAAATAGTTATTATGAAAATTTTATCCCCTGGTTAAAAGAAATCCCTCAAGTTTTCAACAGATGTCGCTGTTATTTTACAAAAAAATTTGAAGAAAGGGATGTAGCAACGATTTTTGGAAAATGAAACTTCCTAATTTTTGCTCTTTTAGGTAGGTATAAGATTCCGTTTAACAAGTAGAACTGCACTTTAATAGGAACCCACGCGCCATATTCTGATATAGATAAGTCTTGGATGAAGCTAGGTATACAGGGGGTGTTAGGAAAAGCAGTACGTTCCTTCAAACCGCACGTTTTATAGGTGTGATTAATTATCTTAAAGGTGTTCAAACAATTTATAAAAAACTATTAGAAGATAATATTTTTCAAAAACGTTTGTCAAAAGTTTTAATTTCCATAACTATCAATACTCAGAAAAAGTGCGGCGGGGGTTCGTTTCGTATTTACGTGCAGATAAACATGGGAGAAGGACCTGGAGAGGCTCGTGCGGTTGCGAGCGAAGCGAGCTCGGTTTGCGGCACCCAGATATCTGTCATTAACTTTCGAACGACTAAGGCGGAAGCCAGAGGAGGGGCGAGTGCGAGCGAAGCGAGCACTGATACTAGACAAACCGGGTGCGAGCGCAGCGAGCACGGGACTTCTGGGCACCCCGACTTCGGATAGGCTAGGTTCAGAAGGCTATGGCGGAAGCGAGCAGGCGAGCGTAGCGAGCGCTCGCTTCTGCCGTAGCCTTCGGGTTAGGTTGACATGTATGCATGCCTGCTCGTGCTTGTTTGCATGCATGCTTGTGGTTGTTTGCATACATGAATGCTCTCTTGCTTGCATGCATGCATGCATGCACGATTGCTTGCTTGCATGCATGCATGCTTGCTTGTTTGCTTGTTTGCATGCATGCATGCATGGACATGAACTTGGAAGTTGTTGCGTGGTATAGCATGTTTGGAATAAAATATATTTGGATTTTGAAATGTGGAGAAGTGTAGCATATGGGTCAAGAATATTTAAAGAAGAAAATTGTTGGATTATGATACATATGGATTTCGTTACTGCGGTATTTAGTTGATCTGGAATTTAAATCGATAGTCAAATGAAAAACAGGAAAATAACCTTAGGGATTAACAAAAGTTGGAAAACGGTACTTTGGCAAATCATAACGGGAAAGTAAAAAAGGCGAACCGTTTTCGGGAATATGATATTCAGGTTTCAAATTTTCGGAAGTACAATATGTAACAAATATGTTGATACTTCATTCATACTAGTCACCTTGTAGTAACCTGTACCTACTCTTCTTTTGTCTTTTATGAGAAGGACACGAAGCTTCCTCAAACCCTATGTTGGTTCTTCACAATCGAACAGTCAAAAACTGTTTATAAATATTATCTTAGACTAAAATCTTAGTTAAGATAAATGAGAACAGATTGGTTAAAATGGGTTATTATAATCAATACCAAAGTTTAGCCTAAGTAAAGTAATATTTACAGCACTTTCAGGAATTTATTATACGTATTTCATACAGATATCGATGGTCTTAATTTATTTTACACTCAAGTTTATGCCCATAAACCAGGGTCTGCAGGGTCTTTCAAAATTTTGCGGTTGCAATGGTATGAGGATCAAAACACTCCGCTTAACCAGGTCTCCCGAAGACAGCTGCACTGCAATTTACAATCATCAAGTATGTTACTGTTTGGTCAATTTTCTAACTAATCTTCTATCAAATAATGAAGCCATGCAGAGAAAAACCTACAGTGACCCATTTTTGAGGTTAACAAGGGAGCTATGAGCCGTGTGGTGCCGACAGAGTAGAATAGCACCACCCCCTCTCTTCCCGTGGGGGTCGTAAGAGGCGACCGAGAGATAAACCCAACCCAAACAGCCAGGGCCAACATTATGGTGGCGGATAATCCACCACAAAAGCATTCCCAAGGAGGGTTGACGTCTGGTAAGCGGCCGGTCGTAAAATTCAGCCAAATCCTTTTGCAACACGATTTTGTGTTCAACGAAACGTGTTGCGACGACCCCAAATAATTGGGATAAGGGCAGGAAGATGATGATAATGAAGGGAGCTGAGATATCTGTTGGCTTTAGGTACGCATTGTGTAAGAAAGAAGTAATAGTTTGTTTTTTCTGATCAGTAATTATATATGATAAATACAAATTACCTGCATTGATTGCTGCATTGTGATTATTTACTATGTTTTGCATTGGCAAAGCTTGCGGATTTAAACTTTATAATGACAATTTTGCACAAAATATCTCCATGATGGATTATTATTCATGATGTGGTGATACATTTTATTAATATTATTGAATCAAGAAATCAATTTAATTTAGTCGAAAGAAACCTACAAGCATAAATATTTTGATTTTGCAAGCCGTCAACTCAATCAATGACATTTACTTCCATAGATTTTATCTATGGATTTTATAAGATCACTAGCTTAGCTGCCCGTCAGCGGTTTCACCCGCTGCAACCCATCTTTTACCCCTTTAGGGGTTAAAAATCGAAAATCCCTGAAACACGTGTTTGATTATTTTAGCTCATTGATCTAATCACATATTTTGAAACAGATCGCATTTAAAAATAATGATTTACCATACAAACTTTTAACTCTTTTTTACCCCTTTAGGGGTTAAAAATCGAAAATCCCTGAAACACGTGTTTAATTATTTTAGCTCACTGATGTAATCACAAATTTTGAAACAGATCGCATTTAAAAATAATGATTTCCCATACAAACTTTTAACCCCCTTTTTACCCCTTTAGGGGCTAAAATTTGAGGTAATAAATATTTAAAAACCTGCCCCTTCACTTACTTTATATAATAAAAAAAACCGCATCAAAATCCTTTGAGGGGTTTGAAAGATATAAGGAAACATACATACAGACACGGGAAGGGACTTTATACTATGTATTAGGGTTTTCTACCCGGGTACCCGGGTCCGGGTATACCCGGGTATTTCAGATTTTTGGTACCCGGGTACAAACGACGTACGTACCCGGGTACTCGAGAAAGAGATAGATGGACTGATGTAATACAAAGAAAAGAGTAAAAAGATTGAAAGATTAAGTTACATTTTCCAAAATATTATTTCTTTTAACAAATTGACTTCATATATGTCTAGTTTTCTATACAAATTGACTTTATACATCTAATTTTCCATAGTGTTTTATTAAGATAAAATATTTGTATTATTTTTTGTGAGAATTTTTATAGGTATGTAACGAATTTTCTCAAAATCTGCGTGTACGATTTCAAGTTTCTTTCGCCTTTAGAAAGTTAGGTTTATTTATCCTGAGATAGTGTAGATACTTTTTAACACGCCAAAATATCTTACTCCCACGTAAAAACTATAAGAAGCGAATAAAAAAAAAAGAAAATGCAATGCTGGAATCAATTAAATATTTATTGTATACCTATTTTATTTCTCTTATGTTACTAAATTATTATCATTTTCTAAACCTGAAAGCTAGGTATTATAATTAACTTAAAATAGAGACAACTTTTAAATCTTTGTTTCTCAATTTCTAACCCATTTTTACATAAAAGCTAATACCGGTACCAGGTATACCCGGTATTTAAATAAATCATACCCGATACCCGGTATCAAAATTGGTCGGGTATTCGAAAACCCTACTATGTATTGATGATAAGTATTACCAAAAAATTTTGGTTAAAGAGTTGTATTTACGGTTTCTTCTACCGGGAGTAACGGAAAGGGTATAACAAGCCGAAAGGAGGTCAAGATACCTACTCATGAAACTAAACAACTTTCCCCATGAAACATATGAAAAAAGAAACATACCTACTTCGACCCATGTTCCATGGGGAAAGTTGTTCAGTTTCATGAAAACCTTGACTTCCTTTCGGCTTATTATACCCTTTCTGTTACTTACTGTATATTTGCACACAGAAATGCTTACCTACTGCAAAGGATTTGGCTTAATTTTACGACCGGCCGCCTACCAGACGTCAACCCTCCTTGGGAATGCTTTTGTGGCAGATTAACCGCCACCATACGGTTGGCCCTGGCTGTTTGGGTTGGGTTTATCCCTCGGTCACCTCTTACGACCCCCACGGGAAGAGAGGGGGTGGTGCTATTCTACTCTGCCGGCACTAACTTTTTGTTCTTTTGATAAATGTCGCTGATGCACAAATGTTATACTGCGCAAGCTATGAAATACATTTAAGAATTTGAATTATTTGAAATTCGCCCACTAAATGAGTGAAAGCCTAATAAAACTGAACTATTTTACTTTAAAAAATACAATAAAAATTGAGGTGACCCCACTTGTAAAATGGTTCCATGCGCCTTTCATTTTAAAAGGTAATCTTATAAAAGCAATGAACAGCCGTATTTTTCGATTTTTACCGGTGGTGTACTTACTTACACGCCCGCTATGTAGTAATAATCTTATAATATAACCTCATGTTTACGTTCTATTTTTGTTAGTAAAACGAATTTATAGACGAAACGAATATTTATAAACTTTATCGCTTTTTTTGACATAAAATGCACATGGAAAGCTATTCTAATCTGACATCACTTTTATGTCATATTCTCGGATAATTCATTCATTTTTGAATGAATGATATCCATTTTTTGACAATTACTCACACATATGCAAAAAATATTTGTTATACATTGATTGTTATAAAGCAAAAATGTTTTTGGTCAGTACAAAATGTTCAATGTACTGCTATGTTAGAGCGTTTTGTCGCCGATGAACCAGAAACACTCATGACGTTTTCCTTGACGCGCAAATGACACATCGTGAACGTGGCAGATTCGGGGCCCTGAAAACGTGAAATGTGCATAATGTCTCATTTGAATCTTTTAGGAAAATTAAATAATACAAAGCAAAAGACAGCACTGTGCGTGTGGCTGAATGAGTACTGAGTACTGGCCCAAATATTTTTGGAAGAAAGAAAAGAAACGAGCAGATGTATTAAAAATCAAAAATCCGACTGCGGTTATTTTAAACTTGTATTAACTTGTATCTTGAATTTATAATATAGCCAGTGTCACTCGCGCTACTGAGACAAATCTAACTATACCTCACAAGTCAAAATCCGCCCAACTGTTTGGGCTGTAGCTAGAGATGAAAATTACCTTGAAACTTTCTTTTTCTGAGGTAAGTTTCCTGAAAGTTACCTGAAAGTTTCCTGTCGAGGAAGTTTTCAAAACTGATTATCTGACTTAAGAAAACAATTGTTATATTATTAATATTGCTTTAATTTTTCAGTTTTGTGCTTTTTATTCGATAAGGGGAGGTAACAAGTAAGGAAGGAAGTTTAAAACAACTATAAACTATAAAAATGAACATTTATTTACATAATCATATGAAGAAGTGTACGAGGTCAATTAGATATAGAGTTAAGTAAAATTGAGAGCACGCTAAACTTATACTTTGGGCTTTTTTTGTTTAAATAATGTGAGCGATACGAATCATATTCACATTGTAACTGTAAAGTTTGTCGTGCTCGTAGATGTACCTAAATACCTACCTTAGACTATTTAATGGTCTAAGCGGAATACATAAATAATATTGCCTAGGTAGTTAATAAAGTCATTAAAATTATTTCATTAAGACGTCTCATTTAATAAAATTCAAGTAAGTAAAATATTTTGATTGTAATGACTTTCTATTTGATTTTGTACAAAATACAAATTTTTAACCTTATTTTCATTTAAACATACTTAGTATCACTAACTTATTACGTTGAAAAGACATTTTTGAAAACTTCCTCGCGAGGAAACTTTCAAGTAACTTTCGGGTAAATTACCTGAAAATTACCTCGAAACTTTCAATGTTTCGGAAACTTTCAGAAATTTTCATCTCTAGCTGTAGCCCGTGAAAACGAATTTCTTGTCTACATAAATACTCTCCAAAAACATAACACTCTTTCTAGCTTGAGTGTGTTGTCTGCTATGATATTATTATGGTCTGTGATGGTCACGTATGTGACTTGCCTGCCCCCTATCCTACGGCTATCAAGGTCTGTGTGGTCACGTGTGTGACCAGCCTGCTGCCTATCCTATTTCTTTCCTTGTTTTGTTCATTCCATAGGTACTGTGGCGAAGATGTTCCTCTTTGGAACATCGAGGTAATATCGTTTTCAAATCCATCGCCTATCACGATCCTCGTTTATCCACCATTCTGGCTCTGACTCTCTTTGAGGAAACACCTCGTGTCCCTTGAGCCTTACCTAGTTATCTACGCTCCGAGAATTGTATCAGCTAGGTCCTGTGTTTAGGCTAGCTGCAGTTTATATAATATGTACCTAATTAGGAAATGTGCGTGAATACAACATGAACCTCTGAAGATACCTGTCTCTCTTTTACTTTGTCACACATTTCCACCAAAGTACTGTCGTCAGCAAAGCCACAAACCCATTAAAGGAATCAACTTATACTGGTATTTCCAAAGGTATTTCTATGAAAAAAAGTATTCTTACTTATTAAAAACCAGTATAAGGTGGTCCCTTAAATCGGTAGGTGGAATTGCTGGCGATAGTACGTTTATAGCACATTGGCAATTTTTCTTGCAATCTCATCAACCTCTAACTCTCCGCATTAACTGACTAGGTATATTTGATATACATGTAAAGGGTAAGTTGTCCTGCTGCCTACTACATCTTGTTTTGTAAACAAATTGTTTTTATGGCCATACAACCAGAAGAAAGATAACGGCAAGGAGTTCTTTTCCAGTTTAAGTAAAACAAAACAAAGATATCACAACGGCCATCAAAATTGCGCCTACTGAACAACATTGTTGTGAATATTAACAAATAAAATAACGATAAGGTGTGATTAATAAGTTTCCTAATTTATTTCACAAGTTAAATTCTTCATTGTAATTATAAGACACCTTTGCACGAGGAATTTCAAATTGTTTGGAGACGATGTCAAAGATTTTAGATAAAATATACGCAGGTGAGTTAAACTGAAGTATAGTATAGGTATACAAGGGGTCTATATAATATCAACTCACTTAATATTTACTAGACCTAAAGTTCTCTCCCGCTCACTCGTGAACAAATCAAAACATAAGGCTGCGATTTTTTCAGACTGTAATATTTTACAGCAATAATTTGTTACTTCTATGTATAGATGCAGCAACATTTACTGAATCGCTCAACATAGTTTTTGTCCGGCTTGTCGGTTTTAATCATAAATAAAGTTGAATTCTTCATGAGTTAGCGTCAGAGACTGCACCAAATACTTATAGTACTCCTGAAACCACAATATTCGTAAAATTCACTTCTGAAATGTAAAATACTCCAGAAATGCACCACTTTCAATTTGATTATGTATGACACGGCGCCAAGTTAAACACTGTTATGCTAAGTTGACGTTTTACGATTCCATAATATTGTGTTAAGCTGTTAAGCGGGGCCCACACGTAGTGTCCATAGCTGCGATATTTTAGCGCATCGCTAATGCACGCGTCTGTCAGATACATACAGTCCAGCAAAAAAGAGTAGACAAAAAATGCGGGCGCCACTTTGTATGAAATTTCAAAATTAAATAGTAACATTAACTAAGAATGGCAACAATTTATTATGATTTTTTTAGTTCCATTTTATTTAATTTCTACTCTTTTTTGCTGGACTGTACTTTCAAATTCCCCATACTTAAAACCGATTTTAACGCAAGTTTCTGAACTGCGCCGTTTCAACGCAAGTTTCTGCTTTGCGTTATTTTAACGTCGGTTTGTAGTATGGTGAATTCAAGATTCGTATGAATTCCAACAGACGCATGTGTTATCACTACGCTAAAATAGCGTAGCAACAACAGAGTAGCAACGGAAGTTAGATGTGGGCCCCGCCTTAAGCACTGTTGAATTCCAACAGACGCATGTGTTATCACTACGCTAAAATAGCGTAGCAACAACAGAGTAGCAACGGAAGTTAGATGTGGGCCCCGCCTTAAGCACTGTCATAGAGCCCGAAGTCTGGCTGAACAAACTTCAAGCGCCTTTGCCTTATTGCGCTCCAAAAAGCACCAATTTATTCATCTTTTGATTTCACTTGGTAAACAGAATAACGTACAAAGTGCCGCGTTGTAATTTGTTTTTGTAGTTCTTGTTTAATTCAAAACAGTTGTGTAAATATACAGGTATTAATTTACTACAAGACAAAAATCAAAGTAAAATGTAGAACGAAATTAGGTATAATATTTTGACAAAAGTAAAATTTTATAAGCTTATTTCATAAGAGCAGTCACTTTACTATCGTACGCCTAGTTAAACAGTGGTATGCTATGGGATTGGACAGAATTAACTCTATGATAAGTATTCGGAGATGTTCGCTTGCATTATTATTTAAAAGCAAAACATGTAAGTATACTTATAAAGATCACTGGTAAAATACTACTTATGCACAGCTCAGTAACAGGATTCAAAATGATAGGATTGCTGAAATTGCCCTATTTTGTGTTTCGGTATCTGTAGTGAAGTATATTGGGAATTTTAATGCACTTACAGTGCTACATAAAAAAATACAATGGTCAGCCAGGCGCCGGTAGCTTAGTTAGCAGAGCAGTGGGACGATTCCCCACTGTCCCGGGTTCAAGTCCAAGCGGTCGCTGATGAATATTCAATTTTCTTATTTTCAATTTACATAGTAAAGTAGTTTGCCGGGTTTATAAATGATCATTGTCTTACACTTACACACCGTTTTCATTATAGTAAATACTATCTATAGGACTACTAATACCAACTTGTAATAAATTGTTAGAGTCGTACAATTAAGTAAACACTTGTTAATTACAAGGGTAAAGTCGCTTCGTGTGGAATGTCAGAAGTCGCAGGTAAGGCGACGATGTGAGTTGTCGTACTCCAGTCAACTTACGGATTAAAAGAATAGGTGGATTACAATAATTAAAACAACAGTGGATTACAATAATTAAAAGAATAGGTGGATTACAATAATTAAAACAACGTTGCTTATTATAAATTTATTAAGGGTAAAATCACGTCGTGTGGAATGCCAGAAGTCGCAGGTAAGGCAACGACGCGAGTTGTGTTATGCTCTATTCAATTTACGGATTAACAACTGTAGTATACTTAATATGTACACTTTTTTATAGTACTGTTAGAAATTTCAAATTCAGGATTTCTGTCAATAGTTAGCACCGGTGCTACATGGCGGTAACTGCTAAACATCACAAGTATGACCAAGACAAAAAAAATATTATTATTATTCTTGAGCAGGCAGGCAGTCGATGTTCGACTGATAATGCCTGTATCCAGTTATTTATAGTAAGTTTTCATTTGTTTTATTTTCATTTGTTTTTTATGTTCATCGAGTCTATTTTTGAATATGTTGATGTTTGGGGCTGAGACTACATCTTCTGGTAGCTTATTCCATTCATTGACAACTCTATTCGCAAAGAAGTGTTTATGAGGAAGATTTTGTGAAGCACAAGTTTCTAGTTTTAGGTGATGGCCTCTTAGACGGGTGTTGATATCCTTCTTGAACATATATTGGAAGTTTTGGAGGTTGTAGTGCCCGTTTAAGATTTTATAAGTTTCTATAAGATCTCCTCGGTCTCTTCGCTCTTTTAGAGTGCTTAGTTTCAATGCTTCTAGTCTTTCATTATATGGTAGTCTCGTTAGTTGTCTTGGTATTTTGGTGAATCTGCGCTGTACTTTCTCCAACAGTTCAATGTCCTTGACAAAGTAGGGACTCCAAACTTGAAAAGCATATTCCAGTAATGGTCTTATGTAGGTCTTATGTATGTTCAGCATCATGTCTGGAGTAAGGATTCCAAAGGCTTTTCTTATTAAATAGATGAAACTGTTAGCTCTTTTTGTGATTGTGGTGATGTGATCTTCCCACTTCAGGTTGTCTTTAATGATAACTCCCAGGTCAGTTTACAAATACTTACAGCTCATCGAAAACATAGGTACCTGTTATATTTCGAAGTCAAACAATAGATCACTCATGATGGGTAGAAGATAATATTTTCATCTCTCCGGTGACTGGTCTATTTTGTTTGCAGGTGCTTTTAGTAACAAAACAATGCTAGCAGACTAGCAAGCAGATGGTATATACATCTCTTCGGTGACTGGTCTATTATGTGATAGTACAGGAGCATAGGACGCTGACGAGACGTGTTAATAAGGTAACTCGCGCGGGTCCTGTGTAAATTTGCCTTTACGCCTGATATCCGCGCGCCGGGCCCGTCCCCACATTATTCTTAGCTAACGGTGTAATTTATAATGATTGTGCAGTATATGTGAGTGTTCAAAATAAAACAAGCGAGTGTGTTCTATTCGGGAAGCAATAGACACAAGTTTAGCATCGTCACCGATTGTAAGCAATTCATCCTGTTTTGAAATCTAAGGGTTAAGAGACAATAATTATAAAGTGAATGCACTTTATTTAAATAGTTTTGTCTGTTTCTTTAAAGATTTCTTCTAACTAACTAATGTCAAGAACTAACCTGCTACAAAAACGGTTCAATAATTCTTCTCATATGATAATAATTTTGCTGACAAAGTTTTTAGTCATGCTCGCCTTACGTCAAGATCAAGACGCGTATTTAAAGAATATTTATCTGCGCATTTTCTTTATACTACACAAAACTTGCGTAAACAAATAGAGTATAGCAAACAAGAACAAATGAATAGAGTTTAGCGCGACCGCGAAGACACTGAACAATTTGTGATCCGAGCGAGGGAACTACACTACACACCAATATCAGTGAAGTGAGATATTAGAATATATGCCATTCCCATAAATGTCTCTAATACTTACACGCAAGGTGTTATAAACAAATAGGAAGAGTTATAAACAAATGCCACTAACAAAAATAAATAAATAAGTAAATAATTTAAACATTTAATAAAATTTAGTAAATAAAATCATAACTTTCTTCACTGAACAGTTTCATGAGATTCGGGTTTTCATGCATTATTCTTTTTAACGACTCTTTGCGTTTAACCAGGATTTCTTCAATCTTTTCTTCCCGGAGTTTTGCTTCGGATTTTGCTGGAGGCAATTTCTTTTCTTCGATGTGAGGCCCGAAGCAGGTGCAAGCTGGGTCTTCTGGTATTGTCATATCTTCTTTACTGGAGCACTGTGTTTCTTTATTGCGATGGGTTTCTTTTGTGGTTGCGAATGGTAATTCACGGTACACCATTGCCTTGGGGTCTATAGACTCCGGTGCAGGTTGCAACTTAGCAGTCTTGCTCAATATTGCGTTTACCCTCATGAACTTCTCCTGTGAGAAATCTAAGTATTCGTTCAGATCCGGAAAAGTTAACTTACCAATATAATCCTGACAATTTCTAGAAGGACAATTATGAAGACGTTCTATATCATCGACCAAAAAAAGTTCATTAGATGATTTAGGTGTAGTTTCCGGGGATAAAGTAGTTTCCTCCAACTTTGATGAACTGGATTCTTTTTCTGGTTGATACAAAGGTTGCTGTTCATGACATTTACAAGGATGGAGCAAGTCTCTTACCTCTTGGATTTTTTGACATTTTGCATAGATATGTTGTCTGTTTAGTCTAAAATATGGCAAATCTTTGTGCAGTGGAACTGATTCTTGACTCCCGTACTCAGTAGAAACAGACGGAGCCGTATCACCTACTACAACAAAAGGTCCTTCATCATCACAGACAAATTCCGGTTTATCAGGTTCTTGAAACTCAAACAGATTTTTAACGTCGTCGCTGTTTATCAATATGGAAGTGGGATGTTCTGGATACTTCTGAATTTCATTTAGTTGCAATACAACCAGTTTTTCGAGATCCAGCAAAAATGTTGTTTGTTCTGGTAATAATTTTAAACTAAAACTGATGAACTTCAGGAATAACTGAAGTATCTTCCTCACTTTCTCTTCCCAATCTTTGTTTATATCTAAGATGCTTCTTTTGTGCTTTGTAAACTCGTCTAAAATTTCTTCTTTTTCCTTCAGAACTTTCAGTTTTTCTTCTATTTCATTATCGTGAAATCTTTCAAGTAAAAATTTACGCATCTTGCACTTTTTCCTTTCGGTACACATGACATACATTGTGCTGGTTGTGGCTTCGATTTCAATTTGCTTGCAAAAGCTTCTCAAAGCCTCGTTACGTTTTGCAACTGCTTGATTAACAAGTTGGTTACTTCTGTCTTTTTCATTGCGCAGTAACAGTTTATAGTATTTTTTCATTTTTCTCACTTCACTGTCGTATCTTTTCCTTAATTCTTTCTCTAAAATTTTTTTTTCATATTCTAATCTTTCTTTAATTTCTATGTTAAGATCATGTATCATATTGCAATGAGTACTTATCATTATTGTTCTCACTTCAGTTCTCAAATGTTCCTCCAACTCTTTCAGTGTATCTTCATAGAAATCCGATAATTCTTTTTGCATTGCAGAACTCTTTCTTACGAAAATCTGTTCGTAAATAACTCTTACCTTTTCAGTAATTAGTTTTTTCTCTTCCTCTTGTATATGGAACCATGCTGTATCGTTTGCAGCTAGCAGTTCAGCCAAACGCTTTAAAAATTTCGTACGTTCTCTTTGCAAGACAGCTTCTCCTATTTTCAGTATTCCTTCATGAGTAATTCCTCTCGTTATTCTTGAAGTAAAAGGTGGTACTAAATCTACTTTTCCTATCATCAAATCACTAGGTGAAATCCATGTATCTCGATCAGGATGTTTTTCCTTTTTCGATGTAGTGGCAGCATCATTTTCATTTTTAGCAACATGTTTACTTGTATGTTCGCAATATTCATCATCAAAGTAGATTTCAGCATAATTGCTGGTATTGCGTTCTCCACCTTCGTGTAAACTGTGAATACGGTTATGTTCGTTCATTTTTAAAGATAGCGATAAATCATTAATAATTAAAATATGTTTTAATCTAACAAAATACAATATCAATCTAAATCAAAATTATCAATAAAGAATTTATAAAATGATGGCTTGACTTTGAACTGAATTTTCTTTTTGTTTTGATTTTGTTGTGTCAAAGTCCAAGTTTTTCCATTGTCAGTTTATAAAGACAAGAACCAAAAAGTTTGTTTTCGGTCCCAGCAAAGTATATTTAGGATGAAGCTGAGTTCGTTTATTGAAACTACTGTGCTATATTTGCGTTATTCAAAATTTACTTACGTACTGATCCAGATTAAAGGTGTGGTGCACCAAGTAACCGGACAAGTATTCAAATCTATGGTCGTGAGCACTGAGCACCTAGTGAGCGCGGCCACAGTGATTAGCGCGTGATGGAGAGCGCCGAGGGTTTACAGCTAGATTTAATTAAATACTTCCTGCACCACCCACCTACTATTTCACCTTGCTACACTGCCTTATCTCCCTTAGCGCTGAAACCATTTTATATTAACTGGAAGTTTCGGGGCTTAGTTTACGGCTCGGTTAAAATACACAAGTGATTCCAGCAAAAAGTTACCAACCTAGAATCACTTTCGGGTTTACGTTAAAAGTGAGTTTCTGGGTTGCACAGTTACAGCACTTTTAAATTGAAAGTCATTCCTACTAAGTATTTTTCTTGTAAACGACCCTTTACATCGTAATCTTCAAAAGAAGATTCCAAGACGAGTGAGGCAAGTATGGCAGACTTGATTTGGCTTGATTGTCGCATGCTCCCTCGACTGATTTCGTGTCGCGGTCGCGAGTCGCGAGTCGCAGTGACATACGACGCCGCGCGACACGACGCGTCTACTGCGATATATCATGCTTACGGAAACAAGTTGGCCGCTGAGCGGGACAGCGTGCCGAGCAGAGATAAAGAAACCTCACAGAGAAGTGTGCTGCGATTTTAAACGGAAATATTTAACGCCTTGGCTGAGAGAACAATTTCTGTAACTCACCTACATTTTTTGAATGATACAACTTCTTGAAATAAAAATAAGAACAATGCAACTTCTTATGAACTTATGAATATCATTGTGACCGGGCTGGCGCGGTAGATCAATTGGCAGAGCAGTGGGACGGTCAGTACCCCACGCTCCCGCGTTTAAGTCCCGACCAACACTAACGAATTTTTCAATTTTCATATTTTAAATATAGCACTGTGATGTGAGTGCAATGAAATCCCAATACATTGATACAGCTTTTTTCTAAAAGTAGTGACGTGTTGAAAGACCTCTGTCAAACTCGAATCGGATAGATGAAAGGTAGTTGGTAGTAACTTCAGAACAACTTTCCTCTGCCGCCGACACGATGAATTATGCATGGGAATTAAGTTTGACGCCAGATAAGCGGCCTAAGATTTATTGGCCGATATGATGTGTAGAAAACAATCCGACTTGTTACGAGTTTCTGAAATATAGCTGTTGTTTTTTGTGAGCACGTCAAACATCCCGCCGAGTTTTGGCAAACGTTCTCAGTGGCATACATTTTTAATAGTTCGCTGTTGGTAAAGTAAAGCGAAAGTTTCAGAACTTGACGAGAAGTAAGCTTGTTTGCCTAAATAGAGTAATATCCAAGCCCATTAGTGTACCATGTACCCACATCTCCCGAAACGTCAGACAAACACAAAATCGGTGTTGCTCAGTAGCCTTTTATCAGAGTTACGCACGCTCTTACAGGACCTACCCCGGAAATTTAACTTCGTTAAGAATGAAATATGTCCCGTCGTTATTCCACGGCTTGTTGCGCGAATACTTACATTTGGAGTTCTCCTCGGTTCTCCACGGTTCTCCCACGGCTCTCCACCTCTAGTTTTCTCATCAGCCCCAACGGAAATAATTTCAGCCGAGACTGAGTTATGACAAAACTCCGACGGACATTGCCGCATCCGTAATGAGAATGGAGTCGAGATATGTCCGTAATTTATTATCACATGCTCGTATTCCGCCGGTATTAAGCGCAAAATCGACTGTTTTTGCAACAAGTATCGTTGCACAGACAGATTTACGGGGTTGAATTTGTATTTTGTTATTTCGATAGTTATTATTAGCTTGTCGTGCTCGTTAGTGCAGACAGAGAGATTTGAAATAATGAACAAATACAAATGTAATTGACATTGACTGGAATTTTCCAAGTCATATATCTTGGATGTGATTGCCAATGCTTTAGTCGTGGATTTTGGGTTAATGAGATTAATGGTGTCAAAGATTTTTTACAATAGGTATTCATATCTTTGTGTACATAATAATACCAAATTCCGCGACTAAAATAAGTACGCAAGTGACTTCTGTTCCCTAGAAGTTTACAAAAAATTGCATAACCCCGGCGGCTGCTCGTAGATAGATTGCATATTGGCTCTGAAACGAATACCTCTCGCTAGTGTTAAAAATATTGAACAAGCATCGGCGGCGTCAGTGATCAATCGGAGTGCGCGTGAGGCTGACGCCGAATCAATTTCCAGTGTAGAGCCTCGAATGCTATTCTCTGCACGCCACGCCGAAAATTGATATTTGCTTTATATTCACGCGAACAGGTTTAGCGGTTCCCACAACAAATGAACGAAATTTCGTGTCCATTTTTCAAAAAGCTGCAGCTGCAGTGCAATTTTTCTAAAGAACGTGGATCTGGCTGAATTTGTAGCGTTGTTGTCTATGCTGCTGTCTTTACAGAGTTTTGAAAAGATATTATAAACAATCACTTGAAAACTGGGTTTATCGGCATGTTCAACGACTCATCGTCCCACCCGATGGAAGAAGAATAATAAGCACGGAAAGTCCGATAAAATGAACTTGTCGACAGCATTATGCAACTCGGCCATTTTTAAGCTGCTACGAAACGAATGCTGCCCTATACATACATGCATAAGTAGATGTAGCGTTTGTTTACGACATTTAAATTCAGTAGAGCAAGTCACGGGAAAGAGTTTCAGCATTTGTCCAGTGCAGCTAAACTCACACACGGAATTGTAAATTTATTCGTCGGTTTCTTGACGTGGCCTCTGCCGGCTACGTGAAACTACTTTTTGGACGGGGAGATTTTAACTACAAAGTTGCGCTGGTTTTAAAATAAGATTTTCTGTGTTTATGGGATTATTTTAACCGTTCAAAGATGTTGCCTTTCTTTTTATTTTTATGTATCGAACATAATATCTAGTAGCTAGAAAAACGTATGGGTAACATGACCCCAAGAACAACAATCTTTTAAAGGAAATATGATAAAAGACGACAAATCTTACACATATAACTATGTGTTTTGAGCTAAAAATGAACTATGAAACGTTCAAATATAACGCAGGCCCGGTACAATGGGTACAAATGCTTTGAGTTTAAGAGTACAATGTCCGTTCACTTACCGGCGCGCTACGTGTTATTGCCTTCAGACACGACATAAGAAGGTGTTGCTTATAATTTCGCCGGGTAAGATTGCGCAGTAATATGGGGTAAGGGGTAGCTCGAATTGCTGTATTTCCTTAATAGTCTGCATTTACCCCGCCGACAATTTGTGACAAGAGCGTGGGTGAAATTGTCGTCTAGAGGAAATAAACTAATTTACTTGATACGACATTCATAACTGAAACGCTGAACGAACGCTAGGACAATGATTTGCGATTATGTTTCATGTTTTCCAGAGCTTTTAGGTATTTATTTACGTATCTACAGGGTGTTAGGGACGGTGTACCGAAAACTTTGCAGGCATTATTAGACCATCAAACTGAACAAATTTTACTATGGAGCCAATGGTGGTAAACGAAAAAGAAATTCCGACCTCCCGTACAAAATCAGTGAACTGATCGCAAATTTTGTATGGGAGGGCGGAATTTTTTTTTTCGTTTCTCACTATTGGCTCCATAGTAAAAGTTGTTCAGTTTCATGGTCTGAGCACGCCTGCAAAGTTTCGTTACACCGTCCCTAACACCCCGTATACTTAATCCGCTCGCATGACTTTGAATTTTATTATTATTTCAGAAATTTAATAGTGATTTGATGATATGTAGCCTACCACAACCACTACTTGCTATTGATGATGATGAACATCTGAGTGATTTCGGCCGTGGCGTCCAGTTGTACTCCTAATCAAGTAGGCGCTGATGCAGCCGTAGGTGACTATTGTAGCCAATTTTTGTAGAATACTTCCTGTTACTAATAGTACGGACCTACAACAGTTCTAAAAGTACCCAAGTATCTATGTTCCCCTCGTTAAGATATTTCCGGTTATAACAACACAACACATATTTCTTGAAAGCTTAGCTATTAGAACACAATTCCCTCATTACGTAAGATGCACAAGCTAACAAGGTGCAGGTAGAATTATTTTAGTGTAAGTCCTTATTATAGGGTGTATCGGCAAAGTTAAAAACCTTCGAGAAATTTCTTCAAATGTCCTTCCGATTTAATATTGCCTGAAGAGATCACTGCTAGCTAGCGATAAGGCCAGGCCACCTTTGCTTACTTCTAGTTTTAAGTTGTGTATTGTTTAATGTTTTGATTCTATGTAGGTAGGTAAGGTACCTATGCAATGAATATCTATCCTTAAGGACACATCTAATGTCGTTTTGGGAGCAAATATTCATGTTCACCCGTACGTAGGGTTAAATTAAAATTAAATTGAAGCCAAATTTTACACGTCCTGTACATTTCTTAGTAGAGTGGTAAAGTGGTTCAAAAGCAATTAAAGCCACTTCTCTCGAGTCCTCTCCAATGAGCACGTATCGCCTTAAATCTTACGTTCGCATTAAGCAGACAGTTGCTCGCAGGTATTTTAATAACGGATTCTTTTGCAGTCACGTACTTAATATGCTGGCTTCAGTTTAATGAAGGGTGTCATAAACATTGCCATTGTAGAGGAAGAGGCACGGACTCGGTGTTGCAGTGAAAGAGTTAATATATGGTGTTCAATTTAATTATGTACAAATATTTAAGGGCTACTTCTACTCACTAAACTGAACAACTTTTATTAGAAACTTATCTTCGAAATATGAAAAAAATATGGATCTCCCATATAAACATGATGAAAAAATTCGTATCTTAGTATGGGAGGTCCAATCGTTATATTTTATAGAGTTCATCTGTAAATGTATTCAAATGTAGCTTGGCCAAAAATCTTCGATGTCATATTCATACTTTATATTTTGATTGAAAATCAAAAATCGCGCAAGAAAAAAAGTCGCGGTGCGTGAATAAAATTCGATGTGCGGACAGAGCTTTATAAAGAAAGATTTTTCTTTCTTCTACAGAAATGACATAACACACGAGAATAATCAGAAACAGTATAACAATGATACTTACTTATAAATGTTGGTTGGTCTATTCTATTCAGTACTATACCAGGTTTAATACTGCACATCTTCATCGTGCGGCGGATTAGTAGTTACCGCACTAACCCGTCAACTTGCATTATTAACAGCAACACTACCAACATAATAGATTTATGGCAAGATTAAGGCTCTATCCGCACAGCGATTTTATTTCGCGCGAACTTTTTCTCGCTTTTTTGTAACACACAAAATTTTATGCAATCTTCCGCACTGACGGAAAAAAATCAAATATTGCGCGTGAAATAAAATCGCGGTCCGCGATTAAAATTCGCTGTGCGGACAGAATTATAAACTGTGATTGAGAACTATGCACTGGTTTTTAATATCCTGACACGGATTTAGAAAACAAGTACTACGCACTATCTGTTATTCCTATAGGTAGGTACTATTTTTTTATCATGATGAACTAGACCGCGGTCCTTACCCAACTATGTCCGAAGCCTATTACTTGTGGTGGGCGGTCAAAAACTCTGACGCCTGGATTCATCACATCAGGTCATTGGACGATTTAGTGTTCCACTCGAAAAGACGAATAATCATTGTTAATCCTTATCTTTGGGTGCTACAGGATCTAACGCCGAAATTCGTTGCATTCCTAGATATTACAGGTCACCGCCTATAGTGAGTATAACAATGACGATGCCTAGATAGGACCAGCTGGAATGCAAGCAACTCCTTGTGCTAGCTGGGCTCTGAGAGGATGCCGACCGAGCCGGGCTCAACCAGCCTAATATGTATAAGTAAGCACAGGTCTATTGATGTATTGAGAAAGTGTGTGTGATGTGTGCGCTTCATCGTTAAACTTACCTTATGATGTGATACGACACACGACTTGTGTAGCTCCGTAACAGATAAATTTTAGAATACTTGTTACCCACCTTCGTAAGTCGGTGCTCTATACATAATATTCTCTTGTTACACCTATAAACTGATATTCAAGTTCAGCGCAACTACGTCACCGTGGCCTAAGATTTACTATTGCTTATTTTGGTATGAGATAATTCATAATTTTGGTAAAGACAAGTTTACAATTTATTATTTTATTTCTCTCTCTCTCATCAAGAGATTATTTTATTACGTTCTACCTCAAAGTTTCTAAAGTTAGTTCGCTATAACATTGTAAATGCCTATTCATTATAGTTCCTCCTGCTTGACTGAGCAGTTCAATAGGAATGCCAACAGCGTTTGGTGCCTAATGTAATGTAACTATACAGTTCATACAATAGTGCATTGTAGAAAGACGGCTACAGATCAAGATGGATTCCAGACCAACGTTGTGCCAACTGCCTAGCTAGGAAATGAAAGGATCAGATTGGATAATAGATTACAAACGAGATAAAAAACCGGTTGTATTCTTTAAGTATCCAAACTCAGCTGCCCGATTACATGTAAAATTTTCAACTATTTAAATAGCCCAGATTCCACAAAAGCTAATAAAATTGGAAAATAAATCTTATTGGGGTGTTACACGCTTTGTAGGGTTTTAATTACATGTAGTTTGTCATATCATATCTAAAAAAATATCAAATTCTATAACTACGAAGCTTGACACACACACACTTCCGACTCTTCTGACTTTCCGTCAATTTCCTTTCTTGAATCAAATCTAAATCTAATAGCAATAACCTAAGGTTTAAAGCGAGCATTACTATTTTCTACAATATATTACTGCGAGCATTATACTTATCTCGATTGCCGGTAAAATAAAAAGCTTCGATATAATTACTTTAATCAGTTCTAAAACTTTACTTGTATCCAAAAAACAGTTTTAAAGGAGCCCTTGACCTCTTCAGTCCATTGTACGTACCTACCTATTTTGTGTGGTATATTTAATTGTTTATCTTATCACAAGAGCCGTGACACCGCCCGTCGCCGCACGTACGAATGTCGACATCAAAGCGCGTTCGGGTACATTTTAAAAGCATGACACGACCACTGATTGTTATTTTGTACGTGTTAATTTTGCTAGGGGGAGCGGGAGTGAGCGGTTGACAAGGGCTGGCGATCGTTGGTATAGGCAGGTGCTACTGGAGTGCAGTACTGGAGTTAGTCATTTGCAGCAGTTAGGTACAGTTTCAATCAGTATGTACTGGTATGGCTAAAGAACAACGGTCATTTTATCATATCAACCTTGTCGGGTTCTTCTAAAAGCTAGAAAGATCGTAGTCAGCGCGCTATGCCGTAGCCCTACTACGAACCTCAGGCAGCAGCTACGCTGTAGCTCTGCTACGAATATCTTATACCAAGATTCAATATTAAGGAAAGTACTACTTTTCCTAACACCCTGTATAAAATAGATAGATAGAGAAGAAGATAACGAATTTTATGTTCTACCTACCAACGTGAATCAATGTGTATTGTAGAGGCAGCCCTAGTGGTGACGACTGTGGTTCGACGGTAACGTGGCGGCTGGTTGAAGACGGTCCGGCAGTCAATTTTTGCTATTGGTCACTAGTAGTAAAATATCACGCTATATACGTTATAAAAGACTATGTTAATTTAGCTTTCCTTTCATGTTTATGCCACCCACTAGCTTTTGTTAGATTTAAGCCAACGATTTACTTTTTTGTATCTTCTGTTGTCTGACAAGAAATGTGAGTTGTTGAGGCAGCCCTAATGGTGCCGGCTGTGGCTCGACGGTAACGTGGCGGCTGGTTGAAGACGGTCCGGCAGGCAATTGAATCAAAAACCTATTCCAAGCACACAAAATATTCGCAAGTAGATAAATGTGAGTTGTTGAGGCAGCCCTAGCGGTGACGGCTGTGGCTCGACGGTAACGTGGCGGCTGGTTGAAGACGGTCCGGCAGACAATTGAATCAAAAACCCCGCGACTGCCCCTGTCCACGCTAATTCTATTTATCATGCCAGTTGATCTTTGCTTCATTCTGTATTATTTACTTCTCTGCTTTTTGTTGGAATTTCGAAAATATTTTGATATATCTATGTTTTAAAAAAGAGCTATGACATCCAGTTTACGCAAGAAGTACACGTAACGTTGTGCGTTGTTTTTGTGCTACGTAACGCATGCGTTGGGACAATACGAATTTTGACTTTATTCTTATACAAATATGGTTTATTCCAAACTGTTTGGCAGATGCATCTATCGATGCAGCACTGTCTGATATTTTTGCACTAGCAGATGCGTCTGTCAAACTTTTTGACATTAACCATATTTGTATATAAAAATAAGGTAGAAAGTTTGATTTTTCAAATGCATCAAATAATGCTGCGCAAAAATAACGCACAAATGAACGTTACGTGTGTTTCTCGTTTTATTCATGCAGTCGTAGTAGTAATAAGTAAGTACGTTATATCTCTTGTCGTATATGGTGAAATTTTACTAGTGACTGCTAGCAAAAATGCAGGACAGGCTGGTGGTAAGGAACAACTTTCCCCAAGGAACACACGTTGAAATATGAAACAGATATCCTTGGGGCACCAACCTGACCTGCATTTTCGCTATCGGTCACTAGTAAAATTTCACGCTATAGAAGACGTTCAGCTTTCTTTCCATGTTTGTTTCTTACTTGTTTATGTTTCAGTTTATGAATTGGTTGTTTTTGGTAACTTATGCGGAAAGTTTTACGCAACGACCCAAACTGATAAATTACTTCCAAATTCTTCTTTTTCTTCTTTCAACGACCTGATGAACTAGTAGCAGGTCTCTGAGGTTGTGTAACTACCGCCGGTTAAATCGTATAGAACAAGTATGAGTATAGTGTAGTAGCAGATAATACACATATCGCAGCCGTTAACAGTAGGGTCATGTTCCTTAGCCCCGGTGACGTAGGTGGGTGAATATCGACAACTGCGTTTTTTGTCTCATTTCGGAGGATTTTTTATTTTTTCCGTGTTTTGGAACTTTATTTACATAATGGTAATCTTTATGGTGATTTATTTTAACTGTGGAAAAATGATAGCAATATCTTAATCAGAAGCTGAGATATTCGAGTTTGAATTTTGAAAAAGGCACCGAAATGAAAACAGTCCTCCGAAATGATAATAAGTGTGCACCGAAATGAAAAAAGACCTCCGAAATGATAATAAGTGTGCACCGAAATGATAATTGTCCTCCGAAATAATAATAAGTGTGCACCGAAATGAAATATGTCCATCGAAATGAAGTGGTCAAGTGCGAGTCTCTCTAGGCAGGCAGTGTTCTGTTTTTGTATGGTAATTTTCAATGCGATTGGATTTAACCAATACTCAAAAATAAGCCTGTATGTGAAGGGATTAGCGAAGAACCAACGTAGTGGGTGCAACAAAGTAGAACGAGTGTGGAACTGGTGACCACAGCAGAGTAGAGGTAGGATGAGTGAGGAACCGGTGTCTTCAGCATAGTGGGACAAGTGAGGAACTAGTGACTACAGCCGAGTAGGACGAGTGAGGAATTGGTGACTACAGCAAAGTGGGACGAGTGAGGAATTGGTGACTACAGCAAAGTGGGACGAGTGAGGAACTGGTAACAACAGCAGAGTGGGATTAGTTAATAACTGGTTACTATGGCAGAGAGAGACGAGTGAGGAATCAGTAGTTTCAGCAGAGCAGGACGAGTGAGGAATCAGCAGTTGTAGCAGAGTAAGACGAGTGAGGAATCAGCAGTTGTAGCAGAGTGGGACGAGTGAGGGTGTTGGAGGTAGGTAGTAGATAGGTAGTAGGTAGGCAGTAGGTAGGTAGTAGAGTAAGTAGGTCGATAGGTAAGCGGTATGTTTGCTCTCTAACACACATATTTTCTAGTAGGTAGATGGGTACGCTGCTGGTAGGTAGATGGGTACGCAGCATGCGCGCTCTCTAACACACCTACCTACTAGTAGGTAGATGGGTACGTGGCATGCGCGCTCTCTAACACACCCACTTACTAGTAGGTAGATGGGTATGTGGCATGCGCGCTCTCTAACACACCTAACTACTAGTAGGTAGATGGGTGGGTACGCGGCATGCGCGCTCTCTAACACACCTACCTACTGGTAGGTAGATGGGTACGCGGCATGCGCGCTCTCTAACACACCTACCTACTAGTTGGTAGATGGGTACGCGGCATGCGCGCTCTCTAACACACCTACCTACTGGTAGGTAGATGGGTACGCGGCATGCGCGCTCTCTATCACACCTACCTACTGGTAGGTAGATGGGTACGCGGCTTGCGCGGTCTCTAACACAGTTACCTACTGGTAGGTAGATGGGTACGCGGCATGCGCGTTCTCTAACACACCTACCTACTGGTAGGTAGATGGGAACGCGGCATGCGCGCTCTCTAACAAACCTACCTACTGGTAGGTAGACGGGTACGCGGCATGCGCGCTCTCTAACACACCTACTTACTAGTAGGTAGATGGGTACGCGGCATGCGCGCTCTCTCCCTAACACACTCACATACTAGTAGGCGCGCTCTCTAACACACCTACTTATTAGTAGGTAGGTATGTAGGTCTCGAACTTACCTACTGACCAGATAGTACGAAGGGGGTAGGTATAGGTATGCTATTATTGTGTGGGCAGTTTACATTTGTCTAGCGAGGTTTTCATAGTAGTTTCGTAAATTAACAAACCCTACCTTCGAATTCAACAAGGAACCCTAAGGCAACGAGCCTCTCCAAATTTCCGTGGGGTTTTATCATTTCTGAGGGGTGATATAGACATTTCAGTCCACCGAATCCTCCGAAATGAGAACGCAGAAATGAAAATAGAACAGTAAATTTCAAATATTTTTTTAACTATAACGATTACAGTGACATCAACAGCACTCAAGTCAAACAGTTCCTAAACCACATAAACACAGTAATTTTGAGACAAAAGGAATGAGCAATACACGAGTTAAAAAAGGCACCGAAATGATGAAAAAAATGTCGCCACTCCACAGAAATGAAATATTTTCGCTAATGGCGGAAAAACGAAGTGACATAGCTCTCGTGAATCTGCACCGAGCTTTAGAGTGGGACTAATAAAAGGCGTCGAAGGGCAAGCGGAGTGCGTAAGCGCAGGGAGTGAGGAGCTATTCTGCCATAAGTTTTTACCCTCCGGAATGAAAGGGCTTCGTCGGACACATGTATTCAGGTCTCTCAAACGTAGTACATTATAGCTAAAGAGATGAGTAATACTTATATCGATTCATTGGTTCACTGTTATTAAAAAATAACTGTAATTTCATGTCTATATGAGACCACTTTAGCATTACAGGGTATCTAATAACAAAAAATGTAAACCGGACACCCCACCGCGATGAAAAAATGGCACTTTAATATTTTTTTTATGTGACTTATAGCTTTTCAAATTAAATTATATTTATTGTACCAGGTAGTTCACGACATATTCTACCCAAAAAAAATTGCTTTAGTAGATATCTACACGATACACCCTCGTTATCAGCCTGGACACTCAATTTTTGGGCTTGGGATATTCACCCAGGTCGCGCCTGGCCCGCCTCGATAGCTGACGTGATCCGATCACCCCGGCCTACCCTTTCTACAACGGAATAGAAAACTGATACCGCTGCAAAAAGTGACACTAAAATTGCAGTATAAAAATTTTATATTATGACGTTTCTGTTTCAATAGTGTGTATTGTATAGAGCATTTGCGAGTACAGTGTAGTAGCAGATAATACACATATCGCCTCCGTTGACAGTAGGGTCATGTTCCTTAGCCCCGGTGACGTAGGTCGCGCCTGGCCCGACTCGATAGCTGACGTGATCCGATCACCCCGGCCTACCCTTTCTACAACGGATTAAAAGACAGATATTGCTGCAAATTTATTATTACCAAACGTCAAACCGAGCTCCACAATTATTAAGGTAAAGGATGAAAAGTTGAACCTTGCCGACTCAACAGTGTTTTTAGGTATAACTTTGGACGCCTCGCTCCAATGGGGGCCACATATTGAGAAATTGTCGAAGAGACTGAGTTCAGCAGCATACGCAATTAAAAAAATAAGATATCTCACTGATGTAGATACTGCTAGACTACTTTACTTTAGTTACTTCCACTGCTTAATGTCTTATGGTTTATTATTATGGGGCCATGCTGCGGATGTAAAAAACATTTTTGTTCTGCAAAAACGGGCTGTTCGAGCAATTTATAAATTAGGGCCTCGGGACTCCTTTAGGGAAAAATTTAAAGAGATCAACATATTAACATTAGTGTCACAATATATTTATGAAAATTTAGTGTATGTTAAAGCCAATATTGACACTTTCAAGAAAAATTGTGATCGACATAATTTTAATACTAGAAATAAAGACAAACTAGCTGCGCACATAAGTAGGCTTAGTAAAGTAAGCAAATCGTTTAAGGGAAATTGTATACGCTTTTATAACAAGCTTCCAAAACATATTCAAGACTTACCATTAAATAAATTTAAACCAGTAATAAAACAAAACTGTACAAGAAAGGTTATTATGATATTTCAGATTATATGCAAGATAAATCTCCATGGGAGTAGTTTTCCAATGTTTAAAATAAATTTCACAGACGAATCAGTTAGAATTATCTACTGTAATTTATTATTATTTCATTATTGTTTCAGCCGTTTTTGGCTTTTTACTGTTTATTTATTTTTAAAACTTAGCTAGGGTAGCATAGGGTCTAATCGATTGTAAATTTAGAATAGGAGCACTTCTGGGCAGGTTTTTGGGGGGTTTTCCTGTCCAGGGGGTCCGGCTAATTATAAGCATGTAACTTTTTTGTTTTATGTTATCTGAATTTAATTCTATTTACATGCCGTGTGGTTAGCCTGGCCAGCCCCGAGGCAGTGCCTTTATTTTTATTTTTTTATCCCGCCCGAGCCGCGTCTACACTAGGACCGCAAAATTGTTATAAGAAAAAGAAAATTGTGTCATTCAATTTTCTTTTTTTTACAATGACTTATCATTATTTTGTAATGACTATCAATAAGTGATATTTTTTGTATCCAACATTGAATAAATATATTTCATTTCATTTCATTTCATTTCATTTCAAAAAGTGACATGAAAAACTATACACAAACAATAATACAGAAAAACTGCAGTATAAAAATTTGACATAATGAAGTATCTGTTCCGTTTCGACTAAATATGTATAGTGTGTGTGTATAGATAGAGCATTTGCAAGTACAGTGTAGTAGCAGATAATACACATATCGCCGCCAGTGTTGACAGTAGGGTCATGTTCCTTAGCCCCGGTGACGTAGGTCGCGCCTGGCCCGCCTCGATAGCTGCCGTGGATCCGATCACCCCGGCCTACCCTTTCTACAACGGATTAGAAAACAGATACCGCTGCAAAAAGTGACTTTAAAAACTGCAGTATAAAATTTGACATTATGAAGTATCTGCTCCGTTTCGTCGGAACATGTATAGTGTGTGTGTATAGATAGAGCATTTGCGAGTACAGTGTAGTAGCAGATAATACACATATCGCAGCCGTTGACAGTAGGGTCATGTTCCTTAGCCCCGGTGACGTAGGTCGCGCCTGGCCCGCCTCGATAGCTGCCGTACCGATCACCCCGGCCTACCCTTTCTACAACGGATTAGATAACAAAAAGTGACACTAAAAACTGTAGAGTATGAAAATTCAACATTATGACGTTTCTGTTACAATGGTGTGTATAGAGCATTTGCGAGTATAGTGTAGTAGCCTAAGGTAGTAGCAGATAATACACATATCGCCGCCGTTGACAGTAGGGTCATGTTCCTTAGCCCCGGTGACGTAGGTCGCGCCTGGCCCGCCTCGATAGCCGCCGTGGATCCGATCACCCCGGTCTACCCTTTCTACAACGGATTAGAATGCAGACTTGACTGCCCACGTTTTGAGTGCTAATGATTAAATAATTTAAATACAAATAGCTAAGCACTGGTCAAAAGTTATATAAATTGTTAATATCGACTCGATGAAGAAGAAGAATACCAAATATGACTTGTGTTAGGTAGGTACTTTACTATTTTTTCGAAAATGAATTCCACTGTCAAATATTATGTTTTATTTACAAAATTTGGTAACAACGGAAAAGTTTCTTTCAAACTAGGAAACTAGGATACCGTACCTACAATTCATGGGGTCTCTTCATTGTTCTAAATTGCCCGCGCTCTGTAGATATTAGACGCCCTCGTTTTGTGTGTTTCGGAGTCATTGAAGTAGTTGTATAATCCAAAAATTTGATATTATATTACCTACCTGCAATACCTTCAGCTAATGAGCAATCAGAAATAATATTTGCCTCATTTTTGTCTAGAAGAGACGTAAAGGTCAAGAAGTCATAAAACTGAGCATTTACTTTTTTCTTTAAAATACTCATTCTCCAGACGTTGCCGCAACTAAAGCAAAGAAACAGTTGAAAGAAATAATGAAAACCCGACAATGAAGGATATTGTTCGAAGCGAGCTGATTGCGAGTTTGTCCACGTGGGGCTCCAAGTTTCACCGCCAGGGTGAAGAAAGCTTCATACAATACAACGCAGTGCTCAAATAAACCTGTACCAAAGCTAAGTGTCTATAGTTCGCACCAAAGTTTCTACACGGCTATGTGTATGCGTTGGCGTAAGTCTTAAGGTCGCGTTTAAAGCTCAAACTTTGTTTGTTATCTGGGATAGAAAGCCCGCGTCGATCACGCGTAGGTACCTACAATACGCGAACGAGTTCATGACCATTCTGAAATATGTGCATCCTTGTCACACACGCCAGTATCACTGCGAATATGACAAGGAGGCGCATATTTCAGGAAGGTCATGAATTCGTTCGCTTACTGTACGTCTGAATCCGTCCTCAACGCAGTAAGTTTTCCTGCAACATTACTGCTACAGTATTCTGTCGCTACACAGTACTATGAAACTTTGTGTCCGTCCGTCTGCCAGCTTATGATACTAACGATCAATTTATTAAATTACCTTACTTTGCCCGGCTAATGAAAAGCTGGTTCAAACCGGCGCGGACGAGATGTGAATATCTTCTTTGTTGTTGAAACTTGTTTTAAGACAGAAAGTTGCACCTGACTTGTATCAGCCAGGTAAAAGTAGTAGGTAGGAACATAAACGGAATCTAGTCATGTAAGCCATTCTGACATCAGGGTCATTCAGGGTTCATCGGGTCGTTCGCCGACTCGGTGTCCCTCTCGACAAGAAGAAGAAGCCATGTTAGTAGATTTAATGTAGGTACTATACGAGTAATTCTCAATTTAATTTAACTATCAAGAAATTACCAGTAAACGCACAAGCAGGTACGGTCGGGGTCACAAGAGCAACTAACTTTGATCTCTTCAAATGGTTCAAAATATATTTTGATTTCCAAAGAATATCAATGTTTTTACTTTTATACATTGAGTTTAACTAGCTGCATTGGTAACAAAATAAATAATTTACTTAAATATTATAGATATTTAGATTAGAACCATTTGAGGCGGTCTTAGTTATCGTCTTTGGCCCTGACCGTACCTAACTGGTATAACTCATTATAAACTGCAGTAAGCTGAATAGAGCTTCAAGTATTTGCAACAAACATTTCCGAGAGCAATGTATGTAGGTACTACTCCTTAGCGCTTGTAATGTGCATAGATTTTTGTAAGGCCTTTATAGCGCGAAACCAGAGGAGTGTTGCAATATTTGTTCGACATTGTTATTAAGCGATTGTCTTCTCGTACGCGAAAAATTTATGTTGTCAACGACAGGACGCGTTGCGAGGCGAGCGTTCAGAGCTCAGCGTGCTGCTGCTCCCGGCTACATATTTCACTACATAAATCATAACTTTATTTCCTCTCGACTCTCGCTCAGTGCAAGCCGCTGCCGCAACGAACCGAGGTGTCTTTGAAACGGCTTTAAGAGTTCCACAGCCGCAACAAAGGATTCCAAAATTAAATTAGGTGTAGATGGAGACGTTCCGACGTTAATATTATTTCTAAATATGCAATTTAATGCAATGAGCGCGGCGCAAGTTTAATCTACTCGCGCTTTCCGGATTTACCACTTTCCGGCGACTTAGCGAACATTTCTATTTAACTTTTACGTACTCACGGCCGAGATAATTAATCTTAAACCACATTTAGTTCTATGTAAGTTGGATATGTGAAACATTGCTCGTTTCTTGCGAGTCACGGAGCCGGGAGAAGGTTGCCGTGAACAATATAATTTACGCGTTCATTTGTTGTTTTAGCGGCGTTTCCTGCCAATTAGCGTTACTAAAAGACCGCGAGACAAAGAAGCGCGGGAGGCTCATGAATTTATTGTTAGGATACCGGCTTAAGTTATTTAAGTGTTCGCGGCGCGTTGTTCACGTGCCGTAGACTGCAGCTTCCTACGACAATTTATCATGAATCTTTAATTAAACTTTAGGAGCGACTGGCTCATAGTGCCTCGCAATAAGTGTGCTATAAATCGATTGCTCCGCTGTTGCGTCTTTGTTGCATTAATTGCTGTTTTTGGAAGCTCGTTTGCCGCCGCGCTGCAAAGAATACAAATGGGCCCAAGTCTGGATAATGAAGGACTTAACTTTGTTTCGTGGCTTGATAACTTAACGTTATATCACACCAGCGTAAAGTTCAGTCACGTCACAGCATTTATGTGGTAGTAGGAAAGTATGTAAAGGGTGGAATATGACAGTTGGCTCGTTAAAACATCTTTGATGTCATACTCATGACATGACAAGCAATTTGAAATCCTGTGCCTATAGGCACCTACGTCCAAAGCTTAGAGTATTACTATATACTCTAAGTTTCTAAGGTATTAGAAGGTACTATCGCCAGCAAATCCACCTACCTATTTAAGGGATCGACTTATACTGGTTTTTCTTAGTATTTGTATGAAAACCAATATAAGTTGGTCCGTTAAATGGGTAGGTGTATTTTCTGGTGGTAGTTCGTACTTTTATATAATTTTCAGATGACGTAAAGTAAAGACATTATACGCGGATAGAGGTATTAATATTTTTTCTATAAAGTTATTTACAACAATTTCAACAAATTTAATACAATTAATAATAATATGCATATAAGGTATGTAACAAGAGGACAGCTTTACATTTTTATAGTTAAATATCTAGTTATCTATAGGCTGACTTCATAATTAAGTAGGTATCGTTATCAGGACTTCAAGTTAATTTTTTTATTGTAAAAAAGCAATTACTTAAGATCGGTCTAAACCTAGATAGCAGATCCCTAAAATATGTAGCTTGAAGTGCTGTTGATAATACATTGTTATACAAAGTTTTGATTTATACATTACAAATAATTGTTTAAATATACTGATCCCTAACAACGTTTAAGACTCTTGTTTATACCCTTTTAACAACAAAACGACAACAACTACGCGAGCTAAATGCTAGTATCATATACAAATCACATGGTAGTAGTAAGTACGGGAACAATGGGAAAAATGTTACACAAATTTTATGTCTGATGGATTGTTTGAATTCAAAGTGAGACAAAAATGTATCTTATGTGCTATCTTCACATGTGAGACGTATGACATGACAAGTGAGACGTGAAAAGTGTGGACACAAAAGTGTAGTCAATTCTGTTTCGTTTTGAACGTCGCGATGTTTCACGAGTGGAGATAGCGGTTGACGTAGAACTGAGTCCCGATCAAAAAATACCTGGCAGATTTTTGCCTCGTTTTCTTGGCTTTTGTCATCGTAGGTTCTTATTGATTTTTACAGTTTATTTAAGAATAATAAATAATTTCAACAGTATGAAATTCATCTATTGGGATTTTAATGCACTCACAGTGCTATATTACCTATTCTCACAAGTGAAAATAAGAAATAGAAAAAATGTCATACATCGACCGGGAATCGAACCCGGGCCGCATGGGTAAACGCCCCACCGCTCTGCCACTGAGATAAAAAAATTGCCATTCATCGACGGTGCATCGATAGCTCAGTGGCAGAGCGGTGGGGCGTTTACCCATGCGGCCCGGGTTCGATTCCCGGTCGATGTATGACATTTTTTTCTATTTCTTATTTTCACTAGTACGAAATTCAATCTGAACACACAAAATATTGCGCAATTACATTCAAATATCACAATTATACTAAAACACAGACAGTTTTCTAATGAACAGGGATTTCTAATACAGCATTTTCTAAAGCAAATTACAAACAAAGCTTTAAATAAAAGATATGATCATAAGGTTGATTTCAAATTGACGTTGGACATGTATGTTTTCAGTGATTGACTCGATTTCAGGACTTTAAGTATCAAATTTTATTCTATGCAATTTCGAAAGGCACTAGTTATGTTAAAATATGTAAACCTTGATACGTTTTCGAAAATCGTTGTTTCTGTCTTCCCTTTAATTACTTGTATAGGCCATCGTAAATAAACGAAATAAATTCATATTTACATTTATTTTAGACACAACTCTACTTGCTAACAGCAGTGATATATAACATCGTTGTAAAGAAGCCTTTTTCCATGTCATTAAAGAATAATGAAAATACAGTAAACTAATGAATTTTCAACACATGGAGTATCATTTGTCAAGCGTAAATTAGTACAAGAACTGCCTATACACAGGCCTATGTTAATTGTAATGTTTGTTGGCAACTGAATAAATGTTCTCATTATTATTTTTTATTTATTTATTTCTATTTCGATATTTTGAAACACAAGTGATTCCACTTACGTGCTTAATCATAAATTGTTTCACATGGAATTCGGCTCACATCCACAACACAACACTTCCTAAAGTTTCTCACGATCAGTTAAGTACAGTCACTGTCACAATTCACTCACTAGATCTTCTTCATCATCGGCAGATGAGGCTGTCTTCCCTGGCTGCGCATACGCCGTGCGGAGGCGCGAGGAATAGCTTCCCGTTCGCGCATGCGCACAGCTGGTAGATGTTCTGGTGATGCGCATCGTGCGCGTGCGCGGCTGACGGCGGCAGTGGCAACGCTGACTTCAGTTTTGGCATGTATATGCTGGGCGCTTCCAGTTTGATCTAGAAAGAAAGTCAGTTTTTAAAATGTGAAGCTTTTCAGATTGTTGTCATTGTGGCCATTGTTGTGCGACTATTGCGCTATGTTCTGCGAAGCGTGCATCTCCAATGACCACTTTCCAGCAGTTGGCTGATAAAGATAGATGTCCACATACTCACCGCGCCAGGCACGGACTTCAGCTTGAAGGTGGAGAGGTAGGTGGCGCGGATGTCACCTGCGCGGGACTCTAGCGCTATGTTTTGCGACGCGTGCATCTCCAAGTACCACTGTCCAACAGTGGGCTGATAGATATATGTCAACGTACTCACCGCTCCAGCAACGGACTTCAGTTTGAAGGTGGAGAGACAGGTGGCGCTAATGTCGCCTGCGCGGGACTCCAGCGCTATATTCTGCGACGCGTGCATCTCCAACGAACGCGTCGGGGATTCTAATCTGTTAAACATACAGAAACCATAATCATCTCTCAGCCCTTATTCCAGTTTATTTCTGGGCTAGGTATGTAACGTGTTTTGTTCTTGTCGCAGTAAAATTTGATTTAGTTTAACGACCGGCCGCCACCCTTATGTCAAATTGTCAACCCTCTTTATGAATGTTGGCGGTTGACTATGGGCGGCAGATATAAGTACGGGTACAACCAAGGTCAAAAATAAACCTCAGTTAAAAGGTTAGAGTATGAAATAAAATTTTGTGAAGGACCGTCTTTCCGAACTTTATACTTACATTAACTGTTTAGAAGGTGGTGCGGAGACCTTAGGTGTCTGAATCGCTGTGTGGAAGCTGACTCCTCCTGGACTGGTGATGACCAGGGTGTCGGCTCCCACTGTCACGGTGTCCTGGCCAGCACCTAGTATCAGGGAACCCCGGGAATCTCGAACTTCTAGTCGGCCCGCGTTTACTTCTAAACGATCCGAACCTAGTGAAAGGCAATCACATATAAAAAAAATACAAATTATTGTAAAAATACAGGATTGAAGACGTTCTAGTAGAAATCAGTGCGACAAATATGCATATAGGTAGTTCAGTTGCGAATTTTAGACAGTAAGTACGAGTTAAGAGTTTATTGTTGTCATACTCAGACATCTACATTTATACTACACCTGCATAGTAATTTACCTATAGCTTTACACTTTATAGGGGGGAACGTTTGTCATTGTTCAACGTACAAATAAGCGGGAGGGAATTAACCATACAAATCACTTTCCTCCCGTTGGCAATTTTACAGAATTTAGTACAGTTGAATTAGTTCAATTTCAATAAAGTTACTTGGAAAAGTTGTTCAGTATAAAAAAATTGTCCAGTTTTTAAAAGTTGTTCAGTTTTAAAAGCTATTCAATTTTAGAAGTTGTTCAGTTTTGAAAATGTGCAGTTTCAAAAAGTGTTCAGTAATAAAAGTTGTTCAGTTTTGAAAGTTTTTCAGTTTAAAAAAAATTCAGTTTTGTAAATGGTACAGGTTTAAAAGTTGTTCAGTTGTATAAGTTGTTTAGTTTCATAAGTTGTTCAGTTTAAAAAGTTGTTCAGTATTCAAAAGGTATTGAGTTTCAAAAGTTGTTCAGTTTTGAAAGTTGTTAAGTTTTTTAAGTTGTTCATTTTTGTAAGTTGTTCAGATTTAAAAGTTGCTCAGTTGCAAAAGTTGTTCAGTATTTAAAGTTGTTTAGTTTCAAAAATTATTCTGTTTTGAAAGCTGTTCAATTTAAAAATTGTGCTGCCGTACCGATGTGAGGGTTAAGAAATGTGTAGGTACTTAGGTAGTTTATTTTTTGCGGATAACTCACCCCGCAGGCTGTTACAACTGACCCCGCAGGTGTAGTATAAAGCACTATGTATTACTCGGAAGAAAGTCCGATTACAAATTCGTGTGTATTGAAGCTTCGCTTCGGGCCTCAAACTACACCCTCGTTATTAATCGGTTCCTTTCTTCCCGCGTATACAATGTACTATTTACAATTAACTAACTATACGAAGACAAAGCAACGCAGTTGTATGCTCCCCGCGCGCCGTTTCCCTAATTTGTGGTTGTATTGCATGATGCTTGGAAATCATAAAACTTACCCAAAAATAATCTACTTTGTAACAACCCGTGCGAGTCTCTCGTTGAAACGGAGAAATTTCTAGAAGATTCTATGGATATAGGTTGTCCTCGGCGGGACTTGATGCTCGACGTGAATAAAGAGTCCAGCACCAGAGCCTGACCCAACAATTGTAACCCGCCAGGGACTATTCGGAGCTGCCCCATGCCTTCCTAAAACAGAAAAATTACAATAAGAAGGCTGTCATAGAAATATTTTTATATCGGTTATACGAATTTCAATAACCTTCATTATAAAAATTTGACACATACCTATATTACCGCTAATAATATGACGTGATTTTAAACAAAACAAATAATAATGGATTTCATGATGTTTATGGAACTTTTGAAGTTCTTCCTAAAAATGAGGGAAGACAGCCTCATTTAACTATGAAGAATTTAACTAGGGATACACCATAAGATTGAGTATTACGGTTTTGAAAAACATATTACTTATGTTTTATGTTTCGTTAATCGTGACTTTACTGGGATAAGTATACCGAAGTTAATACATCGCGTGCCTAACTTCAGTATGTTGTCCCAGTGGCAGTGTAGGCATTGGAACCTATGTTTATTGGACTTAGATCGAATGCCGATTAGAAGAAGGACCTTAAACTTCATTTCACTTTACCCTCCAACCAACACGACGTTTGTACTTCTATTAGTAGGTTGTTGATGAGGACGGAAAATAAGACTTTGATTGACGAGTAGAGTTTGAAGCTGCGGCTCGGACTTTAATTATACGAGTCTAGCAAAGTCATTTTCCCCGAGGCTTACATAGTGCTTTTCTCAAAGAAATGCTAGGAAATAATAAAGATTTTAATTTATTTTATAGTAATTTGATATAAAAAGTTGTTTTACTGATTGCTAAGTCAAGATGTGGATTTGGAGTTATTCTTTTTTATTTTGTAATTTCTGAACGATTTCGATATCGCGCCAAAAAAGTTGTATTGGAATCCATTGCAGTTGTGTAAAAAGAAATCGTTCAGAAATTACAAAATCACAGACAACGTCAAACTTCCTGGATTGTTTTTTTGAAAGAAATTGTCATATTTCCTAGCATGTTTGAGAAAACATATTTGTGTTAATCTAGATAGGATAGGTACTCCAACCGTAAATTCGGCGCATTTAGGTACTACTGTATTTCTTACTTCCAACTGTAGGTATGTAATTTCCACCAATGTCTTAAAAACATAAAAGATCATAAAATAGATCATCAACTTACCGAATTAAAATCCAAAACCTTGAGTACCCAGAGAGTGAGCGCGAGGTTGATGATCATCATCAACATGAGAGCCATGACGAGGATGTAGAGGCACTTCTTCCGCCAGCCGTAGATACCAACCTTGAAATAAAAATACTTTTACTTTCCTAGGTCAAAGTCGCATACTTACCTACTTAACAAAAAAAAAATGTAGAAAAAATCTATTTGTATTTTTGTGCTTGTTTCAATCTTCGTCTTTAGCGGTGGTCTTCTTCCATCCCTATTCTTTGTAGATAAGTTATTAAATTTACAGTAAACGTTGCTGGATATTATTTCTTTAAATCTTATGGCTAATAAATATATTAACCACTTAAAATATTTTGTACTAGTAGTACCTATTTGTCTATATAGTTTAAAGTCTATAGGTTCAAACTTATTAAAGCTTATACGAAATGTGAATAGATCGTTCATCGACTAATCCCACCCGACAAAAGTAAAAGCAAGTAAAGTACTCTACCCACCTTGAACTGACTATTGTAGCTGTTCCTCATGGAGTCAGTCTTGGTATCTCTCGCTGTATTGTTGTTCAGGATTGGCTCCGGGGTTATCTTGTCTGCATACGGGATTCTGAAAATGAAGATTCTCGTCATAAAACTGCACAAATGTAAAGAAAAATTACCGGGCAATGATGGTCCGGGTTAGAAGTACTCATAAAATTCAAGACTGTATATAATGAGATCTTTGATAACTTGTTTATAATCGAAATTCAATAATCTCCAGACCAATGAATCATAAAACTCTCTACTAGTTTCAAAGTATAGTTAAGTATAGTAGTATAGTTAATGAATACCAAGTGTGGTAAAAATGGCATGTATTATACTAGACTACCGAGATGGCTGTACGCTGTACGCGATATTCTTATAAGATCTAACAATGTCCTTCTACAAACATCCAATTGAAAAGAGCAAAGCCCCACAAGTGCCGGGACATCATAGTTTGCTCCACGTGAGTGCCGTGCCATTGAATGCACGGGTGAAATTTGTCGCGACGCGGCCGGCGGTGGGATCGGCGCCAGTGACGCCTTAAGTGAAAAGATTCTGCTGTTTCGGTAGTTTGACGGAACATTCGGGAACATCATAGTTTGGTCCACGTGAGTGCCGTGCCATTGAATGCAAGGGTGTTTTCTCCAATTTGCTCGGAAATGGCTTCATTACTTTAAAAAAAGAATACGTCAATGGGCTCATTTATGTAGTCAAGGCGCAGAGGACTGTAATAGAAATTGCCGGACTAGGCCGGAAAAAAAAGGTTCTTTAACTTCACACTTTCGTGATTAGGTGTTTTATGGAACACAATTTGTTTGAAGTTTGAAGGCTGAATGTGAAATTTCCCGCGCATTCTTTATGAAACGGAACGTAAGCAAAACCAGCGCATGCGCTTTGCGAACTTTAGAAGTTACGAAGTGTCAATTTAGTCATGATTTAAATATTTGTTCATGTTTCCTTGCAAATTGGAGAAAAGCACTATACAAACCTCGGCCGAAATAACAATTTCTGGTCTCATTTACTTTAGAAGGCCTCGACTTCGTCTCGGCCTTCCAATGCCACTCGACCAGAAATTGCTATACAGGGTGATTGGAAATTCGATGCATTCCCTGAAGGTGGTTAGAGGGGGGGCCATTTCCAACATATTCTTCCATGGAACCAGGGGTCGGAAATGATTGGTTACAAAATTATTAGGACTTTTGATTTTTAAAAGAAAATTTCCCGATTTCAACTTTAAAAGTCATGCGAAAGCTAGCCAAACCGTTTTATGCATAGTTTTTTGACATGATCTCATAGTGAATGAATAGGACAATCATTTTAGTTACAAGTTTAGTTAGAAATACTCTTCTTTTTTAAAATACAGCGCCAAAACAAGAAAATATTTTGGTGGAAAGGATTTTTCAACATTCATGGTAATCTACTGTAAAAATCACTATGGAATAATCCGTAAAACTTCATAACAGAGTTCTCTGTTGCATTAGCTAACCAAAAGGTACAATAATCTACAATCAAACATGTTTTCATTAAAATAATTAGCATTAATGCAAAAAGCGGCGTGCGAAACAAGGCAATTGACTATGGTCGGTCGACTACGCCAAAGTCAGCAAATGCTGTTTAGACAACTTTTTCAAGTATTTTCGTGGTCTAATGGATGGAGCATTCCCCTCAGGAGTCTGTGGTTCCAGGTTCGATTCCCGTGAGTTGACCTACAAGGTTGATATTCAACACTTTGTGAATTTTTCCCAGTTTGGTTTAAAAAATCACGTTGAACCACCTGATTGTCCGTAAGAAAATATCGTGCTCCGGAGGGCATATTAAACCATCGGCCTCGATTGATGTCTAATAAACGCAGACCGTGGTTGTAACACTACCATAGCAGAGGTCTAATACTTGTAGTAGGTAGTTTAAAAACTCCGACAAAGATTTATCATTTCAGTTTTTTAGGCTGTTTAAAGCTCAGGATCTCCATTTCTGAATTGTCGTAATCCAAATCCGTGCACGGAAATCTAAAACGAGTGGTCTAACCATTCGTATTACACTTTCTACTACTCAACACTTTAAATGTTAAGGGTTTGTGTGAATTTATTAGGGTGTGCATAAATTAATAAGTTTAGTAGAACATGTGATACGAGCACAATTAGAAGCAGATTTTCGCACGATTAGGATTACGACAATTCAGAAATGGAGCTCCTGAGCTTTAAACAGCCTAAAAAACTGAAATGATAAATCTTTGTCGGAGTTTTTAAACTACCTACTACAAGTATTAGACCTCTGCTATGGTAGTGTTACAACCACGGTCTGCGTTTATTAGACATCAATCGAGGCCGATGGTTTAATATGCCCTCCGGAGCACGATATTTTCTTACGGACAATCAGGTGGTTCAACGTGATTTTTTAAACCAAACTGGGAAAAATTCACAAAGTGTTGAATATCAACCTTGTAGGTCAACTCACGGGAATCGAACCTGGAACCACAGACTCCTGAGGGGAATGCTCCATCCATTAGACCACGAAAATACTTGAAAAAGTTGTCTAAACAGCATTTGCTGACTTTGGCGTAGTCGACCGACCATAGTCAATTGCCTTGTTTCGCACGCCGCTTTTTGCATTAATGCTAATTATTTTTATGAAAACATGTTTGATTGTAGATTATTGTACCTTTTTGGTTAGCTAATGCAACAGAGAACTCTGTTATGAAGTTTTTACGGATTATTCCATAGTGATTTTTTACAGTAGATTACCATGAATGTTGAAAAAAATCCCTTTCCACCAAAATATTTTCTTGTTTTGGCGCTGTATTTTAAAAAAGAAGAGTATTTCTAACTAAACTTGTAACTAAAATGATTGTCCTATTCATTCACTATGAGATCATGTCAAAAAACTATGCATAAAACGGTTTGGCTAGCTTTCGCATGACTTTTAAAGTTGAAATCGGGAAATTTTCTTTTAAAAATCAAAAGTCCTAATAATTTTGTAACCAATCATTTCCGACCCCTGGTTCCATGGAAGAATATGTTGGAAATGGCCCCCCCTCTAACCACCTTCAGGGAATGCATCGAATTTCCAATCACCCTGTATACTCAGCCTGTGACGTAATGCACTATTGTCGCTACGCGGCCGGCGGGGCCATCGGCGCCAGTGTTGCCTTAAGTGAAAACATTCTGCTATTTCGATAGTTTGAAGGGAGATCGTAGTTTGCTCCACGTGAGTGCCGTGCCATTGAATGCACGGGTGAAATTTGTCGCGAGGCGGCCGGCGGCGGGGCCATCGGCGCCAGTGATGCCTTCAGTGAAATGATTCTGCTTTTTCGATAGTTGACGGGATATCATAGTTTGCTTCACGTGAGTGTCGCGCCATTGAATGCACGGGTGAAATTTGTCGCGACACGACCGGCGGCAGGGCCATCGGCGCTAATGATGCCTTAAGGGAAAACATTCTTCTGTTTCTCGATAGTTTGACGAGATATCATAACTATGGTTTGCTCCACGAGAGTGTCGTGCTATTGAATGCACGGGTGCTTGTCGCGAGGCGGCCGTCGGTGGGGCCAAATCGGCGTCAGTGTATGGCCTTTTGTGATGGTATTCTGCTGTATTAACGATTTGACCGGATTTAAGGTAGGTATTGATAATATTTTTGGTTATGTAGGATGTCTATGTATTTGATTGACTTTTATCAATAACCTCATGTTTAGTCCAGCCAGAATGACTTACCTAAAAATAAAATAAATTATTAAATAGAAGTACACTTTTATCAAAAAATGTTCTTTCGCAAATCAGCCGATCTAGATTTGGTTAAAAATATCAGGTGTTCCAGAGCATTTTATTTTCGTAGGCGGCCACACTTATGCTCCGCCGGCGAGTGCTTACACGACGCGCTGTTTCAAACACATTTCGCTTGCATAAATCAAAACTTTATTTCCTTAACCCTGGGAGTCTTTCCGTAGCACTTGCGGACTAAATCGTTCAAAAATTTCACTAAATCATTCTGCTACTATTTCATGAAGAGTGAAAGGTTTGTTCTTTAGTTCTATAATCATGATTACTTAATTTGATGTACCTAAACACTTATATTATACAGCTAGCTGTCTTTTTGCCAAAGGCCCAGTTAATGTGATTTCTTTGTAGTCTAAGCACGTATCAACAAGTTTTTACATCCTCAAACTAAAACATTTCATTGTTCCTACAGAAGAAAGAAGAAATTCAAACTTGGTTCTTCATCATCTGCCTGCCCTTATCCCGGTCAGTTGAGGTAGGCGCAACATGTTTTGTTATAGCACAAAATCATGTAGCAAAAGGATTTGGCAATGATAAAACATTGCCAGACATCTGCTTGACGTCGAACCTCTTTAGGAATGCTGTTGTGGGTGGTATCACTGCCACCGTGGAAGATATTCGACAGATATTCAGCCGTTCAAAAACTCTACGTCGCCTTTTACGGAACACCCTGAGTGGACTAGGGGTGGCAGTATTCTTAGCCACTACCTCACGGCAAATTCAAATTCGATTATAATAAAGTTAACGTCCTGAAAATACAGAACCACCTTTATGTATCTATCTTAGAAGTGACTCTTGCTACGTGAATAGAGTAACTAGTTTCAAGATAGTCTACATCATGCAGTAGATATTTATTTGATACATCGTTTGCCCAGTTGAGAAGGTCGCATCTCTTGGGCGGGTGCGGCTGGTACAAAAGCCTAGTACCTATGGGTATCACAGGCCCACCGCACGATATTGCGTTTCATGACAGCCACGACACAGTTACTAATATTTTCTCTTTAATTTTTGCAGCCGTTCACTTTTTGGAAATTCACAAGACAGACGTCACAGGCAAAGTCAAAGAGACTGTTACGTTTTAATCTACGTATGTCCGATAACGAAGACCACGTGCGACAGCCACTTTTTGATGCGGCTGCGTGAGGATATACTCGATCCTTAATCTGGATCCGGCAGAATACCGCAAGGTCAAATAGTACATGTGTTCTCCGCCTAAAGCGTGGTATCCGCTGCCCGCAGGAGTGGCCGGCGTCAGCGTGGAAGGTCATAAATTTACAGGGATCGCCGAGACAGGAGCATTGCAGTGAAAAATTCTGACCGTCCTTACGTCCCGCGCTCCACCACGATATGTTACTGGGAGCGTGTCAGCGTGTTTCTATCAAATGTGGACCGAATTTAAATTCGTATAAGTTGATTCTCTGGGTACTCAACCAGTTCCTTTGCTGTAGGTATACGCGTTGTGTATGACCGAGTTTTATTTTAGGTTTATTATTAATTTTTGCTACATTATTTTATGCTCTAAAAAAACTTGTTGCGCCGACCCTTAATTTGGATAAGGACAGGAAAATGAATTAATTTTGATATTAGTAAGAAGTTGCAGGTGTTTATTTACATACAAACTAAGTCTATTCTCATTGACATGCTCTTGCACTCATGCTTGCTTGTTCATCTTCTCAATGAATGTGGCGTGCATTCATCTATTTACAACCAATCTTTGTACATGATAATTTTTATCCTCTTTGTTATTATAACTTCTAACACTTTTTTGTAAACTCAAGTATGAATTATATTATGATGACACTTGAATTTAAATACTAGTAACTATGAATTGTTTTGTTCGGTCAATAATTTATTATCATAAAAGCTTGTTACAAGACTGTAGCCGCTACCCTGCAACCTCGGCTAGTTATTACCCAGCGCCGACTACAGCTCAACGCGTGTCCCCAAGTGGGAAGTGTACGGGGTACGCGACACTTGTTATTGTTACCGCTTTGCAAAGCTAATTTCAGGTACACTTCGCGATTTCATGGTGAAATGTTTTGTTTTTCGTATGCTTCGTAAGACATATTAAAAGCTTCATCATGTGTGGACTGCCGCGAGACAGGCCTAGCCTAGTGCGGAGTTCATAAGTAATATCTACTTTTGTGAATCTTTATGGTAAATAAATGTTTTTACTTCATTTTTTACTTTATATGGTTTGAATTCATAATTGTTACAAAACTGTGGCCGCTACCCTGCAACCTCGGCTAGTTATTACCCAGCGCCGACTACAGCTCAACGCGTGTCCCCAAGTGGGAAGTGTACGGGGTACGCGACACTTGTTATTGTTACCACTTTGCAAAGCTAATTTCAGGTACACTTCGCAATTTCATGATGAAACGTTTCGTTTCTCGTAAGTCGTAGTTAGTATTGAACCATCTGCATAAGTACTCCGCGATGAATGAATGTTACACTCGAAGAGGTGTCTATTACATTTAAGCAAGAAAGTAATAAATATTGCAAATAAAAGACACGCGAGTAACGTGTCTTCAAGAAAATAAATGGAACATTTATATGGTCTTATTAAAGAGTAACATTTTTTATGAGTAATTATGTCGACGTGGATAAATATGTATTTCATTAGTGTCTTTCATTTTCAATTTTTTCGATCAAATCAAACTAACGTATCAGGTTTAGGCACTACTCTATTTGCAGGCTACGTACAAAGTTAAAACTCACAAAAACTAGTTAACCACCTCGGCTTTTTTATCAGCAAAATATTTTTAAGCCAATAGATAGAATGTGTTCACGGAAAATAAAAAGGAAATACAAAATGGCGAAGCGGAGTCGCGTCCGGAGCACTTTATCTCGCGGGCCAGTCGCGCAACACGTTTGGGGGGCTTACGGGCATTAGAAACCAATTACGCCAATCACGCTATTTACCCACCTATTTTCGAGGGACTCCGCAAAAAAATGTGATCCGGAATTTACTAACAAATAATGAAATTGTATGCATAAGGTAAGTGATATAGGCCAGGCTCTTTTGGACTCTTAATACCTACTAGAAGAGTAGATATTTAATATGCGGACTAGACGCGTAACTCGTTTGGGGGGCTTACGGGCATTAGAAACCAATTACGCCAATCACGCTATTTACCCACCTATTTTCGAGGGACTCCGCAAAAAATGTGATCGGGAATTTACTTGCAAATAATGGACTTTTATGCATGATGTATGTATACCTGAGGCTATTTTGGACTCTTGATTCCTAATAGATACGTAGAAATTTGATATGCGGCCCAGTCGCACAACACGTTTGGGGGGCTTTTGGGCATTAGAAGTCAATTAAGCCAATCACGTTATTTACCAACCTATTTTCTAGAGACTCCACAAAAAATGAGATATAAAATTTACTAAAAAATAATGGATTTTTATGCATGAGGTAAGGCTCCTTTGGACTCTTGATATTAGATATGAAGATATTTGATATGCGGGCCAGTCGCGCAACACGTTTGGGGGGCTTACGGGCATTAGAAACCAATTACGCCAATCACGCTATTTATTTACCCACCTATTTTCGAGGGACTCGGCAAAAATGTGATCGGAAAATTAAAATACTTAATGGATAATAATTGACGAGTCACTAAAAGCACAAACACATTTGAATAAATTTTATAATTTATATTCATAGTAAATAATATTTGTAATAAAATTCAGTCACATTGTTTTGAGTTTTTCGAATATAACACAAAATATTTCTCAAAGAATTTGTTGTATCTCTGTAATTCTCACGCAAACTCGACTTAGTGAAATACGTACTCTACGACGACAATCTTGCACAAAGTAAATCAACATAACGATGTGTCAAGAATGTAACACCGTAACATTTAATACATAATAGAGATAAAAGGTAGAAATGGGGTGGAATCTAATAAATTCTCAGCGCGGAAGCGTAAACGATGTACGCTGAGACGGGCACGTAGCAACCCCGTAGCGTTCTCGTAGCCTCGTAGCGTTCCGTAGCCTCGTAGCGGCGGGCCGGCGCGTACCGCAAATGAGCAGTATTAATCATCCCCATCAAGACACGACTTCTGAGCTTCCTCTGTTCCCAGATTCCCCTTAATAGGCCACGCTTCCCTTTTCGAGAAATAAATGTGAATATTATTTCAGCTACTAACTGTTTGGCATTTCGTTTTGATTTAAATATGCAAGGAATAAAAAAAAACAAAAATATTTAAAGGCGTGAAATAAGTCATAGGACGGAGCAACAAAAATAACTGTTCAGTTTTTATACATTTGAAATAAATTAAAAATGATAATCAATATTCGTTGCGTGGTTCACGAGTAAAAGTAGATAAGTAGTCCACTGAAACAGATCGCAAGCCTGCAGCAGTGACTTCATTTCGTCGAAGAACTCATTACAACATATCGTCTACATAGAGTCTTTATAACCCAATAAATTCCCTCGTGTGTACTCGAACACTTGAAGCCACGCCGGGGTGATATCTCGCCGTTCGCCGCTTAAGAAATATCCAATTGAGGAAAACTTGCAAATTTTCACCGCAGGCTGGATTTTGCAAGTTTTCCTAAATTATATACCTAACACTGGAAGTGTTCTAAAATTTGGGTATTCAAATATCCAATTTAAAATAAATTGAAATAAATTCAAAATGATAATCAATATTCGTTGCGCGGTTTACCAGCAAAGGGAGTTAAGTATTCGGCGGAAAACACGAGCGAACAGGGACTTATTTTAAGTATCGAAGAACTCATTACAACATATCGTCTACATAGAGTCTTTATATCCCAGTAAATTCCCTCGTGTGTACTCGAACACTTGAAGCCACGCCGGGTGATATCTCGCCGTTCGCGCTCAACTATGCAAAGTGGTGCGTTATTCAACTTAATAGCCATTAGTTTGGTTCGTTAGCGGAATATTGCTAACGAATGCGAGCGACACAAGCGACACGCGTTTCGGCGCCGACACGCGCAATTATAACAACGGGTGTGTGTGTGTGAGGCGCTTTACACACATAACGTCCGTTTGTGCGTTTGGAAATAATCGTCTCCAAATGTTCTCATAACCAACTCAGTAAACACTTTTCTTCCTAACTGTATTTTCCATTTTTTGACGTATTCAAAAAAGGTAGCGTAGCGGGACTGTAGCATACCGGGACTAAGGGAAATTTACGCAGCGCTATTCGTTGCGTTTGAAAGATACTTACGACTTTCCACCTTGTTTTAATACAAATAAGGTTTATGTGAAACGGTTTGACAGATTCATCCGTTAGCGCAAAAATATCGAACAACGCTGCATTGACGGGAGCATTTGCCAAATAATTTGTCATAAACTATGTTTGTATAAAAATAAGGTCGAAATTTGCCGTGTGGTGCCGGCTTAGAATAGCATCATCCCATATCTTTCCCGTGGGTGTCGTAAGAAGCGATTAAGGGATAAATTCATCCAGGGGTTTCAATCCCTGGATAAATTTCACTATCGCATTGCAACTATTTGCAACATCTTGCATTGCCCTCACCAACCTGTGGTGAGTATGGCAAATACCTCCCTAATAGGGGAAGGCCCATGTTCAGCAGTGGACTTTATTGTGGCTGTTATGATGATGATGAAGGTCGAAATTCGTATTGTCCCAATGCATGCGTTACGCATCGCAAAAATATCGTCGAAATGGACTTTATGTGCGTAAAACGCCTTAGTGCTCATTGTATTTTTGTTTAATATTGATGCCAGTGACAATGAATAGTACGTTTGGGGATTATCAGAACATATTTATGGCATGACCAGCAGTGGACTGTGGTGGATTTTATTGTTATTTCCGTAATGTGAATTTATATATTTAAGGATACAGTGCTGACCGGTAATCACGTCGTACATGATTAATTTTTTATGGTTTTAAGTACCCACTTGATGAATGGTTCCGTACCATTACCAGACTCTAGTCAAGTACTTTTTTAATTACCAAAGGAAAAGAACTCTATTTTTAATATAAATTTTTCTCAACGCTAATAAATCACCATGACAAAACGACAACATTTAATTGCTAAACTGACTACCAAAAAGTAGTCATGAAAATATTTCTGCTTTAAATCTGCAGCCATAGAATTTGCCATCACAAATTGGGGTGCACGAGAGAATCGACAGGAACGTAAGGAAATCCTCAGCGTCGGGGGTGTCAGCCGAGTAAGCTGCGTAAGCTCACCAATTCACGACAGACATAAATTAACTTTTCAATTTGCCAATGACGTATCGCAAAGACAGGGCGCAGCACCGAAACGCGAAGCTTTTCAACGATATTTTACTAAAATGCCTAAAAGAAATTTTAACACAACTTTGTTTTCTTTTTTTAAACTTTTCATGAAGAGTTACATCGTTCCAAAGACGTGAAAATACAAATGAGGTACATTCTGAAACAAGAGAAAAGTCTGAGCAAGTTCGTTCGGAAAGCAGTTGGCATTATACGTGACTACAAGTTGGAGCTTGTAACAAATTCATGTCGATAGAAATATTGAGAGTGTGCGAGTCGGAGTCGGGAGTGTGGAACAGTGGAACAGTGCAGTCGGCGCTCGGTGGAACATGCAAAAGCCATTGAGCGCCGCCTGAATGGATGTTCCTCAGAGTGCCATCGGCGCCGCATTGTGAACACCACACTGAATATGACGTAATATAACTTATGAATACCGCCGCCTTGGACTCCATTAACCAACACTTAAACGACCGTTCACCTCCCCATTATAGGGAATATTTTAGCCCCGTAATTCCATCCATTCAAATTTAAAACACGATAGTTTGCTTCAAGGTGGATTTATAGTTTGAGCTAATATTCCTCGCTGACTGCTTTACGATTTCGGGGCAAATTTGGTTCTACTTGTTAACTAATTTGCATGGCGCGTTTAGCCGACCGCAGCTAGACTGGCGGTTCGACGTTGGTTCAAATATCCGTCGCTGGGCGATCGCCGGCACGAAGGAGGAAGGAGATTTCAATGCCGTTGATTTATCGCCTATATAATGGGCCGCCGTTGCAACCGCCCGCATGCAACCTAGACCTAAGAGGGTACACGGCGGAGCGTTTCGTTTATTAACATTTATGAACGCTGAAGCAATATTCCACGGTAAAAAGCATGTCGGCAAACGATCACCATAAAAACAGGACGTTGCAGTTACAAAAACAGCACTCTTTGTTGTGGCCAAAACATATCATGCTTGCATAGAATCGATTTCCGTGACACCATTCGGCACTTAAAATATTTTCAGCGTTCGCGCATCCAATCTGTTAAAAAAGTTTAAATCTAAAACATTTTAGATTGCTTTTGGTTGTACTCTCCTCTTTAAAATGTTGTAGAAAAATGACAGTAATCGTAAAAGATGTGCAGTTACGTACGATATTCGAACTCATTTTATAGTATAGAATGGTATAGATACTGTCAATCCTAGACTTTTCTAGACTATGACGCTAGTCTTCCTATTCACTGTCTAATCCCAATAGATATAGCTATCAAGTGTCCGATCGTTGTTGACAGTGGCTGCATTCCTGGCTGCCCTGTAGCGAGTGGCGCCACCTATGCCGCAATACCGGGTGTCATGTCGGGTATTACCTCCAGAGCTGGGAGCTGAGAGACATGGGACCGGCTCAGCGAAACGTCAAAGGCAAATTGAAAATTAATTTATGTTCGCAAAATTTCAAAGCCCTGAGAGACTGTAAATCTGTCAAGAGATTTCCGTGAAGAGGAGCAACCTATAGGAACGCTACGGTACGTAGGAAGTGCTACAGGGGTTAATTTTACAAGTATAGTACATACATGAGATTACATTTAATTAAGTATAAATATTTTAAAGGTGTCTTCTACTCACAAAACTTAACAACTCTTATTAAAAACTTTTCTTCGATACATGAAAATTAAGTTTGGTCTCATATAGTAAGTGACACACCTTATCAACATTTTTGTATGGGAGGTCCAAATTTTCAAAGTTTAGTTTTAGTCAAAAATTGCGGAACTTTGCTTACAAACCGTTGATGTCATATTCAAGCAATCCTGTCCGATATAATCTACTTAATACGTGATTATATTTTGTTACATAATGAGTTTTCAAGTATTTTTTTTAAATAATACGTATTATGAACCTGCAGTTATGAACCTCCAGTTTATTACAAGCGCCAACGTTAAAACAATTTAAATTGATCATTCATTAATCAATGGAATTCAGCTGGACGTCGAAATGCATCTCATTAAATACCGAAAAACTTACTTCATACAAAACATAACAGATTTAAATGTCGGCGGCGTGTTAATTAAATTTCCATTAACTAATTAAATAGCCGTCACTTTTGACAAATCGGCCCTTTATTAAAAATGCCAAGGTGAAAGGCATTCGTTAACTTCGTTGGAATTGATTAAATAAGAGTAGGTTTTTGCGATTTTCGGTTAAACTCACGATTATAATTTAAAATGTTTAATAACTATACCTAAAATAAGATTTTTAGTTACAGCATCTTTTAAAACCGTTAGCTTATTTTTTTATGTATTTTGAATTAGGACTTAGGCAACGACGTAAGTAAGTTTTTACAAATACCTACAAAAACATCAACCTACTCATTTGGGGTAAATGTGTAGGTTGATGTGCTGGAGTTAGTATTTACTCAAACAATCAAAGGTCAAAAATTAATATGAATAGGTTATCAAAAAGAAGTTAGTATTGAAACAGCTAATGCTTCAAGAAACTTATACAAAGTTTTAAAAACAAATTGTGTGTGTTGAATGTTGAAGTAACTTACAGGACAAACTTTTTCGTAAGCGTTTGTCAAATACACATTTTTTTTGGACAAACTACGTGCAAATTTGATGTAAAATTACCTGTGTGTTGATATAAAATGTTAAGCAACATAATTTGGCGGCGAGTTCGATGCATGAATGACTAACTTAATAAAAGCACCATGGTCGCAATAAAACGCAATTAATATGCGGATTGTTGAAATTTTGATTCATATTCGCGCGGGCGCGCGGCGCAGGCTTCGTCATAAATAATAAAATAATTCACCACATGATCATTATTCAAAGAAAGCGATTGTATTAAATGTAACACTCTTCCTGTCTCTTTTATGGTTACGATACAAGGGGAGATGATTAAAGGTCGTGCTTTTCGGGGTTACGAGTAACATTCCGTTAAAGATAATAGGAATAAAGATAGCAGGAAAAATCTCTTCAACTCTTTATAAAATTTAACTAAACTACTTATTTTCATTCATGACAATAATATAAATTGACACTGTAAATGCATAATAATGACAATACTAATACTTACATACCTAATACTTGATACGTATTTAAGATTATCATGTATTTATAATCAGCTGCGGTAGCAGAAAATGCAAAAAAATAATTGATAATTTATGCTTTCATAAAAATTTGAATAATGTCAACAGCTGCTTAAAAATATTGCTCTTTTAGCAAATTGTTTCATGTTAAAGAATTTAAGTTTGAAAGCTATAATATTTTAAGTACCTACTTAACCATGTTTTGGTTGAACCGACGTTGAACGTGCTCTAAAACCAAATGGAATGATAAAGTTTGAAAGTTATTCCGAGTTCGTTTATAATACAATTAAGTACTTGTGCCAGTTTGTGTAGGTAGGATTCAATTAAGAAAGTTTTCTTACATTTCTTATGAGAAATGGTTGTCTTCGAATAACTGACTACGCTTTTTTCTTAAGACAAAGTAGTAGCATTCTCAAAATTGTAATTATGCTTGCACAATATTGCGGTTTATGAGTCACTTTACAAATCACAAACTATGAAACATGGCAAAATCACGCGAAGTGTGTAATCCCCTCCTATGGATACAAAGTTTAGTATGAGAGTACATCAACTCTTCATTTAAAATCGTAGCAAGGAACATAGAGCTGAGTGCACATCGTACAAGCTTACGCGAACAGATCTAATCATGCCAAGCACGCATTATTGTTTATTTTAAGAATCCCCGCAAATTGAAAGATGTTGGGGGCGCCGGGACAAGTGGCACACCCGGCGTAAGCGGCGCGCCGTTTTACGGTCGTCGTGCGCCGCCGAAGTTCGCCAACTGCTTTATGATCCTAATTTATAAGTGAGCAGTGGGAGCGTGAGTATTTACGACTCTTTCCGGCCTCCCGCGAGTACTACGGGGGCTCCATAGCGTTTCTAAATAACTTTCTTATCACACTGTGATATTTTTTTCGTTGTATTCCAAAGGTGTTTGCAACTGGTGCTGCTATATGATTAGGGTTGTATTTACCTCGCCTAGTGACCCATTGCTCTGATGTTTTCTTCGCAAAAACACTGTTGACCAAAGCGAAAATCAGCAACCCGAGATTTGAGTCCAGTACAGAAAAACAATTTAAAAATCTCCAGATATTACAAAATACGATTATTGAAATTCTAATCACTTTGCCCAACACTTACCAAGATAGTGAAAAAACGTTTTCAGTCGGTCATTTTACGAACTAAGGTGCAAAAATTTTCCTACTCCGTTACTTTTACCATCCTAGTTATTGTTTGTTAGTGAAAATCTATCTACTTGTTTTGGGCGGAAAAATTGTTTTAAGAGTTTAGTTAATTATATTAAGTTAATAAGCTGAAGAGTTGAAAACTATGAATAGGCTCTCAAATCGAATAGTTACAACGTTTATCCAGCGTACGTACGTGTGTACGCGCCCTCTTTGTGACTACGCCGCCCGCCGCAAATTACTTCCGAGCGATTTCGCGATCTCGGAATGATCAGTTAAACCCGAGCATCTGTGCTCTCTATTAAAAACTTTGCTCACACGCAACTTCTACTGTCTTGCGGTGTGAATTATTATTACAGATGAAATTTTGTTAAACTCTACTTAGCGACACATAATACTTACCTAGTTCGTATTAATATATTAAGTTACATTAATTCTACTTAACATACTTATTACTATTTTATCATATTTTTTGTAGATACTTAAGGATTCCAATCCAATCTGTAAAGAATGGATTAGTCGCTGGGAATTAGTTGTAAAAATATCCTGGTAGATGGAAAACCCTACCACGCGTTTAATGGTCAAGATACACTTACTTAATTCGCGGGCTTGGAGTGAGCCGCTGTAGCCTAGTTGGTAGAGGCGTCTCCAGTACAGATGGCGAAGATCGAAAATTTTGCAATTTTTCCTAAATTGCATCATTTTATCTTATTAAGAATTAAGTAAATTGGCTACATGCATTAGTATCGACAAATCAAGATAATCAGCAACACAACAACCTACCTATGACTTTAAGGGATCAACATGAACTGGTTTTTTAATATAGTTTATGAGAAACACCAGTACAGATTGATCCCTTAGATTATTAAACAATGCAATCGTTTTCCGTTCACCGGAGTAGGGGGGAAATAAAGATTATATTTGTAGGCTTGTCCCAGCAGATTCCTTTCGTCAGTAAGAGCATGTGCGAGTAAATAATTCAGCCGGCGCGGGCTTGCTCTCCGGGGCTTCGGATGGAATACCAACATCTGATCCGTGATTGCACACGATAAATCCGTTCGGTTCAACACTTTTGCACTATGTATGTGTATTATTAAAGTAGCTCCGGGTTATAGGAAAAGAAAGGATGCGCATCGTGATTGGCGCTGATTGCACTTTGCACTGAGTACGCGCAAATGTATCTTTTATTTAGGGATGCTCTTTTTACCCGGCTGTCTCAGAAGGACGGTCATGTTTTTCGAAAATATGTATGTAAATAGGTAAGTATGTAAGTGGACAATAAATTGTTTTTCACGGGCTACAGCCATAACGGTTGGGCGGATCTGGACATAACGAGACGTCTGTAGATTTGTCTAGACAGCGCAAGTGGCTCTCTATTAAAATCTCATTAATTCAAAATACAAACGTCTGATAAGTGGTTCAACACTTTTGCAGTATGTATGTGTATATTAAAGTAGCTCCGGGTTATCGCAAAAGAGTACGCGCAAATGTATCTTTTAGTTAGGATTGCTCTTTTTACCCGGCTGTCTCAGAAGGAGGGCCATGTTTTTCGATGTATGTGGACATAAATTGTTTTTCACGAGCTACAGCCATAACGCTTGGGCGGATCTGGACATATGAGGCGACGTTAGATTTGGGTAGACAGCGCAAGTGACTCTCTATTAAAAACTCATAAATTCAAAATATCAACACTTGATCCGCAATTGCACACGATAAATCCGTTCGGTTCAACACTTTTGCACTATGTATGTGTATATTAAAGTAGCTCCGAGTTATCGCAAAAGAAAGGATGCGCATCGTGATTGGCGCTGATTGCACTTTGCACTGAGTACGCGCAAATGTATCTTTTATTTAGGAATGCTCTTTTCACCCGACTGCCTCAGAAGAAGGGTTATGTTTTGCGAGAGTATGTATGTATGTGGGTATGTATGTATGTAAGTGGACAATAAACTATTTTTCACTAGCTATAGCTATAACGGTTTGGCGGATCTGGACATACCTATGATGAGATGTCATTAGATTTGTCTAGGCAGCGCAAGTGACTCTCTATTAAAATCTCATAAATTCAAAATACCAACATCTGATACGTGATTGCACACGATAAATCCGTTCGGTTCAACACTTCTGCACTATGTATGTGTGAATGTACATATGTGAAAGTAGCTCCGGGTTAGGTATCGCAAAAGAAAGGATGCGCATCGTTATTGGCGCTGATTGCACTTTGCACTGAGTACGCGCAAATGTATCTTTTATATAGGGATGCTCTTTTTACTCAGCTATCTCTGAAAGACGGTCATGTTTTTCGAGAATATGTATGTATGTGGGCAATACATTGTTTTTCACGGGCTACAGCCATATCGTTTGGGTGGATCTAGACTTATGAAGTGTCGTTAGATTTGACTACGTTTGATTTGTTGACACTGGCTCTAATAAAATCTTATAAATTCAAAATACCAACTATATACATAGTGCAAAAGTGTTGAACCGAACGGATTTATCGTGTGCAATCACGGATCAGATGTTGGTATTTTGAATTTATGAGATTTTAATAGAGCCAGTGTCACTTGCACTGTCTAGACAAATCTAACGACACCTCCTAAGTTTAGATCCGCGCAACAGTTATGGCTGCTGTGTATGTGTATATTTAATTAGCTCCGAGTTATAGCAAAAGAAAGGATGCGCTTCGTGATTGGCGCTGATTGCACACGCCGCTGCACTACAGCTAAAACATTTTTTATTTGTACACTTTTTGTGTACTTATTAGGAAAATTGATATCAAGTCGATAGCTAATAACCTCTATCGCCAGTGGTCATGTCCATTTGTTTACCAACCGAATGGTAGCATTGTAAATTGATTGTTACAACCGATTTCATTGATAACGTCCAGCTGATTTAAATTCATTCATCTGTTTGCACCTGTCAATTAAACAAAATAAACACGTCAAGTTTTCAAATCATTTTTGTTATATTTATATGATGACATTTTTTGGTTTGTAAAGATTATTATTTGTATAGGTAGTTGTTGGTTTGGAAAAAAATATACCATAGGAATTGTTACTGAAGTAAAGTTTCGTTTTTACACTAGTTATTTTACATTGATAAGCACAAATATGATCGACCTACCTATAGTTAAACAAATGAATACTTATTTGACGAATAAACAACGAATGCATTCATAAATCATAACAAACTGTAATTTGCTATCTCTTGTCGAGTTTTCCGCGGAGGCAATCAAATTAACTGCCACTGAAATGATTTCAGTGATTCCAAATATTTTAATTGACAAACAGAAATTTTGGCCAGAAAATCGCGCTTAAATTGTGCTTGCTTTGGCGGAATGTTAACTCGGTGAATAAATATGGCCGGAACATTGGAATCTACTTATATCGGTATTTATGCAGCTCGGCTTGCATAAATAAGTAGTGCGTTAAAAGGCCGGAACTTGCATTTCGTTTGGGCGCGCTATTTGAATATCTGGTGAGATAATGATAAATTTGATAACTCAAGAGATTTTAACCTTGTATTCACTTATAATATTGTTATAATTTGTAAGTTTATTGAATTAAGGATAGTAGATAATGTAGTTACCTACATATACCCACTAACTACACGTGCACCAGATACTAATCAAATAGAGTATCTACTATTATTTAAATATTTGTCTATTTAAAATTTATTTCTCATAGACAGACACATTTTATTGTCACAGATAAAAATAAAGTGAAACTTTCTACTTTCTTACTTCTTTCAAAATTGTTGTTACTATAAATGTATAGGATAAAATACTCACTACCCCAAATATAAACACAGCGTTCGCGTGACTCCAAATAATTATCAAAGATTTCATAAAGCAAATTGCTAGTTTTAAGTAAAAGTTTTGTCCAATTGTATTAGAGGGAAATTGATCGCTAATGTTGTTCGAACTTTCGATCATTACGGATCATCAGCATTGATCCCGTTAATGTGTTTTGTAAAAATAACAAAGGAAAAAAAATAGTGTAACTTTCCATCGAGCATTATGTTCTAAATGGAAAGTAATAATGAAAGGAATGATAGTAGTTATCCACCACATCAACATCATCAGCGTATAGCAGTTTAAACAGGTCTTCCCCAGGTTACCAAAGTCAAGATCTCTCGTTTTCACCATCTAGTCCTGCACAGCTATCTCATCTACCTTCCTCTTCAAGAGCTATCCCTAGAGCCAAGTTTTCATACAAATGTATTCCCTTGTTTTCTTTCCGAATAATGCAAGTAGAGCTATATTTTTCATATAAAATGAAGGCCTACTATAGGCTTGAATTTTGTTCAACAACTTTTTTTATTCAAGAAATAATAATAGTAATAAAATATGAGCAATTTTCCTATTCCATAGAAGATAAAAATGCTTGTTTCTGCTTTAAGATCATTTAAAAAGGAAATAGCCTCCAATTTAATCGCTCGTCTGTGGCAATGTCCCATATGGGACTTTGCCACAGACAAGGCCTACCTATAAAAAATGGCGCCACAGAGGAGAGGTTAACAAAAAATAATATATATCTACATAAATTATTCGAGAAGATAGCAAAGGAAAATATTTGTATGAAAAGGCGGCAAATTGTCATCACTCGGGTATCCTCTTAAGCCCTTGGTATTTAGTCTTAAGAATTGGAACGATGAGAAAAGAAAAAACTACGAACTAAGTCAATCGATTACTTGTACTAACAAAATATAGAACCATTATAAGCAGGCGTATTCACAAAGGATGAAATTTACATACCTATAAGTCGCGCCGGAGGTGCGTTGGCTCGTAAATCTCGCAACAAGCGGATTTGTTTGGGAAGTTTGTTTTTTATTCCACTTTATCTGTGCGACGGCACTGAGTACTCCGGCGCAGCGCTTGCTCAACTTCAATAAATCAATTTGTACATTTTTACCCCTTGCCTTCGAGCAAAAGAATGTTTCAGAGGGAAACTTACGAATAGCCAGATTGAAGCCATGGAGAACTTGTCGCAATCAGATTTGACACGCTCGCGTTGTAATTTAATCAAAAGGATAATAATGTGATTTTTATGAACCGATAGAAAAAGTAATAAATTTAAAATATGAAAGTTGAAAAATCCATTAGCGACCGCCGGGACCGTGGGGTACCGTCCCACTGCTCTGTTAACTCACCTTCGGGCGCCTAGCGGACCTCGATGAATCTTTCAACGACTTGATGCTCGTCTCGAAGCGACGATTAAGCGACATCTAGTTGTATACTTTGGTTAGTCCACATTGAAGTATAACTAGCTGCTAAGGTTGGCTGCCATCACGTTCGCGAGGATATGGTCAACATTCTTCTGCCTCACCAGCTTGGCTTTGGCACCTCCCAGGCGCCCGCCCTAAATTAGAAGCACAACTTTTTGAGAAAGTACGACAAACGGTGTTAATTTATTTGGCACAAACATTGTCTGGGATTCCGGCTGGGTCCGTCGAAAACGTCGCATTGAAATAAATTCTGGATTCTAGAGAACGTTCAATCAATTCTAAACATACGTTTACTTTCTTCCTGTATAAAAGTAGCTTATAAATAAGCAAATGTCATATAAACCCAGCGCAGCATACGAATAGTGTAAAACCGGGAAAACAACTTTTTTGAAAGAAATCTTTTCCTATTCGAGGATGAATTATGTGTTCAACTCATAGCGAAAGAAATTTTCATATAAATTAAGTGTAGAAAGTTTGTAACAGTGAGAAGCGGCCGTGATAACCTACATTTACATTCAGCGGCCATCTTATGACGTGTTGTTGTTACCACGTTTTATTCTTTTCGCTGAGATTTTCATTCATAACAGACGCTGTAACTACCACTTTTTATAGTGGTCATGAATAAAGCTATAAAGTTTTTAGTGTAATCTTATATGCACAGGATAAGATTCCGTCTTGAGCTGTAACTTGCAAGTACCTATATTTATTAAAGTTATTTTTATTTTTAGTTTTAGTTTTATATTTCAACTTATCACAATACAACTTTCATTGCTCCGAGTTTTTCACTTACCTTCGCTCCGGTTGTTTGTAGTATTCCCTCTTAAAAAACCTTCTTGCTCTGAGACCCTTACTCATAATGTAACACTCGTACATACTTGGCGAGACGTGTTGCGCGAACAAGTTTGTCACAATGTGTAGTACCTCTTTTGTCACAATGTGTGGTAATCTAATCCATAACACCCCTCAAAATCTGTTTTGTGTGTTTGAGAGCACTAAGCCGATTTCCTTCTTATCTTAATATTAAATTATGAACAATGTGCCCACTCAGTCCTTTTGTATGCAATGCTCGGAGAAGAGTTAGATAAATGTATTTATGTAGGTTAGAACTAAAGCCAGCTTTAGAGATAAAAATTTCGACAATCACTTTATTTAAAAGCTTCGAAACTGGCAGCACGGTGCTACGGTGGCGTATCCATTTAGCATCACGAAGTTAGATATGTTTGTCGTTCTATTTTAGTTTAGACGCGATAACGCCAACTTTCCAGTGCTCGAAATGTGAATACCTTGTTGCGAAAATGTGACTAACGGAAACTGTACAAGTAACTCGGCTGTCCTTCCGCAGCACACATTCAGACTACGACTACACTCTACTCTCGCATTCCTTCTACCCAATTCCAACTCTATACCAACTTGGTATGGTTCTTTCTATGCTAAAGTATTGCAAACGCCAGTACACTTTTGGTCCGTGACCACTTACACATCCCTTACCATAGTGGACCGCGTCGCGAAGGTTTGTATTCAAATTCCTTTATTATAACTAGTCACATGGGTTTCAGGAAATGTATTCAAGTTCTTTACTTATTGTGTTTGCTAAAGTTCTCTGTTCTTTTCAGTGTAACAACTAATTGTGCCAATACGGTGGAGTTGTTACATTTTTGAATGTTACAACATAAAATTATGTAAATTGCTAGTTGTAAAAATAACTTTAATAAATATAGGTACTTGCAAGTTACAGCTCAAGACGGAATCTTATCCTGTGCATAGAAGATTACACTAAAAACTTTATCAGTGTTATTACAAAAAAATTTTTAGATATGCCTTAGACATGGTTTAGTTTAGACAACGTTTAGCGAATTCAAACACTGGTTTAAATTTTTCAGCCCTGCCAAATATGTTTTTAAAATGGCAACGTTTTTACAAACAATCTTTCCATTCATTCAAATTCCTGTCAGATTTGTTTACAATTTTACAAAACGTAAAAATATGTTAGAGAATTTGCAAAAATACATGAAAAATAATATTTAAAAGTCTACAATATTACTTTCCAAGTTAAAAGAAAGTTTAACCAAGTAAAAAAATAATGAAATTACTGCATAGCAAAGCTCCATAAGTTGATTGTAGTGCTGAAAAAATGTTGTAAGTATTCAGTATCGGTTTATCAACCATTCCTGAAAAAAATTCACGTAAATGATTGTCCAGGAGTAGCCAAATATAGTCATCATCATCGTACCCGTATCTTCAATGTCCCACTTATCATCTAAAAGTGCCATCTCGTAATAAAAAATCAGATAATTCGTACTTAATTTTCTTTGGAAAATCATCAACAGAGATTTGTATTTTCAGGGTTTAAAGAAGAAACGTGCGTAATAGTGCAGTGTTCTTTCTTTTCGAGTGGAACATTAAGTAGTCGAACGACCCGATGAAGCCTGTTGCAAGATATTTCAAATGCCGCATTATTGCAGTAATAGACAGCATGCAACGGTCTTGCTTACATGGTTTGGCTACATTCATTTCATAGAACTACGATTGATAGTAAAATCTTGGGAAATCATGACCGATCATTGCTCCCCATCGAGAAGGTGTTTGCCATGCTCATTATCATTACACTAGTCTTGCTAATCGGGGGGTATGTTAGTGCAGATTATGGAGCCGCATTCACTTACATCACTGCTGCCACTACACAGTTCACCTTCTGAATGGACTTTCCCTTAGTCGCTTTTATAAGGTGCTTTAGTCGTAAGTAAGGTAATAAACAGTAGGTAGATATATTTAGAAGAATTAAATAAGTACCTATACTGTAGGTATACAGGGGGGGCGGTCGCAGGGGTCATGACCCCCCCCTCACTCACCAAGAATTCTTCAACTACTATAGCTGATATAACATTTCTGATTCCGGTTATGACATTTCTGATGTTAAATGTCGAGCTCGCTTCGCTCGCAATACTTATAAAACTGAAGTAGGATGGTGTCTCCCAGCGTGACTTTTCAACGCGGAATATTGAGCTCGCTTCGCTCGCATTGTAGTAGTTACGTCACCACGGTGCGTCTCCTTGTACGTATTTTAACGCGAAATGTCGTACTCAGCTCGCTTAGCTCGCAATACTTGTAGTGGTGATGTAGGACGTTGTGTCTCCTTGTACGCATTTTTAAAGCGAAATGTCGAGCTCGTTTTGCTCGCAATACTTGAATTTTGCTGTAGGACAATGTGTCTCTTCGCAGGCATTTTTGACGCGAAATGTCGAGCTCATTTCGCTCGCAATACTTGTAGTTGTGATGATGTAGGACAGTGTATCTCTTCACAGGCATTTTTAACGCGAAATTTGTAGTAGTGATGTAGGACGATGTCTCCCGCAGGTATTTTTAACTCGAAATGTCGAGCTCGTTTCGCTCGCAATACTTGTATAGTAGTGGTGATGTAGGTAGGACAGTGTCTCTCCTCGTAATGTTTTTATTTAACGTGAAATGTTAGGCTTACTTTGCTCGTGATGCATATTTTGCCTGAGTAGTGCAATTCCTATAAACCTGTCTCTTGAATCACTCTATCTATAGCAAAAAAACACACCGAAATCCGTTGCGTGGTTTAAAAGGAGTTTAGGAGGAGAATTCCACGATAGACAGAGGCAATTATTGATGTAGTGAACAAAATTAAAATATCCAATTATATTCTAGTGACGAGCTAAGCATTGAAGAGAGAGAACTTCGGATCCCAAGTGATTTAAACGCAGAACCGCCTCAACTGGAAGAAGGCTAGAATTAAGCCCTGCGCTGACTCAACACAGCCGTAGCAGCCTGTCCTCTACTGCCTAGCAAGCCTTCCCTCCGTTCGGCGAGCCAACGCACACCGTATGTTATTTAGCTGTAAGCTGTGATAACACACCATATTAGGGATGATTCGTGGAATACCTAATCCTTAGCCATCACCCTGTAACGTCTGCACAGTTATTACAGTTCCTTGCTGCTAAGGCACGAGGTGAGCGAAGCTGAGCTTCAAACCGTCGTTTCCAGCTTGGTCCGGCCAAGCGTAGGTACGGCAAGCCCACGAGCTAGCCAAACCACAACGTACCTACATTATTATATTCTATTATACATAGATACCCAGAACTCTTGCCCGGTGATGCCGGCTTAGAATGTCATCACCCCATATCTTTCCCGTGGGTATCGTAAGAGGCGACTAAGGGATAAATTCAGCCAGAGGTTCAATCCTGGATGAATTTTTTACAATCGCATTGCAATATCTTGCATTGCGCTCACCAACCCGCCTGCCAAACGTGGTGAGTATGGCAAATACCCCCCTAATAGGGGGAGGCCCATGTTCAGCAGTGGACTTTATTGTGGCTGTTATGATGATGATGATGAACTCAACATTAAAAACGATTTCTGGAATAGGTGCAACGCCCACACTATTATTGCAAAGCGCTTTGCTTAGCATGAATCATTAGTCATTACCTTCTTCTTCTTCGTGTCAATAGTACGAATTAGATTTTTTCCTGACAGTACTTGGCGACGGCAATGGCATTATCAATCACCAAGTTCAGATCTTCCATAGTCATGCATGAATCATCAGCACCGTCTCTATTCACTGCTTTCTATTCGCACTAGTCTGTATTCGCAACTGGGCTACTGAGTGTAAAATATATTTTTAACAACAATTTTATCCCGCAAAGCACAGGCGTAACATAATATGTATGTAATAAATTGAATATTTAATGAGTTAAAGATCTTTGGATCTTCTTGTGAGATGCTTATTGCTGTCATCAAAGTATAGTAAAACAACGCACCTGTACTGATCCGGAAGTATAAATCGAGGAGAAGTCACCCCTACCGCTCACTTTAATGGTCACTCATTGAATCAGCTCTCTTACACCATTCACTCTGCCTGAAAATGTGTTATGGTATAGCTTATGCACTAACAATAATTAATACTCTCTATCACAGTTTCGCGCCTACCTACGCTGAAGCTAGCTTACAATATCAACCAGGACACCAACCCGCAAAATACCGAGGTAAACAAGGAAAAATTCCTTGTAAAAATGATTATTTATTGTTAAGCTTATTCGATGTCGACCGTGTCATGCCGGCTTAGAATGCCATCAGCCAATTTCTACCCATAGGTGTCGTAAAAGGCGACTAAAGGATGAACCCAGGGAATAGGCAGCCAGCAGCGTTACCTGCGAATATCTACAACACCTTGCAATCCGACTGCCAAGCGTGTTGAGTATGGAAATACCTAATTACAATAACATCTAATTGGGGCACGCCCATATCCAGCAGTAAACTGTTGTGGTTGTAGTAGTAGTCTCTGTTAAGATAATTATAATAGGTATAAAGGGATGTATCAAAAGAAAAGCCACCCCTACCGCTCACATTAATGCTCACTGATCGAGTCAGCTTTTTTACACTGAATCACTTTGCCTGAAAATGTGTTATGGTATGCCTTATGTTTTTAAAATAACTAATACTTTCTCTCACAGTTTCAACCGCCCTGCTAACACCTACCTACGGTGCCAGCTAGCTTACCTTTCAACAGTGCAGCAAGATTTGGCCGGCTTCTTCGTAAAATGTAATTTTTCCTTTATTGCTTTTTAACGGTATTTTTAGTTGTATTAAAAAACCAAAGTAAGTTCCGGGTTCGATTCCCAGCGAGGCACAAACTTCCGGGTTCACAGAAATAATAATTATCACTTTGTGAATTTGTTCCTAGTCTGATTAGAACATTACAAGCTGTACCACCTGATTCTTGGAAAAGATAGATGGTTCTGTGTTTCGGAGGGCTGGTGTCTATGATAATTTAGACGGCGAGTGTTCCAAAAATGATGTCAGTGGCCTACCTTGTTGTAATAGGTGGTTTAAAAACTTGGCTATAACCCTGAGAAACGAATAAATTATCAATATTATCACAACAGTCAACTGCTGAATATGATTACCAACACTCCAATCTGAGGTATTTGTATTTGTCACAAAGACTTCACGCTACAAGTATATTTCGAAGAATAAAATACCAAAAAAGAGAAGCACATACCAAATATAGTTATCAAAGCATGTTCTACCTGGCAATCTTGTGTAAATAAGTAGTTTAACAATAATAAGAGCGGGATATATGCAAGAAAAGTAAATAACATACAAAATATAAACTACGTGAATGAGCATTACATAATATTACTTAAATAAGTTTAGGTTTAGACAGAAATAATTAGATGTAAGTAAGTATATGTAGTAAACAATACTAATATGGTTATTCTAATACCTGATTATGTTCTAGGTTGTGACCTGAAAATCGTACCGAGTGTGTTCTAAAAGAGCTGACTGACCCGTAGAGCCCACCGTGCATCACCAATAACCACCAGGAAGCAAACCCGCAAACGAGGTAAACAAGGATAAAAGCCTTGTAAAAATAATTCTTTATCGTTAAGCTTAGTCGTTGTTGAACGAGTGATGCCGGCTTAGAATAGCATCACCTAATTTTTACCCATAGGTGTCGTAAAGGCGACTAAGGGATGAACCTTGGGAATGGTCAGCCAGCAGCGTTACCTGCGAATATGCACAACACCTTGCAAAGCGCTCGCCAATCCGACTGCCAAGCGTGTTGCGTATAGCAGTACCTAACTCAACAGGGCATATTGAAAAATCTCATCAATGAAAGAATCAAAGGTTAAACAATTTAAAAATAGGACCTCATATTGAAAATTATAATCAAAAAATTATTAATCATGTTTTCTCATATTACAGTTGAACCGGAACCTGCATTAAAATTTCACTACAGAGTGCAAGCTCACACTAAGATAGACATCGTCACGTATAATTCCTGACTCTTTTACTCTCTGTAATGCAAAAGACATGCCACCTTCGCTACTGCAAACGAAACGCCGGAGCATCAAATAAATGGAAAATTGACGTAAGAACCGCTTGCATATACCTAATAGGGTGAAATTTTACTAGGGACCGATAGCGAAATCTCAGAACCGGCTGATGATAAGGAATAAATTTCCCCAAGGAAAATAGGTCGAAAAAAATTAATTAAAAGTTGACCTCCGATAGTAACTCAATCAAATCAGCTCATCAGCAATTTTGTATGGGAGGTCCAAATTACAATAATAGTACTATAACAGTCACAAAAAGTCCACTGCTGAGCATGGGCCTCCCCCTAGTAGGGGGGTATTTGCCATACTCACCACGCTTGGTAGGTGGGTTGGTGAGCGCAATGCAAGATGTTGCAATGCGATTGCAAAATCCAGGGATTAAACTCCTGAATGAATTTATCCCTTAATCGCCTCTTACGACACCCACGGGAAAGATATGGGGTGATGACATTCTAAGCCGACATCACACGGCAATATTTTTTTCAGATTTCGGCCTATCTATGATCCTTGGGGAGAAAAGTTGTTCCTTATTACCAGTTTTTCCTTATTGCCGGTTTTCAGTCTCCGCTATCGGTCAGTGGTAAAATTTCACCCAGTATTATCTGCCGTTAGTAGCTACTACATATTGAAGAGCTGGGAGAAACCTGGCTGCATCTGCATTTACATCCTGAAGATTTCTGTCCACTCCCGACTACCCCTATCGTCTGCGCTATGCGCATGAAAGCTACATCATCGCTGTATCATCTTTCTCTTTTCCCAGATCAACTGCCAATCGCCCTCGAAGGATCCCTGTTTCCACAGCCAGCTAGTTAATAAGTTTTAGATTAAGTTACCGTTTGAATACAAAGGTGTGCAGAATAAATAATAATATTAGGTTGTGTAATTCTGAATAAATATTATGTTATGTGTAATTGTGTGGTTTTCATTCTTAGCTTACACCCTTAGATAAACGATTGTCCATGCAGTCTTAACGCTGTTGCTGATATGGACTGCATTACACAATAAACGTAGCACATACATTCTGAACAAATCGCATATCTCGAAGTGATGAAAGCACCACGCAAAATACAATCATGATCAGCCCATATGAGATGATGATGATGAGAATACATTTCATTGTTTTATTTTCCACGATATTTTTTATTTCCTCAATCGAAATAGGTTTCTTTATTTTCTTAATAACATCACTATAATAAATAACAATAGTATTACACATTAGCCTAGGCTGATGGAAGAGTAAACGACTAGCGGAGAAGAAAACTTACACTATCGGTAGATTTAGTTGCTTGGTCCAGTTTTATGCTAACAACGCTGCTAGGATCTTTTATTTTGCAAGGAATATAATGAATCAGTAGCGTAAATTAGCATTACAAAAGATATCCTACCATTTATTATAATTTCATAATTTATTATAACGGTGAGATTCAATAATATTTTCATTCAATAGATGACGCTGTTAGTTTTTAAAAGGCAGTATAAATTCGAAATTCATACTTAGGTCCGTGCTTTGGCTAAACTTTGTCTAAAGTACTTAGGCAGTTGTTTAGTAATCTTATTACAAAACCAATTTTAAACTATGTCTAGCAAAAAACAGACCAATGTTTTTTTATAATAGCAACACTGGTAATAAGTTCGTTCTCTAGATTCGTTCCAATCGTTCAAGAGTACTATCCCACCACCTGTTCTTGGTATTTGAAGATGTCAACGAACTGTCAGTTGAACAAAAATATTGTACGGATAGCAAAAATGTTCCTTACAAATGTAGGGTAAACTCGTCTAATCATTATCATTATATATAATAAAACTAAGTTGATAAAATGCATGTGCCGATAAAACTTAAAAAGGATTCCCGGTATGATAAAGGGACTTATACTGTGCAATAGCCCTTTATCTCCCCTCGAACAAGAAAGTTCCCGTTTTAACTTAAAGGGCGTATTTTTTTTTTAAGATATAGGTAAGGGCTTTTATAATCCCTAAAGCAGTGGCGCCATCTGTTGTCGAGTAGTCGAAATCCACTTCCAGTTCGTGATTTTTGATGCAAACTGTTTCGAAATTTTGGTATTTAAAATCCAATGTATTTAAAACATTTTTATTAGACCAAACAGATAAATACCGCGAGTGAAACTGCGGGCGGAAGGCTAGTATATAATAAAACTAAGTTGATAAAATGTACGTGCCGATAAAACTTAAAAAGGATTCCCGGTACGATAAAGGGACTTATACTGTGCAATAGCCCTTTATCTCCCTTAGAACAAGAAAGTTCCCGTTTTAACTTAAAGGGCGTATTTTTAAAGGTAGAGGTAAGGGCTTTTACAATCCCTGAAGCAGTGGCGCCATCTGTTGTCGAGTAGTCGAAATCCACTTCCAGTTTGTGATTTTTGATGCAATCTGTTTAGTTTGGATTTTAAATGCAATGTATTTAAAACATTTTATTAGACCAAACAGATAAATACCGCGAGTGAAACTGCGGGCGGAAGGCTAGTTCTAAATAAAAACTCGCCTAATTCCGTGGCATTAAATGCTGCTGTAGGGCCGTACGACTGAAATCAATCACTGGAAATACAACCTCACGCCTTTGTAAAGTTCAAATTCATTTGCAAAGTTTAGGGACGCTCAAGTGAGCGAGATGGCTACAGTTAACGATTTTTTCAGTTTCGGCCATATTAGTGGATAGGTGGCAAACTTTGCTATGTTCATGCGAGTATTATAATCTTCATTTGAATTTCATTATTCTTGAGTTAACTTGCATAATTCCATTATATCAGAATTAAAGCAGGACCTATCACGGACTGAAAGAGGTTACCACGGAATTAGACAAGTTGATATGCCTTAGTTAAACCGACATAATGGTCAATATTTTTTGCCATCGCTACCTCACATTCAAGTTTTGAACTTTCATAAAATATGACCGAGAGTCCTGTGAATTCAGGGTGAACTTGTGGTTCACGGCACTCGATCGCTCGACAATGGGGTATTTACGTACCTGGCAGTTTTCAATCCTTTTATTTCGTCAAATCTGTCTGTCTGTCTGTATGTCTAAAAATTTAAAAAAAATATGGGATATAGTTCTTAACCTGAAGTTACCATGAAAATTATAACGGATACTGTACCACCTAAGTTTAAAGAAATATTAAAGTTTTTCTATTTGCATTATTTAGTCCATCATATATTTCAATTCGAAACACAGCAGGTTAGAAAATGTAATTGAAAAATATTCAATTACTTTTTGCATAATATGTGTACAGGCATGGATAATGTAATTTATTTGCCAAACATTTCATTCTACAACTTTTTGTTTGAAGTTCCAACTTAGCTTGGGCGAGCAGTATATTTCAGCTTTTTTTATATTTCAAGCCAATCTAAGCTTTAAAGCAGTTGCAGTAATGTTTATTTTCAATGGTTAGCTACACCTGTTTTCGTGGTCCATTGGTCTGAGAAATGAACTGAGAATCTGGAAGACCCAGGTTCAATTTCGGTAGAGAAAACACACCCAGTTGATGTTTGTTAGTTTTTAGCCGTGTGTACCCCCAATTGGGGAGTCCATGTCCTGCAGTGGACTTTTGCGGCTGAAGTAGTAGTAGTAGTAGTAGTAAGTATGCGGTTGATATCATGCATTCGTAAATTATTTATTATGCATGAACTTAACAGAAACTAGAAAGTTTTAAGATATCATTGCAGGACCTGCATAAAATGCTCACAGTTCTAAATGTTACCTCGAGACGTGCTGACCTCGGGGTCTGCTTGGACATGACGAAGATCATATTTAATCAATTCATCATCTTTTATCAGGCTCATCCAAAAACGAAAATGTAGCCCTTAAAGATGTCCAAAAGTATAACAGTTACCTTAACAGTTGCCTAGAGACAATATAAAAGCTGAAATCACCAGTAGAGTGCAGCTTGGCTGCACTAAATCACGCAACGGATTTTGATGTGATTTGTATGTCAGATAGATTGATTCAAGATATGTGAGTGAATACTACTATAATGAGTGAATAATACTATGGTTAATACGTGCAAGGTTTCGTTTTTCTGAGCTAAACATCACATGAGCCTATACCAGTTCAGGACTGAATATAGTTCTACCCCAAGATATGGCAACTATCTCCCAATTTCGCAATCCAGTCGTTACCAGCCGCCTTTTTTAAGACGTCTATCCGAACTGGCCTTAGCGGAGTGCTGAGGAGCTACCAAGAGTTAGAATAGCGCCACCCCATTTTTACCAGAGGAACTGTAAAAAGCAACTTGATGATGAGTTTAGTGAATTAGCGCCACCCCATTTTTACCAGAGGAACTGTAAAAGCAACTTGATGATGAGTTTCCTAAATAGTAAAAAGCGTTGTCAATCGTGATTTCCGCATACTGAGTCCTCAGAGTAGAGTAGTACACGCGCGCGCTCGCATACCATCCATGGACCGGGCGGGCACTAAACTACCCGCTACTCACTGACTAATGACCTACGACGGTGTGATGCGGCTGATCAAGAAAATAATCAATGGCGAACGAATCACATCTAGATTTATTTGTGGATTTGTTCGTGTGTGTCCAAAAGTATGGTATTATTAAGATTAAAATTTACTTAAAAGTAAAAAGCTTGTTTAGCATTTAAAACGCCCTACCTAATGTTTCTGTAATGTTCTACGTAGTTTTCCCACAAGAATAACTAAAAATCAGTCAAGTGTAACTGATTTAAACCAGGGCGGGCTTGTGACTAAATATAACGGCATTTTAAACCAAGTTTATCTTTAGAAATGAGCTAAATGTGGATTTGTAATAAAGAAATATTTAGTCAAGCGTTTAATTATTTGACATAAAAGTCCCATTCGTTCATTACACTAAATTCTTTTTGATTTTAATACTGGCTGTCAAGAAAGCATAAATTACTAAAAAGCAAATATGGTTGTCAGAAGTTGTCACCAGCTTTAATTTTTTTCCCACTCGTGCGATGCCGTGAGATGCCGGCTCAGAACAGCATCACCCCAATTCCAGGAAATGGGCAGCGGGTTTCCCTGTCAATTCAACATCTTGAATTGTCGATTTTTATTTTATTACCCCACTGCCTCAGAAGGAGGGTTATGTTTTTCGAGAGTATGTATGTATTAATGTATGTATGTATGTATGAACAATTCTTTTTCACAGGCTACAGCCCAAACGGATAGTTGAATTTTAACATATGAGGTGTCGTTAGATTCGTCTCAGCAGCGCGAGTGATACTGGCTATTGTTTTTAATACATCTGCTTGTTTAGGAAAACCAACAGCTAATGCAACAATATACTTACTTAAAATAAAATCAGAAAGCCAATTACAGGTTTTCACTATTAGACATTAATTTAGAATAAGAAACATTCACATAAAATACTAACACCTAGTAGCACACAACCATGAAGAATTAAAAATAAATGAGTAATTTACCTATAAACAATACATGAAATAAGAAAAACATAGTGCATTGACAAACGAACATGCTTGGTTAGCTACAAAAAGAACAAATGAAACTTTTTTAATGTTTCTATGTTTTTATGCAATCAATATGTGTGATACATGGGGTTCCAGATTTGAGACGCGTACTCAAGTATGGCAAAACCCCTGATAGGGGAGGCCCATGTCCAGCAGTGGACTGTTGTGGCTGTCATGATCATGGCGATGCAAACCAATGATATTATATGTAGGTTCTAGGTTGTAGATACGCCACCTGAGCAAAAGTTGTTCCTTCAAATTGGTCTCCGTGAGACCAATGTGACAGTCTTGTGTCAGTCAGGCTTTGGTCAGGCTATGAGCTGTTCAAGCGAATTTCACGGAACAACTTTTTTGTACAAGCAGTATGGAGGTACCGTGTCTATAATAAAATGTCTTTGATGCAAACCGACATTACTAACATTGTAACAAGTACATGCTAATACTATAGACAATAAGCAATATGCGCTTTTAGAACACTTCTGTCTTGGGTTTTCTTGGCTTCCGTGTGAGTTTTTAATAACAGGACCGGAAATTAAAAGAAAATACGTTTTTCATTATATTGAAATCAAAAAGTTGGTTCGCACTAGTACAAGTACGCCCATTTATTGAAATGAAAGCTATGTCAGTTCCTGAAATTGTCCAAACTAAGTCTGACTTGACTCGTGATTGGTCGAAAATTAAAACCTGATCTAACTTTTTTGTAATAGAAAATGTTTTAAACATGTGTCTAAAACCGCTTAAACAATGTTTAACTTTTTTTGTAATAACACTGTATAGCTTTATTCATGGCCACTATAAAAAGTGGTAGTTACAGCGTCTGTTATGAATGAAAATCTCAGTGAAAAGAATAAAACGTGGTAACAACAACACGTCATAAGATGGTCGCAGAATGTAAATGTAGGTTATCACGGCCGCTTCTCACTGTTACAAACTTTCTACACTTAATTTATATGAAAATTTCTTTCGCTATGACTTGAACACATAATTCATCCTCGAATAGGAAAAGATTTCTTTCAAAAAAGTTGTTTTCCCGGTTTTACACTATTCGTATGCTGCGCTGGGTTTATATGACATTTGCTTATTTATAAGCTACTTTTATACAAGAAGAAAGTAAATGTATGTTTGGAATTGATTTAACGTTCTAGAATCCAGAATTTATTTCAATGTGACTTTTTCGACGGACCTAGCCAGAATTCCAGACAATGTTTGTGCCAAATAAATTAACACCGTTTGTCGTACTTTCTCAAAAAGTTGTGCTTCTAATTTAGGAGCAACAAAAGTGAGTAGGAAGAGCGAAAGTGAACTTCCAGTGGAAAATAATGGAGATTACAAATTCACGGTCATTGAGTTGCGCGCTCCGGCGAACCTTTGACTTCTCTACTGCTTGTTAGACTAAATTGAGAGAAATAATAGGTCTCATTTGTTTGGTTTAAAGGGTTAAATTGCACCCTCCAGATAAATTACACGGCGATCGAAACGTTTAAGATATTACAAATTCTTATCGTGCTATAGTATACCTTTCTTCACAATGCTACTTACCTATTTTAGAAACGCTTTTTGCTGTAAGTTTTATGTTAAATTTTGTACGTTTTTCAGTAGTAAAAGTTTTCGAATAGTTTTAGAGTTTATCAATTGTTGAATTATATTTTTTGGTGAAAATAAAATGGTTTGACATTCTATGTTTGACATGCATGGATACGTAGAGCTCAAAATAAATTATTCTTTTGTGACACGTCAAGTTTCTTTGACGTTTCAACTTCGTGACTATATCGAATCCACAAATATTTTGGTTGGAAAATACGTGCAATGAATAATATAAAAGAAATATGTACTCACTTTCTTCCCTTGTGGTCGGTGTAGACGATGTGGTTGCGGGCGGCGGGCGTCTGTCGCGTGCGCCCCAGAGATTGGGTCTCCATCTTCTCTCAAACTTTATCTCTGTCTCCAGGGATTCCTAAACTTCTAGACAATTCTCAAAGTCCTCTCCTGCATCATAATATTCGACAGAATAGTTCAGATTTTCAAACGTGCACGCAAACTGTGGCGAATAAAACTTTCCATAAGTTCACACTCCAGTCCACTTAAGGTCCTTTCCGCGTTTCGGTCGAACTTCCACAGAGTTCCGTCATCTTTCAATTGCATGGATAACTTTTAAGTCTCTCCGAACGACCACGATGTTAAATTTTACTTTAGATTTCTGAGCTGTAAAATATGGTTATTTAAAATTATGTTATTCGTACGAGCGTAATCTTGTTACTTGAACTATTTAAATGCAGAAATTAAAACGAAATTGTAGCAAAAGTTGGAAACTTTGTAATATCTGTACAGTGCCACAAGCAGACAGTCATGAGGAGTGTTTCGGGGACAACTGTCTCGAGTTCGCAGCCGGTCCGGGGGAGTTATTCACTCGTTCCGGGTTTAACAACTTCAGATGGCCGGCTTGTTAGTGTTCACTGTTCACTTGTGCCCCGCCTGCCCCTTCTGCCCCAGGACTCGAGTCGCAACTAGCCCCGACTGCCCCTACATTGTACACTCAACATCAACTTGATTAACGCTCCACTCGCTGTTACTTTAATCTTATTTCTATTTGTTTGCTTTGGCTCCATTACCAAGGCAGAGTGATATTTCAACGCAAGATTTCAAATACTTTTTAAAGTAAATGCTTTGCTTGTGAATTACTTCTGAAGCTGACTGTACGCAATTTGAACTTCTTAGTCAAACTTTGCCCGCCAGTTGATTTTGTCTGTTAACTGTAGTTAGGCAACATTTAAGTAATTGATGCAGTTACAAAGACTAGCTTTCCTTTCTGGTTAAACGAAAGATTTAGGGACCTAGAAAGTGATTTGGATGAACTTACTATTTGCACGTAAAATAAGCACTATACCTACTCTAAAAATACAATTTCTCAGGTAAAATACTTATAATATTTGCCGCTGTTAACCAAAATTAAACTGAATACTTGGGTGGTGATTAAGCGAGATTTCTCGAGTCCTGTATACCAACAACTTCCTTACTTATATACAAGTAATCCCGGTCAAAAACATCGATATATACGAGTGTTCGTTTTAAGAGGAAAAGGGCCCGAACCTTCAAGTATATAAGGATTATGTAAGAACATATTTACCTTCGGCGGTAGGCGGGGCCTGGATCGAGGCGGGCTTGTTTCTATCGACAAGGAGGAGCGCGGCCTTGTTTGGAAATGCCAAGGCTTTTCACAAGATAACTTTCATAAAGCTTGTAAGAAATATAAAATACACAAACTCTAGTTTCAACTTGTATCAATTTTAATCTATAAAGTTCCTAAAGAAACGGTTCAGAAAATTGAAACATTTTGACAGAACTAATTTAAAATAGATACTCGTAAAAGAAGTTTGACAGCTACACGAAGTTGCCTTATTTCGCTTCGCTTTAAAAGCTCAGCGAAAGTTTCAAGAATGCAGAACAGGTAATCGGGCGAATAACAAATGGCCGGGCAACCTGAATATTTTACAAATACAAATATTTAGCGAGCGCGCTAACGTTTTCTCATTCCATTAATAATATTTCGCCAGACAGTGTACAAATGGGGGTTTAATTAACTGTGGAATGTGGACGAGACGGCGGGAACGGCTGGCACGGGCGGGCATGGCCTGGCTGGCATGCTGGCACGCTGGCATACCATCGTCCCGGCTCCCCGGATTCGACCATTTACATTCACTCTTATTCCCGAAACAGTCAGATGAAACTCACCTATTTGTACATTAAATTTATTGCCGGATTTCACCACCCAAGTATTTAATTTGGGTATTCAAGGCTGTATTCCTTGATTTTGTGTTCTTATTTCTCATTCACAATAAAAAAGTAATTCTCATTAAGAAGTTGTGTGTTTACCGATGACGAATAAAATTATTAGCTACGTTGGAACTAGTTACAGTTCATTTTTTTTTTCTAAGTAACAGTTTGACAAGTATTGTAACATAGAATTTGATATTTTATAAAGCTTATTTTAATCAAAACATTCATTACCTACGTATTCCTAAACGTTACGCCACACAATGAATTTTAAATATTGAAAGAGTTTAATGCTACGTGAGTTGCTACGGCGCTACGAAATAAGTTCGTAGCGGGTTCTGAAACGAACAGCAGGACTCGTGCACTCGGTGCACGCGCGCGCGAACAACTGAGCAAGCACTGCACTCCTGCCGAAACCAAGATCCTGAACAACCTTACATGTACACACGAAAACAAACCCTACATCACAAGTAATAAAGCCCGCTTTACACCGCACACATACCACTGAAATCCAACGTCAACGATGAAGTGAGAATTTGGGGAATACTCTTCGAAATTTAATTCTTCCTACACGAACATAATGACGCCTTTACAACTGCGGATGACTTGGGACTCAAATTTTCGTTGAATGACGGATGTCTGGATTGAAGGCCTCTATGTACAAGATCGGAGGGTCCAATTTTCAGGTAATGTGCCTACTAGGGAGGCGGTCGTAAGGCTTAAGGGGTGGCGCGTAAAACGCGCGCATGCGTCTGTCTCCTGAATTATTTCACAAACTCTGAACTTGTACGGAACTGAACTGATTAGCGTTTCGGATTTAGTGCCGCTAAGTATTTTTTATTTTTTGCTTTGTTGCTTACTTGCATCAAAAGGTTTGTGAAATGTCTATTGTTATTGCAATTGCTGCTTTAAAAGCATAATAGTCTAAAATATTTGAATTATTATAACTAAGCTGTAGAGATGCGATCAAATTTGTAAATACTTAATAACCCTCTGGTCGTTTCGGAGGCCAAGATCTTCTCTGGATCGCTGGGTCAGCGGAGTTAGTTAGTAAGTTAGTTTATGACTCTACTGGACCACTTTTCTATAGAGCTCAGGGAATCGTCTGCATGTAACTTAGGTCATTCGTTATTTGTCGGTTTCTATGAAAAAAATCTTATGCATCTTCATCTTTCTGCACTGACGCCTCAACACCTCCATCTCCTCCCTTATTCCATACTGAACAGCTGCAGATTTGCATAAGGCAACGATTTATTCAATCTGAGATGATGGGAGAGGATCACACTGTGAAGTGAGCAAATTTGTAGAAATCGAACGACAAACGCACAGACGCACGCCCCAGATATCGCTGGGTCGATGAAGCAGAAAAAGACCTGCAGCCTGACTGGTGGACGAAAACTCAAGTCCGAAACAGACGACTTCTGTAAATGCTGCATGAGCACCGAAGGAAGTCTTATCTCGCGCGCGATAAGACTTATGATGTGTCAATTCGTATGGAGTTTATCAAAGAAAACAAAAGCGAAAAACTTTGTTTTGACATACAGATAAAGGGACTGGTATCAGAGACCTAGATCCTCTTTGGGTCATTGAGCCAACATATTAAGTAGGTCAGTAGGAACGCCTTATTTATTGTTTGAATTTTGCGTTTAACATGAAACAACGAAACTTTTTTGATAAACAATGATAAACATTACGTATTTTCCCACTCGTACTTTCATAGGTTTGTAACAAATCTATTTTGTATTTAGATGACGAAAACGTTTGATTGTGATTAGGCAAACCCCAATACCATGACAGAGTCCTTATTAAGTCTAGCAGTGGGCAGTGCTAGGCCGATATGATTTTAGTACTGCTTTTTATTATTATTATATTAGCCTAGACTATCCCACTGCTGGGCAGAGGCCTCCCCATTCTCTTTGCAGACTTTGCGGTCCATGGCTGCTGGCGACCAGTTTGGGTCGAAGTCGATCAGGTCATCCCCTTATTTTATCTTCGTTCTTCCTCTGTTCCGGCGTTCATGTGGGACGTAATCCGTGGTTAATTTGGTCCATCTCTCTGGGTACAATCTGCATAAATGGCCAGCCAAGTCCCACTTTAACCTTACGGCCTTCTTCCTTAAGCCATATTTACGAGTTTTGGAGCGGAGAGTCGTGTTTTACACCTAAAATGCTCCGCTCCTACTCTCTGACATACCCCGATATAAAAAAAACTATAAAAATGAAACCTAAGTTTCAGTGTTTCATCACACACAGGAAGACACCAAACAAAGTTAGCAAGTTTTCTGCGTACATGTGAAGGCAAGCAACACGAGCGAGCTTTATTACCACGCCGCCACCGCCGCCTCGGCATTACTTGTGTCACTGCATTGAATATATCGGCCTTTGCCTTTGTGCGGAATATTGCTCGTCTTTTGTCGAATGAACGTTAGCCAACGACTTGCGAGGGATGCCAACTGGAATAATTTTTAGCTAAAAGTTTTTTTATTAGGTTGAGACGGCCACTTGCTGCATTCGACAGTTGCATGGCGCTCTCTTTCTCGCTTAAGTTTAACACCAAGCTTTTTTACCTAGATGTTTAAAAAACAAGTTTTAATGTCACATTATACGTCAAATCCAATAATTATTACACATCTTTTCAAAAGATGTTATTCAATTTTATTTGACGTAGGTACTTCGTGAAGAATACTTAAATTAATGTTTAAATACACCTATACAAAGAATACATAATTTTTGACTAATATTTTTATGGTCGGGAAATGAAGTTGGGACCTTTTCGCAGAAGAAATGTGCACTACCAGTCTAGTACAATGCATAGGGCAAACTTTAGAAATCCCAAAGTGCGTACGTGAAGTTTTTCGTGCAAATTCGGACTATTAAATTGTGCATTGCAGATTTGGCAACACCGATCTATTCCTATCCCCTCACCTTCGCCGCGAGTTGTTTCAGCAAAGAATTTCGCGATTGCAAAGTAATATTTCCCCTTAAGAATTTCGATGTGCTTCTTTCATGTCGTAGATGACTTTACTCCAGATTATATTGTGTCGGGAAATGGCATTCGGAGTTCGCTATTCAATATCGATGGCTCTTTCAAGTTGTCGGCATTTTTAAAAATCTTATCCTAAATCATAAAGTTTTATGAAGCCTCAAAAACGCTGTCAATTTTATTAAACATGTTCTAGAACGAGTTTTAAGAATAAAGCAAGGACAGTATTTTCCAAGAGACACTTCCCGGAAACCGGAAAAAGGATTATGCCGCATTAATTAGTTAATGGTTATTGCGTTGCGCTGTTTCAGATCAACATATGTTTATCCAGTAATTAGTTTAGGATGAAACCATCCCTAAAATTATCGCAATATAATGCAAACGCATTATCAATGTACCATTTCGTTTTTATACTTAACTAGTAACGACCTTAGTATTATGTGATGAATTTTAATTAAAATTTGTTTAGAATTACGTAGTATCCTGCCTGCGGTGAAATTTTTTTTCAATTTAAAAAAAATGTATTACCTAGTTGAAAAACTACTGGAGGATAAAAATGTGCTAGTCTTTGTAGCCATAATTATATTGTACACAGCACATTGCACAGCCTCGAGTCCAATAGACTTCTGACCACCAATTAAGGTCGGCTTAGCCACTACTGTGGCGACTGAGGTCCGCTGCTGACCTCCTAATCCACTCTCGAGATTACTGCAGGAAGGTGGAAACTTTTAATTGTCCCAGATGGGAAATTTCCTGAATCACTATCAATTATCTACAAAAAAACGCAATAAAATAAGTTGCGTTGTTTAGGAAGGATAAGCGAATTCCACGACAGAGAGTGACAAAATGCGACTTTTTCTGTTTAACGTATACTTGTTCGTCTTAGCAACTGTATGTGAAAACCAGGGGGTATTAGGTTGCCCTGAAAATGAAACACACTGAGGTCCGCTACCGACCTCCTAATCCACTCTCGAGATTACTGCAGGAAGGTGGAAACTTTTAATTGTCCCAGATGGGAAATTTTGGAAAAAAAAGAAACTTATATCATTAACTTGTCAAACTTTTTTAAATTTACAACTCAATCTTGAAAGCAACAATAATCACCGTTACGTTAACTTTACAGTTGTATTTTCTAATTCTAAAACAAAAGCTATCAGTGTAATTTGTCCTTTAGGTAATTATGAATTCGTGGTCCATACGAGGCGATGCGGTAACAACGGCGTGATAACACCCCGTATGCGGCGCGCGTCCCACCACGGCGCGAGACATACGGACGTAGCGTTCGGCCAACATGGACAATAGTGGCCATACGAGACGATGCGGTAACAACGGCGTGATAACACCCCGTATGCGGCGCGCGTCCCACCACGGCGCGAGACATACAGACGTAGCGTTTGGACAACATGGACCAACAGTGGCCATACGAGGCGATGCGGTAACAACGGCGTGATAACACCCGTATGCGGCGCGCGTCCCACCACGGCGCTACACATACCGATGTAGCGTTCGGCCAACATGGACCAACAGTGGCCAACAGTGGTCCATACGAGGCGATACGGTAACAACAGCATGTTAACACCCCGTATGCGGCGCGCGTCCCACCACGGCGCGAGACATACAGACGTAGCGTTCGGCCAACATGGACCAACAGTGGCCTACAGTGGCCAACAGTGGTCCATACGAGGCGATGCGGTAACAACGGCATGATAACACTCCGTATGCGGCGCGCGTCCTACCACGGCGCGAGACATACAGATGTAGCTTTCAGCCAACATGGACAATAGTGGCCAACAGTGGCCATACGAGGCGATGCGGTAACTACAGCGTGATAGATAAGTCCCCGGATGCGGCGCGCGTCCCACCACGGCGCGAGACATACAGACGTAGCGTTCGGCCAACATGAACCAACAGTGGTCCATACGAGGCGATGCGGTAACAACAGCGTGATAACACTCCGTATGCGGCGCGCGTCCCACCACGGCCCGAGACATACGGACGTAGCGTTCGGCCAACATGGACCAACAGTGGCCCACATTGACCAACAGTAGGCATACGAGGCGATGCGGTAACAACGGCGTGATAACACCCCGTATGCGGCGCGCGTCCCACCACGGCGCGAGACATACAGACGTAGCGTTCGGCCAACATGGACCAACAGTGGGCAACAGTGGCCATACGAGGCGATGCGGTAACAACGGCGTGATAACACCCGTATGCGGCGCGCGTCCCACCGCGGCGCGAGACACACAGACGTTGCGTTCAGCCAACATGGACAATATAAGCCAACAGTGGACAACAGGGTGGTAACAATGGTCATACGAGGCGATGCGGTAACAAAAAGTTTTTAACCTCTCAAGGGAATCAAAATTCAGTGGGTACTTCCCGTAGACATAAAAAGTGAAAATTGGTAAATAGCCCTGATGACAACTCGCTGCTACTTCAGTCTGCTCGCGACCACGACTGGTGAAACCCAGTCGAAACGTCGAGTTTCCAGGTAAATCGCTTATTTACCTAAAAAACTATCGCGATAAGACCCGTTAAAGTCATTATTATGTGTGAAAGTAATCGCGAGTGCTTTAAAAGTTATAATAGCTTCGTTTTGAAGTATCAGTTAAAGAAAAACTCTGAAAATTAAAATTTTCCTAAATTTATGGCTCTCATGAAAGCCGAAAAAGAACAAAATAAAAAAATGGCTTGTTGTCCAAGTGGAATATCATATGAAATATAGGTTTACCAACCTACAAACCTTAGTACGGAACCCTCGGTAGGAGAGTCCAACTTGCACTATTTTTTCTATCATGTAATGTTTAATGAGAAATCTTGTATGTGATCGCTGGCAGCCGTGTGTCGCCCTCGCTGGACCAACTGCTAATTAAGGCCGGATTACTGACCGGGCCCGCGATAATAAAAAAATGGTACAAAACCTACTACAACACAGACACCATATCAATATGTAGAGCAGTATGTTCTTAATTGCCACTTGGACAACTTGAATCCCAAAATGTCCGAAGTCGCAAAATGTCCAAAGAAAAAAAGCAAGTATCAATCGTGTATGTGATCGCAGGCAGCCGTGTGTAGCCCTCGCTGGACCAACTGCTAATTAAGGCCGGATTACTGACCGGGCCGCGGCTACTTACTGTTTACAGCGGGGCCGAAGACAGAACAAATAGCTTCCAACTGTACTATTAACTCCCCTGAAATTGCGGCGCGTTATTTAACTTGGATTTTGCTGGATATTCTGTGTTGCTATTTTTGTAAACCGTGTTGATTTTTAAGAAAAGTACTAATGAAAAAGATGCTCAATCTGTTCAAATTAATTGCAGCGACAAAGTGAATCAACAAGAGCCGTATAGATAAAAAAGAAAGAACTAAACAGAGGAAAGCGCAATCCTTGCACTCGAACCTTGTTAGTCCAGAGCCGCAACTGCCCGCACACATAACAAAAAGGGGAATTGCATACTTACCAGACAATATAGCGGATTGTGATGGCCTCTATGCAAATTGACAGCCAGTGATAGTCACAATTATGATGCGGTGACATGTGCCATATTATCTCGCCATGTATCCTTTCATCCTTGTTAGCTGTGTGTTGCCGGCTTTGAATAGCATCATAGCATCATCATGTTCATCTTTCTCGTGAGTGTAGTAAGAAGCGACTAAGAGATCTGAGAGTTTATGTGTTCCTATTGCAATTTTAGGCGACAGGCAGACAACCTGTCTCTATGGTAGTTCTGTCTTCTGAATGACTCTCAAACTTTCGCAGACATGGTTTATATGGCCGTTTTTACAGCCGTAAAGGATATAGGCGTATTAAATATATATTTATATTTCATTTCATATGACAGCCGAATTCGGTTCGCCAGGTCAATTTTTTTATGCCTTATTTTGATATTATAGATCATTCTAAGAAACTATTTTCGATATTTTGAAAAGATATTATTTATTTCTATTTTAAATATTTTTTTTAAGTTTTGAGGTTTTACTCAATCACTAGGCTGCATATTCACAATATCTTTGCCTACACCTGGCCTTTAAAAATAATAATAATGGCAATCTATGGATAATCAAACGTCAAACAATTGTTAAGTTTACAGATAAGTAAAGATGTAACCTCACAACCCGTAACGGCTTATCGATATCGATATTTAGCGCTGGCGTGAGTAAATATTCAGTAAAATTTTATTAAGCTTATTTTAAGAGCTTGTTATTACCTACGACTCGTGTTTAACATTACCATATTTGCAAAATATTGGCATTAAGACTCTAAAAGCTACTAAGTGAGTAGGTTTGCCGACTGCCTGTGTCAGAGGCTTCTACTCTAATAGTAATCAAATTAAAATACACTACGTCTGACAAAATTTTTGAGAGTCATTCAGAATACTAAGTATGGCCATAGTGACAGTTTGTCAATCTTCCACCAAAAAATTGCAATACACACCAACACTCAAAAGTAGCTGCTTACGACACCCACGGGAAAGATATGGGGTAAGCTGGCACCACACGACAGCATCGTTCCTTGTGAATAAAAAACACTTTGCACTGCGCTCACCGATCCGCCTGCGAGACTAGGTGATTATGGAAAATAATACCCCCAATATGTAAAGGCCAATACTTGCTGTGGGCCCATGGCCAGCAGTGGACTTTTGTAGCTGTTTGTTATATGTTATGGTTCTATACATATTTATAAAAGTGATATGCTTTGAAAGGGAACGTTATCCAATAATAATATACAAGAAATATTTTTAGCATTTATTCTTGATTCATCACATATGAAGTAATTCAAGCAGACAAACGCAAACGCATACGCAGGAGACACGTCCTTAGCAAAAAAAGCAACTTTGCACTGTTCCATATGTTATTCACAGCAGTACTGCAAAAAATACTGGATATACTCCGTGTTTATTTGTGCACACCATTTTTCCAACAGCCATTCCAAAATGGGTACCAATAATATGTACGGATAATCACTTGAATTATTCTCGCACAAAGGTATAGAACAGCGCTTACCTCCCATCTTCAACAAATAGAACACATATAGTTAAATTTTATTTTTAGTTTAAAATATTGATTACGTCACGAATCAAAGCAAAAATAAAAACCGGCCAAGAGCGTGTCAGACACGCCCACAAATGGGGTTTCGTAGTCAACTTTAAATATTAGGTTTTTCAGCATTACAAACTTAATTTTGTTGCTGGTTTGTTAGCAGCAGTATGATGACCAACCGCAAATGGAAAAACTCAATTTTTTCGGAAAACTTTAAGGTTACAATATCCGTTATAGTTTTCATTGTAACTTCAGATTGTAAGCTATATTCCAAATTTATTTCAAATTTTTAGCGTTTATACTTTAGAAGTTACAGCTGGAACAAATTATGGGTCAAAAACGCCCTTTTTAAAAGCAAATATCTCGTGACAGAAACATTTTAGTGACTTTGTTTCAAAGAAACCTCACCTTAATTTTAAAAGACCTATTCAGAGATACCATACTCAATTTTACAAAAGAAAAAAATTTTTTTTGCCCCCCTTTCACTTGTATGGGAGGGGGTCCTAAAAACATTTAATATATTTTTTTCTTAACATTTCTATATTTGGGTCAACACGATCTATCTTCTTACCAAATTTCATGTCGATAGCTCTAAAACTGACGAAGATATGAGGGCGCGGCATACAGACAGACAGACAGACAGACAGACAGACGTGACGAAACTATAAGGGTTTCTAGTAGACTACGAAACCCTAAAAATGGTTTGATCTAAGCTACACATAGGATCTGAAACAAATATCGATAAGTAATGAGCAGCACTATTGTTTACTTCGGCACCACAATTTGGTACCGACTTTGTTTGAAATTATACTATTAATATAGCCGAATACTAATATTTTTCTATAAAATGCATTATTTAATAGCTGAACTGCGATAAAATACACTATTTTTTGTACTTACGAGGTTTGAAAAATAGCGAATTTTGCCTTAGAACTCATATTTGTGGCCGACCACTTAAATGTCAGTGTTTTCAATATTTAACACAGCTACAACGCCAAATCTATTACTTTTCGAGCGACAGGAGGTCGTACTAGACACTGTTCACAAATTTTTCCCGTAAAAGTCGTTGTAAAATGCGTATTTTCTTTAAAATATAAATTTTTGTATAAACACAAAACAACAACAAACGATTGACGGATAATGCAAGAAAGCCAATGTCAAATTACCATAATACAAACTCGTTGTTTTTTTTTCTCAACTAAGGCGAAAGGTTTATTCAATATAAACCTTAAGGTTCTATTTCAGAAGGTCAAATAGAGGTCATCGAAGGCAAATTATTTTATTAAAATTTCTTGATTAAACTTAAAATAATCACCAATCTAATACGTAGATATTGTAGATAAAGTGTAAATCTCGAAACGGTTGTGAGATTTTAGTTGAAAATGACCTTGTTAGCATACCGAATTCAGCAAAACACCGAATAAACACACGGCAGGTGTGTAAGCCGTCAGAAAGAGCAAGTCCTCGGGGCATCGCTTTAGCTTTTCAATTTCCCTTTCGGAATTATTCGCGCTAATCGAATACGACCGGCGGGTCCGATGATTCATTCATGAGACTAATGTCGCAGTCCCGACCAGAAACTAGTATTATTGTGCCCGCTCCGTCACCCCCTGAATAGTAAATTGATAGTCAATTGAAAATTTAACGGCCACTCTGCGGTTCTTGGGAGGAATGTGGCTGTGCTGTGTATAAGAGTTTTGTTTGGTGATTCTTGCTTGATTCTTGAATGTATTTGATACGCCTTACTACATTTTCTTTTAACTTGGTATTTTTATGAGATGTGAGTAGGATTTAGAGGGCATTTTTGGAACTAATCTTATTTAAAGAAGCGGTTATAGTCATTTAGCAGAGTTTCGTACTCTTGCGCAGCAAATCATCTTTTCCACTTCGTCGTAAACTTAAAACTAGGGCCATTTTCTTTCAGCAGTCAAACTAAAAGTAAAAAGCGAAGTCTCCACAGCATATGGTAGTTAGTAGTGCTTGCTGTCATTGTTTAGTCGTCGATGCGCGCTGATGAGGCAGCGCATTGTCGCGTAATGAGGGCGCGCAGGAAGAGGAAAATTAGACGCCGCGGCCTCGGGCAAGCAGCCTAGGTGCTGCTAGACTTGATTTGTGACATTTTGTCACTATGGAATTCTATATTACTTGTTATCTTAGCAGATAGTCTATAGTAACAAGCAAAGCCTTCATAGCATGCTATGCTGTTCTATATTACTAGTTATTTTAGCAGCAAGTCTACAGTAACAAGCAAAGCCTCCATAGCACTACGCTATTCTATATTACATGTTACTTCAGTATCTAGGAAAAAACAAAGTCTTCACAGTCTATAGTAGTTAGTAGTGCTTGCTGTCATTGTTTAGTCGTCGATGCGCGCTGATGAGGCGGCGCATTGTCGCGTAATGAGGGCGCGCAGGAAGAGGAAAATTAAACGCCACGGCCTCGGGCAAGCAGCCTAGGTGGTGCTAGACTTGATAATTGTGACATTTTATCACTATGCTATTGTATAAGTACAACATGTTATTTTAGCAGCTAGTCTGCAGTAACAAGCAAAGTCTCCATAGCACTATCTGTTCTATATTACTAGTTATTTTAGCAGCTAGTCTACAGTAAAAAGCAAAGTCTCCACAGTCTATGGTAGTTAGTAGTGCTTGCTGTGATTGTTTAGTCGTCGATGCGCGCTGATGAGGCGGCGCATTGTCGCGTAATGAGGGCGCGCAGGAAGAGGAAAATTAAACGCCACGGCCTCGGGCAAGCAGCCTAGGTGGTGCTAGACTTGATTTGTGACGTTTTTACACTATGCTATTCTATAAATATAACATGTTATTTTAGCAGCTAATCTATAGCAACAAGCAAAGCCTCTATAGCACTAAGATTTTCTATAATACAACTTATTATAGCAGCTACTCTATAGTAACAAGCAAAGCCTCTAAAGTACTAAGATTTTCTATATAACAACTTATTTTAGCAGCTAGTCTAAAGTAACAAGCAAAGCCTCTATAGCACTAAGATTTTCTATATTACAACTTATTATAGCAGCTACTCTATAGTAACAAGCAAAGCCTCTAAAGGACTAAGATTTTCTATATTACAACTTATTTTAGCAGCTAGTCTAAAGTAACAAGCAAAGCCTCTATAGCACTATGCTGTTCTATATTACTAGTTATTTTAGCAGCTAGTCTACAGTAACAAGCAAAACCTCTATTGCACTGTGCTATTCTATATTACTTGTAATTTCAACAGCTAGTCTATAGCAAAAAGCAGTCTCCGTAGCCTATGGTAGTTAGTAGTGCTTGCTGTCATTGTTTAGTCGTCGATGCGCGCTGATGAGGCGGCGCATTGTCGCGTAATGAGGGCGCGCAGGAAGAGGAAAATTAAACGCCACGGCCTCGGGCAAGCAGCCTAAGTGGTGCTAGACTTGATTTGTGACGTAAAATTGCTACCTCTCTATAAATTAAGAGATGCATACTTATATCACTCCTATATCGCTTACGGGCTACGCAGAATGTAGACTGCTGTACACTGCGTCTAACAAAAGTTTAAAAGTAATTCAGAAGACCAGGTATCAACATAGTATGTAATGGGTTGTCAGCAAGTTGTCAGCCTGTCCCCGAAAATTGCAATTCCAATCAAATATGGGGTGATGCTATTTTAAACCGGCACCACTTGGTAGACTAATAAAAATAATTTCAAAGATTTCCTAATTTTCTTCAAACTAATGCAATTTTTATGTCAATTTTTTTTTGTAAATAATGGGTAAGCATTTGTCCGCAATCTCACCTGATTTGGTTTTGTTTATCACGGCTACGATTATGCCCACTAGAAAGTGAAAATAAATAAACGATATGTAATTTGTACCAACTTCAAACATGTAGGTACTTCATTTTTATCATTAATAGTAATATATTCAATTATTGGATAAGATAAACCTACTTCATTAAACAGTCTTTTAACAGCGTAGAAAAAGGCGTCAACATGCTACGCCGTAGCAGTCTGCTACGAACTTGAAACCAATTCGCATAAACAGTGCGTTGTTCGACTTCAAAGAATTCTAACGTTTGCGTGTCACAATAACTTGAAAGCTTCATTAAAGGTGTTCGCCTCTACGACTTAAGCGGATCTCATACGCACCGCATTATTTTCAGATTTTTGCCGGATTCGGTATTTCTGATAAAAGAAATTTTCGAAATCCTTTACAATGCCCCGATAACACGACACACGTCAAATTTCTTTCGTAACATGTTGTCATCATAGTGGCTCATAAATTAAAATTAGAAAATTGAAAAATACACTAGCGACCGCCGGGACTTAAACCCGGGACTGTGGATCACCGTTCCACCGCTCTGCCAACTGAGCTACGGGCGCCTAGCTGACCCTGGTGAATTTCTCAATCTCTTGATTCTCGTCTCAAAGCGACGATTACGCGACATCTAGTAGTAGGTTAGTCTACATAATATATAGTGGCTGTCAACCGCAATGTTCTCCGGTGCGTATGCAGTCCAACTAAAGGTCCGCTCTATGAGTTTCGCTACTCTACGCGCGCTCGGTTTCATTCATTACTCTGCAGGCGATTACTCGCCGCGGTTTGCGTGCGTGTTAAAATATCATCGCCTCGCCATGCGGCCTGTACTGTGACAGCGGTTTTAGACACTTTGTTGTGCTACTTTTATCACTTAATGCGGAAAAAAACGTTTACTTTCCTTTCACACAAAGAAAGGTGTTCTACCACCTCTTTCACCAATCTTTCACCTCTACTATTGTATTATCTGTGCCTCTACGACTCAGTCCGCTCTATGAGCTTCCCTACTCTACGCGCGCTCGGTTTCATTCATTACTCTGCAGGCGATTACTCGCCGCGGTTTGCGTGCATGTTAAAATAAATATTATCGCCTGGACTGTGACACCTTGGTATTAGACACTTTATTGTGTTACTTTTATCACATATTGCGAATACAATAATACGAAAAAAGTGTTTATTTTACTTTCACAAAATGAAAGGTGTTTACTTGTATGACTCAGTCCGCTCTATGAGCTTCCCTACTCTACGCGCGCTCGGTTTCATTCATTACTCTGCAGGCGATTACTCGCCGCGGTTTGCGTTCGTGTTAAAATATCATCGTGTGCTGTGACACATCGGTATTAGACACTTTATTGTGTTACTTTTATCACTTAATGCTAACAAATAAGTGTTTACTTTCCTTTCACAAAATGAAAGGTGTTTACCTCTACGACTCAGTCCGCTCTATGAGTTTCCCTACTCTACGCGCGCTCGGTTTCATTCATTACTCTGCAGGCGATTACTCGCCGCGGTTTGCGTGCGTGTTAAAATATCATCGCCTGTGCTGTCACAGCGGTATTAGACACTTTGTTATGTTACTTTTATCACTTAATGCGAATAAAAAAGAGTTTACTTTCCTTTCACACAATTAAATACACGAGTTTCGCTACTCTACGCGCGCTTGGTTACGTTCACTTTTATCACTTAATGCGAATAAACAGCGTTTTATTTCCTTTCACACAATGAAAGGTGTTCACCTCTACGACTCAGTCCGCTCTATGAGCTTCCCTACTCTACGCGCGCTCGGTTTCATTCATTACTCTGCAGGCGATTACTTGCCTCGGTTTGCGTGCGTGTTAAAATATCATCGCCTCGCAATGCGGCGTGTGCTGTGACAATCGTATGAGACACTTTGCTATGTTACTTTTATTACTTAATGCGAACAAAATGTTTACAAAAAAGCGTTTACTTTCCTTTCACACAATGAAAGGTGTTCACCTGTACAACTCAGTCCGCTCTATGAGCTTCCCTACTCTACGCGCGCTCGGTTTCATTCATTACTCTGCAGGCGATTACTCGCCGTGGTTTGCGCGCGTGTTAAAATATCATCGCCTCGACTGTGACACATCGGTATTAGACACTTTGTTGAGTTACTTTTATCACTTAATGCGGTAAAAAAGCGTTTACTTTCCATTCACAATTTGAAAATAAATACGAGTATTTATAGTGTATGAATGGTCGTATTTCTATCAATTGATTAAGTACACTTTTAAAAATCTAGAACAGAATCAATACATGCCCAGTTTTTGTAAGCCTGATAATTATTTCTTGTTCAATAAAATTGTTAAATTGTCTCATAGTAGTTGCATTTAACATCAGCTTATTAAAACACATAATAAAACGACCAGAAACAAGCAGTATAACTCGTTGGAGCTGTTTCCTTGCCACACATAAATTGAAACTTTATTCCACTTTGTTTTCCATTTCTCTGTTGGTTGTTATCCGGCACAAATATAGGTACAGTCCGTGGAGCATTGCTTTAAGATTTCAATTTCCTTTCCGGAATTACTTGTGCTCTAATCGAACACGCGTGAGGGGGTTACAGGGGTCTGAGGGGGGGAAGAAGGGAGGGGGTCCTTCGCACCGCAAATTACTCCCGCACTCTGCGTGCGAATGTTTAAAATGTATTATTGAGATACCTTCTAATTGTACAAACGTGCCGTGTCTCGGTTTTTAATTATGCATACGTCTTTGAGACACGTTAAATCTGTTCGAGAAAATCACTGTTTGATGTTTTCAGTTTAAATACACCCGTTCGAAGTATTTTTTCTAACAATTAGTTGGTAGTTTGAATCACTATTTGAAGTTTTTTGATTGTCCATGCCCTTGAATAATCAAAGTCGAAGCAAAAACCAACCAACCCCAGAAAATAAAAAGTTATTAGGCGATTTTATTAGTACCAAATTACTAGCAAAAAGCTATCGAACGATAAAGACAAAGTTTTCATGCATGAAGGAAGAGGTGAGTAAGTTATGTCTATGGTAGAGCGAGCGGGGCGCAGGGCCGGGACCGAGCGGCGAACAGGCGTGCGACAGACGGCTGCTGATTGTAAAGCGCTCACAGACGAAGCCTATTCGATTTCACGGCTCGCCGCGCCCGATATTTATTGTCATCGGTGCAGTTGTACGACACGGCGCCTACTGAACCGCGCTGAAAAATCTCTAGCCCCGAATTTGGACGAAAAACATTCCCTCGGTCCCCAGGCGCGCCATCAAAAAGTTCGCTTTTCCCGGCGTGGCAGCGCGCCCTATGCAAAACCGACAAAAACACGTCTACGCGACGCTAACAATCGCTCCTTGAATATGTTTGTAGCACGACACCTTGTCTCGTTAGTAAAAAGTGACGGTGTCGTACGATTTATCACCTGCACGACGCGCCAGCCGTCGCCGTGCCGGCGCCCCAGGAGCCACGCTTCCTTTCTCAGCTGTCAGCGCTCAGCACGAAATGAAAACAAACGCGAGAATTTGCCAACCCTGCACGCTGCGAATTAACTGCTCAGATAGACAAGACGGGGGTGAATTAAAGAATCATGCACCTCTTGCTGTGTAAAAGCGATAAAATTCAATAATTAAATTGGCTAAGTTCATTTTGTTCCGCAATAAAAGGCCCCAAAGTGCAATACAATATTGAAAAGATCGTAATGAAACTTTACAACTACCATTCTAGGCAAACCCTTTTTTTCTAATTCAGCTGTACAGCTCCAAAAGTGCCAATATCACCGACGAAACTGAATAGGCCATCAATAAAGTCATTTTCAGCTAAAAGCGTGAATTGTGGACGGTAACTCGATTGCGGCATTGATAGTTAATTGGTGCAGTGCCAACTGGACGGATATCGTTGTTTTAATTCAATTGTCTCGTAGTGGCTAATGCAGCTAGTGGTGTAATCTTAACCACAGTCAAGAAAATAGAAACTGAAACTTCTTAACTATATATCTTCTTTCGATGAACTGCCTGATAAAACCTAGCGACAAAGGTTACTAAGAAAATGTAACAACTAAATCATTCAAATAGTTGCATATTCGTATCACACTATTTACTCGGCTTTTAGCTGGAAACAATCACAGCATTATGATATTATATGAATTGCTGTAATTTAATACCTATGTTTGCGGTGAAGAATAGAATTCACTTTTTACAAGATCTAGGAAAATAATGTTTCATTGCGACAAACATCTGACACAAATGTCTTACCTTCTGCTCGTTTTCATTACTGTGTCACTTATCCCTCCCTGCCCGGACTTGTTACGGCTACTTTTCACTTCTCGCTTGCGTCCAGTTTTTCCCCCGCGCTCTTACAATGTTAGTCTGAATGATTGTAATGGAGTAGACTAATTTATTGAGAGAAATCTCGGTTAGGTCAAATAATTTCTCAGCTTTAGCTCTTGTGAAACGTTGCTTCGAAGTTAAGTATTAAAAACAAAAAACTTTAGGCAGTACTCACAAGAACCAACCGCATGTTTTTCAGTTTTTTGGTGGATCAGATATTTTAGTAAAAAGAATATTTACGTAGGTAATACAAAAACCAGATACCCGAGCGCACACGACGCCGCATCTAAATCGCGGTTGTCGTAGGGTATCATTTGTATAGTCTCGAACTGCAATATCGCTCGATGCATGTACGTTTCGCCTGGCTAAGGAATTAACCAGCAAATTATCTACACAACTTGTGTAGTTCGACAGTTGCGATCAGTCTTCACTGTTGACTCTCCCCGACCCTATTTTCCTACTAAACAGTCACAGCGCTCGCTGATCCCACTGATCGGAATTCAAAATCACACGGCTTCCGGTAATGTGCATTTTCCCGGAGCAAATGCATGGGACTGTTTGCAGCGTCTCTGCTGTTGACGCACTCGGTTCGGGCGGTACCTACATCTGCGATCAAACTTCATAGCCGTGTGATGAGCTTAGAATCAGCATAGCATCACCCTAACTCTAACCGTGATTTTTTTAGGGAATAAACAGATAACAGCTAGCTCTATGAATGCAATACCTTGAAATGCGCTCGCCCATCCGCCTGCCAAGCATCGTGGGTATGGCGACAGGGAACACCCATGTCCAGCCAGTATTTTATTGTGACTGATAATGTTTATACATACAGAAAACAATAAAAACATAAATAAGAAATTACTCCTTTGTTCCATGAGGGGATGCAGAGCGTTGACGATCCTAAAAATATACGGTTGCTATCGCTACATCTGACAAATGTTTGAAGGCTTTACAGAAAAATGTGTTACAGGTTGTCAGTTGACAGCCGATGTGGCGCAGTGGTTAGTATGCCTGCCTGCCACGCAAAGGTTCCGGGTTCAATTCCCGGTGGGGTCACTCACAAAGTTGATATTTATCACTTTGTGAATTTATTCCCAGTCTGGTTAGGACATTGCAGGCTGAACCACCTGATTGTCCGCAAGTAAGATGGTTCCGTGCTTCGGATGGGCACGTTAAGCCGTCGGTCCCGGTTGCTGTTTATGATGGCGGTCGTTACACAACCATGTCAGAGGCCTGCTACTTGCAGTAGGCGGTTGAAAAACTCTGACAACAGGGTTCATCGGGTCGTTGAACGACTCGGTGTCCCACACGAAGAGAGAGAGAGAGAGTTGATAGTCTATCGCCTAAAACTGTAATAAATACACATGTAGCCTTCGAGTCCTTTAGTCGCCTTTTACGTCAAACACGGGGAAGAAATAGGTTAATGCTATTCTAAGCCGACATCACACAGCAAACAATTTAAACATCTAATATTCTTTGTATAGTGTGATAATTAAGCTTATAAATAGTGTAACAATCACGATATCGAGTCAAATTCACGTAAATAATGCAATTACACGAAGCACTTGAAGTACTTTCCTAATTTTTTCATTACTTATAGCAACATAAATCAAATGAACAGTATTACCTACACTCAATTTGTTTAATATATTTTCAATGCATAAATATATTATTTCGCAACGGATGGATGTTTAAAATTCCACGCAAGCCCACACTATGTGAATTTAGCCGCAACGCGTGAACCACAATTTACACAAATGCTAACGGTCAACTGCTATTTTGTATGCCCCTGAATATGGTGCGTATTTTAATTTTGACACATGTTAAAACATGACTGTGGATAGCTATCGCTGGAATTTGAAGAGAGAAATGGATATGACAACTCGCGCAGAGATCTTTAATGTCATATATAAAGAATCAGAAGTTCTGCGACTGAAATATGTGTCAAATTCCTGGGACTGTTTAATATCGTATGTAATTTGACCTGCAGTAAAATGATTAAGTTTTTATTTTGGGATTATTCTTATTATTATTCTTTTCCCATTGACGAATATTTACACAGTGCAATAGGTACATTTTCATAATTTCATTTTATTTTCATTTGTGTAGAACAAGAAGCCTCTCAGTGATATTAAAACGAAAACCACTCGACCAGCGTCTCTTACCCGAAATGATATTCTTTAAATTACCTACCCCGGTTTACTTTGGGTTGAGCTGAGTAATGTGCTCAGTGATTGCGGCAGCACATAATGCGATCTGAGCAAACGCTCGCTCACCTTGCGGGGACCCTGGGGACCGCGCTCGGATGTTTACCCTCAATTCGGAAAAGATCCAGCTAATCCGGCCACTCCGCCGGGAGACGCTCTGATACCACTCTCAGCTGGCAATACCGAGTCATACTTAAGTAGGGGATTTCAGCTACATTAAGTGAGTGGATACTTTCGCCAATCATTTTCGTCGTTAAACTAGATACTCCTCTAGAATTGTTTTAGAATTTTATCCTACTCTTACATAGTGTTTTATTATATTGTTTTTAGGACGTTATTTTGTAATGACACCCGGTATATTCTTTGCACACTCCACCCTGCAGCGAAATGATATTCTTATAATTACCCAACCCGGTTTACTTTGGGTTGCGCTGAGTAATGTGCTCAGTGATTGTGGCAGCACATAATGCGATTTGAGCAAACGCTCGCTCACCTTGCGGGGACCCTGGGGACCGCGCTCGGATGTTTACCCTCAATTCGGAAAAGATCCAGCTATTCCGGCCACTCCGCCAGGAGACGCTCTGATACCACTCTCAGCTGGCAATACCGAGTCATACTTAAGTAGGGGATTTCAGCTACATTAAATGAGTGGATACTTTGTCCAATCATTTTCATCGTTACAGCAGATTCTCTTCTAGAATTATTTTACAGTTTTATCCCACTATTACGTAGTGTTTTATTATGTTATTTTTAGGAATTTATTCTGTAATGACACCCGGTATATTCTTTGCACACTCCGCCCTAAAGCGAAATGATATTCTTTAAATTACTCATCCCGGTTTACGTTGGGTTGAGCTGAGTAATGTGCTCAGTGATTGTGGCAGCACATAATGCGATTTGAGCAAACGCTCGCTCACCTTGCGGGGACCCTGGGGACCGCGCTCGGATGTTTACCCGCAATTCGGAAAAGATCCAGCTAATCCGGCCACTCCGCCGGGAGACGCTCTGATACCACTCTCAGCTGGCAATACCGAGTCATACTTAAGTAAGGGATTTCAACTACATTAAGTGGATACTTTCTCCAATCATTTTCGTCGTTAAAGTAGATACGACATTGGATTTGCTCTACAGTTTTATTCCACTCTTACGTAGTGTTTTATTATGTTGTTTTTTAGGAAGTTATTTTCTAATGACACCCGGTATATTCTTTGCACACTCCGCCCTACAGCAAAATGATATTCTTTAAATTACCCCACCTGGTTTACTTTAGGTTGAGCTGAGTAATGTGCTCAGTGATTGTGGCAGCACATAATGCGATTTGAGCAAACGCTCGCTCACCTTGTGGGGACCCTGGGGACCGCGCTCGGATGTTTACCCTCAATTCGGAAAAGATCCAGCTATTCCGGCCACTCCGCCAGGAGACGCTCTGATACCACTCTCAGCTGGCAATACCGAGTCATACTTAAGTAGGGGATTTCAGCTACATTAAATGAGTGGATACTTTGTCCAATCATTTTCATCGTTACAGCAGATTCTCTTCTAGAATTATTTTACAGTTTTATCCCACTATTACGTAGTGTTTTATTATGTTATTTTTAGGAATTTATTCTGTAATGACACCCGGTATATTCTTTGCACACTCCGCCCTAAAGCGAAATGATATTCTTTAAATTACTCATCCCGGTTTACGTTGGGTTGAGCTGAGTAATGTGCTCAGTGATTGTGGCAGCACATAATGCGATTTGAGCAAACGCTCGCTCACCTTGCGGGGACCCTGGGGACCGCGCTCGGATGTTTACCCGCAATACGGAAAGATCCAGCTAATCCGGCCACTCCGCCGGGAGACGCTCTGATACCACTCTCAGCTGGCAATACCGAGTCATACTTAAGTAAGGGATTTCAACTACATTAAGTGGATACTTTCTCCAATCATTTTCGTCGTTAAAGTAGATACGACATTGGATTTGCTCTACAGTTTTATTCCACTCTTACGTAGTGTTTTATTATGTTGTTTTTTAGGAAGTTATTTTCTAATGACACCCGGTATATTCTTTGCACACTCCGCCCTACAGCAAAATGATATTCTTTAAATTACCCCACCTGGTTTACTTTAGGTTGAGCTGAGTAATGTGCTCAGTGATTGTGGCAGCACATAATGCGATTTGAGCAAACGCTCGCTCACCTTGTGGGGACCCTGGGGACCGCGCTCGGATGTTTACCCTCGATTCGGAAAAGATCCAGCTAATCCGGCCACTCCGCCGGGAGACGCTCTGATACCACTCTCAGCTGGCAATACCGAGTCATACTTAAGTAGGGATTTCAGCTACATTAAGCGAGTCGATACTTTCTCCAATCATTTTCGTCGTTATAGTAGATACTCCTCTAGAGTTGTTTTACAGTTTTATCCCATTCTTATGTAACTTTACATAAAGTATGTCTTAGAAAGTTACGTCGTAATGATACCCGGTATATTTTCCTTTGCACACTCTAACCGTATTTTATGTAGGAGTCAAATCAATCTTTACGAAATAGCTCCCACAGATTTCTTTTTAAATGTTTTGTTATTTGACTGGGGACCGTCCCGAGCGAAGCCAGCATTACAAATTAAATTGATAAATTGTTTTCTCGGATTTGACTTCCTCCGGCGCGGGCGTCTATAACACTAAGTAAGTATTAAAGGGCGCCCAATACAGAGAGACGGCTGCATGGAAAGGTTACTACACTCACACTAGAAGCGTGAAACCTAACCTTCTTAAGGGCGCCGGCGCCACACACCACCTATACGCGTGTCGTATGCGTGCGCGTAATCACGCGCGTACCGGTTGTAATGTATAGGATTGTATAAAAGGCGGCACACTGCCTGCGTATATGTGCGTGCACGACATCACGCGTGTACTGCGGTAAGCCGTGTCTCATACGATCCCATACAAAACAACGTCACAGGTACGCGCGTGATGACGTGCACGTCACGCTTACCGAGGCGATTTGTGGCACCCTTTAAACCGGCCAGTAGTTAAGTGTCCGCAGCGTTCGGTGCGGGTGGACGGCAAAATATCGACTCACAAGGGCAAATATTTTTGTACCTAGTTGTAATATAATGTAAGTAAGTATGTTTAACCCAGGTACCTCATTTCAAAAATTCAGAAATAAAACTTAGCAACACCATGGTGTAGGTATAAATGATCGGGAAAAGGGGCGAGTTGTCCTTCTGTAAATTCTCTATTTGTGTCTATAAGGTCTTGAACAGAGGCCAAGCAGGGGGGAGGGGGGCGGTAATGACCCGCGAGTACATGCATAATTTACCCGCAAACGGCTTGTTTCGTAATGTTATTAGTTCGTAATCTCGTTGGAAACAGCCTACAACATTATTTCGTGCCGGCTTAAATATTAAAATAATTTATTTTCAGTTGAGCACGGACGCGTAAGATTCCCTTTCAGGATTGTAATTCGAATTCTAATTGAAAACCTCGTTGGTTTTTCATGATACAAAAATTCTTGTGTCCGAACAGTTTTCTTTCATCTTAAGGTCAAAATAAAGACCGAGCGTAGCGGCATCGTAGTGCGCCGTCAACGTGACAGTGTCATTCCGCCGCAGCGTGCCACCCGGTCTTTCTGGCATCCTTATACAAATCCATACAAACCAGTCATTATGACGGCGCACTACGTTGCGTCAAGCTCAGTCTTTCAGGACATCTTTAAAAACGAGCAGACTTTCAGCAATTCCATGGCACTCTTTTACTAACCCATTTCATTTTAGATTTAGGATGCAATAAAATGTTACAATACCTTTTCCAGTTTATTGTAATGAATTTCGGATTTAGAGCAATTTGAATATAATAACAATAAAATGGTGGAACTAATCCGGCGGAAGGATGAAGCGAAATAACTTCGGGAGAAGCATTTCGACTTTGCAATGATAATTTAATCACTGTGTAAAAGCGTTTGGCATACTTAAATTCCACCCGCTACATAGCTTACATTGCTGCTGAAAACTGTGATGTGTTAAGAAAACACTTCTGTCAACCAGCAATGTATCACCCTGAGATTTGTCTCAGATGATCAAACTTTTATTATGTTATTTCAGTAACACCATATGCAATGATCATAAAAGTCCTTTTAGAAACAGAGTATGTTCATATGACCTTAAAATAACTAGCTTAGCTCAATTTGATTGTGTTTAAAAACTGTTACGTTTTATGGGGTAGGTATTCTGACAGAAATATTTCATTAATATTGTAATGAAAATTGCTTTATGAATATCGTGCGCTATTTAAAATTTTCTGGGTAATATTTACAGACTTAATTACAAAAGCCTGGATTCCGTTGTTAATTTAAATACCTATCGGTTCAAACGGGTATGAAATTGTAGTAAGTATCATGAGTCTAGACAAAGGTCATAAATGTTGAGTAGGAGTTCATGGAAGGGTTCTGTCACAGGTCGTGTCGTTGGTAGTTGGTACGGCTGCCCGGGGCTGTATAAAGAGAATGATTAAGCTAAGCAAACCGGTAATCACGACACCGCTCCGATTGCGGCGTATGCTGTAAGGCTGGGCGCGCACTGGTATTTTAAAGCTATGCTATATCCAAAGTATTTACGTGAGGTAATAGTTTTGTATGATTGCTTATTGTACGATTGTTTTGGTACAAATGGTACCAACAACGAAATTTTTGTACAGACTGTAAACGCAAAAGAAGAGCGTATACCTAGTGTTTTCGGCGTCACGTTACAAAACTCTCAGCCGGCTGGCTCCAAGACAGTCGTGGCTCACTCATATTTGGCAGCGATTTTATAAACTCAGCGCAAAAGATACTAGAAATATAGCTCGCACTGGACTGACACCCTTATAGTACTAACAGGCAGCTGAGTAGGGAATGTCAACACGAAAGCCGTATCGTATGCAGTGCCACGCAACGCAACTGTCGGCCGCTCGTAGCCTGCAAATTGTGGCTCACTCATTTTGGTGGCGATTCTATACACACTCTGTCAGTGCAAAATATACTATGAATATAGCTCTCACTGGACTGTAACCCTTGTAGTAATACCAGGCAGCTGAGTAGGGAATGTCAACACGAAAGCCGTATCGTATGCAGTGCCACGCAACGCAACTGTCGGCCGCTCGCAGCCTGCAAATTGTGGCTCACTCATTTTGGTGGCGATTCTATACACACTCTCTTAGCGCAAAATATACTATGAATATAGCTCTCACTGGACTGCAACCCTCATAGTACTAACAGGGAGTTGAGTAGGGAATGTCAACACGAAAGCCGTATCGTATGCAGTGCCACGCAACGCAACTGTCGGCCGCTCGCAGCCTGCAAATTGTGGCTCACTCATTTTGCCGGCGATTCTATACACTCTCTTAGCGCAAAATATACTATGAATATAGCTCTCAATGGACTGCAACCCTTATGGTACTAACAGGCAGCTGAGTAGGGAATGTCAACACGAAAGCCGTATCGTATGCAGTGCCACGCAACGCAACTGTCGGCCGCTCGCTGCCTGCAAATTGTGGCTCACTCAGACCACCCGAGTTCACACACTTAAACACAGCGCTAGAATGTTTAAATACTTGTAAAATATATGTAAGTATTGTTGGTAATATTTTAGAAGCAACAAGCAGATGTATTAAAAAACAAAAACCCGACTGCGGTAATTTCAGTGTTATTTTTTTTTTTGTTAAAAGTCCGCCATCTTGAATTTATGATTTTATCAAATTACCACTGTCACTTACGATGCTGAGACTAATCTAACGACATCTCACATGTCTAGATCCGCCCGGCCGTTTGGGCCGTAGCCCGTAAAAACATGCATTATTTAAATACATACAAACTCTTAAAAAACAGAACCCTTCTGAAGTTCTGAGGCAGTCAGGTAAAAAGCCTGAAACGACTGTTTGACTTTACTTCAAATGTTCCAAGTATATACTTCGGTGCTTACTTATGTAAATCATGTTTTAATAATGAAAATTTCCAGCTGAGTTATTTTGCAAATAGACAGCGATTCGACAGTAGAATCTCAAAACTCGCCGGCGCTCGCTGAAATTCTTGAATCTCCCTGGGAACATCTTCCCCGGCGGTAATAAAAACGGCTCAAATAGGATTTTAACCGCGACTACCCCGCCTTAATTAAATTGGATTTGCGAGTAAAAGAAATGTACGTGCAAAAACTGTGTCGATTATGTCAGCCGAACGAGTTTCGGGATCCTTTTAGTAAGCGGATTAGCCGCGTCTCGCTGAGATTATTTCAGTATTAAAACACAGATTACTCCGAGTTATGAACGAACACGTTTTCTTTTTGTACTCAAATTAAATTATATTCCAGAATATATTTTGGCTTAATTTTCTTCTATGGGTTCACTTTACACTGAATTTAATTAAATTGTTTGTAGGAATAGACCAGTGTTAAAAAATCGGTGCCATAAATCATCATAGCATAAACGCTTAGCTTCTCGTTTTCAACAATCTGTAAGTTTAGATTAGATTAGATTTCTTTACTTCATATTATCAATTTCTTATAGATAAAAATGACCAAGGATAATATGATCGTCAAAACAAAATAAAATAAAAATAATGTCAAACTTGTCAAATTAAAATTTAAGTCCCTATCCCCTACATCAAAATTTATACTGTTATAAATATTCAAGTCAATTGTGTTTGTCGCATAGATTTCTTACGTCCGCAATGTCGTAAAAGAAATGACATACATTGAGTATTATTAACAGTAGTTATTAATTTCTAGGTACTTCTTACTTATTTCGTATAATTTATTCTCTTTATGGTCGTTGTTAATGTGTAAACATCATGTAAGTGTTGGCAGCCCTGTAACGGTCGATGTTTATGGAATTTTAAACACAGTTTTTACTATCGCCATCCATCACGAGGGACGTCAATAATATGGGCAGTTGGGCACAAAGAACCGATGTGGGAATCGATCATTTGTAACTTAATTGTGGGGCCATCACATTACTTTGTGAAATGTAAACTAAATACATTCACGCATTTATAAAATAACTGCAGATGTACCTACCTACTTACGTCATTGGGATGATGGCGCGCGGGGCGCTTGTAATATCAAAAGGATTACAATGAAAGCTTTAACGAAAAATATCATATCAAATACCTGCACATCACAAGTTTTCAAAATACGTCAATTAATTTTATCTCCGTCTATCTGTTTAAACCTAAGATACCTACTCTAAGGCGGGTTCACATTCACAGTGAGACGAACATTAGCGAGCACCCTGTGCAAGCATGCTCTCATTATAACTGCAGAAACATAAGTTGGATGGAGGATTAAAATCTACTCGCACTTAATAAATTTTAGTTGCACAGATCCGGATTTCATTTTGTCGTGCACAAAACGCTTAATTGCATCTATTTAAAAAACGTACCAGATATTTGTTTGTAGGAGGAATATAGATGTACCTACAATAGTGTTATCTTATCACTGTCGTTGATGGACAGAGAAATTGAGTTCATATCCGTACTAACCGTTCATACCTGGTTAGGCGCACTCTATACCTAGCTTATGTGTACTCTAAGGAACACGCTGTATCAAGTACACGGGGGTTGTGAATTCATTGTTGGGTAATTTGTTATCGTAGCATTATCAAGACTGGGGATTGAATAACTCTACTAGATAGGTAACAGAATTATGATGAACAGAGCGAGTTTGTTGTGAACATAGCTCATATTCTCATCATTATTTTTATGGATTTATACACATTTTGTAAATATGAGCTATCGTACAAAAATTGATTTAAATATTAAATACATTACAAAAAGAACATCCAAGTTAACCAACACAAAGAAAGAGACTGGGAAAAAGAATCCGCTATTGGACTTACTAGTTTTACGGTATAAAAACCGTGCTAATACGTGCATGTTTATTTCTCTCCAAATCCTACTATAGAACTATAATATACAAAAAATCGGTCTTCAATGCAGGGCATGAGGCCGATCGTCCAAACACGGTCGGTCACATATGCGCGGCGCAACCTTCGGAGAAACGCTGACTTTCAATCCTCCGCCGCGAGGGCAGATGGAAAAATATGTTATCCTCCGAGGGATCCTTTCCTCACTGTTATTGGCCTATTTATTCCCAACTAGCTGTCTTTGACTGGTTCGGAGTTTACGTATAGCAAGAGATATTCAGACTGATGACAATCATTGCAAAAACAAACTTAAGATTATTAAAATAACCTTCAGTTTAGTTAATAGTAGGTCCCACCTATAATCCAATCCAGAAAAAAGGTATCATTATAAAAAAAATATCCAGTTTACATTAAAACATTGATATTTTGTATCGATATTTCAAGATTTTTCCGAAAAGCGATTTCGTTTACCGTAGCAGCTAAGTGAAACCTTGACGTCGTGAAGCTCAAAGTGGTAGTGTTGATGGATTTTATGCAATTTTCAGTATCTATGAGATGCAGCGAGGGTGCCGGGCTCGGGGGATTAGGTTCGATCTCTCCCCAATACTTACAATACTTGCAGGTAAACAGCTTGAGCCGTGCCGGCGCCCGCCACCTGATAAATAACTACCGCGCCTGATAACTGGCTCTGGCTGGCTGCTAGATGACGTTCCAACAGGATTTTGTAGAGTGGATATTTTACCAGACTTCAATATCAAGCAACTCTGCGAGGTTCGCACCGTGGTATTTACAAAATACAAAAGAGCAATTTAAAATGTTTGTAATTGTTTCTAATTGTTACTAATTTATATGGATGTATATCTGACAGGATGTATATCCTTTATTGTGTTATTTTATGGTATATTTAAGTTTATTTTAAATTGTATAGTAGTATTTTATTTACCATTAAAGTTTATTTAGAATAGTTTTGTCTGCTGCCTATTTACCCTATAATACAAGAATATTTTTATATTTTTAGTTTAGGAAATAGTAAGCAACATAGCTGTTTCTTTAGTTTACCTATCTGTGAGTATGTTTATTTATAATAAAGAATTTGTATTTGTATCTTCTTCCCGAGGAGGGTTGACGTCTGGTAGGCGGCTGGTCGTAAAATTCAGCCAAATCCTTTTGCAAGAAGATTTTGTGTGCAACAAAACGTGTTACGCCGACCCCAAGCAATTGGGATAAGGGCAGGAAGATGATATGTAAGTATATCTGAAATACAAGAATTTTATTTTATTTAAAGATAGACGTTACTTTTATTTTACGAACCTCATCGTAGTTTTATAAAACCTATGAATACTCATCAGTACATAACAAGTGTCAACGAGTTGTCATATTTCATTCAAATCAAAGTTTCGTTTCCGGTAATTTCCACGGAAAATAACCACAAAAAATGTTGTACTATTTTTCAATTAAACTTTTCAAAAAACCTTTACTCTTACGGCTTGAAACGTGTCTTAATTAGAAGAAACTAAAGTCTCTCAAGCCAAGTCGGAGAGTTTTTGCAGGTTCAATTTTACGGCCACGAATAGTGAGTAATGTTAGGTGAAGCTCACATCTAACGTCCGTTGCTGCGCTAGTTTAGCGCAATGCTAACGCATGCGTCTGTCAGATACATACGAGTACAACATCTATCAGATACTTTGTAAAAACCGACGTTAAAATAACGCAACGCAAGTTTCTGCGCTGCTCTATGGTAAAGCAAGTTTCTGCGTTGTGTTATTTTAACGTACATGTACTTATCTGACAGGTGTTGTATGAATTTGACAGAAGCATGCGTTAAAATAGCGTAGCAACGTACGTTAAGTGTGGGGCTCGCCTTAGCTCGGTGTGCCTGTGTCAAAACGCATTAAGGCTCGCATTAACTCGTTAACAAAGAACATTCTTATCCACCTGGCCAGTGCAGGGAATTAAGTTACAGAATAAGATTATACGGTCTTAGTTTGAACTTTTCTTGAGAAATAAATGCGTAAAAGTTACGAACTTAGATTGTTCACAAAAGTTATTTACAAGTACAAATCTAGGGATTTACCTAACTTTGAACTTCATACAAGATATAAAAGAAATTCTATCTAACTACTTAAACTATACACTATTTAGTAAACTACATAATAATTTGTTCCAAGGTACATTACGAATGCTATGTTATTTATTATTTTCGCGACTGAAAATTTATAACAAACCCAATGGATTGATTATTTACAAATCAAACATTGACGGCGCAGGTTATCCGGCGTCGGGAACTTGCGTCTCCCGCGGGAAATCACCGCCACAATTACTTCGCCAGCCACTGCCAATACTGCAGGAAAACCTGTAAACGTATCGGCATTATTCAATCTTGGTCGGTACATTTATTTTATAACTGAAGCTAGAACGAAAATAAGAAATTGAAAAAATTGTCATGCATCGACCGGGACTCGAACCCGGGACACATGGGTCAACGCCCCACTGGTCAGCCACTGAGCTATCGATGCATTTCGGTGCATTTCTTATTTTTATTTATTTTATGAGAATAATAATTATAGCACTGTGCAGCTAGAATGATTTCAAATATTATCGGGATAAGCAGACTCGTTCAAACAAGAAACCTGTAGCGAACTACTTGGTCCTACCTTTTTATTGTTCAAGTTATATTGAATGTTGCTGGGGCTTTCACGCTACTGCAGCGCATCTGGTATGTTCGCGGAGGCAAGGACAGACGATTTCTTTGCCATTATACGCAAAAGAACATCGTCTGTACTTGCTAGGTGGCGTGGCAGCGACAACAACATTCTAAAAACGCTGGCAACCTTTCCTGACTCACCAATGCTTGAGCATTGGCACAGTACGTTGGTGAGGCAGGTGAGAGGCCAAAATCATACTTGACTTTCTTTCTGGTTTCCTTTTCTTTTTTGTTTTGATTGTAGTTCGAGAGCCCAGGGGGTAAGAGGCTATCTCATAAGGTACCACGATAGGCTAGGTTTGGATCGTTAACCAAGACTTAAACAAGTCGTATGACCCAGGTCTGCCAGAGCCAATCCTGCCGAAACATAAAAATAATCGATATTTTTCATAGTCATTTTTTCGTAAAAAATATGTCATAAGGTACCACAATGAAAGTGCTGGCATCAGTTAACCATTGAAAAATTATGTAAAAAAAGCTTGGTCTGCCACTGCGCAGCCTGCCGGAAGTGCTTGCCAGACCTCTCCAAAGATGCCCTTCCGACACCCCTAAACTATCTCATCGGGTACCACGACGCGACCACCACAACATAATAGCCAAGATCACTCTGACAATAGATCACAAGGTCTGCCAGGCCTAAACTTGCCGCATCCTAGTGTTTCAGACATTTGAAGTTGTAGGTCCAGTGTATGAAAAATGACCTATATCTTTTTCCCCCCGTGTTTGATTTTGATGGTGCCTTAATACGAAATGCTCTCCATAATAAGGAGCTTCAAGTCATATAGGACAGTTGGGTGGAGGGTTTCAGTATTGAATGCAATCCTGTCAAAAAGTTTGAAATGGAGGTTTGGTCTATGAAAACTGGCCTATATCTTTTTCCCCCCGAGTTTGATTTTGATGGCGCCTTAATATGAAATGCTCTCCATAACTAGGAGCTTTGAGTCATATAGGTCAGTGAGGAGAAGGGTCTCTGTATTGTACACAATCCTGTCAAAAAGTGTGAAATTGTAGGTAAAGTGTATGAAAACTGGCCTATATCTTTTCCCCCACTGGTTTTATTTTGATGGTGCCTTGGTATGAAATGCTCGTAATGATTAGAAGATTCGATTTGTATAGGTCAATTGGATAGAAGGTCTCTGTTCTGTGCACAATCCTCCTAAATATGAAAATATTCGATAACTTCTGCGGATTTTATCAGTTAAAATTGTCATATCATAAGGAACTCGAATAAAAGTGCTTGCATCACCTTACCTTTGACAAATTATGTTTAAAAAACTTGGTCTGCCACTGCCCACTCTGCTGAAAGTCCTTAGATGAGATAGGTTAGGGGTGTCGGAAGGGTATATTTGGAGGGGTCTCCCAAGGACTTCTGGCAGAGTGCGCAATGGCAGACCAAGTTTTCTTAACTCAATTTATCAATGGTAAGCTGATGCTGGCACTGTCATTCGGGTACCTTATGAAATTACAATGTTAACGGAAAAAATCTCAATCCTGCTAAACATGAAAATATTGGATATGTTCTGCAGATTTTTGCCGTTAATATTGTCATATCATAAGGTACCCGAATAAAAGTGCCGGCATCAGCTTACCATTGATAAATTGAGTTAAGGAAACTTGGTCTGCCATTGCGCACTCTGCCGGAAGTCCTTGTAAGACAAACCGAATATTCACTTCCGACACCTAACCTATCTCACCCCTACCTAACCACTGGTTTGATTTTGATGGTGCCTTGGTATGAAATGCTCGTAATGATAAGGAGATTCGATTTGTATAGGTCAATTGGATAGAAGGTCTCTGTTCTGTGCACCCCCAGGACTTCTGGCAGAGTGCGCAATGGCAGACCAAGTTTTCTTAACTCAATTTATCAATGGTAAGCTGATGCCGGCACTTTTATTCGGGTACCTTATGATATGACAATATTAACGGCAAAAATCTGCAGAACATATCCAATATTTTCATGTTTAGCAGGATTGAGATTTTTTCCGTTAACATTGTAATTTCATAAGGTACCCGAATGACAGAGCCAGCATCAGCTTACCATTGATAAATTGAGTTAAGAAAACTTGGTCTGCCATTGCGCACTCTGCCAGAAGTCCTTGGGAGACCCCTCCAAATATACCCTTCCGACACCCCTAACTCTATCTCATCTAAGGACTTCCAGCAGAGTGGGCAGTGGCAGACCAAGTTTTTTAAACATAATTTGTCAAAGGTAAGGTGATGCAAGCACTTTTATTCGAGTTCCTTATGATATGACAATTTTAACTGATAAAATCTGCAGAAGTTATCGAATATTTTCATATTTAGGAGGATTGTGCACAGAACAGAGACCTTCTATCCAATTGACCTATACAAATCGAATCTCCTAATCATTACGAGCATTTCATACCAAGGCACCATCAAAATCAAACCAGTGGGGGAAAAGATATAGGCCAGTTTTCATACACTTTACCTACAATTTCACACTTTTTGACAGGATTGTGTACAATACAGAGACCCTTCTCCTCACTGACCTATATGACTCAAAGCTCCTAGTTATGGAGAGCATTTCATATTAAGGCGCCATCAAAATCAAACCCGGGGGGAATAAGATATAGGCCAGTTTTCATAGACCAAACCTCCATTTCAAACTTTTTGACAGGATTGCGTTCAATACTGAAACCCTTCACCCAACTGTCCTATATGACTCGAAGCTCCTCATTATGGAGAGCATTTCGTATTAAGGCACCATCAAAATTCAATACAACTTCAAATGTCTGAAACACTAGGATGCGGCAAGTTTAGGCCTGGCAGACCTTGTGATCTATTGTCAGAGTGATCTTGGCTATTATGTTGTGGTGGTCGTGTCGTGGTACCCGATGAGATAGTTTAGGGGTGTCGGAAGGGCATCTTTGGAGAGGTCTGGCAAGCACTTCCGGCAGGGTGCGCAGTGGCAGACCAAGCTTTTTTTACATAATTTTTTAATGGTTAACTGATGCCAGCACTTTCCCTCGTAACGCCCATTGTACAATATATTGTACAGATTAACATTTAGCATTACAGCCCAGGCATAAAAAAAGAAATCATTTAATTAACGCCCAGTGTACAATGTGATGGACAAGGTATTTTATTTTAATTCTGATCTCATAAAGACCCAATGTTCATTAAGATAAAAAATGACCTAGATATTCAAAGTTCAAAACATCAAATTCCTATTCTACCTCATAGTCCAAAGAAAATTAAAAAAAATTAACGTGGTAGAGTTTAAAAAACAAAATTTGCCCGAGAGTCCATGGGCGGTAATTGTGTCACAAGATATTGTACATTGTAATGTACATTGGGTGTTAACCTTGTCCTGCTTAAAAAAAGCTTGGGCGTTACGAGGATAGTGGTACCTTATGACATATTTTTTACGAAAAAATGACTCTGAAAAATATCGATTATTTTTATGTTTCGGCAGGATTGGCTCTGGCAGACCTGGGTCATACGACTTGTTTAAGTCTTGGTTAACGATCCAAACCTAGCCTATCGTGGTACCTTATGAGATAGCCACTTACCCCCTGGGCTCTCGAACTATTGTGTGTTTATTTTAAATTTGAATGTTTTGATTTAATTGTATTAAGTACCTACTAACATATTTTTTAAGTGTGCCCACTGTACTAATCAAATGGATCTTTGTTGTCTAAGTAAATAAAGTTTTATTATTATTATTATTGATTTGTCAAAGTGTCAGGTAAGAGCTTGGACAAAGGTAAGAGTGGTGTCATATCACGAAGCTCAAATGACTATTGCACTTACAGATCCTTTTGCGAAAGACGGATAATTGTTTTAATTTCCTTATTATATAGCGATCTGTTCATTCTACGCATCGATGTAAATAAAGTTGTGTCATACATTCACTGGAGTTTCAACGTGAAGCACCCTTCGCCAAATACCTACTTATACTTATCCGAGTGAATTGAAGGCATTAGGTATTTACGAGGCTGCTCATTTCTGTAAGTCGGTTTGTGATAATGCTATGAATATTCAGAGCTCCCTGGGTCCCGCAGGATGACGCCCTGCGAGCACTGGAGCGGCTGGGCGCGCGGGACAAGACTTACAAAACAATATGATACTATCGCGGCATTTAAGCGCTCCTAATAAGATTTACCTCAATATTAATGCGCATCCGGCCGTCCATTATTCGGGGTATTATCTAAACACAGACTCTACACTTCGCCGAGTCCATTACAAGCCTTTCTACACAATACAAACTAAACAGCGAAATTGGCAGCTTATTGTAACATCGCTATCAAGGAGCATTACCATTCGGTTCAATGGTAACAAAAGCGAAACCCTACTATTACAGAACAATCGTGTCGTCCAACGTTTAGCTCCAAAAAGGAGCAAGATGATAAATTGTTTTTTCGACCTCTTCAAAACACCGTCTTATTCTTTTAAATACTTCCGCTATTTTCCAACTCGACGACGGTGAGGGGGCGATTTTCGACTACGAATTAATATTTTATGTTGTTGTTGGAAGCATGAATGGTTTCGTTGTTTTGAGCTTAGTAGAGGTCATTAAAGTAATGGGTAAAGAAACAAAATTATAGTAAACAGGCAGCAGTAGACCACTTATTATCACAGGAATGGGTGGTAGAGAGGGTGGTGCTGACTGTAGGACAAATCCACTTGGAATGTTCAAGGCGACAGTGTTAGCTTTTGTAGAATGTGCGCACTTTTGGTCGGTGTATTTGTGTCTTGCTACTTCAAATAAATGCTTTGTTTAAAATTATTGTGAAAATCGCTAACAAATTTAGCCTACAATTTAGGCACGTAGGATACGTAGCTTACAAAACATGTATGTATGTATCGAACGCGTGATTCCAATCCTAGGGCTCACTCGCACACGCGCGCCGACACGGACACTAAAAGCGAATCGCCGTAAACAAGAATTAGCGCCAAACCTGCATCGGCTGCAGCGTGCAGCGCGCAGTGTGCACTCTCCTTTATGGCGACATGATAAAACCTGCCGTTCCACAGCACAATGCCGACATGCTATTCAAGCACCGGGGAAACTGTTTGATTCGAAAATAAAACGAAGTAGTATTTATAAACTGTATCGAAACTCAATCGAGGGTAATAACCGAATTCCCACTGTTATATTTACTGTCAAAAAGATATATTCATTGGTATTTTTAAAGCCCTATTATCTGAATGTCTCGCCATATTTGTAACCTACCTACTTATATGATCGTACGGATCCATAGTGTCATTAAATACCTCTAGATACGATACCTATCGATGCTTGTTACAACACAATTACTCCCAAAACAAGTCAGAGCCATTAATAACAAAATACATGATCATACGGATCCATAGTGTCATTAAATACCTCTAGATACGATACCTATCGATGCTTGTTACAACACAATTACTCCCAAAACAAGTCAGAGCCATTAATAACAAAATACATCACTTGCTACGAAGTGCTACAGCTTTTCGTAGCGCATAGCAAACACCGGCTGCCGCTTCCGCTCAAGTGCTACGGACGACTACAAGGATACCTACTTTATAAAATGAACTCTCACATTACAATTGTAAAAACAATATTCGGTGACGTCAAATTTTTGAATGGTACAGGTTTTGTCCCCTTAGTACCGGTATGCTACAGTCCCACTATGCTACCTTTTTCGAATGTCTAATACCTACTTACCAACTGAAACTAATTTGTGCAAGGTAAATTCATAGGTTGGAATAGAATCAATGTTGGGATGTAAACAGGCCTGTGATTTGGTAGTACATCGTAAAGAAGAATTAACGGGGCATAATACTGGTTAGCTACGTGTAGATTCGTGTTGTAGGGTAGTGGGATGCTGTTCCCATTGTAAAGTTGGCGAACTTTTTATAGGTTAGCCTTAGCAGTTATAACAAGTTTGAATAGCGACACAATTTTGACAATGTTAGGCTGTTACTATTGCCAGAAAATCCATTTACCCATTTAAGGGATCAACTTATACTGGTTATTCCTAGTATTTGTACGAAAAACCTATGTAATTTGATCCCTTGAGTGGGTAGGTAGATTTGATAGTGATAGTCCAAAGTCTGTCATGGTAGTACCTAACATAAATCAGATTTCAAAGAAATATGACATTACAGATTTTTCAGCCTTCTTCTACGGTGCGAAAAACTAGATTTATCAAAAAAAAATTGTTGAATTACTATTCTAGGTTTTCATTCACGAAAAATGGTAAACGTCCCGTTTTTGCTTAGTCATCTCATGCTTTGGTTTATGACCTTTCTGTAGCACGTTGGTTTTCTTTACGATAAAACATAGCACTACTAGACCAACCATATCACAGGTCTGCTACTTGAGTACAAAAGGTAGGTAGGTAAGTAGGTGGATGAAAACCAAAGTTCATCGGATCGTTGGATGGTTTCCCATACAAAAAAAGATTAGGCCAACAAAACATCATCATCTTCCTGCCCTTATCCCAATTACTTGGGATCGGCGCAACACGTTTCGTTGAACACAAAATCGTGTTGCAAAAGGATTTGGCTGAATTTTACGACCGGCCGCCTACCAGACGTCAACCCTCCTTGGGAATGCTTCTGTGGTGGATTAACCGCCACCATACGGTTGGCCCTGGCTGTTTGGGTCGGGTTTATCCCTTGGTTGCCTCTTACGACCCTCACGGGAAGAGAGGGGGTGGTGCTATTCTACTCTGCCGGCACCACACGGCACCAACAAAACAAACAGTTTAAAAAGACGGAACACCACCAGATTGATTAGGATTCAATCCACATAATGTATTTAATGGTCTGATTGAGTCGAACACCAGACATTCAAATGAGCCGGCGCCATGACTCACGCTGATGCATCACATGGGACCGCCCTTTTTCCGAATCACACTGTAACAAAGTAAAGAACAACAATTTGCTTGCGTATCTTATACACCGTGTTTTGGAAAAAAACGCACTAAATAATCCTTATTATTGCACCAATCCTGGAGAACGAGAGAAAGTGTTTGATCTCCAATACAAAAGGACTACCTGTAATCATAACGATACAGTCTTCTGAGTGACTCTCAATCATTTGTCAAACGTGGTCTATATGGCCGTTTTTATAGCCGTTTACGCTCTGCCTACCCGCAAGGGATACAGATGTGATATGTGTATGTACTAGACGAGCAAAAACAAACTATTTAAATACGTAACTTCCCCAGATTGATTAGGATTCAATCCACATAATGTATTTAATGGTCTGATTGAGTCGAACACCAGGGATTCAAACGAGCCGGCGCCATGACTCACGCTGATGCATCACATGGGACCGCCCTTTTTCCCGAAACACACAGAAACTAAGTAAAGAAGGATAATTTGACTACCTTAAACAACGTGTTTTGTAAAAAAATCGCATTATATAATCTTTATTATTGCACCAATGAGAACGAGAGAAAGTGTTTGATCTCCCATACAAAAAGACTACCTGTAATTATAGTGATACACAGTCTTCTGAGTGACTCTCAATCATTTGTCAGACGTGGTCTATATGGCCGTTTTTTACAGGCGTTTGCACTCTGCCTACCCCGTAAGGGATACAGGCGTGATATATGTATGAATGTAAGTAAAAAAACACTAGACCAACAAAAACAAACAGTTTAAAAAGACGGAACCTCACCAGATTGATTAGGATTCAATCCACATGTATTTAATGGTCTGATTGAGTCGAACACCAGGGATTCAAACGAGCCGGCGCCATGACTCACGCTGATGCATCACATGGGACCGCCCTTTTTCCCGACTCACACTGTAACAAAGTAAAGAAGGATAATTTGATTAAACACCGTGTTTTTAGAGAAAATTCATTAAGTAAATAAGACACTTTGTGCAGGGCATCGCTCTGAATAATCTTTATTATTGGACCAATGCTAACGAACGAGAGAAAGTGTTTAATTTCCCATACAAAAAGACTACCTGTAACTATAGTGATACACAGTCTTCTGAGTGACTTTCTATCATTTGTCAAACGTGGTCTATATGGCCGTTTTTACAGCCGTTTACGCTCTGCCTACCCGCAAGGGATACAGATGTGATATGTGTATGTACTAGACGAGCAAAAACAAACTATTTAAATACGTAACTTCCCCAGATTGATTAGGATTCAATCCACATAATGTATTTAATGGTCTGATTGAGTCGAACACCAGGGATTCAAACGAGCCGGCGCCATGACTCACGCTGATACATCACATGGGACCGCCCTTTTTCCCGACTCACACTGAAACAAAGTAAAGAAGGATAATTCGATTACTTTATACTTACACCGTATTTTAGAGAAAATTCAGTACATAGCACACTTTGTTCAGGGAATCGCACTAAATTGTCTTTATTATTGGACCAATGTTGGAGAACGAGAGAAAAGGTCTGGCCTGCCATACATAGGCTGTCGGTTAATCGGGGGTTCGTATTTTATAGCCAGAATAACCCTTGTTTAAGGTGGGCTTAAAAACCAAGCGACAGCGACAACGACGCGCGTCGTTGCCGCTGTCAAATGACTGGTTTGTATGGGTTTGTATGGGGAACCAGAAAAACCGAGCGACGGCGTCGTTGCGGCGCGCCACGACGCCGTCACGTTGACAGCGCGCTGAGAAGCTTAGAGTTTGTATGGGATGCGGTCGGGTTTTTCTACAAGACCGCAGCGACAACGACGCCGTCAAAATTTGACGGCGACAACGACGCGCGTCGTTGTCGCGTCGCTTGGTTTTTAAGCCTATCTAAAGCAAGATTGGTCTCATAATGACAATTGTTCAGGACGATGCCCTAAACAATAAAAAGAATAGACCAACAAAAACAAACAGTTTAAAAAGACGGAACACCAACAGATTGATTAGAATTCTGATTGAGTCGAACACCAGGGATTCAAATGAGCCGGCGCCATGACTCACGCTGATGTATCACATGGGACCGCCCTTTTCCCGACTCACACTGTAACAAAGTAAAGAAGGATAATTTGATTACCTTATACACAGTGTTTTAGAGAAAATTTCCATTACATAAACTTTATTATTGCACCAGTCCTGGAGAACGAGAGAAAGTGTTTAATCTCCCATACAAAAGGACTACCTGTAATTATAACGATACAGTCTTCTGAGTGACTCTCAAGCGTGATTTATATGCCCCTTTTTTACAGCCGTTTGGCTCTGCCTACCCCACAAAGGATATAGGCATAATATACGTATGTATATATTCTTGTGTATGTTTGTACTACACAAATAAAAACAAACTGTTTAAATACGGAACATCACCAGATTGATTAGGATTCAATCCACATAATGTATTTAATGGTCTGATTGAGTCGAACACCAGGGATTCAAATGAGCCGGCGCCATGACTCACGCTGATGCATCACATGGGACCGCCCTTTTTTCCGACTCACACTGTAACAAAGTAAAGAAGGATAATTTGATAACCTTATACTTACACCATATTTTAGAGAAAAATCAGTACATAGCACACTTTGTTCAGTGCGATACTGAACAATCTTTATTATTGGACCAATGCCGGAGAACGAGCGAAAAGGTCTGGCCTCCCATACAAAGCCAGTTAATCGGGGGATAGTACTGAAGGTCAAATAACCCTGGCTAAACAAGATTGGTCTCATAGTGAAAATTGTTCAGTACGATGCCCTAAACAATAAAAAGAATAGACCAACAAAAACAAACCGTTTAAAAAGATGTAACACCACCAGATTGATTAGGATTCAATCCACATAATGTATTAAATGGTCTGATTGAGTCGAACACCAGGGATTCAAACGAGCCGGCGCCATGACTCACGCTGATGTATCACATGGGACCGCCCTTTTTCCCGACTCACACTGTAACAAAGTAAAGAAGGATAATTTGATTGATGAAGGAGAAAATTCAGTACATAGCACACTTTGTTCAGGGAATCGCACTGAATAGTCTTTATTATTGGACCAATGCCGGAGAACGAGAGAAAAGGTCTGGCCTCCCATACAAAGTCAGTCAGTTAATCGGGCGTAAGTATTTCATAGTCAGAATAACCTTTGTTTAGAAAACAAGATTGGCCTCATAGTGACAATTGTTCAGTACGATGCCTCAAACACTAACAAAAGACCAACAAAATAAATTGTTTAAATACGGAACACCACCAGATTGATTAGGATTCAATCCACACAATGTATTTAATGGTCTGATTGAGTCGAACACCAGGGATTCAAACGAGCCGGCGCCATGACTCACGCTGATGCATCACATGGGACCGCCCTTTTCCCGACTCACACTGAAATTAAGTAAAGAAGGATAATTTTCTTACCTTATACACCGTGTTTTGGAGGAAATTCATAACATAGGAATCAAAAGGATAATTTGCTAAATGTACCTCATACACCGTGTTTTAGAGAAAATTCATTACATAGGGAACTTTGTTCAGGGCATCGCACTAAATATTCTTTATTATTGGACTAATGCTGTCGAAAGAGAGAAAATGTCTGGCCTCCCATACAAAGCCAGTCAGTTAATCGGGGGTTAGTATTTCATCGTCAAAATAACCCTTGTTTAGAAAACAAGATTGGCCTCATAGTGAAAATTGTTCAGTACGATGCCTTAAACAATAAAAAGAATAGACCAACAAAAACAAACAGTTTTAATACAGAACCTCACCGGATTGATTAGGATTCAATCCACATAATGTATTTAATGGTCTGATTGAGTCGAACACCAGGGATTCAAACGAGCCGGCGCCATGACTCACGCTGATGCATCACATGGGACCGCCCTTTTTCCCGACTCACACTGAAACAAAGTAAAGAAGAATAATTTGATTACACACCTTATACACCGTGTTTTAGAGAAAATGCATTAAGACAAACGTCACGTCATACAAACGAAAAACTGCACTTCAACCGACTAAACGAGAGTTGCAAAGCAAATTTTTCAAGAAAGTTTTATTTGCAATGATAAAGGTACACGTAAATTTGTCCCAAAAATACTCGTGGTTCCATCTATTTTCGTAAAGTGGCGAATCGTTTTTACGAGAAAATGTGACGGTAATAAAATATTTATAGTATTTTAAGATTTTTTATAACCACGAGACTCCCCATCCAGTTTTTTTAATCCGGCTTCCCTTGATTAAATCCTTACTATTGTCTTTTGTCTCCTTTACAGACGTAAATCCATTGAAGTTTTGTATGGGAAACGTAACGCCTTGGATAAATAGAATACGTTGTTCAGGGGCATTGCACGGAATAATTTTTAATTATTGGACCAATACTGGAGAACGAGAGAGAAGGTCCAGGGGTTAGTATTCAAGGTCAAAATAACCCTTGTTTAGAAAACAAAATAGGTTTTATAGTGAAATTGTCCAGTCCGATGTCCTAAACATTCAGTCCAGTTTAATGCATTTCCTTCAAAACACGATGTTTGATTCCGAAGCTGATCTTAGCGCAGTGGAAGCAAATTAAAGTTATCTTAAAATCTAAAACTAAATGGTCGATCAGCCTCGGAACAACATTTGACTACGATTCGTAGTGCTCTTTACTATAGCTAAACAAAATAAATTTAATGAGAGAATTTTGTTCCGGAAAGTTTCCGGCCGAGAAATTCTTGTTTCCAAAATCTACTTAAACAGGGCCCAGCAACGAATTGCTTACCGAGCAAACGATGATGCCGTTTCTTTGTGAGTTTAAGTATGACAGGAATCAGGTATTCAGGATATTTTAGGAGCGCAGGAATAGGGAATAACCTAAACTCACAGCGCTGGAACATCCGCTCGTTCTAGAACTCCTTTCCTCCAATTTGCACTACAGTTCACAGTTCGACATCACATAATGTTTTTTAACACAAAATAACTAAAAGATTTCTCTCCGAATGAGAAATCGGCCCCGTTGGCCTCCAATCATTTATAATTAAAATACGTAGCTATCGGCAGCCACGACGACGACGAGCGACGACTCAAAGTGAGGTTATGTTACCGGCGACCACGTTGGCCTCAATCAAAAGCCGAAACCAAAATTCACTTGGTTCACTTCCCACCGCACAGGAAGCCATGGCTTGTGGCAAATAGCACACGAGAAACCGCCAAAACACCTTAATTTTACACCACTTAAAACTAAAATTCGCTTCAACAACGCTAGCGTAAAGATGACAGACGGGGCGGACCGAAAAGTGTTGCCAGCACCGTCCGCTCAAAAAGATACGAAACCGTTTTTGATACGAAACTAAACATTCACCCGCCTCGGACCGACACATCGGTCCGCTCTATGCATGGCAGGCGTGATAATGTAGCTACTGCTCGCTTAAGGACTGAATCCCCCACCTGAACTTCTGCAACTCGAGGAGTGCCATCACTACCCGGAAACAGGTTGAGAATGCGCCCCCGGCGCCAACGCAGTGGCGGTAGGTTGGCATCCTTAACCAGAACGAGATCCCCAATGCAGGGGTTCAGTCCTGTCCGTCCACTTAAGGCGTTGCTGCAGAATGTGCAAGTACTCAAGCGACCAACGCTTCCAAAAGTTTTGAGTCATTTGCTGCAGCAACTGATAACGCGACAAACGATTGCTATTCACCTCCGTATAGGGATATTCCGGCAAGGCGTTAAGTGGGCGGCCAATTAAGAAATGCCCTGGCGTCAGGGCCTCTAAATCATTTGGGTCTGAGCTGAGCGGACACAAAGGACGTGAATTGAGTACAGCCTCAATTTTACAAAACACGGTCGCCAGCTCCTCAAAAGTCAAAATTGTTAACCCTACGACGCGCAACAAATGCGTCTTAGCGGACTTTACAACCGCTTCAAAAATACCACCCCAGTGAGGGCACGCTGGTGGATCGAACACCCAGGTAATGCCCTGACGGGAGGGCCGTGCTGATGGCTTCTTCGTTCTCCCGTAAGAACGTTACAATTTCTTTCATACACCGATCAGCACCCTTAAAGTTGGTACCACAATCCGACCTGATCAGCGCTGGTCGCCCTCTTCGCGACGTAAATCTCTCTAGCGCTGCCAAAAAGGCCTCCGTAGAAAGGTCGGCCACGAGCTCCAAGTGGACGGCCTTGGTGGCCAGGCACACGAACACGCACAAGTACGCCTTTATAGACTTTGCGTTCCGCAGGCGTGATGCCTTTACCATGAAAGGGCCTGCGAAATCCGTTCCCACACCTGCAAACGTCCAGGCCTCCGTCACCCGGTCCGGTGGAAGATCTCCCATCTGTGGCTGCATTGTGGCTGCCTTCAAGCGGTAACAAGGCAAGCACCTAAACACAACGCTACGTACCGTTCGTCGTCCCGATAAGATCCAGAACTCGCGCTGTAGAATGGCCAATAGCGCATTACAGCCCGCGTGCGAGTTTTTCTCATGACGATCCCTGACTAAGAGCTCAACTAAGGGTCCCCTTTTGGAAGTAACAGTGGATGCCGAGCCGAAAAGGGCAGGCTAGCGTTCCGAAGTCTGCCTCCAACCCTGAGCATACCTTGCTCATCCAGGAATGGGTTGAGGCGCACAATTCCTCCCTTCAGCTTTCCACGTCCATCCCTGAGCAGCCTGACCTCCTCTTCAAAATGTTCCGCCTGGACGACTCTAACCAATGAGCATAGAGCCGCATTCCGCTCCGCAGGCGAGAGGACAGGTGTAAAGTTCCGTTCTGCTTGAGGCTTCCTGCAGTTGTTCACGAACCGCTTGATCCAACATTATTATTGTGTGTCGAGCATTATTACATTCCACACCTGGCTGTCTTGAAGTCACCTGAGGCGAAAATACGGGTGGTGTTTGACGGTTCTGCTCCTACCTCGAATGGTGTGTCTGTGAACCAATGTTTGCACGCGGGTCCTAAATTGAACCGGGACATTGTGGACATTCTCACAGACTTTCGGTTACACCAGGTAGCGTTCGTCGCAGACGTCAAAATGATGTTTCGCCAAACCATGATACATCCGGATGACCGTCGGTATCAGCTGATTTTGTGGCGTGAGAGCCCAGATGAGCCGATGGTCACATACGAACTTAACACGGTGACGTATGGACTTAAGCCAAGTCCGTATTTGGCAGTACGTACGCTGCGAGAGTTGGCCGCACAGGAAAGGGTAAGATACCCTCGAGCCGCAGCAGTACTGGATCGCGACGTCTACGTGGACGATATCTGCACGGGTGCTGATAGCGTGGAGCAGGCGCTAATTCTACGAGACGAGTTGATCGCGATCATGGGTTCAGGAGGTTACGAGTTGCGGAAATGGTTGTCCAGTTGCCCAGAGCTCCTGGCTGGTTTGCCAGGCGAGTTCCATCAAGACCCGCACCTCTTTGAGAACCCGGACAATCCAAACACGTTGGGCATCCTCGGGGTGCAATATAGGCCAACGCATGACGTATTCACGTACAAGATTGAGCCCGACCTTTTGGAAAACTTGGACTAAGCGGTCGGTACTGTCGACAATCGCTAGAACGTTCGATTCTAACGGATGGATCGCCCCGGTTACGTTCATGGCGAAGTGCTTTTTACAAAGGTTGTGGCTAGCCAACTTAGGATGGGACGACCAACTCTCCGGAGAGTTGTTGAAGGATTGGCTCAAGTTTGTGACCACCTTACCAGGGATTGTGCACATCGCGATACCCCGCAAGTTAGTCCCATCGGTGGGATGTAAGGCTACCCTACATGGGTTTTGTGACGCCTCGGAGCGAGGGTACGCGGCAGCTGTATACCTTCGGACAGCAAGTTCAACGGGAACTGTGCACGTGCGTCTGGTTATGGCCAAAAGTAAGGTGGCACCAGTCAGAACTAGATGGACCATCCCCAAATTGGAATTGGCAGGGGCAGCTCTTCTAGCGCGCTTGCTAAATCATGTAACCTGCAATCTGCGTGGTACCATCAACTTGGATGAAACGGTGTACGCGTGGACTGACAGTCGGATAGTTCTGTGCTGGTTGCAGACGTCGGTACATACACTTGAGGTTTTCGTGGCAAATCGGGTGTCACAGATTACGGGGTCGGAAACTCCGTTCTGCTTGAGGCTTCCTGCAGTTGTTCACGAACCGCTTGATCCAACCTGTCACCCCAAGAAGTTTGTCGAGGGAGCTATACCGTTCCAGCAAGAAAGCTGGGTTAGGCTTCGGTACGAGTTGCCCCACGTTCACTCGCAAACCTCGATCAGGTGGCCCAAGCGGCGCCCTGCACTCGTTGAATGGCCATTCCTGCGGCGACTCAGTCAGCCATTGAGGTCCCCACCACAGTGGGTGACTCACCAAATCAGGTGCCCTGCACCCGCGCGAAGCGCAGTCCGCTGGGTTCCATTCTCCCGGTACGTGCCTCCACACTAACGGAGTTTCCGACCCCGTAATCTGTGACACCCGATTTGCCACGAAAACCTCAAGTGTATGTACCGACGTCTGCAACCAGCACAGAACTATCCGACTGTCAGTCCACGCGTACACCGTTTCATCCAAGTTGATGGTACCACGCAGATTGCAGGTTACATGATTTAGCAAGCGCGCTAGAAGAGCTGCCCCTGCCAATTCCAATTTGGGGATGGTCCATCTAGTTCTGACTGGTGCCACCTTACTTTTGGCCATAACCAGACGCACGTGCACAGTTCCCGTTGAACTTGCTGTCCGAAGGTATACAGCTGCCGCGTACCCTCGCTCCGAGGCGTCACAAAACCCATGTAGGGTAGCCTTACATCCCACCGATGGGACTAACTTGCGGGGTATCGCGATGTGCACAATCCCTGGTAAGGTGGTCACAAACTTGAGCCAATCCTTCAACAACTCTCCGGAGAGTTGGTCGTCCCATCCTAAGTTGGCTAGCCACAACCTTTGTAAAAAAGCACTTCGCCATGAACGTAACCGGGGCGATCCATCCGTTAGGATCGAACGTTCTAGCGATTGTCGACAGTACCGACCGCTTAGTCCAAGTTTTCTCCAAAAGGTCGGGCTCAATCTTGTACGTGAATACGTCATGCGTTGGCCTATATTGCACCCCGAGGATGCCCAACGTGTTTGGATTGTCCGGGTTCTCAAAGAGGTGCGGGTCTTGATGGAACTCGCCTGGCAAACCAGCCAGGAGCTCTGGGCAACTGGACAACCATTTCCGCAACTCGTAACCTCCTGAACCCATGGTCGCGATCAACTCGTCTCGTAGAATTAGCGCCTGCTCCACGCTATCAGCACCCGTGCAGATATCGTCCACGTAGACGTCGCGATCCAGTACTGCTGCGGCTCGAGGGTATCTTACCCTTTCCTGTGCGGCCAACTCTCGCAGCGTACGTACTGCCAAATACGGACTTGGCTTAAGTCCATACGTCACCGTGTTAAGTTCGTATGTGACCATCGGCTCATCTGGGCTCTCACGCCACAAAATCAGCTGATACCGACGGTCATCCGGATGTATCATGGTTTGGCGAAACATCATTTTGACGTCTGCGACGAACGCTACCTGGTGTAACCGAAAGTCTGTGAGAATGTCCACAATGTCCCGGTTCAATTTAGGACCCGCGTGCAAACATTGGTTCACAGACACACCATTCGAGGTAGGAGCAGAACCGTCAAACACCACCCGTATTTTCGCCTCAGGTGACTTCAAGACAGCCAGGTGTGGAATGTAATAATGCTCGACACACCTCCAATCCAGGCTGGACACCGACATGTGGCCCAATTGAATATATTCCCGCATGAATTCTATATACTTCTGCCGAAGTGCTGGGTCTCGCCTCATCTTCCGCTCCATTCCGAGTAGTCTCCGTTCCGCGAGCTGTCGCGAACTACCTAAAGCGGGGCGGTTTGGGAGAAAAGGTAGCCTGGTCACGAATCTGCCTGACGGGCATCTCGCAGTGTTGTATTGATAGAACAACTCGCACTCGTCATCCTCTGGCTTCCGTCTGTCCGCCGTGGGCGGCTCTTCAGACTCCCAAAACCTCTGCAGCACCTCTGACAGCACACTACCATAGAGGACCGGATCCCTTCTGGTAGGTCCTGAGGTCTCCAAACTGGGCCGAAAACAACATACCCCTGTGGTATCTACGGCCACCAAACCAGCTTCCTGGAGTACCTTCTTCCTACCGCACCATAATCTCCCGAGGACGTCTGACCCGAGAAGTACGTCCACCGTACCAGGAGTATCAAAATCAGGATCAGCTAACTCCAACCCTGTGGTTAACCCTCGTACCGTTGGTGGTAACCTAACCTGAGGAGTTTCCCAACCACTTCATCCAGCACCACGGCTGAGACTTGATAGCTGACCCTGTACATGTGCTACCTAATGCGAACTCAAAGTTCGTCTGACCCCGAATGTCAGGCACATTTAGGCCCCGATGCCTACAGCTTCATCCTCACTTGGCCGTACATTTAGGCCTAGCCTACTCACCAGCTTACTCGATACAATACATCCCTGAGCCCCTGTATCCAGTAGGGCTCTTACTTGAATGGTCCGGCCACCGTATCCCCATACCCAAATCTTAGCCGTTGGCAAAAGTACCGTGATTGGACGGGGCCGAAGCTGATGAGTAGGCGGCGATTACCTAGCGGGAATCTAAACGCGGTGAGGCCGCGTCCCGCGGGGTATCCTCACTACCCAAACCTGTGTATGGGTCCCACTCCTGCTGGTAGGGAGGTCTGCCCATAAAGGCCATGGCTGGAGTTCTATAGTACCCCGACGGCAAACGTCCGTACCGAGGTTGCGCCTGTAGCCGCGGGTACTCAGGCATAGGCGGGGGCATGCGTGGGTCTTGAGACCCAACCAGGTGGCTCAAGCCCGCAGAATACTGCATGTACCCTGGTGGCTGCCTAGTGCTCCCCTGACACCCGCCCGTTGAATCCCGTACCTGGGATGGGTGTCCTGGCCACGTTCCTGTGCCGCTCTTCCCAATCCGGCACCTGCTGCCGTGGTGGAGATCGTCCCCACGTCCTTGGGTAAGTGGGCTCCGTCTGTTGACGTTCCCCTGCCTGTCCCTGTGACCGATGCGGAGGTGGGCTCCTCCTTGGAGGGTGGGAGCGTTGCTCCCTCCCTTGGTGGGCAGGCTCCTTCGCTGATCCGATCCAGCGCTGCCCCGGCGTCTCCGGAGCGATTCATGCAGAGCAGCGGATGGTGTGCACCCTGGCAGTACCTACAGTTGGTGCTTGAAGGGCACTCGCACCTGATGCGGCCCCAGGCACCGAAAACACCAACGCCTCTGCTGTGCCACACCCCGTCTCCTCTGAACCCGCTGCGCAGCAAACTCCTGACACGCTGCCACCCCGTGGCCTGTCTCCCTGCAGTAGGCACACCCTGATTCCAATGCGGTGTTGTACCGCCTGGGTTGCCTACTGTTGCCTCCTCGCGCCGGTGCACCCGGCCGTTCCGGGTGGCGAGGGGCAGAGGTCTCCTTGCGTGGGGCTTCACCAGCCTGGACGTCCACTCGCCTGCTTTCGGCCTCGAGGAACGACTTCAGATCCTCGTAGGTCGGGAGGTGGTCCGAGGACTTGCCCCATGTAGCTGCTCGAATCGAGCGACCATTTCGCTCGGCAGGCGGCGAAGCACTGTGTGGACCAAGATATAACCGTAGCCCGCCACTGGCAAACCCTGTCGCTCTAGTGCGCTGACCGCGACACTGACTGGGTGGAAGATTTTCTCGCGGAGGTCCGTACCTCGCGTTATGGTTGGTATTGACAGCCACTGGTCTAACAGCCTGTCTACAATCAGGCGCTTGTTTCGATACCGGTCGGTAAGGATCTTCCACGCCACCTCATAATTGCTATCCGAGACAGCCAAATGCGTCAGCAATTCATGAGGCTCTCCATGTAGCCTGGACATCAGCTGAGCCATCTTGTACGCCGGCGTGATGTCCGTCCGTGTGTGGACCACACTGCTATACAGGTCCTCAAACGCCGGCCAGTCGGCGTAATCGCCTGCAAAGACTGGAACCGTAACAGGCGGAAGAGGCACCTGTAATCCTTGTCCCACTTTACCACGGAATGGCTTTTCCTTTCCGTCACGTCGCCTAGATATGTCCGCAGCTGCCTGCGCAATGTCCTGTGCCAGCTCCAAGCACTGGCTTACATCGCCCTCAACCAGCTCCTTATCTTCAGGGTTAGGAGCTTCCTCAAGGAGCATGAGGCACTCTGTGAGGTGTTCCGACACAACCCGAACCCGTTCATCTGCCTGTAGTGCACTTTTCAAGAGCGCGTCCTCCCGGTCCTCGCGGCCGATCATTGCCGCTGTGGTAGTAAACCACCTTAATTCTGTCTTTATAGCAGCCTTATACCTGGCGATCGAGGAGCCATGGTACCAACTTTTACACACTCGACTTAATAAAAACGAAAAACCAATAAACAAATACCACAAAATAAATGTTAGTTGACTGGCCTAGACCTTACCGATAAGGTACCGTTCACTAGGCAAACAATACAGTCACAAAAAACCGAAACAATATTTTCCAAAATTAATAAAATATGTGGGTAATATAAAAACACGCTTAATACTAAATTACGGCTAACTATGTTGCAATAAAGCAACCACGCTCTGCTACCAAAAAATGTTTGATTCCGAAGCTGATCTTAGCGCAGTGGAAGCAAATTAAAGTTATCTTAAAATCTAAAACTAAATGGTCGATCAGCCTCGGAACAACATTTGACTACGATTCGTAGTGCTCTTTACTATAGCTAAACAAAATAAATTTAATGAGAGAATTTTGTTCCGGAAAGTTTCCGGCCGAGAAATTCTTGTTTCCAAAATCTACTTAAACAGGGCCCAGCAACGAATTGCTTACCGAGCAAACGATGATGCCGTTTCTTTGTGAGTTTAAGTATGACAGGAATCAGGTATTCAGGATATTTTAGGAGCGCAGGAATAGGGAATAACCTAAACTCACAGCGCTGGAACATCCGCTCGTTCTAGAACTCCTTTCCTCCAATTTGCACTACAGTTCACAGTTCGACATCACATAATGTTTTTTAACACAAAATAACTAAAAGATTTCTCTCCGAATGAGAAATCGGCCCCGTTGGCCTCCAATCATTTATAATTAAAATACGTAGCTATCGGCAGCCACGACGACGACGAGCGACGACTCAAAGTGAGGTTATGTTACCGGCGACCACGTTGGCCTCAATCAAAAAGCCGAAACCAAAATTCACTTGGTTCACTTCCCCACCGCACAGGGAAGCCATGGCTTGTGGCAAATAGCACACGAGAAAACCGCCAAAACACCTTAATTTTACACCACTTAAAACTAAAATTCGCTTCAACAACGCTAGCGTAAAGATGACAGACGGGGCGGACCGATATATATGTATATATGTATATTGTTGCTTCATGATACCGCAAGAAGAACGAATAAAAGAAATGCAAATCAAGACAAATGCAAATACAAAACTCATATCAACAGGTATTTAAAAAAACATGGAAAAATGAAAGCGCGCTGTTGTTTCGCCCAACACGATTGCGCCTTTGTCAACGTGTTTGACGAATTAATAAAGGCAGGGCGGGCACGGCATGTGCGCCGCGCTCTAAAACAAAATGTGCGGCTGGCAGGGATTGCGCGGGGCTGGTGCTAGGGATGTTACACGTACCATGATTATGGTACCATGTACCATTGAACTGGTTTGACGAATTAATAAAGATACGACATGCGCGCCGCGCTCTAAAACAAAATGTGCGGCTGGCAGGGATTGCGCGTGGCTGGTACTAGGGATGTTGTACGTACTATGATTATAGTACACTTACCATAATCAGAGCCTTGGTACACCGTACCATAGAACTGGTTTGACGAATTAATAAAGGCAGGGCGGGCACGGCATGCGCGCCGCGCTCTAAAACAAAATGTGCGGCTGGCAGGGATTGCGCGGGGCTGGTGCTAGGGATGTTACACGTACCATGATTATGGTACCATGTACCATTGAACTGGTTTGACGAATTAATAAAGATACGACATGCGCGCCGCGCTCTAAAACAAAATACACAGTCTTCTGAGTGACTTTCTATCATTTGTCAAACGTGGTCTATATGGCCGTTTTTACAGCCGTTTACGCTCTGCCTACCCGCAAGGGATACAGATGTGATATGTGTATGTACTAGACGAGCAAAAACAAACTATTTAAATACGTAACTTCCCCAGATTGATTAGGATTCAATCCACATAATGTATTTAATGGTCTGATTGAGTCGAACACCAGGGATTCAAACGAGCCGGCGCCATGACTCACGCTGATACATCACATGGGACCGCCCTTTTTCCCGACTCACACTGAAACAAAGTAAAGAAGGATAATTCGATTACTTTATACTTACACCGTATTTTAGAGAAAATTCAGTACATAGCACACTTTGTTCATGGAATCGCACTAAATTGTCTTTATTATTGGACCAATGTTGGAGAACGAGAGAAAAGGTCTGGCCTGCCATACATAGGCTGTCGGTTAATCGGGGGTTCGTATTTTATAGCCAGAATAACCCTTGTTTAAGGTGGGCTTAAAAACCAAGCGACAGCGACAACGACGCGCGTCGTTGCCGCTGTCAAATGACTGGTTTGTATGGGTTTGTATGGGGAACCAGAAAATGCGAGCGACGGCGTCGTTGCGGCGCGCCACGACGCCGTCACGTTGACAGCGCGCTGAGAAGCTTAGAGTTTGTATGGGATGCGGTCGGGTTTTTCTACAAGCCCGCAGCGACAACGACGCCGTCAAAATTTGACGGCGACAAGGACGCGCGTCGTTGTCGCGTCGCTTGGTTTTAAGCCTATCTAAAGCAAGATTGGTCTCATAATGACAATTGTTCAGGACGATGCCTAAACAATAAAAAGAATAGACCAACAAAAACAAACAGTTTAAAAAGACGGAACACCAACAGATTGATTAGAATTCTGATTGAGTCGAACACCAGGGATTCAAATGAGCCGGCGCCATGACTCACGCTGATGTATCACATGGGACCGCCCTTTTCCCGACTCACACTGTAACAAAGTAAAGAAGGATAATTTGATTACCTTATACACAGTGTTTTAGAGAAAATTTCCATTACATAAACTTTATTATTGCACCAGTCCTGGAGAACGAGAGAAAGTGTTTAATCTCCCATACAAAAGGACTACCTGTAATTATAACGATACAGTCTTCTGAGTGACTCTCAAGCGTGATTTATATGCCCCTTTTTTACAGCCGTTTGGCTCTGCCTACCCCACAAAGGATATAGGCATAATATACGTATGTATATATTCTTGTGTATGTATGTACTACACAAATAAAAACAAACTGTTTAAATACGGAACATCACCAGATTGATTAGGATTCAATCCACATAATGTATTTAATGGTCTGATTGAGTCGAACACCAGGGATTCAAATGAGCCGGCGCCATGACTCACGCTGATGCATCACATGGGACCGCCCTTTTTTCCGACTCACACTGTAACAAAGTAAAGAAGGATAATTTGATAACCTTATACTTACACCATATTTTAGAGAAAAATCAGTACATAGCACACTTTGTTCAGTGCGATACTGAACAATCTTTATTATTGGACCAATGCCGGAGAACGAGCGAAAAGGTCTGGCCTCCCATACAAAGCCAGTTAATCGGGGGATAGTACTGAAGGTCAAATAACCCTGGCTAAACAAGATTGGTCTCATAGTGAAAATTGTTCAGTACGATGCCCTAAACAATAAAAAGAATAGACCAACAAAAACAAACCGTTTAAAAAGATGTAACACCACCAGATTGATTAGGATTCAATCCACATAATGTATTAAATGGTCTGATTGAGTCGAACACCAGGGATTCAAACGAGCCGGCGCCATGACTCACGCTGATGTATCACATGGGACCGCCCTTTTTCCCGACTCACACTGTAACAAAGTAAAGAAGGATAATTTGATTGATGAAGGAGAAAATTCAGTACATAGCACACTTTGTTCAGGGAATCGCACTGAATAGTCTTTATTATTGGACCAATGCCGGAGAACGAGAGAAAAGGTCTGGCCTCCCATACAAAGTCAGTCAGTTAATCGGGCGTAAGTATTTCATAGTCAGAATAACCTTTGTTTAGAAAACAAGATTGGCCTCATAGTGACAATTGTTCAGTACGATGCCTCAAACACTAACAAAAAGACCAACAAAATAAATTGTTTAAATACGGAACACCACCAGATTGATTAGGATTCAATCCACACAATGTATTTAATGGTCTGATTGAGTCGAACACCAGGGATTCAAACGAGCCGGCGCCATGACTCACGCTGATGCATCACATGGGACCGCCCTTTTCCCGACTCACACTGAAATTAAGTAAAGAAGGATAATTTTCTTACCTTATACACCGTGTTTTGGAGGAAATTCATAACATAGGAATCAAAAGGATAATTTGCTAAATGTACCTCATACACCGTGTTTTAGAGAAAATTCATTACATAGGGAACTTTGTTCAGGGCATCGCACTAAATATTCTTTATTATTGGACTAATGCTGTCGAAAGAGAGAAAATGTCTGGCCTCCCATACAAAGCCAGTCAGTTAATCGGGGGTTAGTATTTCATCGTCAAAATAACCCTTGTTTAGAAAACAAGATTGGCCTCATAGTGAAAATTGTTCAGTACGATGCCTTAAACAATAAAAAGAATAGACCAACAAAAACAAACAGTTTTAATACAGAACCTCACCGGATTGATTAGGATTCAATCCACATAATGTATTTAATGGTCTGATTGAGTCGAACACCAGGGATTCAAACGAGCCGGCGCCATGACTCACGCTGATGTATCACATGGGACCGCCCTTTTCCCGACTCACACTGAAATTAAGTAAAGAAGGATAATTTTCTTACCTTATACACCGTGTTTTGGAGGAAATTCATAACATAGGAATCAAAAGGATAATTTGCTAAATGTACCTCATACACCGTGTTTTAGAGAAAATTCATTACATAGGGAACTTTGTTCAGGGCATCGCACTAAATATTCTTTATTATTGGACTAATGCTGTCGAAAGAGAGAAAATGTCTGGCCTCCCATACAAAGCCAGTCAGTTAATCGGGGGTTAGTATTTCATCGTCAAAATAACCCTTGTTTAGAAAACAAGATTGGCCTCATAGTGAAAATTGTTCAGTACGATGCCTTAAACAATAAAAAGAATAGACCAACAAAAACAAACAGTTTTAATACAGAACCTCACCGGATTGATTAGGATTCAATCCACATAATGTATTTAATGGTCTGATTGAGTCGAACACCAGGGATTCAAACGAGCCGGCGCCATGACTCACGCTGATGCATCACATGGGACCGCCCTTTTTCCCGACTCACACTGAAACAAAGTAAAGAAGAATAATTTGATTACACACCTTATACACCGTGTTTTAGAGAAAATGCATTAAGACAAACGTCACGTCATACAAACGAAAAACTGCACTTCAACCGACTAAACGAGAGTTGCAAAGCAAATTTTTCAAGAAAGTTTTATTTGCAATGATAAAGGTACACGTAAATTTGTCCCAAAAATACTCGTGGTTCCATCTATTTTCGTAAAGTGGCGAATCGTTTTTACGAGAAAATGTGACGGTAATAAAATATTTATAGTATTTTAAGATTTTTTATAACCACGAGACTCCCCATCCAGTTTTTTTAATCCGGCTTCCCTTGATTAAATCCTTACTATTGTCTTTTGTCTCCTTTACAGACGTAAATCCATTGAAGTTTTGTATGGGAAACGTAACGCCTTGGATAAATAGAATACGTTGTTCAGGGGCATTGCACGGAATAATTTTTAATTATTGGACCAATACTGGAGAACGAGAGAGAAGGTCCAGGGGTTAGTATTCAAGGTCAAAATAACCCTTGTTTAGAAAACAAAATAGGTTTTATAGTGAAATTGTCCAGTCCGATGTCCTAAACATTCAGTCCAGTTTAATGCATTTCCTTCAAAACACGATGTATATTGTTGCTTCATGATACCGCAAGAAGAACGAATAAAAGAAATGCAAATCAAGACAAATGCAAATACAAAACTCATATCAACAGGTATTTAAAAAAACATGGAAAAATGAAAGCGCGCTGTTGTTTCGCCCAACACGATTGCGCCTTTGTCAACGTGTTTGACGAATTAATAAAGGCAGGGCGGGCACGGCATGTGCGCCGCGCTCTAAAACAAAATGTGCGGCTGGCAGGGATTGCGCGGGGCTGGTGCTAGGGATGTTACACGTACCATGATTATGGTACCATGTACCATTGAACTGGTTTGACGAATTAATAAAGATACGACATGCGCGCCGCGCTCTAAAACAAAATGTGCGGCTGGCAGGGATTGCGCGTGGCTGGTACTAGGGATGTTGTACGTACTATGATTATAGTACACTTACCATAATCAGAGCCTTGGTACACCGTACCATAGAACTGGTTTGACGAATTAATAAAGGCAGGGCGGGCACGGCATGCGCGCCGCGCTCTAAAACAAAATGTGCGGCTGGCAGGGATTGCGCGGGGCTGGTGCTAGGGATGTTACACGTACCATGATTATGGTACCATGTACCATTGAACTGGTTTGACGAATTAATAAAGATACGACATGCGCGCCGCGCTCTAAAACAAAATGTGCGGCTGGCAGGGATTGCGCGTGGCTGGTACTAGGGATGTCATACGTACCATGATTATGGTACACTCACCATAATCAGAGCCATGGTACCATGTACTATAGAACTTGTTTGACGAATAAATAAAGGCACGGCGGGCACGGCATGCGCGCCACGCTCTAAAACAAAATGTGCGGCTGGCAGGGATTGCGCGTGGCTGGTACTAGGGATGTTATACGTACCATGATTATGGTACACTTAGACTTAGACTTGTACCATAGAACTCTAATAAGGTATGCAAAAGTAGGTACCTTAATTTCGACTACCGTCGTTTATTATATGTATTTACAGTAAAAACATAAAAACACTTTTACAAAATAACAAGGATTCGCCATTTTTCTGCTCATACCGACGAAGAAAAACAATTTCCAAGAATCACTGTGCTTCTTTCCTTTTCGTGTGGGACACCGAGTCGTTCAACGACCCGATGAACCCTGGTGTCAGAGTCTGTGCTTAAAAGTATACAGCATTGTGTTGTACCGCGATACTGCGCTGCTCCACTGCCGTAACACGAACAGTCTGCTTTGTAACTAAACATTTTGCCTTAACGTTTATAAGAGCCAAACAAAAAATTTGCAGATTTACCACAATTAAGGAAAATCTGTGCCACAATCCAATGCAGTTTTATAACATCCCTGCGCTGGTGGCCGGGACTGAAGTGGCCGAGAGCGCGCGGTAAAGGCGTCAATGGATTTATTAACATTTTTCCTTACTGTTTTATAATAGCCAATCTAAAGCAGCGAAACGAAAATTTTGCAGATGTACCATAATTTTGGAAAATCTGTACCATAATCTTGATGCAGTTTTATAACATTCCTGGGCCGGTGGCCGGGATTGAAGTGGCCGAGAGCGCGCGGTAAAGGCGTCAAAGGATTTATTATCATTTTCCTTACTGTTTTATAATAGCCAATCTAAAGCAGCGAAACGAAAATTTTGCAGATGTACCATAACTTTGGAAAATCTGTACCATAATCTCGATGCAGTTTTATAACATCCCTGGGCCGGTGGCCGGGATTGTAGTGGCCGAGAGCGCGCGGTAAAGGCGTCAAAGGATTTATTATCGTTTTCCTTACTGTTTTATAATAGCCAATCTAAAGCAGCGAAACAAAATTTTACAGATGTACCATAATATTGGAAGATCTGTGCCATAATCTCGATGCAGTTTTATAACATCCCTGTGCTGGTGGCCGGGATTGAAGTGGCCGAGAGCGCGCGGTAAAGGCGTCAAAGGATTTATTATCATTTTTCCTTACTGTTTTATAATAACAACACGAACAATTTGCGGATGTACCATAATTTTGGAAGATCTGTGCCACAATCCGATGCAGTTTTATAACATCCCTGGGCTGATGGCCGGGATTGAAGTGGCCGAGAGCGCGCGGTAAAGGCGTCAAAGGATTTATTATCATTTTCCTTACTGTTTTATAATAGCCAATCTAAAGCAGCGAAACGAAAATTTTGCAGATGTACCATAACTTTGGAAAATCTGTACCATAATCTCGATGCAGTTTTATAACATCCCTGGGCCGGTGGCCGGGATTGTAGTGGCCGAGAGCGCGCGGTAAAGGCGTCAAAGGATTTATTATCGTTTTCCTTACTGTTTTATAATAGCCAATCTAAAGCAGCGAAACAAAATTTTACAGATGTACCATAATATTGGAAGATCTGTGCCATAATCTCGATGCAGTTTTATAACATCCCTGGGCTGGTGGCCGGGATTGAAGTGGCCGAGAGCGCGCGGTAAAGGCGTCAAAGGATTTATTAACATTTTTCCTTACTGTTTTATAATAGCCGCACAGAGCAGCAACACAATAATTTTGCAGATGTACCATAATTTTGGAAAATCTGTACCATAATCTCGATGCAGTTTTATACCATCCCTGGGCTGGTGGCCGGGATTGAAGTGGCCGAGAGCGCGCGGTAAAGGCGTCAAAGGATTTATTAACATTTTTCCTTACTGTTTTATAATAGCCAATCTAGAGCAGTAAAACGAAAATTGCCGCACAGAGCAGCAACACAATAATTTTACAGATGTACCATAACTTTAGAAGAACTGTACCATAATCTCGATGCAGTTTTAACATCCCTGGGCCGGTGGCCGGGATTGAAGTGGCCGACAGCGCGCGGTAAAGGCGTCAAAGGATTTATTCACACCATCGACACGTCGCGCGCCCCCCGCAGGCTGCATGCACTTTTATAAAAACATGAGTCACATGGAAACTATAGAATATAACTTTTCAAAATTTTACGTTGTAACACCTCTGTATATTATATAGTTCAGTCGCGAAATTTCAGATTGTTTCATAATTGTATCAAAAGTTGTATTACACCATATCGATAGTCATGCAAGTGTCACTTATCATACCACAAACGAATGCTTTGAGTTAGAAAAAAAGAAGAAATGTACCTTGCAAACCAAGACACGATTGTTTCGACAACCGACACGTTGTAACAACTTCCAACTATTGCTACGAAATAACTTCCAGCGCCTGTTTTAAAAATTTCTCTAAACTCAAGATGCACAGTTAACTTTCTTAAAGTTCTATTGAAACCAATTTATTACTTAAAGTTGAGACGCCGGAATCGCAAGCGTTCAGAGTGAAAGCTTAAAGTTTCAGTGAGGCAGTTACTCCCTCCGCGATCAACGTAAATTATTCCCTGAAAGAATTTTGCAGTAGGAAAATGAGTAGGTAATACAAGTTGGCAAAATCGTACAAATTGGTACTGTGCAACTCTTACTCTAATAAACATTTTGTCATAGATATAAGACATTAGGTATCTCACTGTGAAAGTAGATTATAACACTAAAATTATTTTAAATGGTGTCAGAATTTCAAAATATGCGTTTTACTTACCGAGATAATATATTGCAAATATAACATAACTAAGATAATTTTCCTGTCTATTAAACAAGAGTGATTAGATTACGCAGCAAAACACGAAGAAATTTCAAGCAAACTGCAACTGTGTTGTTGCAATCGATAATTTCAAAATGAAGTAGTTGTACTTCCCAATCACCCCTACTGTGTGCACCTAAGGGCTGAATGACGGATAAGGGAGGGTTTTATTGCCCAGCGGTCTGCGAGCGCTTTAAAAATCACCCCCGAATGCTAATTGGGGGATAATGTTATTCAATAGCGAGTGGCCATTGATTTCATTACCGATGCAAGAACAGTGAAAAGTTGCGGTCGGGACCAATCGAATTACTTCACTTGACGTTTTGAGATGGGCCCCTAAAATTAATTAGCACTGTGAATGTAGGTACAGTGCGTAACTAAACTTAATTTATTTTTTGGTTACGTAGACTTTTTAAGGCGTCTTGTCAATTGAGTTTTTGTTCACAATGTGAATAATGTTGGAAGTGGCGGAGAAATATGAAATGTCAACCAGACTATTTTAAAGATCCTTAACTTTATTTATAGTAACAAAACAAAGGACCAAAATTTTCCTTTAAATTCAAGGTTGACGCGAAGTTGCCATCGTACCAGATGGTGCATCCGTTCTATGGAGCTACAGATATACGACGTCGATAATACTGAACCTTGAGACAAGAAACATGAATAGAAAATGCTCGCATTTTTAATACAGGAATCACATGGTAAGTACTTTAAAATAACTAGATATTCATAGTTAGAACTTTAGAATTCACGTTATCTCCTCTTGTATGAGGCGTCCTATTAAAGACCCCTAATTTAGGTATAGTTAACACTGATTTAACAACTGTCATCATCAGACAGGATCGGCTTTGCAGGGTGTATTCAGTCATATATTTTTTTTAAATATGACATAAAAGATTTTTGCGTAAGTTGTCATATCCCATACTATGCAAAATTTGGGAGAATCAAATACTATGAACTATATGCAGATGTGTTTCAAGCTTACTAGAGATAGTGGTCTGTGGTTAATGGTGCATAAGACACGATGCAAACAATTACATCGTTCGGAGGGGTGTTTGGCGCGCACCCAGCAACGACAACACACCCAAGACAAGACTATTTTCAAATATGGATCTGCACCTGTTCTAAAACAAAATCCTTTTTGAAAGTCTGACCGTTACCATATTGTAACTGAGGTACTCAAGATGAATAATTTAAGAACGTTCCGAAAAGATTAACTCGGCTTTTGGTAACGGTACCACTTTTCCTAGTTTTGTGTTATATAAAATGCAAATAATTATTTCAAAAGCGGCAAAGAGACAAAAGGTCAAAAAAATAATGATTTTATGATCTCCTACTTCAATTTGAAATGCGCCTGTGAAAATTAACATAGAAATACTATTCAAATTAAATTAAATATTGCATTTTGACCTGAAAATCTTTGATGTCATATTTAATCAACTAGAAACTCTGCAAGTTACTTCCCTTTTATTAGTTTTGACAGAAGGGATTCCAATTCAGATTGATACATTGGTTATTTAATTACCTAGGTGTATGATGGCACAAAACTATCTATAGAGCCGGAAATCATTTGCCCTAAGAAAAACTTGGGGTGCAAAACCCCGACCGGCTTTTGTATTCCGTCGATATGATGCAAATATTTATTCGAAAGGTTGGCAAAGCGACATCGCCGTATCTTAAACAAAGCGATGTTGCATCGTAGGGAGGGGGGGGGGGGAAGGAGAGGAAATAATTTAGTTCTTTGTGTTCGCAATATTGACTGCTGCGGCTGGCGGCTATCGAGATATTAATCTACGCAAAGCTGATTACGCACTCTACTACGTTGACTTTCCAGTTTCAATACTACCATTCTCTTATTGCAATGTTTTATTGAACAGCTTTTTCTGCTGGCACAATTTTTATTTGTATTTGATCCCCGGTCGATGCTTGACATTTTTCAGTTTCTTATTTACCTACATTTATAGTAGTTACAGCAGTGTGATATGTAGGATTGTGTCAGTTGCCCAAATGAGCGAGTTTCCCGAAAACGCTTAGATCAAACTGAATAACTTTCCCCAAAGAAAGAAAATACGTGAAATACGGTCAAGACATTAATAAAAATTACCTCCCATAGAAAAATACTCGGTCATCTGCTTTATTTTTACATTTTAACTTTTGGTCCTTGGGAAAAGTTTGCAGTTTGAGCTGTTTATCTTAGCACTTTCGGGAAAGACAGACGTTCGGTACGGTACCCTATATATTGGGCATTACAAAAAAAAAGAAATTGTTATTTGTGCTTACTTCATAGCATCATCTAGTAACTAAATAAGAGTATGGTATAAAGTAATTGTACATTCCAATATATTCTGCTCGCGCCTACACACGAAATACAGGCAATTCGATCGCTGCGTAAATGGCAATTGTCGAATTGTGATCCGCGTGTCGGCATTTATTGCATAGCACGTCTGTAATTTGCATACGTTTGAATACTAAGTACCGGCAACGTCACGGTTTCAAGCCACTTTAATTGAATAGTTCGATTTATGCTTATTGGTTTATCTCCGCACCGTTCCACTTCAGTGAAACACATATGCGAAATATGTACGTTATTCTTTTCAAGTGTTTGCAACTCGCTTAGATATTACTTGGCCGAGATAGGGAAGGTTGCAACGTCTCGAGCTGACTGAAGATAGCGGGAGACGGGTAGCGTGCTGTCATACCACAAACCCAGAGAAGTAATAAGTTATTTATAAGCAGTCGCCTTCAAGCGGACTGTAGTTGCATACCACTGCTACGTGCTCAAACAAATTGCAGGGTCGCATACTGCCTCACATTTGACTATCTCAGGAGGCTTTACGTTTGCATATGCTTTTCGTGTTTAGATTTTGCAAAATAAAAAGATAACCATGCAGCAGAAATTTAAACTGTAAAATATGAAGCGTGGAGCGAAGGGAGAGGTGAAATTGAAACTGGCTGATGCTTAGTATGCATTGTGCGGCGCGGCGTGCGCCGATCGGCCGCGCGGGATCGCCAACAGGCACGTCTCTACAATTGTTTTCTGACGACGTGTATCATTCCTCCAAATCAATTTTCATGATTTATTGTCGCATCGCACGATGTGAGCACCGTCCTAAATCTTAATACAACTTTTTTGTCGTGAGACACGTGTAATATATTGGTATCATTTGCGTTATGTGGCAGACTCAATTTGGGGAACTGGTGCGATTCACAAATAGCGTCTTTAGTATTCATGGAGTCGGTTGAGAGATCGTGTGACATTTGCTATTTTGTTTCATCAAGGATTCAGATTTGAGGATGCGACGTGTTCACACGCTGGGAGTGGTGGGTCTGGCGAGGTGAGGGTCCCGCGCGCTGTGTTATAGCCGCCATCCATCACGGAGCGGACGCGCCGCTACGCGCCAGCTCACTGAACACGTGTATGACGATTTGTCAAATTTTGTTTTCGACTTTTACATGATATTATTTACTTGACAGATTTGAAATGTATGAACAAAGTAACACTGGTACCTAATTGTTTGAAATGCAGTAGAATATATTCTATAAAAAATATACATTGATAGACAAACAACATTCCAGCGGAAATTATTACGTGTTGCGAAAATATCAGAACACGGTATACATTTTAGAGCCATCGAGGCATTGCTACGCGGTTCGTAGCGATATGCTACGCTGCTTTAGTTTGATTAAATGTTGATGTAAACAGAAGACTTTTACTGCCGTGTGGTGCCAGCAGAGTAGAATAGCACCACGCCCTCTCTTCCCGTGGGGGTCGTAAGAGGCGACCGAGGGATAAACCCGAACCAAACAGCCAGGGCCAACCGTACGGTGGCGGTTAATCCACCACAAAAGCATTCCCAAGGAGGGTTGACGTCTGGTAGGCGGCCGGTCGTAAAATTCAGCCAAATCCTTTTGCAACACGATTTTGTGTTCAACGAAACGTGTTGCGCCGACCCCAAGTAATTGGGGGCAGGAAGATGATGATGATGTAAACATAAGACTTTTAATGTTTCTAATTAGTAGTTTACCCCCAAAAAGTAAAAAAAAACGTATGTATGAAAAATTTACAACAATTAATTCAATTCAAGTATGTGAAAAGTTTCTATAATATTTTGTTTATACAGGGTGTTAGGGACGGTGTACCGAAAACTTTGCAGGCATGATCAGACCATCAAACTGAACAACAAACAAAGTCAGTCAGCTGATCGTGAATTTTGTATGGGAGGTCGAAAATATTTTTCGTTTCCCACCATTGGCTCCATAGTAAAAGTTGTTCAGTTTCATGGTCTGAGCACGCCTGCAAATTTTTAGTTACACCGTCCCTAACACCCCGTATTTCGTTTTACATTAGGAACTCTACAACTGGTGCCATTCGTAACATATTTTACATGAATTAAAAGCCATTATTGCTACGTTGAGTTTTCTTAATCGTGTTTTCATGGCACCTACAGTATTATTGCTGTATAATATTAAAAGGGGAACAGCAACAGCTGTAGTTACGGCAGGGGCGGAGGGGGCGTCGCTCCACAGTTTAGAACATTACGCTTTGCACCACTGATTCGGCGTGTACATCGATTTCAACACGGTTTCAATTTTTTTTTGTAAACAATTGGCCTCACCACAAAAATACACGCGTTGAACACATGTCAAAAAAATATCTTCATACATATACCGTACGCGTACCGCGAATTAAATTATATTGTTTGAAGAACATCAAAGATTTTGCATGATGAAGTGTCATTTCCCTTTTACATCCAACTTGCAATTAAACAGCCAGTTTCTATTAAGCCACGTGCCATCTAAAGTTTACCTGTCAAAACGTGCCAAAATAAAAACGGTAAATGGCTTGGCATTAAAATGGTGCGGTCAATTTGCGAATATTTTCCACTTGGTCTCATCGATCAGATTCCAACGTTTAACATTCACAACGCAAACAACAACTTTCAGCGGATAATTACGTCCATAAACCATTTCAAGGCAGAACAAACGATTTAGTAGCCACTTATTACAATAACGCTGTGCCAGAAGCATTTTACAAGCAAAAATTATGGTAAAAAACGGGAAAAGAAAACGGTTGCTAAAATAAATAGCATGGTACAAAATAAGGCATTTTCGCTAGTTCTTTGTCAAATGCTTAGCCAAAATATCGCTCTACTATATTCCTTCCTAATATGAATTTATTTGTAGAGCGCAAATATGTACATTTTTCGCCAGGATTTCGTGACGTCAACTAACAACTAATCAAATAAATTCGATTACTTTCAGCCGTTACTTTTCACTGTTCTTAGATAATACGATCAATTGCTATTCAATAACATTATCCCCAATCAACATACTGAGGGAATGTTCTAGTACAACTCTTGCTTGACAAATCAAACTCGCGAATTTTTATAGCACTTGCATAAAGTCGTAACAAAAATAGTTTCGCCGGCGCATGAATAGCTTGTGAGCATTGTGCTGTGGAACGGCAGGTTTTATCATGTCGCCATAAAGGAGAGTGCACACTGCGCGCCGCACGCTGCAGCCGATGCAGGTTTGGCGCTAATTCTTGTTTACGGCGATTCGCTTTTAGTGTCCGTGTCGGCGCGCGTGTGCGAGTGAGCCCTCGGATTGGAATCACGCGTTCGATACACATTTGCTGATAATACATATAGGTATGTGCTATGTAGTCAGTACCACACAAAACTAAATATAGGTACACTAGGCGTATCCACCATTTTACAATTTAGATAAATCTGTTTAAAGTTTAGCGACTGTTCTATTCACGATGTTTAATTATTCTAGTTATTCGTGGATTTGTTTAAAAATGGTCAATGCACTTTTCGGTAATAATAAAACCAAAAAGGAAAATATTTTGTTTTCGAACATAATACGGTATTAATTTATTACGAGTCAGAAAATCGCTCTCTCACCGTCATCGAGTTGGAAAATAGCGAAAGTATTTAAAAGAATAGGCCAGACAGTGTTTTTGAAGAGGTCGGAAAAACAATTTATCATCTTGCTCTTTTTGTGGAGCTAAAAGTTGAACGACATGATTGTTCTGTAATAGTAGGGGTTTGCCTTTGTTATCATCAAACCGAATGTTAATGCTCCTTTATAGCGAAGGATAGGTACAATAAGCTGCCAATTTCGCTGTTTAGTTTGTATTGTGTGGAAAGGCTTGTAATGGAATCGATGAAGTGTAGAGTCTGTGTTTAGATAATACCCCGAATAATGGACGGCCGGATGCGCATTAATATTGAGGTAAATCTTATTTAGGAGCGCTTAAATGCCGCGATAATATCATATTGTTTTGTAAGTGTTGTCCCGCGCCCGGCCTCCAGTGCTCGCAGGGCGTCATCCTGCGGGACCCAGGGAGCTCTAAATATTCATAGCATTATCACAAACCGACTTACAGAAATGAGCAGCCTCGTAAATACCTAATGCCTTCAATTCACTCGGATAAGTACTTATAATTTGTTTTAAATGCTCTACCATCATCTGTGGGTACCCCTACCCTACATATACTCTATGTAGTAGGTATACGAAACTTTTCTTAAACATTGCTGGTATTTAAACAAGTGTACCTTTTGCAATGCCGTCTGCGATGTGATTGTTGTGGTAGTGATTTCCCGCGGGAGACTCAGCACAAGTTTCCGACGGCGCCGATAACGGCACAAATCAAAGTTTTATTTTAAAATAACCAATGTTATAGATTTATTTAGGTACCTATTTAATTGTAATAATTAAACTAGTGAAATCCCGAATTATCAATATCAGTAGTGACCAAATGTTGAATGTAATTTCGAACAATGTTTCCGCAGAAACTCCATCACATACACAATACAGATTTTATTTGTATCAATTTCAACTCAAATAAATTGCGTCATTATCAATGACGTGATATTATATTCTAAAATATGTCCAAATAAACATTTCATAAAGCCATTTTTCCGCGTCAAAAGTGTCAAAAAGTGTAGTTAATTGCGGCTAATATCGCCGACAAGTTACAGCCCCGATATAAAAATGATGGATATGTAACACAACCAACAACCAATATAGCATTCTAAATAGGTACAAAGTTATTATATGAACGAACAATGATTGAGTATTGTATGCAAATGTAGTTAAATTATTATTGGTGAATATAAATTTGCCGATATTAATAGAAACAAAAAAATACAAGGTATTACTCAAACTATCCAAGCCCAACACTTTTCTACTCTACCCAATGGATAGATCTCTCATAAGAGATGCTTGTGAAGTCAACCGGGCTGACAAAAACCCTGACGATATCTAAAAAATACTTGTGTCCCCGTCCAAATAAAACAAAAGGGCAAAGGAAAAATAGAGCTGTTGAAGTTCCTTCAAAAGTGGTGTTCCTTCTTGTGTAGCAGGTTGAGGAAAGATTAAAAAGGCGCCGTTTGTTGGCGATATAACGCGATCAATCATGCGTATAATAGGCCACGTCCCCTCACACACGTACTTAAATAATTTGTCAAGAGGACCTCGTCGGAAAAGCCGACATTTCAGATATTTATTATTAATAGAACCCATTTTGTACTAGACAAAAAAGTTTGACAGTGTAGAGAGTTGTTCAGTAGAAAAATTATGTTTCGTTTTATGATATACTGACGATTGATATGAGGTACAATATATTATATTAAAACAATTTTAAAAAAGATCTGTTTTAAATGCCTGCCAAATTATTTAAAATTAAATCTGGAACAATTTAAATGCTGGCCTGAATACCTCTATTACGTTCTCACATCAAATTAAAACGTTCTACCTACCAGAATCATAGATCAAGCACGCGCTAGCACGAAACCATTACACTTTGTTGACACCAACGAATGCCCTTTTACATATTCACCCCGAGCACACAAAGATTGAGCCGTGAAATTGAAAATGGTTTCTATGAACAAAAATTTATTCTGTGCACGCCCGGGGCATCGCCAGTGGTACATCCAGATATTTTTGTTTCATGATGCTACATGTCTTTTATAGCACGCCTCTCTATCAGCCGGATGAGTCTATTTTGTTTCAGAGTCTGTAGATGTATGGACGACCCCTATTTGGGCCTACGGAAGCAGATTTTCGTTACGATATGACTATCGAAAAAGATGTATGATCAGATCTAGATTTAGATACACATTTTTATCATCTATTACTCGATTCATTGTAACGTCTCAAACTGAGTAGCAAAGGATTGGGTGAGAAATATTTTCTGAACTTTTAAATAAGTATAATCTTGTTCTAAAACTTGAATTCTCCTCGCAGTGGTCAAGTAAAATGTTCTTTGTAAAAGAGTTGGAGCCAAGCTTAATGCGTTTTGACATAGCTACACCCAGCTCGGCCATAACTCACTATTCGTGGCCGAGGTAAATTGAAACTAGCAAAAACTCTTGAACGTAGCTTGAGAGTTGTTTCTTCTAATTAGAGTTAGGTTTCGTCGTATAAGTAATATATGACTTCAGGATATACCTCTTTAATTCATCGTCATTCATCATCTTCCAGCCCTTATCCCAAATTAGTTGGGGTCGGCGCTAAATGTTTTGTTAGAATCTTTGGCTAGAACACAAAATCATGTAGCAAAAGGATTCGGCTATGTTTTATGACTGGCCGCCTGCCTGACGTCAACCTTCTTGTTTGTGGAACGTAATTGTATGCGGTACCGCCGGCACCATGTGGTTGACCATAGTTGACAGATCAAAAACTCTACGTCACCTTTTATGAAACACCCCTATTGGTGGCAGTATTCTTAGCCGCTACCATACAGCAAAAATGGAACCTCTTCATTTATACATTTAATTTTGATCTATAGATCCAAAACCAATAGTGCTAAAGTGCCAGATCCGTTAACGTCATTTTTAAATAGCTCAGCAGCAAGCAGCATACCACACACTTTTATAGTTTTCAGGCAGCTAGTCAGTTAAGTATCAGACGGGGTAGTTTTTTATCAGGTGGCGGGCGTCGGCGCGGCTCAAGCTGTTTACCTGCAAGTATTGTAAGTATTGGGGAGAGATCGAACCTAATCCCCCAAGACCGGCACCCTCGCTGCATCTCATAGATACTGAAAATTGCATAAAATCCATCAACACTAGCAATTTTAGCTCCATGCCATCAACATCTAGCTCATGAAATCGCTTGATAGGTACAGTAAAAAGCATACAGAAGAATTTCTAGAAAAATACTGAACTGAATTTTAACAATACCTCGACTAATTCTTCTATCTTCTAACGAAACTTTTGATCAAGCAAAGTGAGTACTTAATTACTTAATTAATAAAAGGTCATATTTCGTCTTGCTCCCAATCTAATATCGTGATTTCTAATTGCATTCCAAAAATCTTCAGAACTTATTAAGTAATTCTGCTACTCGGTATCAGTCAAGGCAAACAATCTTAACAGTCTTCCATTTGAGAAAAATAGGCCAATAACAGTGAAGAGGGGATCCCTCGGAGAATAACATATTTTTCCATCTGCCCTCGCGGCAGAACGAAAGTCAGCATTTCAGCCGAAGGTTTTGCTTCACATATGGGGCAGTGTTTGACCTCTACGCCCAGATTCACTTGTAGTTTACACTACTTTTGGTACTATTTCTCTGCGCTTCAGAATATAATGTTGTAGCGCGGCATATACAGAAAAGTAGGGACATAGGTAACTACGTAGTCTTGAGTTGAGACGCTTCGCTGATTTTCTTTAACCTTGAAACTAGGATCATACTCGTATACAAAGTGAAAAAAATGGTAGGTGTTTAAAACGATTAGGTAATATATTGGTATAGCCACAACATACATACATATATTACGCCTATATCCTTTGCGGGGCAGACAGAGCGTAAATAGCTGTGAAAATGGCAAAAAATCATCTGACACGACTGAGAAAAGTCATTCAGAAGGCTGTGTATTATCATAGTGACAGGTTGTCAGCCTGTCGCCTAAAATTGCAATACACATCAACTCTCAAATCCCCTAGTCACTTCTTACGACACCTACTGGCAAGATATGAGATGATGGTATTCTAAGCCGGCATCACATGGTATAAACGGCACAACATAATTATAAGAAAGTAGCTGTCACGACAAGTCGAGCAACCCATAACAAGGCCCCAACATCCAGTCGCCGCGGGATATGCTGACATACGGAAATATTTTCTCCATCATTCACACGGGGTTATAAAAAGCTTTTCTTAAAAAAAATCTTTTCTGTTGAAAAAGTTACATACAAACAGGGTTGCCAACCGTACGAGATTTCTCGTACAAATACGAGATTTATGGTCTCCCGTACGAGGTACGAGGACACTGTCAATCTCGTACAATTTTGTACGAGATTTTCACATGTTACATAATTTTAATTGCTGACAACCCTTTTTTGCTTCTCAAGTAATCATAGTCTATGAAAAGTCATCAATTGTCTAGGAAAGAAATTCCCGAGTGAGTGGGAAAAGTTCCCGTTCGTTCGCTCGCTGGTTCATTCGTTGGTTTCTCGCACTATTTGTCTCTGTCGCACATACTAAAATATCTATCTTCTTTTCTTTCTTTACGTGTAGATAGGAGTTTTGTACTTTTGCATGTCTTTGTAGAAGTGAGCGTTGAGGGATTGTAAAACTTTACGTTAAAATTATAAATGGTGTATGAACTTTAGTCTGAATACACTGAAATCAGTATGAGTGATAGCAACGATGATGCTGATCGCTCGCCAACTCGAATTTTATTGGTTTTACCACACATTGAAAGCTGTACGAGGTTCGAAATGTAAAATACGAGATTTTTAGGAGCTTCTGTACGAGAAAAGAAATTTTTAGGTTGGCAACCCTGCATACAAACAATCTGAAGCGTAGCAAACAATTTTAAATACAGACATTGTTTCTGAATTTCCGAATTTACTTCACTTTCGAAACAACTATGCAACACATTCTGGCAACATTACTTAAAATTGAGTGAACCAGCATTGCGCACTTGATACAGCGTGTTCACAGCGAGACGAGTCGCATTTAGAGAGCCCCCTGTACACAAACACACTCCAAACATCATAACTGCCGAAACAGAAGTTGTGCTGCGGATTAAACTCACTCTACTCGCACTTATTATTATCTAAACCACAGTTGTAGAAGTAGCATAGCATGAAGCAATGTGGGGTATATTGAAGTAAATAACAATTGGTAGTGTTAGCCAAAATCTGATGTTTTCTTAATGTAAAATATGTTGGACCAATTGTTGTACTCAGAAATAACTATGACAAAACGTTTGATGATGAAGGATGGATGATAGATATCTATCATTAGTCGCGACATGTAAAATTTTTTTTTATTAATATGGTCATAAAAAAATATTTACTGTTTTACAAAACCAGCTTTTTCTGATACGAAGCCTATTTTATTGTTCAGTCTATCTGACCCTACCTACTAGTGATTTTGTGGGTACTTTATATTCGTTTCGTTTCTTTATATGAGTAGATACTTATATGACAACTCAAATGTCTATAATTTCAGATGATCATGTAAAAGTCAAAAACGAAATTTGACAAATCATCGTCATACACGTGTTCAGTGATCCCGCGCGGCGCGGCGCGTCCGCTCCGTGATGGATGGCGGCTATAACACAGCGCGCGGGACCCTCACCTCGCCAGACCCACCACTCCAGCGTGTGAACACGTCTTATCCTCAAATCTGAATCCTTGATGAAACAAAATTGCAAATGTCACACGATCTCTCAACCGACTCCATGAATACTAAAGACGCTATTTGTGAATCGCACCAGTTCCCCAAATTGAGTCTGCCACATAACGCAAATGATACCAATATATCACACGTGTCTCACGACAAAAAAGTTGTATTAAGATTTAGGACGGTGCTCACATCGTGCGATGCGACGATAAATCATGAAAATTGATTTGGAGGAATGATACACGTCGTCAGAAAACAATTGTAGAGACGTGCCTGTTGGCGATCCCGCGCGGCCGATCGGCGCACGCCAAGCCGCACAATGCATACTAAGCACCAGCCAGTTTCAATTTCACCTCTCCCTTCGCTCCACGCTTCATATTTTACAGTTTAAATTTCTGCTGCATGGTTTTCTTTTTATTTCGCAAAATCTAAACACGAAAATCATATGCAAACGTAAAGCCTCCTGAGATAGTCAAATGTGAGGCAGTATGCGACCCTGCAATTTGTTTGAGCACGTACGGTATGCAACTACAGTCCGCTTGAAGGCGACTGCTTATAAATAACTTATTACTTCTCTGGGTTTGTGGTATGACAGCACGCTACCCGTCTCCCGCTATCTTCAGTCAGCTCGAGACGTTGCAACCTTCCCTATCTCGGGCAAGTAATATCTAAGCGAGTTGCAAACACTTGAAAAGAATAACGTACATATTTCGCATAATGTTTCACTGAAGTGGAATGGTGCGGAGATAAACCAATAAGCATAAATCGAACTATTCAATTAAAGTGGCTTGAAACCGTGACGTTGCCGGTACTTAGTATTCAAACGTATGCAAATTACAGACGTGCTATGCAATAAATGCCGACACGCGGATCACAATTCGACAATTGCCATTTACGCAGCGATCGAATTGTCTGTATATTATGCGAGGTAGGCACACACAGAACCGACTATTTCGCATGTAATTTTGTGCGCTAATTTTGTTCTCATTTAAATGTGCAACGTGGGTGCCTAAATATTTAAGTGAAACAGAATTCGGTTGATATTTTCCGTTTAGTCTATGCTGCCGAAAAGGGTGAGTATGTGACGTGGGTGAGCAAAGCGATGGGTATTGTAAGTCGGCTGCTCGGCCGCGATAGAGCGGATCTTGCAAATCGCTCGTGCGACCGCAACCGCACTCCGTACCACTCCCAATACACTGCACTGCTGAATGAACTCTCTTCATTATTTCAATAAAGCTCAAAGTTGGAGTGAGTCTACAACACATGATAGTTCGCATGCCCTTGGTTTTGGTATTGAAAGATTCTGAGAACTTTGAATTAATAAATGCATAACCGCACACTGATTAATTTCTTTACGAGACAAGTAGGTAGTAATTTTTTTATTATCTTCTTTGAGTCAGGAAGAGGAGATACGCGGGAACTAGAATATCATTGTTAGAGAGTGCATAATCAGCTTTGGCTCGATTAATATCGCCAGCCGCAGCATTCGATATTGCGAACACAAAGAACTAAATTATTTCCTCTTCTTCCCCACGATGCAACATCTTTTTGTTTACGGTACTGCTCTGTCAACCTTTAAATAAATATTTGTATAATAATAATATAATAAGATGTTTATTTCAGGTAAAAACCCATAAATTACAATTTAAATACAACGATCGGTATAAAACAATACTAAGAATCTTAAGCTAATAAATAACTTAAAACTACCTTTTTTTTGCTCTGGCAACCCCGAGCTGAGCGATCGTCAAAATCAGCTGTTAATAAAATTTAATTTTAATTTAGTGTTTTTATACGTTTTCTTGTTTAAAATCCGTGTGAAATAGTGAAAGTGATAAGTTTATAATATATCGGATGCAGTCCGATACAAATTCGAGTGGAAATACTTGGATTTTCGACTGTCTGTCATACATAACAGACAAAGGATTTGAATCAAGATTTGAACGAGCAACGGATTATCCCCTGGGAGTATCGTTTCTTTGATAACTTTTATACAATTCACAATCAATTACCACATTAGTATCATATAATACAATAGTATACGACAGCACAACTCACTTATTGTGGGAATTTACTACCTATACATAACACAGCCGCGTGAACTTGCCTCAGGTTACTTTTAACGAAGTATACCTGACGGGAAGGTCAACTGCCGCTCAGACAAGTTATTCAACAAATACTTTATACCTATAGGAACACAAATGTCTTACTTTACCTGCTAGTTTTGTTTTAGTCTAGATTTTAGTGTCTCAGATCACTTGGGGAAGTGAAATTGATGACACTTGAACAGTTGTTTACTTTCATGCACATAGCACACGGTTTATTTACTTACAGTGCCTACTCACTAGCTTGCTAGCAAGTGTAAATTGTATATTAAGTAGTGTTTTTTATAATTTCAGCTCAAGCAGCAGTATCAAAATGCCTACTGAAACGCGTTCAATGGCTAAAGAGCAAAAATTACAAAAAACTTATTATAGAAGTGAAGGACTATGAAGCTCAAGTTGATCGGCTGGTCGAGGAAAGAAATAACTTGCAATATGATGTGAGAATGTTAAAGTCCAGCAAAGAGACAATACACCTGAAACTTTCTAACACCCTTTGTTTACTTGAAGAATCTAAAGTAGATAATGAGCACAAACAATCAGTCATTGACTTTCTACAAGTAGAGAACTGTAAACTGCAGGCTAATTCGGACCGAGTTGGACTTTTGGAAGAACAGCTTCGAGAGGCACACAGCAGCCTCAACAATTTACAAAATGAGAAATGCTCAGCAGATAAAATCCAGTCACAATCACTCCATCATGAACTGTCATTTGCCCTACACGAGGAGCTATCTTTTGCAAATGTGACCAGCGATCAACAGTTCGCTCAATGGACTGAACCAACATCAGTAAATGTGCAACACCATGCAAGACCGAACAGACCACAGAAACATAAAGCAAAATTAATAAAAGCATTGAATAGAAATAGATTACTACGGAGACAGATCAAAAATAAACGGAACATTCTAATTAAACGTGTAGTATTGCATCAGGAGATCAACACACTCAAAGCAGCTTGTTCAGCTTTATCTGACCAGTATAAAGAAGCACAAAACAAGTTGAGAATTCAATCTCCTTCCTCTGCACCTATAAGAAAGAATAATAATAATTTAATTAAAGAAAAATGTAATGAAATCATGGCCTTACTACAAAATGACACGGACGAGGCTCATGTTTCATTGCTGACTGACACAAGAGACCTGTCTAATTTTTCATCAAATGACAACGGACCCCTAAGGCTAAGAAAAGAGGCACCGTCGTTCGTTGAAAAATAAGCGTGCCAGACAGCAGCCTGCAACTGACGAAAATAGATCAAGACAACAGAAAGGCCTCCAGGAGTGCCACACTCCGCTAGAACGAAAACCTGAGTGCGGTCCTGCTTCACAGGGACATCTTATTCCGTGGGGCCCCCACGTCTTGCAGAGGCCCGGGTTCCAGCCCAGTACTCCAGCGGCGCAGACGCCGCAGTACCAGCAGGGTCTACATGCACAACAAGGGCCCCAACCAGCTAGGCCACTAAACGAGCTAGGCCCAGGTAGTGCCGCGCATGGGCGACGTGACTCGCTCGCTACACCGCGCGTCCCGCGCGCTCCTCCTGCGGTTCTGCTTACGCCGCGCGTCGCCGGGCAAGGAGCCCAGTGCGCCTCGATGGTTCAGCGCGGTAGTAACATAGCAGCGTTGCACACAAGCACGCCCACGCCGTGTACTCGTAGCCAGCAGGTTCAGCAGCTGCCCAAGCCCGTGGACACTAATGATGTTACTAGGACGGTTATTTTTAGTGACAATATAGGAAAAGGTTTAGGTTATTTACTGCACAACCAGCTTAATCAGGTTGTTGAAAATGTTTGTCTACCCCAGGCCTCGTTTGAACAAGTTACTAAACGAATGCTTAGCTATACCTATTCAAAAAACACCACAGTTGTGTTATTACTAAGTCATAGTAGTGGGGTCGACAAGCAGAACTTGACTAATTTTATTAACTCGTGCGCCACCCTAAATGTCCATAACTGTATTATAGGCACAATACCGTATATTAAGGGACAAGATGAATATAATAGTCGAATTTATAATTTTAATACCATGTTGTATAAATTGACATGTAGTCATAGTGACAAGTTATACACAGTGGACATTAATTTAGATAATAATTTTATCATGACGAACAGTACAATGTACTTATCTCTTTTTTACCGTAAACATCTAGCTAATATGTTAGCTATGAATATTTCTGACCCGGTAATACATTGTATTTCGGATGATATTGGACTTAGCCCTCTTGCATCCAGGAATAACAAATCCCAACATTTAAACTAAACAAAACGACAAAGGAAAGCCGCTTAGTGTTATTCATCAGAATATTCAGGGCTTTCCCGGCAAGGAGCTTGAGATTGAGTTGTTCCTGGAGGCAAGAAAATGTGACCTTCTTTGTATTTCGGAGCATTGGTTAAAGGATTATGAAATGCTCATTAATTACGAAAATTATGAAATAGTCAGTGCCTTCAATCGAGAGTCCACTATTCGCGGGGGCACATTTATTCTTGTTAATAAAAATATTAAAGCTAAAGAGCGGAAAGATATTGTTGGACTTTCGGTTGAATGTGTGTGAACTTTCATGCGTTGAGTTGGAGAAACATATTATAGTGTGCGTATACAGACCACCTAAAAATAGTAACTATGAGAGGTTTGAACTCATCATGGAAGATGTTTTAAAGATATTATTAAAATCAAAGAATAAATTTCATATTGTCTGTGGAGATTTCAATATAAACTTATTAGAAAATGTTGCTTTTAGAAGTCGTTTTATCAGTTTGTTTAAGTCGTTTAATCTAGACAACATATTTAAAGAACCTACTCGAATAACTGCAACCACAGCTTCTTGTTTAGACAATATCTACTGTGATTGTGTCTATTCAGACCAGGAAATCGTAAATTGTTGTAAATCAGACCACAATGGACAATCCGTGCTCTTTCCATGTCGTCCTAAAGATGAAAAGATTGTCATTAGTAAAAGATTTATAAGCTCCAACCAAGTAGACAAATTCCATACTGCACTATCAGAAAAACTACCGGTTCTAGACTATGATACTAATAATCCAAATAACTTTTATTCAAAGCTTTTTATAACGATACGTGATGAATTTGAAGCCAAATTCAAGGTAAAGAAGTTAACAATTAATCCTAAATTTAAATTCAGTGACTGGGCGACTGTAGGTATTCGAACAAGTAGGAAAAAGTTATTTGAGCTCTATGATGAAAAGTCTTATAATCATAGTGAAACATTCGTTGAAAGTGTTAAAAATTATTCAAAAATATTCAAAAATGTTTGTATATGTTACAGTCAAAACCCTTAACCAGTCAATAACGTTAATGACTGGCAAAACCAGTCAATAACGTTATTGCCTAAGGTACTCAGTCAAAACCCTTATTGACTGATTTTGTCTAATAAAATTAGTCAATAACGTTATTGACTGACGTGCCTAGTCAAAACCCTTAAAAGGTATGTCCTGGTTGGTCTTAGATCACCATCAGAACCGTTAGATGGTCGCTGCCAGAGTGGAAGTCTACTGTCTCGATTGCCGGTTGTTATTCCATAAGGACATGCCCAAGTCGTAGACGGCTCTTCACTTATGTTGACGGCAGCAAATACGTGGCCTCCCCTCCCAGAAGTCATAGACCACCCGGTAGTTACTCGAGGACTCGGGCTCAGTGCCACCGGCGAGCGAAACAGTAGACTTTCACTCTGACTGCCTCCATCTTCTATCTTCTATAAGATGCATTTCAGTGAGCGTGCACAATCGCCCCACGACCTGATTATCCCAATTCCACCTCCGGGGATCGCGTCGCTGACTAGGATTACTCCTTTTATCAGCTGGTGAGATAGCAGACAAAAGCGAGCCTATCTTATTTTAAAAAATATATATCGATCCTGACGGTTACTATGCAGTAACCACTCCTACCCGCCGCATCGCACCATAGCTCACCGCACCGTACTGCTACCCGCCGCATCGCATCTAAACTAACCGCACATCGCTCATAATCTCACCGCAAATAAGTGCTACTCGCCGCATCGCACATCGAAACTCTCCGCACCGCACTGCTTTTCGCCGCATAGCACATAAACTCACCGCAACGCCGTGCTACCAGCCGCATTGCTCATAATCTCACCGCAAATTAGTGCTACTCACCGAAACTCTCCGCACCGCACTGTTTTCCACCGCAAAGCACATAAACTCACCGCAACTCAGCGCTACCCGCCGCATCACACAACAAAACTTCCCGCACCGCACTACTTTCCGCCGCAAAGCACATAAACTCACCGCAATTCAACGCTACCCGCCGCAACACACAACAATACTTCCCGCACCGCACTGCTTTCCGCCGCAAAGCACATAAACTCACCGCAATTCAGCGCTATCCGCCGCAACACACAACAATACTTCCCGCACCGCACTGCTTTCCGCCGCAAAGCACATAAACTCACCGCAATTCAGCGCTATCCGCCGCAAAACTTACAACAATACTTCCGCACCGCACTGCTTTCCGCCGCAAAGCACATAAACTCACCGCAATTCAGCGCTATCCGCCGCAACACACAACAATACTTCCCGCACCGCACTGCTTTCCGCCGCAAAGCACATAAACTCACCGCAATTCAGCGCTACCCGCCGCAACACACAACAATACTTCCCGCACCGCACTGCTTTCCGCCGCAAAGCACATAAACTCACCGCAATTCAGCGCTACCCGCCGCAACACACAACAATACTTCCCGCACCGTACTGCTTCCCGCCGCAAAGCACATAAACTCACCGCAATTCAGTGCTACCCGCCGCATCGAACACCGAAACTCTCCGCACCGAACTGTTTTCCGCCGCATTGCACATAAACACACCGCAACCCAGTGATACCCACCGCATCGCGCACCGAAACTCTCCGCACCGCACTGATTTCCGTCGCACTGCACATAAACTCACCGCAACGCAGTGCTACCCGCCGCATCGCACATAAACTCACCATCAGGACCGTTAGATTTTTTTTCAAAACCCTTAATAGGTACGTCCGACCCGGTGGTAGCAACCTAGACTGCCTGGCTGGTCTGAGATCACCATAGAAGAAAGCCTACAGCCTCGCTCGCCGATTGAACTAGGCGGGAGCCTAACAACCACCGTCGTGAAGTCTATGACATCTAGGAGGTGAAGCCACGTATACGCTAATGTCAGCATTAGATAGTGAAGAGCCGTCTGCGACTTGGGCATGTCCTCAGGAATATTAACCGGCGATCGAGACAGTCAGCCAGCCAGTCTAGGTTGCTGCTACCGGGGCAGAAATACCTATTAAGGGTTTTGACTGGGCACGTCAGTCAATATCGTTATTGACTGCTTTTAATAGATAAAACCAGTCAATAAGGGTTTTGACTGAGGCCCTTAGGCAATAACGTTATTGACTGGTTTTTCCAGTCAATAACGTTATTGACTGGTTAAGGGTTTTGCCTGTAACATATACAAGCTAAAGCAATTTTCACCAAAAATAAAATATACTCTGCTGAAAATGTTATTAAAACTGTTTGGAAAGTTGTTAATTCAGAGACTGGTCGAACTAAACCTATTGAAAAATCTCATTCGTTAAAGACTGCTCAGGGAATTGTTACTGCAGACGCTGATGTAGCTAATGAGTTTGAAAGTTTTTTCAGTAACATCCCATTTAAAACTACTGAGTCACTTAACTCTTCGCCTATCATCGCGTCAAATCTTCTTAAAACGAATGTTCAGACTTGTAATAATGTATTTGAGTTTAGGTACATTAATGCAAATGTAATAATAAAAACTTTTAAAGAAATAAAAATAAAAACTACAGAGGATTTATGGGGCATGTCAGTAAGACTATGTAGTTCCTTAATAGATACATTAGCACCATACTTAGCCTGTATATTTAATGCTTGCATTGATCATGGCGTATTTCCTGATCTCATGAAGCACAGTAAAATTATACCTCTTTTTAAAGCTGGCGATAAAATCGATCCCAGTAACTTTAGGCCAGTATCTGTACTACCAGTTTTGAGCAAAGTTTTTGAGAAAATTATACTTAATCAAATGCTCCTACATTTCAATCTCAATAAATTACTACATGATCAACAATTCGGTTTTACGAAAGGGCGCTCGACAACCGACGCTGCTGTTAAGCTCCTGCAACATATTTATGGTGCTTGGGAGGAGTCGCAGGATGTCATAGGGTGTTCTGCGATTTGTCCAAGGCGTTTGATTGCGTTGATCATGAGACACTGTTGTTGAAACTGGACCATTACGGTATAAGAGGAAAAGCACTTGATTTGGTTCAATCTTATCTCGGAGGTAGGACGCAGAGAGTGCAGATAAATGGTGTGAAGTCACTGGGTTCTACTGTCAAAATTGGTGTACCGCAAGGATCAATTTTAGGACCGTTCCTATTTTTAGTGTACATAAACGACTTGCCCTTCATGGTACAGAATCAAGCCAAGATAGTGCTTTTTGCTGATGATACTTCTTTAATATTTAAAGTGGATAGAAAGGCTGTAAATATTGACGAAGTAAACGGCGCACTAGATCAGGTTAATAAATGGTTTACGTCAAACAATTTAGTACTGAATTCTAAAAACTAAATGTATTAAATTCTCTTTGCCTAATGTAAAAAGTATTAAACACGATGTTGTTCTTAAGAATGAAAAGCTTGATTATGTTACTGAAACAGTTTTCTTGGGGATTACACTCGACGCAACAGTTCAATGGGATCCACATATACTAGCACTGGCTAGTAAACTTAGCTCTGCGGCTTACGCTGTTCGAAAAATTCGACAATTGACCGATGTTGCTACGGCCAGGCTTGTATATTTTAGTTACTTTCACAGCATAATGTCCTACGGACTTTTGTTATGGGGTCAAGCCGCTAACATAGAAACTATCTTTGTGTTACAGAAAAGGGCAATAAGAGCAATATATAAACTGCGAAGTCATGAATCCCTAAGAGAATTGTTTAAAGAAATTGGCATTCTTACGCTTCCCTCGCAGTACATATTTGATAATATAATGTATGTGCGCAAGAATTCCAGTTCATATTTAAGAAACTCAGATATTCATTGTCGTAATACGAGAAATAAAAATAAAATTGTACCGCCACAAACCAGATTAAGTAAGATCAGTAAATCATATATGGGTAACTGTATACGCTACTATAATAAAATTCCAGAGGAAATTCTAAAGTTAAATGAGAGCCAATTTAAACTTAAAATAAAGAATACTTTATGTTCGAAAGCGTATTATAAGACAGAACATTATTTGAAAGATAAAGATGTCTGGTCAGTAGCAACAGTTGCTCCAACGCAATGCAAGAGATAGGCATCATTTAAGAATAAACATGACATATATTTTAGTCGATATACCTTTACTTTTATGATATGTAAATTGACATGTATAGTGGTTAAAGACATTTTCATATATTCTTTAATTTTATTATTTTTTTGACATGTATTTTTTACATTTACTGTAAATCTACTATTTTATCTTTTTTTTGCTATGTTATTTAATTGCTCAAATGTTTAAAGTATATTTTAAAGACAAAACAGTTAGAATAATCTACTGTAATTTTTATTTTGTGAGCCGTTTTTGGCTATTCTATTAATTTATTTTCTAAGTTAGCTAGGGTAGTTTAGGGCCTATGAATATTGTAGATTTTAGAATAGATGCACTTCTGGGCAGGTTTTTGGGCGGTTTTCCTGTCCAGGGGGTCCGGCTAACCATACAAATGTAACTCCTTTTTAAAATTTTGACAGAATGTTACTCCATTTAATTGTCATTCATTGAGGCATAAAGTTGCATGCTGTGTGGTTAGCCTGGCCAGCCCCGAGGCAGTGCCTTTATTTTTATTTTTTTTATCCCGCCTGAGCCGCGTTTAGTGTAGGAACTCAAATTGTTATAAAAAAGAGAAAATTTTGCATTAGAAATTTTCTCTTTTTTAAGATTGTATTAGAATATGACTTTCTTTAAGAGAATCTTGTACATTCCTACAAAGAAATAAATAATTGAATTTTGAATTTTTTGAATACCTAACATTCACCTCTGAGAGTCGTTGTCTGAGCGATGTATTTTAGTCCAATGCCTAACGAAAACATTTGTCACGTCATCGGAAATATTTGCCAAAATTGAGTTTTTGCTATCTTGGATTCGGCTCCAAAAGGAAGCAGAACGAGATCGGAGTATAGCAAAAAAGTCAGGTACCCTTGCCTTGCAAAACATTTCCTTAGCACTACACCAGGGAGGCAGCCTTAACAAAGTACGGAAGGCATTATTATACTGTACACGAAGTACATTATAAAAGCGTTTGGTGTATTTTACCCAGAGTTGGCAAGTGTACATCGTTTGGCAATAAGCCTTAAAGAGCGTCACCTTCACGCCTTCTTCGCACTTTGCAAAGCGCCTCGCCAGCATATTGCAGCGAACAGCAAGGGCCCTCCTCTCTCTCTCCATATCTTCTTCATCATTTAAGTGCTCATCGAGAACGTGACCTAAGTATTTGAACTTTGCAACCACCCGAATTGGCAGGCCATACAAATACACCGGCGGTACGAACCCCGGACCTCCATCTTTTCGTGTATGCTTACGAAAAATCAGCATTTCTGTCTTCTTAACATTGTATAGCAATCCGTGCCTCCTGGCATAGGACTCACAGATTGCCATAAGTTTTCGAAGACCGTTGATTGAGGGACTGAGGAGCACCATATCATCCGCGTAGCTCAGGCTGTTAACACACACGTTACCAACATGGCATCCAATCCTGGTACTCCTCAGCTCCTCAATTAGCTCGTTCGTATACAAATTGAATAGGTCCGGGGACGTAAGGCCACCCTGGTGGACTCCACATTCTAATTTAAAATTATTAGAAGTTGCGTCACCCCATTTTACTGTGTTGGTCTGGTTCTCGTACCAGAATCTCAACAGATTCACAATACCGGCGTCGACATTAGATTTGGAGAGCTTACTCCACAGCATTTTATAGTTAACCAAATCAAAGGCTCGGCTCAAATCGAGGAAGCAAGCGTAAACTGAAGTATCTCTCTCTTTGTAATAGTTAACTGTATGTTTAAGTGCCAGTACTGCTGAATCCGTCGAGAGTCCAGGACGAAAACCAAACTGCGCATCGTCGATAACAATCTTCTTTGCCAAATCGGGCTGCAAAATTCTTTCAAATATCTTACCTATAATAGTACCAAGGGATATTGGTCTATAATTATTTATATTTGAGAGATCACCAGTCCTATTTTTCACTATAGGCACCACGACAGTCTTCATCAGATCATTGGGTAAGTACGCATACTTAATACACATATTAAAAAGGTCTGCTAGTACCCTAAATATCTCGTCACTAGCGTATAAAATGTGCTCGACGCTAAGACCGTCGTGGCCCGCAGACTTACCACGTTTCATCTGCTTAACTATCCTCAACACTTGGTCAGCAGATACCTGCAGGTAATCACGAGACCCATGATCACTGAAACCATCAGATTCCGTATCAGGGTTATTCTCAACATTAAGTGGTTCCACCTTAAAGTGCTGAGCAAAGTTATTAGCAATAGTTAGCTCTTCCTTCTCATTCCCTATATTTAAAGGAAGTGATTGTTTACCGTTAGCCGCTTTAACGCCCTTCCAGAATTTAACAAAATTATTGCTAGCTTTATTTGCTGCTAAAATATTCATTTTTATAGTCTCTTGATTATCTTGAGTCCATTTCAATTTTCGTTTGAACTCTTTTCGGCTATCGGTCATATTTTGGAATACATAACCAGAAGTAGGTTTACCACATTCCATCCATTGAATAAAATGAAGCCTTGCTACCTGGCTATCTTTAACGTGGTAGTTCCACCCCGGGATCTGCCCAAACCTCTTTCTACATGCACTTGGACAACGATAACTCACAGAGGCACCGTCTTGTAAAATAACAATCACATCATTATAGATACAATTAATAATATTATGATGATAAGTTTCATTAATACATTTGCTAGATTCGTTCCTAGTATCACAGTTATAACAATGACTAGAGTATTCTAAGTTAGATAATTTTTCAAAACAATATTTGCCATATTTATTAATTTGATTTAAATTACGTTTATGCCAAAGAATTTTACTTAAACTTATTAATAGTACTTAAACTATTAATAGAACTATTTTACTTAAACTATTAGTATAATTTCGGATTTGTCTGGAAGCAAGTCGACGCTACTGAATCACGAAACTGAACGCCATTTAAACTTAAAAATAAATTTTAATCCTTGCCTTAATCCTGTCCTTATTTTCAAATATTTATCCTGATAGACAGATTAAAGGGTTTTAAAAATCGACGACCGTGTTTTTAAACAATTCTGACGTCGATTTGCTACTTCCTAAGTAGTCCATAAAGTCTATCGATATGAATGGTGAAGTAATAGTACGAGCAGTTTCAAAATAGTCCTCAGCACCATTTCTGGGTGAGCGCCAAACGCCCGCTATCTAATTGTTTGCACCATTGTAATGCACCTGTAACGACAGAGGTGTTAGAGCAACCTTACTACCACATATATTTGCTAAAGATGTTATTATTTTGCAAACGTGTTATTATACACACAACACCCACACCTTTATCTCTTGCAGGGTAGGTAGAGCGTCAACGGCCGTAAAATACCCACGGTCGTTATCGTCACGTCTTACGAATACCAAATTGAGGGTGGTTTCAGAAATATTGTGTTATTATCAGTTTGTCGCCTAAAAGTGTAATTCGCAACAAACCCTTCACCTTTCACGACGCTCACTGTAATGAAATAGAGTGATGCTATTCTTAGCCGGCATTACATATCAATTATTAATTTGTAAGATAATAAAATGTTACGGATCAGTACCCACAAACAATATTTATTGTTATCAAAGATATTTGACTTTACGTTGGACATTGAATTGATATCTACAGCTACAAACAGTTGAATGAAATGGCAAACATAATGGAGGGCCCACCTCCTCCATAAGTCATAAAAATGAACGAGCGGTGCCGGTAGGACAAACACGGAGCGACAAACAAGCCTGTGTACCTGCTCATAAATTGAACCGTGACGTCATGCTGCTGCCTCTATTACCTACAGATAAAAAACAAGACACCAAGGAAAAGTCCCTGAGAAGCTTTCTCAGCCAGGCAGAGGAAAACTTATCCTCCTCTCACACCTCGTCAACTAGCGAGCACGCGATTGACGTGGCATTTTCATTACCCTCATTAGACCGGTTGTAGTAAAAACTTAATAAAGTTCAACTAAAGAATTTCTAATTAGAAATTTTAGCTCTTCACGACATAGCAATATTTCAGGCTCGTGAAGGTATTTCCAATAAAGGACTTTGCCAAGTCATAATTCTTCAGAGTTACGTGTAATGAGATGTGGATATTAAAACATTCTTGTAAGATTTAGGTTGCCGCTCGCATTCAAGCGTTACTTTGTCTTTCGTTGCTGCATTCCTTCGAGACCCCCTTGCGAAGTGCCCAACTTTTCTACCCTTATATTGTAAAAACCATTACATTAGGTACTAAGTCAAAAGTTTGGAAGAATTTCGAGGTATCCAGAACTTTTTAAAACTAAAAAGTAGGTACCATACCTTTGTCAACTGCGTTATAAATAGGGTGAATATTTTATGTGTGGGGAATTATGTTAAATATAGTCAAAGTTAGTACCTAATTCACACGAAGAGAGGAACGGTGCGGCAAATGGCGCATAAATTTTGCTTCGGGAATAAGTCGGAGCATTAAGAAAATATAGATTACATGTACAGAACGAATGGCCTTGCATAGGTTACGTATGCATGGATTTTACGGTATTCTGCTCTGAGTGCCCAGTTTTGAACTGTCAGTTTTATACCAGCGAGCGAAATTGTTTCCGAGAAGTTATTATTTTGTAAAAGACTTGAGAAGGTATTCCGGTATCAATTTAAAAGCAATCGTCTCAAGTTATGAAGTGACGTTTTAAGACAATTCCTATAAATGGCAGCAATCGTGGTTTTCCGCAGGCCCGCCGGCTCGATGGTGCCATCAAGGTAAGAGGATCAGAGTGGCCGTAATGCTCGCTGCGTTCAATCTATAGCCCACTTAGAACTCTCGTAGCACCGCTGCTGTACTCCAAACGTATTACACTTGTATGAGTCACAGTTACTTCACTTAGACCCTCTTAAATGCTATCGTATCAATACAACTTTCAATAAAAATAAATGTGAAACAAAAAATAAATTTCACTCAGACTATAAAGTTAAAAGTATAAAGTTTTAAAGAAAATGCTCCCTGGGACACAAGTCACAATTTCATCCTGGAAAGTATAATCGAATCCACATTTGGCGGTACCGAAGCACCTAGTTTTATAAGAATGGGACGTCATACGGTATCTCCAGTGCAAACAGGCGTCGCAAAATTTACATAATACTGTATAGTGAGCGATCAGCGTTCAGAGCGCCGGGCGAATCCAAGTGCGGACTATTGCGGCACGAAAGTCGACGTTTGGAAAGTGGTCACGTAAAATTTTACGTTTGAGCTCGACGGCATCAGCGCAGCGACAGCGTCCGGAGCTAATCCAATCAGAGGCAATGGCGCTGGACACGGGTGTCAATTTCGCGCTCCGGCCCGCGTCGCCGGCCAGCTCGCCCGCCGCCCGCCGCCCGATGCATAACAAGAACATGCAGTTTTATTTCCATAACTATAACCACGTATTTATTGGAATCGTATGGGTTTTCCATTTTGGGACAATGGTGTTTGAACTTCACATTTCCATCGAATGACTAGATACGTTTACGAAAACTCTAGCAAACAAACCCTAAATGTATTCTAAAAGATAATATCGATGGCAGCAAACGTTTACGTTTCATGTAATAAGTATGCAGCAGATAAATTCGTAGTTTGCATAAAACCTAGTTAGAGCGCTTTCTTTGCCGATGTATTTATGTGGGCACCGTAAGCAGTACACGTAGTGTCGGTAAATAAAACAGGGCAAGGCTTTTAATACTTATTATTTACGGGGTCTAATAACTGGCGGGAACTGCAGCGGGGCCTACCGGCGGCCGCTACCGGCTACCGGCGGGCTCGGCCGCTCGGCTGCTCGGCCCGCGCTATGCACTCTCCGTACCCAACACTCGTCTGGAATATTTAACGTCTGTTTGCCGATCTTTGCATAAACTGCTGTACTTCTACTCCAACCCTTCCGGACAATGCAATCTCGACCGTACCCGCAACTTTAAAACAGCTCCACGTAAAACAAAAGTAGAGCCAAAGATAATGTTTCACGAAGTTCGTAACGAGCGCATTGGAACGAATATTAAGATTATGAATTCCGTCTAAAAGTGCGGCGAAGCAAACATCTGAGCAAGTGGCAGTTAAACGATTTGTCGGCGTATTAATAAAACGATTAAACGAAGCTCGGCGGGTAATCTGGGAGCGACGTCGAGCGCGGCAGCTGGCCACAATTCCCCAACTTTGATGACGGACGCAAGCTCCCACCAGAATCAACCGCTGAATTATTGCACCAAAAAGATCTTCGCTCTACATAGGTATCTACCCTCAGTTTAGCACTGAGACCACTTGTTTCTAGCTCGGAAACGAGTTATGTGAAAGAAGCATAGCAACATTAGCAACCTGTATTTTTGGGAAAATTGATAATCGTTTCAAACTGAAAGCTTTAAGTAATTCTTTAATGACCGCTTAACTAAAATGTTTATTTAATAAGTATTATATTAAGTATCACACCAAAAGTTCGCTAGTTAATTGCCACAATTTCTTTAGTAGTAATAATTGCGTTCAAGGAAGAGTAGGCAGGTATCCACCGAAACCAGGAAGCGTGAGCTGAAACTGCGATTACTTTCGTAGTTTCGCGAATCAGTCGTCGCGATCCGCCGTCCGCCGTTCGTACTATCACGATCACGAGCAAATCTACTTACCCATTTAAGAGATCTATCTACGTATACTGCTTTTTCTTAGTATATGCGTGATTAACCAATATAAGTTGGTCTCTTAAATGTGGAACTGGATTTGGTGGCGATAGTACACTTTTGTTGCAGGCTAGTTCCAGCTGAAAGGCGCAACTTTCGCCAAACGCCTTTTCCTCCACAATGAAGGTAAACCGGCTGTAAACTCTTTGAATTCTACTTAAAGCGTTTCCAAGAACGCCTCTTTTGTTCCCCATTAATAAGTTAGTGGAAATGAGACAGGAGTTCCATTTTGATGGCTTTAGGTGGGTAATGATAGGCATGTTGATGTGTCGCCGTCGCAGTCCGCCGTTTGATGACTCGTCAAAATTGCTTCCGACTTGTTAAGTGCAGGAAATTGTGACTCCTCCATCGACACACCTACCAAAATACTAAGCGCTGCGTTCGCTTTGGTATAGCGAGTCCTAATAACCGTGTTAGGGGAGGGTAATGACTTATGTCTCATAGGGTTATTGGAATGATTGGGAAACTAGAAAGAATTAAATAAAAATAGCGATTGTGTAATTTGAAATATATGCAGATGGATGTTTCATCTTCGTTTGTCTTTGATTAATTTATTAAGTTGCTGACAAACCTTGTTATAGGTACCTAGCGAGTCCAATTAACCGTTTTAGGGGAGTGTAATGACTGATGTCTCACAGGGTTATTGGAATGATTGGGAAACTAAATTTTCCGTTGAAAACGATTAAATTAAAATAGAGCTTCTTTCATTTAAATTATATGCAGGTGTTTCTTCATCTTTGTGTTTAAGCAATTAATTTTATTTCAGCTACCTACTGTAAAACTTTGACATACAGAAGCAGCCACTATGGGTATGTAATAGATTAGTGATTTGACACTGGAACGGAATTTCGTCTCGAAAACAGTAGGTATGGGATATGACAACTCACAATGAAATTAAATCTTATTAGAAGTAATATTCGATTGGAAGTAATATCCTAGAATCCAAAATCGCTCTTTACTCTACTATATATTCGAGAAGTATAAAAAATCAAGCGAAGCCTTGCTAAACTGGTCTTTATTCCTCGTTTGTTTACACCGAAATTTTTATTTATCCATTGTGAAAACATTGGGCCAAATGTCTGGTTGCGGCGCGCCGGTTGCCGCGGCAATATAACGGCAGCTGGCAAGTAATGGCGCCGACACTTTGCGCGATGCGATTACGACCACCTAAACATTCATTACAAGTAATGCCAGTCATTTATCTGTCCTAATCACTGCGAGCCCCATGCGATTATTTAGCTGTGGCTCGGTCAAACGGTGAGCCGTCGTAAGTCTTTAGGATTTTTCTGGCAGCTGCGTCTTTTTGCCGATTTGTTACAGCAGCGGTTTTATCAATTGTCAGATAGTGAATAGGTGCATGCATACCGCAGGGGTTTTTAGATGAATGTATAATTTACTTTAAATATTTTTCATACTCACCTGCATACATATCGCAATCGCAAAGTTTCGTATTGTTTAAATATGACATCATGATTTTGCGCGCTGATTGTCAAATCTCTGTGTCTCATCTCATATCCTATTTTAGTAAAGGTTATCTTGTACAGGTATTATCAATCACCAACGAATCCACCTACTCCTTTAAGGGACCGACTCATACCGGTTTCTTATACAAATACTAAGAAAATCCAATAAAAGTTGATCCCTTAGGTAATTGAAAGCAGGTGGATTTGCTGGCGATGTACAAGTAACAAGCCTTATCCTAATGGCTAAGTAAGTTATGGTCAATGTTCGCAGCGCGCCGAGATCAGCATTACATATTTAGCCGGCTGGTCCCCGAGGGGTGCGCGTGCGGTTCTTCCCATTAGTGCGATCGAGCTGCCGTCTGACCCTGCCGGCTCTGATATTTAGATAGGTACAAGTTTAATACAGAAATCAGGTTGCAAATTTTGCTAAGACACTTCAAACTATCCTAGTAATGAGTGTAATGAAGTATTCTGAAACAAGCCTTACCTAATGGCTAAGTAAGTTATGGTCAATGTTCGCAGCGCGCCGAGATCAGCATTACATATTATTTAGCCGGCTGGTCCCCGAGGGGTGCGCGTGCGGTTCTTCCCATTAGTGCGATCGAGCTGCCGTCTGACCCTGCCGGCTCTGATATTTAGATACACGTTTAATCTAGGCTATTTCAGACAAATCAGCATGTACGACACGTCGACTTATACGGGTAGGTATAAGCAACAAGCCTTACCTAATTGCTAAGTAAGTTATGGTCAATGTTCGCAGCGCGCCGAGATCAGCATTACATATTCAGCCGGCTGGTCCCCGAGGGGTGCGCGTGCGGTTCTTCCCATTAGTCCGATTGAGCTGCCGTCTGATCCTGCCGGCTCTGATGCTTAGATACACGTTTAATCCAGAAATTAGGCTGCAAATTTTGCTAAGATACTTCAAACTATCCAAGTAATTAATGGTATGAAGTATTGCGAAACAAGCCTTATCCAAATGGCTAAGTAAGTTATGGTCAATGTTCGCAGCGTGCCGAGATCAGCATTACATATTTAGCCGGCTGGTCCCCGAGGGGTGCGCGTGCGGTTCTTCCCATTAGTGCGATCGAGCTGCCGTCTGACCCTGCCGGCTCTGATATTTAGATACACGATTAATCCTGTTGGAGGGAAATCAGGCTGCAAATTTTGCTAAGATACTCCAAACTAAGTCTCCAAGTAATGAGTGAAATGAGGTATTTCGAAACAAGCCTTAACCTAATGGCTAAGTAAGTTATGGTCAATGTTCGCAGCGTGCCGAGATCAGCATTACATATTTAGCCGGCTGGTCCCCGAGGGGTGCGCGTGCGGTTCTTCCCATTAGTGCGATTGAGCTGCCGTCTGACCCTGCCGGCTCTGATGTTTAGATACACGTTTAATCCAGGCTATTGAAGACAAATCAGCATGTACGATACCTCGACTTTAGGTCAAAATAAAAACCGTGCGTGGTGGCGTCGTAGTGCGCCGTCAACGTGACATCGTCGTTCATAGTATGGAGGGCGCGCCGCGGCGTACCGCCCGGTCTTTCTGGTATCCCCATACAAACCAGTCATACTATGAGCGACGCTGTCACGATAACGGCACACTACGATACCACCGCGCTCGGTCTTTATTTTGACCTTTATATCAGTAGTTATAAGCAACAAGCCTTACCTAATTGCTAAGTAAGTTATGGTCAATGTTCGCAGCGCGCCGCGATCAGCATTACATATTTAGCCGGCTGGTCCCCGAGGGGTGCGCGTGCGGTTCTTCCCATTAGTGCGATTGAGCTGCCGTCTGACCCTGCCGGCTCTGATATTTAGATACACGTTTAATCTAGGCTATTTAATACAAATTAGCATGTACGACACCTTAACTTAAGGTCAAAATAAAGAACGAGCGTGGCGGCGTCGAAGTGCGCCATCACCGTGACAGTTTCGTTCATAGTATGGCAGGCGCGCCGCGGCGTGCCATGCGGTCTTTCTGGCATCCCTATACAAAGCAGTCTCACGTAGACGGCGCACTATTACGCCGCTGCGCTCGGTATTTATTTTGACCTTTATACATGTAGCTATAAGCAACACGCCTTACCTAATTGCTAAGTAAGTTATGGTCAATGTTTGCAGGGCGCCGAGATCAGCATTACATATTTAGCCGGCTGGTCCCCGAGGGGTGCGCGTGCGGTTCTTCTCATTAGTGCGATCGAGCTGCCGTCTGACCCTGCCAGTTCTGATCTGATGTTTAGATACACGTTTAGATAATCCAGAAATTAGGCTGCAAATGCTAAGACACTTCAAACTATCCATGTAATGAGTGGAATGAGGTATTGCGGAACAAGCCTTACCTAATGACTAAGTAAGTTATGGTCAATGTTCGCAGCGCGCCGAGATCAGCATTACATATTTAGCCGGCTGGTCCCCGAGGGGTGCGCGTGCGGTTCTTCCCATTAGTGCGATTGAGCTGCCGTCTGACCCTGCCGGCTCTGATGTTTAGATACACGTTTAATCCAGAAATCAGGCTGCAAATTTTGCTAAGACACTTCAGTATAAGGTCCTATAAATTCACTGCAGATATTTTCAGAGTATGTTCTATTCGTAAAACTGAACAACTTTTCTTAGTAACATTTTTCCGAAAATTAAAAGAAAATGTACCATACAAACTGACACATGTTTCGGACATTTTTGTATGGGAGGCCCAAAATATTTTCCACTGGACTTTCTCATTCTAGCTTATGTCAAGTCAACATTATCTCAATTACGATACAGTTCATTTTCCTACATCTTGTGAACACTTCGCGCGAAAAACGTCCGTACCTATGTCTGCGGCGGCCCTGACCCTATTGGCGCTGATATTTAGATAAACGTTTAATCCAGGCTATAAGAGGTAAATCAAGATGTCGGCTGTTAATTGTTAAATCCTTACTAAAAAACTTTTCGTCCCCAACGCATTTTCAATATCATACTGTTTATGTCAGGTATTATAAAAAAGTTATTGCAAGTGATTGTCCTTCATTATTCGAACACATTGGTGAACGAAATTATTTCATACCTCCTCTTGAAACTAAACATTACACTTCCAAAAAAATATTAACAAAAGCTGAATTTAGTAAATACGCTGTACTCTACTAGCTATAGACGCTAGTAGACTTAAATGTATAGGTTACCCTTACATATTTAGTGTGGGTGTCGCATGCGGTTCTTGCCATTAGTGCGATTGAGAACAGCCGACGGCCGACCGACCGAGTTAGATTTGCCTAAGCCAAAGGACTGCTCTACAAATCTGAATACATTTCGGAGGTTTCGATCTGGATGGCAAAGCAAAACTTATTTTTCTGGTTTTATTACTATGCTCTAGCTAGCTACGAAAATATGACGGAAACGCTCTTTCGCATGTGCACCGCTTTGTTTAAGTTTTAATAAATACAGATGTATTTATTAAAACATATGACATAATTTTCGTTTTATTAAAATGTTTTTGATAAGTGAAAGTCAAACTAAAATATTGCTACGGAAGCTACGGCGTAGCACTCGTAGGCGTCATAGAGAACTTATAATAGTAGCTATCTACGAAGAGCTTAGGAACCTCACTGTGTAGTTACTTATGCATTTTGTTATGTACATCTTGGAGCTTCAAATTTTTAAGTTGCATTAGTAGATAGTTTAAAATAAAGTCTGACACACTTTATTATGATACGTCCTTAAGTACTGTGCTATAGTAAATCGTAATAAGAAATGAGTCACTTCAACTCTTAAGATGTAAAATACTATGCCATAATGTTCATTATCAAACAGCAATGGCAGGCAAAGGGTGAAGTATCGTCGGTATGTCTGCGGCGCGCCCTTGCCGACTCGTATGGATGCAGATGAGCCAACTATTTGACTTGGCTGATGATATTATTCCCGACATGTGCTTTACGTATAAAACCCTCGTCTATTACAAAAAACCGCATCAAAATCTGTTGCGTGGTTTAGAAGTACTTAGCAAATTCCACGACAGATAGACAGAGATACGCAAAAGCGACATTATTTTAAAATAAGTATATATTGATTAATCTTGATATTGAAGATGAAAGTAGAATGCTATGGCGAAATGTTCATTATCAAACAGCAATGTCAGGTAAAGGGTGAAGTATCGTCGGTATGTCTGCGGCGCGCCCTTGCCGACTCGTATGGATGCAGATGAGCCAACTATTTGTCTTGGCTGATGGCGGCGCTTGATTAAACCGTGAAACATTTAGCGCTGTTCACCTGGTTGCCTCACTGTCGACGTACTACAGAACTACGGCGCGGCGGTTCTCACACTTGACGGCCGTTGCTGCGCATTCTTAGCGCAGCCGTAACATATGAGACTGTTAGGTGCAAAGAGTTAATTATCCGCACTAAAAACGGAAGCAGACGCAGGAGCAACGGAAATACAATAAGTACAATACAATACAAATATTCTTTATTGCACACACAAGAGGAAAAAAAATAATACATCACAACAGAAAATAGTACAATAGGCGGCCTTATTGCTGAGGTAGCAATTTCTACCAGGCAACCATGGGCAAAGGAGTAGATTGAGATAGTAAGAGCGGGATAGTGCAGCTAAATATATACAATACAAAAACTAAATAAATATTAATTACATAAATAAGTAAAATACAATAAACTAATACATAAGCTATGGATGGATGATAGGATATTAACATTATTAATTAAAAAAAAAGGAATTTTACTTATAAGGAAAATAGCGAAAACAGAAAGTGTTTTTTAACCTGGGCCTTGAAAGTTGGAAGGGAGGGTGCTCGTCTGATACTTTCAGGAAATACTTGCGATGGTTGACAGAAGCATCTTATCTGTCTGTGCGTAACACTTTTTATGGTAGATGCAACATACGTAATCTCTTTAGCACTAACGGACGTTAGGTGTAGGATTCGCCTACGACCTGGCTGCTTTTCTGTGTACAAACCCACTATGGAACTAGAGTATGTACCAACACTACCGCGGGAAGTTTGTTTGCGACTAAGAGGCTTCGCCTAATTTTATTCCGGGTTGTTTATTCTACTTTCTAAACTTTCTACTGTTATTTTACTGTGTTCTAAAACTTTTAGTTCAAGTAGGTCTACCATGCTTCCTACCAGCTAACAGCACATTGAAGTCAAAACCTAAACTGGTACTATTGTTAATACAAACGAAAAAAACTGGTACTGTCATATACCAATGACATTTTCAAAGCATGACAATTTCAAGTAATTTTTATCTAGCTTTTATCGATAACATTCAGCAGTGCAAAACACATCTTTGACATCATTAATATATCAGCTTATTTTATTAGGCAGACAAAAGAAAGCCTAGCCTTTGATTAAATCCTACGACTGCCTATTAGCACAGTTTATTAGTGCCAAAAAGCTCGCTAGAACTACTTGCATTCGTCTAAGATGCTGAAAAATTGCACTATAGTGCATGTAGGAACCGCCAAACAAAGCGAAAGTAAATACTCCCCAGTTCTTAAGCTCAAAAGAATTTCCTGAAAGTGCGAGTGCAGTAAAACAACTTTTGAGCCTTATTTCCTCGTTCCAAAATTGCACTGGATTTAAGCGAGATTTCATTTGTATGGAAGCGGGTATAATCTGGAATAATACCGCAGTGGCGGCGCAGGCCTTCAAAGACGGCACTCGTCCGCGCCCGGCGCCGCGCGGGGGAGGGGTGCCGGCGGTGCAGCCTGTAATGAGTTTTTTTAAATGCGCAACACACTCACACACCATGTCGAGTTCCACTGGATTAAATGTACTCTCACTGCGAGTGCAATTCATAAACGCTGCTCAAAAAACACGCTTCAAATTAATTTGCCGCATATACTTACACAGCCGGCGTACGTCTAATGCAGAAGAGATTATTGTAATCTTACATTATCTTTGCGAAATGTTCTCCGAGCAGTCTTTCGTTCGTCTGGTGGGTGAAATCCAGTTGAAGCCGTCTTGATTACCGCGCCCCGGCGCCGGCGCCCGCCCGGGCGACGCTCCGCGATCAAAATTGGACGGATTATGAGGAATTTAAACAACGATGACAATTTGAATATGAACAAAAAAGTATTCTTTTAAAATTAGACGATTCTCCTCTCCTCACGAGCGTGCAATCTATCTAAATAGATGTAATTTAAGCGCAATAAGTCTGGGTTAGAACTTCTTTGTTAGGTTGATTGCCCGTGGTGCAAAATAAATTGCTCTACACGCTGCGAGCAGTGTTCATCTTATTAGATTTTTTAAACAAATGGGGTCCATAATAAGGATCCGAATGGCCGTCTTATGTGTGAATTTTTCAAGATGCTAAAGAGAACATTTTTACCAAAAAGAGGTAAAAAGAATATGCGAGGCGTCGTGTAGAGGGCTTGGTGGTAGAGGGAGCAGCGGAAGGAAAAGCGTTGCTAATTACTCCCGCCCGGGGCTCCGCGTCCGCAACGGAGCCCTAGAGCATAGGAAGTGTAACCGCGCATAAACAAGTGACAAGCCTACTCAAACTCCTTTTTTCTGGTATATGTAGAAATGCAACAAATCCCTTTAATATCTCATTTTCAAAACCTTCAAAGTACGGGCAAGTCATGTTAAGTAGGAAAGTCAATAGACCTTCCGATGATTAATCAATGTCTACCTATTTATATTGATTTTATTCTTTAAAGCCACATTGATCTTTTGTTAATTTGTAAACTGGTTGTAATTTGATAAATCCTTTTGAGTGATTTTATTTCAGTCGACAGTGACAAAAAATGCCGTTATACGAAGATACCAAAATGATGTACCTACCTATGTACTTCTACCATTTAAAAACTCACCTACATAGCGTCCAACTAAGGCAGGTAAGTTAGTTCACCTAATTGACCGAACACATCTTCATACAAATATTGACGATTTACCTTCACCATTAAAAGACCTCCGAAAAATCTCGTACACGTAGCTTGGATATACATAGGTAATTATTTTTTTTTTCTCACCCTGTATAAAACAAAACGCTTTCTAATTTGCGACATATTTTTGAATCGGCGACACCAAAGAGGCGCGGCAGTCGGCACACATCGAGTTCACCAGTGTTCGCCCCAAATTGATGTTAAATCGCTTTTTGTTTGCGCATTCAATCCCAAAGCAATTTCTTTGTTAGAGAAACAATTTTATACAGTCCGTGTCTTTTTATGCCAAGGGGAAGTAATTTAATTGCTGTCTGTGAAGCTGCATAAGGAAATAGTTTTTATAATAGGTTTCTTCTTTCTGTGTGGTCGCGGTTATTTCATAATTAACAAGACAGTAATCTACCTACAAAGACCTCTATCATAAACTTTAAAAGGAAGTAAGTCTTTACGAATAGGAAAGCAATTTTCTAAATCGCTGCACTGTTTACCTATGTTCAATTCGAATCAAAAGAAGTCTTTAGTGTGCAACTAATTTGGATTGGTTTTATGGAAATTATTTACCGTAAGGGTTGAAATCGAAAGTCAAAATAAATCCCGCTAACTGCGGATGTCAGACGTGATATTTCGAATTAATTGAATATGACATCCAATTTTAAAAAATCCATGCACGTTGTCATGTTTCACACAATCCAATTTTCCACGATTCAGCTATACTCAGACATACCTATAAATGACGCAAATAATTCCGGCCGTAAACGTTCTTTCTTTCCAAAATTTAGAAGGAAATCTTAAATAATTTCAGCAGATTATGATCTTTTAGGCACGAAGCATGTACCTTCCAAGTCCAGAAGCTCTCGCAGTACACAAGTCTTGCCTGAGTCGGAGCAGCGCGCGGGAAGCCATTCATAATATTGTAATAACGGCTTCCACCAGCAGTTATTCCGTGCTTAAACGTTTTACTGCGGTCATTATCTACCCGCTGAAAGGATATGCAGGCGATAAATTGTAGCGTTACCCCCCTAGGTACGTAAGTACCCACACACGAACAAGGAGCCACTTATCTCGAGATCTTACCGCCGTCTTTATAGCGGATATAATTCATTAAACTGTAATTGATATTTCGGAGTAATTACAAGATATTAAGGAACTTTACAGAACACTTTCCATTTTACGCCGTCGCAATAAAAGTAGGTAAGTGAGCTATCGCAATCGTAATCAGCGATACTAACAAATATTTACGAGCGAATGCGGGCAGTATCGATGCGTTTCCAATTATTTGAGTAGACTACAATCTTCCACGGTATCTGTACAAAAGATATCTGGATGTGCAGTAAAGGGAGCGCCTTTCCTTTGGTAATAAAGCGACCATTTAATCGGAGCTTATCTGGCCCGGGGCATTCATTAGATGATTGCGCTGTTACTAGTGGACTCTTTTCCTACTGCGCCCCTTTCCACTCAATTTATAAAATATTTTAATATTGTTTCACTGGAACCAACTGTTCTACCCTTTTATGTTCATTTTTTATTCTTTGTATACCTGCAGATAAAGACATAAGCAGATTGCCTTGAATATCCGTAGATATTTTCTGCATATCCAATGAAAATTTGTGTCGAAGAAGTATGACATACTTCTGATAAAATATTTTACGTTACACATACTACTCAATTCATAACCATACATAATACACGTATTTTAAGAAAGATTTATTTACTTTAATTTTTATTTTCATTTATTTACCACAAATATATAGTCATAACAGGCAGATGTGACGTTATCCACCGAAACCGTTCATTGAAAAATGTACAGTCATTCTATGTTCCGACACACACACGGTAGTATGATTTAGTTACAAATAATAAATAAACTTTGATTAGTTACTAAAACAAATAAGTATTGTAAACAATACGATATCTAATGAATCGAGCAAAAATAAATGAAGGTAATAGATAATATCAACAACGAAAATAAGAAAAGAGGGATGGTGAGTATAAATTCTCACCTAATACATCAGTCCTAAGTCAACACTTGCTGGGCACTGGGCGGCGGGGCGGCGAGGGCAGTGTAAATGCCGGTGTAAATACGAGGGAGCAAATAGAGCTCTCGATGGCGCTACGTATCAAGATACTGAGCTAAACGAGTGCCTCTGCCGCTCGGCCGCTTCGCAAACAACGTCGAGTGGACACTTGAAAATTTTTGTTTCTTTCGCGCTTCTTTATTCTCTCCTTCTAACTATCGAACGAAAGTTCTTAACGACCATTAAAAATCACAAAACTAATGTGACTCCGCCAAACAGCAACATGCCACCGACCACTGCAATAATAATAACAGACACTTGAAGCACTTTCAAAAAACCGATACATTGAAAATAACAAGGTAGACAGTTCAAAAGTGGTGCATGGCATAGCGAGCGAGCGTGGAGCGCGCGCCGCGGCCGCATCGCCGGCAGGTGGCTCAAATTACCGCATTTGTTACACGTTTACACGAAACTGTATCAATATTTCATGCGGATTTACGCGAGCTATCGCGAGGGTTTGCATTTTGCTGTCCTAAAAATACGCCGCACTTGATTCTGATTCAAACTAAAGCTTTTTTTGTTTACACATTCATAGTCCATCAGAACTAGTAAAACATGTGTTATTGCAATTCAAGTTGTAAAATTTTTCGGATGAGTTTTGGTCTCTACGCGAGCTATCGTAGCAGCAAAAGTTGTTGGAAGACAATTTCAATGAGACTCGGCATTGAATCCCCACAATGACGACTCACTCAAATGTAAACGCGAACTATTTCCATAAGAAAGGCATTGGGAAAGTTTTTCAATCTTCAAGTGACGCAGGTATGATGGAAGTTGGCTTCAGACGCACTTCATTGCGCAGTTCGCAGTCTGGAAAACTGTTCAACTACATAAAATTAGTATCCTTGAATTGAAACGGTGGCTCTTTAAAAGAAACTTTGATCTTGTTTTTCCGTAGATACCGTCACGGACCAAACTGTAAAATATATTTGATCGCATTTTCAAGGCTTAAAAAATTTATGATTACATACATCACGGAAAATCATATAACACACTTTGTCATCATAAGAAAATTGTAACTAACTTGGATAATTTCACAATAAATTTTTAATTACAGCAAATCTTTAGAAATTATTTGACAAATTAAAAAGCAATTAATTTTTGTGATCAAAAACAAAAATAACTAATAATAAACCCTTCAAAACCCATTTTTAACTAGCAAGCTGGCAACATCACGCAATATACCTTTACAGCCACAACAGTCCACTGCTGGACATGGGCCTCCCCCGTATTGGGGGGTATTGCCATACTCACCACGCTTGGCAGGCGGATTGGCGAGCGCAGTGCAAGATGTTTTATTCACAGGGAACGCTGCTGCCCATTCCCTGGATAATTATCCCTTAGTCGCTTTTTACGACATCCACGGGTAGAATTGGGGTGATGCTATTCTAAGCCGGCATCACACGACAAGCCGGCATCACACGACAAAGCCGGCATCACACGACAAGCAATACTTCGCAATATACAATCACAACAAATTATAACTAGTTTATTTTATTCCTATAATAATAATCTATACCTAACAAAAACTAGAAAAGTGGAATAAGCCCTTCAAACCTCTTTTTGTTTTTTGCCTGGCACAGTGTAGAATGAAGATTTTTCAACATTGTTAGGCGGAGTGTCGTGAGTGGCGGCATTATGCGCAGTCACGCCGGGATCACGGGGATTGTATCCTAAAACAGGATCGAGTGGCGCTGCCTGTCGGGCATCGCCTGAATTAAATGGAGCGTCCCGCGGAACGCATAATCACCCGGGATGACATCTTTATGCTGTTAGAGAGAGTTGTATATTAATATTTTTCAACCTTTGTAGGTCTATAAGCTATTCTCGAGAGTCGTCACGAATCGTCTGGTAGCAAGATTTGACGCCTTTCAGCCACCGGAACAGGCCGGGTTTCGTAAGGGCTTCAATACCGTAGACCACATCCATACTGTAAGGCAGGTTATACAGAAGACAGAGTAGTACAACCAACCACTGTGTATGGCTTTTGTGGACTACGAAAAAGCCTTCGACTCTATCGAAACCTGGGCTGTTTTGGAGTCCTTGCAGCGGTGCCAAGTCGACTGGTGGTATGTGGAGGTGCTGAGAAGCCTTTATCAAATGGCTACGATGTCCGTTCAAGTACAAAACCATAATACAAGACCCATTGTAGCTAAATGTCTGCCTACCTAATAAAATCTTTAAAGGATTTAATCAAAACTTGGCCTTCGATACCTAACTCGTCTAGTGACCCTCGCGTTGTGAAACGATAAGAACGCGCGCTTCTACATAAAGAAAGAACATTATAAACCTGAAAGAAAATACATGTGTTATAAAATAAAACATAAGATAACATAGGGGCCACTTAGCAGATATAACTCCAGTGTGTCTCGAAAAGCTCCCGGTGAATTTAGCTCTTCTCAGAGCCAAATTTTTACGTTCAATCCAGAAAACACTTCACTTAACATATTTTGGATGTCATGTTGTATTGTTTATTTATCGCGCGGTTAAAGTTTAGTTAGTAGTGTTTTATTTTATTTATTTAACACTTAGATATCCTGAAAAACAAAGACTCAATAAGAAAGGAAGGGGAAAGTGATTGAGTGAGACCTTTAGAGTCTAAAAGGGAACCTAACCACTAGGAATACCCGGGCCTCCCAGCACGCCTCAATAGCCCGGCCATCACACAAAACCTTAAGAGGTTTATGCCTAACCATCCCATTTCTACTCTATAAGACTTCCGAACCATCATCTCAACATTCTGATCACCTCAAAACACATCACACCTTTCGCTAACCTTTCATTCAACCTGCCAGAGTATCCTCTCATACCAATTACCTACGAACTGCAGTCCATTGTACAATTCTAGACTTTGCAACAATGCATAACCATTCTCATATGTATCTGATCAATACTACGCTCTCACTCAGGGCCCAAATTAATGAGCAAGGACTTTTGGATTATTCAAAACATGTTCGAGTCGCAAATGCCCATACCTGGATGAACGCAGCTCGCCAGATGTCTTTATGCATATGTCAAAATGGCGATACATCAATTGGTCAGTCTCTAACCCCTATTCGAGAAATTGTTGTCGAAAAATAATTCAGAACCGTCAACTTTAATATTCAGTGCCCTTTTAACGTGTCAGCACCAAATGTTAAAGCGTATATATCATAAGTTAGAACAAATACCTATCAAGCAAATCAATCAGCCTTACGCATCAACCACATACATAAACTTACACTGCACAAATCATTCGCCTATATACCTAGTTTACGAATAAAATAAATATAGTTGGCCCTATCCTATCAATTTAACTCCTTCCTGCTGATGCCGCATCTGCGCTAGACTTAACAAAAGAAAAGAAAAAACATCAAAGTAACTAGATACTCTATCAATATTTTACTGTAGCGTAGACCTCGTAGACCGATGACAACGCAGGAAACTATCCTAACGAGGAAAAATAATTTACTAAAATTATTTACACTCACGGCACTCACAGATAGTAGGTATTTACACTTAGCACTTTCACTCGCGTTGAGACAGCCAAACCATGTCTCTTCTCTTAGATACGTTAGCCGCGCGCGCAAATCGTCAGACTTCCTCGTTTCACCTCGTGTTCTTGGTTATATAACCTCCGCAAAAAACTAAATCCCGCCCAAAATTTGCAAAATCTAACTAGCTCCCCACCTTATTCCATGCTGTCAATTTGACAAGTTGGGTAATAATGGCAAAATTTATAGTGTTTTGCTTAACACTGCACAAAAACGCCATAATAGCTTGCAGCCCTCGGTCTCACAAATTTTTTCACCAGTAAAGGTTAAGCTACACTTGTCGCGCTCAGAATCTAATCAAGACTATTGTTTAACGAATTTGACCCCTCCTTAATTCGTGCAATATAAGAATAAAACTAGTAAAAGATAGCCTGCAACATAATTACAATTTCATACAAGTTTATGTATGAAGATATTACGATTTAGACATACCAAAACCTAATCTATGTAATTGGTCCACAAAACAGACTAAAATAAGATTTACTATGTTTTATATGACATAAGTTAAAATCTTACATTAAAAATAACCTGGCGAAATTTTAAATTTATCTCTCTATGTTAATGTGACATTTCCAAACAAAAGTAATGCATTTAATCTTAGAAACAAGTGTGACCCCTCCCTTAAAATTCACATATGTTTGCACTTGTTCTATACTAGTGGATTCGATTTCAAGCTTCTCGCTAGTGCTCTACGTTAATAAGGGTGTCCACAAATAAATATTAAAAATGTGATTAATTAAATTACACATGATTTATGATTTAACCAAAGCAGAGCTTGTATTGCCTGTGGTACACTACCATCAGCTTAATAATTCAATTCGAAACCATTAAATGAATTTTCTTAGGCTTATGGTATAACTTTAAATGAGACTCTTAATTTAGTAAATTCAAATGTTAGTAGTGTCTACTTCGTACAATATTCCAATATAATTCTCCACATTTTTCGAATGAGGTAGCCCTGAGCTAGAGTGTAAGGCACAATAAATATGCATGCATTGACAGCCACTGATTAGCAGAGACGCATAATGACACACTTAACAAGTGTAAGTTAAATAAGTTTACACCAACCTTACGTGCCTAGTAACTAAGATCATTTTATTTTAAATTAACAGAAACCTTGAGTTTGTAAATGTCATAGGTTATTAATTTAAAAATCTCACGCTGTGCTCGTTTCTTTCTTACATATTAAGGGCAGTGGTTGTAGGGGCATAGCTCCGCCTTTTAAAAGACAAGGACACAAGATACGTTATGTTTACGAAAAATTGAGATAGCCTAAGAACGTTTTTTTGTGACTAATTAGTTCATTTAGGCCTAGAATTATTAAGAAACTGAGATAGGTAATATTGTTAGTAATATTACTAAAGTTACAGAGCGCCCCGATGATTCTAAGCCATTTGGTTATTTTTTTTTTTAAATGACATAAATTGCGAAGAATCAAATATAGGTTATTTAAGGTTGTAACTATTTTCATTCCGCCCCGAATTCTGTTAATTCTTTAAAATTGAAAATGAATTACAGTTTATTTAAATTGAGGGTATCTTAATTAGTATTTGTTTTGTTCCGCCCCGAATTTTGTTAATTCCCGTTCTTTTAAATTTAAATGAAACACAGTTTGCTTATATCTATGTAAAAGGTATAATTCAAGATTGTGTCAGCAATATAAAATTGCTTAATAATATCCCCTACCAAAAATGACCGGTTAAAACAAAGCCGAACTGCTCATTTAAATCATTATTTATTTTAATTTGAAACAAAGATTAGAGTTATTGATTTATTAATTTCCTTTTTTATTGATAACGTCAATTGGGCTTTGCTCTGGATGAGGAATGGTCTCTCTTACATTATAATTACGATAAGTTTTTTTTTTTTTACATAATTTTTATATTTTTTTTTTCAAACATAGCTTAATGATATTAACTGACTTAACTAACTAAAAAAGAAATACAATTATCGCATGCATTATTCTTACATTTTACTTGAAACATAATAATTTTGAGGACGCCCCTGGATTAACATAATATCGTTCCATATTAAACGCGTTATAATTTCCTATAATTTTTCTTGTTTTTGGATTGATTAAAGTATAAGTATTCTCGTATGGTTCTGCCGCAACTTGATAAGGGCCCTCATATTTTAAGAATAGTTTCGCCATTTCATGTTTTAAAGTATCTGACTTAGGATGTGTCCTAATCTTTACAAGCTGGCCAATTTTGTACTTCACAATCCGATGGGTTTGATCAAAGTAATTACTGCGTTTCTGCGCATTAATTTCCAGATTTTCAGCAGCCCTTTTACGCGCTTCTTCTTGTGTTTCTAGGTTTTCCACAATATTTAGGTTTCCTCCCTCTATGCTGGAGACATAGGGTTTTCCATACATCAGGAAATTTGGGCTATAGCCATGGCTATAGTGCATTGTGTTGTTGTGGCATTCCTCTATATCTTTTAGCACATTCGTCCACTTGGAATGTGAAGTCTGACAATGTATTCTTAACATATTGCCCATTTCCTATGAAAACGTTCTGTAGAATTTGGTCTCGGGTTATAAGGAGAGGTAAAAGTTACCTTAATTCCTAAATCACTCATTCCATTTATCCAGATTTTCGATCTGAATTGAGTTCCGTTGTCTGTTACAACATATTTCGGCTTAATAATATCACAAAACTTTTTCATACAATTTAAGACTGTTTTTGCAGTCTGTCTTTTAATGGGATACAATTTTACCAGTTTTGTAAATGTATCCTGAACGACGAAAACATATTGGCATCCTGATCTTCCTACTGGCAAAGGGCCATAAATGTCAGCCATCACTTTCTCACCTGCTTTAGCCCCTATTACAGGCTTACAGGGTCCAACAGTATTGCAGTTGTTCACCTTGGCCAATTGACATTCATGACATGTTTTCAGTAAATTTCTTACCTGGGTTTTTAAGCCAGGCCAAAAGTATCTTGCGTTCAGAACGTGTATTATCTTTAGGGAGCCTACATGTCCCAGTTCTTGATGAAAATGCCATATCATGTCATCACCCTTTGATCCAGGAATGACTAATTTCTTTGATGACGAATTCCCAGCAACGTACAATATTTTGTTATCCAACATGTATTTCCCTTTCTCACTTCTTACTGGAATAACTGTTTGCGAAGAGGATTCCAATTGTTTAATCACTTCTCCTAATTTTGGATCTGACAGTTGGTGTGCTGAGATGTTTTTTTTTATTTCTTTACCGTTTTCAGTCATGAATACCGCTACCAAGGGACAATTGGGATTTTCTCTAGTGGTTCTTCTAAACTATACGAGTATCGAGAAATTGTGTCAGCCACCACATTGTCACGTCCGGCAACATGTTCTACTGTATAATCAAATTGGTTTAAGTAGACCAGCCATCGTATTACTCGGTTACAGTACATTTTCCATGATTTCAGAAACGTCAGAGAATGATGGTCAGTTCTGATAATGACTTTACTTCCCCTGAGATAAGTTTCAAACTTCTTTAGACAATAAATAATTGCCCACATTTCTTGCTCGGAAACCGTCCATTTCTTTTCAGCTTCTGAAAACCCTTTACTACAGAACCCTATAACGTGATGATTTCCATCTGAATCCATTTGATATAAACAACCTCCCAACGCATAACCGGAACTATCAGTCTGAAGATAATAATCTTACTATCCGGATATTTAAGTACAACAGCGTCTAGGAAAAGAGATTTTATTGAATCAAAGTAAGCTTGTTGTTCTGGCCCCCAATTCCACTTCACTCCTTTATTCAGCAATAAACACAGCGGTTTAGTTGCATGTCCATATTGATTAATAAAACGCCTGTAATAATTGCATAATCCTAAAAATGCTCTCAAATGTTTTACAGTCTTTGGGAAAGGAAATTTTTTTATAGCGTTAAGTTTTTCTTCGTCCATCTCTATACCATCCGGTGAAATTACGTGTCCCAACATTTTTACCTTATGTCGTAAAAATTGGCATTTGTCTAAGTTACACGTAAGTCCCGCTAACTCAAATCTTCCTAGCACCATATCTAGGTGTTCAATGTGTTGTTCTATACTACCTTTACTGTAGCAACACACGTCATCGAGATAGTTAGTACAGAATTCTCTTACTTCTGGTCCCAAGACTATATCCATAGCTCTTGAAAAACCGGAAACTGCTGTTTTTAATCCTTGTGGTAATCGCAAATATACATAAGATTTATTGTTGAAATTAAATCCGGTGTATTTTACGCTTTCTTCATCAAGTGGGATTTGGAAATAAGCGTTATTTAAGTCCAAGGTAGTCATGTATTTAACGCCATGAAATTGTTGTAAAACCTCAGATATTATTGGTGGCTTTTCAGTTTCTGATTCCATGCGAGTGTTCAATTCCCGGGCATCTAATAAGATTCTAACTGACCCGTCCTTTTCAGTGTGTAAGTTAAGGGACTCGCATAAGGGTGGGTGACCTTTTATAATGCCTTGTTTTTCTAACTCTTCTATCTTTTCTCTACCTTCTCTCTATATGCAAATGGTACAGGGTATGGATACTTCGTGAAGGGTGTTTCGTCTACCATATTTATCTTATGTTTATACAATTGCGTGCATCCTAAGACCGGCGAAAATACCTTCTTCCTTTTAAGCAAAACATTAAGGAGCAATTTCGCATCTTTGGGTTCTAAGTTTAATTTATTTACGTACTCCTGAAAGTTAATTTCACATTCTTCTTTGTTTACTTTAATGGAGTCACAAAAATACTCCAATTCATCTTCTTCGTCTAGAGTTTGATCTTTGCAAATAACTCCTGACTCTTCCAGTAAGAATTCCTTGTCTAATGTTCCGATTTTTATTTTAGTCTCAGACGAACAATCGATGGTGACTCGATTTGTTATGATCCAATTGAATCCCAATATAAATGGTCTTATAAGTTTTTCTACAACTAAGCAAGGTGTATTGATAATGTTATTTTCTATCATCAAAGGCACCAAAACCATTTTATTTACTTTATGTGATTTCTGCCCCATAGCTCCTCTTAACTGTATGCTAGAGATCGGAACACTTGGAAAGTTATTCCCTATTGATTTTAGATAGTCAAATGTATCTCTAGATATGGCGGTAATTTGTGACCCAGTATCCAGCAAACATTTATAGGAGTAATTGTTTACACTCATTGTTAGTTCTGGCAAAGTAGGTAACCCTAATCCTATACCACGTTCCTCATATTTTCTATCCTCGAAAATTGAAGACAAACTTAGTTCTTGCGACAATTCTAAATCTCTTTCATATAAGCCAGATCCCAAATAATTTCTAATTGGTTCAATATTGCCCTTTGCGTTAGGGTTCACCTTGTTATCTTTTTCGGTACTAGCGAATCCTATACCATATTTGTTTGTTTGTCCCCTTGCTTCGATTGGTTCGATTATGTTTTTATCTCCTTTTCCTAAGCATTTCCCTGGCGTCCAGCCATATTTTAACATTATCTTAACACTAGCATATTTGTTGACCTGGTTTTCAGCCACGCCCGCCGAGTTTGAGATTATTGACCCAGCGGCATTCAGTTTCCCACGATCCCCTAAAGTAAAGTAAAAAAAGTAAAAATTTGCTTATTCTAATAAGTTTACAATGCTGGATAATTGTTATATTGCATATTTATATCCTCACTTTCAATACTGGTCGGATCTTCTGTCTCGTTCCGTTCTGTCCACTGTTCTTGGCACTCTCTGTAATTCTGCGGTGCTTCTTCTATGGCGGCGAGTTTACCGCAACGCTTTTCCGGCGTACGTGAAGGTCCCGATGGCGTGGGTAATTCCACATTTACTGATTCCAAGTTTCTTAAAAACTCGTTTGCGTCCTTTGCACTACGCCCGCAACTGGTGTTGGTGACCCACAAATTCTTTACATACTGTGGGAAATGTAGCATCAAGTCCTCCACGATGTCTTCAGGACACGACGTCAGCTGTTGAGATTCATGATATAGATCAGCGAAATAATGCGACATCTTCCGTCCATCCTTTGCACTCCATGATCCCGACATAAGTTTCCTTTTTAGCTGATTCTGGACTTCGCGTCCCCAATACTGCCGCAGGAAATCCCGTTTGAAATCATCGAAATTCTTCCAAGTGTGTGAATATAATTTTGACCAACTCAAAACGTGCCCACTTAAACAACTAATAGCCGACTTCAAAGCATTGTCCGTCGAGTAATCTTTAATCTTATATAAATAGTCGTCTAATTCTGTCAAAAGGTGACAGGGTGGGTTTTTCCGTCAAATACAGGCTTAAGTGGTGGCTTTATCAACATTGTTTTTCCCATTGTCTGTTGATTTGGAGAAGGCTCTTCTATCGCCACTAAATCCGGCTCTCCAGAGATATCTGACGCTGCATTTTGCTCTAAGTTCTTCAACCTCTCTATGACTGGTGCTAGCATTTCGGACATAACTGTCCGAAACTCGTCTATACTTTGCGTCGCCTTTCGCTTACGCCCCCGCACAGAAGACTCGTTTTGGCTCATGCTTAGTTATTTTTATATTTGTTATTTTTTTTTTACACTGATAAACAAACACCGGAAAAGTATCTCACTTCACTAAATATATATCTTCAACTTCAATGTTAATTATTCAATGTATATCAGCACTAAGTTTTTTTTAGACACTAATTGTTCACAAAAGTTTTTATTTTTTTCTTCCTTTCAACTTCAGTTTTACTATCTGTAAGAAAATAGTAAAATTTTAATAAACTAAAACGAAAAACAATTAAAACTGAATTTAATACAAATGAATTTAAAATGAAACTTGCCACGCAGAATAATTTACGAGCTACACGGATAGGTAGGCGATAGGACTAGAATAACGCTCTTAAATTTGCGTCTTAATTCATTCGTGAATTAAAGAAGTTACGATTCCTATTGTTTTTCTTTAACCCAGTTTCTTTTTGAACCGTGTTCGAATCAAAATGATTCGCCCTTTCAAGACGTTTCATCTTGGCATCACGGCAGCTAAATGTCTGCCTACCTAATAAAATCTTTAAAGGATTTAATCAAAACTTGGCCTTCGATACCTAACTCGTCTAGTGACCCTCGCGTTGTGAAACGATAAGAACGCGCGCTTCTACATAAAGAAAGAACATTATAAACCTGAAAGAAAATACATGTGTTATAAAATAAAACATAAGATAACATAGGGGCCACTTAGCTGATATAACTCCAGTGTGTCTCGAAAAGCTCCCGGTGAATTTAGCTCTTCTCAGAGCCAAATTTTTACGTTCAATCCAGAAAACACTTCACTTAACATATTTTGGATGTCATGTTGTATTGTTTATTTATCGCGCGGTTAAAGTTTAGTTAGTAGTGTTTTATTTTATTTATTTAACACTTAGATATCCTGAAAAACAAAGACTCAATAAGAAAGGAAGGGGAAAGTGATTGAGTGAGACCTTTAGAGTCTAAAAGGGAACCTAACCACTAGGAATACCCGGGCCTCCCAGCACGCCTCAATAGCCCGGCCATCACACAAAACCTTAAGAGGTTTATGCCTAACCATCCCATTTCTACTCTATAAGACTTCCGAACCATCATCTCAACATTCTGATCACCTCAAAACACATCACACCTTTCGCTAACCTTTCATTCAACCTGCCAGAGTATCCTCTCATACCAATTACCTACGAACTGCAGTCCATTGTACAATTCTAGACTTTGCAACAATGCATAACCATTCTCATATGTATCTGATCAATACTACGCTCTCACTCAGGGCCCAAATTAATGAGCAAGGACTTTTGGATTATTCAAAACATGTTCGAGTCGCAAATGCCCATACCTGGATGAACGCAGCTCGCCAGATGTCTTTATGCATATGTCAAAATGGCGATACATCAATTGGTCAGTCTCTAACCCCTATTCGAGAAATTGTTGTCGAAAAATAATTCAGAACCGTCAACTTTAATATTCAGTGCCCTTTTAACGTGTCAGCACCAAATGTTAAAGCGTATATATCATAAGTTAGAACAAATACCTATCAAGCAAATCAATCAGCCTTACGCATCAACCACATACATAAACTTACACTGCACAAATCATTCGCCTATATACCCTAGTTTACGAATAAAATAAATATAGTTGGCCCTATCCCCTATCAATTTAACTCCTTCCTGCTGATGCCGCATCTGCGCTAGACTTAACAAAAGAAAAGAAAAAAAACATCAAAGTAACTAGATACTCTATCAATATTTTACTGTAGCGTAGACCTCGTAGACCGATGACAACGCAGGAAACTATCCTAACGAGGAAAAATAATTTACTAAAATTATTTACACTCACGGCACTCACAGATAGTAGGTATTTACACTTAGCACTTTCACTCGCGTTGAGACAGCCAAACCATGTCTCTTCTCTTAGATACGTTAGCCGCGCGCGCAAATCGTCAGACTTCCTCGTTTCACCTCGTGTTCTTGGTTATATAACCTCCGCAAAAAAACTTCTAAATCCCGCCCAAAATTTGCAAAATCTAACTAGCTCCCCACCTTATTCCATGCTGTCAATTTGACAAGTTGGGTAATAATGGCAAAATTTATAGTGTTTTGCTTAACACTGCACAAAAACGCCATAATAGCTTGCAGCCCTCGGTCTCACAAATTTTTTCACCAGTAAAGGTTAAGCTACACTTGTCGCGCTCAGAATCTAATCAAGACTATTGTTTAACGAATTTGACCCCTCCTTAATTCGTGCAATATAAGAATAAAACTAGTAAAAAGATAGCCTGCAACATAATTACAATTTCATACAAGTTTATGTATGAAGATATTACGATTTAGACATACCAAAACCTAATCTATGTAATTGGTCCACAAAACAGACTAAAATAAGATTTACTATGTTTTATATGACATAAGTTAAAATCTTACATTAAAAATAACCTGGCGAAATTTTAAATTTATCTCTCTATGTTAATGTGACATTTCCAAACAAAAGTAATGCATTTAATCTTAGAAACAAGTGTGACCCCTCCCTTAAAATTCACATATGTTTGCACTTGTTCTATACTAGTGGATTCGATTTCAAGCTTCTCGCTAGTGCTCTACGTTAATAAGGGGTGTCCACAAATAAATACAATGGGGTGGGTGGGGTCTACCTCCTAGCGGTCCACCCCGGGCAACGTCCTCACAATACGTGTTGGCGGCTGAAGATCCCAAAAGCGGTGGTAGGCCATGAAAGGGGCCGCCTGGCTCGCGACCACCATCCCGCCGGAGTCCGGCGCCAAACAGCCTTGCTGTGTTCCGTCGGTGTGCGGGACTGCCAGTGCCATTGGGGGGTAGCAATGTAGTCAGTTGCGCTGCCGGAACCGGTCTTTGTCTTTAGGTGATGCTGTATCCGGTAACTCGTTTTGGAGGGTAGCGGGATCCGAGGCACGGTCTTAGCCGTTGGCCGACCGCAGTCAGTAGGGGGCCCGACTTGCGCGCTAGCCACGCGCAAAGGCTGCCCCGCCAACTGTGAAAAATCCCGGTATACTCCACCGTGCCAGTTGGCGGCTGGATGGGAGGACCCGGTGGAGTGTTATCGGGGGGGCTCGGGCGTCCCCGCAGTCTCCAAGCGAGTTTCCTCTCTGATCAGTTGAACCGAAAGGTACGAGTAGGGTTTCTAAGCAGCGCCTCGACTATCTTTTCTTTCCCCCACAAAAACTCTTTTAAAAAAACATGAAAAAGCTAAAAAAGAAGAAAAAGTTTGACCAACGGCAACACTTCCTCCCACTCAAAGTGCACCTCACGAACATCCGAGGTTTACACACAAACCTAGACCCGGTCCATCACCACCTGGAGACCGAGAAGCCGCACTTATTCTTCTTAACGGAGACGCAGATAGCAACACCGTTGGACGTGGCATACCTCAACTACCCTGGTTACACTCTTGAGCACAAGTTTAAGAAGCGTGCAGGGGTCTGTGTGTATGTTCGCGATGACGTTTGCTGTAAGCGTCTCCGTGGCTTTGAGAATTCAGGGTTTCCCGTGCTGTGGCTTTTGGTTGACACTGGAGTAGAAAACTCTACGCCAGTGTTTATCGTTCGCACAGCGGAGATCAGGAGACGACTAGACTCATGGAGTACCTCTCTGAGACGGCAGATACAGCAATTCAGCGATATCCAACAGCAGAGCTTGTTTTTCTGGGGGACTTCAATGCTCACCATAAAGAGTGGCTGTTCCCATACCAGAAAACTGACCATGCTGGGCGAGAGGCGCGTAAACTAGCATTGGCGCTAGATCTCACCCAGCTGGTGGAACAAGCGACGCGAATACCAGATATCACAGACCACACACCCAATTGCCTGGACCTTCTGCTGACAACTGATCCGCACAGACATTCGGTTTCGGTCTCGGCTCCGCTGGGATCATCCGACCACTGTGTGGTGAAATCCGTGTCCATCTGCTCTCCTCCGGATTACACCCCTAGGGGCACGAGGAGAGTATGGCGATACGAGTCAGCAGACTGGGACGAGATGCGTGCTTTCTTTGCTTCATACCCGTGGCGGCAAATGTGTTTCTCTTCGGAAGACCCTCATACGTCGCTGATGCGATCACAGCTGTAATCCGGCAGGGAATGGAATATTTCATTCCTTTCTCCGATATCCTGCTCGGTTATAAAGCCCAACCTTGGTTCAATGCGGACTGTGCTCGAGCTGAGGCTCGTAAACAGTCCGCTTACTTGGGGTAAAAGCTCGTGATCGAAAAGTGCGAGCGAGAAGAGTGCGAGCAAAGAAGAGAGCATATAATGCCGCCGCCAGGTATTGCAAACGGGTGCTACGAAAAGCTAGGTTCGACCATATTAGCCGTATTGGGGCAAAGCTTGCATCACACCCACCGGGTAGTAAGCAGTTCTGGTCCTTTCGAAATCAGTCGAATCCAACTTCTGCCGTCCCTCACTACCTCCAATGCAGAAACCTGATGGGTCGCTTGCCCACACCGCGGCAGAGAAAGCAAATTTATTTGCCGATCTGTTTGCGAGCAACTCTCGTATAGACGCTGGCTCGAAATATCCACCCACCTTACCTCACTGTGATTCTTTGATGTCTGAGATCACAGTGCACAATAAAGAGGTCCGTAGAGCCCTTCGCAGTCTGGACGTGAACAAGGCCAGTGGTCCTGATGGCATACCAGCAAGATTGTTGAGGTATTGTGCGCCTGAGTTGTCTCCTGTACTGACACGCTTGTACCGCTCTCTCGTGTCAAAAATTGTACCAAAATCTTGGAAGCTTGCCAATGTGCAACCTGTGCCCAAGAAGGGTAGCCGTGCCGACCCTAGCAACTATCGACCGATCGCCATCACTTCCGTACTCTGTAAGGTTATGGAAAGAGTTCTGAACTGCAAACTGCTTTCGTACCTCGAAGACAATGATCTTCTCAGTGATTGTCAATATGGCTTCCGCCGAGGGCGTTCCACGGGAGATCTTCTAGTGTACGTAACGCATTGCTGGGGCGAGGCCATTGAAAACCACGGCGAAGCAATAGCAGTGTCGCTGGACATTTCAAAGGCCTTCGATAGGGTGTGGCATGCGAGTCTGTTGAGCAAGCTTCCAGCGTACGGCATACCCACTGGCTTCTGTAGCTGGGTGGCTGACTTCCTGAGTGAACGGTCGATCCGAGTGGTCATAGACGGCTGCTCCTCTGACCTCAAGGCTATTGACGCCGGAGTTCCTCAGGGTCTGTACTCTCCGCGACGCTTTTCCTGCTGCACATCAATGACCTTCTATCTTCAGGAATTGTTGGGTACGCAGATGACAGTACTGTCACCGAGAAATATCTGTCCGGCGCAGGAGCCAGTGGTGATGAAATCCAAAGATTGAGAAAGGCTATGATTGAGCGTACGAGCCTGACGTTAAGTAACGTCTCCCAGTGGGGCGAAGACAATCTCGTCAGCTTCAATGCTTCAAAAACGCAGGCGTGTCTTTTCTCCGCAAAAAGGAGTCCTTTCACCTTTTCTCCTACTTTTCGGGGTACATCTGTTCCAGTGACCAACACTCTTCAACTCCTTGGCATGGAGTTGTCCTCTGACCTCAACTTCGGCACCACCATCGAGTCCAAGGCTCAAATTGCAGCTAGAAAGTTGGGCGTCCTGAATAAAGTCAAGCGGTACTTCACGCCTGAACAGCTTCTAACTCTTTATAAAGCTCAAGTCCGATCTTGCATGGAGTACTGCTGTCACCTTTGGGATGGCTCGGCTAAATACCAACTTGCTGCACTGGATTCGGTGGAACGCAGAGCCAAGAGATTAATAGGCGATAAAAAACTGGTGGCGACCAAGCTTCACAGCCTGGCTCACCGCCGCAAGGTTGCTTGCCTATCGGTCTTCTACAGATTGTACTTCGGAGAGTGTGCGCGTGAGCTGCATGAGCTCATACCACCGTCTCCTTTCTTCCATCGGACATCCAGACGCACGGCCGGCTACCATCCGTTCTTAGTTGATATACCCACATTACGCACTAAGCGCTTCAAATCATCTTTCATTATGCGCACGGCTAAAGAATGGAATTCCCTGCCTGCGTCTGTATTTCCGAGTGCATATAACCTGAATCTCTTTAAGTCTAGAGTGAATAGGCATCTTCTGGGCAAGCTCGCTCCACCGTAGATCCCATCTCTGCTCTAGGGTAAGATTGGGGTCAAGAGTAAGCCCATCATAAATAAAAAAAAAAAAAAAAAAAAAAATATTAAAAATGTGATTAATTAAATTACACATGATTTATGATTTAACCAAAGCAGAGCTTGTATTGCCTGTGGTACACTACCATCAGCTTAATAATTCAATTCGAAACCATTAAATGAATTTTCTTAGGCTTATGGTATAACTTTAAATGAGACTCTTAATTTAGTAAATTCAAATGTTAGTAGTGTCTACTTCGTACAATATTCCAATATAATTCTCCACATTTTTCGAATGAGGTAGCCCTGAGCTAGAGTGTAAGGCACAATAAATATGCATGCATTGACAGCCACTGATTAGCAGAGACGCATAATGACACACTTAACAAGTGTAAGTTAAATAAGTTTACACCAACCTTACGTGCCTAGTAACTAAGATCATTTTATTTTAAATTAACAGAAACCTTGAGTTTGTAAATGTCATAGGTTATTAATTTAAAAATCTCACGCTGTGCTCGTTTCTTTCTTACATATTAAGGGCAGTGGTTGTAGGGGCATAGCTCCGCCTTTTAAAAGACAAGGACACAAGATACGTTATGTTTACGAAAAATTGAGATAGCCTAAGAACGTTTTTTTTGTGACTAATTAGTTCATTTAGGCCTAGAATTATTAAGAAACTGAGATAGGTAATATTGTTAGTAATATTACTAAAGTTACACCATCCAACTGCTCCGTGGTGTAAGACAGGGTGACGTTATATCCCCGAAACTCTTCACCAACGCATTGGAGGATGTCTTCAAAACTCTACAGTGGGATGGACTGAGCATCAACGTCAACGGCGAAAGTCTCACGCATCTCCGCTTTGCCGACGACATAGTCATAATGGCCGAATCGCTGCAGGACCTGCAAAAAATGCTATCTAGTCTTAACTCTGCCTCGAGACGTGTTGGACTTGGGATGAACTTGGATAAGACGAAGGTCATGTTCAATCAACACATAATCCCCGAGCCGGTCTCCGTCGAAGGTGTAGTCCTTGAAGTTGTCCAGAAATATGTGTACCTTGGGCAAATTCTGCAGATGGGGAGAGACAACTTTGAGGCTGAAATCACCAGAAGAGTGCAGCTTGGCTGGGTAGCATTTGGAAAGCTGCGTCACATCCTCGAATCATCTTTGCCACAATGCCTCAAGACCAAGGTGTTCGATCAATGCGTCCTACCAGTCATGACCTACGGAGCCGAGACGTGGTACTTGACAGTAAAACTGGCCCACCGGCTACATGTCACTCAGAGAGCTATGGAAAGGTCTATGCTTGGTATCTCTATAATGGATAAAGTCCGGAATGAGGCCATCCGAAAAAAGACCAAAGTGACGGACATAGTCTGGAAATGTAGCAAGCTGAAGTGGCAGTGGGCTGGCCACATTTGTCGTAGAACCGATGAACGGTGGAGTAAGCTGGTTCTCGAGTGGAGGCCGCAAACGTAGCGTTGGGCGCCCTCCGGCCAGATGGACCGATGACTTAAAAAAGGCGGCTGGTAGCGACTGGATGGCAAAAACGGGAGATCGTGCCTTATGGCGTTCCCTGGGGGAGGCCTTCGTCCAGCAGTGGACTGCAATAGGCTGAAATAGAAATAGAACCTTTGTAGGTGGTGTGTAGTGGCAACATTACTCAGTAATTATAACAAATTAATAAGTAACTTATTTTATTCCTCGAAAACAAAAAATGGTTTTTTTTTAGTTTGTGGCATTAGAATTTCTTTATGCCAGTGTCATGTAAAGGAAAAAATTGCGCTTCGAATAAGTGGAATAAGCCCTTCAACCTCTTTTTGATGTTTCCCTGGCACAGTGTAGAATGAAGATTTTTCAACATTGTTAGGCGGAGTGTCGTGAGTGGCATTATGCGCAGTCACGCCGGGATCACGGGGATTGTATCCTAAAACAGGATCGAGTGGCGCCGCCTGTCGAGCGTCGCCTGAATTAAATGGAGTGTCCCGCGGAACGCATAATCACCCGGGATGACATCTTTATGCTGTTAGAGAGAGTTGTATATTAATATTTTTCAACCCTTTTAGGTGGAGTGTAGTGGCAACATTACGCAGTAATCATAGCAAATTAATAAGTAACTTATTTTATTCCTCGAAAACAAAAAATTGCGCTCCGAATAAGTGGAATAAGCCCTTTCAACCTCTTTTTGTTTTTTGCCTGGCACAGTGTAGAATGACGATTTTCAACATATTTAGGTGAAGTAGAGTGGCAACATTATGCGTCATACAATCAGAACAAATTAAAAAGAAAGTTAGGTATTTTACTCCTATTTAAAAAAATGCGCTTCGAATAACTGGAATAAGCCCTTCAAACCTCTTTTTGTTTTTTGCCTGGAGAGTTGCATATTGTACATTTGAGTTTCAAACGTTACCTATGCCAAACGGTTTGACAGACGCATCCGTCGAAGCAGCGTTGTGCGATGCCGTTTGACATAAACTGTATTCTCGCCTAAAAGTATCTACTTCAAAATAAAGTTTCTTGTAGCATCATCCGTACGATAAATGGAGAGTCCCGCGGAACGCATAATCACCCGGGATGACATCTTTATGCTGTTAGAGAGTTGTATATTTTAGGTTTGGGTTTGGTAAGTACAAGTAAATAATTGCGGTAATAAAAAGAAGTCCTAAAACTAAAACACGACTACTGAGAGATCGCGCTCTAAAAAGGAAGAAACAAGAAATTTTAAATAATAACTACACACAATTGAATGCCTCTATCGTCCACAAAAGTGATACAAAGCTTACACCTATAATTGTTTATTTACGTGGAAATTTAACATAATTAAATTCCTAGTGGTTTTGTGGTGATAGCTGTAGTCGTATGCCACGTACTCCAGTACTTTGTTTGTACGTATTAAAAAAGGCAAAGTGGCATACGACTACAGCTATCACCACAAAACCACTAGGAATTTAATTATGTTAAATTTCCACGTAAATAAACAATTATAGGTGTAAGCTTTGTATCACTTTTGTGGACGATAGAGGCATTCAATTGTGTGTAGTTATTATTTAAAATTTCTTGTTTCTTCCTTTTTAGAGCGCGATCTCTCAGTAGTCGTGTTTTAGTTTTAGGACTTCTTTTTATTTAAAATATTTTGGGGTTATATTGTAAATTCCAAACATCCCATTTATACCAAAGAATACTAAATGAATGGTGCTCGCGTAGTACTGTAGCAGATGTGGAAAATGTACTTAGTTCAAAACGTGAACAAGTAATTATGTACCTAAGTAAAAATGAATATGACAAGTAGATGGTTGGTGTCAGTTTTACCTCTTAAGTAGATGTCCACGTTTCTTTTTCTATGAGGGGGGCAAGCTCCCCTCAACCCTCCGAGTCGCTGGTTGGTGTTAGTTTTACTTGTAAAGTAGATGACCACGTCTCTTTTTTAATGAGGGAGGCAAGCCCCCCTCAACCCCCCGAGTCGCTGGTTGGTGTGAGTTTTACTTCTAAAGTAGATGACCCCACGGTTCTTTTTTCTGTGAGGGGGCAAGCCCCCCTCAATAACCCAAGTAGATGGTTGGTGCGAGTTTTACTTCTAAAATAGATGTCCACGTCTCTTTTTTCCCCCAAGTAGATTGTTGGTGCAAGTTTTACTTCTAAAGTAGATGACCACGTCTCTTTCTTCAGTGAGTGGGGCAAGCCCCCTCAACCCTCCGAGTCACTGGTTGGTGTTAGTTTTACTTTTGAAGCAGATGACCACGTTTCTTTTTTCAATGAGGGGGGCAAGCCCCCCCCTCAACCCCCGAGTCACTGGTTGGTGTGAGTTTTACTTTAAAAGCAGAAGAACACGTATCTTTTTTCTATGAGGGGGGCAAGCCCCCCTCAAACCCCCCGAGTAGATGGCTGGTGCGAGTTTTACTTTTAAAGTAGATGACCAAGTTTCTTTTTTCTGTGAGGGGGGCAAGCCCCCCTCAACCCCCCGAGTCGCTGGTTGGTGTGAGATTTACTTGTAAAGTAGATGACCACGTCTCTTTTTTCAATGAGAGGGACAAGCCCCCCTCCACCCCCCGAGTCGCTGGTTGGTGTGAGTTTTACTTTTAAAACAAATGACCACGTTTCTTTTTTCTATAAGGAGGGCAAACCCCCCTCAACCCGCTGAGTAGATGGCTGGTGCGAGTTTTACTTCTAAAGTAGATGACCAAGTTTTTTTTTCTGTGACGGAGGCAAGCCCTCCTCAACCCCCCGAGTCGCTGGTTGGTGTGAGTTTTACTTCTATAATAGATGTCCACGTTTCTTTTTTCCCCCAAGTAGATGGTTGGTGCAAGTTTTACTTGTAAAGTAGATGACCACGTTTCTTGTTTTCTATGAGAGGGACAAGCCCCCCTTAACCCCCGAGTCGCTGGTTTGAGCGAGTTTTACTTCTAAAGTAGATGTTCAAGTTAATTTTTTCCCGCGTCTTTGATTGGTGCTGAAGTAGATGTCCACGTTTCTTTTTTCTGTGAAGGGAGGCCGAGTAGATGTGTAGCGCTAGTTGTACTTCTTCATTAGTCCGTGTTTCGTTTCTCTTTTTTTTTTCGTTTTCCCGAGACGAGTCGATGGTTGTGTGTGAGTAGCAAAAAGTTGTACATATAGGTACATAAAAGATCTTTTACATTAATATCTTCGCTGCGTATACGCACTTAGTAGGTGCCTGTACACGCTCCGGTTTGTAGATATTGTATGAGTCTATGCGTACAAGTCAATTAAATCAAATAAATTTGACAAGTCCGAGTCAAATAAATTCAAATATAACGTAATTGTGTGCCAATATGGTGGTAGATGGTGGTAGTGCGATACCTTATAGGGAGTAACGGAAAGGGTATAATAAGCCGAAAGGAGATCAAGGTACTCTTGAAACTGAACAACTTTCCCCATGGAACATGGGTCGAGATATGAAAAAAAATATGGACCTCCCATAGTAAATCAATTAGCTCTTCGGCGATTTTGTATGGGAGGTCCAAATTTTTTTTTCATATTTCGACCCATGTTCCATGGGGAAAGTTGTTCAGTTTCATGAGTACCTTGACCTTCTTTCGGTTTGTTATACCCTTTCCGTTACTCCCTATAAGGTATTGCACTACCACCATCTACCTGTTTGGGTCGGGTTTATCCCTCGGTCGCCTCTTACGACCCTCACGGGAAGAGAGGGGGTGGTGCTATTCTACTCTGCCGGCACCACACGGCAAATCTTTGTTATCTGATAAAGTATACGTTTTCTAGGAAAAATATATATGTCGCAGGAATCTAGCGAAATCCGGTAATTCGCGAAATCCCTAGGCCCTTCGCGAAGAGCCGGATAATAGCGAAATGCATGATTCGTAGCCGAATCCGCTACGCACCTGCTACGAAAGGTTCCATTTATGCAGCAAAGGTTCCATATGCTGATCAGGTGGTTCAGCCTGCAATTGCCTACTCACTCATGTCAGCGGCCCACGGAACGCCCAGTGTCGTAAGGGTTCTTCGGGTGGTCATGATCATTCCCATGATTATGATTATGGTTATGATTATGATAACATTATGATTATAATTATGACCATGGCCATGACCATGGTCATAATTATAATTATAATCATGATAATCATAATCATAATCATAATCATAATCATAATCATAATCATAATCATAATCATAATCATAATCATAATCATAATCATAATCATAATCATAATCATGGGCATGATCATGACCACCCGAAGAACCCTTACGACACTGGGCGTTCCGTGGGCCGCTGACATGAATGAGTAGGCAATTGCAGGCTGAACCACCTGATCAGCATATTATGGAACCTTTGCTGCATAAATGGAACCTTTCGTAGCAGGTGCGTAGCGGATTCGGCTACGAATCATGCATTTCGCTATTATCCGGCTCTTCGCGAAGGGCCTAGGGATTTCGCGAATTACCGGATTTCGCTAGACTCCTGCGACATATACATTTCTGAATTATGCTATTAAAGCCCTTTCGTTTGATACCCAACACGATATCACTTGAAGAAAATTAAATTTTAGTTTGCAACTTTATGCGCTCTAGAGGGCGCCATAATCAATTTATTGTGACAATATATAGCCTATAACCATCGCCCTGTTTAAACGCTTCTTTTGACACCTCATTTGTCAAATTCTGATAAGTAGTTTGTGAGTTATAAGGGAACAGACGAAATTATTCCACATACATACATACATACATACATACATACATACATACATACATACCGGTCAAAATCATAACACTCCTTTTTGCTTCGCCGTAGTCGTGTAAAAACTACCATAGTTTTTCCATTGGAGTTCTATTCTACCTATGAAAAGCTGCTATTATATTTGAATTCAAAACAGCTTTATTTGTAGACAACACTTAACCCCCTTTTCATTCAAGCAGAAAGTATCCTATGATTTGATACACTAACCCTCATGTCCTTTCTCCACTTATCTGCGAAAACGGCTTACAAGCCCCAGGGGTTCCCGTTTATCAGCCCAATAAAACTACCAGCAATCGCCTACGTCTTGGCATCTTGATGTAACCGGATGCTGAGTTTCACTGTTATTGTCATGTAACACTCACATCGAGATCCACCACTGACAAAGTTTTGGATTAGCCTTGCATAGAAAGACTTTTGTTCTTCAGTTATTTTAAACTGAAAAATACTTCTAAAATATGAGTGAGCTCATTAAACTGACGTCAGATTTTACAGTTGGTCCTGACACCTTGAAGTGAGGAGGAGTTTATGCGTACTCGGGAAAAAAGGGATCTGTCACGTCACGTTATTGTTTTCCGTCAGTTTGTATGAGAAGGCAATGGAATTTTGCCCGACATATTCAAACGCATCAACTCAAAGGAAGGCGTGAAACACACGTATCTAGCATCCGTTTATCCGTTATTTCGAATGCATTGAGATGATACTAATTTCGGGCGTATTCACATAAAAATACAATACTTTTCCCGATTTTTATGAAAAAAGGTGGAAAATAGTTTTTTATGCAACTTAAAGCGCAAACGCTACATGTGTTTTTCGCCTAAGCAGTAGCTGTCTGAAAAACCATTTCTGTCAATAATGGCTTCACAAATTGGACAGAAAATATAACCTAGGTGCGGAAGCAGAAAACCACAGGATTGGCTGGAGAAGTGGGACGGATTCAAAACATTAATCTTTCAGGTTGAACTATTTATATTCAGAAATTTACTATTTCAAGCGTGCGGGAAACTCGATTTTTCATTAGTTAGACTAAATTCAGGATCGCTTCGTAAAACTTTAAATATATTTTTAGGGTTGACCTAATTCTATCTGTATCAGCATTCAGCTCCGTATAGCCTACATTTGTGGATTCGGTTCCTTAATTATTTGATAACGCTCCACGTTCTGTAAGCAAGTAGGTCAATTCTGAAATGTAACTAATGTGCAGCAGATACTGTTAGTAGTGCTGGATGCAGCCGTCTTTGTTCATTCAGAAACCATGAATTATAATTACCTATTATAAAATAAAATTATACACTGTCCCTGTTTATGTACCTATGTATATTTAATTTTTAATTTTAAGTGGAATTACATCAGATTTTCTTGTGTTCTTCCATTATACCTAAGCACTACGCATAATCAATACATAGTATAAAGTCCCTTCCCGTGTCTGTATGTATGTTTCCTTATATCTTTAAAACCCCTCAACGGATTTTGATGCGGATTCCTTATATCTTTAAAACCCCGCAACGGATTTTAGTATATAGAGTAAGTTAAGGGGCAGGCTTTTAAATATTTTTTTACTTCACATTTTAACCCCCAAAGGGGTAAAAAAGGGGTTAGAAGTTTGTATGAAAAATCATTATTTTTAAATGCGATCTGTTTCAAAATTTGTGATTACATCAAAGAGCTAAAATAATTAAACACGTGTTTCAGGGATTATCGATTTTTAACCCATAAAGGGATAAGAAAGGGGTTAAAAGTTTGTATGGAAAATCTTTATTTTAAAATACGATCTCTTTCAAAATTTGCGATTAGACCATAACCTAAAAAAAGGAAATACGTGTTTCAGGGATTTTCGATATTTAACCCCTAAAGGGGTAAAAAAGGGTTTAAAAGTTTGTATGAGAAATCATTATTTTTAAATGTGATCTGTTTCAAAATTTGCGATTAGATCAAAGAGCTGAAAAAATTGAGTACATGTTCAAATAAATACAAATACAATCCATTTATTTCCACAAAATTGGTATCACAACACAAATTACAATAATATCGTAGGTACAATTCATGAGGCAGTTTTACAAAGGAACTAGATATTCGTTAGGTACATTAGTGGAAGAAAGGTGTGGCCACAGCATAGCTGATTTTAAGTCCACCCTAAGTCAAAGAGTGAAAGTACATGTTTCAGGGATTTTCGATTTTTAACCCGTAAAGGGGTAAAAAAGGGGTTAACAGTTTGTACAGAAAATCATTATTTTTAAATGCGATCTGTTCAAAAATTTGCGATTAGATCAAACAGCTAAAAAAAGAAATACGTGTTTCAAGGATTTTCGATTTTTAACCCCTAAAGGGGTAAAAAGGGGTTAAAAGTTGTATGGACAATCAATATTTTTAAAATGCGATTTGTTTAAAATTTTTGATTAGATGAAAAAGATAAAATAATGAAATACGTGTTTCCGGGATTTTCGGTTTTCAACCTCTAAAAGGGGTAAAAAAAGGGGTTAAAAGTTTGTAAGGAAAATCATGATTTTTAAATGCGATCTGTTACAAAACTTGCAATTACATCAAACAGCTAAATAAATTGAGTACGAGTTTCAGGGATTTTCGATTTATAGTCCCTAAAGGTCTAACCTAACCTAACCTAACCCATGTTGCAGCGGGTGAAACCGCTGACGGGCAGCTAGTTTGTAATAATATAATGAGGAGTAAATGTATGAACACACAAAATGATGCTGACGACACATAGGTAATACATATATTTACGAAAAAAAGGTTTGACAATTTCGCCGATCGAGTTGAATATACTACTCAGTAGGTTAAAGAGCCGCCATAGTTAGTCATAGTCGTCTATCGGGTTTGAATAGCGCTCTATTTTCTGATATTGTTTATCTATTTCCCGAAAGTTTCATCACACAGTTCGAACCAATAGATTCAACTCGCTTGCAAACCCGTTTATAAATAGCAACAGAAGCATAACAAACTCGGCCCTCAAACGTGTCGACACGGTCGCATCCCGGTACATTATTAACGAGGTTTATATGAAGGTGTCAGTTAATGATAACGTTAACTAGAATTCGTAATGGGGAGCCCAGCTGTATGGCGGGCGTCCCGAGTTATGTCCCGCGCGAGACAGGAGCCCGATTAAAAATGCAGCACTTCAAAACGAGGTGGAATCGGCACCGACGTCGGCGCGCACGCTGCCCCAGTGTGAACAATACCCTCCGCTCGGGCAGTTGCCTGCACCGCGCACCACAACGACCCTTAAAAACTTTGTTTTACCGCGCGTGATAGTGCTAAGTGCATCGTCAACCACACGGATTGTACCCAACGACACAACTTAATCAGCGTGATGTCGGCTTTACGCTATATTGGTTTGTGTGAAAACCCTTTACACGACAACAGTTATTTTCGGGCATGAGTTAATTAAAGCCTGCACACGAATAGCATTTTGTGCAATGCCCATCACATTAAATATGCACGTCCGAGGCTTCCGCGTCACTGTAAACGAGACGTAAAACCTAATTTAACCATTTCAACCGATCACTTAAAAACTTGGCATTTACTTTTAGATTACCAAAATGGATCTAATTTTAAATACTGTAAAAGCGAGCAAGTAGAGTAGCTATGAAAGTCAGTATTTTATTTACGGAAAGCATTGCGATATCGGCTAGTATTCGCCGAGCTATTTTCGCACTTTATCGTTTATTGCGCTAGCCGGCAGCAAGCGGCGGCGGCGGCGGCGGCATGTCGTGGCGACAGCATGACGGCAGCAGCGCGGCACAGGGCGCGGCGCGGCGCGGGGCGGCGAGAAGGCGCGACGCGGGAGTCGCGTGGCCACTCCACCGCCTGATATTATATTCTGGAGCACGCCACCTCGCCTCACGCCTCGCGCCAGATATTTCGAGTGCTGCTTCCACCACCTATGAACTCACCTAGTCTCAGTCATAGAACAGGCCCGGTGCAGCCGCCCGCATTGCTAATATCTAACGATTATTTCATTTAAAACTTGCGCCAAACGAGCAAAGCGCGCTACGGCTACGGTCGTGTTTATCTATACGTGTGTACAGATAGTAGAGTGAATGTTGCCTGTGTGAAAATTTTTGTAAGAATTCCCATTCGCAAGTTTCACCAAGTTCAAGAGCGAGGCGACAAACTTGGCAAGCATTACTGAAATCAGTTGATGTTTTATTCATAAGAACTTTGTACTCCAGCAGGACAACGTGCCTTCATGTTGAAGTCACACAGCTCTTTTGACGCCTTACAAAACATCCTTGAGGTTAAGAAGGTTTTGAAGATAGATATAAACTTTAAAAGTACGTACGTACCAAAGTAATAATAATAGTAAATATGTACGTAAAAGTAATAATAAATACGTACGTACAAATAGTAATATACCTACCTATTACCGACTTTCATAGCCCAAGTAGATACCAGTTTATACAAGTTACTAAAATACAAAAAGTATGGTAACTCAAAAGCAGCACAGCTGCACATGTTTTCCCATGGAAGTAAAATAACTTTCCTACAACCAAAATAGCTACTCAAGAAATAATGAACCAGTACAGTAGGTATCTACTCTACCTGCACTCTACTGATTCATCTCTTGAAGAAAGCTTTTACTGTTTCAGTGTTCCCAAAACATGTTTTTAATGTTTCTATAATAATAGGTACGTACACTTTTAAAAAACAATAGTTTGATTTCCCTTGCTAGGTAATTAAGTACGAAGGTTTGTTCATTGGTGTAAACAGACCAATGTATCAATCGTCAATTAATAAATTATTTCAACTATAATTTATAGGCATCCATTTTCGTCCCACGGCCTATTTTATAGTATCGACCTGAAGAGGGAAAGCCGCTACAAAGCCTAGTGTCGTGATAGTCTACATATTGATACTTATATCGCAACTACACTTGCCCTAGGTATACTAAGAAAACGTAGGCCGTCTCTATCTAGGTAGTCTGCAATATTGTTGAATTTATATTAAGGGACCAAATTAACTTGCATATCAACCGCGGAATTTTGCATTGTATGAGATATGACTTCAAAAACTTTGATGTCATATTATTTCAATTAATCTACTTTCAACTAAACTACAAAAAACTTTCTTTGATGGGCCAGACCGCAGGTCTTATGCATGGTCAAATCGTAAACATACCTAGTATAAAAATATCTTACTGCAATGAAGCGGGTAAATAATACCTACACTTCAAACTATGTTTGCCATGTAAAAGCACCTCTTGAACATTGAATAAAACGAGGAATAATCCTTACATACGCAACCACAATATACCTACCATCATTATCATCGTAGGCATGTGCTACGAGTGTACAAAGAGCGTTGACAATTTAACAGTTTGCAAAACTTAAGACTTCGCTCTACATACGCGTATGAATTCGTAAAAAACAGATTTCATCGCACTGCAGGATAGTAAGTAAACAAAGAGCTTTGTAGCAGTGACAAAGTTATTAACAATATTCTCAGCGTATTCATTAGTCGGCTGCCGTTCATTAGTACCGTAGCGTAGTGCAGCGCGCCACCGCCACCGCCCCACCGCGCCGCCTTGATCCGCACTTGTTTTTCATACGTACAATTACGATACGAATACGAGTGCACATCGCATTGATATTGTTGACGATTTTTTATCGTAAACATGGCAAAGCTCATATCCCTGGAAGCAAACCATTAGACACACCAAAAATTACCAAAGGTTAACCTTTGTCATGAGTCCAGGTTTTTAGAAAATATTGTTTCAATATCTTCATTGAAAATTAGTTGTGAAGGAACAGGGCAAAATTTTCAAATTTTCTTCAAGAATATACTTATATAGAAATACCTGTTGGCCATGAACAACTTTTATCAAAATATCGAAAATGGGAAATGTTTTTTTTTTCAAGTTTATCACTTTTTGGTTATTATGATATAAACCTTTTTCGATTTTTTGATAGGCTCCTAACACATTAAATAAAATTGGTGTCCACACACTGTTAGGGAGAAAAAAACAGTAAATCTAGGAGTGTAAAATTGCAAACAAACCAGAAGAGCACACACATTGTTGTAAAATAAAAAGCAATAGTTCTTGTTTGTTTACGAGAGCACGGAATATGCTTGCGGTGGCGAGGTTATTTGGACCGGACCACCTGCCTTCCCTGAGATATCGGTTTTACATAAGTCGCACTTTGTTGTTTATACCGCCTGAACCGTGCGAGATTCTCCTAGGATTTCGGGGAAGACGACCTACTTCTGCATTCCATTTCAGCGTAAAATTACAAAATAATTGTTAGCTTCTGCCGCAGAACCGTGCGCGTTCTTGTATTCGGCGGTCGGTTCCAACACACATGGCGTCCGTTGCTGCGATTTCTCTAAAAGCGAATGTTGACGCAAGAGCAATGCATAAGCTCGCCTTGTCATCTACCTCTCTTACACTTAATATGATAGATAATTTATCTCTTTTGAACTAACGGACGTCACATGTGGAATTTGCCTTAGGTATATGCACAAGTTCAAATCCATTTCATGTCATATTTATATTTTCGTATAATTTCTGAAGGAGATAACTTACATAGAATGAGAATGATTATAGGTTTGGGATGTCAAATTTCATCTTGAATAAAGATTAATTTGTATAAACAAGCAAATAATTATGGCAGACAGTGAATAAGGCATTAATCTGTTTGAATTGTCTTGACTTATCACATTCCATTAGGCCGTAATTAACGTTAACTGTAATCCGTTGTTACAGGATCTCGGCGGATTTCAATAATCTGATAAGATAGAGGGTCTCAGTGATGAGCGTAGCGGGTGCAGAGGCAACTCCGGGCGCGATCCACGGCTGGGGATGCACGCCCACGGGCGACCCGCCGTCTGCCGCTGTCTCCTCTACTGAACAAGAACAAACACCACCAAAATGCCTTCCCGCGACGCTTCGAAGAGGCTGGAGGCGAACCGCGCTATATTGCATTATAGTCCTATTGATGATATTAGTATTTTTAAACTTAGCACTCACTCTGTGGATTATTAGTGCTTTAAAATTAAGCCCGGTAAATACTGGTTATTTCACCCTTTACATCTTTTCTAAACCGTAATATTTTTTAATAACAAAGGGTATTTTTTTCAGTCAGGAATCGGCCCTATAAAGATAGTGCGTGGCGGCGTCCAGTTGTCAGGCCACGCGTGGATAGTGGACAAGCTGGTATCGTCCACGATCGCGTCGCAGCCCTCGCACCCCATCACCGTGCACTCTCACCGCAATTTCACCGTGCTTGTCTCCGAACCTCACCAGCCGGATCATGCCAAGCTGCTGATTAGTAAGTACCTGTATAAAAAAGCTACCGAGTTATCATCATCGAATATCCACTGGGTCTCCTGTAGGCGCCTCTACAGACCATGATTACCGCCGACTATATTAAACGACTGCCTGTACGTGACCCTTATTAGGACGTTGGCAGACCTGTTAGGATGTACACATCTAAGGTACACAGTACCTCATCACACAGTAAACTTAAAAGAGAAGCACAGATTTTACATAATTATATGTGTGTATAGATAACCTTCAACCAAAATTCTTTCCAGAACGCGACCTTGTCGAATGTAGCGGCCGAGCGTTCCACGTGGAAGACTCACGCGGAAACAGTGTGTTCCACGCGTCAAGAGATGAAGTTCGCGTAGCAGCTGACACGTTTGCCATAGACAGTGATGGTGGCCTCACCGTCAAGAGCGCGGTGCAGACTCCAGCCGTGAGAGCACCGCCTGGTTCAGATCTACAGTAAGTAATGTTCATCCTTCAGAAATTCCCTATCGTTCACCAGATGAAGTTCGCGTGGCAGCTGACACGTTTGCCATAGACAGTGTTGGTGGCCTCACCCTCAAGAGCGCGGTGCAAACTCCAGCCGTGAGGGCGCCGCCTGGTTCAGATCTGCAGTAAGTAATGTTCATCCTTCAGTCCCTATCGTCCACTAGATGAGGTTCGCCTGGCAGCCGACACGTTTGCCATAGACAGTGATGGTGGTCTCACCGTCAAGAGCGCGGTGCAGACTCCAGCCGTGAGGGCGCCGCCTGGTTCAGATCTACAGTAAGTAATGTTCATCCTTCAGTCCCTATCGTCCACTAGATGAGGTTCGCGTGGCAGCTGACACGTTTGCCATAGACAGTGATGGTGGCCTCACCGTCAAGAGCGCGGTGCAGACTCCAGCCGTGAGGGCGCCGCCTGGTTCAGATCTACAGCAAGTCTTGAGTTTCCTACAGTACCAGTGAGTTTTTAATAGATGAGGTCTTTAGTCGTGAGAATGGATTTTCTATAATGCTTTTGTGTAGCAAAGAAGAGAGTAGGCGAGACCCACACGTAACGTCCGTTGTTGCGCTATTTTAGCCATCGTCTGTCAGATTCATACATACCATCCGTCTGACTCATACTAAAAATAGCAACGCATTTTACATGTAGGTCTCTGTATGAAAATCATCATTAGAAATTACCTGTTTTAGAAAATAATATAATTTTTTACAGCCTGAGGTAACCTAAAACTTTGAAAAGATACTCCAACCATCACAAGTTCGTAATAGTTACAAACTTTTACGAACGCGTATCTCGTATCGTAAACTTTTATGAAGAAACGGGGAGAAATAGTATTTTTAGCATATCAAAACGTAAGATCTGGGTATATAGCGCGCGTATAGGTACCGAAATAAACTGTTTGTTGCAGCGGAAAATCAATACGAGACCTTCTGGCCTGAATACTGCATCTAACAACACCTCATATGCTATCAGAGTACTGCTGATAAGTAAAATAGATACTACATTATATTCATACTTACTGTAATCTTTTATAGGCTGGAATCTGCGACCAGACGATTGGAGCTGAGAGCACCACAGTCAATTCACCTGGAGAGCAGAGCAGGCGGCATTGACATCATTTCTCACAGCAATATCAAAATGGACTCCGTTGTTGGTGCTGTAAGTATCACAAAACCAATGGTTATGAAACCGTATTTTACTACCCCGAAAGGACGTGATATAGGTATGTGGGAGTAACTATGTATTCTATTAAACTACACAAGCATTTTTTTACGTACGTAAATTTTAAACAACATCTTTCTCCTTTCAGATAAAGATCGACGCTCCAAACATCATTATAGCCAATTTAAAAGAAGCCAATCTCACCGACCAGCCAGACAGCAAGATAAAAAGTAAAAAAGTTAAAGTGTATCAGTTGTGTGCGTGTTCGTCCGGGAAACTGTTTCTCGCGGCCCCCGACACGCCGTGTGAAGCCAGAGAGGACGACATCGATCTATGTCGATGATAAAACAAGGATAAATACAAAATGGTAGCCAGCATTTCAAACGATATACCTGTCATCGAAACTTCTTCGTGTCAAGAGCTGATTAATGGTTGTGGCACCGCTGCATAGGATCACATGATTTTTCAGCAAGCATTGCTATGCGTGCCAAAGTTTTAAAAGTATGATACAGAGCATCCCCGTGCCCCCTCCAAATAAATAATAATTCAAAAATAACATCCACAGCAACTAAAAATACAAAATTTAAATTAAATTTTAATGACGTCCGCTTCCATTATTAGCTGATTCAAAATACCTTGACACTATTCCGACGTTTCGAATAATTTATCACTTTTCTTTGATTTCACATAGAAGACAGTAACGATAATCTTTGACAGATATATGATAGGTACTTGTCTTCGCCTTGGAGCATATAAAAGAGAACTTGGAGGTAAAATATATTTTTCGTCGTAAACTGGCTCTCAGGCGGTAAATTAAAATGGACAGTCATTGACGTGGCCACAACTCACGTTCTCACCACCATTCCGACGTGAAGTGGTTTCTGCAGATAATACGGAGTGTAAGAGACGGTGAACCGAAAACTTTTCAGACGCGATAAGACCATGAAACTGAACAATTTTTCCCACGCCATGTTGGTAAACGAGAAAAAATATCGACCCCTTATACAAAACTCCCAAAGGAAGTAAAAAAAACATTTCGTATCCCAACATAATAGGCTCCATATTTTAGGACTCCATAGTAAAAGGCTCAATATTTCATGGTATGATCATGGCCGCAAAGTTTTCGATACAGCGCAGCGTCTCTTACAACCGGACCCGGTATAGAGGTGAAAAAGTCGTAAAACTCATTGGTAGTCTATATATCTATCAAAATATACCTCTAGACTGCCAGTGACATGCATTTCAAAGAAGTATATTTTAAAGGTGTCAACATTCTTGTCAATCTTGCTTGAGAGTTAATGGGAGTCAGATGTTCCTAGATAATTAAGTAATTAATTACTTTTTAGTTTATTGATCAAAAGTATTAACAATCGCATTTACACAAACTGTTTAATTTTTTAAGTACTAATCATAGTATACAGTTCATGTAGGTACTAAATTAAATTAATTTCATAAAACTCAATGTAGAAATTGTAGAGTTGCCAACAATCAATTTTGGCCAAAGAAAAAGAATGGTGCCAATGTGGTGCCAAATTTAATAAATAAAAATATATTAATTTTAGGCTTAACGATACACCGATATGTGATATAGGTACCTAGTATTAGACAACGTATAGTATAGTATCAATCGAGAATACAACGCATCTTCTTATGAATCCGCACCGTGCACGTTTTCTATTTTAGTACTAAAGTGTGATTTGATTGAGAAAAATTGTGAGAATAAGATTAAAAGGATGAGATTTTTAAATACCGAATTGTTTCATTAATTCTGGTAAACTTAGTAATCAAACTAACAAATTGAGTAAGTCCATCTACCCAAGTTCTAAATCCCAATAAAAACAACAGTTGGTCCCTTCATTTCATTATTATTAGCCGTAGGTGAGCAAGTTTGGGCCAATAAGCCGAACTAGCGGAAACAATCGAACACGGCACGAGCACAAATCCCCCGGGGCTCCTTGTACGCACCGTATTTCTCCACGATACTTCCCGCAAGGAAACAAACGTAAAGAATACAACGTCTCTGGAGGTAGCCGTGTTTCTGATTATGGCCCGAATCGATTGAACGAAGTAAGGCACGTTGCTGTGCTGTGCCGAATTGGATTAGCATACAACTACCGTATTTCTATACGTGGTTAGTGTCAGTCATAAAAGGTGTATAGGCAGCAGCGTTTCCTGTCGAAGATCAGAGTACGTAAAAACCTTCCAAAGAGCAGTTCACCATGTAGCTTTCATCTTTATTAAAAATCAAATCAATTTTGCTACTAGTATAACATGTATACCCATTTAGTCCTTGTAAAAAATCTCCAAAATAGAGCTAACATTTATTTATCTGCAGTCGAGCTGAGTCGAATTTGAAACAAGTTGTTAATCAGCGTTGGCCGGTGCGGTTGGCGTAGCGGCTAGTGCGGATGCCGCCGGCCGGCCGGCTCCAACCGCCGTGGGCCAGCCAATGTAGGCCAACGTCACATCAGATCACAACACCACCTCGTAATTAGAACGGTCTTCTATTCGAAACTATTTTTTGCTTTTTTTGCTTAACTCTACATTTGATTGTAAGCTTTATGTTAAACCTAAACTTAATAACTTAATAACCTAACATACCTATGCTTCTTAAAATTATTAGGTTACTTTTATAACAAAATATTTCACACGCAAACATGAGTAGGTATAGGACGTATTTCTATGATTGGATTGGGTTACGTCTCCAGAAATAAAACTATCGGACCATTCATTAAAATATTTGACACATACACACACTTATTTTTGCTTGACATGTGTTATCCAATATATTTTAACACCCCACGAAAATTTTATGCGTGCTGAAGAAAGGGTGAAAAAGTAAGCGCACTCGTTGTAAACGATTTTATTTATTTTCGTTATTCTCCGCGACGAATAAAACGACGCTGTGAATTTGTTTACATTTATTTCGGTACACTTTTAGTTACGACTCTATAAACATACGCGCATCGATCGACAAATCATAAAAAACAATGACTGTATCGTCCAGATACAGATAGATGTTGTTTTCATAATTTTTGGTAGAGCCATGAAATCTACACTTCTTCTTCGAGCGGTACATTATTCGTCCAACGACCCGATGAATCCTCGAGTCAGAATCTACACTAATACTAGTATTATAAAGAAAAAAGATTTCTTTGTTTGTATCGATAACCTCTGAAATCTGAATGTACTGGATCAATTCCACAAAAAACAGTATTATAGAAAACTACAACATCCCCGAGTGCGAGTTAGGGTAGTTTTTACCAGGGGAAACTTTGTTATTCCCACGTTAAATCAGGTTTCGGCTTCTACCGGTGAGGGGGCGCTAGTATAAGCTAATCTGATATCGGTTTTAACAGATTCTCAGCCATCTGAGATTTTGGTTTTCAATGTCTTCATTATTGGATGACGTTATTTGGACCCGAGCTTCTTTTCGGTTCCCTTGACACCGGAAAACGGGCGTCCTCTACTATTTCGGTCAGTCATTTGGTCCGATTGGCATCTGCTAACGTATTTAATAACATGTATTTTTTGAATTTAGCATACAAATACAGTATTCAATTTTCAAATAAGTACTTGTAACTGTCCCGATGGCGTAGTGGATAGTACCCCTGCCTTCTACGCCGAGGGTCGTGGGTTCGATTCCCACCAGACACAAATATTTGTAAAGTCAATTTTCAAATATTTGTGTTTAGTCTGGGTGTTTTCTATGTATAATATGTATTTATTTACAAAAAAAAAAGTATATAAGTATTATATCAGTTGTCTAGTTCCCATAGTACAAGCTTTGCTTAGTTTGGGGCTAGATGGCGCTGTGTGTCTCGTCCACAGATATTATTATATTATTATTATTACTTACGTTGATATTTTTGCCAAATTCAAAACTTGTTGGTATGCACAATATTGTGTGCTACTGTAGAGAAGTGATGATCAGTGGCCTATGCAACGAAGCTACAGGCTACAATTCTACAGGTGAAATTCGATGTACATTGCGTAGCCTTTTAGCCGTTCTGATCCCATTATTAAACCGGCTACGCAATGTACATCGAATTTCGCCTGTACAATTGTAGCCTGTTGTTTCGTAAAATCGGGTACTGGAAGTAATGTCAGGGTTTTCTGCGAGCCAGTACGAGACTACGAAACCATTGAGAAGTTGGTTACCTAACAATGGTAGTGCCTTTTCAGTCAATGGTCGCAAACGTCGTGAACGTCGAAGTCACCATTTATTGGAGCAAATGTGCGACTTTAGGAACACGGTATCGCCCAGAGGTATTGTAATTCTATCATACTTTTCACTTTTCTATATAAAAAATTCATTATTCTGCACTGCACATAGATTGCAGTCCAACTCAGGGAATAAAAAAATTCCAACGTGTCATTCTGCTCTGAATGGATGTAGGGTAGGTACTGTTATGCTATCCCTAGTTTATGCTGTTGTTTAGAACATAGGATGAAATTTTACCAGTGACCAAATAGCGAAACCTCAGAATCGGCTGGTGATAGATAAGGTACAACTTTTCCCAAGGAATATAGGTCGAAATATACAAAAAAATGAACCTCCCATACGAAATTGCTGATCAGCTGATTTGAGTTACTATGGGAGGTCGTTTTTTTTATATTACGACCTATGTTCCGTGGGGAAACTTGTTCCTTAAACTTGTTTGTTGTTCCAGCCGGTTCTGAGTTTTCGCTATCGGTCACTAGTAAAATTTCACCCTATATTTTTACCATACCCCATCATCTCCGCTACCAAGGCCCTTTGTACACTGCTACCGGGAAGTGTCCAGCGGCTTGCGAGGTTCAACGACTTGTCCACATTATGTAGATGAGGGCGCAGGTGTGCGTTATGTTGTTCGCTACAACCCGTATAAAAACTTCCCCAACTCGAACCAAACGACCCCACTCACTATTTCTAAGTGACACTTCTTTTGTCCTACTTGCTGAATAAGCTAAGTGAAAGTAAGCTAATGGTCCAGAAAGAAAGGTTGGAAAAACTAACATGTAACCATTTCTGCTGAGTATACTACTGACGTCAATTATATTGTTTTACGACACAATTATTACATTGGGTAAACTCCATACAAATCAATTTATTTTCTGTTACCAAGATAATTCAGAATTAAATTTCAATAAAATTCAATTCCCATTCACAAAACTCAGTTTTATGTCATCAATAAACACTAAAATCATGAGTTAATTTAATACACCAATGAAAATATTGGTGAATGCATTAACACTGGTAAAATAACAAACCGTATAAACAGAATATTTCAAACTGCACGTGTGAAATTATAAATATCAGTTTGTGATAAATTGGAACGTTTGTGTGAACGCGTGTGACAAATAAGGCTGTTAAAGCCACCTGCTTGTCTGCATCTAGTAGTATTTACGTACATTGTGCGCGATCCAGCGCAGCTATGAATAACTATCAACTTAAACTTTGATAATAAACTGATTTTATAACATAACTTACCTTCATACTGTGTAAAGACGTAAATAAATATCTACATGCGTAATAATAATCATAGAACAGCTCCGAAACGAACCTCACTACTTAGTCGAAAAGATAACAGTGTCGCGTAAGTAAGACGCTAAGTTAAAAGTCGCTTGAGTAAACCAACAGCACAAAATTCTTAAATAAGTAAACACATTCAAAGCTGGATTAAAATAACAGCCGTATAAATTGTGTACATTTTCCAGGAGATACAAAAACATAATGAGGAGGAGGGAAACGTAATTTTAATTTTATTCTTCACACTTTTCCCTCACCTGTGGCGCTGCGTGGCGGGGTGCTTAATCATAATCACGCGCGTGATAATCTCTACCCTCCCCTGCTGCCCTGGTGCGAGTGCCTGCCACCTGCACAGAATGAAGAGAAAACGACACATGGATTATTTTTCTCTGTATTCCTTTTCATACCACGTTCCCTGAATTTCAGAGTCTTCTGTAATTGACAGCCATTTTTGTGCCGCATAATTATTTACAACGGCCCCAATAATGCTGTACCATTAACATTATTAAATTACAAGGAAAAATCGTTAGCGATATGTCAATCAAAACACACTTCTCTGCTTGAGCGCCCAAAAACGTCTATCAGTCTTACTTAGCAAAGTTACTTGGTAAATTTTGTTTGGGTAAATTTTGCCGGACGACAGCGGCACAGGTGACACACCCGCCGGTGATAAAGTTTAAGGGTACTTAGCTACTCTGTTTCCATTCACTTTGCTGTACGATATTGATGTTTTTGGGACTGACGCAAACGAGCCATGTAAACTTGGTTAAGGTGGTGGGTTGTATGTGGTGGTATTATTCAATTCCCTGTCTCATAGCGTTGTATTGTTGTAAGACAAGCAAGTGGCTTTGTCGGCGCTGAGCGCTCGGCGGCGGTATGGCGGTAAGGCGGTATAGCCCCTCCCCGAAAGGCTCCAACTTGACTGTTATTGCAGAATGTTTCACCTGCAACACACGGAACGTACTGTAATAACATTTACACAGGGGAAATTCAAACGTCGAACTATTTGCGCATTTGCCCCAAAATGGAATTTCTTTGTGCGAATGATAAATATTTTATGAACGATGCGACAAAGAAGTCAAAAGGCGACGGTTTATACAAACATGTGTAAATAGTGGATGACATGTTTATTGAATCGTTTGAGATTTCTTTGAGTGTTTCTGCGACTGCTTTTACGATTTTGATCTTTTTTGATGGTGGGGAGATCTATGAAGTAGGGTTGGGAGGTTTGTTAGAGCTGGTAAATGTTTTAGATTAATCAAGGCTTGGTACAATCGGCTCATCTGCATTTATACGAGTCTGTGGCTCCGCCGCGCTGGGGCGGACCACATCAATAACTAATGGTTTGATTTCGCAGCTAAACTCCTCGCCGCTTCGGTATACGCTCTATTAGTTATGAATATTAGAGTAAAATTACTAAGTATTCACTATTTTTTTGATAAAGCTTAAGTCTAAATTTTCAGGTAGAGTTTCCCACAAAAAATACCAATTTTAGTTATACGTAGGTAGGTACTAGGGTTTCTCATTTCCCGACCTTTTTTATTTCCCGGACACCAAAACTCCCGACCTCTTTTTTCCCGGGAATTCCCGGGAAGTCGGGAATTTAATTTTCCTCGTTAAAAAGCATAAAAATGATTTTAAAATTAAACAAAAAAATAGTAATCAATAATATATTAGTCTCTCTTCGTAAACTACCTAAAATAATACCTTCTATGCTACAATAATTGGAATAAATATTGTGGTTATGATCTGGGAGTTCATAATTTAAGAATTTATGAGAATAATGCACACAAGCTAAACTTTTGTGAGTAAATGAAAATACCAAAAATAATCTATACAATCCAGTTTTTTATGTTTATTTGCTCAATCGGGTTTCTCAACAAGTGGGCCTTAAGATGAATATGGACAAGACGAAAGTCATGGTCAACTCTCATGTAGCGCCCACCCCAATATCAGTAGGGAGCTTGATACTCGAAGTGGTGGACAAATACGTCTTTCTAGGACAAACAGTCCAACTAGGAAGATCTAACTTTAAGAAAGATGTCACTCGGCGAAACCAGCTCGGCTAGGCAGCATTCGGGAAGTTACGCAGCGTCTTCACGTCAAAAATTCCTCAGTGTCTCAAGACGAAAGTGATTGAACAGTGTGTCATGCCAGTGATGCTGATGACCTACGGTACCGAGACGTGGTCTCTAACTGCCGGCCTCCTAAATAGACTAGGAGTCACTCAGCGAGCTATGGAGAGAGCTATTCTCGGTTTTTACATACGTGATCGAATCAGAAACTAGAAGATCCGTAGACGAACCTAGTAAACCGACATAGCTAAGAGAGTTAGTAAGCTGAAGTGGCAATGAGCAGGCCACATTGCTCCAAGGAGGAAGGAAGGAGGAAGGAGGAATTATAATCGATGGAGCAGGAGAGTTCTCGAGTGGAGACCACGTACCGGCAGGCGCAGCGCAGGACGCCCCCCCGCGAGATGGACAGACGATTTGGTCAAGTCCACGGGAAAATGCTGGATGCAGGCCGCTTCTAATCGGACAAGGTGGAAATATTTAGGGGAGGCCTATGTTCAGCAGTGGACGTCCTATGGCTGATATGATGATGATGATGATTTTCCTGTTTATTCCATTAATCAGTTATGAAATCAAGAATACACCATTAAGTTTTAATATAATTTAAGGCTGATATTTCAATCACCACACAACACTTTGCACTAGGGGCACCGACACAATCAATGCAGTCAAATTTTTCCGAGTGACTGATTTAAACAAACAAAACACGGGCGGGGCGGGAGAGAGTAAAAGTGGAGAGAGCAAATACACATATATTTTTTTAATAAGTAATACTGAGTTATACCGAAATTATCGTCAAAATAATAATTTTATTTTTTCTACTTTATTTCCCGATTTCCCGGGAAATCGATCCATTTTTTCCCGTCCCGACAAAGGCCAAATTTCCCGGGAATTCCCGCCTCGGGAATTCCCGCTGAGAAACCCTAGTAGGTACATATGCGTACAGTACCATAACAGCCACAACAGTCCAATGTTGGACTAAGTACTGCGTACAGTAAGTATACTAATTTTACAGACCGCTTGTTTACATTACCTGAACTATATCTAGTAATTAATCCGTAATGATGTTTCAATTAGAGTCATATAGCAACCGAGTATAGGATATAATAATTAAGTTTGGCATTCCATTAGATAATCCGCAAATTGCCCGAAGCGCATGTGTTGATTTTTTTTTTTTTTTTTTTGTATTATTCGGGTTTGAGTAAGAGGTCAGTGTGCTAACGGTTTACTCCTGACCTCTCCCCGTCTCTTAATTTAATCCCTTAACACAAAAGTATTCAATCACTAGCACTTGATATTTGCACTTATTGTTATCATATCAATATTACTTAAACCTAACCTAACTGTTATATTTAACTACCTACACACCTATCTACCAACTAACTTAAAAACTAGTAACATTTTGTACATTCCTACCAACTAAGTTAAAAACTTATATAATGTTCTTTTGCAAATTGTTACATCGATTTTACATTTCCAGTTTGATCTGCACGCATACATAGTGTCATTGACTTATTATAACCTAATAATTACTTAATATCTATTTATTGAAAATTACATTATAGTTTTATATGTACACCTCTTGCGAACTACCAACTAAAATCGAAGAAATACGGCAATATCCAAGGGTATTTCACAATTAGCTTCTTTTTTTTTCCTTTTTTTTACATTTGTTTTATCATAATATTTTTTATACCTATAATGTTCTTAAGCCTACGTATCTATACTTCTACACGTATTAACTATTTACAATATTACTTAGTCTACTATACATAATTAGTTATTTAGGCACATCATAACTTTTCTTTCCCTTTTAGAATCCATCCGTGGTCAGCAAATACCCACACTAGGTGCCATTAAAGTGTTTTAGATGTTTTACTATATATTCAAGATGTAGTGTAAATGACTTGACGCTCGACTCTTTCTTGATTATTGTGCGTAAGTCGTAGGGATCGGAGATATTCATTGACCCACACACTAGAGTGTGGTTCAGTCTGGAAGATCCAAACCGAGGGCATGTCTTTAATAGGTGATCTAGAGTTTGCGGAACATCCCCAGTACACGGACACAAATCATCGGAGGTAATATGAAAGCGGGATAAGTATTCCTTATGGTAACCATGGTTCGAGAAAAGTTGTGTAAAGCAAAAATTAGGTTTGAATATGTTAAGTACTGTTTCTAGAGTGTTAAAATCACAAAAAGATCTCGTTTTGCCTTTAAGCTATTGCTTTTGTTGAAGTGTCTCACATGACTTAAAGGAAATTTATCGAACTCGGGAGATACTCGTAGGGTAGCAGCAGCTTTGGCCGCGATGTCAGCAGCTTCATTTCCTGCAATACCAACGTGTGCGCGTAACCAGATAAATGAGACTTCAATGCCAAGAGATTGAGCAAGATGGAGATTGTTGAATATTTGCACCGCGTGAAAATACCTGGAATTAGGATTCATCAATTCCACAAGGGAAGATTTGCTGTCAGACAGAATAACTGATGGTGTAGCCTTTTCCTTAAGAACCCAATCACAGGCGTGTTTGATTGCAAGGAGTTCGGCTTGAAAAACAGAACAAGTGGAGTGTAGTTTGAATTTTTTGGTGATCTGTTGGCCGGTGGGTTTAAATATGACAACTGCCGCTCCAACTCCGGCGTCGTGTTTGCTACCATCTGTGTACAGGGCAGTGGCTCCAGTGTCCAAAGTATTTTCAAGTTCGCATGTGTTATTAACTTCTCGGAACATTATAGCCTTACGCAAAGATGGATGTAGAAGGCCAGCAGGAGGAACCGGAGAATCCAGGGCAATATCGTGTGGTACGAAAGAAGACAGTTGAGTAATACGAGTCAATTCGATGTCAGATGTTTCTTTTATTTTATCGCATATAGGTGTGAATCGTGAAAGGACGATTGCTGTGTAAGTATTAAGAGTTCTAAACCCTCTAATCGCGCAAATCGCAAAGCCTCTTTGGAGGGACATGAGTTTGTCACGGGAACATTTGTACTGCAACGCCGAGAACCAAATTGAAGAACCGTAGCAGATAATAGGTTGCAAAACATGTTCGTAAATTATTTTTATATTTTCAGAGCAAATACCCCATGTCGGTTTGATGAATTTAATGAGTTTATGAAACAATTTTTTGTTTTGTCTGATATTTGATTAATGTGATGGATAAAAGTGAGCCTGCGGTCTATGGTGATACCGAGGAGTTTTATACAGTTGTGGAATTCAATTTTCAGACCACTCATATTTATATCGCACTTGCGAGCCCTGCTGGTGAATGCAATGGCTTGGGTTTTGGAAGGACCAAACTCCAATTTAGAGTCAAGACCCCACTCTTTAATCGTCGCCAGCGCTTCATTTGTGATATCTTCTAGAGCTCGGCAATATTTAGCTTTGACAATGAGCAACACATCATCAGCAAAAGCTTGAAGTCTGCATCCTGTTGGCAAAGTAATCTCTAGCAGCCCGTCCAAGATGAGATTCCAAAGAATGGACCGCATACAGAGCCTTGAACGCATCCTCTGGTGAGTGCTTTAGTCACAGTGCAGTCAGCAAAATTAAGAGTGGCATACCTATCCTGAAAATAGCTATCAATAATTTTATAAATATTAAGCGGGCAACCAAATCTCTGCAATCGGCGCTGTATAAGGGGCCACCACGCGTGATCGAACGCGGCTTTAATATCAGAGAAACTGCTAGCACCTGTTCTTTTGCGTCCTTTGCTGAATTGATGAATTCTACAGCGTCGTGTAGTGCATGAACTGTGGAGACAAGGGCTTAAAGCCATATTGGTTACGATTGAGTGCATTCTTGGAGAACATGAAATAAGACAGTCTATTGATTACAAGTTTTTCTAAGATTTTGCCTAGAACGTTAATCAGTCCGATGGGCCGGAAGGACGCTAGGTCAGAGTAATCGTCTTTGCCAGGCTTAGGAATAATTTTAATAAATGCAGATTTCCATATTTTTGGAAAATAGCCTAATTCGAGACACCTATTATAAATAGCCGTTATTGCTTCTGGAAAGCATTTTATTACCTTTGAACATATGTCAGCGGTGAGGTGGTCCGTGCCAGGAGCTTTCTTACCACTCATTTCGGCGACGGCTATTTTCACTTCATCGCTGGTGAACGGAGGTTCGCAGTTATTCGAGACATTTAAACCAGTAACACGTGAAACAGAAGCTCGGCATTCCAAGTGAGCAGTCCTGCTGTCCACGGTGTCGTCCGGGAAAAACCTGTCGAGTAGAGCAGTGGCCGTTTCACTAGACGTCTTCGTGTAAGTACCATCAGTATTACGGAGAGTGGATGGTGGTTGCGGGGGTGGTGTGGTCTTAATAATTCTATTGGTTACAGACCAAACGTTTTCTTTACCCTGCATACTACAAAAGTCCCTGAAATTGGTGGTAGATGCCTCGTTAAACATACTTTTGTATTCTTCTTTGAGGCGTTCCTTCGTTTCTAAAGCTTCTTGTAAGGTCTTTTGGCTCGCTTTAGTCTTTGAATGGCGTGATGATTGTCGATGACTTCCTTTTTTGGCTTCCAGTTCATCGCTCCACCACGGGCAGCGAAGCTCGGCCACAAGAGCGGGGCAGAAGTTTGTCACACACAGACAGAACAGACGAAACAACCGATTGCAAATGGTCGTCCAGTTCGGCAACGTTGAAGTTGGCGATGTCTTTTTCAAATACGTGACACAGCTCAAGCTCCTCCTTGAACCTTTCGAAAATAATGTCCCATTTCAAACGCGAGGTGTCGTAACGGAACGTAGTTTTAGTAGAGCTGCGGAGTAGTTCACGCTTGCCAATGGTAAATTTAAAGTCAATAGCATCGTGTTCGGAGGATGGGCAAACGTCAGTGTTGACTTTCCAGTCAGTAACTCTATCAGCTGCGCCTAATGAGACAAGTGTGAGATCTATAACCGATTCCCTAGGTTGGCCGTGAGTAATAGTTCTAAAGGTAGGAACTGACCCTTGATTACAAATGGCAAGAGTGTTAGCAGAGATGAAATCCATGACTTCGTTACCCCTTTTATTAGACCGAGTGGAACCCCAAGCTGGGTGCCATCCATTCAAATCTCCACCGACTATATGTATAGCAGTGTTAGTACTCCTGATAAACGTTTCTAAAGTGGTGAGGACCGTGGAGCTAGCGATATTTTGGGCCATGTCCGCACGTAGATTAGACATAGGTTCCATATAAATGCAGGTAATGTAGTATTTTTTGCCGGATGTGAAGATTTGTATGCAGCAAAGGTTAGGGGACGAATGTTGTGAGAGCCCTATAGCACCAGTAAAACTTTTCTTAACAATTATACAAGCTTTGACACGTGATCCACAAGGAAACTGAAAAATGTTATGGCCATAGGAGTTAGGCATTACGATTCCCTTCCCAACATAAGGTTCAGTGACAAGAGCGATATCGTAGTTATTCTTTCCAAAGTATTGCATAAGCTCGTGATAGGCTTTATATCCTCTGCCCACATTGCACTGCAAAATATTGATATGTCGCTGTGTAGGGTTATGCTTGATATTGTTAGCCATAGTTGGTATTTGCAGCAATCCTTTCTTTAACGGCCACTATTCTAGGGCATTGATTTGAGGTAGCACAATGAGCAATAGGAGCACTTAGTCTGAATTTTTTGTTGTGTAACACGCAGTTTATACAAGCTACTTTATTTTCGTCATATTTGAATGGGCAATCAGCGAACTTATGAGTTCCAGCAGAACAACGGGAGCAAACCACGCCTTCAAAATCACATTTAGCCATGGTATGGCCAAATTGTAGGCACTTATAGCACTGTCTGAATGGTGAGAACTCCTCTAGGTGAATTTTCTGGTAATCTACGCATAATCTCTCTAGTGCCATAGCGGCATGCCATGCTGCAGGTTTGAGGCGCAAAACAGCGTTATATAAGTCTGGGCGCCTGTTATTTTTTAAGAAACATAGAGCTATATCACTTTCAGATACGATATGCTCCTTTAGACTTGGATTCTGATTGACGATGATATCAATAAGTTCGCACGATGGAACGTCTCTGTGAATGCCTTTTAAGATTATCATTGGAAGGGATTTTTTAACAGGTTCAGCGCGGAATTCCGGAAACTCCCTGATTCGACCAAGGGTTTCCTCCTGTTGCTTGGGGTCATCGAACTCTATACGAATTTTCCCTTCTATGCTCGGTAGAATACGATGTGGAGCATAGCTTGAATTCCTGAAAGTAACGGTTTTTCTAAGCTTATCGAGCGTCTCATGGGATGTGGATGTCGGATCAGAAGAGGTGACTATGATGGCCGGCTTAGAAGTGCCAGTAGTTTTAGGTCGGCTCTTGGAAGCGACGCGTTCCGCATATGTAGGCGCTGATGAAATGGTAGCGACCGTCGCGTTGGCTACATCTTCCATTCTCTGAAAGCGTTCTTCAAACTTTTCAATAATGGCATAGTGTGAATTCAAATTTTTGTTAACAATGTCAAGTTCCGATCTGACTGCTTCGGTGGTAGCTTGAACGGCTTCTTTTACGGCCTCCTGTATTATCGATGCAGCCCTACCGTCAACTGGATCATTGTAGATTTGGTTTCCGTTGACTTAATATTTATGGGGGAAGAGGATTGTTTGAGGAGTGGTTCGACTTGCTTGAGCAGAGATATCATGTCTTCCATAGATGTTTTGATCGAATTAGCGATCTTTTTAATGTTATCCCTCTTCTCTTTCGTGTATCTGCCACTGTCGAGGATTCCAGGTATTGCTGTGGTACTATCTAAAGCAGACTGAATGTGAAGATACATTGAATCAAGTTTCGTGCATGCTACTTCAAGAGGAGTGTTTTCTTCACTGTCTTCGAAAATTAAATCCATTGAAGTGTTAGATTCTAGCCCAGCAACCTCGCCCCTGACCTCGCCGTCCAACGTACGCAGTGGAGGGGAGAGAGACGAGGATCTAGAATCGTAATGCAGGAAAGTTCCAGATGGAAGAATAGGCGAGGAGGGGAGATCGCCATCACCAGCATTGTTTATAATTCCCTCCATTATTGTAGCTTTAAATAATAATACAAGTACCTATCACTCTAGATCTATATACACTAGGGTACCAACACCATCAGTTTATCCAAATAAGCAAAACAAGAGAAAACAAGACGACTTTTATTCAGTAGCCAAACATTTCTGCGCTCGAATTATAATAATAAAAAAAAAAAAAAACACAGAAAACTAGATTCCTCTTGAGCACCGTACTATAGTTATCTAACTTAGTAAGATACTCAGTAGTAGGTATTTGCGGACCACGGTTTTGGTTTCGACATTAACCCGGACGTGTCTATGAAACATACCAGAGTTACAACAGAGTAACAAGTAAGTAATCAATTTAGGTACTTAAATAGGGTTGAGTAGGTAGAATCGTTTGTCCTAAGTCATGAAACTCTTGAACAGGTTCGAAGGCCACGTTTCCCCAGACGTGGCTCTGATGCGTATCTTCAGAGATTAGTCTTCCACAATCCACCGCTATTATTGATAAAGTTCACAGCCGACAGGAAACATCTGGTTACACTTATTAATACAATGTTTGATATGCTTATAATATAATTTAAAACTTGTGTTCGTCGTATTTGTTATTTCACTACAGTATTTTATTGCATTAATTTAAAACTTGTGTCCGTACTATTCCGCATTGATTTCACTTTTAGAGCCATCTGTCGCAGAGTAGCACTAACTAATATTTGGTTCTAACTAATATAGGTGAAAATTATTCGCGAACTTTAAAATTGTGCCATCTATATGTAAGTAGCAAGCAACATAACACAGATGTTCGGCAATAGAAGACAGCACTATTTCAGTTCTCTGCATAAAGTTATAGATAGCGTTGGAAAAGTGACAAATAACCTAAGCAGAAAAAGTTTAATGACACTATTTTCAGTAAAAGAGCAATAGACTTCCATTAAAAAAAATCTTTGAACGGCGAAAAAGTTTGATTGCGTCAAAAGAACACTTCTTTACAGTGCACTGCACTTCGATCGAATCCTATAGAGTCACTTTTAGCGGCATCTGTTGCAGATTAGTACCACATAATTTTTGGTTCCGATGTTGCGAAACTTAAAATTGCGCCATCTATATGTGAGTAGCAGGCAACATAACACAGATATTCGGCAATAGATGGCAGCACTCAGTTTCAGTTTCCTGAATAAAACTGTAGATGACGTTGCACAACTGACAGATAACCTTTGCAGAAAAAGTTTAGACACTTTTTATTTACAGAAAAACGAGAATAAACGTCCGTAAAAATTCATTGAACGCCGAAAAAGTTGGATTGCGTAAAAAGAACACTACTTATAATGCACTGCACTTCGATCGAATCCTATAGAGTCACTTTTCTCAAACTTTTGTTATGCACTTTGTCGTTGTTTTTCAACACTGTTTTTAGCAAAACTACATGATGTTTTGCTTGGATAACACACACGCATTTAGCTAACATTGACCGAACATTAAAACGTTTCATTTAACACGCAAGTTAATTTTGACAATACAATATTGGATAGGTAAGTACATATATGCATACGTATACATAAATCACGCCTTTATCCCTTGTGGTGTAGGCATAGCGTAAAAGGCTGTAAAAACGGCCATTTACATCACGTCTGACAAATTTTTAAGAATCTTTCAGAAGACTGTGTAACACAATATTAGAATCTATAATATTTTTACGTTCTTTAAAATACTTACAGACAGGAATACTGAACATGATCCTCCCCTTCCTTAAGGGTCTCGAGGCGGGAGATCGGGTATTAACCAGCCTAAAAAGTGTCAAAATATTATAGTTTTGTGTATTTTAGGCAAGTTATTTTGAATTATAAAATATAGTTTCGTGTATTTCACCGCAGAATTTTGAATTGTTGGTATTTATACCTATGCCATCAAAGAATTTATGTACCAGTTGTCATATCTCAGACAATATAAAAATCCGTTCCGTGACTACTACTTAAACACTGACGTATGTCAAAGTAAGATAAAACTTAAGGAATTTTTTAATCGTCATATAATTTTCAGATATCATAAAAAAATAAGTAAACAAAAAAATTGTGCTGAAATGAAATCCCTGTTCGTAAAATAGGCCCCACTTACAAATATTTGCCTATTGGATTTCCTTCAGGGGCTAGTTACATCGGACACTTATTGAAACTGCTCTTAAGTGTTGTCCTTTTATGTAGGTACTCCATAAATGTTTGATAAGACCATCTCGGGAAATCTCTGTCTCCATTCGCGAGGGTCTGCACTCAAATAAAACGAGTCCCGAATATTATTCGGAGTCCTTTTCCGTCGATGTGAACTTTTATTTTTATGCCCTTACGCAGTGTTGCCAGATTTGTAAAGTAAATATCAGTATTGAATATTAATTTTTAAATTCTGTATGTAGCTTATATTTGACAGGCATCAGATCAGTACCCTACGGACCAATGCTGCGTCGTCATGCGTATTTCGCTAGTGTGGGGACTACCACGGAACCCAACACATTAGAAGGTTGGGTATAACAGCTGTCAATTTGCTAGGATGGATTTCATTGTCATCTTGGTCCGAAATCTACCATTTTAGGGAAATCTATGAAATATCTGTATGGTTCTCCAAATCTGTATAAAATTCTGATTCTTAAATCTGTATGACATGCCAAAAGTCTGTATGAATACGGAGAAATCTTTACATCTGGCATCACAATCCTTACGTATCCTTATCTGCGGGGAAGCACGCTCGCGCGGCTCGCCTGACATACTGCCTCACATCCGACCGAGATCCCCACCCTGCAACTTTCAGATCACATTTCGTATCATTGTTTGTTAAGCTGAAATTGTCATGTTGGTCCGAAATCTACCATTTTAGAGAATATTTTATGAAAGATCTGTATGGTTCTCAAAACACTGATTTGCAAATCCGTATGACCTGCCGTATATCTGTATGAACACGGGCAAATATTTATATCTGGCATCACTGTCTTATCTGCGAGAGAACACGCCCGCGCGGCTCGCCTGACATACTGCCTCAAATCCGACCGAGATCCCGACCCTGCAACTTACAGATCACATTTCAATGCTTTTTAGCTGAAATTGTCGTTTTGGTACAAAATCTACCATTTTATAGGGAAATATTTATAAAAGATCTGTATGGTTCTCAAAATCTGTATAAAATCGTGATTTCAAATCTGTATGAAATTCCAAAAATCTGTATGATTACGGAGCAATCTTAACATCTGGCATCACTGTCCTTACGTATCCTTATCTGCGGGGAAGCACGCCCGCGCGGCTCGCCTGACATACTGCCTCAAATCCGACCCTGCAACTTTCAGATCACATTTTTGTATCTTTTAGAGAAATCTTTATGAAAGATCTGTATGGTTCTCAAAATCTATACAAAACCCTTAGTTTCGAATCTGTATGACATGCCGAAAATCTGTTTGAATTCGGGCAAATCTTTATATCTGGCATCACTGTCTTATCTGCGGGGGAACACGCCCGCGCGGCTCGCCTGACATACTGCCTCAAATCCGACCAAGATCCGACCCTGCAACTTACAGTTCACATTTTTGTATCATTTTAGAGAAATCTTTATGAAAGATCTGTATGGTTCTCAAAATCTATACAAAACCCTTATTTTTGAATCTGTATGACATGCCGAAAATCTGCTTGAATACGGAGAAATCCTTACATCCTTATCTGCGGGAGAACACGCCCGCGCGGCTCGCCTGACATACTAACTTTCAGATTATCACATTTTCGTATCATTGTTTGTTGAGCTGAAATTGTCATTTTTATCCGAAATCTACCATTATAGGGAAATCTTTAGGAAAAATCTGTTTGATTCTCAAAAACTGTATAAAACCGTGATTTTCAAATCCATATGACATCTGCCGAAAATCTGTATGATTACGGAGAAATCTTGCATCACTGTATATATCTGGCATCACTGTCTTATCTGCGGGGGAACACGCTCGCGCGGCTCGCCTGACATACTGCCTCAAATCCGACCGAGATCCCGACCCTGCAACTTACAGATCACATTTTCGTATCATTGCTTGTTAAGCTGAAATTGTCACTTTGGACCAAAATCTACCATTTTAGGGAAATCTGTATGATTCTCAAAATATGTAAAAAAGAACCCTAACTTTCAAATATGTATGACATGCCGAAAATCTGTATGAATACGGAAAAATCTTTATATCTGGCATCACTGTCTTATCTGCGGGGGAACACGCTCGCGCGGCTCGCCTGACATACTGCCTCAAATCCGACCGAGATCCCGACCCAGGAACTTTCAGATCACATTTTCGTATCATTGCTTGTTAAGCTGAAAGCTTTGTAGGAATTTAACTTGGTTGAATGGAATAGTGTTTGTTCTATTAGGAGATTATAAAAATTGACTCGAATAAGGTATTTTCCGCCTGTCCACTGCCGGACGTGTAATGTGTCCGCTGTGTAGGCCACTCTTCTCCTACTCTCTTCATCCTAAATCAGGTAAACTACCTCACACAAATTGTCAAATGGGTTTCCAACACTACGTTTGTCCAAATCCAAATGCAAGATATCACTTTTCGCTCAAATAATAAAGTATACAACAAAGACATCTAACGCAAAACCCATTTATTCACTGCGAAGTAAGTACACTTCCTTCACTGAGCCGATAAATTATAAATACGTGTATTAGTAGCTCATATACATAGTATAGGAGTTGTATGCAGTATGCGGTGGCTTCGGTGCTGCATAGCAACTCAAGTGCGTCTGCTGTGGCCACTAGATCATGGGCACGACGGGTACCTTCTTTAATATGAAATTGTAAAAAAGATTCACGTAGCTAGATAATCAAATAAGAGTTGATAAGCCTAGACAGGCCAAAGCACGATCTACCGTTTTCTTCACCAAAAATCGTCGAAACACCCGGCATACAACACTATGTTTGCCCAAATCCAAACGCTATATATCATTATCCCTAGCTCATTGCAACAAGCACATCTACAACCGATTCCTTCACCGAGCCGATAAATTATGAACTGTACTATGTACGTGTATCAGTAGCTCATATATATAGTATAGGAGTTGTATGCAGTATGCGGTGGCTTTGGTGCAGAATAGCATCTCAAGTGTGTCTGCTGTGGCCACTAGATCATAGGTTCCTACGTTAATACGATATCGTAAAAAAGATTCGCGTAGATCATATAAAAGTGGGGTATTATCCACCATGTTGATAAGCCTGGACAAGGTAGGCCAAAGCACAATCTACTTACCATTTTATTCATGACAAATCGTCGTGGACCTAAAACACTATGTTTGCCTAGATCCAAACGCTACATATCATTTTCCCTAGCTCATTGCAACAAGCACATCTAAAATCACTTATTTCACCGAGCCGATAAATTATAAATACGTGTATCAGTAGCTCATATACATAGTATAGGAGTTGTATGCAGTATGCGGTGGCTTTGGTGCAGCATAGCAACTCAAGTGTGTCTGCTGTGGCCACTAGATCATGGGCGCGACGTGTTTCTACTTTAATATGATATTTTACAAAAGATTCGCGTATATGATCAAATGAAAGTTGGGTATTTTCCACCATGTTGATAAGCCTAGACAGGGTAGGACAAAGCACGATCTACCATTCATCCAACACTATGTTTTCTCAAATCCAAACACTGTGATCATTCCCTAGCTCATTGCAATGAACACATTACAACCACTTACTTCACTGAGCCGATAAATAATGAATATGTGTATCAGTAGCTCATATACATAGTATAGGAGTTGTATGCAGTATGCGGCGGCTCTGGTGCAGCAAAGCAACTCAACTGTGTCTGCTGTGGCCACTAGATCATGGGCGCGACGGGAACCTACTTTAATAAGATATTGCAAAAAAGATTCGCGTAGATAATCAAATAAAAGTGGGGTATTTTCCATCATGATGATAAGCCAAAGGGTAGGCCAAAGCACGATCTCCCATTTTCTTCATCACTACTCGTGGAAACAGCTGGTATGTCCAATCATGGTATGCACATTCAATCCAAAACTATGTTTGTCCGGATCCAAACGCTGACATCATTATCCTTAGCTCATTGCAACAAGCACATCTACAACCACTTACTTCACTGAGCCGATAAATTATAAATACGTGTAGCTCATATACATAGTATAGGAGTTGTATGCAAGCTTTAGTGCAGCATAGCAACTCGAGTGTGTCTGCTGTGGCCACAAGATCATGGGCGCGACAAGTACCTACTTTATAACGATATTGTAAAAAAAGATTCGCGTAGATAATCAAATAAAAGTGGGGTATTTTCCACCATGTTGATAATCCTAGACAGGCCAAAGCACGATCTACCATTTTCTTCACCACAAATCGTCAAAACACCTGGCGTATGGACATCCAACACTATGTTTGCCTAGATCCAAACGCTGATAACATTATCCCTAGCTCATTGCAACGAGCACATCTACAACCACTTACTTCACTGAGCCGATAAATTATGAACTGTACTATGTACGAGTATCCGTAGCTCATATACATAGTATAGGAGTTGTATGCAGTATGCGGTGGCTTGCAGCATAGCAACTCAAGTGTGTCTGTTGTGGCCACTAGATCATGGGCGCGACGGGTACCTACTTTAATACGATATTGTAAAAAAGATTCGCGTAGATAATCAAATAAAAGTGGTGTATATTCCACCATGTTGATAAGCCTAGACAGGTCGAAGCACGATCTCCCATTTTGTTCATTACAAATCGTGGTGGACATCCGCCACTATGTCTGCCTAGATCAAACGCTAGATATCATTATCCCCTGCTCATTGCAACAAGCACAACCACTTACTTCACCGAGCCGATAAATTATGAATACGTGTATCAGTAGCTCACTAGCTCATATACATAGTATAGGAGTTGTATGCAGTATGCTGTGGCTTTGGTGCAGCATAGCAACTCAAGTGTGTCTGCTGTGGCCACTAGATCATGGGCGCGACGGGTACCTACTTTAATGTTTCTTGTTACTTCTCAATGAGCCATCCAAGTTGTGATTACTTGAACTTTTGTCGCTGTCACTAGCCATTGAAAGGTTTCGACTTTCGATACAATATACACGTTTCACTAATTGCATTAACATCAGTCTTTACATATATCACTCTGTTACGCTATATTGTAAAAAGATTCGCGTAGATAATGAAATAAAAGTGGGGTATTGTTCACCATGTTGATAAGCCTGGACAAGGCAGGCCAAAGCACGATCTCCCATTTTACAACACTATGTTTTCTCAAATCCAAACGCTGTGATCATTACCTAGCTCATTGCAACAAGCACAACCATTTACTTCACTGAGCCGATAAATTATGAATACGTGTAGCTCATATACATAGTATAGGAGTTCTATGCAGGCTTTGGTGCAGTATAGCAACTCAAGTGTGTCTGCTGTGGCCACTAGATCATGGGCGCGACGGCCGGCACAAATTTAATTTAGCTCTCGACCACGCCGCCCACAGATAACCTCAATGCTGGCTGTATTACTAAATGGCGCCACATATTTATGGCTGTATTGTAGCCAGTGGATTGGTAGGAGCAGTTAGTTTGTTCTCGGGGATAAGGTATTTATGCTAATTGATTTTTGATTTGCTTTCTTATACAGAAATGTCCTGTAAGAATGATTTTGTGCAATTAGCGATATTTTGAAAAATCAGGGTGGGTGATGTGATGAACAAAGAAATGGTTGAAGAATACCTTAGCTCTTTTACAAGAAAAAGTTTTGTTTAATACTGAAAAACGTAAAAACATTACTTACCTAAATAACTAAACAACAAATAAATACAAGTAAAATTAATTCAATATAAACATTCAATGCGTATGCAGTCACATTGTTACGTTACTTTTGCAATATAAAAATCCGTAGCAGAATCGTAGCGCATTCGTAGCAGATTCGTAGCTTGTAAATCGATACTTTTTTGTAACAAATGAGTAAAAGGTGGTTCGTATTTCTCGCGGCACACATTCCAGCGGAGTCACCTACTGCCGCGTATTAGTATGCCGCGCCACAATAACCGAAGTCGAATCACAAAAGATTTCCGGCGCGCGACTTGCACAAGGGATGAAAGCCAACATTGTGTAATCAGAAGGGTCGCAATCTCACCTCCCCCCCCCCCTCCTCAGCCGAACACAGCTTCATCAACAAGGGCTCTTTCTACTCATTGTGACATTTCGTTACTCAAAAGCTCGCGATTCTAACCCGGTCGCCCAAATGAACGTCTTCTTTTTACCTCACCTACATATGAAGACATATTTCCCGTGTTTGTTGGTTTGTTGCTTTGTGACAAAGCTCGCGGATACTGATTATGAAAACGTTCTTGTCTCGAGTTCCGCCAGACACAGAATAGACTTCTTATCTTCCATCCAATACATCGTTATGGCATCGTTAGGATCATTACGACCTGTCAAAGAATAACGAAGGTGTCAGGTACGAATAGTAATCTTGTAGGATCACACGTCATATTCACAGTAAGCGAGTAAACAACCCTCTTTCTGAGGCAGTCGGGTAAAAAGCATGAATATTGTAAGTCTTACGTTTATTTCTTCGATAGGCAAAGTTTCGCACATGCTGATTGAATATTTGTGAAAATGTCTTGATAGGTGAGCGCTCGCGACACACTATTGGCTGAGGAGCACAGAGCATGGATGAGGGTAGATGCAGCTTAAATTCAAGCAATTGAAGACAGTTAAAACTTGTATCCCTCAAATAATTCTAAGTGTGTGCACGGAAATTAATCATAAATCTCTTTGTATACAAACAACAAGCCGACGTATTAATGAAATAAACAAAAATCCGACTGCGGTAGTTTCAAAGTTATATTTTGTGTTATAATTTGCATTACAAATCCATTGTTTTGTATTTCTGAAATTTGAATAGATAAACTCAGTGTCACTTGGGCTTCTGTGACAAATCTAACGACGCCTCATATATATTTAGGCTGTAGCCATTTAGGCTGTAGGCCGTGAAAAAGAATATAGTTTCCATAAACATACATACATACTTATATATTCTTGAAAACCTAATCCTCCCTCTGAGGCAGTCAGGTAAAATGATCGCATAAGCTCTACCTTTTTTTAAACAATTCGTGTTGTTCAGACATTGAATTTTCTATTTGGAAATTCGGAGTGTTTATTGGGTGGATGAGTGTGTGTTGATGAATTAATAAATGAGTAATGCTTGTTCGTTGACTCCGCGTCCCACACGACAGTAAAAATGCTCTTCTTTGTGCGTACTCATAACTTGATATATTTTCAGCTTCGTGTTTCTTCCCAGGGCTGCCTCTTCCTCTTATAACCTCTATGCCGCGGCGACGTTTATGCCGCGCACTCGACTCGAGCGCCGCAATAGTTTCGCGTTTGAATTTGGAACAAACGTTATTACTGCTCCAATGGCGAATGTTCCGCTGAAACAATTCACAATAGCGGGAACTCTTGCCGTCAAAGGGAAAGAAGATTGGCGCACTTCGACGTACGAATTTAAATGCATCGAGACTCCATATACGTAGTGTTGTGCGGTGAAATATGAAAAGTGTTGTTCGACTTGGCGGTTCGTAGTTTCGAAGCTCATCTGCGTGTTGTTCATTTACGGAAATTCAGATTGCTTCAATATGACACCAAAGGTTTTTCAAGCGAGTTGTCATAGGTGTCTCAAATTATTTATTTTTATTACCGGATTACCGGAACACCCACTTAGGGTGTTACAAATCGCGGCCACAGGCTTTCAGGCGCTGACAACAAAATTACGAAACTGAATCATTGGCGGGCGAGTTTACTTTCATTCTTTCTTTTTTACATGATTGCCGTACAAAAACTTAGCCTTCGATTCGAATGCATTTGCACGAGTACTGTAGCAGAGTGCAAACTCTGCATTGACATCCTCCCTAAGCCACCCTCACATCTCCTTTTTTCGAATCATTTTATAACTTAAATTTGGAACACGACACCGAAATGTCACCGTTCATGGCTTTTTTGACGCATTCAATTTTCTAGAGTCGGACGATACGGTCCCTCTTATTGTGCTTTCACGTTATTTTCACATTCTGTTACCTATAAATAACCCATTTTCGTATAAACAAATAACCCATCTAAAAATTAGCTACCAGTGTCAGAGTTGTTAATAGTGCATATAAGTGCCATACTACTACTACTATTGTATTTACTCCAGGAAGCCCTTGAAAGGTAATGGATTTGCTATCACCATATTCACCATATCCCCGTACCATCATAACTAGTTACTAACCTGTACCATATAATTTTTAGGGTTTCCTATACTTCTTAATAAAGAAGAGTCGTAAGAAAGAAGCTCGTCGTATTATTTGTTGCCGCCAAGGCAACAGTACTACGTCAGCATTATCATATTTATGGGACCAATTTATTCTGGTTTTTCATACAAATACTAAGAAATACCAGTATCAGTTGATCTCTTAAATAAGTGATCCTATTCCTCCCTCCCTCCTATTTATTTTTGTTGACGTTCATTATTGTACTATGAAGATAACTATGGAATAAACAATTTTTATTTTATTTTTTTATTCGATTTGACTATTTTAGGAAAACAAAGTACTTCATCACAAGGGCAGAAGGCGGTGACGTATTATGGCATAATTCCGCGAAACAAGGGTCAAGGGTCCATCTCAGGGAGTGACTAGTCCCTCATCTCGTTAAAATAACACAACGGCGTGATTATATCAGATTCAATATTTGATGGTGTCAAAATAATAAATACATGGTACCTACCTAGGATATATTCAGGATTTATCTAAAGCTGAATTCTAAACAAATGAAAGATTTTTGTAAAATATTGGGTTGATAAGCCAATGAACCTGAACAACTTTCCCCAAGGAATAAAGGCTCGAAATGAGTCCATAGAGTACATAGAGACAGTTACCCGGCTCTATGTCATTGAGGAAAGTTGTTTTTATGGGCCCCAGGAAACTTTTGCAGTAACTTTTTTACATTGTTTTTAGTGATAAAAGTTTTGAATTATCTACTTATTTACACACCACACACCTATAGTATATATGTCGCAGTAAGATAGATAAAGCCGTAATATAGTTATACAACTTTCAAATATGTCTAGTCGGGCCAGTCGATGGTGGCCACAACACCCAACCAGGCGGGTAATCTAATCCTCCTTCGTAACACATCCAACAGGCCTCATCATCACCCTGCTAAATAACTGTTATACTCGTAGCTAAATGTTCTAAGCATCGCGAAATTTTTCGTTTCATTTCGCCAATTAGTCGGATGAGATGGTTGAAATCTTGGTTGAAATAAGCTGTGCAAAACATTAACAAAGCAAATTAGTGCACTGTGTTAGAACGGAACGCAGAAGAGGTTTGCACCGCAGAGCAAACCGTTTTTTCAGAGGAAAACCTTCGTACAACCAAAATGGGGTCATGAAAACTCGTCGCAGACAGAACTGTCGCGTGCTGAAACACAACCTCTCACCACTCGACTTCACTAATTTATTTTTCTTATAACAAGAAGTATGATTTTTTGTTAAAGGCGTATTAGTAGTAAATAAAATGTCCGAGTTTAACGATTGCTAGGAGCGAATAACCTGTCGGCCACACAACCCACGCCAATTACAATCAAGTTAAAGAGAGGTTTTAAAATTTGTTTGCAAAAAAAATTGTTTTAGTGAATTTATTTGTTTCGCATCAATTTTTACTGAGGCGTCTCCAAGTTTAGGTCCTCCGCGCTGCAGGTGTTGGGCAAAAGAGGGCAAGTTGTGACCGCCGTGTTATGACCGCCATGTACTTTCAGCTACACATATCCTCCGAAGCGCGGACTCTGGTTATTGTAAGCTTCCGTTTGAAACATTCCCTTGCTCTGAGGTTCTGGATATGCCCGCTAGCCATCATTACCACTGCAAACGGCTTTGTCACTGTATTTACTGCAACCGGATACTAAATGTGGGTTTATGTTATCCTTGTAAGCCGGAATAAGAGAAGTTCAGAATAGACTTTACTAACCGACATTAACAAGCAGATGTATTAAAAATAAAAACCGACTGCGGCAATTTCAAGTTGTACTTTTGCTAAAGAAACCGCCATTATTATTATTTAGGATTTTTTAATTTATAGCCAGAGTCACTCGTGCTGCTGATAAGAATCTAACGACATCTCACATGGCAAGATCCGCCCAGCCGTTTAGGTTGTAGCCAGTGAAAAATAATTTCTTGCCCCACCCACATACATAAATACATACATACTCTCATAAAACATAACACATCAGAGAGGCAGGAAGTAGAGTAGAGGAGGTTTTAAAGTAGAGGAGGTTGTTAATCCATTACGATCCTTCTCCAACTACCTAATTAATGATCTTCTCCTTCTTTTCGTGTGAGACAGCGAGTCGTCCAATAATCATCATGTTAAATTCTTAATAAAATATTTATACTTTCAACAATTATGAAGGTCTTTCTATTACATTAATGTCAAGTGTAGTATGTGCCTAATGGCATATCTACATGATATGCTATTTTGTTTTAAGTAACTTATCTACGTCAAAGTAATCTAATATTAATAAACATTTGACATTATAAACATTTTATCAAATAAAATTTAGATAATATTAACTTAACCTAATCCATAGATAATTAGACATACTTATTTAGGTTCCGATTTTGGAGCGCTCAGTCAGCGGAATTGTTTGTCTCTTCGAATAATTTGTACCTTGATATCAACTTTTCTATAACTTCACGATTATAATACTTATATGATAGATGCGAGTACTTAGTTTACCAATTCATAACAAATAACTACCTCACAGCACTATCTACCTTCCTATCTTTTAAAAAACTTAATTAAAACTCATTTACTGACTGAATATTAAAATTATGATTAAAATAGAACTTTATTGAACTGGCTCAGGTTCAGTTTTTACTGCCGCAATACCTATATAATTATATTTTATTAAACAAAAGGATCGACTTGGCTTTGATGAAGTCATAATCGTAAGATAAAATTGTATGATATTGCAACCAAAATTGGTCAATCGACACAAAACGGATGTTACGAGCCACGTAAAAAAAAGTTACCTTGGAGATTAAGTGCTTCTCCTACAGTTTTTTTTTTCGTTTTCAACCATATGTTCCATGGGGAAAGTTGTTCAGTTTCAGGGTCTGAGCACGCTTGCAAAGTTTTTGTTACACCGTCCCTTACATCCCGTAGTTTTCGCCGCCAACTGGTTGAAATTGCCATTTAACCATTATCCACTACTAAAAATTCGCTACTGATTTATGCGCAAACCTTAGTTTATCCTCTAATCAATCAGCATTTTTTTACAAACCATGCACGCACATACGTTATTATTCTATGTTTATCGTAGATACCTAATAAATACCTATAAATAATCATTCAACTTGATCCTACTCTCCTACACAAATATTGAGATATTTAAATTTTGTCATTTCACAAAGAGACTACATCCTCTTTTGTCTGTAGCACGTGTACGTAGTTCCCAGCTAATGCGAGAGCGCTCATTACATTGTGTTGACACCGACAAATGCCCTTTTACATATTCTCGGTGAGATCCCGAAGATTGAGCCATGAAATTGAAAACGATCCCTTTGAAGAAATTTATTCCAGGCACGAACGCGCTCCGCGGCGATGAGGACGAGATTTGCTCGTTTATTTTTATGAAATTATTGAAGAAACACTCCGCTCCTGTGACGTCCTATCGATGCTACCGCGTGTAAATACGCTACAAGTATTATATCAATTTTCAAAGACTTCAATTAATTTATAGTTTTACCGGAACAAATACCGCCCCGCAAGCAATAAATCAGTTTTTCCTTATTTTTAAAACTACCTGTACTCAAACACCAAATTTGAAAGCCTCTGGAAACCCGACACCGTCACAATAAAAGATCGCAGCAAAGTGCCCACTACTTAAGCTTTTTACTTCAAATTAAAAAGTTTTAAGAAGAATTATGAATCGGAATTGAAATGAAGTAAAAACTTGAAGTGAGACTATTAAATGATGAAAATGTTAAATTTTAGTGCTTTTCTGTAGACTGCAACGCGACTTGAAACGTCGGAACATCAAACTACTTTTCCAATTTGTAAAAGTTTGTCCTTTGCGTTGAACGTACCTATTCGAATGATTGAAATTCATCGGCGATTTTAAACATGTTTACCGCAACGTCACAATGGATTGCCGCACGGCTACAGAGGGGCAGTGCAGCGGCGGCTATATAATACATGTTTACGTAGCCATCTCGATTTATCCGGGACGAACTTTTGCACTTTTTCACCCCGCGCGCGGCTTGCCAGCCACACGTTCTCTATTACTCGAAACTCGCGCTCTCCATTATCTCTGCGGCCGAATTTGCTTTAAATTTCCTCACCAGCTTTTTAAACAAAAAATACGCACTGTGCCTGCGAACAGGCGCGTGTATTCAAAAGTTTTAAGGCAATGTTTTTCATTTTAGTGACACAATTTTGTAGAGCGCCCGATTACTTTTTCATACGAAATTTTCGGTAACATATTATATTCGGAAGCACATTCCTCCCCAGCGTTTCGCGTCATAACTGGCGCGTAATGACCTCATCGCATAAAGAAGCAAAAATATCGCGAACGCAATTCGTCATGTCATTATGCAAGGAAAGGGCGAACTTTACGAGTATAATAACGCGAGATGTCTGACTCTGGCCCGTGAACGGCGAATCTTTCTTTATTGTACCGTGTTTTATGCGAACGATTAACCTTTTAATGTTAGCCGGCCGCTCGAAATGAAAACGTCTATCGGAAAATATGCATTGTACCCGTTGTCTGATGCTAAAGGCTAATAACGGGTATAATACGGTTGAGAAAATCGTATCAAGGTTTGGTTTTATTATGGCCGAAGTTGAATAAAGCTTCATAAAGGCTGAGCTCGACACTGAAGTTTCCTTTTGTATGTATTATTTTTATTATTTATGTAGGTATGCAATTCATTAGTATAAGACATGTACGTGCCCCTATGTTTATTTCGTAATTTTATCTTGTAATGTCCGTTATGTGCGGTTCTAGCTTATTTAAAAAACATTTAGTGAAGCAGCATGTTGTTGAAAATTGTGTTGTAATGGGTCGCGGGAAGGCTTAATTTATTTTTGATGGGAGCCGCTTAATCACATTGTTGTTGTCAAATCATGCGGATAATGAAGTTCTCAGGAACCCTTCCTCTCAATTTTACTCGTCATCCTACTGCCCTTCGTCTCTTAAATCGTTACACTAATGGTAATAATTATTATTCTCTTTAGAGTGGTTGTTTTTATAGCACTTAAACACTTGAGCTTATTTTAAAAGCTCGGTTTCGATCGATGACTGGTAATGCTACTGTCGTATAATTCATTACTCTTTTTTGGCATATTTAATTGTCTAGAATGAAATGTAGAGTTTTATAAGTGTGATGATTGTACCTAAGCTATGATGGATCGGATGACGGCCTAACCTGTCCACCTCGTCGACTGTAGTGATACGACGATGTTATTCAGCTCTAGTTGGTTATACCTAGTCAAGCTACCTTTGATTCGACAGGTACGACAAAACGTCGAAAGTAAGAACGGAGACGGCACGTGTGTGGAATGAGGTCTTGGCGGTCTCATCACCGAGCGCATTGTAAGCCACAATGCCAGCAATCGCGCAAAGTCGCGCCGAACCAGCTCCTACATATCCATACGCTGTCTGCCGTCATTAGAGCCTTTGTGAAATACTATTATTCGTTAAAACGCTCGTTGCTCCGCGATTCTTATTTTCCAGTAAAGAGAGCTAAACAACAAAAACATCTAGGTAGCTCATAGTAGATCTAGAAAATTTGTCTTTTTCGTTCTAAATAGTATTTATTACACTACGTTTTATGACCCCGACTGCAGCAAGTCGCAGATTATAATTTCACGGAAAATCTTTGTTATCATATCCCAACTAGGTGTATTTGGCGTTCTAACGGGTGTATTTCTATGATTATTGATTAGAATTAAGTAGTTCCATTTACCTATCTTTTGTAAAGTTACTTCTTTTATCTTTTGTAGAGTTACGTAAATACTCGTATTTATTTTATATTTTTTCCTGGTCTTTTGTACTATCGCCAGCAAATCCACCTACCCATTTAAGGGACAAACTTGTCCAACTCATACTGGGTTGTCAGCAAATACTCTGAAAACCAGTATTATAATAATAATAATAATAATATCGTTTAATTCAGGCCACGAGGGCCCATAGAATAAAATAAAACTATACAATATAACTTAAAACTAACTAACATACTATAAATACACTACAATGTAACTTAAATGCTAGATAGGCACTTTTTGCGACGGCGACTCACGTTGCACGGGGGGTCGATAGCGCCTGAATACGACTCCCTGTGGCCAGAAATCTTCCCGCATAAACTCGCACACGATCCTCCGGGGCCCCGACAAAACAAAAGACCTAAAATTGGATGCAAATTTAGACTCCAGTTGTCGGATGTAAACCGTCGCACCGGCGAGATCGCGTGGAAGTTCCTGGCGAAGCTTATGCATCTTCTGCACGTGCTGCATGATGTCCTCCTTTGTCGTATTACTATCCAACCGGGACACATACAGCTGCGCGATGGGTTCGGCAGCCTTTAGAGTTGTTGCGGCTGCTGAGACGGTGCCGCGTTTATTGCGGTTACGACGAAGTCGACGCTTCCTGGATTCTGCCAGTGTGTAGCCTTCCTCGTCTATAATCGCTTTAGACGTGACATTGGCTTCATTCGCCGCAGTGCTTGCCATCTGCTTCCCCTTTTGCGTTACGGGAGGCACAGGTTGTCGCTTGCGGCGAGGGCGGCGAGTCGTCTGCGGCGGCACTTCCTTTTGCTTCCCGGGTATAAAGGGAGCAGCATCGGGATGCAGCGCAGGCTCGGGGCGAGTCGGTGGAGGCGGCAGCGTGTTGTTGCCGCTCTTCGTATCAGCTGCGGGGTCGCTGACCCGCAGTTTATCGGTCTGTTGTTGATGAGTTGCTGGGCGCGTGGAATTGCTGACCGGTGCGGTTTCATGTTGCACGGCGACGCCGCGCTGCATGTTTACGCACGCGGCTGGCGGAGGCGCTGACGCGGCGGCGTGTTGTCCACGTAATGAGGTCAACTCGCGTCGCAACTCGGCACTCACTTCCTCGGCGGTTTCCCACTTTTGCTTCAAATCCTTGATGTCCGATTTCAGCAGTACGATGTCCTTAAGCAACGTGGTGACGTCAACGTAATCAAACGTCACTGGCGGCAACTTATTTAGGTCACGTGCTACGTACGTCGGGACGTCATCGGGATCTTCGTTCTGGAACACTCGGAAGATGTCCCGAATGTTTTTCTTGCCGCTTCCCTCCTTGTTGCGCATGGTGAGGCGCACATGCTTGTATTCAGCAGTTTCGTTGAGGTGTACCATGGCCGTGTAGATGTCGACGTCGGAGTAGCTGGTGAGGCAGATCTGCTCCAGGCTGACCACGTCCATCACATCCAGCTTATTCTGCACGAACGCCAACAGCTCGTCGACCACGACAGTATCGCTACGCTTAGATAGCGCCATTACGAATTACAAATAAAATGCTTATTTAAAAATTAGTCGGTCCCTTAAATGTGGATGTACAAAAGACCCGGGAAAAACCAACAAAAAAATACTAACTATCATTTGCACATGCTGTACCTAGTTAGGTGTTTGACTGACATGTATCGCAGAGAAAATTTCATTACCAGCGAACGTGTCCAATTATCGGTTCGGGAAGAGCGTCGTTGTCCGCCGACACCGCTCGGCCCATTGACTGATAAATAACCAGATATGGACGACATGCCAAACAGCTTGTTCCCGGAATAGCCTGTTAGATTGCAATGTTAGTACCTGGCTGCTGAAGGTAGTCGTACACATGTAACATGCGTTTGAGCGTTATTTTTTCCAGTGCTATCGCATGCGTTAGATTCTTTATTTGAATCTTTTTGAATTCACCGACACCGGTCGGCCCATTGACTGATAAATAACCAGATATGGACAACATGCCAAACAGCTTGTCCCGGGAATAGCCTGTTAGATTGAAATGTTAGTACCTGCTGTAGGTAGCCGTAGACACGTAACGTACGCTTGAGCGTTTTTGTTGCCCAGCGCTATCGCATGCGTTAGATTCTTTATTTGAACCTTTTTGAATTCACAGACACTGCTCGGCCCATTGACTGATTAATAACCAGATATGGATAACATGCCAAACAGCTTGTCCCCGGGAATAGCCTGTTAGATTGCTGTGTTAGTACCTGGCTGCTGTAGGTAGCCGTAGACACGTAACGTACGCTTGAGCGTTTTTGTTGCCCAGCGCTATCGCATGCGTTAGATTCTTTATTTGAATCTTTTTGAATTCACCGACACCGGTCGGCCCATTGACTGATAAATAACCAGATATGGACAACATGCCAAACAGCTTGTCCCGGGAATAGCCTGTTAGATTGCAATGTTAGTACCTGCTGTAGGTAGCCGTAGACACGTAACGTACGCTTGAGCGTTTTTGTTGCCCAGCGCTATCGCATGCGTTAGATTCTTTATTTGAACCTTTTTGAATTCACAGACACTGCTCGGCCCATTGACTGATTAATAACCAGATATGGATAACATGCCAAACAGCTTGTCCCCGGGAATAGCCTGTTAGATTGCTGTGTTAGTACCTGGCTGCTGTAGGTAGCCGTACACACGTAACTTGCGCTTGAGCGTTTTTGTTGCCCAGCGCTGTCGCATGCGTTCGATTCTTTATTTGAATCTTTTTGAATTCACCGACGCCGCTCGGCCCATTGACTGATAAATAACCAGATATGACGACATGCCAAACAGCCTGTCCCCGGAATAGCCTGTTAGATTGCAATGTTAGTACCTGCTGTAGGTAGCCGTAGACACGTAACGTACGCTTGAGCGTTTTTGTTGCCCAGCGCTATCGCATGCGTTAGATTCTTTATTTGAACCTTTTTGAATTCACAGACACTGCTCGGCCCATTGACTGATTAATAACCAGATATGGATAACATGCCAAACAGCTTGTCCCCGGGAATAGCCTGTTAGATTGCTGTGTTAGTACCTGGCTGCTGTAGGTAGCCGTACACACGTAACTTGCGCTTGAGCGTTTTTGTTGCCCAGCGCTGTCGCATGCGTTAGATTCTTTATTTGAATCTTTTTGAATTCACCGACGCGACACCGCTCGGCCCATTGACTGATAAATAACCAGATATGGACGACATGCCAAACAGCTTGTCCCGGGAATAGCCTGTTAGATTGAAATGTTAGTACCTGGCTGCTGAAGGTAGTCGTACACATGTAACATGCGTTTGAGCGTTATTTTTTCCAGTGCTATCGCATGCGTTAGATTTTTTATTTGAATCTTTTTGAATCCACAGACACCGCTCGGCCCATTGACTGATAAATAACCAGATATGGATGACAAGCCAAACAGCTTGTCCCCGGAATAGCCTGTTAGATTAAAATGTTAATACGCCACTCTAGCACAAAAAAGAGAGTTTGCAAAAGGTTCACTCGGCCCTATTTTGGATTTTCGCACTTGTTACAGAGCAAGGTTGGTTGGTTGTTACTGTCAAAAATATCAAAACAGCAAAATCTGATAAAGAACGTCATATGATTCTGAGACAATTTTAAATCCAAGAAATATGACGTTCGTGTCTACCAGCTTCTTTTCTTAGTAACCTTGACTTCCCCTTCCCCTGAGATTCTGGTTATTTCCAGTTAAAGTTAGTAACCGTCAAAATCATCGCTAGTACTGAGTGAGCCATCTGTATAGGCGCCCCGCACGCCGTTTCCCTAATTTGTGACTCTAGGTGGGTAGGTAGGTTTGAGCGATATTTTTGCACAGCGCTTTCACATGCGCGTCGCACAACGCTGCGTCGACGATTGCGCCTGTCAGACCATTTGACATAAACCAAGCAATTTCGACCTTACTGAACTTGAGATCCAAATTGCTTGGTTAGTATTGTCTTAACGTGTCGTTCGTAGGCAAAATGCAAATGGCTGTGAAAAACGGTCATGTCATATACACCACTTCTGACAAAAGCTTGAGAGTCACTCAATAGCCTGTACTTACCATAGTAACAGGTTGTCAGCCTGTGCCTAAAATTGCAATACACATCAACTCTCAAATCCCTTAGTCACTTCTTACGACATCCACAGGAAAGATATGGGCCACACGGCGTAATTCCTAAGAATTCTCTATCAATAATTTTAAAGAATGCCTTAAACCTGAATTCGAAGCTGCCATAAAAGCTTCGTATCGCGAAATATGAACAGCCAGGATAGATAAAAGTGACCAGGAGCACATACTTCGGCCGCTGTTCAATTTTACGCTTCTGCGTTTATACCGACGGACCATCACGCCGCACGCCATGAGGCTTCATTAAAAGCTTCAGACACACTCAGAAGATTGTGTATCACCATAGTGACAGGTTGTCAGCCTGTCACCTAAAATTGTAAAACATCAACTCTCAAAATAATCCCTTAGTCGCTTCTTACGACACCCACAGGAAAGAAATGGGGTGCTGCTATTCTAAGCCACACGGCGTAATTTCTAAGAATTCTCTATCAGTAATTTTAAAGAATGCTTTAAAACCTGAATTCGAAACTGCCATAAAAGCTTCGTATCGCGAAATATGAACAGCCAGGATAGATAAGTGTGACCAGGAGCACATACTTCGGCCGCTGTTCAATTTTACGCTCCTGCGCGCCCAATGTTTATACCGGCGGGCCATCACGCCGCACGCCATGAGGCTTCATTACCTGTATTAAAATATTATATTAAAAAGGTACCTAAATGAGAAGTTTTATTAAAATTAAGTATTACATTTTGAGATAATAATTACTAGTTACTAGCCATGAACCTAAACAAAGTTAAACTGGTTTTTTATGATCACTTATTAGGTATGGATGTTCTTTTATGATTTATTGATAACTTTTACTGAACTTTTGTGTTTTATTGATACGGGGTTTAAAGGATATACCTCCGAATGCTGAAGGGTGAATTCAGGCCATGAAAGTGAACAATTATCCCCTGGAAATATATTTCAGGGAATGTCTAATAATATGTTAAGTAGTAGGCAGTCCGATTATCGTCATTTTCGTATGGGAGGTCTTGTGTTTTTGTGGTTTCCTAACATATGTTTGCAGGGGAGAGTTGTTCAGCTTTATGGTCTGCATGCACCGTAAGACTATTCAGAGGGCTGTCCCTTACATCCATGTAAAAGTAATTCAATATAAAGATTGGCAGGTAGGTACTTACATGAACCTACGAGTGCGAAAAAGTACGTGTAAACTCCACGAAATAGCAGTCTCCATAAATCGTCTCTTATTTACAGTTGCGATCAGATTGATGCCCCCGAGTGCCGCTGAGGAGAACTAAAGAGCAGCACTAACTAACTGCATTTTTCAATTAGAGCCACGTCCACTGCCGAAGATAGAAGTATAAAGGGCGGTTACGTTTACGAGCGGAGCGATAGCGATTTTTAAGATAGTGTACAACAGAGTGATACCGGCTTAGAATAACATCACCTCATATCTTTCACGTGGGTGTCGAAAAGCGAGTAATGGATTTGAGAGCTGATGTGTACTGCCATAATTTGCCATTTTAGGCGACAAGCTGTCAACCTGTCACTATCGTGATACGCTGTCTTCTGAATGACTCTCAAATTTTTGTCAGACGTGGTAAATAACATTTATTTTATAGCGGTTTACGCTCTGCTTCCCAAGGGATATAGACAAACGTATGTAAACTCCACGAAATAGCAGTCTCCATAAATCGTCTCTTATTTACAGTTGCGATCAGATTGATGCCCCCGAGTTCCGCTGAGGAGAACTAAAGAGCAGCACTAACTAACTGCATTTTTCAATTAGAGCCACGTCCACTGCCGAAGATAGAAGTATAAGGGTATACATTTACGAGCGGAGCGAAAGCGATTTCTAAGATAGAGTACAACAGAGTGATGCCGGCTTAGAATAGCATCACCTCATGTCTTTCACGTGGGTGACGTAAAAAGCGACTAAGAGATTTGAGATGTTGATGTATATTGCCATTTTAGGCGACAGGCTGACACCCTGTCACTATCGTCATACGCTTTCTTCTGAATGACTCTCAAACCTTTGTGAGACGTGGTGTAAATGGCCGTTTTGTACAGCCGTTTACGCTTTACGTATCCTCAAGGGATATAGGCGTGATATATGTATGTGATCTCCACCAAATAGCAGTCTCCATAAATCGTCTCTTATTTACAGTTGCGATCAGATTGATGCCCCCGAGTTCCGCTGAGGAGAACTAAAGAGCAGCACTAACTAACCGCATTTTTCAATTAGAGCCACGTCCACTGCCGAAGATAGAAGTACAAGGGCGGTTACGTTTACGAGCGGAGCGATAGCGATTTCTAAGATACGAGTACAACAGAGTGATGCCGGCTTAGAATAGCATCACCTCATGTCTTTCACGTGGGTGTCTCAATAACACTCAAATCTCGGAGCGATATCGATTTCTAAGATAGTTAGGGTACAATCAGCCGATATGGCGCAGTCGTAGTGCAACTGCCTGTGACGCAGAAGGTTCCAGGTACTATTTCCGATGAGTCACTTCACAAAGTGATAAATATCAAATTAAACCTGCACGTCAACCCGTCGGCCCCGGTTGCTGTCTATGAATATTTAGACGGCGTCATTACCCAACTATGTCAGAAGCCTGCTAAAGGCGTTTAAAAAATACAACAAAGCAAACGTTACCTCCGTAGCATTGCTACGACGCGACGAAGCTTACTTGTAAAAAGACACGAATAAAACTTACCAGCAGTTGATATAAATCGAATTGTGGACTTGAGGATAAATTAAGATAATCATTCGTTTAATTGTATCTCGTAGAATCAATAGTGTGACAGTGAAGGCGGCATTAGACATGCAATGCGAGTACAACGGGGTGCATTTTTACTTGCATGCGCATAACTTGCATAGAGCCCATGTATGTCGAACCTCTACCCAAAGGTACAAAGGAGATGCGAGAACGTAATTTGATTGTATAATAAATAGTGTCTCTTGTTAGAAGTAAGTACATTAACGTAACAAGAAATATTTACGAAATTAAAAGTCTCTAAAAATAGGCTCGTAGTAATGCTACGACGTAGCTAACTTCTACGAGATCATTAAAAGTGAAAGAGTAAAGATACTGCAGTTTACTGCACGTTTCGTCCCCGCTACGGTGTCCACTGTGCTCTATCTCCGCGATGTCCTGTGACTGTGACAGCGCCGCCGCCATTGGATAAATAATTCCTCTCGTGCTTACCCACTTCAGCTACAACTAAATTACGTTTGTCGTGGCTGTCTGCCCGACTACTTGCTCGCCCAGGCGATGTCCGATGTGCTTTTTGTATTCACTCTAATAAAATTCGCATATTTTTCCTTTTGCTGTGCTACTTAGAGCTGTGGCGTCGTGTCGCGCGTATAGTGAGGTTTTCTTTTAGCGCTACGGTTGCTACGCCGTAGCGTTTCGTAGCAAGGGTAAACGGATTTTTTCAATGAATCAAGAATAATTTCAATTATTAAACGAACGAACATCGATTTCAAAAGACAAGGTTAGTCGTTGGGTTTCGTAGTCTACTAGAAACCCTTATCATTTCGGTAAGTCTGTCTGTCTGTCTGTATGCCGCGCCCTCATAACTTCATTAGTTTTGGAACTATCGATATCAAATTTAGTGTGAAAATAGATCGTGTTGACCCAAACTTAGAAATGTTGAGAAAAAAAAATCAATTGTTTTTGGACCCCCTTCCCATACATGTGAAAGGGGGGCAAAACATATTTTTTTCTTCTGTAATATTGAATAGGGTGTCGTTGAATAGGTCTTTTAAAACCAAGGGGAGGTTTCTTTAAAACAAAGTCTCTAAAATGTTTCTGTCTCGAGATATTTGCTTTTAAAAGTCGCGTTTTTGTGTAATAATTAGTTCCAGCTGTAAGTTTTAAAGTATGCATGCTAAAAATTTGAAAAAATATGGAATATACATAGTTCTTAATATGAAGTTACCATGAAAACTATAACGAATACTGTACCACTTAAGATAAAGGAAATATTAAAGTTTTTCAATTTGCGGTTGGCAGCACCATACAGCTGCTGCCATGCAGTCCCTAAAACGCAGTATCTGCAATCGGACAGTTTTGAGAAAACAGCGGAAAACTACTTTAGCTAATTATTTTTACAATTTCCTAATGTTTTCAGTTAGAGCATTCACTACCATCAAAAACGTATAGTTACAAAGAAGGAAGGGACAGAAAAATCAGTTTACGAAAAAAAACAAATGTTTAAATTCGTTGCAGTTACTACATTTCAATTTTAGATTTTTTTCTCGTATAAACTGCATAAAATGCAGTATCTGTGCAAGATACTGCAAATTTTTGCAAACTTAATTAATATTGCCATCTAAAATGCAGTATCTCATCTACTTTGCTGCGTTTTAACTTGTAAATCTAAATAATAGCTCGCAGTTACCGCTATCTTATAAAAATAACATGTCATAAAATCGTCTTCTAGTCAAACAAGCCATGATCGAGAAACAGGCGAAGGCTGAACGGGCCCTAATTGCTGCAAAGCTAGAGGAGCAACAAGCAAAAACAGACTTGGAAGATCACTCTTCATAACGCTTGGTGCACCGGGTGAACGACGGGTGCGGGCTTCCAAAAATGGTAACGATTACGGAGGAAGGGCTAAAATGTAATACGAATATACCCACTTATCAGGATTACGTGTAGCGGAAGCGGTTGGTGAAGTTATGAGACGCTTGATAATTGGCTGGCTCTAATTAAAGTTATTTAATTTGCTTTTTAGGAGCGTTTCGTTTTGTAATGGTTGTTTCACCTTCATTTCGTAGAGGACGAAACTCACAAGAGTTTTCGCAAGACACTCGTGAGACCGATGCCTCGCAGATTCGCCATCGTCCATCTTGACTATACATATCCTAAGTAAAATACCTTTAGCGCCTTCCAATAAAACCAAGATTGTAGCGTTTAGAATCAATATACTGCGATTTACGTTGTAAATTAAGACAAATTAATAATATCGTTTTCCCAAATAACATGCAGTATGTGCTGCATAGAAGCAAGATACTGCAATTTAGGTGGTAAATTAAGCCCATTAATAATATAAATTTCTCAAGTAATATGCAGTACGTGCTGATTCGAATTAAGATACTGCAATTTAGGTGGTAAGTTCAGCCCATTTATAATATAAATTTCCCAAGTAACATACAGTATGTACTGTTTATAATCAAGATACTGCGATTTAGGTGGTGAATTAAGTTTATCAATAATACAAATTTCCCAACTAAAATGCAGTATCTGATTTTTACTGCACTCTAGCCGGTATATTACCATAACATAACTACATAAATTACAAACTGCATTGCAGTTTCTGTATTCATTACTGCATTTTAATCAGTAATGTTTGTTGATAACTGTAGATGCTGCATTTTAATTGGTATTGTTACATTTATTTGCCGTTTTGTCATCAGTTACTGCAAATCGACTTTCAATTATTTCAACTTTTAGTTATTTTATCAAAAATCCGGAGAAATTGACATAAAACTTGTGATGTGGGTGTCAAGGTTCAACATTTAAAAAAAATGGCAAAAATGCAGATACTGCGTTTTAGGCTCTGTACGGCAGAGCTGTAGGGTCAGGTAGGCCACAGTGACTCGGATTTCTTCAATCAATAAAATTTTATAGAAAACATTGAAGTATTAAACTTAAATTCATATCTGGGATGCATTGATTATTACTCTTTCGTTTTGCATTATCATTTTTTGCAATAACACGACACTTTAGCCACCAGACGTCTTTTTCTAGAAAAAAAAATGTGAGTCACTGTGTACTAGTACCTGTCTACACTGGCTCAACACCCGTGGTGCACAGTGACTCTAACAGTTTATATGGACTTGGTAACCCTGTCGTGCAAGTAGAATATTTATTGAAACTATGCATTTTAATCAATTATATTTGTCAAAGTAACCTTTTCATATGATTACTATTGCCATAAGAAATATTTTACAATTGTCTGTCAATGTTTCTAAAAATAGAGAGATGAGCCAGTACTAAGTGTTAGAGTCACTGTGTACCACTTAAATTTGAGCCAGTGTAGACGCCGACGCCATTTTGAAATAATTAACCTACAAATATTACCAGACTACTCTAAGAGCTAGCAAATCTAGCATATTACTTAGTATATGAACACCACTTTCGATCATAATAAATACATTTCCCTAAATCTTTCAATCTTAACCAATAAAAATACAAGTGGGGTATCTTTAAAAGCATTTTTAGAGGTGCAAAACCTATCGCACATTTTTTTCACAATCAAACCGCACTAGAGTGGACGGTTGATAGGTTTGTATGTGTTTGGTTGTCAAGAGCTACCATTATGTTAAGAATACAGATAGATATAGCTAGCCTATTACGAAATATAAGCGTGAGTCAATGTACCCGCCCGAGTCACCGATGCCTACCTGACCCTAAACAAACCAGCAACAAAATTAACTTTGTAACGCCGAAAAACCTGATCTGATATTTAACGTTGACTACGAAACCCTATTTGTGAGCGTGCCTGACACGCTCTTGGCTGCTTTTTTATAACATATAAGACAAGAATAATTTGTTTAAATAACAAAAAATACTAAATAATTAATTAAAGATTCGAGTAAAGTTTGTGTTTGGAACTTACAACTTATATTATGGGTACTCTATTAAGGTTGCAAATAATTTTACACAAGTTTCTACAGAAAAGTAAAATAAAAATAATATAACTTTGATAAAATGCATATTTCCTTGTCGGTAAAGTATGGAAACATGCTAACCATTTGCGATGACTAGATCTAAAGTTTACAAAATTCCAAACCTCGCTCGTAAGGTAAGGAATTCCAATAAAGCCAAGATGATTTTAGTCATTTATCTCATTGCGGCGGGCAAAGGAGATATATGTTACTAGAGGCGATTACCCCGCGAGCTTCCTTTACGTTCAAAGCAAATGTATTGGGGCGGAACGTTCCACGTCAGAGGTAAAAGCAAGTATTCATGTTTAATTTCGTCCGCGTGTACCTACTTGTAAGAACCCGTAAAACTCTTTTATCTGGACCCGAATTCTTGAGAAAAAATGTTGCTAAGATCTTTATAGAACAGCCGATATGCTTCAGGAATTTTCATTGTGTATTATGGCTATCAATGGATGTCTTACACAATTTAGATGTCGGAAAATAAAATCATTGAAGGTCTACAAATCATTTAGACCCTACAAACCCTAGACTACCATAATGCTTTTATCCAGCCTTTTCCGATGGTTTTTGAATTAGGTAGGTAATCTTCACAAGCCTCAATCTATTCTACTCTTTAAGTAGGTAACAAGTAACAACTTCTTATACCTATAAAGTTTTTCGCTTCAAGCGAGCACAATAAGAGAGCATTAGTAATCCGACCGACGCGTGCGTGGTGGGAATTAACAACTTAGATTGTTAGCTGCCGGCGACCGCTGCTGGTCGGGGTTACGAGTAAATAAAACACAACTACTTTTTATCCTCAAAGTATCACACCTTATTGATGAACAACTGGTAGGTAGGTACCCCAAAAAGGCAAGAGGAAGTAAAGTGGAAGCTTAACACCCCGAGTAGTTACTTCCATCAGTCCATGCAATAAGAAATGATGTAGGTACCTACAGTAGGCCAACGAGTTAGTTGCGATCAGCTTTCGCATATGAGCCAGGCTTCAACGAGTGCTCCAAAAGAACGATTCATAAGGCACGTTCTTCTAAAGCAGAGTATCTACACAAACCAAAGGATTATTGTTTCTTCAAGGCAAACTAGCGCATGCGAAATCAAACTTCTTATTCAAAAATACACGTCCCTATTGCGCCAAAAATCTACAACAGACGCGCGTGACTGCAACTACAATGCGAAATGGCCTTTAATTCAAAGCTTTCTTTGTAAACAAAAATACTAATGTTAGAAAAAAAATAATGTCAATATCATCGGCAGGGTGACCATTTGTGGCAGGATCCTGCCATTTGGGCAGATTTGACTCTTAAATTTTGACTGTGGCAGATTATGTTGACGGATCAGAAAAGTGGCAGGTTTTGGCAGTTTTGGGGAATATCAAGGAAAATCCTGTAAAATTAAATGTTTTTATAGAAATTTGTTAATTATCAAGTAGATAGATCAGATTTTGTTGGACTTTAATTACATAATTTTTACTTTTGATGGTAAAAACCGTGTTGGTTTTTATTTCGCGTCGAGCTTAGTTGGGTTTAGTTTGGCAGTTTTTGGCAGATTTAGTGAGGGAACTTGGCAGGTTTAGGCAGGTTTGGGGAGGGATTGAGTTTGGCAGGTTTTGGCAGATTTCAGTGTGAGTCTCTGGCAGATTCGCCATATTTGAGATGGTCACCCTGATCATCGGGTAATATTGATTTGGTCATAAAATTCCATGAAAATTCCGGGGAAATTCAAGAAAAATTATAGAACTTGTTGAATAAACACACTCTACTCAGTTTTGAAAATGAAGCCTTACTTCGTAGTAATTTGTCTACTCAAGTTGTTTCAGTATACGGTACAAATTTTCAATCATAACCTGTTTTCATTTGTATTGTAGTTTCTTGTGGTATTTATTTATTTTCTTTTCTTTACAGACATGCATCGATTATGATGGTTGGCTGAACATAAAGATTGAACATTCACTAAACTGTAATGGAGAAAAATTCTGTCCTCGTGGGAACATTTCACTGAAAAGTATTCGTGCAGGTACTGGGGTCATAGATCAAATTCATTTCAGTAAACAACACATTCAAGCGCTAAAGGTAAGAAAAAGCACTTCATTTATTAAATTAAACATTTAGTCATAAAGAAATTAAACATGCAGAGTTAAAGTATTTATTTTACCGCAATCAGACTAAATGCTAACAAACTAAATAATACAAATACAATTTCAAACGCACCACACTAAGACTGGGTGCCGTATATGCTGGCACCATTCCATCACCTTCCTGGACTGCTAGACTTACATATGTACTTAACAAAAGAGCTGATCATAATAAACTTAATTTCAGGAGTTAGCTGATATAGATGGATTTTACACAATAAGAAGTCTAGTGTCATCAGCAGACTCAAAGGACGTTGAATTTTTGTCATCCATGAAGGCACAAGCCTTCTTAGACAATGGGTTATCAGATGTTGTGAGTGCCTGGGTGCTTCCAAATGGGGCAGTGGTAGCAGTCAGTTTCCAGGCCACAAATGCTTCACAATCTCTCACAGAAACACCAAAAGGCTATGAAGCTAACTCTAAATTCTTCCTTCGTTATGTTGACCAAGCTCCAGTGTAAGTAACATGTTTTCGATTTCTTGTTAGTGCTTATATTTAGAGCATCATCATGCTGCCTGACCTTATCCCAAATCAGTCCGAGGTCATCACCTCTTATGTTACATTTTACAAGACACCCTGAGTGGACTAGGTGTGGCAGTATTCTTAGCTGCTGCTATATTTAGTTTTAGACCATGCAAACTAATTTACTTTTGTGCCCTATTTTCTTAAGTATGCTTGTATATGATTTAATTGAATTGATGATTTGTTTTACATGCTAAATCATAATGTTATTATTTTGCAGTCCTGACACAGCATCCTACATACAAAAGCTCGAGAGAGAAAGGGAAGCCAGGGAGAAAGGAGAGGTGAAGGACAACAGATCATTCTTAGCCAAATATGTAAGTAGAATATTTCATATCATACCCTCTTATTAGTTTCAACAGCTGAGTGATGTGTTTTCTACTGCTGAACATAAGCCTACACTAGATGCAATTTTTCTTGTGGCTTCACATCTTTCAATTTCTCTTGCAATCACATTCCCCTCATGCTAATTGTATGTATTGTTTGGTTGAGAATCATCTTGGAATGCGCCGTAAGTGAGGCCATCTAGTGTAATTTAAGGTGCATCACTATGAAACCCGATTTAGACTTCGTAATATCTTTTCCTTGGTATGAGGCTACCTCGTCAGTTCTGGTATATTAAGCATCCTTCCTTGCCGTACTCCGAAAAATAACATTGATCTTTATTTTCCAGTGGATGTACATTGTTCCTGTAGCCATCTTCGTCATGATCTCTGGAGCAACAGCACCAGATGGCCCTGCACAGGGTGCACGCTCATAAAATCATTTATTGTTATTATGTTAATTATTTAACTATGTTTTAGTACAATATTTAAATTAAATAGTCATATCAGTGTAACAAAAGTTTTTTAATTCTCTTAAAGTATCCACATATTGTGCAACAGTTGCAGTTATTATAAAGCTTAAACAATAATATCAAGTACAAAAGTTATTATAAAAGGACAAAGAGTTTGAGACTTATGCCCCAATTTTCTCAATTTCTTCAGCATCCTCTATGTCTAGGAGATGAATCTTCTTTCCAAAATGAGCTTCAATGTCGTTGCAAATCTGCATCGCTAGTGGGGAGTCAATCAAGTTAATAGCAATTCCAGCTTTACCAAATCTTCCTGTACGCCCAATCCTGTGCAAATAGGTCTCACAGTCTGCCTTTTTGTCCATATCCATTGGCATATCAAAGTTGACTACCAGCGTCACTTGCTCTACATCAATTCCTCTGGATAACACATTAGTAGTTATCAACACTTTCTCCAAACCGGCCCTGAAGCGGTCTAGCACAGCAATTCTTTGTTCAACTGTAAGTTCACCAGACAGCACTGCCACTGAATGGCCATCTCTTGACATCTTTTCTGACAACCAGCTTGCAGTCTTTCGGGTGTGACAAAAGATTATAGCTTGTCCAATAGTTATTACACCATAGATGTTGCAAATAGCTCTGTACTTATCTTCTGCATTTTTACATTTCACATAATATTGTTTGATGTTATCCAAAGATTCTTCTTCACGCAGCAATCTGATTATAATAGGATTAGGCACAATAATCTCAGCGAATTCCATCACTGCTGTATCATAGGTGGCAGAGAAGAACATCATCTGGCATGTTGGAGGCAGGCATTTGTGAATTCGGATACATTGGTCCTGGTGTCCTTGGCGATCAATCATTACATCAGCTTCATCTAATACAAACACTCTTATTTTACTCAGATCAAACATATTGAACTTCACTCCCCAGTCAAGCATTTTTCCAGGTGTTCCTATTATAATGTGATCAGTGATCTTTGTTCCTCTTGGGACCTCCTCTCCTCTAACAGCATATTTCAACTTGATTTCTGGACAAAACTTTGCCATCTTGGCTGCAACCTCTCCCGTTTGAATGGCTAGTTCATAGGTTGGACTAAGACACAACACTTGAGGATAATTTTTGGATGTGTCTACTCTGCTCAACATTGCTAAAACAAATGCAGCTGTTTTACCAGTTCCTGACTGAGACTGAGCGATCATGTTCTGGGGAGGATCGGCCAATAGAGTAGGAAGAGCAGTTTCTTGAATTTTCGATGGCGCGTTAAAACCCATTGCGTAAACACCTTTGAGCAGATTAGGTTTCAAGTGTAGGGCTTCAAATGTCTTGACAGAATAAAGAGGTGAGTTAGGATCTTTCCTCTGGATTTCGATATCTAACTTGGATTCGACTAAACCTTGTCGGATAATTTTCATTAGCAGCGAGGCCTCCGCGGGGTTTGCATTGTCGGCGGCCTCGTCGGACTCTGTAGTCTGATTGAGGGATTTTTTGTTCAATCCTAAACCAGCTACTTTATTCGATATTTCTAGTTCTTCAGCTTTCTGCCCCCATTGATTCGCCATTTTGTTACTGAAAATGAACAATTAAAATTTCTGAATTATTTACCAAACTATGATAGCACATGAGCACAAGTTTTGCAGCGGATCAGATATTTCATTTTTTTTCGCGGGGTTAAAGTGTTGGTGGGGTTTAAATGGTTCTTTCATGGTTATCAAATATGAATAATAACAAGAATATTTACTTACAAGATAAATTGCACAAAATTAATAAATTTTACAACAACAGGCGAAAACAGGAAAAACGGACGCTGCTGATCGCTGACATATGCAGTGTTGCCTGCCACTAGTGCCAAATCAATCATTTTCTCGTTGGGATAAAAAAGTACTTTCTGTATTTGAATTTAAATAGCGGTCTTTTCAAATTCAAGTACATCAAAATATCCCTTTTACATGAGTTGATATATTTTCTTAGTCAAAGAATCCAAAGGACATTCATAGCGAAAGACAAACTAGCAGAACTGTCCGAACGATAGAGTAACAATTGGAGATAAAAAAAATAACTTTGCTTATTTTGGCAAGTTCTGGCCACACTGAAAGTATTTACTGGCTTGGATACTAGTTCTTTGAGCACGTCACATTGAGATAGAAACTAAAATGGTACTTTCACAAGAGGTGTTTGCAACTCTGAATGAATGAAATGAATGGTTGACTGACGTTTACAGGGGCGGGCCAGCCAAGCAGGGGGGCGGGGCGAGCCGGTAAGAAAATCAACACTGAGCAACACACAATGAGCTTACTATTATGCTGCCAAGTTTTACCATAAGAGCGTGATTAAATGTTTCTGGAGTGTAGTTGAAATCTATTCTAATAGTCTGCTTCTAAGGATGGAAGAAGTCGACTCAATTATTATACATTTTCTACGCCAATTAAACATGTAAGTCTTATTCTTCATTATCTACAAATTTCAAAGAAGGAAAATTAGTTTACCTAGTTCTTCATTGTTCACAATTTTCAAGGAAGTAAAATTAGTGTACCTACTTAATTTCTGCATCTGGTGTATCTCTCCTCTACTGTCAGTTATATTAATTATTGATATTTCAGCCCCATTGATGAGGAAATCAAGAGTATTTGTGACTTGCCTGTGGAGACCATTGTTGAATCTGTAGCACGATGTCTGGTGACGATAAACCCTGCATTGAAAGTGCCTATGAAGCTTCCACCTGGGATATCTCACAGAATAGAGGTGGCTGCACAAATAGCTTCTGTATGCAAGGTAAATAGACATACATTGTATAAAATAAAATTCAAAACTGAAGAATATTAAGTTTGAGAATTGTCTTAATTACAGGACCTAGGGTACAAAAATGATGTTGGATACCAAACATTCCTCTACTACAATGAGGCAGAACTGCGTCAAGTATTCATGTTCCTGATTGAAAGACTACCCAGTGAGGGGAAACAATCCACCGCCAAGACAGAAACTAACAAGAAATCTATGCTTCTGCAAAATATCAGTGCTAAGATTGCAGAAGAACTCAATTCCATTTGGATTCCACCTTGCTGTAATCCACCCAATAAACAGGCCATTGGAGATTTCATACATTCCAGAGGTAAAGTATGTATGCATGTAATCATTTTATTGTACCAAAACACATTTAAAATTTACAAGTAAAAAGTTACAGTAAGAAAGAAAATATATGCACAAAGACAGGCTTATCCCTTATTGATTGATGTTTCCTTAAATCTCTTCCAGCCAACGTTTGAGAGACAAGAGGACATGTTATTCGCATGTAATCCAGGGTACCTTTAAATTTCTTTTTTTGTCTTTCATGACATAAAAGCAGACTACTATTATTTATTTCAGGATCAATCCACTTTGCAAACAAAACAACTCTTACAGATGAAGAGTTATTGCAAAAATTCCAGAAAATCAATGATATCAATAAAAGTAGCAGTGCACAGTCAGAGCTAGTTCAGAATATTGAATCTGAACCTTACAAAGAGATGATTGTAACAGCAAAAGAAACCAAAGTAGAAATCAACAAGAGTCTAAAAGAGTTGAAGGAAACTGCAATCATACTAAGGCAAAAGTTGGATACTCTTGAAAGTGAAAGAAATGTTATGGATGTGGAATTTTCTCAGGTAAAAAGGCTTTTTAAATACATTATTTATGTGTTAGTTACACATGACAAAAACCTAAAATATTAAATAAATATACATTATTTTTTTATTATATTTTATTAATTAAAACAAATTTAATTATATATTTATTATATTTAAATACACATTTTTAAGTAGAAAATAATTAAAAATTAATTTAGTTATGTACCTATTTTATTTTTCAGGCCCAAAAATCATGTGAGAGAGCAGAAGCAGATCTAAGAAGTGTCCAACAAATACTAAACAGCATTGGTATTACAGAAATAGAATCATCTGATAATATTTTAGTGAAAGTCCAGAAAAATATTGGTATACTCCATGGAAAGAGTGAACAGTTGACTTCAAGAAATTTGTTGTTGAAAGTAGAAATAGATAAGATAAAAAGCAGCTTAGCCAATACAGAGGTGTGTGCAATTATATGTATATTCATAGTATTTATTGTTTCAAACAAAAATACCTACTAATGGTATTAAAACTTTGTTTACAGTCTGAAAGAGTGAAGTGCAAAAAAATATTGGTCAATTTGAAAGAAAATGCAAAATCCATGAAAGAAGAGTATGAAAAAAAAGAAGAAATAAGAGATCAGCTCAAAAGTAATTATGAAAAAATAAAAGGAGGAAATAAAAGGTAATTTCATATAGGCCAACCAACACCAAGTTATAACTTTTAAAAATATGATATAGCATCTAAATACCTATGGTGGTTTTTTCAGGTCAATCTACACAAAGAGAATATTAGAAATTATTTCTAATGTTGATAAACAAAATCTTGAAATACAAAAGATACTAGAGGACACAAGACAGTTACAAAAAGAAATAAACACCCTTGAAGGTCAACTGGATAGATGTTTTTCTATTGCTGATGAAACTTTGTTCAGGGTAAACTCGTATTTTAAAATTAATATACTTTGGAGATTTAGATCAAAATTTTGAATATTTATTGTATATTTTTTCTATTCTTCAGGATGCCAAAAGAGATGACCAAGCAAAAAAAGCATATAAATTACTGGCACTTCTACATTCTGAATGCAACACCATTGTGTCTCTAGTAAATGACACAGGCACTCTGGCTAGAGACATAGTGGATTTGGAGGATAATATCAAGGCTGAGACAGCTAAGAGAACCGAAGATACATTGAAGAGGATTCAAGTTGATCTAACCAGAATGCAAGAAGAATCTAATGGTATCTAATTTCAGATATTTATAAAATAATTAAACTTATAAATATGTTAACAATAAAACAAATACTTAAGCATTAATCTAGTAGTCTTATTAAATTAATTATTAGGTACAATTTATTTATTTTCTCTTGGGCAGTATCTCAGGAGGAATATATTCTTCATCTGTTTTTGCTGTAGCCTTCTTCCCAGTTGGAGCTTCAACCAGCTTTTCTTTTTCTTCAATTTGGAGGTCAATGGCTTCTTCATTTTCAAAGAACCAGAGCCTCTGCTCTTCTTGCTTCATCTGGTCTTGTCTCTCCTGGATCAACTGCATGCGCTTTGCCCGGTCCAACCGTTTTGTTTGCTCCTCTAGCTTTTCTTCTCTGATTTGTGCCCAGGATTTAAATAGCTGTAAAAAATCAGGGTCATAGTTTAACAACTCGAAAAGAAGAAGAGATATATTAATGTCATCATTAAAATTCATTTTAATTTATACCACAAGACAAAATACTTACTTGCTGCTGCTGTTTTATATCATTAGTCTGAACTTTGTTTATTGCATTTTCAATAGTAACTTTCAATGATTCTTCCAAAGCAGTGTCTGCTGTGTCAACTTTACTTAACAATGACACACACTTTTCTAATACTTCTTTCGTTTCTCCTTCTACACTTTCACTTTCTTTCTTCATCAAGTCAATAATTTCTGGAAACACTTTGAGAGATGTTTTGCTATAAGATTCACAAGCTTTTAATAATTTGTCATATTTTTTATAGGTTAACCAGCCCACTATCCGAAGGTTGTTATGAACATTATCTTCACGTCTTTCTGAAATCCAAGCTAAAGTTTTTCCCGCCAATAACAATGGATCTTTCAGATCAAAGTGGTCATCAAAATATGGGTTTCTTAGAAATTTCACACGGATTTTAAGCTCTTCAACTTTCTTTTTCTTTTCTTCTGGGGCAGGCTCAGCAGCAGGAGGACTATAATTAGTTATGAATTTGTAACAAGCATATTGACATAGAGCACAAGTAATCTCGTTAGTGTATTCCTCTTGTAACACCACAAGTGAAGCAACACAAGCTGCTTTTTCATAATCTCCATCAGTAATTAATTTATCCAGCAAAATGTTAGCTGCATAGTCGTCTAAAAACACTCCGAAATTAAGAGGGTCCTTTAGAATATCTAGCAGCTCTTCAACATGTCCAAATTCAATGAAATTCCGGATAGTAGCATGATGAGTTGATTCCAAAGTGTTACCAGTTTCTGCAGATTTTCGTAATTTATGAAGTAAATCTTTCAGTTCCTCGAGGTAGACCGAATCTTTAACTGCATTTGCAAATATATCAACGTCTATTGCACTTATAACTCCTTTAGAACTAAAGTTTTGATCCAGTATATTGTAAAAGTCGTTGAGGTTTACTTTGGTCAAGATCGGCGAGGAAGTTTGCGCATTCCAGGCATCTGTGCACTTATAGTCATTTGTGAGGAAAGTTTGCTTTTGAATGTAAATAGATAGGTAACTATTCCTTACGGGAATCCTCCTGAAACTTCTTAGCATTTTGATTATTTTTATAAATAATGAAACTTGTGAGCTCCACTCAATTGACTTTTGAGGTTATCAATCAGTGTTATCAATCAATCAAGTCGGTCGTCTCAATCAGTTTCCATTCGTTCTTTTAGTGCCGTACCACCATATAATGAATCGATCGATTTTCTTTTTAAAAAGTTTATTCTCACAACCCACATTATATTATAAAATTTTATTATACCATTATTATAATTTTTGGAAAACTTCCAAAATTTTCATAAGTTTTTTATATTATAATTTTTTTTTATAATATAAAAAAATATGGGTTTCATTTAACTTTAGTAAAAATATTTTAAGGTGAGATCTACTTACAAAAATTAAAATCTTTTTTCGAAATATGAAATAAATTACTTATTTTAAATTTAACTCAGATAAAATAAATTGAAATTTAAGTTTTAAACTTCGCAATTACCATAACCATAACAGCCACAACAGTCCACTGCTGGACATGGGCCTCCCCCTATCGGGGGTTATTGCCATACTCACCACGCTTGGCAGGCGGATTGGCGAGCGCAGTGTAAGGGCCGCCGCCGACAGAGTGGACACTTTTCCGCGCGCCGTCGCGCGACTCTAGATGTTGCATTTACAAGGAACGCTGCTGCCCATTCCCTGGATGAATATCCCTTAGTCGGTTTTTACGACACCCACGGGTTGCATTGGGACTTCGCAATTAATTTAGTTGAAATAGAGGAAATATTTAATTATGATAAATTGTAAATAAATCACAAATTCACAATCAACCTTTGATATCAATACAACCTCATAAAAGCATTGAAAATAATGAATTTTTATTTATTAATCTTAAGTTCTAAACCTAGATTCAGACCCATATTTTTATGAATAATAGAATGTATTTTTAGTTTATATAAAATTTTCTTTTTTGTTTTAAATGCCACCAATGAACTAAAGATTTAATTTGATATCAAGAATGAAGATTTAGTGCATTCCACATCATTTACATTTAAATGCAGAGATTACGATGACCATGACATTGGTTTGCCTTGGTGATAAAAAAATATTTTGTTAACTTCAAGAAAATTTAATTAACATAATTATTACATCTACAAATAATTTACTTTAATTATGTTTGAGGACATAATATTTATTGATCATTTTCGAAATCAGCAGGGTTCTTGCGGCTGAGTCGGTGGTGTTCCCTCTCAACACCTTCGTAGATCAGGTATCCAACGATGAAGGCTGAAATAAAACAATAGCTTTTAGTAGAACATTATATTATTACAGTTAGATGATACATTTCAGGGCGATAACTATAATTTGTATTTCGTTGGGCGGAAACACAAAAAAAATTAAGGAACACAAGGATAGACAAGGTAAACAAAAGGTGTAGCTTATGTATTAACTTCCAATTTTATTGTTAAAGAAAATAAATATTTTTGATTACTGATTGATTTTAGATTAATTCCAAATTAGTATTTGAGTCAAATGTAATTTTTAATATTATTTGATTGAAAGGCGTTGGTCCTGTTTTAACCTAATTGATTTGAAGTTTTCACTTACTACAAATACAATAACTTGCTAAATCTAAAACCCCGATTTGAAATAAATATATAATAATGGAATGCATAAAAATCAATCTTTATTCTAGCTGCAAGAGCTGTGGTTGTATTGTCAAGTTCGGGGCTGTAATCTCGTCTAGTCTAGCTGAATTAGACTTACGTGGGGCAACTCTGAATACGCTCTCACGGAATCTGCGGAAGAGGTTGGGAATACCATTCGCGATGGCTCCAGCGTACGCGCGCTGCTCATGAGGAGACAGACGGTACGAGATCAATCCACGGATCTTAGCGAGTTCACCGAAATGAAGACCCATTTTGCTAGTTTTTCTTGAAGTTATGTAATTATTTCGTGCACTACTCTGCTCGTGCTTTTTTTCTTCAATTGACCAGGGTTGCCAGATGCCAGCGAGTCTCTATCGCCCAATCGCGCAATCTGAAGTAGCCCAAATCGCCCAATTATTTTTTTCTTGGGCGATTTGTCGATTTTCTTCTAAAGTAGCCCAAATCGCCCAATTTTTTTATTGGGGTTTCAAAACTAAAACATATTTTTACTGAAGAAACATTTTATTTGCTGGTAGGTAGGACGGTTCAGGACATCGTTAATTTTTTTGCTCCGTAAAAATAATTTTGAAAAGTATGTAAATACGTTTATTTCGGCTCAATTTATATACAAACACACATTTTGCTTACTCAAATTGTGTTCAGATAAGTATTTTTAAAGTCGCCCCACACAATTTAGAGATAGCCCAATCGGCGACAGGTCGCCGATTGGCGTTTTCTTGTCGCCCAACGAGGCTCTCAAGTAGCCCAATCGGCGATAAATCGCCCAATCTGGCAACCCTGCAATTGACTTGCTTGCTTGACATTAGTTAGTTCATTCATTTCATCATTCACTCACTTTAACTTTTTAATTTTCGTTTTGGAAGAAATGTTTATGGCAAAGAATATATATTAAAAAAAACATATTAGCATTTGCAACACACAGCACACGTAGCGAGCGAGCGAGCGAGGGGAGTGGGGGAAGAAGAGTACATCGACTCGACCTGTCAAAAATACACGTCCGAATCCGAATTGTGGTGTTGTATCGTCATCAAAATGAAAGATTTTGGCTTTTTAGCTTTATCTGACTGACCTATTTCGCAACTTTAGTGTGTGGTGGTGATTAACATTCGTGTGGTGTTGGTTGGGTAATTATTTCTTCAAAATGCTTTATTGTTGACCATCTTTCCATCGCCATCAAACAACACAACAGTTTTCGGATTTGTTACTTTTAAACTTGTTTTAGTATTTCTATCGTTATTTGTTTCTGTGTTTAGTTTCTTATAAGTTATATACACAATATATAATTATCTTGGTCAGAGTATACTTTTCGCTTAGCTCATTGACACGAACTTAAACTTTACATATATATTTAAATATCTAGTATACCTACATACCTAATCATATGTAGAACTCGTGTAAATTCTAGTAAGTACCTACTACTATTGTAAAATAAAGTGTAGCTAAGTAATTCTGTAACTGTTCCATAAAAAAATTATATACCTACTGCAAGATAGATGAGATTTATTTTTATAGGTTTTAAGTAAACTTTTAGTTTAGGTAATAAAAGTTATTTGTTTATCTTTGTTTTTGTATGTAATTAAAATTACTAATGTTTGACTTCCAAATTCTTGGATATGTAAAAGGCTTTATAAGTTAAAAACTTAAAATACTTAAAACTGTGGAACTGCAGGTAAAATATCTGCTAAGTAATATAGAAAATTAATGTTATACCACAAAGATAGAGTGTAAATAAATCCAGTTATTTATTCACTTTGCAATATCTGTCAGTATTAAATACCTACTCATTGATAACAACAGTATTTGTACTATAGTTGTGAAATTCACTTGTATTTACTTAGTTGTCTTTAGTTAGTGCATCTGTTGTATCCATTTTACATTTGGAATAGTTATAAAATAGAGCCATTCAACTTAGCTGCTTTATATTATGAAGTCAACAGATAATACAGATCACATACAAGAGGGGGTAACTAGTAACTCTGCACCTCCAGAAACTGCATCAGAGTTTGCAATATCTCCTGTGGTAGAGAAAAATACAGTAGAAGACACGAGTCTTGCACTGGTGAAAGAAGATAGTGTGTTACCAGTGGAAAGCAACCCCACTGACAACTTAGTGGACTCTGACAATCAACCCAAACCAGAAATCATGAAGCTTGACGAAAAGAAAGGAGCTGCATATTCACCCAACAGAAGATTTCAGAGTGGTAACTATCTGAACTATATATTTTTTATTTTATATGCATTATACTATATTATGATCCTTATCATATCACCACTTACCTACAATCTATTAATTAATAATCAACTTATCAGGCCTATTAATCACTGGAATTTTGATAATTATGTTAATTATTATTAACTTATGTACTTGTTCTTTTTTCAGCTAGGTACATAAAGTATGTAAGTCTAGTGATCCTTACAGTACAAAATGCTGCCTTGGGTCTCAGCATGCGATATGCCCTTACAAGAAATGTTGAAAAGTTTTCGCCGCCAGCAGGTAAGATTATATTTCCCCCTACTAGAAATGTCAAACCTAATTTACTATTAACCCAATACATTTTTTAATTAGTTCACTACAGATTACAATATATTACCTGATTTTAGTTTAGCTGCACCAACAATTTTATTTAAAAATTTGTTGGTAGGTAAGTATTTTTTAACGTCAGTAAATTTCCTGCTCGTGCGAAATAACTTATTTTATTACCTAGTAATAGTATTTGTATTTTTAATTTATATATTAATACTTTTTCAGCTGTTCTTATGGCAGAAGTACTGAAACTAGTCATTTGCCTAGGTTTAGTAATACTAGAATCTGGGAATGTACAGAAAGGAGTTCAGTCTCTGTATGCTACAGTAATCATCAACTACAAAGACACATTACGAGTCTGTGTGCCATCATTTCTCTACATTGTGCAAAATAATCTTCTGTATGTGTCTTCAAAAAACTTAGATGCTGCTACATACCAGGTATATGACCTTATAATCGAAATAACAGAATTACAATGATTAATAAAATACATATTTCATTGCCAATCTCGGCGTGCGATGCGTGTGGCTGTGTTACAACATTTTACTCATACATACTTGTATGTCAGAGTTCATGGTCATACATTTCAATTTAAACATTTTAGTGAAGGTTGTGTAACTGGTTTTCTATCAAACATTTTCAGGTGACATATCAATTAAAATTGCTGACCACTGCATTCTTCGCCGTGCTCGTATTAAAAAGGACTCTGAAGAGATGGCAATGGTGCGCGCTGGGGCTGCTGGCGGCGGGCATAGCGCTGGTGCAGCTCTCCGGGAACAAGGCCACGAGCAGCGCCACTAGCGGCAGCGAGTCGAGGGTGCTAGGCTTCTGTGCAGCGCTAGCAGCCTGCTTCATATCTGGTTTTGCGGGCATTTACTTTGAAAAAGTGCTCAAAGAATCTGATATTTCTGTAAGTATGAACATTCTAAATTAAACTTGGAAACATAGCTGCCAAAATCTCAAGATAGCCATTTCATTTAAGGGAAAGGGTTAACTTTTTTAGTCATATCACAACATAGCAATGTTAAGTTTGTTTTGGTTTTTATAAATTGTGTAGGTAACTCAAAACAGCACTTACACATTGAAAAGTTTTAGAAAATTCTCAGCTCATTTGTTTTTTTTTTTCAGGTCTGGATGAGAAACGTCCAATTAAGTTTGCTATCACTGCCATTCGGAACAGCTACTTTCCTTTTCAAGGAGGGAGATTTATCAAAACTACTGGTTGGGTTTGACGGGTTTGTGTGGTACCTAGTGGTGCTCCAAGCAGCCGGAGGCCTCATAGTGGCCGTGGTCGTCAAATACGCAGATAACATTCTGAAAGGATTCGCGACTTCCGTAGCGATAGTTATATCCTGCATAGTTTCAATCTATTTATTTGACTTCCATTTAACATTACAGTTCACAATTGGTACTTTCCTTGTTATAGGTTCCATATTCCTCTATGGTTATGTTCCTAAGAAAAAGCCCGACTCTACTCTAAGTGTATGATCATTTTTATTTTTAGTTGATAGGTATTGACCAGAGTATTTTTTGTACATAAATTATATTCATACTAATCTATTTAGTTAAATTTATTTTGTTAGCATAATTAATGGTAAGCTTGTATTTAGTTATATTTTATTTTATAGCTAGAATTTATTTATGACGCTTTACATTTTTATACCTTAGTATATTTCGTACATACGCCAGTTAGGCGCAGATAAAGAACACATCCTGAATTGGCAACATTATTATTGACATCCTGCTCAAATGTCATTAATATGATAGAGAGGCAAGAAATAATGTTAATTCGGGTTAAGTTCTGTATCTGCGCCAGTTTTACCACCTTAAATTTTGTACTTCATTCAATACATAATACTTTTTTTTACATTATGCAGGACCTAATCAATAATTATTTTTTTGCAGTAAGTCTATAAAATGAGAATATCAAGTATCTAGTTCTGGAGTCCTAGTTTGGAAGAATTAAATAGTCAATCATCCATCGTCAACACATCCACCATCACACTTCTTATCTTAATAAAAAATAGTTAATTATTAATTTAATTTAGACAAAAAATCATATGTTTGAATTAAACAACCTGGTAGGTACCTACATACTTTTAAAAATGCAAGTTAATGGAGGACAATAGTTATATTAGTAGGTATGTCATGGCATTATTTATTTTCTTTTTATTTTGACATGTCATAAATCCAATATAAATTGTAATAAATATATATCACATTAATATTAAAATTAGGAACATACTTTGAAATAATAAATCAATGCATAATCTTGAGTGATGCTAGAATATTAAGTATTTTCTGTATCATAATCATAACATAAGTATTAAATTATTGCTTTATATTTTCAATTAATGTTAATAAATAATACATACAGCACTGTAAGTGCATATATGTAGGTATGTAATTCCAATACTTTCTTACATATTTATAAGTTCTCTTACTGGTATAGCTACCAACAGTTTTGTTAACTACCTAAATAATGCATCAATCAAGAATGTATGAAAGGCAGGGCAATGTCTCAACAAAATTTTACTTTGTTAATCTCTTACTCAAAAAAATTTACTTTGTGCTTATTTTACTGTTAATTTAAAACGCAAGTTAGGAAAAGCGTTAAAAAATCTAATTAAAACTTAAATTAGTTAAATAACGATTATCAGATTAACGCGTTGACAAAAGGGTAATTAAATACATACATATTGATAAAGTGTTTTAAATACAAACATATTAAATTGCTTTTAAAATGTGCAATAAAGACTGATTGAATGTGTGTTGTTTTGTATGTAACATACCTAGGTAGTGTGTGTAGTAATTATTATTATTTAATAAACCCTGTTCTTGCTTGTCAAACAATAATAGAATATTTTGTTAATGTTTTAATATGAGGTATTTTCGCCACTTTTTACTATTGTTCATCACACCACACAGTGCATATTCATATCACAAATATTATATTGGAATCTGTATTTTTTTACTTAATATTTTTTGTATCTTCTTGATTTAGTTTCGCTATTAATTTTAACTAGATAATTTTGTATAATGAAAAGAATAAGAATTTAATTCTAATATTATATTTTTCTAATTATTAATCTAAATACAATAAATTATGAGTACTTAAAATGAGTTAATAATTTTCCTCTTTCTCATTGAATCAAGCCACTTATCAAGTTGTTGTTGTGGAGTCAATAGACCCATCTTGTAATAGTCCTTTGGTGGCTTGCCTTCTTCAAGTCTGACAAAGTAATGGCAATATGTGTATCGTACTGAGCCCAGCCTGCCTCTAGCATGCCTTCTGACACCTTTGATAGTCATGCCTTTCCCGACAAAAGATTCAGCTGGAAAAGAAAGACTCGTTTAAAAAAATAGTTGAAGATAGCTAGAGGGGCATTCCTTAAAAATGACTTGCATAGGACCCCTCCGCTTCTAGTATTTCCTAGTAATTGTAATGTACAAGGAAATGGCAAACATGGTATTGAAAGTAATTAAAAACATTCGATTCTACAAGGTCTATAGGTTTGTATAAGTGAGTGCTATTATACATGGGTTGTAGTTGTTGTGGAATGCCCCTACATTGGTTTATTAATAAATATTTTTTGGCACTTACCAACCCACAAATTGCTTCTGAACTCAACATTGTGCTCTTTCACAGCTAGCTCCTGTGCTTCCAATATAGTATCTTTGACAAAACCTGCCCCTTTTTTGTTTACAAAGGAGAGTTGTTTCACAGCCTCGTCGACGGTCATACCTCTGACAAGGCAAGCAATGTACCACATCTTCTCCGGACTGTATTTGATATTTGTCATCTGATGGCATACAAACTGAAAGAAAAGAAATGCTATTTAGGTACCACTAAAAAAAATTAAGGTAACAAGTAATAAACTCAATTTAGAACTAACAAACTTGATGGAACATTCACTGATAATAATAACTTTATGTAAAGAAAATATCCAAAATCTTGAGCTACTGTAAACATTTTTTAGAAGAGATGGAGGAAAGGATTTATTTATGCTAAACTATTCTCTTTGCAGGCTATGGTTATTTAATGAGATATGAATTACTTACTGCAGGCCTTGGTTCTTCTCCTATTTCTTGTGGAGGATATATCTTCTTGTTGTGCACCAGGAATCTTTTGGGAGTCGTGGCTTTAGACCACGCTAGTGTAGGGGCTGCAGTGTGAAAATTACTTGTATGGTTAGATTTTATTACTGCCTGACACATGTTTTTGAAAATGTAATTCATGTTGTTATTTTTATTTATACAAAATAATAAAATCTTGAAACTCCGATCCTAACCTCCAAGCCACCTCGGGTTTAATTTGATTGTAATGTCAATCCATCAATCACATGAATGAACGAAATCTCCAATCGATCGATTTTTTTTTTTTTTTTTTTGTTTATGGCACTAGATAACTTTGTGCCAACGTCATGTTAAAAGGTAGGGAAACAAAACGCGTTCAAATATTATTAAAATAAAATTTTGAAAGGATAGTCAGGTATATACAAATATCAAGAAACTTAAAAATATACACATTAAATTTTTATATTATTAGTAGTAATAAATGATGATAATACATTATAATACAAAATAGGAAACATTATAAGACAAGAGACTCGGGTAGGAAAAGGAACCTTGAGAGTCAATAGGTTGTGGAGAAAGGTAGATCGGTCATGAAGAGGACAAGCAAAAAATATATGATCCAAACCACCCACATCTTCCCCACACTCACACATATCACTATTAACAATATTTAGTCTTGCCAAGTGGAAAGGAGTACAGACATGACCAAATCGCATTCGTGAAATTACAGAAATAACAGTCTTAGAACCTTTAACTTTAAAAAACCACGGTTTTAGGGGTATGTTCGGCTGAATTTTGAAAAATGATCTTCCCTTTGACTGACCGCTATCTGACCAAAGCTCACTCCAAGAGTTTTGAAGATAAACCTTGGGCAAAGCAGTCAAGTCGTGGGCATAATTTGTAAATGGAACCATGTCACCATCTTGCACAGCCTCCTTGGCCAAACGGTCAGCCTTTTCGTTTCCGTTAATACCACAGTGACTGGGAATCCAAGAAAATAATACAGTTAAACCTTTGGACATACATAATTCAAGGCGTTTACGAATTTCAAACACGACTGGATAATAGGGTTTCATTTTAAACGGAAACTTTTCTAACGCCTGTAAAGCACTTTTTGAATCCGAAAAAATAACTGTTTTGTTCAAATTCATTAATAATATTAACTCCAATGCCTTAAGAATGCCCAAACATTCCCCAGTAAATACAGAAGATTCTGGAGGAAGTTTTACTTTTGCTACTAATTTAAACTGTACAAGGAATACACCCACTCCAACACATTCATGAGACAAGGACTTTGATGCGTCTGTAAAAATATGATAGCTGTCTTGCCAGTTTTCATTATCAATTGATGACAAGAATTGAATATTTGCATTTAAATCGTGTTTACTTATACCCAAATCATAGCGTATGGTAGGTTGAACTAATAAAGATTCATAACTGGCAACAAACAGAGGCAAAACAGGAGAGCGGTAAATATGTTGTTGGATAGATGTAAATTTTCTGTAGCTTTGAACAAGACATGGAATAGATTTATTTCGCCAGTAGCGGGATGTTTCAATGCATTCTGATATGGCCTGAAGTTTCAAATGTAGGGGATGATTAGAAAACTGAAATGATTTGAACATAAACCGGTCGCTTAGATATTGCCTTCTTAACTTTAATGGAGGTTCACAACATTCTACCTGCAAGGCGTTGATGGGGCTAGATTTCATCGCTCCAACAACAATTCGAAGAGCTTTTGCTTGAATTAAATCCAATTTTCTAAGACCTTGCACGTTACCTCCCTCTAACAAAAAAGTTCCATAATCTAGAATAGACCTAATTAAAGCATTATATATGAGTTTCATAGAAAACGGATGAGCCCCCCACCAAACGCCTGACAAACATCTAACAATGTTAATCAGTCGCTCGCATTTAGACGCGACATATTCAAAATGTGGAACACCAGTAAGCTTACTATCTAATATTACGCCCAAAAATTTAGCAGATTTTTCAACTGGTAAAATGTGATCATTGTATTTAACAGATATTTGAGGAATTCTCCTCATTCTGCTAAAGACAACAACACAACTTTTTGTTACTGATAAATCTAAACCGTTACAATCCAACCAGCCTTTTAAAGAACTAAGTGATGATGAGAGTGAATTGCATGCGAGATCTAATGATCCATCTATTGAGTATAAAAGTAAGTCATCTGCATACTGTAAGATGTTCACCGAATCCTTTAACGTGGATTCCAAATCATAGGTGTAAATATTATAAAGTAAGGGGCTGAGGACAGATCCCTGTGGCAAACCTTTATAAACTGTACGCGTAACTTTGTTCACATCATCCATCATTAGTGATATAGTTCGGGCAGATAATAAATTGAAAATAAAATTAATCAGCATCTGGGGAACCTTAAGTTCTACAAGTTTACTTTTAAGAATTGAAATTATGACGTTGTCGTAAGCCGATGAAATATCCAAAAAAGCAGCAACTACGGACTTATTTAGGGAAAAAGCTAATCGAATATCTGTAGTAAGAATACTTAAATTATCGAGAGTGCACTTTGCTTTACGAAAACCATACTGACTATTTGATAATAACTGGTTGTGCTCTATGTACCATTCTAAACGATTTTTTACTAAATGTTCTGCAATTTTAGAGAATACTGTTGATAACGCTATAGGTCTAAATGAAGCGGCATCATCAGCAGGTTTATTTGGTTTTTTTATTGGAATGACTTCTTGTGATTTCCATGACGGGGGAATGTTACCAGAGATCATAACAGAGTTGATTAAATTCAAATAATAATTTAAAGTGATGTCACTGAGATTAACTAAAAAGGAGTATGGGATGCCATCTTCTCCTGGGGCGGAGTCTTTCACACTCGACAACACACCTTTCAATTCATATAATGTAAACGGAGAATCTAAAGAAGCTAAAGAATTAGGAGAATAAGATGATAAAGGAAGCAAAGAATTGTTTTCGGGGACCGTAGGAGGAGCTAGTTTATCAAGGAAGTTATTGATTAACGTTGGTGAAAGAGATAAAGATGAACATGTATCACGAAACGCAGATCTAAAACGTCTAATATTATTCCAGACTTCTGAAGGACATGTTGTAGGGGACAGTGAGGAGCAAAATGCTCTCCAACCATCTTGTTTTTTATCTCTAAGAAACTGCTGAGAAGTTCTCATAATATCATTTAAATTGTCCAAATTTTCATCTGACATATTGATGGCATACTCTCTTTCAGCTTCCTTTCTTCTCCTAACCATTTCAGAGCATTGATTATCCCACCAAGGCGGAAACGGTATCTTATCAGAGGAAATATTTTTCACTGGAAATAGCTGATCAGCGGCCTCTACTAAACATCGAGCTAAAGCATTAGATGAATCAGTTTCACCTCCTTGAACCATTTCAGGAATTGCCAATATTTTTCGTTCAACTAGGTTTTTGAATTCATTCCAATCAACATTATTTAACCTATATTTCATTCTGGGCTGGCGCCTTCGGGAGGTTGGGCATCTAAACAAAGTTGAAAGTATGAGAAGCGGAAAATGGTCACTTGCAAAAGTCGAAGGCAAAGGTAACCATGATAAGCATGAAGCTAACGAAGGAGAACATATAGATAAATCAACAGCACTAGCGTTTTCATTAGGATTGGTACGACGGGTTGGAGAACCATCATTTAATAAACATAAATTGTGCGCATCCAAAATTTCTATCAATCGCTCCCCGCTATAATTTGTAATACCGCAACCCCACGATTGATGGTGACAGTTAAGGTCGCCTAAAACTATGACCGGTCCTGTTAAATATGAAAGGATATTGTTAAATTCATCAAGAACATCATTCGTAGAACGAGAAAGATAAATTGAGACCACAGAAATATTGTTGACCCTAATGCCAACTAGGTTAACAATATTATTATTAAAATTAAGGGATGAAAAACTAATTTGACTAAATGAGACAGAGTTTTTAATGAGCATGGCTGCACCACCATACCCATCTAATCGATCATCTCGAAGACAGGTGTAACCAGGTATTTTGAAAACATATTCTGGTTTCAACCATGTCTCTCCTAAAGCAATTAAGATTGGTTTATATTTATTAATTATATAAATTAGATCACTTTTTTTAGGAATTATGCTTCTGCAATTCCATTGAATTATTGTGGAATCCATTAGAATTACTACTTAACATGTCAAAAATTTCTGTAATAGGGGCAACGTGGGACGGTTGTAATAAATTAGACTGCAAAAGAGTACGTATTAGTACAAGAATTGTATTTAGCATAGTTTCTGCAGATTGTGTTTCTTTTGGCTGAATCGCACAACCATTTTGTGTCTGGGGAGGTTCAAATTCTTTAATTATAGCATTGTGGGCAGCCCTATCGTATCCAGCTTGAGCTTTAGGGACTGACCGAGGCTTAAGGAAAATAGTTTTTTTATATGACGAGTGATTAGCAGATTGTTTAACAGAATCGTTAATCTGAGGTTCTGTACGAGCAGAAGTTAAAACATCAGCGTAAGATTTCGAAATAGGCGGGAAGAGTTTGCTTGCCTCAAGATAAGACACGCAGCTATGAGCCATTGTGTGTTTTATTTCTTTTTGTCGAATAAATTCGGGGCATTTCTTATTAGTTGCATAGTGGCAACCTTCGCACATAACACATTTTGCCTTGTCATCTTCTTCAATGTCGCAGTTTTCGCCTAGGTGGTCTTTTGCGCATTTAAAACACTTTGGAGATTTCGCGCGGCATTGCATTTTCGTGTGACCATATTTGCAACACCTAAAGCACTGAATAGTTGGATAAACATATACCTCTACTGGAAGCGCATTGTAGCATAAAAATAATCGCTTAGGTAAGACTTGGCCATCAAAAGTTATTACCACCGATTCGGAGGGTTTCCATGTGTTGTTGCCATTAATATTGACTTTAAAGTTTAATCGTCGTATTTTTATAATATTACCACAACCGATAGGAGCGGAGATATTGCTTTTGATCTCTTCTTCACTCCAATCAGCTGGAATTCCACGAACCAAGCCCATACGCGTGACATGAAAAGTTGGTATAAACGCCTTGAATTTGTGCATTTCCAAAAGATGACTTTGTAAAAATTTATTAGCGTCACTAAATTTTGAAAACGAAACGGTGCACCGGTTTCTACCGATTCTTTTGACACTTCCGGGAATTATGTTTTCAAACTGACTTTTCCTAGAGTGCCGTCATCCGAATAGGCCATATTTGACGTCTGTCAAACCCATACTAGGAATCATGTCAACAAAGAAAAATAGACCTTATGTCATAGCATTAATATGATTTTGACAGACGTCAAATATGGCCTATTCGGATGACGGCACTCTAAGGAAATTTCCAAACGCAATTGGGTGCAAAATGGTTCCATCGTTAGGGGCGTTTTCAATTTTTTGCACATGAATTAGAAAGGGAGCAACATCTGATGGCAGATATTCACTCCTTCCCACTTGGCGAAACTCTGTTTGTTGAACCTCTTGAGTATTATTTTCTTTTACTGACTGAGTATTGTTTTTATTTTCAATAGATTGAACGTCATCTTTTATTGGTTGCCCATTACGTGAATCTTGCGGTTGCAAGTGAGCTGCTTGAGTTTTAGGGGCCCGGGGGGTTATTTTTTTCATGACAATAGTATTTTCATCAATATTTGCTATATTATCACACTGACAAACATTTTCACCCACCTGTTGACCGTCAACTTTCTTTTTCCTTCGCTTAGAACAATCCCGACAAATCCGTATAAATCGAGTCCGTTTCCGACCCGAATGACTCGTGTTATCACTGGTTCTTGACGACACTGAGCCGTCAGTATCCATTTTATTTAGCTCATCGTTCGAAACAATCGTAATAGAAGAACCTACGGGGAGATTCAGGCCAGGCCAAAACCCGCCTTTACCCCCCCGAGCTTCATCGGGGGGCTCGTGCATACAAAATTTACAATCGTTCAAATATGTACAAAACTTACCTAATCCAGAGCAAATATACACAAACTATGAAATATATACACTAAATAATAAGAATATTTACAATACCAGACTATCCTGATAGATTTACACTATTAAAATTAAAATTTAATTTTCCAAACACGAAAATACGTCCTGTTACCACGAAGTTTCCCGCGCTTTTCGATCGATTTTCATCAGTTCAGTTACATCTCTAGCTACGTTCCGTCACACTCTTCGTTTTCTTTTTTTTTTTTGTGTTCTATTACGTAAAACTGAACGTAACCGCTGGTTTAGTTGCCAGATATGCTAAAATAAAACCATTTCAGACAAATCAATTTGTAAAGTCCAACGAACATTTACAGTAAACGCCAAGGAAAAGTCAAGCCAAATTTAAGTGTGTTGTGTTTCCACGCGATGATTTTAGATGTACGTCTGCATGTGGTCTTTTGTAAAGTGGACTACTATACTCCTAGTATCAGGGCCCTAAGTCTGGCCCATGTTTTTGGCCATTGTGATGCCAGTGACAGTCAACTTTCATTCTATTGCCACTGTGATGTTCTTTATTAAAAACTGTTAGCAGAATACGAAATTACCAAAATCTTACAAAGTTGATGAAATAACTTGACTAACATGTCAATGACACGATGTCATCGACATCCAACTGAATTGACTTTTATTTGGCAGACTTCGGCCCTAGTAAGCGGGAGATTGGAGCTCCGTGATCGATCACACACTTGATACAGACTTCCAAAACCTATAAAATTATTATATTTTGTATTTATTATCTGGCAATACTAATGAAGTTTAACCGGCAAAAAGACTTGCATTCATTCCCACTAAAATCCCCAAAACCACATTTAAAAAACAATAATTGACAACACATGAACGAATGAAATCGTATTCATTCACTCATTACACATACGTACGACGTCCGCAAATATAGAATTATTGCAAAAAGGAAAATAAAATACTTTGCTGCTATATTTTTGTATTATTGCTGATACCTTTTACATTTAATTTATGTGTAAAAAGTCCCTGAGATGGGTTTCGCTAAGACAAATGTTTGAAATATAATGAATTTGGTGGCCCCAATTTTATGTTTCTATTCTCCAAAATAAAACTCAATAATGGATGATTTATACATAGCTGTCGTCTGTTCTTCGAACATGAATCGTAGTATGGAAGCTCATGCTTTCCTAGTCAAGAAGGGATTTAAAGTGAAATCTTTCGGAACCGGTGAAAAGGTGAAGTTACCCGGCGCCTCAGCAGACCGCCCCAACTGCTATGAATTTGGAGTTCCATATGATGATATTTATAACGATTTATTAGAAAAAGATAAAGCGTATTATACCCAGAATGGTTTGTTACATATGCTGGACAGAAACCGGAGAATAAAACCCTGCCCTGAGAAGTTCCAAGTGTCCACAGAGAGATTTGATGTTGTCATAACTTGTGAAGAAAGAGTATATGATCAAGTGATTGAGTGGTTTGGTTCAAGAAGATCAGTTTACAACCAGCCCGTGCATGTAGTCAATATAGACATTCAGGATAACCATGAAGAAGCTACTATAGGAGCTTTTCTAATAAGTGATATGGTGACCAAAATGGCTCAAAGCGATGACCTGGATAATGATATAGATGAACTACTCCATGAATTTGAAGCTAAATGCCATCGGCCGATCTTAAACTGTATCATGTTTTATTGACAGATATACTCTCGGTCACAATTTTTACTAAATTGTTGCATATTCTCTATAAGAAAAGCTCTAGTTTTATGTTTTTTAATGCAACATCCTGATTGGATAGTAGACAAGACACTTCCATGTATATCAAATGTGCCTCCATTTTGTAAAAACTGCTTGATTCTAAGAAGGAAGACTAGATAGAATATTGTACTTTGACTTTTAAATTGATTACTTACCATATTTTTTCAGAATGAATTGTTAGGACAATGGACATTGATTTAAATACAATTTTATAACTACAAATGTATAATTTGTTTTATTATTTGTAATCCGGAATAAACATATGCCTATCTCACTGATACTATCTGGTGTCTGGTGACATAACCACAGACATAACCAACATTGAGATGTTTTTCCTAGGGTGCTTACCAGGAAAGAAGACATTTATCTCAGAGCAGAAGAACTGCCTGACAGTCATGGATTAGGTCAAGTTGTCAATACTCAAATATGTGGTCACAGTAAAATTAAATATTATTTTTATAAAAGTAACAATAAAACACAATAAACCTGAATTTTGAATTTTTACTTAATATAATTTGTACCTAGTACATAAATATTTGATTACTTGATCAAGATCATGCAAACATAAACCTTTCAAAACAAAACAATTTCTTAGATTATTAATATAAATAACAGTTTTGATTGGATAATATTTTTTGAAGTAGAGTTTGGTATGTATGTATTTGTAATTGTAATTAATCAATCAATCACTTAGAGCTTTAAATATTCCTTCTTTCTGCTTGAGGTACTGATTGAGACGAATTTCCGCATACCTGTGAAATAAAGTTATCTTTTAGTTTTTGTTCCCTTCATACTTTGAATTTTGCGCCTTGTAGCACTGCGTTAAATCGCCGAACACATTTCTATATTGACGCCGCAATGTGTACCGAAGTTAGATGTTTAGTTTTTTGAAAACTTGTTCGAGTACGAAGGAGACCCGAAATGGCAACATTATTGTTTGCGTCCAGGGTTGCCAACCGTACGAGATTTCTCGTACAAATACGAGATTTATGGTCTCCCGTACGAGGTACGAGGACACTGTCTATCTCGTACAATTTTGTACGAGATTTTCACATGTTACATAATTTTAATTGCTGCAAACCCTTTTTTGCTTCTCAAGTAGTGATAGTCTATAAAAAGTCATCGATTGTCTATGAAAGAAATACCCGAGCGAGACGGAAAAGTTCCCGTTCCTTCGCTCGCTGGTTCATTCGTTCGTTTCTCGCACCATTTGTCTCTGTCGCACATACTGAAATATCTATCTTCTTTTCTTTCTTTAGGTACATGTAGATAGGAGATTTTTACTTTTGTTTCTCTTTGTAGAAGTGAGCGTTGAGGGATTGTTTTCAAAGAAAGAAAAACTTTACGTTATAATTATAAATGATGTATGAAGTTTAGTCTGAATTCACTGAAATCAGTATGAGTGATAGCAACGATGATGCTGATCGCTCGCCAACTTGAATTTTGTTAGTTTTACCACAAGTCCAAAGCTGTACGAGGTTCGAAACGTAAAATACGAGATTTTTAGGACCTTGTGTACGAGAAAAGAAAATTTTAGGTTGGCAACCCTGTTTGCGTCTTTTTCATATTGCATGACATTTGAGCAAGATGTCAACAATAATATTGCAATTTCGGGTCCCCTTCTTTGTGAACCAGGTAATATTTATTCTGTGAATGTGCATGACCACGCCGCAATGTACATAAATGTTTTCCGTTTTGTTTGGAAAACACGCGAGCAAGACTCGGTTTCAAGCAGTCTCCTGCTCAAATGTTTTCCCAACAAAAGGCAATATACATTTAATGATGTGCCGTGCCCGGGAACGTTCCCAGCAGCTGGGAATATTGCCGGACAAATATTTATTAAATATAAAATACCTTACCATTACTTGGGCTTTCAGACCTTTACTTACACACATGTATTTATGACATATCAAAAATTTGAAAGATAGACGTAATTCCCAGCCCATTGGGAATATTGCCGGCAATATTCCCAGTAAGTTCCCGGGAACATTGCTGGGCAGCATATTTTCGATAACTCTTTCGGAATTTAATTTTAGTGTGGGTCGTTGGTCGTTGGTGTTTGTTGGGTCGTAAGGGTTATTTGTGTGGGTCGATAGTGTTTGTTGGTTCGTAAGGGTTTATTACATGGGTCAATGGTGTTTGTTGGATCGTAAGAGTTTATAACGTGGGTCGTTGGTGTTTTTTCGGCCGTAAGGGTTTATAATGTGGGTAGTTGGTGTTTGTTGGGTCGTAAGGGTTTATTACGTGGGTTGTTGGTGTTTGTTGGGTCGTAAGGGTTTATGACGTGGGTCGTTTGTGTTTGTTGGGTCGTAAGGGTTTATTATGTGGGTCTTTGATGTTTGATGGGTCGTTAGGGTTTATTATTATAATTACTACCCAACAGACACCAATGACCCACGTAATAAACCCTAACGACCCATTAAATACAAACGACCCACATAATAAACCCTTACGTCCCAACAAACACCAACGACCCACGTAATAAACCCTAACGACCCATTAAACACCAACGACCCACGTAATAAACCCTTACGACTCATCAAACACCAACGACCCACGCTATAAACTCTTGCAACCCATCAAACACCAGCGATCCACGTAATGAACCCTTACGACCTATCAAACACCAGCGACCCACGTAATAAACCCTTGCGACCCATCAAACACCAGCGATCTACATAATAAACCCTTACGACCCATCAAACACCAGCGACCCACGTAATAAACCCTTACGACCCATCAAACACCAACGACCCACGTAATAAACCCTTACGACCCATCAAACACCAACGACCCACGTTATAAACTCTTACGACCCATCAAACATCAACGACCCACGTCATAAACCCTTACTACCCATTAAACACCAACGATCCACGTAATAAACCCTTACGACACATCAAACACCAACGACCCACGTAATAAACCCTAACGACCCAACGATCCACGTAATAAACCCTTACGACCCATCAAACACCAACGACCCACGTAATAAACCTTTACGACCCATCAAGCACCAACGACCACGATATAAACCCTTACGACCCATCAAACACCAGCGACCCACGTAATAAACCCTTACGACCCATCAAACATCAACGACCCACAGAACAGAAATGACCCTTTTCGACCCATCAGACACCAACGACCTACGTAATAAACCCTTACGGCCCATCAAACACCAACGACCCACGTAATAAACACTAACGACCCATCAAACACCAACGACCACGATATAAACCCTTACGACCCATCAAACACCAGCGACCCACATAATAAACCCTTACGACCCATCAAACATCAACGTCCCACACAAATGACCCTTTTCGACCCATCAGACACCAACGACCTACGTAATAAACCCTTACGGCCCATCAAACACCAACGACCCACGTAATAAACCTTTACGACCCATCAAACACCAACGACCACGATATAAACCCTTACGACCCATCAAACACCAGCGACCCACGTAATAAACCCTTACGACCCATCAAACATCAACGACCCACACAAATGACCCTTTTCGACCCATCAGACACCAACGACCTACGTAATAAACCCTTACGGCCCATCAAACAACAACGACCCACGTAATAAACACTAACGACCCATCAAACACCAAAGACCTACGTAATAAACCCTTACGACCCATCAAACACAAACGACCCACGTCATAAACCCTTACGACCCAACAAACACCAACAACCAACACAAATAACCCTGACAATTCGTTGCTGACGACCCATAAATACGTAACGCACGTAATAAATTCTTACGACCCATCAAACACCAACGACCCACGTAATAAAACCTTACGACCCATCAAACACCAACGACCCACGTTATAAACCCTTACGACCCATCAAACACCAACGACCCACACTGTGTGTGCGGCGGCGGCTTGATCGGATTGATTTAAATGAAAAATGCAGTCACATAAATTTTGGCAATATTTCGACTGGGAACTTAGGGGAACATTCCCGGGCACGTGGAAACTTCCCGGCAATATTCCCAGCGGCACATCATTATATACATTGCGTTGCGGTTGCGGCGGTCATTACAAATGTGAATGGCGACGCCGCAGTGAAGGTATATCGATGTTTTGTGTTTTGTTTATAAAAACTCGAGCAGGAGTCACGCGGCACGCTTTATAGCTGTCTCTCCTGCTAACGCTAACGTATTTTATAAATATTGAGTTTCAGGCTTTTTAATAAATAATAGCCAAATTCAGCACGAGCACATGTTTTTATTCGTAGATCAAAATCAGTACAAACATAACCTCATAGTTTTGACATTAGCTAGGACTCGACACAAAACTACCCACACACAACACCTCCCCTTTAAGTTACAATCAACACTTTAACAAATTAACAAAGACTATTCATAATCAGTTTTGAATACAATCATGAACTCCCCTATACTAAGTTTACACACTGTTAGCACCGTTACTAACACCAATAATTTCAGCCCATTCTTCAGGCGGTGGCACAATCACTGAATCATTGTCATCATCATCACTGTTTGTATCACTTGCATGTTGCCTGTATGCTTGCGCTTCTGTGTGTCCAGGTGGTCTTGAACGCAGTAGCTGGTCAACATGGCGGCGGTGCACGACTCCATCCGATCCCCGCACTGCATACAAGCTTGGCGCAATCATGCCTTCAACCACTCCTCGCTTCCATTTTTGGTCACAATTATATATTCTGTATAAAACATTGTCATTTTTATTGAACTTCTTTACTCTTTCACCTTCTTCCTTCTCCTCTTCTCCTTCTAAGTCCAAGCTGTTATCCAAATCCGGGTGTAGTTGTGACAAAGCAGTCCTGAATTTCCTTCCACATAACATCTCAGCTGGGGTCTTCCCAGTAACTGTGCTTGGTACAGTACGCATTTGAAATAGGACTCTCCCTACTCGCTCTGACCAAGACTCATTTTCAGGCTGCTTTTTCAATTTATTCTTAAGGGTTTGAATAGTCCTCTCTGCTTGCCCATTTGTTGCTGGGTGGTATGGGGCTCCAGTAATATGTTTGATGTTATTCTTTCGCATGAACTCTTGGAATTCTTTGCTTGTGAATGCCAAACCATTATCTGACACCAATCTCTCTGGCAGGCCATGATCAGCGAAAATTCGTCGCAAAATTGATATTACATTTGCACTTGTCATTGATGAGACTATTTCCATAATAGGCCATTTAGAGTAAGCATCGATAACCACCAAAAAGGTTTTGCCCATGAATGGTCCCATAAAGTCACAATGTATTCTAGCCCATGGCTTAGTTTCTGCTGTCCATTCATGCTGTGTAACTGTTGGGTTATTTCTGTTCAATTGGCATGCATCACATGCTGAGATCATACTCTCAATATCCGAATCTAATGTAGGAAACCATAGGTAGGCCCTTGCCATCATCTTTGTTTGCACAATTCCACAGTGGCCTTCATGCAACACTTTTAGCACTTTTGCTGTAAAGAAGCTGGAATTATCACTCTGTTGGCCCACAAAATGCATTCTTTGTTTAATGAAAGGCTATCTTTTCTTCTCTGGAATGGTAACAAGTTGTCCTCTACCTTACTTGGCCAGCCATGAAGTAAATAATTTTTCACTTTACTTAAGATCAGGTCTTTATTTGTCTCTCTAGCAATCAGTTTTGAGTTGATTCCCAGTATATCAGTCTGTAGTAGAAAGTTATCTTCAACCCAATCCTCTCTGTCCGATTCTTTGCATGGAGTTGGCCATCGGCTCAAGCAGTCTGCATTTCCCAATTCCTTTCCAGGTCTATATTGAAGATCATAATCAAAGGTATTAAGGGTCAATGCCCACCTAAGCATTCTTGGAGAAATCAGTTCTGGAATTGGTTTGTCTCGTCCGAATATTCCCAACAAAGGCTTGTGGTCTGTACAAATACCAAACCTTCGTCCAATCAGATATTGTCTGAATTTCTTTAATCCAAACATGATTGCTAATGCCTCCTTGTCAATTTGGGCATAACGCTTCTCATGATCTTGTAAGGTCCTGGAGCTCATCATTACAGGTCTTTCAGTGCCATCAGGCATTTTATGTACCAGCACCGCTCCAACTCCATAATCACTGGCATCACATAGCAATAGGAGCTCTTTCTCAAGGCTGTAATGTACCAAAGTCAAGTCTGAAGTAAGTAATTTCTTTGCATCCTCAAATGCTTTTTGTTCAGCCTGTCCCCATTGCCACTTAACCTTCTCCTTTAGTAATCTGTATAGAGGCTGTAGGGTTGTTGTCTTCTCCTTAATAAATCTTTCATAGAAGTTGTACAACCCCAGGAACGCTTTCAAACTTCTTTTGTCCTTGGGTGCTGGTTTCTCTCTGATTTCTTCAACTTTCTCTTTTAATGGATATACTCCATTTTCATCAATTTCATAGCCCAGAAATGACACTCTCTGTGCAGCGAAAACACATTTCTTTTTATTTAGTTTTAGGCCCAAATCATCAAACCTTTGTAAGACTTGCTGTAGCCGTTCATCATGTTCAGTCATTGTAGCTCCACATACAACTACATCATCCAATAAGCAAGCCACACCTTCTATGCCAGCCAGGGTAGATGCCATTAGCCTCTGAAATATTCCTGGTGCTGCATGGACCCCAAAGGCCAACCTGTTCATTCTCATCAACCCCAGAGGTGTATTTAGGGTCAGGAGCTCTGCTGTCTCTTCATCTACCTTCACCTGGTTATAAGCATGCTGTAAGTCTAGTTTTGTAAAATATTTTCCTCCTGACAGTTGGAAAAATGCTTCATTCGCTGTAGGTAAAGGATAGCTATCAGCTTCACATGATGCATTAACTGAAAACCTGTAGTCTCCGCATATCCTCACCTTGCCATCTGGTTTCAGCGGATTGGTTATTGGAGTAGCCCATTTTGAGTGTTTCACTGGAGTTATTATACCGTCATTTATCATCCGCTTCAGTTCATCATTTACAGACTCTCTTAGAGGGAAAGCAACCGGGCGTGCACGCATGAACACTGGTTTTGCATCTTTCTTCAAGGTTATATGCACTAATGGACCTTTGTAATCCCCCATTTCACCATCGAATAACTTTGGGAAACTTCTAGCAGCTTTCTCTTCCGTGACAGAGTTCACAACCTGCACCTCTATCCCAAGTGCATCAAACCACGCACGTCCCAGGAGCGCTGGTCCATTGCCGCAGCACACAATCAATGGTAACTTTCCTTTGCGATCTTGAAACTCCACGTCGACCTCAATCTCGCCTCGTATTTTCAGTGCGTCACTTGTCCATGTTACTAACTTCCTGTCACAGGGTCTCAGTTCGCCTGTGAACGCCTCTTGATGCAGCAGGTACACGCTGTGCGGCAGAATAGCATTGGCGGAACCCGAATCGATTTGCATTGGGATCGGGATACCGTTAATCATTACTTCCACTATATACGGTTTCACTGGTACCGCTCCTGCAGCGGCGGTTACGCTGTAGACTCCAAAATTGTCCTCGCTCGTGCCAGATTCACTTTCAGTCTTCGATTCGCACTCTAAACAAACATTTACACGTGTTTTTGTTTGTTTACAAGCCGCCTTTATGTGGCCTCGAATTTGACAGCTGTGACAGATCGCATTTCGAAACCTACATATTGATGCGTGTCGTTTCGCACAATGTTCACACGGCTTGGCGTTTCGTTGTCTGGCACTAGTGGTGGCACTGATTTTGTTCACCTCCATTGGCTCGCTCGTCTCTTTCTGAGCGGCAATTTGCTGATTTTCCGTAGAACATCCGGCCTTTATCTCCTGTTGCAATGCTTCCATGTTTAGCGCTCGTTGCACGATAGTGTCGTATGAAACATCACAAAGCCTCATCCTTAGCAGTTCTTTTCTAACGCTGTCATCACGCATTCCAAGTATCAATTGTTCCGCAATACGCCGGTGCAAGTTTTCAAAAGCACATCTAGAACTTATATCGTGCAATGCCGCCACGAAACTTGTAATAGACTCGTCCGCCTTTTGTTTCCTTGCGTAGAACTTTTGCGTCTCCAGAATCGGATGTGGAACTGGCGTGAAGAATTTGTTAAGGGTTTCTATGATGTCATCAAATGGCACTTCACTTGGTTTCCTTGGAGATAACAGTGACACGATCAAGGAAAATGCTTCTTTCCACATTGCGACAGGAACAATGCTCTTTTCTGTGCACTTTCTAGTGGTCCAGCCGCCTCCAACGCGAAGAAAAGTTGTTCACGATAGTTTTGCCATTTATCTTTGTTGGGCTCGAATTTTCCAGGCAGAACAATACTTGTCACGTTTGCGACTGCCATATTTCACGTTTTTTCCGCGTCGCCACTATTGAGTTTCAGGCTTTTTAATAAATAATAGCCAAATTCAGCACGAGCACATGTTTTTATTCGTAGATCAAAATCAGTACAAACATAACCTCATAGTTTTGACATTAGCTAGGACTCGACACAAAACTACCCACACACAACAATAAACAAAACTCCAAAATTCCAAATATCGATATGCATTGCGGCGCCATCATAGAAATTTTAATAACCATGCCGCATTGTAGATCGATGTTTTGTGTATTCTTTTGACATGCGCAGGAGACACGCCTTAATCATTGTGTCGTACGTAGGTACTCTAAGATATATTAAGACGCACCTGGCGAAGTCGTAATCAATAGTGGAATGCTCGAGCTGCACCAGTGACCAAATGCCCCAAAGGAAGTTGGATGCTGCTGCGAAGTATTGTACTACTCTGTAGGTGCTTTCCACTTCCTCATCGGTTGGCGCACCGTCATTCAGCTCGGCTAGGTAGCTTCGGATCCAAGATGTTTGGAACTCTTTACTCGGGTATTTCGAGTAATCAATGTCGTCTACCGATAATCCTAAAAAATATGTAAGTTAAGTAAAAATAGTACAGCAGCCGAGTAGTAAAATACTACATTTTGAGATACCGTATTTTGTACAAAAAATAGGTAGGTACTATATTAAAATTAAGTTAAGAATGTTCTGAATTTTATTGTGGTAGGTAACTAACGCTTCAGCTCATATCATTTAACTATGAAACTGTCAAATGAAATTATTAGAATTATAATCTTATTACCCGCCTAACAGCGCTTAATGTTTAAGTTCAACTATCTTATCGCGTAGTAAATAAAATTACTTCCACTCACGAATATTTTTATGATCGTTCTATATTATGTTGGCATTTTACTACTGTACATAATTTTATCATAGTTGTACGTACGTAACCATTCTTTTTCTGAAGATAATAATATTTAGGTACTAAGTAAGTACATAGATAATATCTGAATGGGTAAACCCGCAAGGTAAAACGTACAATACACAAAATAACTTACCGACAAACTCGTTGAAATGATTGGCAATATCGAAAGCTTGGTAATTATAGGCGGCATATTCATAATCAATAAAGGATACGGTCCCCTCATCTTGGTTGTAGATGACGTTTCCTAGAAGTAAATCATTGTGAGCAAATACTACCGGATTGTCGGCCGCGGGTTTTGTTAGGTGTGACTTTAGGCGCTCATACTCTATCCGTAATCTTGTTACTGACCCAAAGCTATTGATAAATCTACAACAAAGATAATAACACGTGGTCTTGTTAATTTTTATACACACTATGAATCATGAAGAATCCATGTTAAGTATATATTATTTTGATTTGAACACAAAGGTAAATGGTCGCAAAACTTCTTAAGTACTTTTTTTCTGCGCTGAAATAGTTATAAAGAACTACAAGTCAAAACACTAGCGTAAGACCACATGCAAGTAAATAAGGTTAGCTACCACTTGATCAAATAAGTTAAATAGTAAGTAGTTGTTGTTTTTCCCGAATCTGCATACTAACCTTTGCTGTTTACTTTCTGTGTTGAATGGTTCAGGAAGTAAACCTAAAAATTGTTCTATTTTATCCCATAACATGGCTTCTTTTTTCACCTGAAACATTGTAGTTGCTTTACTTAACTTACATAATTAAATAATTTACTGTGAAAATAAATTTATCTTTTAAGTAGGTACCCAAATTTAATTTTAGGACAGCTGCTAATATTTTCTTGAGAGAGAAGTATAAGTACGAATATTTTTATTTGAAAAAGGTAGGTACCTTCTCGAACAAACAGAATCAAAACAGAATCATAAATTATTAGTCAAGAACGTACTTCCTTCGACAGTTGTACTTTGTGCATTTTAGCCATTTGTCTTGAAACAAGAGGCCATATTTTAGCGTCCACCACGGACTCTGGCGTAAGCGTTACTCCAGGGTAATATTGATATGCAAGACCATTTTGGAAGATTCCGTATATTTTCGGGGCAAGCCCGAGGACGTTCAACGTCTTTATGTTCCTGAAATAAAATATACAGTGCATTAGGCACAAATAACATTTCGATCATATTTTCCTCGCTAATTCTGAGTTGGTACTTATCTTAGAATCTTAAGTATCCTAACGTCCCTTATAATTATACAGTTGTAAAATACAGTATCCAACCGCTACCTACTTCTTTATTACAAACGTGACACTAAATTAACTGTAACTCTACCTATTTCGTTTAATTTCCACAATATAAACCTACATAGAAATGAGAGCAATAAAGAATGGCACGTACAATACACATTCATTGTTTATTATCTATCACTGAAACTATAACATGTTCAACTTTTCAGGTACTTATAGGTAAAGTATACGTATTTTAGAAGATGGTATTTAAGTTACATTAGTTGTAAACAAAGTTTTTGCACATACGCATTAAAATACAACCTTACGTTACGTTTATGGTGTAGGTAAGTAAGTGCTTATTTATTACAATTACCTACACTGTTATTCAGTCAGTGCGAGAGAACATAAGGCGAAGACATTATAACGATAATGATGTAACCTTGAGTAGAGTAAACGATTTTTCAAGAATCAATACAAAAAGATAACAAAGGCCCTTTTTAGAATGAGTATTAAAAATGCTATATTTCCATCGTTTTTGTACAGACAAGTCTTTGCTATATTTTTTTATACCTTGGAGATTTGTCGCAAAAACTGAACTGAAAAGACGCGTGTCGAGTAAATAAGAACTATAGCTTCAAAAGAAAGAAATAAATAGCTTTTTATCAGCAAGAAGGTCGTTGGGAATTGCGATATTTTGTGTTATTGTAGGGATGGATTTTGTAAGTTTCCATTGTGTGTGTCACACTCACTATTTATTTTTGTATTTTGAGACTTTATACTATTGCTCGCTAGAAGTGGACACTTACATTACAGAAAAACCAACCGAGAGCGTGTCAGACACAAATAGGATTTCTTAGGTAACGTAACATTAAATAAATAAATATGAAGTTTTTCAGTATTACAAAGTTAATTTTGTAGCAAATTAGTTTGTATAGCGACCAACAAGCAAATCAAATAACTATTATTTAACTTGAGTCATACAGTATCTAATTTTGTAGCAGGTTAGTTTGTATAGCGACCAACAAGCAAATCGAATAACTATTATTTTTCTTAAAACTTGAGTGATACAGTATCTGTTATAGTTTTCATGGTAACTTCAGATAGGGAACTATATACCTACCTACATTTTTCAAATTTGTAGCATATTTTCATACTGAACAAATTACGGCTAAAAACAACCCCTTTAACAGCAAATATCTTAAGACAGAAATATTTTCAAAGAAACCATACCTTGGTTTAATAAGACCTATTTATTCAACGATACTCAAAGCAGACCCGCTGCAACTCTATTCCTGCGGGAAATAGACATTTTCCCGGCATGTGTTATACATATAAACCTTGCTCTTGGATCACTTTATCTATTACAAAAACCGCATCAATATCCGTTGCGTGGTTTAGGAGGAGTTAGCAAATTCCATGGCAGGCAAATAGACTTGATTTTATACTATGTATCAACATGTATTGATTGATATTGATTTGATGTCAATCGGTCTAAACATAATGAATTTATTAGGGTGGGGCAAGCAGACAGACAGACAAACAGACTTGACGAAATGATAAGGGCTTGTAGTAGATTACGAAATCGTAAAAAGTGGACTGCCACAGAAAAAGTAAACGATAACGATAAGACATGCAACAAAGAAGCAAATAAGATGGTCAAACTATGCGGCAAAGAGGAAGGTGGGTGAGTATAAAGAAAATTTAAAGGTATTTTCGAGTGTCTCTGACTCATATCATAAGTCTAATCATCCTAAATGCCAAACTTTATATATTTTAGAAACATTGGAAACAAGGTATTTGTTGAACTTTTCATTGCAAACGGTATTTATACTCTTCTGAAAAAACTATAGGCACTTGCTATTACCCCGTGCTTTGCTCAGTTTGGTTTGGGGTTAGATAGCGTTGTGTATTTTATTTAATGGGAGGATGCGCATGAGCTTTAAATATTTCTATACAGTCCTAAAAACGCTTATCATCGTAAACAGTGAAAATTACTTTGCGAAATTACATTGCATGCCAATTCAATGAGATTAAAATTAAAGGCATTCACAACTAGATACTTAATTAAATACTCATTCGGTGCAATACATCATCTTTCTGCCCTTATCCCAATTACTTGGGGTCGGCGCAACATGTTTTGTATGAACACAAAATCATGTTGCAAAAGGATTTGGCTTAATTTAACGACCGGCCGCCTGCCTAACGTCAAACCTCTTTGGGAATGCTATTGTAGGTGGTATTACCGCCACCATACGGTTGACCATGGTCGGCAGATATTGTAGCCAAGGTCATAAACTCTACGTCGCCTTTTACAAAACAACCTCCTGAGTAGAATAGGGGTGCCAGAATGCCTGGCCGCTACCAGTCGGCTAGGCCGCTACCACTCGGCTGAGCCGCTACCACTCGGCTACGGTGCAATACATTGTCACCAAATTGGCTATAACCCCATAGAGCTCTATTTCTTGTATTCAACGTCAATGATGAAGCAGTCTCCTTTAAACATTGATATGCGTTCTTTTTTTTCTTCGTCGTATCCTTGGACAACAACAATTTGCATTAGGCGTGCGGGATACAAAATAGATATTTACGCGGGATATTTAATTCTACGGGAATTTGCCAAATTTGCTGTCAACTGTATAGAAATTAAATACATGTTGCTGTTGGATTGATAGAAAATATGACGAAAATCGTCAATCATTCATTTGCATTTAAACCTCTCATAGACAAGTAGCACGTGTTGGCGACAATTTGCATTGTAGATCGCCACTACCAACACTTCTTAAGTTTCCGAGTCATGCGTTAGTTTATACTAATTTATTGTTTTAATACTAGATAAATAAGGAATATTAAAGAATCACATTTATAAGGATTTGTACAAATAAATCTTAAGAGTGCGATAATAATCGAAAGATTTATTTTATAATAAAACATTATAAGTCACGTCACGACTAGTATTCTGTTCTGTATAGCAACGTTAAGAAGGATTTAATATGGTATCAGATTATGTAAGTAATCCTCGGGCGGCTTTCGTTTCGTGACATACATAGGAACCTAGTAGGTTGATAATAAGTATTTAATGCATATCTAGTAGGTGGATACATATGAACAGGTACTTACATGTATGGAATAAGTGAGTTGGATAATACCAATACAAGTCGGTAGGATCGTCGTGTCTTAAAATTTAAAGGTAATAAAAATAAAAAACGCTCCTCTACTCCATAATAAATTATTTCAATACGAATAGCCGTACCATACCAATATAAATTACAATTGAGTCAGATGTCACAGGATATACTGCTAAGGGGTCTTAAGTAGATAAGCGTACACTATCAAATCAATCTAAAGCAATCGACGGGGGACAGTTATCTGCCAACATAGATTCTTTCAGGTCTGTAAGGTTTTTGAGCTACAAACCTGCATAGTTTGATATAAATATTCAAGGTGGCTCAAGGAGTGGCATTCAAAGACAAAAACCGAATCCCTTGTAGTGAGGGATATACTTATTCCGCGACTTTTCGTAGTTTTCGATTTATAGAATTTTTGGAGGTGTATTAGGTAGTTGGAAAAAGTCAACTGATAGGAAGTTTTCCTTTTTTACTTCAGTAATATGGCTTTTAAATCTTTTCAAGCGTTTATTTTTGCAGCATAATTTTCCATGTACTTCCTATTTAACCTCGTAAGGCCCAACGGCCTAATTTTAGGACATACGTTCAGTAGTCCTTCAGGCCCAAACTAGATTTAAGAAACATGAAATATCGGCCCAGCGGCCTAAATAATTTTGAAGTCAGATTATTGATTTAAATTTTGGCGCCAGTTCGAAACTAGCTTTTAATCATGTTGTACATGAACGCATCTTTAAAAAAAAACACATACTTTGACATATTAAAGGAAAAACAGCTGTGATTTTGACCTGAAAGCTGAGCAAGATGGCTGATTCAAAAAACTAGTTCAGCAAATCGGCTTATTTTTACAAAATCTGATTACTTTTTGGATAAAAAAGAAAGCAATTTGAAGTTAAATGAATAAATATCTGGTTTTTGAACTAAATTTAGTGAAAATAGACCATAGTCAATGAAATATTCTGTCCCAAACTTCTATGTCCTAAAATTAGGCCGCCGGGTCTTAAAAAGTTGTATTTTCATAGCTTTCCAAGGTCAAGACATAGTAAAACGGCTGAACTTAGACGGAGCTTAATTCTAAGATAGTGGCGGAAATTGCATTATTTATGATACAGTCTATGAACCTGATCTCAGGCTTCACAAAACACATCTTCATCATCATATTGAGTGGGTTACTGAGTAGACGAACGACCCGATGAACCCTGGAGTCAGAACTCTCAAACAGCCTACTAGTTAAGTCGTAGGCCTCTGACGAGGTTATACAACAATACCTATGTATGGTAGTATAAACAGCATCTGAGATCAAAGGCTTAACGTGCCCTCCGAAGCACGGAACCATCTTTGTTCCGGAAAAATATTTTTATTTTCTGTTGTCATTGCAACCCAACGTCCTAAAAATAGGACATAATTTATTTGGGTTTTATATACCTTGTTAGATGCTCTTAGTGATAATAAGCATCACACAAAAATATGGAGCCGATATCAGGTCATTAACACATAATTTTTGCATATGGAATATCTGGGCCTTAACGCTATTTCCTAAAATTAGGACATTGGGCCGCTATTACTACTTGTCGTAAAAATATGCGGGCCTTACGAGGTTAAGCAAAAAAAACGATAATAAATTACCAAGTTCAAAATTAGGTCATCACTTTTTGCAAACAAGAAGGCACTGTTCTCCTTGTCTATTTTATAATAATAGTTATAGTCAACCCATACAATACATACCTACATAGGATAGTTTTTTTTTTATAGAGATTAGAGATATAATTTCATAAATAATTGCATTTTAATAAACTATAGTTTCTATTCTATTATAAGTAAGTATTATTAAACAAATATAAAAATTGGCATTTATCAAAATGAGTAATCTAAATACCTATTTTACTTCCAAATTAGATGTCAACACCATTATTATTTAATTGAATAAAGTTTACTTAAGTATGCTACTTGTAAAATATTTTGTTTATTATCTAATCATTATAAAATAACATGATCAATCAAAAATAAATATATTATTTTTTTCATTAAATACACAAACCTGTTCGGGAAAGTTCCTCTATCACTATCTTTAAAAAGCGAGTGAAAGATCACTACCTTTCTCTTGTTAAGTAATCCATATTATTTATATATATATACATATATTATATATTATATATATTATATTATGCATGTTTTAAGTATTTTATATTGGATATAAGTATTTATTTAGTATATTTATGTCTTGCTCTCTTATGTATTATTAGGTTATAGGTATTTAAGTAATTAAGTAATATTGTGCACGTCTTATCCGCGTATCGTTAATGCTATCTCACTTCTGTAGGCCTGCTGTAAGAAATTTCTTATTAGAAATAAGTAGTGCCTGTTGTGTCATTTTTATTTTTGTACTTGTCCTGTATTTGTTTTTGTGTACAATAAATTGTTAAATAAATAAATAAATAAATAAACCTGCTATAAAGTAGGTATGATAGCAGGTAGAACAATAGAAATACTGGTGAGACAACTTGATAATAAATAAACAATACCTTACCGTATTTCAGCAGTTCTGTCAATAAGCAGGTCAGTTTTGTTGCCGTATATCCGAACCAGCACAATATTATCTGTATTGTGTGTACCAGAGTTTAGCTCACAAGCCACTAGTTTATTTGTTATGCCATCGGTAAAGGTCTGTGGAGAATATAGTAAAACATAATGAGATAGTTAATCAAAATAATATGATAAACTTAGTAAGTTCATGAAATAACAATAAGTAATACTGTAGTGTCTCAGATATATTAATAGCTACTGTAATTAAGGATTTCTGTAAATACTTGTATTCTTGATGATAATGAAAGTAGGAAGTATAGTAGGTACTTTTTAAATCCATGATATAATAATTTACCTTGAATTTAACCTCTTCAAGAGGCCACTCTGGTCTTATAACTTTGAGAAGTTCTTTTATTCCATTTATAATATCATTTTCCTCAATAGTCACAGGCACAAAGTGTTCACCAGCTGCAAGAGAAAGAGACATTGTTATCACTTCTACAATATATTATTGTTAGCACCAAGCACAGAATATAAGACAGCCGTGGTCTGTACTTGTTAGCAAATAGCGCGACGAGATACTACAACTCATCTCGACTCTGCACCGACATATATATAGCGAATACCCGATAATACATCGTGCGATAACTAAATAAATAAGTTAAATACAAGCAAACTGAAATGTACGGTACGCACGGTAAGCCTACATTAGTAAGGCGAAGCTTAGTATCTCTACTGTTCTTTTCTTTTCATGGATAGTTTCAACTGAAAAGTCACAAATCTTAGTGATGAAAAACTTCAATGTATTACAAACAATGAATAAATGTACCGACCGTACTGTGTGTGAATCTAGTGGTACTAAACCAGATCGATTTTTGACAGTGACATTTAGCTATGTGCATATCTCTAGCAGGTCTCACATGTAGTCAAAAATTTGATTCCATGTGCACCAAGTGCGAGTGGAACTCGATCACAAAAGTTTTCGTACAATGGGAAAGTTCTGGGTATGCATCAAAGGGCGTAGTGCTAAGTTGAAAGGACTCCGCATAATTTATTCGACAAGGGCCGTCCGGTCAAATTGGCTGAAATATTGGAGAAAGGTAGTTCGTAATGCTCTCCCTCATAATATTACGAACTACCTTTCCCCATTTCACGTTGTGTTACCTACTGTAAGATTGATTTTTTACGAAATAAAGTCATGAACGTTGAAAAATGGCAATTCAATCACGTTTTTTTGCGTTTTGACCGTTTGGGTACGGAACCCTTATCGCGAGATGATATACAATCATGGTACTCACGATTTCATGCCCGGGTTCTACTGTTGCTGCCTATATTATTCCTCCTTGCTCGCCATTGACTAGAAGATTTGTGGCAACCATGAAACCTAGTTCAAGGTCTCATGGTTGCCCGAAGCCACAGTGTCCCTGAAAGGAAATATTTAATGGGAGTAATTCATATCATACACAGATTAACCAAATACATATTACTACTGTTATATCTGTTACTAAATATGTTTCATAGAAGAATGTCAAGGGTCATTATAATTGTTAACCAATGTTAGCCATAAATGTTCTCTACACTCTTCGACCATAGTGTTATACTAACATACTAGTTTCCAGTTATAGTACCACATATTAGAATATAATTCGCACACACACAATGTTAACATAACATCATATTAACAGGAAGAATCATTCGGCCAAACTTATTACATCAGACATTCATTGCTCTTTAGAAGACATTGATATAAATCTATGTAAACACACATTCTCACAAGCTCTGGTCCCACAGGGGCAACCACTGGAAGCTTTCTCATCATCCTTGTACCACTTCTTGGATACAAGTCCACATATCATCATCATTGTGTCAGTCCATCGACACCATGGCCACATATCATCATCATTGTGTCACTCCTTCGACACTATAGCCACATCTCATTATCATTTGGCCACATCCCATTATCATTTGGCCACATCTCATTATCATTTGGCCACATCTCATTATCATTTGGCCACATCTCATTATCATTTGGCCACATCTCATTATCATTTGGCCACATCTCATTATCATTTGGCCACATCTCATTATCATTAGGCCACATCTCATTATCATTGTGTCACCTCTTGGACACCATTGCCATATCTCATTATCTTTGTGTGTGTTTACAAGTTCAAATAACAATGCCACTTCGGGCAAAAGACTTCATAACACAACCCTTCAGGGGCTTGCTCATAAGATCAAGCAACTAACGACCTGCGCAAGATGCCAAGACAACTATTCATGGGCCCATTTACAAGAACAAGCAACAAGCCGCAAAATACCGTTCCTAGATCTGCTGGACTAACAACAATATTGCGTTTGCTATCATACGCAAATGCATCTACAAATAAATGGCATTTATCATGCAATAAAGAATTGTATAATTACTGATTATCAAATAGATAGATCTACATCTTATTCTAGACACTCAACTTATATATGATGTGCCGCCGGAGCCTTCCACTCTGCTCTGAACACATCACTTTGCACTCTGCACAAATCTTAATACTTCAAGCTAGCTTAACACATATAGAATCCGCGAAACTTGCACAGAAACTCTTTGTGCGAAATAATAACTGGATTCGTTTAGATTTAAACTGATTAAAGAAAAATGTAACGGACCGTTTGATCTCTTTGTGAAAATCGGTTACTCAGTGTTGCCAGCGTTTTTCTTGTCTATGGAAATCGTGAGACGTCACGACAACCCTATGACCCTACCTATAGTCGAATTTCTAATTGTATTTACTGATTTGACGTTTGGTGGGTGGCCGCTTTTTTGGAAAAAAATAAATAGTGATGTGCTAAAAAGATTAAATTAAATCACTCATCTAGTGACATAGTTCATAGTTATTAAATCAATAAGTGTATTTGGTTACAATATAAGTTCAATAATTTTAAGGACGTGTTTTTCTCACAAAACTGAATAACATTTATTAGAAACTTTACTTCAAATTATGAAAATAAATAAATTGGGTCTCCCGTACTAAGTGACACACTTTTTCAATTGTTTTATATTAGGAGTATAATTTTTTTGTAGGAAATCAATAAATAAATGTAAGTGACCTGAGTATGAGGTTTGAATGAATCGGCTCACCTGAACTTAAAAATCGAACTGAAGTACGTCACTAGTGATATGCAGTTGGTATCATTATTTTGTCGGCATCTGTCATTTTAGTGAATAGAATTAAAAATACGACTATAAGTAAAAACCTAAAAACCGCTATAGAATATAGTAGGCCTACTGCTGTCATCAACATAGTAGCGGCGCGTTCAGAAGCGCTGCACAAACCAAGGCACAAACATAGAGAGGCCTTTTGAAAGCTGACTATGAAAAAAGTACAGCCGTTTGAATAGGCTATATTTGACAGCTGTCAAAATCAACCAAGAAAAATTGACCTAATGTTAAAGCAAAAAAATGATTTTTACAACTGTCTAATATGACCTTTTCGGACGGCCGTAGGTACTGTATACCAAGGCTGTATACTCTGTATATGAGGGGTATATAAAAGCAAAGGCGAATTAGTCCACTCATTAACTTTTTCGAGTTAGGTATGTAAATGTACTCAGATTAGTCTAAGGAATCCATTTCCAATGAGTTTCAGTAGCTGAAACCTTTACTTTTCCTGAAAATCGTGATTCAAAATTAGGCTTGGAAGCAAAAGCGACACAGGTCCACGACACGACTATTTAGAAGCAAAACCAAATTTGTCCATATTAGCCAATCACAGCCATGCGTTTTGGTGAATCAATATGGCGATTTCATTAAATTGCAGACTTGTTAGTTGCAAAAGTGAACTAAGTCCAGGTAACTTGGTAGCAAAAGCAGTCTTAGTCCATCGGTTAGAAGAAGCAAACTCACCCAAGTCCAGATAATAAAATTAAAAATTAAATTAATTACACATTTAAACGTTCTTTTGCTTGATTAGATGTAAATTGGCAATTATAGACAAGCTGACTAGTATTTTTTCTGGAATAAACATAGCTCCGAGAGAATGCTATAAAACTTTTGCCGTTTCCCAACATTTCAACTTCTTGGACTTATTCGCCTTTGCTTTTATACCCCTCATGTCCTTAAACGACTCTGACCCGAGCTCTGACCACTCTGACTGAGCGTGGGAGCGTACTAAGCCGAAGTGTAGCCTAGCCGTCTGCTGTCTTTTCCAAACAACAAAACATCGTTGTACGGCCATATAGAAATGTGAATCGCCACGCCACAGTGTATAATGGGTACATCATGATTTTTTCTTTTGTTTAGAATACACTTGAGCAGGAGATACGGTTTTAAGCCGAGTCTCTTGTTCACGTGTTTTCCAAACAAAACGGAAAACATCGATTTACATCGCAGCGAGGCTATTCACATTACTATAATGACCCGCCGCAATGTATATCGAAGTTAGGTGTTCGGATGTTTTGAAAACATATTCGAAAACACGTGATGCTCATGATTTTTCTAAAACAAAAAAAAAACACTAAAATCAATATAAACTCTGGCGCTTAAAAGGTGTGACTCCTCACAAAACATCAATATACACTGTTGGGTGGGAGTGGCGATTCACAATGCATATAGATGTATTTTGCCTCGACTGTTTGCCTTGATAGGAAAACATTTGAGCAGGAGACTCGGCGGAAAACATCGATGTACATTGCGGCGTGGTCACTCACATTTCCATACTACGCCGCGGTATATCGTTAGTGTTTTGTTTTGTTGTTTGGAAAACAGGAAAACGCATTTTAGCATGATACACGTTAGAGAGGGCACGCTACTATGCAAGAGCCATCTGGGCTGCAGAGCTTGTGAAAAGAATTTACCGTTATTACGCGATGAGATTATACCCCAATACACTCAAAGATGATACATTCCCTTCGTTTAGACCCAGGTCGATTTATACAATTTTTTTAGGTTGAGATATTTTGAATTTTAGATGACGTTTTGAGAGTAAAAAGCTAGATAATAGTTGTTAAATCATTAATTTACTAAGCTTTCAGTATTAACATTAAAAATGCACAAATAACATTTAATGGTTGAACCATTTATTTGTAAAATGTACAATATAGGCCAAAGGAACCTATATAGTTAAACATACATTAGGTTATTATGGAATATAACAAAATTATTGAAAACACGTGCGTGTTTAAAATTAATTAGGATTTAGGTACTGCAAAAAATGCTTATGTAGTGCTATAGTATAAATGCCGAATGATAAGCTAGGAACATTTGACCAACTGGCATTGAAGTAGGTGGACTGTGCACAGTTTTACAACAGCTGCATATTATTACAGTTATTTATTTTAAATCTTTTGAGCTAACCTATTATCAAATAAAAATATATCAAATGTTCCCACTATACTATTATACTCAAATTATACTTATTATTTTATTGATACAGGCAAATGAAGCAGATTGATAAAGCCAAGCCACCATGGCTTATAAATTTTATTATTTTTAAGAGACCTATTCCATCGTTTGCTTTGACCATTTGTAAAATTGTGGAGGTAGTTGTGTGAATCATAATAAGAAATGGAATAGGCCTTTACAATATCACGGAATGATTTAGATGACTATGCCAAGAAAAAGCGCAAACGTGTTTCTATGTTTGGTTTTTACAGATATTTTGTAGCTGGTCTATCCATTCCACACAAAAAAGTATTACAACCTTTATAAGGTTTAGAGGTGGTACTGGGTGATGTTGGTCAGTTATTTGAAGCCCAGCTACAAAATGAATACTCAAGTGATGTGCCGAAATTAAGAAAATTTACATTATATAAAAATCCTCATCATTTACAATGGACAACATAACGAATTAAACTAATAATGTGCAATAAAAAAAACCTACAGAATTCTGAATGAGTGTGCCTGCAGACATAAAATACTCTACAATGAAATAAAATTTTATTTACACTAGCTCATTCAGAGACTTAATTTATTTATCACATTGCAGCAAAATGTTGCAGAAAACTTCCGGAAATGCACCAAACCTGTTGTATTTACCAAAACAGTATAGCGAGCTAATTAATACTAAAAGGGTTACGTCAAAATAATGCTACTGTTATAAAAAAAAACTAATTCATTCGAACAAATCTTCGCCGATGCTTCATTTACAGGCTGAGTATAGGCAGTAACACACGAAAACGTAACCGATACTAGTCTTATCAATTAAATAAATATTCACTATAGATTTATCCGAGCGGTCATAAGAGCGAGGTGAAACGGCGCGGATATAAAATAGTCATGGTTTTTTTACACAAGGTCAATAAATGAGATTATTCAATGAGATAATACACTTACTCAAGATACAGTGAAGTCATGAAACAGGGCAATTTCATTGAATTCTCATCTATTGGCTTCGTGTAAAAGAGCCATAACGTAAATTCTGCGCAGGCTGGGCACCGATAAGTACATGTAATATAGTCAGTCACAGCTCGTACGTTAGTTTACGTACAAAAAGTTTCCAAGGGGCATAGTAGGGGATTTAAATATTGAGCTTAAATAACCATACAGAGACAAAGTTTCGTATTATATCGCTGATGCCAAATCGCTATAAGTTTCACGTGATCACGGGTTCATCGGGTCGTTGAACGACTTGGTGTCCCACACGAAGAGAGAATCGTGATCACTAAACACTGAGGTTCGGCTTATGTTAGTTATTCAACAAATATCTCTATGTGTCACTTAACTTCTTAGTACGTGAAGGTCAAGTGATGCTGGTTGCTTTGAACTTTTTCTATCAGCATAACCGGAGCCATTCAGTCTGTAATCAGATCTCACGCAGATGCAGCGAAGATTCGAGTTCCTTATCAGTTATAAAATTTACCAGCACTTCTTTTAAAGGATCAATTATGTACTTACTCAATATTCAATAAAACATATGGTAAACTTTAAGTAGTTCTTCTAAAAATTGCATCTGTTACATAGTGCCGCAGTGACAAGTTGGTTCAATACAAAATTTGATGTTACCTAAGGAAATGAACATTGTCACAATAAGCGAATGGACTTTACAAAGCTTTGTTTTCTGCAGGGTTATTTACTCCTATGCTGACGTTCGGTGCTCGGCCCGCGCTGTGTAGGTATAAGTGTGGGGGATGTGTTGTGTTGTGTATTGTGTGTGTGTGTGTTTCACTCGACGTCCATCTGCTCCTGCGCGGGGTCGGTTGGTGCGGGGTTGGGGGGCGGGTTGTTGGCGGGCTGGCCGTCGCCGCCGGTCTGCGCGGGCGGCGGCGTCTTCTCCTTGGGCTTGGGCTTGTTGAGGATCGGGTTTACTGTGCTCTCGAAGTTCTGGAAAGAAAAGTGTGCTTTCAGTCATGTTGTCTCAAGGTTGCTTTTCTTTTAGTCAGTACGCAGACCTGTCCAGCATGAAAGAAATTAAGATCTATTAGTGTTTATTCTAGTATGGAACGTCTGCTTATTTTCGCAACTTAAGCAGTGTATAGGATGGTATTTTCAGCTTAAATATCTAAAAGTTACGCGAATCATTCGCTAGATGGCGCTGGATCGAATATCGCCACCAGCGTAGTTCCCTGAATCGCGCTGTGAATGATTGTGCCTGCATACCTGTCTCTCCTGGCGGATCTGGTGCGTGGTGGTGGGGGGGGCGAGGTGCTTGGGCGCGTGCGCGAGCGTCTGCCGCGCGCTGTCTAGCCAGTTCTTGCTTATTCCGTTAGATGGCGCTGGATTGAATATCGCCACCAGCGTAGTTCCCTGAATCGCGCTATGAATGTTTGTGCCTGCATACCTGTCTCTCCTGGCGGATCTGGTGCGTGGTGGTGGGGGGCGCGAGGTGCTTGGGCGCGTGTGCGAGCGTCTGCCGCGCGCTCTCCAGCCAGTTCTTGCTTATTCCGTTAGATGGCGCTGGATTGAATATCGCCACTAGCGTAGTTCCCTGAATCGCGCTATGAATGTTTGTGCCTACATACCTGTCTCTCCTGGCGGATCTGGTGCGTGGTGGTGGGCGGCGCGAGGTGCTTGGGCGCGTGTGCGAGCGTCTGCCGCGCGCTCTCCAGCCAGTTCTTGCTTATTCCGTTAGATGGCGCTGATTTGAATATCGCCACCAGCGTAGTTCCCTGGATCGCGCTATGGTTGTTTAGAGTACATACCTGTCTCTCCTGGCGGATCTGGTGCGTGGTGGTGGGGGGCGCGAGGTGCTTGGGCGCGTGTGCGAGCGTCTGTCGCGCGCTCTCCAGCCAGTTCTTGCTTATTCCGTTAGATGGCGCTGGACTGAATATCGCCACCAGCAGCGTAGTTCCCTGGATCGCGCTATGAATGTTTGTGCCTGCATACCTGTCTCTCCTGGCGGATCTGGTGCGTGGTGGTGGGGGGCGCGAGGTGCTTGGGCGCGTGTGCGAGCGTCTGTCGCGCGCTCTCCAGCCAGTTCTTGCTTATTCCGTTAGATGGCGCTGGACTGAATATCGCCACCAGCAGCGTAGTTCCCTGGATCGCGCTATGAATGTTTGTGCCTGCATACCTGTCTCTCCTGGCGGATCTGGTGCGTGGTGGTGGGGGGCGCGAGGTGCTTGGGCGCGTGTGCGAGCGTCTGTCGCGCGCTCTCCAGCCAGTTCTTGCTTATTCCGTTAGATGGCGCTGGACTGAATATCGCCACCAGCAGCGTAGTTCCCTGGATCGCGCTATGAATGTTTGTGCCTGCATACCTGTCTCTCCTGGCGGATCTGGTGCGTGGTGGTGGGGGGCGCGAGGTGCTTGGGCGCGTGCGCGAGCGTCTGCCGCGCGCTCTCCAGCCAGTTGAGCGCGTTCTTGCTCGCGTCGATCACCTTCTGCATGTCCGCGTCGGTTAGGTGCGCGTATTTCGCGTCGCCGTTTCTGCAAGAGAAGGAATAAGTTACACCATGGCTGAAGGGGAAATAGAAAAATTGGCCCACTAAGACAATACAATAATGATTTAATACCGGAAGTAAACTCATCCTTTTTCGAGAAATTATTTGACAAGGGTGTACATTGCCCAGTGCTAACAGAATATAATACTGCGAACGAAGCGACCTCGCCTTTTCAGGTTAAAATAAGTGAGATAGGAGTTACACTGCGCTACACAGAGATAATACATATGGCGAGCGAAGCGGGACCCTAGTCACACTTTAAATTGTACATTACATATGGAAAGCGAAGCGAGCTTATTATACGTTAAATTTGTGAGAAATTTGGGCACCACACACGACTAATACATAAAGCGTGGCGATTGAAGTGAGAGCTCGTCGTTGCATAAACTGAGAGGATTGCTACTACCCGTTTCCAAAAGAAGAGGGAGTATAAATGTCGAAGGTCAAGCTTTCTCACTCGCATTTATTTTATTTGTGAAACAGGTAGGAAGTACACCACGCCGCACTGACATAATAAATATGGCTCGCTCGCTTCGGTCGTGATTTCTTGTTAAAACTGCTTGGTTAGCACACTCACTTGAACTGGTCGATGGCCTTGTTGACGAGCTGTATGGAGAGCGCAAAGTCATCTATTGCTCCGGGACGCAGCTCGAACTCCAGCCGCCGCTGCTTGATGGGCTAGTGACAGCTTGTCAGTGTGGCACACTCACTTGAACTGGTCGATGGCCTTGTTGACGAGCTGTATGGAGAGCGCAAAGTCGTCTATTGCCCCGGGACGCAGCTCGAACTCCAGCCGCCGCTGCTTGATGGGCTAGTGACAGCTTGTCAGTGTGGCACACTCACTTGAACTGGTCGATGGCCTTGTTGACGAGCTGTATGGAGAGCGCAAAGTCATCTATTGCTCCGGGACGCAGCTCGAACTCCAGCCGCCGCTGCTTGATGGGCTAGTGACAGCTTGTCAGTGTGGCACACTCACTTGAACTGGTCGATGGCCTTGTTGACGAGCTGTATGGAGAGCGCAAAGTCGTCTATTGCCCCGGGACGCAGCTCGAACTCCAGCCGCCGCTGCTTGATGGGCTAGTGACAGCTTGTCAGTGTGGCACACTCACTTGAACTGGTCGATGGCCTTGTTGACGAGCTGTATGGAGAGCGCAAAGTCGTCTATAGCGCCGGGACGCAGCTCGAACTCCAGCCGCCGCTGCTTGATGGGCTAGTGACAGCTTGTCAGTGTGGCACACTCACTTGAACTGGTCGATGGCCTTGTTGACGAGCTGTATGGAGAGCGCGAAGTCGTCGATGGCTGTGGGACGCAGCTCGAACTCCAGCCGCCGCTGCTTGATGGGCTAGTGACAGCTTGTCAGTGTGGCACACTCACTTGAACTGGTCGATGGCCTTGTTGACGAGCTGTATGGAGAGCGCGAAGTCGTCTATTGCGCCGGGACGCAGCTCGAACTCCAGCCGCCGCTGCTTGATGGGCTAGTGACAGCTTGTCAGTGTGGCACACTCACTTGAACTGGTCGATGGCCTTGTTGACGAGCTGTATGGAGAGCGCGAAGTCGTCGATGGCTGTGGGACGCAGCTCGAACTCCAGCCGCCGCTGCTTGATGGGCTAGTGACAGCTTGTCAGTGTGGCACACTCACTTGAACTGGTCGATGGCCTTGTTGACGAGCTGTATGGAGAGCGCGAAGTCGTCGATGGCTGTGGGACGCAGCTCGAACTCCAGCCGCCGCTGCTTGATGGGCTAGTGACAGCTTGTCAGTGTGGCACACTCACTTGAACTGGTCGATGGCCTTGTTGACGAGCTGTATGGAGAGCGCAAAGTCGTCTATTGCGCCGGGACGCAGCTCGAACTCCAGCCGCCGCTGCTTGATGGGCTAGTGACAGCTTGTCAGTGTGGCACACTCACTTGAACTGGTCGATGGCCTTGTTGACGAGCTGTATGGAGAGCGCAAAGTCGTCTATTGCGCCGGGACGCAGCTCGAACTCCAGCCGCCGCTGCTTGATGGGCTCGCCCTCGGTCTTCAGCTCGGACAGCTTGTCGCTGTACACCTGAAAACAGATAATACATATGTAAGCAAAAGTGTTTACTTCAGGTCGTCCACTACGTCAAGTAGACCGTACGCGGGGACTGGTTCGCGTGCGACGTGCAAATTACTTTAAGCGGTGCGGAAGAAGTGAAGTTCGCACGTATCTTGCATTGCAGGTACGCGTTAACAATACACATCACGCAACAGAGGACCTTAGAAACGGCACGAGAATGTTTTGACATTGACATCAAAGTTCTCTTGGAAAACTCATTGTAAGTAGTCACAACATACCTGTCTATTCTGGTCCTCTCCCTCGTCATAGAGCCAGTTCTCGAGCGAGTCGAGTTGTCCGACGAGCTTGTTCCGCTGGTTTTCCTCCACGAACTCATGTAATGCTTCCCCTTCAGAAAGTTTCCCGCGCAATTCGTATACGTATTCCTCGAGAGCGTTGCGAGCGTCCGCGCGCTCCTTCTCCTGCCGGTCCTGAGCCTGCATCTTGCCCTGGAAGTGTACGATGGTGTCAGAAGTGGGATTGCAATAAAATCAAATAAAAAAAAACGTAAAATATTACTTAAACTTAGTAAACTAAACAGCTTAACTATTTTATTTGTAATTAGTTTTCAGGCGTCTAATTGTTTTTGTTAAATTAATTTCTAAACAAAGAATTTCGTAGTTTGTATAGCGTCTTCTCTTTGTAACGGAGCTACAAACAAGATTTTTAAGTAAATAAAGTGCAGAAATGTCGCTCTAAAACTTAGGGAACAATTTGTATTTTTACAATTCGTTGCATTTTACATAATAAATGGTTAAAAAAAAAAAAAAGATGTTTGTTAAAGCATTTCGATTCTCATTATAACGTGTTATACGTTACCTCTTGTTCCATAAAGTTGTTGAGCTCGTGCTGCGCGTGTCCGTGTGTGCGCGCGTCGATGGGCAGCTCGACGGTCTTCACGAGAACCTTCTTGGACTTGTCCTTCGACTTGTCCTTTTTATCGTCACCCTCCTGAAATGAGCCGCAACAGTTCACTACTTATAGGCAACGCATGGTCCCCATCACCGCAGCTGTCTGGAAACAACTCTCAGAAAACATAAGCTTCAAAACAGCGCGGTAACCCATTTGCACCACCCCACAATCACAAGCAACTAAATAATACAATCTCACTTTATACTACTCTTCCAATCGGTATGAGAAACAATAAGTAAATGCTGGGTTAACAAAAACATGCGTGGACACAGAGACAAAAACAAGGAGTGATTCACTAGCAACCAAACTGAACAAAGGCGATAAGAAAAGCCTCAAGAAAAAATGTGCAAATGGATCCTCAATTCGAGAATGGGGAAGAAAATTTGGAAACCGGTGATGCCTGCTGCCTAGTTCAGGACTAATGGAAGAGGGGTATTCTGAATATGATACTGATGTTTAATGCAACATATAATGATGAGACATTGAACACTAAAAGGAGAAATGACAAATTATAACTGCTTAGGCCAGCCCGCAACATGCAGAAACAACCAAGTACAAAAGTACAGCCCATAGAACTTTACAAGACTGATGAGACATTAAGAGCGATTAATATTACAGCATGTGCGTGTATTTATTTATAGTGTTGAACGAAACGAACATCTAAGAAACAGCCATCCAATGTTGCAGTAAACATCGACAATCATATTAGTAGTAAAGTTATAGGGTACTTGACTCAGTAGGTTACTATGGTCTTCGCAATTTTTAGCTACATGTTGTTGCTATGGCATAACAAATATAAAGAAAAATTGTAAACTTTGATTGAGATAAATGTTTTGCTAAACTGGTAAAATAGTCATTTTTAAATGAATAAATCTAAAAAATTGAAATATGTGCGGTCGAAATCTAATTTCACTATTGAATTGGAATGGAAAAACGAGATCAGAAATCGATAAGAGAAAAAAAATACCGAGTCAAGTACCCTAAGAGCCCTTTGCGGGCCGACAGAAGGAAGGGCAGTCAACAGGTTCTCGGGCAAGTGAACTGGCAACAAGCACCACCAGCCGGCTGGTCGCTGCACGTACCCCGCTGAACCACTGGCCTACTCTCTGTGTCCACGACTGTCTCTGCTCAGTGCCGTCCTCCCTCACCTCTTGGCCGGCGGAGGCGTCGCCCGGGCCGTTCTGCTGCTCCTGCGTGCCGTTCGTCTCCATCTTCTCCCCGTCTTGGTTAGTTGGGGCGTTCTCAGTGGAGTTCTCCATGTCGACGTTATCGCTGGCCTGGTCCTGCTTCTTCTCGACGAGCGAGGCGGACGCCACGGTTATGATGCCGTGAATGTTTACTCTCACTTTCAGTTTTACTTTCTGAGATTCGCCCTCGGCTGTCGGTTGGACGTCGCGGATATTCCATTGACCTATAAAGGAAATGCCCCCCTGTACTTTCGACGTCCTTTGGTTGATATCGTTTCATTGCGCTTTCTACGGCGTCGACTCAAGTTATACAGTGCACGGCATTTACAATTTCCTAGTACAGAATCTCATCTAGTAATCATTCATTTATTTTTTACATTCGGTGTATATTTTACTATACGAAGATCGTAGTAGTCTTTTTGTTGACCGCATTCATTTGAAATCAGTACAAATTACAAAGGCTTGACCTTCGATAAGAATGTTGGGCGCGGCGCGGCCCATATGAGGTAACTCTATATTAGATGTTATCAGAGAGTTATCAAGTGACAAACACCGCTAGGTGCCGCATCGGAAGTGGTTTCAATGAATGATGTTTTAGGTTAGATAATTTTTATTTCACACCAGGAAGCAAAATGTATGAGGTGTGATGGAATGTAGGTATACAGGTGGTCGGAATGACTCTCCTGGGTTTACTCAGCCAATGAAAGTGAACAACTTTTGTAGTTTCCTATTACTTGTTCCATTATATTTTTTGTTTTCTATAAAAATGCAAGCTCTGAAAAATTGGGTACCTATGACAAAACAATTTTCGAAAAGTGAAGTTTAGTTTTGTTTCATATCCAGAGTAACCCACGAAAGCTATCTTCTAACACCATTATAACAATCACTACTTGTCTATGAAATAGCACTACTCAAACCGTTACTTACCTATGAACGAGTCGGGGTAGGGTACTTGTCCGGAGTAGTAGGCACTGACTGAGAACGGCTCCTTTCTGTAGAATGTGAGCATCTTCGAGAACGGCGAAGCGTGAAATGCTGGGAACACCTGGATAAAAGGAAATATGTTTCCCTGTAGGTATTTTGATTGGAAAAAAATAATTTCTGTAGTAGAAAAAGAGCTGACGACATTTTCATTGAACCTAGACTTTGACTAGCATAATATTCATATTGTGACAAATGTAGGAAATAATACAAGAAATCATAGAAGTTCTCATGGACAGTCATACAGAAGTGAGACAGCAAACGATTTGGAAATATCCAAAAATATGAGTGTGACGGTCTCACGGTAGAAAAGTCAATAGCTTTTTTTCTCCATATCCGTGACCTCATAAGTGAAAAAATTGCGCAACACATTTTTAAGTAGTGTACATTTAGATTTGCCTGACTGTATCTAATAATAATCGCAAGTGTATCAAAAGTAGCGGTCGCGTGGGAAGATGTTTTTACGCATAATTTGCTGAAGTCAATGTACTCGAATATGAGTCAACATTCAAATTGATGATCTTTCTAGCCACTGCACGATATAGTGGGATGACAAATCTCACGATTATGCATTAAGCTATTTGTGAAAACGCAGTTTATTTATAGCAGAATTTAATTTCGTATGTGTATGCTGTTGACATAATGAGGACACAAATATGTTTCTTTTGGAATGCAGAATGTTTAAGCAACGTAAAACAGATATTTTAAAATGCCACATTTATAAATTCTCATGCATATTTGTGGCGTACTGCCAAGGTATCTTTGTACAAATATGGGCTATTTCCATTGCAGTAGGCTTGCTGCAGATTATGAACTTATATGTAAAGAGGCGCAAAGCAGAAATAGTTTGGAAAAACCAAATTAAAATGCAGGATGCCAAAAATTTATTAAATTATTAATATGTGGGTGAAATACCAGGTTGATAAATTGCTCGTATCGTACCGTACCTTAACCAGTCCATAGAACTGGTCAACTTTTTCTTGTAAATATTGGTCGTAATCGTAACTCGTAAATGCCGTTTGTAAAATCTTTCATGTTTTATACAAGGTTTCATTCCTCTAGTACTATCCTCCCAAGTGGACGAGCGGCGGCACACGCCTAGGCCACAGGTACAAAGAATGATCGGTTCTGACAGAACCAATTGTGTCTCGTACCTCCATGTCGCCGTCCTCCCCGCGCGCGGCGTCCCACGCGAGCCGCACGGCGTAGGGCTGCACGTCCGTCACGTTGAACTCGTCCTTAGAGACATGTGCTTATGGGCTATTGTGTCTCGTACCTCCATGTCGCCGTCCTCCCCGCGCGCGGCGTCCCACGCGAGCCGCACGGCGTAGGGCTGCACGTCCGTCACGCTGAACTCACGCACGCGCACCGCCGGGGACAGCATCGCGCACTGCAGCGCGCAACCGCGGGACACGGCCTCGTCCTAAAGGAAAATTATATTAAAGGAATATCTAGTAAATATCAACAGTCGTAATGGCTGTTTTATATAAAGGCAATAATAATCAGCTGTCTTTTTTACCCGACTGCCTCGGAAGGAGGGTTATTCAAATTCTTAAGCATTCAAACGAAACCATTAGATCACACTATCTTGCACCAAAGCATATCGCACCCATGCCACACGAACACGCATCAGTGTGTAAAAAAGTAATCAGATTGAGGCATAGTTGTTATTCAAGCATATTTGGCAATTTAAATTACTTGAATTTTACCTGGTTCAAAGTAGTGGATGGTTGTTTTCCGAACACCTGCTCGATGAGACCCTTGACCGCGGGGATTCTGCTGGAGCCGCCCACAATTTCAATGGAATGAATGTCTTCAGGCCTGAGCTCTGTAACAAGTTGAGTATGGTATGGGTTTAATCGAATCTATTTTACTGAAGCTAGTTTAATCAGATCTGAGCCACAGCAGGAACAACAATCATAAAAGAAGTACAACAAATAATTCGGTCGTAATTACGCATTGCGGCGCAGGCTGTGGTGACGCTTCAAATCGCAAATGGTGGCAAGCCTCTTATTGAGAAAATGTGTCCGATTACACACTTTTAAAGGAGAAACAGCAAGACCAGAGTGTGGCAATATACCAGACTGTGGAAGACTGTTGTGTAAGGGGTAAGAGCGGTGACGAGCCTGTAGTGAGCCTGTGTTAGATATTTGGCTTGGCATAACTCACTGGCGTTGTGCAGGCTGTCGCGCAGCGTGCGGTCGACGCGCGTGAAGGTGTCGGCGCACAGCTGCTCCATCTGCGAGCGCTGCATGTCGCCCGACACGTCGCGCTCCTGCATGAAGCACTCGATGTTACACTAGTGTGTATACTCACTGGCGTTGTGCAGGCTGTCGCGCAGCGTGCGGTCGACGCGCGTGAAGGTGTCGGCGCACAGCTGCTCCATCTGCGAGCGCTGCATGTCGCCCGACACGTCGCGCTCCTGCATGAAGCACTCGATGTTACACTAGTGTGTATACTCACTGGCGTTGTGCAGGCTGTCGCGCAGCGTGCGGTCGACGCGCGTGAAGGTGTCGGCGCACAGCTGCTCCATCTGCGAGCGCTGCATGTCGCCCGACACGTCGCGCTCCTGCATGAAGCACTCGATGTTACACTAGTGTGTATACTCACTGGCGTTGTGCAGGCTGTCGCGCAGCGTGCGGTCGACGCGCGTGAAGGTGTCGGCGCACAGCTGCTCCATCTGCGAGCGCTGCATGTCGCCCGACACGTCGCGCTCCTGCATGAAGCACTCGATGTTACACTAGTGTGTATACTCACTGGCGTTGTGCAGGCTGTCGCGCAGCGTGCGGTCGACGCGCGTGAAGGTGTCGGCGCACAGCTGCTCCATCTGCGAGCGCTGCATGTCGCCCGACACGTCGCGCTCCTGCATGAAGCACTCGATGTTACACTAGTGTGTATACTCACTGGCGTTGTGCAGGCTGTCGCGCAGCGTGCGGTCGACGCGCGTGAAGGTGTCGGCGCACAGCTGCTCCATCTGCGAGCGCTGCATGTCGCCCGACACGTCGCGCTCCTGCATGAAGCACTCGATGTTACACTAGTGTGTATACTCACTGGCGTTGTGCAGGCTGTCGCGCAGCGTGCGGTCGACGCGCGTGAAGGTGTCGGCGCACAGCTGCTCCATCTGCGAGCGCTGCATGTCGGCCGACACGTCGCGCTCCTGCATGAAGCACTCGATGTTACACTAGTGTGTATACTCACTGGCGTTGTGCAGGCTGTCGCGCAGCGTGCGGTCGACGCGCGTGAAGGTGTCGGCGCACAGCTGCTCCATCTGCGAGCGCTGCATGTCGCCCGACACGTCGCGCTCCTGCATGAAGCACTCGATGTTACACTAGTGTGTATACTCACTGGCGTTGTGCAGGCTGTCGCGCAGCGTGCGGTCGACGCGCGTGAAGGTGTCGGCGCACAGCTGCTCCATCTGCGAGCGCTGCATGTCGGCCGACACGTCGCGCTCCTCCATAAAGCACTCAATGTTGAGCGGCAGACGGGTGCTGTTGGCCGACATCTGCTTCTTCAGCTTCTCGACCTCCTGGAGCAGCCGCAGGAATGCCCTATGTGACAGAAACAACATTTGAACATCTCTGTCTGCACATTGCATCGTATTCATCATCAACAACCATGACATGACATGTTCACTATTTACCACAGGACACTCCATAACTTGGCGATTTTATAGGCATCTATAAGCTGTCTACTACCTGATGGTATCGCAAATATCATGCAATATGAAAAAGACGCAAACAATATTGTTGCCATTTCTGGTCCCTTTCTTCTATGAATCAGGTTATACATCTACTGGTTGCCTATAATGTTTGCAAGGTCATTAATCCACCTAATCTTTACAATGTCGTCAGTCCACCTGGCTTCCAGAACCTGATTTACCAGAAATGTGGCTTAGCAGTTATTTCGAGTATTTCAGCAGATTAATTTATGCACTTTCTAATGTTCAAATACCTCTGGTTTTTCCTCGGATCGAGCTTATATCTGGTGATGAAGTCTTGGCAGAAGTGCTCGGCTAGCGCCAGGTCGATGTCGCGTCCGCCGCAGTAAGGGTCGGTCGACGTGGCCAGCACGCGCAACTTGCCTTTGTTGAATGCGACTGCTGCCACCTTCACACAACGGTAAAACAAAATTCAAATATGAAAGTTATTCAAAACATATCTTCAAAGGCGGGTTTTTCATTTCATTCATTGGGTAAAAAAACCCAGCGAATTTGTATCCGATGCAATGTATTTAGTAAAAAGTTCCCAGTGCAGACGCACCCTCGTTGGAAACTTTGTCCCGCAACATTGTTTAAATGCGTCTTCATTGGGAACATTTATTGTAGAACTTTTGTAATTATGCAATGTTTCGGAACTTTGTCCCAAAAAACTTCCCAAATGAATACCCACCTTTGGCACTCTTTCTGTTTCTAGCTTGTCTTAAAAAAAATGCCCTAGAGTTCAGGGGTCAAACCATTGAGCGATTACTAAATGTTTAGACAAGGGAGTTATTTATAAACAATTTACTTATGCATGCACGTTTTAGTTAAGTTTTATGCATACCTGAAGTGAACTGTGTCCAAAATCGACAAAAACAACATTCCTAGGTTTTTCCTCAGGGGCAGGCAAGTCTTGTTTGTAAATTCCGTAAGCTAAGGCAGTGGCAGTAGTTTCATTCATAAGACGCAACACATTGAGACCTGGAAATAGCACAATAAAAGGTTACACAATAGAAAATAAAAATGAAATTTTACTAGTGACTAATAGCCAAACCTCACGAACTGGCTGGTGATAATGATAAGGAACAACTTCCCCCAAGAAACATAGGTCAAAATATGTAAAAAATTAACTAAGACCTCCCATACAAAATTGTCGATCAGCTGATTTGAGCTACATCTGGTAGGTCCAAATGTTTACTCATATCTCCACCTTTGTTCGTTGGGGAAAGTTAGCACCAGCTGGTTCTGAGTTTTTGCTATGGGTCACTGGTAAATTTCACCCAGTATTGTCCCTAAATCAAATTTAAAAAAACTAATGTATTTGGCAAAAATGTACACCAGATCTTGGCAGACTTGGGCTATAGTTCACTAACAAAAGAAGTAATAACCTGAAAATACATATAATAGTAGGAAACTTCTTTGTAAAGTAAATGGCTTGTACACATTTGGCATACAGAATGTATATTGATCACTTGTTGTACAAGGTCAGAAAGGTTGAGGGTTCAGGGCTACCTGTAAATCTATTTATTATTGTACTTGTGTGGCAGCATTTTTTTACATGTTTAGAGACTAATAAGGGCTTGTCACTTTATTTGTATCTGATCAACATTAAATTAAGAACATGTTATGGGTATTGAAAATCTGGTAAAACTAAAGTGTTTTTTTTATAAGTATAAGCATTGCTTAGACTGTGGGAAAGTTATCCTATACTATGTCAAATATGCAGTAGACAGATAGAGGGATAAAAACTTGATTGTTTAAAACATACATGTTAAAAAACATAAAACAAAAATCACATGCAGCAATTTTTTCAGGCAACTTCTACCTTGGAAGAGATAACTAAATACAGTTTTATAACAGTTTTAAGTAATGTACCTAGGCCCATTTGAATTTTCACTGACTTCTTGCTTCAAGAAAATTATCAGTAAGTATAAATCATCTTACCAGCAATGTGTGCAGCATCCAAAAGTGCATTTCTCTCAGCATTTGTAAAGTAGCTGGGTACAGATATGACACAGTCATTGATCGGAGTCTGCAGGGATGTTGTGGCCGTCTCTTTTAGCTTTGTGAATAGCATAGCAGTTATCTGTCAAAGACATAAATTAGGAAGGTTAATAGGTATGTAAATGGTCTTGGCCTCATTAATGAGAACAAAATAATAGTTTCATGAAGCACCAACTTGAACTATTTCTTGGTTAAATATTACCTAGCAGCACTGTTAATAATTAGGCTGTTAGTTTTTCAATTACATTATTATCTTAGGTAGCACTTACACAGTGCAAAACATTACATCAACTAATAAATTTATCCTTAGCAACTGTTCGTTACCTACATTTCAGTTTCCTGGCAATAGTACGCAAACAAAAACAATTTTGTACATAATTTTTAGGTTTTCTTAGTATGTTTACCTGCTCCGGACTGAACACATTATCTTCACCGAGGTAGTTGACTCTGATCCCGATCCCTCCATCAGCTCTCTGTTCCACCTTGAAGGGGAAGGTTCTCAGCTCTTTCTGAACATGGGGATCATTGAACTTTCTACCCAGGAGTCTCTTGAAACCAAACACAGTGTTCTTCATGTTGGTGACCATCTGGTTTTTTGCAGCAACACCTAGTATGCGGTTCTTTGATGAGAAGGCCACACATGATCTGAAAATTTAACATTTTTCATTGATGATGAAACAAAAATTTACATTTACAAAACTTATTACAACTTTCATTTATAGTAATGCTAATGATGTGTAGGTATCCAAACATACAAATCAATATTTTTTCTAGAAAGTTTTCATTACCATGTAACCTAAAACATTTCAGTGCCCAAGTTTATTTTGTTTTACTTAACATTTTTATAAACTGATTTGAATCTAAAGATGTAAATTATTTCATTTCATTGGTATTACATCAAATCAGAATGTCAACCAAGAATTAGGACATCAACCAACCAGTGATCAATCATGATCAAATTGAAAAAAATATCCAAGGATCCTGAAAGGAAAACTACCAAATGAAACATGTGTTCAAACCTAACCACAAGGACATGAGAAAATCGGGATTTACTTACGGAGTCCCTCGTAGACTGTAGTCGTTGGCTATTGTTTCAATGCCACCTGCTTTTGCTACAGCAATGTAGCAGTTATCATTACCGAAATCAATACCTATCACGGACATAGCGGCCATTGTGACTCACAAACAATAATTTTCCAACACAAAAGTTTTCCTCAGTAGCTTTTCTCACAAATCGCACGAACAGAAACACGTTGTTACAATCTGACAATCTGCAAATCAATCGCTAAACGAACGCCGGCACTGCCCCGGCACTGCAATCAGATTCATCCGTCGGAACCCGAATTTTCTAGAAATGACCGAAACCATAGAGCAAAATTTTATTATAGAGTGCCATAGATTATCCACAGGTTGAAGATCTAGCAAGAGACTACTACTACGTTTGCGACATAGTCAACGCCATCTACTTTTTAATCCTACGTAGTAAATAAATGCGCTAAATATCATTAATGTATTTATGTGTCGGCGTGAGGCACATTTTGGCGAGGTCTGTCATTTTGAAACCTATACCTTTTATTATTACTAATACATTTTATTGGTAAATGATATTTTTATGACCGTGTGATGCCGGCTGATGTCTTCAAAACTCTACAGTGGGATGGACTGGGCATCAACGTCAACGGCGAAAGTCTCACGCATCTCCGCTTTGCCGACGACATAGTCATAATGGCCGAATCACTGCAGGACCTGCAAAAAATGCTATCTAGTCTCAACTCTGCCTCGAGACGTGTTGGACTTGGGATGAACTTGGATAAGATGAAGGTCATGTTCAATCAACACATAATCCCCGAGCCGGCCTCCGTCGAAGGTGTAGTCCTTGAAGTTGTCCAGAAATATGTGTACCTTGGGCAAACTTTGCAGATAGGAAGAGACAACTTTGAGGCTGAAATCACTAGAAGAGTGCATCTTGGCTGGGTAGCATTTGGCTGCGTCACATCCTCGAATCATCTTTGCCACAATGCCTCAAGACCAAGGTGTTCGATCAATGCGTCCTACCAGTCATGACCTACAGAGCTGAGACGTGGAACTTGACAGTAAAACTGGCCCACCGGTTACATGTATTGAGGTCCATGAAATAATAAAATATTTTTAGAGATCTTGTTTATAATGTGACACACAGGAAGAGACGATTGACAGAGTCATGCATGACAAGAGTTCAAATAGAAAAATAAATGGATATCAAAACTCCTTGACATCCTCCCTTTTTGTATACATTTATTGCATTTACAGGGATAGACCAATCCTCGCCGACATTTGAACCAGTCTTGGTTTGTGAATGGCCGTTGTCAGAATGTCTGCCAGCTGGAACTCTGTTGGCACATATTCAACACTTATTTCTTTGCTGGACACCAGCTCTCGAACATAAAAGTGTCTTATCGCAATATGTTTCGTCCTGCGATGCATCTCTGGATTGTGAGCAATCTTAATAGCTGCATCGTTGTCCACGTTAAGTTTAGGGATATCTTTAAGAACTGCTATATCTTCATACAGTCTTTTTAACCAGATCATTTCCCTGGCTGCTTCACTGGCAGCTATCAGCTCCGCTTCCGTGCTAGATATGGCTACGGAGGTTTGCCTTCTGCTTGTCCAGGATATGGCTCCACCTGAATAGAGGCAGACAATACCAGAAGTTGACCTTCCTGTTGTTATGTCGCCACCATGGTCTGAGTCACTGTAGCCTTCTAAGATGCCATGGTTGTATCCCTTTTTGTAAGTTATTCCTGCATCTGTAGTGCCTTTAAGATATCTCATGATACGCTTGACTTTAACGATATCCTCTTGGGATGGATTCGCCAATGTTCTGGACACCACACTTAGGGCGTAGGCCAAGTCAGGTCTGGTCCCGACCATGAGGTAAGCTAAGGCTCCCACAGCTTCTCTGTAAGGGAATTTCTCACTTTTATTCTCGATTTCTTTCTTGTTTGCTGCTGGAGCATCTTTGATTATAGGTGTATTGACTGGTTTGCAATCGCTCATTCCAAAACGAGCTAACACTTTTTCAGTGTAGTGTTTCTGAGAGAGTTTAAGTCCGTCTTTAAACCTTTCTATCTCCAGTCCCAAGAAATACGAGGCAGGTTTCGTAGTTATTTTGAACCTTTTCTTAAGTTCAATTATAAACTTTTCGGAGTCTTTCTTATCTGCAGCGGCAACAAGTCCGTCATCAACGTATAGAGCCAGAATTATTTTATTGTTGCCTTTAACTCTGATGAACAGGCAGTTGTCAGTTTCACACTGCTTAAAGCCGATATTCTTCAAGTAGTCAACAATGCATTTGTTCCAACATCGTGGGGCTTGTTTTAGTCCATAAAGACTTCGTTCCAGTTTGCATACTTTTTCTGAACCGTCATTGTAACCATCTGGCTGTTTCATGTAGATTTCTTCTTCAAGAGATCCATTTAAAAACGCCGTAGACACATCAAATTGCGTAAGATGTAGACTCTCATTCGCTGCTACGCTCAAAACTGATCTTATTGTAGTCATTTTTGCGACAGGACTAAAGGTTTCATCATAGTCTATTCCTTTTTTCTGTGTGTATCCTCGAGCTACAAGTCGTGCTTTGAACTTGTCTAGAGAACCATCTGCATTGGTTTTAGTTTTGTAAACCCATTTACAAGATATTGCTTTTCTTTTATCAGGTAGATCTACTAAAATCCATGTATTGTTCTCTTTTAGTGAATTTATTTCACTGTCCATAGCTTTGATCCAGTTATCTCTTTGAGGACTTGACAGGGCTTCTTTGTATGTCTTGGGGTCTTCACCAAATGTGGTACTTTTTGACGTAGACATAAGTACACAGTCGTTGAATCTTTGAGGCCTTTGTATTGTAGATCTATCGCGCAAGTTATAGGTGCGTTGACCCTCTTGTTCGATTTCTTGAATACTTAGTTCGCCTTGTTCTGATTCTACTTGTTCGAGCTCTTCAGTTTCGTCTGGTGCATTATTGTAGTCATCAACGATTTCAGGTATTTCTTCTTCTTCTTCAGCAAACGTAGTGTTTATGTCATCTTGTGGTGCATGAGGCACACTTGAAGCGCTTTGTTCAACGATTTGTTGACGATCGCTGTGCTCTTCCTCCCTTGCATCATGCATCTCATGATCATTATTGTTGCTGGGAAAGGAAATTTCTATCTCGGTGCTTGTTTGTTCTTCTTCAGACTCATCAAACCCGATAGACCTGATCACGTTTTCATTAAAGGTCACATCTCTTGACCGTATTAATGTTTGATGACCTGTGCTTAGTAAACGGTACCCCTCATCGCCATCATATCCAATTAAAATGCATCTTTGAGCTTTCTTTGACATTTTTGTTCTCTTTTGTTTTGGAACATGAGAGTAACATTGAGAGCCAATGATTCTCAGATGTTTAATTTCTGGCTTTTTCTTGAACCATAGTTCATACGGCGATTTTCCTTCTTGAGATGTAGGTCCGGTTCTATTTAGCACGTATGCAGCAGTTGAGACAAGCTCTGCCCATGTGGCAAGGGGTAACTCTTCATGAGCGTGCATCATACTGCGAGCGGCTTCAACTAGAGTTCGATTTTCGCGCTCACTACTCCCATTCTGTTGTGGGGTGTAAGGCATAATGAGTCTTTGTTTTATACCTGCTTTTTGTAGTATGTTTCTCACTTTCTCATTATCGAATTCACCTCCGTTGTCAGAGAGTAATTCTTTAACTTCGTGTCCAGCCATTTTGCTTTCTTTAAGCATTTGTTCGAGTTTCAGGTGAACTTCAGATTTATGCTTTAAGAAGTATACATGTCTGTACGAGCTATAGTCATCTTTGAATAGTACAAAGTATCTGTACTTTAGAAAAGATGGTGGGAATGGGCCACATACATCGGTGTGAATCCTTTCACCCGGAGTTGTCGCTTTCTCTCTTGTTCCGAATTTTCGTCTGTGTGTCTTCCCATAAACACATCCAGTACATAATTCTGAATCAAGTCGAACTTTAATGTTCAATTCGCGTTCGATAACTTTCTTTACGTGTTTTTTGTTCTGGTGGGCAAGCCTTTCATGGTATAACTGTAGAATATTGTCAGTAGTCAAAACGTTCAGGTTTGGAGCTTCGTTCTTTACTGTTTCAACGTTCAGTTTGTATAGCCCTCCATGCTTATGTCGTTTGCCTGTTAACAATATCTTTCCGTTCACGTTTATTCGGCATTTTCCGTTTCAGAAACAAATAGACTGTTTTTCAAAGTATCGTGTGCTGCTAGCACTGAGAAAAGGTTTCTTTTTAATTCAGGAACGTACCATACGTCACACAATCGAATGTTGTTGACTTTGCCATTGACAGTTGCTTTCAAATCAACGTTTCCTATGCCTGTAGCTTTTATTACAGCTCCATCAGCTGTCGTCACGGTATGAGTGCTATCGAAGCATTGGTAGTTCGAGAAGAAGTCTCTTCGGAATGTTACGTGACTGGTGGCACCATTGTCAACGTACCAGCCGTCGTGTTCTTCAGGTTCTACAGCTGTAAAGCATTCTCCGTTCTTAGCTGTTGTAACATGCATAAGTGTAAGCGTAAGGTTAAGATTTTGATTCGTTTTGCTAACTGGTTTTGGTGGTCTTCCATCAGAAATCCATTTATTACACTGTTTTATTTTATGACCAGTTTGTTTGCAGTATGGGCATCTAAACTGCTTGACTTTCTTCTTAAATTCACTGCTGTTGGCCATTAAAGCTTCTGCACAAGAATGATTGTCTTCATTTCGAGTCATCAGGGCTTTTCATGTGCGCACAGTTGACAAGTAAGGTTTTCTATTGTGCGATCCTTTTTGGACAGTAGGGTCCAGCTTGACTTGAAGGCGAAATAATCTTCTGGCAACGTCTGTAGTATCTTGCATATCAGTAAGATTTCTGGGAGCTCAGATTTTCCGTCTTTGGCTAATTCAGTTTTCATTTCAAACCAGAGTTGTTTGATTGTAGAAATGTGAGTAGCCATGTCATGCTTTGGGTCCTTTCTGTAGCCGAAGAATTGCATACATAAGTCGTAAGCTTTGTCATCTGACGTTCCATCATAAAGACGACAGAGTTCCTCCCATACTTCTTTTGCAGAACCAAATCGCATTATTTTCTGCAGATTTTCGTCGGTCATATTTGCAGTGAGTATTAGCATAGCTGCACTATCTGTTTCGTTGTACTTTTGTAGAGCTTTTTCATATTCCGCAGTACTTTCAGGTGACACGTCACTGCCTGGGTTAGTCGGCTCTTTAAGCTTGCCATTTATGGCATCTAATCCGCCGGGTATTCCTCGCAGTAGTAATCCTACCTTGAATTTCCATGTTGGCCAGTTTTTGGTACCTTCTAATCGACCTATATCGATTTTGCAAGTCGAGCTTGACATCTTTATTTTGGCGAAAGATTTTTGGTACTAAACTTGGTTTTTCTTACGGAATTTATAGCTCTCCTTATGTAGAACGATTTTTCCTATGTTTTTAACACATTTTACATGCGATTGCTACCATATTGAGGTCCATGAAATAATAAAATATTTTTAGAGATCTTGTTTATAATGTGACACACAGGAAGAGACGATTGACAGAGTCATGCATGACAAGAGTTCAAATAGAAAAATAAATGGATATCAAAACTCCTTGACAACATGTCATTCACAGAGCTATGGAAAGGTCTATGCTTGGTGTCTCTATAATGGATAAAGTCCGGAATGAGGCCATCCGAAAAAAAAAGACCAAAGTGACGGACAAAGTCTGGAAGTGTAGCAAGCTGAAGTGGCAGTGCGCTGGCCACATTTGTCGTAGAACTGACGGACGGTGGAGTAAGCGGGTTCTCGAGTGGAGGCCACGCCTCGGCAAGCGTAGCGTTGGACACCCGCCGGCCAGATGGACCGATGACTTAAAAAAGGCGGCTGGTAGCGACTGGATGGCAAAAACGGGAGATCGTGCCGTATGGCGTTCCCTGGGGGAGGCCTACGTCCAGCAGTGGACTGCAATAGGCTGAAATAGATAGATGCCGGCTTAGAAGAGCATCACCCCATTTTTTTCCTATGGGTGTCGTAAAAAGCGACTAAGGGACTTGTGGGACTCTATAGCGATACGTGACAACAAGTAAAATGGCCCCCAAATATTTGTCAGACGTGTCGATAACGACCGTGTTTTTATTGCCATTGACGCTCTGTCTACCCCGCAAGGGATAAAGACGTGATTTATGTATGTATGTATGTATGTTTCTTTCTATACGGAATTTAGTTTCTCTATTCTTTTATGTCAATGTCAAATCGTCATTCTGTGGAAAATAGTAGTGGAAAACCACTTTCTAAGAAGAGAAGAGCGAATCTTTCGGACGTCAAGATGTACATCGCTCTTTTCGCTCAGTAACTCTTTGCACTCTTCAATAAATTTGTGTCTTTAGGGTGTGTTTAGCTCATAAACGCTAATGAATGTATAAGTCGTGACGATTGATTTAAATCATCCATCGGTCAGATACTCAGAACTCATGACTACAAAAGTATTAGAAAAATTTAAAGTGAATTGGTACGACTTAACAAAATAAATGCCTGCCTGTCTACCCATTTTACGAACAACGCCAAAGTAAGTGGAATTAATTCCTACATCTACTAGGAAGTTGTTTGGTTGCGATTAATCTTTGCAACTGACATTAATAGCTTAAAGTGCCCTAAGTTTCATTTCTAAGCAAGCAATACAAAATATGGTATTGGATAGATTGGAATCCGGATAGGTAGGTTATCGAAGAAAGTTTAACACGTTCCCGGACACTAAGTCACACCACTTTGACACTACTTTTTTGTATGAAAAGCTATAGCAGTTCTGTCACATATGTTGCAATACGCGTAATTAAATTGTGACACTAACTGCTAAAGCCTTCGACTGTTACCGCAGCTCTGTCGTATGCAATAGTGAGTAGACACTGTTAAATGCGGCAGAACGGCTATAGCAGCGAATGTTAATGCAGTTCTGTCACCTGCTACAGTCAGATGTTGCTATAAATCGTGACAGAACTGTTCTGACAGCTGACCTGATTACTACCACCAGGATTTTGGAAAGATGTGCGTCTCCCAATATTGATGTGCGGATCATGGGTAAGCATTCATGTTTCAACTTATATCTTGTTTTGATCAGACAAGTCTTGCTGCTGATCAGGAGATTTCTTTAGACAAGGCTTTAGGTGGTTCCAATAAATCATTGATTTGGCAGGATCTTGGGAAGATACGCATCGCACAATATCGATTTGAGGATCGTGGATCAACGTTGATGTTTCTATATCCCTCTTGGTTTCATTATAAAGTTTTTTTTTTTATCAGAGTAATTATGAAATTTGTTATCTTATAAAGCTGTAGGGTGGATTTACAAGTACGTAGAAGTTAGCAAATTTTCCGAGGTAAAAAGCTACGTATTTATAATCTGCCAGTTTTTATCCAAGCTGGCATGCAACATGCAGCAGAATTTAAATAAGTAACAAGAACACATACTCAAACCCTTAAAATTAGACTCGGTTAGTACAAGTGGGATGCTCAGTGGATGCTCAGCAAATTTCTGTTATAGAAAGAAGATATTTTACAGAGTAAATAAGTAAATCATAATAATCAGCGTTAGTTTAGCTTTCTAATAGTCAAAGAATTATTGAAATTGATCTGTATTTACGGGAATTATCGATAACATACATACAAACAAACCACAAAATTGATTATTTTCTTACTGTGATCTATACCTATTTGAAGTGTTTAGGTTATAAAAATTGAATTGAGGATAGAGTATTTGAGTTTACACTTCAAATCTAATGTTATTACATCATTATAACGCTAAAAACAGGCTACTGGCATCGATTAGAAATCCTTAAAATTTGTCGCGAAAACGGTCACATGGACACGTCTGCTAAAAATGACACACGCCGGCCGACTGAAGAAAATTTCATACATCCGGGAATGGTATAGCCGCTCTGTCATTTTTTGGGGGGGAGGGGGGAGACAGGTAACACGAAACTTTGAACAGATGTAAAATCTGCTCTAATTGACACTGACAATATTGGAAAAAGTTGCGCAATGACACTAAAAAATGCTCTCCTTATTTTTGTATGAATCGAGCGCATGTCTGGACAGCTCTGGCTTAAAACTGACCGTCAATTTGGTAGGCTATAACAGTTCTGTCACTAGACCAAGTGCAAAAGCGAATGCTATGACCGTTCTGTCCGGGAACGTGTTAAAAGAGATTGGTACTAATCAAGAGATGTCACTGATGGCGTAACCACTACATGATATCCTGATCTTACCCCAATATAAAAAGTAATCTGTGGTGACAGCGAAAACCATAGACATCTATGATACTTTTTTTAAATAATTGACAGTTCGCAAAGCACATTTCTTTCTACGCAGAAACAGACTCCATTTAACTACATGATTTGACATTTGAAATCCAATGCTGGTTGACTGAATAAAAAATATTCCTACTGCATAAAAATACTGCAATGGATAACAAAAAGTTTCGTTCCGTTTCAGTAAACTTGAGTAATCGATTCATTGATTTATTTGGTTTTGGAAGTTTTATTTTCAACTTTTCTTTTCGATATTTAGTTTGCAGTGGTCTTTTACTGCTATTTGTATTTTCATCATCTGAAAAGCGTAAGTTTCTTGTACTTGTATTCAATTAATAGCTTATGGTGAAGGCCGAATAACTGAGGTGAGGTTAGGTGTTCAAGAGGTTATCTTGTTTGCCGCTGGCTGGAGTGCCGCACGATCGAATCGAATGCGAATGCAAGTTTAGTTACCGGCGGGGTCACCTTCAAGTCGTTTGTTTCGTGACTGGTTCTTACCACGCGTTAACGCTCTACTTGTTATCATAACTTTTGGTTGCAGGCTTGCATTTCGGTCAGTATGAGTGGTGAACCTCAGGCGAAGCGAACGAAAATGAGTGCTCTGGATCAACTCAAGCAACACTCCACGGTGGTCGCCGACACCGGGGACTTTGAAGGTTAGATACTTGACTTAAGTGTAAAAAGTTGAACAAAGTTTTTTTACATGAGCTTCACCTTGATTATGTATGAATTAGCAGTAAGAACATGATAGCTTCTGACCTATATGAATTATAACTTTTATTTGATATTGTTTGTAGACCTTGACCTTGTTATTAGATCATGTTTACTTCAGTTAGAAAGTACAAAATGTGCCGAGCAATGTTCAATTAATTTAATAATGACTTTACTAAATTAAACATTCAACATAATACTATGACATCAGATTACATTACATTACAAGGTTGATTTGATAACCTTTTCAGCTTGGTAACTGAAAGTTAAATGGTTTTAAATTAAATAATCTGATTTAAACATATTAATGTAATAAATGTATATTTAACTAATTAATCAAAATGATCAGAACTCAACTCTATCTTTATAAATTTTTTTTTGTCCTAGGGGGTAACTTTGGCCCAAACTTAGGTATAGAGTTGTGGCTCAAAATTGTGATGTATGGAGACACTTGGGAAAGTCCTATGTCCAGCAGTGGATGTTTCTTGGCTGTTGATTGTGATTTGGGTTGATTTATTAAATTAAATAAAAAACTTTTGATGCCTAGATGATTGGGCCAAGGTTTCCCCCTAGTGGTAAAGTAACATGCCAGTATCACAGAGAGTATGACAAGGTGCATATTTTAGGATGGTTATGAATTCACACTCAAAGTTTACTTAGTAAATAAAATTACCTACTTCTTTTTGGTATTTTACCATCCCTCTTCCATCACATATCCCTAGTCAACACAACAGGACATCCAAATAAACAACTTCTTTTATAATATCTTCCAGCCATGAAGGCTTACAAGCCCACAGATGCCACCACCAACCCCAGCCTCATCCTGGCTGCTGCCAACCTGGAGCAGTACCAGCATCTGCTCGACAAAGCCATTAAATATGGCAAGGACACTGGCAGGTAAATACTGTACCATACTGTGACAACCCTGTAGGGTTGTCTTTGCTACTATTATATTGTGAAAATCATTCTTGCAGTATTTTTTTAAAGATTACTATGAAAACCACAATGATACACACATTATACCAATACCAAATGATAAATTGGATAGTCCCCACCACATTATTATGATTAACAAGTTTGCCAAATACCTGGAAAAATTAAAGGAAAGTGTGAAAATACCTATTATATGAGTTAGTAAATACTCAATGTAATAAAATCTAAAATTTTACCATTCAAGACTGTTTGATCACATTATTCACAAAATGGTGGCAAAAATAGAGACATTTCTGATAAGTATTTTCAGGAATTATGTTTTTATATTACAGCACAGTGGAAGAGCAGGTTGCAGAGACACTTGACATGCTGAGTGTGCTGTTTGGTTGTGAAATCCTCAAGATCATCCCCGGCAGAGTTTCCTGTGAAGTTGATGCCAGGTAAATACATATTTGGCATCCTTAATACTATTTAAGGTTTCGAATTTGCGTTTACCTCTCCTTAAAATTTTACTAATGATGTTAAAGGTATATCCACTCAAAAACTATTTGTCTAGCAACATTGTATACAATGTGTGTTTTGCAACTGGGGCAATATGTTCCTCAACATCTATACCAGGGATGGGGAAATACATTTTGGAAAGGGCCATATCAAAGAATCACAACTTGTTAGCGGGCCAAATAAGTTTTTTAATTACTAAAAAAAATTTACAAGAAATTAAGTTTGTTTTGATGTGCTTGGTCGATGAGATAAATTAAATTTTGACTGTTCGTCTACAAGCACGTCAAAACTTGGCTTCAAATAACTTTACGTAGCTTATATCACTCAAGGTGTTCATCAGTCAATTTGTTCCTCAGTTTGTTCTTACGCAACTTCATTGTGGAAAACCTTGCTCACAGATATATATGAAGATCCAAACATAGAAATGATTTTCTGAGCATGTTTTCTTATGACTTGTAAAATTAAATTTTTGTTGAAATGTTGTACCTACATTTGTTTCAACGTGTCATCACACTGAACCTTATAAATTTCAAGCTAATATTCTGCTGCTACATCCTCGCACTTAACTGCGCCCCATTCACGCAAGAGAACAATCGCAAATCAGTTTGTATTCTTTTGAAATCCTCAAATCGCTGGTTGAATTGATTTTCCAAGCTATTTAGTTGGCAAACGAAAAAGTTTATTTTGTCCGGTGTCAGTTCGGCGACTGTTTGTAGCTTTGAAAAATGTGAAAGATTCTTTTGTGATATTTGTGTAGGAAACAATTTTAATTTTTACGTGATTAATTGAACTTGAGGGCCAAACTTAATCAGTCAACTAAAAATCAGTCAGTGACCGCGGGCCGGATGAAATCACTCCGCGGGCCGGATTTGGCCCGCGGGCCGCCATTTCCCCATCCCTGATCTATACTGTAGTTGCCAAGACAATGTCTCTGAAACAGAAATCACCGCCTGCAACTCCACCTAAAGGTTGCCGGGAGACACATGCACGCGTGAAGTTGTTGATATACTTAATAAAAATGTTGATAGATAAGATAAATCTCTCTGAATGAATTTGCAACATAATAATTTTTGTGAAGTCCTTTCCTGGGAACAGAAATGTAAATTATCTTATCAGATCTTGTCACTGATTTGAGAATTGCAAATCTGAACTATTATCATCTGGACAATATAAAGTTATAGAATGATAATAGGTAGAGGCTTAGGCTGATAAAACTGATGTAGGTTTGATCAGGATAACTATAATCGTGTTTTTTTACGTCATAATAAGTTGTAAACCTCAACTACTTGACTTTTATGCCATTTCACTACCCTAGATCTGCTGTAAGAGATATTATTAGAAATAAGCTAAGGGGTGAACCATGCCATTAAACTGAACAAATTTCTGTGAGGAACATACGACGAAAAAAAAAAAGGTCATACAAAACATGCTGGTCAGTTTGTATGGAAAGCCCATTTTTTCGTATTTCGACTTATGTTGCTATGGAAACATTGTTCAGTTTCATTGACTGGTTCATATTTAAAAATGTATGCTGTTAATTTTTTACATACTGTATTGCTCCTACTTTAACAGTTTTTACATAGCCTAAGGTAAAATAAATGTCGTTAGTTGTCACATTTCATCTCTGTTCAATTTCAGATTATCGTTTGACAAAGAAGCCAGCATCGCCAAGGCCATCAAGCTGATCAGCATGTTTGCAGAGCACGGCATCAAGAAGGAGAGGATCCTGATCAAACTGGCCTCCACCTGGGAGGGCATTCAGGCCGCCAAGTAAGTTTCTTACAATGCTATCATCCATCACCATCACCACACAGCCACAACCAGGTATTTTGCCAGTGACCACACTTGGCAGGCAGGTGGAACGCAATAACGAAGGTATTTTCCATAATAACTAGGTGAAGTTTTATTCCTGGAATGTGATGTTGCAGGAATCTTACAGAAATATTGTTGGAGTCAATAAATTGTAAATCATATTGTATTTTTAGAATCCATTATTTGACGATTTGAAACACGTCATGGTTGAACCAATTAGCACTAAATTGAGGTGTTAAGTAAGTTTCTAATTATTTACTTCAATAACAGCCACAACATCCAACCGCTGTCCATGGACCTACTTTTGTTGGGGAGAATTTGCCATACTTATTAAACTTAAATGGGATGATAAGATATTTTATTGATTATTAATGCAAAAATATTTTATTTGTTTCACTTCATTTCCAACCTAGTAGCTTTTCAGGACATACGAAAATAGATTAACGTAGAGTTAAGCTACTCAAACCTAGAACCGGCAGGCTAATCAAAAAAAAAATACAGCAACAAAATATTCCTGCTTATTTTTTAAATACATTTTACAGGGAATTGGAAAAGAAACACGGCATCCACTGCAACCTGACCCTTCTGTTTTCGCTGTACCAGGCGATCGCGTGCGCGGAGGCTAACGTCACACTCATATCACCCTTCGTAGGAAGAATTCTCGACTGGTAAGTACTGAATAAATACGTGGATTATCTTGTCTTTGTTTTTCGTACCGCTGGCCATTATAAGTCATCTTAAAAGAAAAGTTACGTCAGTTCTTATTAGCTGTTCAATATAGGTTAAAGAACTTACTAATAATCCTGGTTGAAAATTATCCTGGTCACGGCACCGAAAAACAAAATCGTGGCGCGATTTTGTAACGAACTTAACTATTTCCGTATAATTTAAATTATCTAACCGATTGCTGACGCGGGTGTAGTCAATAAACACGAGTTTATAATCGGACTTTCTAGCGAGTGATATATAGTGCTTTATACTACACCCGATAGGATAAGAAAAGAGAAATACGGTGTGCTAAAACTTAAACAGTACAACAAACCTAAAATAAGCCCCGAAAAATCCAAAGTCGCATGTAGTACAAAATAATACATTCTCCCATTCTTCAGGTATGTCGAACACACGAAGAAAACCTACGAAGGCAAGGACGACCCCGGCGTTTTATCCGTCACCCGCGTCTACAACTACTACAAGAAGTTCGGCTACAACACGCAAGTGATGGGAGCTTCCTTCCGTAACACCGGCGAGATAAGAGAGCTGGCCGGGTGCGACCTGCTAACTATCAGCCCCAAGCTGCTGGATGAACTGGCTAAGAGTGACCAGCCTCTTAACAAGGTAAAGTTTCAAATACTTCATTCGTTTTGGTTTGTATTTGGAAGACCGTACCTTTGCACAATATTTACAAGATCAGCGTCCCACCTCAAAATAGAGAGTTTATAGAAGGTTCACTCGGCTCTATTTCGGATTTTCGCGATTGGCACTTGTTACATAGCCAGGGTTGCTACTGTCAAAAATCTCAAAGTAGGTATAAAAATATAAAAACAACAGCAAAATCTGACAAAGACCGTCATATGATTCAGAGCCAATTTTACAAGAAATATGACGTTTGTGTCAACCACCATCTTCATTACCTTGACTTCCCCTGATATTCCGATTGTTTCCAGTTAAAGTCAGTAAGCGTCAAATTCGTCGCTAGTACTGAGTGCCTACCATCTGTGTAGGCGCCCCGCACGCCGTTTCCCTAATTTGTGGTGGGACAAGTAAATTCTCTGTACTCTGACACCAGGGTTCGTCGGGTCGTTGAACGACTCTGTGTCCCACGCGAAAAGAAGAAGATTTAAAAATATCCTGGTCACGGCACCAAGTTGTACTATTCGTCCTACCTATTACTTTTAGATTACTTTAGTTACGATTAGCACGTTTTTTAGTTTACATTTGTCTTTTTTCTACAGGTGCTCGACCCGAAAAAGGCCAGCCAGTGCGACATCGAAAAAATCTCTCTGAACGAGGCGCAGTTCCGCTGGCACATGAACGAGGACCAGATGGCCACTGACAAGCTGTCAGACGGCATCCGCAAGTTCGCTGCCGACACCAGGAAACTGGAGACCATGATCAAAGCGCTCCTCGCTAAAAAATAGGCCGAGAAAGTGCCGTGCGCTAGCGATAGATGGCGTTGTACTAAGTTTGTGACAAAAGAATCAGCCTGATTTTGGAAAGGGGTAAATATTTTGCGTATTGTTGTTCGTATACTGTATTCTTCCTTCATGTACTATTGTGTAGATTCCCAACTTTTTGAAGTAGTTTTTTGTATTTTGTATGAATTTAGAACAGTTGTCAACTATCGCTAGAGTACTGAGATAACCTTGTTGGAGTAAAAAGTAATACAAAGTAGTAATAAGACAACAGTGATATTTTTGACAGTTTTTTGTTTAATGTTTGAAAGTTTATTACTCTTCACGCCGAACGAATGTAACTTTGAAATTGTATTTCACTTCTACTTGTGTAGGTAATCATTTTCCATTTTGTTATACTTAATATAAGTACAAAGTCTGAATGATTTATTTTGATTTGCATGGGACCATTGTAAGATTTATACATTCCTTAAATTCCTATCTTTGTTACTAAAGTTTTTAAGGGTTAATGGTTTGTTAAAAATGTTTTTTCGCAAAAATAAATGATTTATCATATCACAAGGCAAGGTATTATTATTAAAACTCATCTATTGTAGTTAGAATGTAGTAAAAATATATATAGCATACTTAATTGTTAATTGTTGTAGTAATCTAACCCTCCTCTCATCATCATTTCAATTTTCGCGTAGTTAGGTAGAATATTGGGATTAGGAGTAAACATTAGAACAAGCGATAACAATGAAAAAACTCGTTGTTAATAGACTTGACGCGCGCTAAAACGCATTCAAATGCATCAACATATTAGGGCCGCCAAAAGATAGCCGTTTGTATACGAGACAAATAATTACGAACTTCGTGGAATGCACCAATGGCAATACGTAGGTAGTATTGAAATAATGTAACGTCATCGTAAGTAGCATTTTTCGTATAGTACATGTCACACCGTTATCTATAACTCTTGAGCAGAGCAGGCAAAAAATAACGTATTACTCTTATTTATCTTACTTTTTCAAATAACCAAAATGGTAGGTATTTGACTAGTTAGTACTTTTCTATTGGTCAGACTGCTATGCACCGGTTTCGGATTCTGAAATCTCGAAAAATGCCTCTGAAACATAAAGCTGCCATTTAACTTCAGTGATACCGGCAAAGAGATAATCATTTAGCCAGGGAATAGGCAGCAGCGTTTCCTGTGAATTAAACATCTTGAACTGCGCTCACTAATCCGCCTGCCAAGCATGGTACCTAAGTATGGCAAATACCTCCCAAACGGGGGAAGCCCATGTCCAGCAATGAATAGTTGTGGCTCTTATAAGTAACTAGGTATGCTCTCGGTCGTTTTATTACCGTCGATATGATATGCGATATGCTTATGTCACCCGATGGTTCAGATTCAAAGAGTGTGGGCCTGCCGCGATCAATACGCGGCGTGGTGCTCCAGTTCAGGAGCTCAATTTCTGATATTGTGAGTTCTGAAATCGTCTACGGAATTCCGCAATGTTTGGTCTAACCACTCGTATCATATGTTACAACTAGAATTTGTCAATGTTTGAACTGTTTAAAAATTTATAAGGGCATGTGTGAAGGTTGCGGCAGTGGTTGCGGCGAAGGGTTACATTTTAACGAAGATAGGCTCGTGCAAAAAAAAACTTCCTTCACCTGCAATACTAAAGTTCTCATTGTGTTTCTCATTAACTTTCTGAATGGGAAGCTGATGGTAATAGTGCAGTAGAACGCATACGAAAATTCAAAAATAGAGCGCTCCCGTTGCCTTCAAACGGCCGACTAGCACACTCTTCGGCCGACTACTTCCGAAGGCCTACGCGCTTCATTGCGTCCTACCGATTAGCCGACTTATCCGAGCTCGGCTGGAACTTTTAATGGATTCGGTAATGGGTGAAATATTGGAGGTAGCAGGTTTTGGAGCGCTGATTTTGATCTGATGCATGATCATCACTTAGTCACTTCTGATGATTAGGTGTTTTAAGTAAATGGAAAAGAAAAGATTTTGCTACGATAATCGTTGATCAAAATAAAGTGGCTGCTCTCCATACGTTGTTACGGTGAGATTAGATAGGTACCCTGAGAGGCAGATCGGTGTGGGTCTTGGAATAGTTTAAAAAATTACTGAGTCTATCGATAGTTATGTAAGATGTTGTCGTTCTACGACGATATAGAAGTTTATAGGCGAAGTGCACTCAAGCAGGAAATTACCCACCTCTATCATTACAGTTCATATACTAAGACATAGCGTAGTTTCAGTTGAAACGCTAGAGTAAGAATTGGGTCAGTATTATATGGGTAGTAAACGCATTAGTTGTAGCGTTGTAGCGTTGACATCCCGACCTTCCTCACGCGCAAGCCGTTAGGGATGCCTTTGTAGTCGGCCACCTAACACCGTGCAGTAAGGACGAGGACTCTCTCTCATCTGATATTAGTCAAGTGGGGAAATTTCAGCGCGGGGCGCAAGGGTGCGGGGCGGGGAGGGCGGCTTGATATTGACCTAGATGTTCATTCAGAGTTCGGTCGATGCGAAACTTGACATCTGCGCGTTCCTGCGTTTTGTACTTTTCGATTTAATGCATATTTAACTAGTCTGCTTCTTGATTTATTTCCTCTGGCCAGATTAGTTGGCTTTTTATGTGGGCACCTCCCGTATAGCGCGAGTGATTTTCGTGCACAGTTGGAGGGTGGTCCGTGGGTGTCGCGCGTGTGTGATGTGTGCCATGCTCGGTGGTGCCTGTGCCTCCGTCCACCCAGCGATCGTCGATATAATGCTTCAGCAGCGAAGAGTGCGAAAATAGTTTCTGTTTGATTTCAACCATGACTAAAACTCAAATTCCGGCGGTTTCAAACATGGACTACAAATATTCGGATGTGAGTATCTACTATCTAGAAGCACTACTTATCTTATGAGATAAACTCTACATTTTCGTGCATGGCTTTTAGATATTAAATTAAAATACACATTTTGGTTTTAAAACACCTAAAATCCTTCAAGCTTAATATCAGAATAATCCAATAATGATGGATAAGATGACCTTAAGACGAAGTTCTCAGCATTGATTTACGCTACCCACGTAACGTAGCTAAGCGCGTAGCATTTCGCTACGGAGATTTGCGGTTAGTAGATAAATTAGTGCTCGGGAAGAAGATTACGATAGGTTTACTTATTGATTACTTGTACGTATCAACTAAGGACAGTTAATCTTCAGCATATTTTTAAATTCTTATAGCTGTATCTAAAACGAATATTAAACGCTTCTTTTATTTTTTACTCTCCATTTTCTATTATTACCAACCGTTTTTTGGATAAATCGATATCTTCAGTTAAACCCTTTTGAAGCCTGGTTAAGTACCTACTTAAACCATTTCAAAAGTTCGCATTACTGTTAAAAAATGTTCTAGGTCGAGTCCTTATATTTATTTATTTTATTCTGTGAATGCGGCTATTCCACTCGCATAATATCAGCGTATCGTTTTAGATAGGTACTTTATGTAACTTATGTTTCGAAGTAAACCTGTGTAAGAAAGAAGTAAGTAGGTAAATAAATACATAGGTATACCTATCAGTACACGCATTGATTTTAGTGGCTACAAGTTTAGTAAGTACCTAAAATGTACACTTAAAATTTCGTGCTAGACGAGCGCGAGTAAAACTGTTGTTTCTGTTGTCCAGTGCAAGCAGGAGATGGGGACAGAGCCGGCGGCAGAAGAAGCAGAGCCGGAGCGAGGCAACTGGACGGGGCGCTTCGACTTCCTACTGTCGCTGCTGGGCTACAGTGTCGGACTCGGGAACGTGTGGCGCTTCCCGTACCTCTGCTACAACAACGGCGGTGGTGAGCATACGAGCAGGGCCGGAGCTAGGTTACTGGACTTCCTACTGTCGCTGCTGGGCTACAGTGTCGGACTCAAGAACGTGTGTTCCCGTACCTCTGCTACAATAACGGCGGCGGTGAGCATACAAGCAGGGCCGGAGCGAGGCAACTGGACTTCCTACTGTCGCTGCTGGGCTACAGTGTCGGACTCAGGAACTCCCGTACCTCTGCTACAATAACGGCGGTGGTGAGCATACAAGCAGGGCCGGAGCGAGGCAACTGGACTTCCTACTGTCGCTGCTGGGCTACAGTGTCGGACTCAGGAACTCCCGTACCTCTGCTACAATAACGGCGGTGGTGAGCATACAAGCAGGGCCGGAGCGAGGCAACTGGACTTCCTACTGTCGCTGCTGGGCTACAGTGTCGGACTCGGGAACGTGTGGCGCTTCCCGTACCTCTGCTACAACAACGGCGGTGGTGAGCATACAAGCAGGGCCGGAGCGAGGCAACTGGACTTCCTACTGTCGCTGCTGGGCTACAGTGTCGGACTCAGGAACTCCCGTACCTCTGCTACAATAACGGCGGCGGTGAGCATACAAGCAGGGCCGGAGCGAGGCAACTGGACTTCCTACTGTCGCTGCTGGGCTACAGTGTCGGACTCGGGAAAGATTCATGCATGCCTTAGTAACAGAGGTGGTGAGAATAGTCTTAATTCCAAGGTATGTAGAAAATCTTGCAAATCTGCACTTCAGTTGCAAGACCATAGAAATTGCTCATAAATAATTAAGTATTTGTCATCTTGCAAAGCTGCGCTACAGCTGCAGGACCATAGAAATCGCAACAACTGAGCTTGGGCGGTCTACGAGACGGCTACATATCGATGGGCAGTATTCAGGAATGTATGGTGTTGATGACCGATGGGGCATAGAGGATTCCGGGCTTGTTTTCAGTTTGAATTTTTACTATTTATTTGCTATCTCAACTGCAGTTTAGTTCTCAAGTATGTAGGTATTATCATTTTGAAAGAGGTTTCCCGTTATGACTCAGTCAGTTCAGTCAGGCGAATAGAAATAGGTAGGCACCTAATTATTCAGGAAATAGCCGCAATTGTAAACAGATTTCGAATGTTGTTGTTAAATACGTAATTCAAGGTATCCGTGCGATTTCCATAGTCACTTAGCGCTTGTAATTAGACCTAATTAGATATAGTCATGCGACGGTGCTAGGGGGATGTTTACATTATATTGAGACATGTTGACAATGATTGGGTATAAAGATGGTTGGATACTCTTCGTGTGATGCCGGTTTGGAATAGCATCACCCCATTTCTTTCCCGAGGGTGTCGAAAGAGGCGACTAAAAGACTTGAGGGTTTCGCTTGTACTAAAAAGGTGACAGGCTGAGAATCTGTCAATAAAGTGATAATGATAGATAATAGACGAATTTTCTAAAGCGATTCTCAAATATTTATCATCAGACGTGGCGATAGGAGCCATATTTTTACGGCTGAAAACGCTCTGCGTCATCTGCAAGGGATAAAGGCGTGAAAACACGGATGTGTTAAGATGTTACTCAGAAACAAAGCTGAAATAGGAAACTAATCTTACTAGGTTTCCTACCTTGGTAGGTGCCCTAGATATAGAGATACAGAAGTAAACAGGTAGGTGCTTTGCGATGTGACAGTAAGGCAAATAGGATAAGTGATTTAAGTAATTTACAATTTAAAGTCTGTATAATTTTACTCTCATGCCGCACACACGCCATGTCTCTAATGAAATGAGTTTCCATTCGACAATCTTTCGTCTTTCTAACGTGGTAGAAAATTAAGAGAAAAAAGCTATCGGAAAAATCTTAGACAAAGAAGTTACAAAAATGAGATATTGTTAGCCAAAGGAAAGTAATATGGGTCTATCGTAAAATGAGTTGCAGCGGGTGAAACCCTTAACGGGCTGCTAGTGACAAATAAATAGAAAAATGTAGAGCTTGGTACTTTGACGATGTTGGAATTCGGATAGATCCGCATTGGACAAAAAACTCGACTCTACGACGCTTAAAGCGTGCAACTCGTGCAAGCAAGGCAAGGCCATGTTTTGTGGCGACTCGAGTGTGCGACGAGTGTCTGTGTATTGTTCCAAAGAAGTGGAGAAACACCCATAAACTTAGTATTATAGCTGGTTGGATACAATGGATGGAATACAAGAAAACTGGTTTAATCCCAGGGCAGTAAAAGTATCGGCAAAATGTAAATCGCGTTTTATCCTAACAAACAAAACCTTACAAACGATTTAGTTGGAATTTAACAAATGCCGAATAAACGAAATTTCAGAACTGAATGCTCTCATGCTAGGTCAGCCTGCAGCGGTCGATCCAAATCAACTTAACCGAATTGGAAACGCAAATTCTTTTTATTCCGTCCGTAATTTAGAGTGTGGCGCCTTTTTGTGCACGATTTTCATGCTCCGTCCATTTCCAGGTGCATTCCTCATCCCGTTCACGGTGATGCTGATCATAGCGGGTCTACCGCTGATGTTCATGGAATTGTCCTTTGGGCAGTACGCCGCGCTCGGCCCGGTCGCCGTCTACAACAAGTTCTGCCCCCTCTTCCAAGGACTCGGCTACGGCATGGTCATCGTTTCCTGCGTGGTCATGCTCTACTACAACCTTATCATTGCGTGGACTATATACTACATGGCCGTGTCCTTCATCAGCATCTTCTATCAGCTGCCCTGGTCCAATTGTGACGCGGATTGGAGCACTATTCGTAAGTGAATTATTCATTTAATTGATAGTATCATGCATGACTATTCTTAAATACGATTGCAATGCAAACAATAAATATTTTTTTCAGACTGCTACTCATATGAAGAAGCCGATGCTTGTGAGGCTGAAAACGGCACTTATTATTTGAGGAAGTGCCTGAATCAAACATATGTCATGGAAAACAATATCGTTGCTCTCGCTGAAAAAGCTCTTCGAAGGCCGCCGGCTGAGGAATACTTTACGTACGTAATAATTTATTTGGAAATCAACTAGTGGAAGGTTCATTTCTTCATAATTCCGATCTTTCTTGGGATAAGTTGTTCGTAATCATGGGGGATTTGCGTAATCTGTGTAATGCATAGTTTAGTAAGTTTTAACCAGGAACTTTTTAGAGGTACAAGGTTTCGATCGAGGCTATTATTTGTTCATGTCGACAGTGGATAAATTGAGAGCATATGATTAATGTATAAGTGCGTCACAAATCACAACATGATATTACACTCATGACATTATCTAATCAATCAAATCTCGACGTTTTCAACCGACATTATTTGGCCGTGGAATTTGATATGTTGGAATGAGATAATTAATTTATGAGTAAACTGCACAATATGGACCCGATGCGAACATATCACAGTAACTGATGCTATTTTAATAGCTGATCTATCTTTATTAAATGAGAGGATTTCATTGGATTTCAATTAACGAGATACGAGCTGATATTATCATGCATAAACTTCCTTACAGCGAGACACAATAATTTTTGAAACATCCCCCTCGAACATTTAGTTCGGAAAGCCTGTTGTAATTTACATCGGGCACAAAATACAGCAGGAAATATGGAAAAGCATATATATTTGAGATAGTTTACTGAAAGCATACATATTAGGACCATCCTCCAAACAAACTGAACAAACTTTCATAGCAATTTTTGATATGTTGCCGTGTATGTAGATATGGATGGAATAGGTACGAGCATATGCCATATCTATACAGGGTGTTAGGGACGGTGTACCGAAAACTTTGCAGGCATGATCAGATCATCAAACTGAACAACTTTTACTATGGAGCCAATGGTGGGAAACGAAAAAAAATTTCTGTCCTCCCATACAAAATTCAGGATCAGCTGACTGACTTTGTATGGGAGGTCGGAAATTTTTTTTCGTTTCCCACCATTGGCTCCATAGTAACAGTTGTTCAGTTTCATGGTCTGAGCGCGCCTGCAAAGTTTTCGTTACACCGTCCCTAACACCCCGTATAAGTACTATTTGCTAGCAATGTTTTAAGGTACGTACGTAAGGCACTTTTGGACCTTGTTCTTTCTATTGAGTGATGCAGGTTGCTGATGTTCTCCTACTCCAAATTAGACATACCTACTTAGTATAAGTACTCTGCATAGCGTAACTTGATGTGAGCATGTATAATTTCAGTAACCAAGTTCTGGGTCTTTCGTCTGGTATTGAAGAGACGGGCTACATCCGCCCTGGCATGGCGGCTTGCCTGCTAGCTGCCTGGGTCATCGTCTTTCTTTGCTTGTGCAAGGGCGTACAATCTTCGGGAAAGGTTAGTGCCTACTTAATGCCAAAACAGTTTGGATACATTTTAGTTTGGTACCTTGGACAAATCATTTGGCACATTTTGTAACTACTTACCCTTTGTTTGATAAGCAGAACTAAAAATTGACACTAAAACTGAGTCAAATTTACAGACTGTAAAAGGAACAAGTCAGTTTAAAAAAAAAACTGATACAATTTATTTATTTTTAGGTGGTGTACTTCACAGCTCTATTCCCTTACGTTGTTCTGGTTATTCTCTTCTTCCGTGGTATAACTCTGCCTGGAGCTTCCACAGGCATTCTCTACTATCTAACTCCTGACTTCAGTCGACTGATCAGCGCGCAGGTAACTAAATCCTTCTTTTAAATTCCTTGAATGGCCTTGAGGAGGTTTTTGTATGAGACAACTCACTAAATCGATTCTCCGAAAGAGCGAGATGAATCTCAGAAACAGTGAGAAGACGGAGTTGACAAATCGCCAAAATTATTTAACATCTCAAATGGACGCATCCACTAATAATTAATTAATATTGTCTTCTGTCTTCTTGTAGGTGTGGGGAGACGCAGCTGTTCAGATTTTCTTCGCTCTGAGTCCAGCTTGGGGTGGTCTGATTACACTCTCTTCTTACAACAAGTTTTCCAACAACTGTTACGTGTAAGTATAGTCATCTGCAGTTGATGAGATAAAATCATTCAATACAATACTACATTCTGCCAGGAGTAGGAATGAAAGCATCATTAAATGGAGCATTCCACGAAAACATCAACTTCTTGTCGCTTATGTGACGCTATGGGAGCACCTTTTTGTACTTATGTACAAAGCTATATCAATTCTGCATTTGGGAAATCTCTATTTCTTATACGGAAATACTAGAAATCAGGGTGTAACGTAACAACGTAAGCGACATTTTCGTGGAATTATGTGGCTGAGGAACTAAAAAAAAGTTTGTCTCATGAGAAGGAAGAGTAATCCTTATCAACACTAACCTGGAATAACTTTTTCCAGTGATTCCCTAATAGTCGCCGTGTCGAACATCCTGACCTCGTTCTTCGCTGGTCTGGTCATCTTCTCCGTGATCGGTTTCCTGGCGCACGAGCTGGACGTGGAAGTGGACAAGGTGGTCGACCAGGGCGCCGGGTTGGCCTTCATCGTGTACCCTGAGGTGGTCACCAGGCTGCCTATATCGCCGCTCTGGTCGATTCTCTTCTTCGTCATGCTGCTGACTCTTGGACTCGACTCACAGGTAAAACTCACTGATAAAATATCACATGCCTACTTTGTTTGTAACATGAAAAATAAAAAATCACAGAACAATATATATCTTCCCTTACCGTGTTAGGTATGAAATGTCCACCACACCAAATTTTCCACCGCAGGGAGGATTTTAACCTGCGACTTTCGGCATCTATACTGCCGTCGCCTCTCCAATTGGGCTACAGCGGTTCAATCTTAGCCTGCGAAATAGTGCAAGTGTATTTTGGCTTCTAACGCGTGGCTGGGCTCCATCTTCCGGATAGTTTTCAACTACATACCTAACTAATTATCTTAAATTGTCTGATTCGAATTTCAGTTTCAAATACTACTTATTTATTTTGAAGTAGATTTCGTAGCCCATACAAAAGACATCAACGAAGTCTATATTTTAAAATCTGTTGTTAACAGCCACAAGAGTGCATTGTTCGAATTTATTTCTGTTATTTCAAGATGACTATTTACTATTGTAATACAACTGTTTGTTTCAGTTCGCTCTGATGGAGACAGTGACCACCGCCATCATGGACCGTTTCCCTAAGTTCAGGCAGAAGAAAGTCTGGGTCGTCATGTCCGTCGCCGTGCTGGGATACTTCGGCGGACTCATCTTTACCACTAATGTAAGTTTGTCTACTTAATTGTTCTTGTAGAATAAATAATGCTCAAGTGCTAATGTTGAAATTATAAAGGCAGGAGTTGATGTAATGCGTTGCGTAATTTGAACTAGCACGCGTTGATGTCTTTTCTAAAAGAATCGTTATTTTGTGTTTGATTGTTTTTTATGTAAAATACCTACCTACGAGATATTTGTAGAAGTAAATGACGATGATCTTCAGTCATGAATTCATGATAAGTGACAAGAGCTTGAGGATTCCTTATCATGAAGCACAATTTTGTTTTTAAGTTGGACCATATTTTCTTTCTGCAGAGTGGAATGTACTGGCTCCAACTGATGGACAAATACGCGGCAAACTGGTCGGTGCTGATCATCGCCATCGGAGAGTGCATCCTCATAGCGTGGATCTACGGCGCGGAGAAGTTCTGTGTGGACATCCAGCGCATGATCGGCAAGCAGTCCAAGCTGTGGGTTTTCTTCTGGAGCTCCATGTGGCGAGTCATCACGCCTTCAGCGCTGGTGGTGAGTCTAAATGGCTCTCATAGTGAGGATCTATGGCTCTCATAGTGAGGATCTATGGAGCAGTTCTGTGTGGACATCCAGCGCATGATCGGCAAGCAGTGCAAGCTGTGGGTGTTCTTCTGGAGCTCCATGTGGCGAGTCATCACGCCTTCAGCTCTGGTGGTGAGTCTACATGGCTCTCATAGTGAGTCTACATGGCTCTCATAGTGAGGATCTATGGCTTTCATAGTGAGGATCTATGGAGAAGTTCTGTGTGGACATTCAGCGCATGATCGACAAGCAGTCCAAGCTGTGGGTGTTCTTCTGGAGCTCCATGTGGCGAGTCATCACGCCTTCAGCTCTGGTGGTGAGTCTACATGATAGTGAGGATCTATGGAGAAGTTCTGTGTGGACATCCAGCGCATGATCGGCAAGAAGTCCAAGCTGTGGGTGTTCTTCTGGAGCTCCATGTGGCGAGTCATGACGCCTTCAGCTCTGGTGGTGAGTCTACATGATAGTGAGGATCTATGGAGAAGTTCTGTGTGGACATCCAGCGCATGATCGGCAAGCAGTCCAAGCTGTGGGTGTTCTTCTGGAGCTCCATGTGGCGAGTCATCACGCCTTCAGCTCTGGTGGTGAGTCTACATGATAGTGAGGATCTATGGAGAAGTTTTGTGTGGACATCCAGCGCATGATCGGCAAGCAGTCCAAGCTGTGGGTGTTCTTCTGGAGCTCCATGTGGCGAGTCATCACGCCTTCAGCTCTGGTGGTGAGTCTACATGATAGTGAGGATCTATGGAGAAGTTTTGTGTGGACATCCAGCGCATGATCGGCAAGCAGTCCAAGCTGTGGGTGTTCTTCTGGAGCTCCATGTGGCGAGTCATCACGCCTTCAGCTCTGGTGGTGAGTCTACATGATGGATCTCATAGCGAGGATCTATGAATCTCATAGTGAGGATCTATGGAGAAGTTCTGTGTGGACATTCAGCGCATGATCGACAAGCAGTCCAAGCTGTGGGTGTTCTTCTGGAGCTCCATGTGGCGAGTCATCACGCCTTCAGCTCTGGTGGTGAGTCTACTTGGCTCTCATAGTGAGGATCTATGGCTCTCATAGTGAGGATCTATGGCTCTCATAGTGAGGATCTATGGAGAAGTTCTGTGTGGACATCCAGCACATGATCAGTAGTCCAAGCTGTGGGTTTTCTTCTGGAGCTCCATATGGCGAGTCATCACGTCTTCAGCTCTGGTGGCGAGTCTACTTGTCTCTCATTGTGAGGATTTAAGTCTACATGATAGCTCTCATAGCGTGGATCAATGGAGAAGTTCTGTGTGGACATCCATAGCGTGATGCACAAGCAGTCCAAACTGTGGGTTTTCTTCTGGAGCTCCATGTGGCGAGTCATGTATTACTGCTGTCGTTCCGTCTTGACTCGCGCAGGAAATGCTGAACAAATTTTTATTGCATTTTATCACTTTACGAGTTTTCTTGGGGAGGTTTTCTCTCGACTTCACATGCTAAAGCGGCAAAGCACTTATTCAAAATTTATTTAATCTGTTAACGTCGACTCAATGAAGGAAAAGTGTATATTTTTTCCTGACTTCCTCATTTTCCGAGTGAATTGAAACTATCCTTTCGGGTTCCTTGTTTTGAATATATTGCGATGCAAACTAGCTGATAATTTAATTTCTCTTTCAGTTCATTCTCGTCTTCAACTGGATCGAGTACAAACCCGCATCGTACGGCCACTACTTGTACCCGATGTGGGCGGACGCGGTGGGCTGGACCCTGGGCATGCTGCCTGTGATGGTGGTAGTGCTGATGGCCATCGACCAGATCTGCAGCGGCCCTGACGACTTGACCATCATGGAGGTAAGCAAAGTTCCACCTTACTGTCTATGTCAATCTGGCTCTACAAATCTGTATCTAACGGCTACCTGATGTGGGGGATGCGGTGGGCTGGACCTTGGGAATGCTGCCTGTGATGGTGGTGGTGCTGATGGCCATTGATCAAATCTGTAGCGGCCCTGACGACTTGACCATCATGGAGGTAGGCAAAGTACTACCTTACTGTTTATGTCAATCTGACTCTACAAATCTACGTCTTGTGGCCACTACCAGTACCCGATGTGGGCGGACGTAGTGGGATGGACCCTGGGAATGCTGCCTGTGATGGTGGTGGTGCTGATGGCCATTGATCAAATCTGTAGCGGCCCTGACGACTTGACCATCATGGAGGTAACCGAAGCACTACAAGAAGTCAATCTAGTTCTACAGATCTGCGTCTTGCGTTCACAACTAATACCTGATATGGGCGGACGCGGTGGGCTGGACCCTTTAAATGCTGCTCGTGCTAGTGGTGATGCTGATAGCCGTCCACAGTCATGAAGGTAGACATTTTCAATATTATATTTTGGTGAAATACACTTTAGACTGGAATCGTGACTCGCAGTCTCTTTTCTAAGATTTCGTAGAGTCTTATGTTTAGAACTCAAAAGAGGAGTTGATTTGGCTTGATCTATATGACCTCCAAAGCTGCAACATTTTGCTACTTTAACATCTAACTGACGACTACCCTTATTCTTAGTAGCGGCCAAAATAAATAACACCGTGAGATTCTTTTTTAAAATACTAATGTTCGCATGATTTACAGAAAGCAAGAGTACTAGCGCGTCCAACTGAAGAATGGGGCCAGTCCGGACCATGCGCGACAGTCATACCGACTCTTCGAGGAGAGGAACTGTCTCCACCTCCAGTACTGCTACTCCACGGCCGCCCCGTGCTACGCGAGCGCGGCGCATGACCTCCGCACACACATCCACTCGTAGCCATGCGGAAAGTGAGTGTTGTAAGTGTCCCCTGTATCCTATGCTTATATTCCTGATAACTGTCTTCCCAAGTGCTATCAACGAGTGTTGCCCGCATGAGTTCATATTCTAGAGATTTGTCTTCCCCCGTTCTGTTAACAAGTGTTGTCGCCATTTCTAACTGCTTCTAACCAGACCACCACCTTCCTCCGTGCACGAGCGTTCATTTCTTAGAACCTAGAACCCAGTGTAAACATTACCAACCGTAGCAAGTAACACAAAGACGTGAGCTGGTAACTTCGGAGAAGAATGTAGAGGTGCGATGGCTTACCTCACCACACTTATTTGAAATAAACTATAATAATACCTATATTAGTAATTGGTTAAATAAACTATAATAATATATAATAGGTTAATTTGCAAATGATACTGAAAAATGAGAATAGAATGATTATCATCCTATGATTTATGTAAACAGCAAAGTCGTCTCTATAATATAATATTTTATTGCTCATTTTTCATATCGTCTGCTAGTAAAATTTTGGTCGTTTTTGCAGGCATCTCAAGATGGCGGGGATTCAACGTCCATAACGAGTGGAGTAGATAACGAAATGAAGAAGTCCGGCGGAGGAATATTAAAAACTAAGAAAACTTCAATTAAACGAAAAGTTCAAAACTTCAGTCTCGAGTCTGATGATGGGGTGGTAGAGCCCTTGCTGCAGAAAGAGAAGGAGAAGGAGACTGGGAGCCAAAGTGCCAAATTTTCTTTGTCAAGAACTAAGACTGACTCTATGACCGAAAAAGACGAAGAGAAAGACAAACTACTCGACGATAATAAAACAAGTGTTCCGTCAATGACTCCTGTTCCTGGAATAACAAATAATTTAACGTATGCCAATGGTGTAAAGGATAGTCAAATCACTAAGTCATATGCGAGTGCAGCTCCAATTCATAATCATATGAACACCAATGTGTTTGCTAGCCGCAATGAAGTAAGTAGTTTTACAGCCCCTAAAACCCAAATACTCGTTGATATTGACGGCAATAAACAAAAAGCTCATAGTCCAAGTCCCTTGATCTTTACAACAGCTAAAATTCATACAGACGGAAAAACAAAAACGTTAGAACCAGTTCACGTTACGCCGCAACCAATTTTATCCACAGTAGAAGGCAATATAGTTAAAGTCAAAACATGTACTGATGAACAACGTCTTAAAAATGATTTCGGGTCAACTAAAAAAGACTACCATTTAGGATTTGAAGCATTAGAATCAAAATCCGACGTAAGTCATCCGTGTGCACCTAATGAATCCTCACCAAACACGGTTGCAACGGTAAGTGTATCATTTTACTCCGGTATATTAAATAAAGGCCCGACAGTGACTTCTGCAAGTACAATATGTACACCATTTGTTCCTACTGAATTAAAAACTTTCAAGTACATACCCAGTGAAGGAAAAGTCAAAGATATTACTGCTAATAAAATGACTACAGCAAATACTAAAGACAATACGAAAATAAAACAAAATGGTGTAAATAATGCATCATTGTCACAAACGAATCATTACGCAAAACCAGAGGCTACAAAAACATCATCAACAGTAAAAGATGTAAAAAGTCCTTCCTCTACAACAATTAAATCTGGGGAAACTAATAATTTAAGTCAATTTAAATTGCAGCATGCATCTGCTCCAATTGCTGCCAGTGAAGTCGAAATTGATATCAATAAAAATATCCAGGCCGCAAATGTATCAACTCCTAGAAAATTTGAAACTTCTATAAGCCCCAGCATTGTGGGTGAAATAACAAAAGATAGTTGTAATAAGCAATTACAGCGACAAAAAGATGCCATTGTTGAGGACGATAAAATGACTGATAAATATTCGCGTAGTGAACGTGATAAACCCAATGATTCTAGGATTCCATCAGTTAGTGCGAAATCTAACGTAGACACTGCAAAAGAGGTTGAAGATCCATCTAAAAAAGTAACGTCACCTCAAATATGCGCTAATAATGTTGTTAAAGATTCTAGTACAATTACAACCGCGCCTTCAACTATAAATAAAGGAGTTGTAGTAGACACAAAAACGTCAACGTTCGTTCCTAAGCCTTCAGTTAAAACAACTGATACAAATAACTGTACTACGAGTTCTACTTTAAAAACTGGGGTTACGAAATCTTCGACTCAATCAACGTCACTTAGTACTGCGGAAGGTATAAAAGAGATAACTTCAAACCATTCGAAAATACCAACTAGTACTACACCAGTAACTAACGCAAAGACAACATCGTCCTTTACACAACCACTGTCTAGTTTGACGGGTACCAGTAATATTTCAAAAACTTCTGTGAATGGTACTACAAAAACTAAGGAAGAATCAAAACCTATGGCAAATGTGCCCAAAGCAACATCTGCAAACAGTCCAACACCTACACCCAATTCAAATCAGACAGCATCTAACACACCTCAAGTTTCTAGTTTGACATCTAATAAATCAAAAACACCAACGAATGTAGCGAAGTCTACTGAAAATTCTACTTTTCCACAAACAGTTTTAACTACCACAACATCAAGTTCTTCAAAAACCTCTACAAGTTCTGCTGTAAAAATTACTCCCACGACTACGCCATCAAAAACAGTGTCTCATATACCATTAACAACATCATCTCCAAGTGCACTGAAACAAACTACAACTACTGCAGCTACGTCTTCATTGTTATCAAATAAGCCATCACCAGTTAATACATCGGAGGTTTGTAAAACATCAACAGCTCTAACACCAAATAAATCTAGTGAGACGCCGTCTTTATCACAGTCGACAAAAGTTAAGCCTTCCGTGTCAACTGTGGTAAATTCAACGCCTAACTCCTCTGCAGTAAAAACAATGACGCCAGCTACGACTTCTGTCGCGTCTAAGCCGTCGACTGTTACTACAATGAAAACTTCGACGAGTAAATTGTCAAGTATTCCTAAAACAACTACAAAATCTGTTAATGCAACAGCAGAAAGTACATCGTCCACAATAAAGCCACCTGCAAATTCAAAAATCTCTATAAATCAAAGCAGAAATGATAAATCGAAGCCTTAGTTTATTAGTAATCGAAAAAATTTAAATTAGAGGACCCGCTCAATACAACGTGATATTTATGTTACATGCTGTGTGTTAACCTGTTTCATATTCTTAGGAAATTATAGCGGATGCTGTAATATACCCCGTAGGTAAGGCAAAGGCAGACGGTGCTTCAGTTTAGCACCTATAATCTTCATCATCATTCATCAATATGCATTAATCACTCGCGTATGATCTTAGAGATTAATTTATATTAAGTTATAGATTGTTATTAAACATACCTTTAATAATAATTAACAATGTTGTAAATAATTTAGTAAAAATAAAGTTTTGAGCAAAAGCTAGCGAGTAATCTGGTCCATGTTACAAGTTTGCCAAAAATAAAAGCAAGTTACATTTAATGTATTTATGAATTTAATATTAGGAATAGATCGTATCTGATCTTTTTCTATATTGCTGTTTGCTGACATAAAAAAATAACAATTGGGAATTGAAATTTTTAAAGAGATCTACCTATCCGTTTTGAATGTTTATATTTGTGTAATCTGTATAATTATTAATTAACTGATTGTTGGCGGACCTGCGAGGTTAATATTCAAGCAATAGTGAATTGTTTTTGTAATTCCTATATAATAATCAGTATTTTGAGGATGCATGGTATATATTATATCACGAAGTGGTGTAAACGCTTAGGTGTGGTAGTAGGTTAGTGGTGCTAAGAAATAACAATATTTTTCATAGACAATATTATAATATTTTCGATACCATATAATAGGGATGATTGATTTCGTCTCAGAAGATGTCAATTTATATAATTATTTATTCGATAAAAATATCAATCAGATCCTTTAAAATTTTTACCTAAATTATATTTTTACCTACTTAATTATGAAGAGAGAAAATTTAAAATATTCAGGGTAACAACGGATAATACGAGAAATTAATTAAAACTAGCTAAGTACTATGTACGTCTGAGCTCTAAGCTTGATCGTGCTTGGCTTCTATAATTTGTTCAAAAGCTTTACTAAAATCAAATCAAATTGAATGAAATGTTGGACCGAGATATTAGGCATCAAATGTGTCAAATGGTTGGTACAGGTTTGGTTGAATGTCTATTACTTGTTTAAAACACATTAGGTATTTGTTTGTCATAATAATGATAATTCATATTCTTTGTGTTTGCTATACAATAAATATGTATGACACAATCTATGCAATAAATAGTGAATAGTGGGCAAGTGTTCGCACAAAATAAATGTTCAATGAAAATATATACACGTATATAAAATCACGTCCATCGCAAAGTTATCACAAGTATTTAGATATTCATTCCGTCTCTTTAGTGCACAAAATGTATAGGTACATTTTCCATCGGACATAATTATGTGTGTATTAATAAAATTGCCTCCAAGATTTCTTATAATGTAGGATTAATAATAAATAACGTGTAATAAATATCCTGAAAACTTATGAAATAGTGTAGTGCGTGACTCTTTGATAGGTAGCTTGGAGACAAATCACTTCATGTCAGTTATAAAATTAACTCAACAACGTAAGAACTCGAAATTATTTTCATTAGTTGCTTAATATCATCGTTGTCTATATTTTAATTTACGAATATCTAGTGGCAAATGCAGAACTTTGTTGTTGTTGGCACTTTAAATTATTATTTGTTAAATTTAGCGGAAGCTTTAAATATTAGAGAGTTCTTGCAATATCAATTTTAAATAACTTCAATTAAGTAATTTAATATTAAAGTTGAGTACGAGTTTCGTAGGTACCGAACGTTGTAGGTATCGAGTTAGTCTCTTAGATGTGTTTAGATATTTTACTCAAATTTTAGATTTTAGACTCTAAGATACCTATTTTCGATTGATTTGTAATTATTTTTTTAGACAAGTTTATTTTGATATAAAGATCATGTTATACCCTGTAATAATTTTATACTTAAATGTACTTACCTATTTGTATAAGTGTAGACTACCTATTTGCTTTTGAAATAGGTTCTTAATTTATTTACGCATGTAGCGTAGAGGTACGTTAGAAAAGATGAACGTAGATTAACTTTATAGTGCCACATAGAAGGCAAAGAATTAGATGTGGAGAACTGATTATGGTGAGGGTCTCATATTCTAGGAACAATTATTTAATTGTGCTGCGTGGCGGCGGATTATCTTCGTGCTGCAACAAAATAATTAAGAGGAATTCAAACCATCTCGACTTCTATTGTCGATGATCTATTTATTGATTATATAACAAGATCCTAACCAAACTTATACAAAGAACATGAAAAAAGCCGCACGCAGCGTGAACAGGGCAATAATGTTGGAAATCATTTTATTGAGAGAACAGAGTACCTATCACAAATACGTATGTTTCTACGCGACAATTAAAAGCCTAATTAAATTGTAGGAACATTATTGTTGTTATACTTGATGTATTTTAGAGAATTATTGATTAAAAATCGATGTTATATAGATGTTTACTGTAAATACTAGATATACTTAATCAAAGCCATTGGAGTCATACGATATGTTTTAGAGTGTTATAGAAGGCTGTATTTTTGGGTGATATTTAGAAGAGGGTGACACCATATCTTTGATCATGATAATAAAAACAGAGAGGAAGAAATAAAATAACACTTTGAAGGAAATAAAGATAAAGAAAGTAGCGAACGGTAATGATGTGATAAGGCAAGAGATTTTAGTTTTAGTGTTGTTGTGCTATTAATAAAATATGTTCGAATGTGGTTACAAATTGTTTTTCTGATCTGCCTGTCGAATTCGTCATACGTATTTGACGTAGGTTAAAATGATGGAACGAATGCAAGTGAGATGTTTGATGTTTGTTGTACGACCATCTGGAACGGACAGTTAGCCGCTGGTCGTCGGTACACGCGCAACATATGTAATGTTACCTTCGAATCGCCATGCGAAGGCTTCTATCGCGGTGACGTCGAACTTTCTTCCGCTGGTTTTATTTTACCATTCGTGTCGGGTAGCGGCCGCGAGCGCACGGCCCCGCGCACTACGCTCAGCGCTCGAGCCTTCGAGCCACCCATTCCGTGTTATACGCGTGCACTGACATTGCCGTCACAAACCAACCGTGAATTTTTACTCAAATACCATAACATATCGCATCCGAAAACAATAACCGCGAATGGAGTTTGTTGAACAGTGAACCAGTGAGATGAAACACCAGATGACCAGTGGAATGAGACGTTGATCAACAACGATAATGTCCAGTTATTTTAATTTTATGAATTTTACCGTTGCTCAGATTCATCAGTGAAACAACAAATTAACTTACCTACTGGATTTTCATAAGGTTTGATATATTTTGAATTATTTTTATGCTTTAGCTACCTAGTATACACAACACAGGCTTTCTAATTAACATCATATGCCAATCTGCTATTCTTCTTATTTCCCTAAAATTTGTTGTTTTTAAGCATTTTCTTACTGAAATGTTTACCCATGTAGGTAGTTAATTTAAGTGCCTAATTTTATATCAACGCTTTTTAGTTTTGGATGTAGGTATATGTAACCTTTATCCAAATTGACTCTTCATAAGATGCACTTGATCTTGTGATATAGGTTGTTATCGATACTTTTATCAAATGTTTTATTTAGATATTGAATGAATGACAATCTTCATGACGATTACTGAAATAATACCTACCTACCTATACTTGGAGTAACGGAAAGGGTATAACAAGCCGAAAGGAGGTCAAGGTACTCATGAAACTGAACAACTTTCCCCATGGAACATGGGTCGAAATATGAAAAAAAAATTTGGACCTCCCATAGTAAATCAATTAGCTGATCGGCGATTTTGTATGGGAGGTCCAAATTTTTTTTTCATATTTCGACCCATGTTTCATGGGGAAAGTTGTTCAGTTTCATGAGTACCTTGACCTCCTTTCGGCTTGTTATACCCTTTCTGTTACTCCCTGTATAACTAAAATATACTATTGTAAGTACTATCGCCAGTAAGTCCATCTACCCATTTAGGAGACAACCTTTTACCTGGTTTTTCATACAAATACTTAGAAAAACCAGTCTAAGTAGTTGTGATGCCTTTAATTGGGTAGGATTTGCTAGCGATAGTACCTACTAAGGTGTTTTTACTTATAAAGATATTATTATTGTTCACTTAACATCCCAGTATAGCAAGTTAATTAGATGATAACATGGAACATCTTGTATATTAGAGCCCCTTAAAGTAACTAAAGGTACATGAGCAAGCTACCTATATAGAAGACAGATTCACCCTTCAGAAAAGTCTACTCACCTGTACTTATGCATCGTTAAATTGTTTCTAGATTTTTTCTGCTTATTATCTGCATTGATTATAGGCACCGAGGTTGAATTTCTACTAGCTGCAGGATAAGGACAGTTATCCACTCGCGTGTTTTTTCCTCCTAGATGGAAACCAGTCCCGTTTCCTGCCGACACCGCTCCTGCTTAATTAACATCTTCGTAGTTTTATTTGATGCTCTCACATATCCATTTCTTAAATTACCGCTCTAAGAGCAATGCCGTAATGGAGGTGCCATTAAAAATTACTATCATACCCATCCATAGCGTATCGTTAATAATAAGTCAGCATTGAATCAAAGTAACATTGAATTTGACTCTCTTTTTAACACATTTCGGCATAGAAAGTTGAGGCTAAGAATGTGAGATATGTCTATTAATTGCGGCTATTATATTCTATGGATATTTCCAGCATAAGTGTAGAAAACAACGCTTAGATGTGTGGAAGCGTGAGAACAGAAACCGCTCGGCAGCACCTCACTTTCCACCCATTCAAGGCAGCTCCAGCTTTTTTCGAACGATTTCCTCTTGCTTGCACCATACCCATGTTTAATTATCACCAGCTTTCTTCTTTGTTTGTATCTCCCACTTTGTTTACAAGAGAAATTGATAATGTTAAGATACTTGGACAGGGGCTTATTTACTTATGTATGGTGAAGACGCACACGACAATAGGTGAAAATCAAAGCCTCGGCGGTTTCAATTTGCATGTTTAACATTTCACCTACTTTCGACCGAGGAAGTTTTAAATGTTACAAGTTTATGTCGGTGTGGGAAGGTTCGTGTACGAATGCGCGCCCGCCGCAGGTGTATCAAGATGTGTCAGGTTGCGCAACTCGCGGTCTCCACTTCTGATCTTTCCCAGTGCCTATTACAAAAGCTCTACGGTTTCAATCTACTCTTTATAGCGTTGTTGCTCCTAGCATTTCTAGACATAACTTCGGTGAAGTGTTCTCTTACAAAACTTAATCATTATCATTATGCTTAACAACAGCAGCACTTTGCTTAGCTGTTGCAAAATGCAGTCAATACTGCGTTTGGCCTAGGAGGTTTTTGGAACAAAGAGAATTCCTAGCGACAAGTAAAGAGTGGCATTCTTGCAGCCGACCGGGAGTGAGCCCCACCTGGCCGGAGTGGCCAGTCGGGTATTCTAGGGCATGCAGTCACTTATCTATGAATAGTATCGGGCAGGCACGCGGCCCGGAGGTCGGATGCGGTTAATTGGCGAGGACCCGGTCGCTGGACCCGCCGGACCCGCCAGCCGGCCGGTTTGACCACGCCGCTCATTATTTTACAGAATCCATTTCTAGTATAACCTAGCACTCGATTCGCTACAATCGCTTTGCGTATCGCGTATCTTTGGAATGTTCGAACTGCTTGTTAATTAATCACAGTTTGTTAGTAACTTTTACTTTTCGCTTTTATGTTCACGCCACCTATCTATTGGAAAGGATTTAGGTATCTTTATAGTTTTTTTTTGTTTAGTTGGGTAATGTAACGTGATACCCCATGCAAGCGCATGGCACCGGCTTCCCCGGTCGAGCCGGAAATTAAGTCCCCCTCTGTATGCAGCGGTTCCCTAAAACAAAGTTTCGGTTTTGTATCCTAGCAATATCGATCTATGTATTTACCACAGTCATGCAAGCATTGTCAGTTAGAAATGACTGATAAGGGGCTTAAGATATGGGACTCATGCAAATTGTTATTTATTAGTTACCTTCGTTAATTAGCTGAGGTTTCGGACATATGACTAAGTTGACACATAGTTACAATAACTACCTACCTGTGTGACTCATACCACTGGATAGGTATCATAATTTGCAGCAAAAGAGGAAGGACATGTCATAAAGACTTACGTTACATAAGCACAGAATGTATAATTATTCTAACTCGACGCGACGGTTGTATTTAAATTTGAATGGGTTGAAAACCAAGACACACAATGTGTACCAACAGAATTTATCTTTGAAACAATCTGTAGACATCCGTCAAAAACAATATGGAGCGTTTCCTCGAAACGCGGAAACTGGTTCTGTTGGCGGTGGCCGCGTTATCCTCAGGGTTATACTCGGAGCTAGAGCGCGAAATCATTTTAGATTTTACCTTTGTACATTATACTTACGTATAGGGTGTACACACATACATACATATATCACGACAATCCCTTGTGGGGTAGGCGGAGCGTAAACGCGTTAAAAAAACGATTATTCACACCACGTCTCTGAATTTGAGAGTCATTCAGAATTTAGAAGGCTGTGTACCACAGCGCGCGCCGTTTCCCTAATTTGTTTGTGACTCCATAGCGACAGTTTGTCAGCCTGCCACCAAAAAATGTAATAGACTTCAACTATCAAACTCCTTTGCGACACCCACGGAAAAGCCGGTGTCATACGGCCGTATACCAAGGAAAGTATGTGGAGAGTTGCTTGGAGCAACAGTGTCGAACAGGAAAACGAACCAAAATAATAAAATGAGACTTTCTGACCAGACTTTTACCTACTTACTGGTTTGGCCCATAGATCTACCAACCTACCTATTCCCTGTGCCTATTCCACATTTTGATCCATTTACTTGTTGAAAGCGGACAATCCTGTTTCAGATGAACAGCGTAGTTTGAAATCTTGGTGAATTATGCCAGGCCGTTGATCTTTAGTATAGAAAAAACATGAAACAGTTGTCGAGCGACGCTGGTTCGCTGGCTGGCGGTGCAGGGGGGTTCATGGTTGAGCGCCTCCGCCACCTGCCTAGCACAATGAGCCCGATATCGCACCGCACCACGTACTATCAGGACCACCTCCAGGTGACCCCTTTAAAAGACCAATTTATATTGGCCATTCTTAATAACTACAAGAAAAACCAGCATATACTGGTCCTTTAAAGAGATCAACACGAGATGCCACTTATCGTACTTACGTGTTACTATTGCCATACATTTGCACAACCGTCAACTATTGTTCTTAAACCTTCATCTGCCCCGTACAATCAAACAGCTAAAATAGCTACTTGAATTGGTCGTGAATGATGAAATTCTTCTAACTGTTTATGCGTGTAGGTTAGTAAATAAATGGATGTGCTACTTTGATGAGTATGATGGATGAGCGATGCATAATCTTAGATGCATTTATCATGAGACGCACCCAGTTTATTTGTTGCAAAAGATCTAACGGATTGAGCTTCATTGCCTGCCTGTAGTATTGAAGTACCTACCTAGATAAAACGGACCGTCGTCGTAAGTCATTCATTATCATTACAATCTGAAAATCGTATTTTTGAATACCATACCGATAATTAATTAGTCGCTGGGAATTAGTTGCAAAACTATTCCGGTAGATAGAGCCCTGCCATGCGAGTGGCGATACTTTTATTTAATGCGCAAGCTAAGATTGAACCGCGGTTACCAGCGGCGGAAAATGCAAGTTTTCCAATAATCGTGAAGTATGCAATCCCACAGGTATTACTGCATTACCTACTGCATAATACAGTTCAGAAAGCTTTATCATCGGCGTAAATCATTCGCCGTCAGCCATTGCGCATTGCGGGATGATTTGATTGCCTTCTTGCTGACTTCGTTGTATTCTTGTATTGCATAAGTTACGCGAAGTGCCTACACGCACGTGTGAGTTAAGTAGTTATTGTTGTGGCATTCCAGTGGTTATCCCAATGGTTGTAATCAAACCCTTGGTTAGAGTCAAGAAATTTTTAGAAATTTTTAGAGAAGCATGAAAACAACTGATTGAAGCCTGGCAATGGCAAACGACAATCAGAGTTGGTTGGCATATGTATCTTCCTACAAAAACAGGCTCATTTTTGATTCGGAGACGAGGTACCAAAACCAAATACTGACGAGTACCTAATACAGAATAAGACTATGCTGTCCTTTATTGCATTTTATACAACCTGTTACACAACTAACCAAAAAAAGAATATTTTTTATTATCATCAGTCGATAAAATAATCACATCACTAGTCTAGGTCAGGTGCTACACTACCTGGCGAACAAAGTCCGCTTCGGCATACATTGCTGGTTGACTTAGTTTCTTGTATTGTTGACATTCATGTAATAGCCAGCAATGTAGACCGAACTGCGCTTCGCCGTGTCGGTAACTTCATTTGAACTTTGAGCTGTCAAAATTAGTGCTGCGATGCCACGATTAAAAATAAGTGTAATTTAATAAAAAAATGTTTTTTTCATAGTTTTCAAAAACGATACTACGGCTCTAATTTTTTGTTAAGGCCGCTATAGAGGTTTTCACGAAGCCCATACAATTTTCCCTGCCAGACCGCTCGGAGCGTCGTTTTGCGAAAAACATGGGAATGTTTGAATATTTTTTACAGTGATATTATGAACAAAAATAAATATATTTTTCTGCAATTAGATTAAGTACATCTTCTTAAATAACATATATTTTTTTTAAATCTTTACTACTGTTATTTATTCATACAGAAGCTGTTATAATGGCGCATTATTTTGCAAAAATTCGTATATAAAAACGTGGTATTATTCTATATCTCTGAATAAAATTGTAAAATGTTCACTGTAGACTTTGTTCTCAAATAAATACTCAATTTTTTTGTATAATTGATATTTTTTTACAGTGAACCAAAACTCTAAAACTCATGCTTGATTTGAGGTCTTTTCCTGAATTTTGGTTTTGTCGCTATAGATATCGCTGTTTGTAACATGTTTAAAACCAAAATGCTAATATTTACACTGTACATTTTTTAGATGAAGATATGCTTGATTAAATGTACAAGTAACATATTAATTTTACATAACGGTTTTCGAGAAACTCGCATGTTTATAAAGCCAATATTTGCAAATTTGCTAGAAAAAATTGAATGCGCTCTTAATTGACTCTTTGCAACGGACCTTTCCACACCCTTTCAGCTTTATTGGTTGTTTTGTAACACGTTGTACTTATCTAGTAGCAATTTGTTCTTATGTGCAGTCGTACTTGCCTATGAGCGTGTCAAATCTCAGCGATATATTTTTTTGGTGCCTACCTCTCGTGGTAGCTTTCTGCAGTAGGGTTCCCTCTAAATAATTTTCCTCTAATCCCGGCACACTGAGATGAGACTACGCTTCCGTGACGAGCTGTTACGTCGCGCATCAGACACCGACAGCGGTGTCAGGTGCACCTTTTGAAGTTTGGACCAGCCAGCTCCATTAAAACTTTCACTTCCACCATTTTGTCATATAATTGGCGTGGCTGGTGGAATTTTGGGCGCACGAGTCGGTTTTGGGTGTAGGTACCTATTATTTGTTTAATTATGTGTAGCTCGGGCTTTTCATTGTTGATTGGAATGAAGAACGAGAAAGTCAATTCAACAAAAACAAAGTAGATACCTACTTACAAACAAAGTACCAACATAGGAGTTAGAATTAAGTGCGAACTGTTTGATATGAGCAAATAATCGAGAACAGTCTTAAGTCTTAACCGGTCCCGTAACAAGCGCGCTGGCATATGGCATCTCCGTGCATCTATGCAAGTCCATTAAGGCTAATCCGAGTGCAATGAGCTGGCGGCGCGAGGTAGACTCGGCAGTAGTGTTTGTAGGTGTGTCAATGAGTGTGTCGAACAAGAGCGGAGGCTGCGCGGCCGCGAGGTCGTTGCTCCTCGCCATCTTGCCACAGGCAGCCTCTGCCTGGCTTGCCTGCACTCTAGCCCTTCGCCCCTTCCCCGCGCCCCCACCCCCGCGACCTCACCCGCATCCTGCCAATCCGAGCCGGCAAATGGCAAGCCCTGGATTGCACAACGCGTAGACATCTTCCACGAACATACCTACCTTATAAGATCATTGCTGTCATGTGGTGACTTTATTATTGTAAACTCACTACCCTGAATGTTGCCTAATCTGCTGTGTGTGGCTTGGCTGTGGCATAGCATTTATGCACGTTTGTTATAAAAGAGAGTCGTGAACGTAGGTATAAATCTAATACAATATCCCACAGTCTTCTCGCGAATTTAGCATTTTCATAACTGATTCAGATTCACTGCATTTGGGACACCTACAGTAGTTAGACGTACCTACTCACCTATTATTTTTCTGTTTGTAAGTACTTAGGTACAGCTTTATTTTATTAGAACCTTCGTGTTAGCATTCAGAGAGCTGTATTTTTTTTAACTGGCTGATATGGTAGCGAATGTAAAAAGAAAACCGTCACATTTGCTTTTCCATTAAAAATGGCTTTGACAACAATTTTCTTGGAACTTTTCGACCAGCACCTCGGATGAGACCAGCACTAAAGCTTTGCACTAAAGCGATTTGAAGTTGAAACTTTTTGCTAAAGACTTGTCGCGATAATTATTTAACACGAATAAACTGGCTGTTGCCATAAAAATCAGAAAAAGAAAAACAAACCTCACAGGGTCAGCGCACACCCAGCGCTATTTGGCGCGCGACTCCTTTGCATAATGAAATAGAAAAATTAGCTGAATCTTCATGTAATCAAAGTACTTATTTCATCTGATCGCGAAATGGCTCGTCTTTTGCTAATGCCAGTTTTTGCGTCTTTGTGGTGCAGTATTAATTTAAAATTCTTGGATTTTCGTTTGTTACTAAAAAGCCTCGCGCTAAAATGTGTTAGGTATGCGCTGGCCAGTAATTTATATTTAAATCTTATAAGGTTTCGGCCAATATCTTTTTTTTTTAGAATAGTTATTATTTAAATCAAATCTTTTTGCTCGAGCCTTTCTTTTCTGCTACCTTGGGCTGGGATTGGGAAACCATTTTTTCATCGTCTTTTGATGTTATTGATCGATCACACACAGCCAGATACTATTAGGTACGTTGTTTTATCCCAACTTTAATGAATTCGCTTCGGATTAGATCAGTGGATCATCTTTTAGCCCTTTTTCACCCGGACCAAGTCGAATTGGAGCAACGTTGTGTACGGTGAGTTTGTAGGTGGTCAGAAATATCATCCGTCGCCCATCACTTCAATAAAATCTTCACTTGATGTCGTACGATCCTAGGTACCCAACCTACTGAAGCGTCATACGACCCGTTTAAATAATACTAACAATAAGCTTTTATACGATTGTCAATGGGATGAAGATGATGTAGATTTCAATATAAGTCTTCTGATCGCTAAACAATAACACACAAATTAAATAAACATAAGCCATTCTCAATAGCTGCCTGCGGTATTTTTATATTGTTTAAATCCGACCAGTCAGGTGTCGAAACGGTCTACCATGAGAATGAGCAGCATTTGGATTGACCTTTGCAGTATTATTGTGATATAATGTCAAGGGAAATAGCAGAGATCGCTTCTTTACGGAACGCCCTACGACTTGCAGTTCTCAACCATTTGTTCCGTGCCCAATACGTGGTAGGGCGATAGTATCCCATGGTAGGTCTAGGTAACATAGTGGATTCTTTGTATGGGATGGTATGGATTAAATAAATCGCATCAGCTGAGCCTTGCGACCTTTGTGGCTACCTTACCTTTAGATACAGCCAAAACAGCGCACTGCTGGCCAAGACTGCTGGATATGGGCCCTCCCCTAACGGGGGGTATTGCCATACTTACCGCGATTGGCGAGCGCAGTGCAAGATGTTTAATTCACAGGGAAAGCTGCTGCCTATTCCCTGGAAAATTAACCCTTAGTCGCTTTTTACGACACCCACGGGTAGAATTGGGGTGATGCTATTCTAAACCGGCATCACACGGCAAAACACATTAGCCAATAAAAATGCGCTACATCGCTACTATCATTGGTACAATACAAAAGCAATGTATGTAAAAACCCAGATAGACTGTTGACGGAAGAGCGACTGATAGCGACTGGATGTCTTCTCTTCTCTCTTTCTCTTCACAAATTTTAAATATAAAAGTTTTCGAATTTCAGTAGATATCAGCATCGCGCACCAGCTGTGATATATTCGAATCCGAACACATGTTACGCTTTAGCAAAGCAGCTTTAGCTACTACCCACATTCATGTTTTGGCATCACACCTTATTATCACATTTATTTTACCGTTTAAATTATTTTACACTGCAGCTTACCACAGAAGAACCGCTGCTATATAGAGTAGGTTCTTGAAGCTTAAAGATTTACAGTTATTTAAATTTATGTTTTATGTGTAGGAATGTAATTGGCCCACTGCCAGCTGATTGAAAATTAATAGGAGACTCCATTATACTTTGTATCATAAATATTACTCACAAGGTAAAGAGGAATGTAGGTTTATCTACTGAAGTGTATGCAAGTGAAGTGTTTAACTAGGTACCTACTTGTATGCCTAGTCATAAAACTTATTATTGATATCAATAATTTGAACTATATAGGCAGTTTGATTCAAATCATTGTTACCTAAGTTTTATGTAGGTACTAAGTTAATCATCATAAAAGATAAAACATAAAAGCAAGATATTTTAACCTCAATTTTAACATCAAAAGAGCGATAAATCATATAGGTATTTATTACAACAACAAGGTTTATCGTTTATTTTAAAGAAAGTTCTTGGCTACCTTGCCTGTACACTATAAAGGTCATATAGATAACTATACTATGCAAGGCTTTGGTACCTATCTGCATACCAATCTACTACCCAGTAAAATTCATAACATTTCTCTGTAAGAATCAGAGCGCGAATTTTGTAAAGGACCTTGCAATAACCACAGCGTGATTCAAATACCTAATTATTTGTTAATGCATTGATAAAATTAATGATAATGATCCAATTACTTGCTGTACCCAGGTTACCATTCCGAACAAGTATCTACTTCAGGAGATTAAAACAAACTATAAAATTCCACCAAAACATTCTCATGTAAAATGAGACCATGTAGGTAGGTATACGGCATACCCCGTGAAAAAGATATCAGATCTCAAGTAGAGCCATGCTTCCGAATCTTTACGCACTTATGCTAAAAAACAGGGCGAAGAAAACGTAGGTAGGTAGTCCGCCGTCCGCTACTCGCACTTTGCTTGGCTATTGGCTCGTCTTGTCGACTGTACAGATAAAGCTGTTTTCTTTCTTTATCTTAGCCATTATCAACCAAATACACCTCTTGACCTTCTCCGCGTCTTTATGCTGTTCGGCACTTGTTGATGTCCTCTTTCCACTTTATAATATGTGGCCTAGATAGTTTTACTACATCCAATTAGCAATAAGTATTTCATCATTGAAATTAATTTGATAGAAGTCAAAGTAGCGACGCTGCTCGTGACCAAAAGCTAGGAGAAGATCACCGTCACGACACCGATTATGTTATGCCATAGAGGTAGGTATTGCTCCTAGGATTGCTTTTAATAAGGAAATACGAGCATCACCAATAAAGGTCCCGGCTAAGTTACAGTACCAACCTATTTACGCGCACTGAAATGAATTATAAACCCATAGCATAGGTATACACAGGAATCACTGAAGTCATGTATACCTACTTACTTAGTTATCGTACGGGAAATGGGCATAAAATCTGTAAAGCAATATTTCTTTTTCCGTTTCTATTGATACGTTAACCAGACCGAAGGTTAAGTCTATAATAACGTAGGTGGGTCTTTTCCTCACCTAATAGGTAAGTGGTAGCTAGATAAGCCCGTGTCATTGACACCATTAGAAACACATAGGGTATTACTGAGTACTACACAAGGGACTTTTAGAACCTTATCATACTAGCAGTTTGAAAGGGGATGCGAATGCGTTTCGAACACGCGGAGGCTGCTGCGCAGCGAATTCATCGTGAATGCACGGCGGCGGATTTGCAAAGTTTTCATCTTGTAGGTGTAGGAGGTACAAAATATGCGATGAAAACGTTGCGAATACATCGTTCGCATCGCAACACATTCTTTTCGCTTCCGCAACCACTCCCAAACCGCTAGTATGAAAGGCCCTTAGTACAGTTTTACCTACGGAATAGTAATTTGCTTGGCTTCTTGTTTTGGGTTAATGCCGGATCTCGGTAATCGATCGACTACTCGATTAAACATTGAAGGTTTCCGTTTCAGGGAAAATATATTAGAGAGCGTGTTAAATGTTTCCAATGATTTGATATCGGCAGCACGTCTAGAGAAACTAAGCCAATTACGATTCTAAGTCGGATATTAAAGGATGTCTGAGGGATGCCTATAAATAATTATAGCTCTAAATGAATAATTGGAGAGGAAAACAAAGAGGAAAACAGGGAAATACCCTGGGAATACGTTTGTAGTACTTACGGAAACTCCGAGTCTGCAAAGTGGTCTCAAAGATATTGCGTCTCCTTGGATACCCTGAAAAAAGATTTTTACATTATATATTTTTTGAAGAAAGTTACATTGTTATTTGCTGTCACATTGTCATTTGCTGTCACATGTGTGTCAGCTTTGTCATTTGATTTTTGGGGTGTTTGTCACATGCACAGATGAACTTAAATATGTAGACTAGCTACAGATACGACAGTCACTTGTCCAACTACCACAGATTACATATCCCACTACATTATTGTTCATCTCTTGGCGCTAGTGTCGCGCATTAACCATAGATGTTAATTAGGACTATAAGGAGATAGTAAATCCAAAAAGGTAGTATAATTAATAGTGCCGTCCATCGAAACATTTAT